>CM033632.1:20673114-21988114 GCA_019453435.1 Rhinogobius similis | reverse complement strand
CCACTCCTCTCTCTACACGTCCATGTGGAATTACAAGTCTGTAAGAGTACATGGAGTGGAAGGGACAGAGCGATTGAGGCACACAAAAACAGAGATGGACGTTTCAGATGTCAGTGATGTACAGCAGCAGAAAATCTGCTGACATTTCAGAGCTGCAGCCGGCTCTGAGTTACAGCCTCACATCCCAGGAGGCAGGTTAGAGGCAGTTCTATGTCTACCCTCCACGGTACATAGCTGTGTACAAACTTGTAGAAAGTGTTTGAAAAAGACTCAGTTTGAAAAAGACCATGTTTTTGGTAACCGGTCACAGGAGTTTGACTTAATTCATCTTAATTGGATGTTTCTCAGAATTACTCATTTGACTTCAAGTACCTACTTGGAGACGATGCCAAAGGGGCAATACTGGAGAACAGATGGGTGATGTCCTAGTTAATGTTATCCACAAAGAGAGAAGCCTCTTACTTGTGCCTTTGCAGCCATACTTTCTGTTCAGAGACCGAAGGCTTAAATGTCTATCCACATCTTTACATCATCCCCTCCCTCTCCGTCACCCCTCTCTCCTCTCCTCTCCTCTCCTCTCCTCTGCTGCTGGAGCCAGGGAGAGGAGCAGTTCTGCAATGCAGACACAGCAACAACCTCAGCCCATCTGACCAATTAGTGTGCGCCGGGATATGAGTGGCAGAGCTGGGAGCCAGTCACAGTCATGGAGCGATACAAGAGGCCAGGGACTGAATGGCAATGACATAAACAAAAGGAGGGGGTCAGAAACGCTGCACTTGTCCCTCTTAAGTCACTGTCCATTCTGAGTCCTGTCATTACAGCTCTTCTTCATCAAATGGCTCAAGTCCATAAAGTCGGTCAGTTCGCCCCGCTCTAGCGCCCCCCGTATCAGCGCTCTGCTCAGTGCAGGAGTGTGCTGCTGGGACACATAGGCCTGGCTGCTAGGGGCAGGCATTGTGGGTGGTGGCAGAGGAACAGGGACCATGCCATGACTGCTCAGGATGTATCCCTCCTGTGGCCAGCGCAGTGGCAGAGGCTCGCTGTACTCCATCGGGCTGGGTGCACTGGGGGCAGTCGGGGCACTGGGCGCACTGGGTGCTGATACCACCCTGCGTCGCTCAGGGGAGTCCTGTGGGGTCATGGGATACACATATTCACCTGCAGACTTTCTGAGGGGGGCCTTGGGCGTCCCCTTCAGTGACTTCTCCTGCTTACTGAGGCAGACATAGTGCTGACGTGGAGTGTCGTTCCCTCGTCCCTCGCTGCTGTGGCGCCCCACCCCGCCCTGTGGGAACAGTCTGGTGGTCAGGTACACAGATGGAGGCATACGACAAGGCGAGCCTAACCCCACAGAGCCCCCTCCCAGGTATGTCTGGCTTGTGTCCCAACCTCCAGAATTGGAGTCAGACAGTCGGAGTCCACGCCGCTTCTGCTGAGGCGTGTGTTCTGGTGTGGGCAGGAAACCTGGGTCGAGCTCCCCAGATTTGACCCACCCATTTGGCATGACGAACAGGGTCTCTCCTCCCTGAGAGCACTGGCGTTCACCTCCAGCTTGGCGTGTGACACTCAGGACTGAGCCTCCCATCGCACTGTTTATTAAGCCCCTGTCACGCCTCTGTAAACTTGACTGAGACCCGGTATGATGTCTCCGGTTGGATGGTTTGTGAGCCATGATCCAGCAGACTGCTAGGCCAGACAGGGCTGCCCCGATAGTGAACGCTGACACTGCAGATGCCACCAAGAGGTTCAGGGAGACCAGGCTCTCTGGTTCAATCAGCAAACTCTGCTGCAAGATACCTACAGAATGGATAGGTTAGTTTAGTTCATTCCTGTTGTAACACAAAACTCAAAAACATAATGGAATTGCGGTGTTAATCCACTTTAGATTTCTGTCCACAGGGTGCTCTTAAACATCGCTCATACATACATATTGCTACATAGCAGCATCTACTTAGTGCTTTAACGCCACAAGACAAAGGTAGTCTAAAAAAATCAATAGACAATAACACCCTTAAATGTTGGTCATAATGTGGGGCATTAAAAGTCTATTTTGTGGGATGAGTCTTTCTAAGAGGGTCTCTCCACTCTTGCCTTGAGGCTCCACAGGCTCTGCTTTCTACTGGCCTGTAACTGTCATCAGCTCTCTCAGACCACAGCAGCTGACTCCTCACTCTTTCCAGGCTGCAGCCGGTCATTGAGTCTGTCTCTCTCTCTCTTCTCACACAAGGAACCATTACCTCAGTGTTTCCAGCACGACTTTAATCACTCCCATCTGCAGACACAGCAGCACAGGCAGGTCCACAGCAGAGCCACACTTCCACTACAGGCCTATCACTTTTATAATCAGGATAAATGCAGGCTGGCCATATGTCATTGTTACAGACAGTGTGAGGATGGTCCACAGTGGGTTTCAATGTGTTTCTTATGTGTTTATCCCACAGGACTGATGTCTTTGAATCTGACCAACCGCAATGGTCCTCTTTAAATGTTACTTCTGTGACCTCTTATCAGAAATTACATAATTTTTGAAAAAGTTAACCTTGGCCAGTCCCCCCGTTTTGACAGAACAAAGACTTGCAAGTGGGGAGATTTTGCTTTTCCAATTACGCAGCATCTTATTATCTGTGCTCTTTCACATCCTTTCTAATTAAGCCGTCTTATACTGTGTAGCATTTGACCTGTAAGACTCAAAGCCAAAATTGATTCCCACCTGCTACAGTGTAAACTATTTCTTTATATGACAGTTACGTGACTTTCTGTTGAAGATTTAGAAGTCCTCTTTGTAATTAAAACTTGTCTAATTGCAGAAGTTGCCACATACATCCCGATGCTCTGGAGCAAGGGGGGCTCATTTAGAGAACAAAATGTTCAGCAGACAGGTGTAGTTATCTATGTAACCACTAGGTGGAGACTGCCCTCAGTCCACAGCCCAGCCTGAAGTCCATGTCATAGTGCAGCACCATACCATCACAGTCTCCTAGATGGGAGGTGGTGTTCCCATACTCCACGTCTTGTTGAAATGGGAGCCTGCAGTAACAAAAGCATGCATCAGTGGACCATAAGTGACAATGAAAACTCACATTTGTCAAGAGACAAAAATAATTATTGACTTTGGAGCAAAGAAATATACATTCTGAGTAATCAATTATATTAAGTCACAGAGGAAATATTGATCTGTTTTTTCTTTTTGATCGTAGCCTGTGCTATAGGTCTGGGGTCAGGCTCATGCACACAAGGGATGATACTGGAGATCAATATATTTTACAATCCAATATATTATGTAGCAAATCCCTGACTTCTGTAATTGTCAGTAATATATAGAGCTTTACTGATTCATTTACATCGCAAAGAATGATATTAATATCTTGGTGTGTGAGGCTACATCTTACCTCGTGCCTGGTCTCAGAAAGGAGCAGGTGCTGCCTCTGGTCCAGCCACAATACGGATCTCGAGAGGCCAGACAGCTTCTGCACACAGCATTGGAAAGAAAAACGAAGACATATGCTGAGAGTTGGCTTCATTTTCATACTGACACTAACTAGATCAGAAAACGTCTACCAGCTGTACTTTTTATAACACAACTTAGTCTCTTATGTGCTACAGATGCGTAAGTGTAATTACAATATAAATTACAATACAACTGATACACCAACATTAGAAGAATAGTTACACGCTTATGTCCCAACAAATCTATTTAACAAACATCAACAAAAATCTATATTATTTACTGCTGACTTGACTGATATGTATATGATAAGTAAAGAAACAGTACTGACCTCATGCAGCGTGAGTGAAGATGGCAGCGGGAAGTAGGCACTCGGACCAGACATGAGGGGAAGGCCAGCAGCAGAGTGTGGCTGGTTCTGTCCAGAGACAGAGACAGGAGCTGGCGAGCCTGAGGAGAGTCCTCCCCACACCTGCACACAGCCACAATGACCAGTAGAATAGTATCCAAAGAGTGAGGTGCAAAAACACACTTTATGTATACAATGTAATTCATATTCTTACAGCAATATGTCAGATCAAGTGACAATGTCAAAATCAGAGCAGTACATCCCTATGCTGGAGTAACTGAGAGTCCCAATTTACAAAGATTTATATAAGCTTATGAGATCCAATAGGACTTTCCCTGTTACTATTTAAGTGGAATGATAAAACCTTCATGTTATCACTGTATATTTTACAGTACAAGTTACATTTCTTCTATAAATACCTACAGCATATTAGTAGGGTTAAATCGTTTAGTATCAATGCTGGGCCTTAAATAAACCGATCAAACTCTCAACATTTACAGAAATTTACAAAATTTACTCACTTGTCAGGGTTGAAGCCCTCTACCTCCTCCAGAAACACACTGTTGTGGGAGACTAAATCTCCATTGGGAATCATTAAAAACTTCAAGATGGTTCCTCGGGTTGAGCCCAAAAACAACACAGTTCTGTTCTTGTGTGGACCTGCTTCTGTGTCCACCACCATTGCAGTCAGCTGGTACCTGATCACAGACACACAGTTTAGCGCATGGCACATCATATTAAAATGCATCAATAATGTTAGTTACCTCCCCATTGTCTTGACCACCCACGGCCTGTGTCCTAACAGCGGGACAGTTTCATCCATGAGCGGGTGTGTCTTCACAAAGTTTAGCACCTCGTCCGGCAGTGTTGTGGAGGTGCTGAATCTTGATCCCTGTACCGCACATCCTCCTGGTCTGAAAGTCAAATTCTGCCAAGTCAGTGCTCTATATTATAAATTATACAATCAAAACTGTATTGTTGTGTTGTGTATCTGCTGCAGTATCCCCTGCTAACAATATCAATGTAGATAATGTGATGCAAAAAGGAATAGCTGCAAGAATGAGATGGCTCAGAAACAGCCTTATTATTTGTATTGAGACAATAGTTTAGATGTGTTTAGTTAGTTAGTTGGTTAGCTAGTCACTTTGGACTTGATTTCAGTGTGCTTCAGCCAAATTTCAATATAAATACATATTAAATAAATTAAAGCAAGACTAAAACTGTGGCCATAACTAATAACACATAGATAAACGTGAATTTGAACTTTTGCAGTGTGTGGTATGAGTGACGGTGGAGGATTTTCAGTGAGAGGAGTAAGTAGACTCTATATGAGACAGACACTCCAGAGTCCAATGCGGTGTTCTACCAAAGCTGCTTACACACTCTTTGCATATGAATACCTGGGTTTAGGCACAGCCTCATCTGGTACAGGAGTCCAAATTGACTCCGGGGATTTCTGCTCCTTAAAGCGTCCCTCAAAAACATGTGCCAGCTGCTGCATGTCGAACACACACACAGCGGAGCCAGGGATGCTACAGGCACAGAGACAGAGACAGAGGAAATATGAGAAGAATTGTGCTTTTTCATTTCACCACTACCAAAAGGGGTGTGGTAATCCCAAAATGTTACTTTTAAAAGTAGTTTCCGTTACACAATGCTTTTTTCTAACTTATTATTCGGGGTGATTTTTCCTAAAATCCCTGACTAAATTTTCTCCCAATTTAAACTGAAGCTGTTCCGGAACCTTTTGGAGGACAGGAAATGGCTGAACTCTTTGTGAAGCTAACCCTCTGTAGTTTAGGCCCCTGTTGTCTGATGTACTCTAATTATAAGTGAAAACAAGCTCTGCAGAAAGGAAAATCAGATTTCCAATCCCACCAAGATTTCCTTTGATAAATGTGAGGCGTAAACCTGCTGTTGGGATATTCTGATTTACAGACAGTAGATTGAGCATTTGTTGGGTTTTAATAATTCCTTTTCAGAGCTGAAGCTATTTTAACAAAAAATTAAATTAAGGCACTTATAATAAAGTAAAAGGATTTAGGCGACATGCCTATATAAGGCCTATTAAATTTGTCCGCATTTTAGACTTATTTTATTATTTGTTGGTTTAGAGAACAAACTAACCCTAATTCATCCCAGAATTGTTGATTGGATTGAAAATAAGTGGGTTATAGCTTTCTTTTTCTCTTTTAACTTCCCAGGAGCTTGATAGTTATTTTTCATCAAATGGCTGACAAAAGGGAATAAATGCATCAAATGGCTATGGTATGGTATGGCTGAATTTTAAAGAGTTAAGTAACAAAAGCTTTATTGTATACCTTAAAATGTAACGTTGTAATATAAATGTAACGATTTTCAGATCTTTCAAAAGAGTAAAAAAATTATCAATAATAACCGAACCAGAAAAACAATAACACGGCAAATGAACACAACAAAACACTTTATTATTATGTTATTCTGAACTATTCTTACTGTGTTGTGTTGTAAGTCTTTGTACCTGTTTGGTGGAGTGGAGAAGAGGCCCAGGATGACGTCCCGGCCCTGCATGTGTATGATATTGCTGGTCGCATGCAGCAGGTTGAAGTAGAAGTGTGAGTCTCCGGGGACAGAGCAGTTGAGTCGTGCTTTTAGGAAAGTGGTCCACTGTTTCTCCAGGACACGCTGAGAGCCGCCCAGGTCAGACTTGCACACACGGGCCACACGAGACACCATCACCTGCAGCCACACCAGAGATAGAGAGTGAGAAAATCATCCCTTTAAACAATAAAAAAGGAATATGATTATAATGCAGTGAATGTGTGCTATATATATAAGCTTTTCAAAATTCAAGACACATACTGTGGGCTGCTTTCAATTGTACTGCCGGGATCTTATGATAAAAGGCCTAATGTTCTACTGACTAAACGTATCATATAAGAAGGCCATATTCCTAAGATAAGACAAATATAAAAAGCCACTTGCGCTGCTCCCTTTCTTTAAGGCTTTACCATGTAAATGATTTGCTGCCACTGTTCAGATATTGTAGCAAAGTCTTTCTATCACAACATTAAATTTTTATTTGAAAGAGTTTTTGTGCCACCTGAACTCTCTGAAAGAAAGAGGATCTGATCGTTTGATTGTTTTTTTGTTTAGTTTTTTTGGTATAGTTTTAGCTAGTTTTGGGGCTTGTACAATATATCCAAAGTTGAAAAAGACATGTTATGCCATTTTCTGGTACATAGTAATGAACTATACAGGAACTAATACAGGATTACTCATAAATGCATAAATTAATCAAAAATACAACACTGAGTAAATGAATAATGATGGAAACAGTGTTTTCTTTGTTGATTAATGACCTTTTCGAGATGATGAAACTCCATGGCCATCTCTCTGAAGAAGAAGTAAATATGTGGCCCATACTCCATAGCACTCACAAAGTATGGCTCTGCAAAACAAAATTATTAGTATTAGAAAATTCCCACACTTGTATTTATGCATTCATTGCAGAGGAGTGCGCTGGGAGCAAAGTGCAAGACAGCCATAGTAATGACATTCACATCAACATGGATCGCTGGCGTCCACTGGGTCTCATTAAATATACATGTGCTGTTTAATTTATCATAATGGACAAGAGGATACACATTATTTATCATTTATTCATCCTGATGTTCTTGACTTGACCTGCGTGGCTTGTTTTCTGCGGTGAAAGATAGGCTTGACTGAGAGGAATCCGACTAACCTCAATACATCACCCAACAGTGCTCCACTTAGGGATTCATCTACCAATCAAATTTGAACTTCTCCTATAGCCTTATTCATTTGTTTTAAACCTTATTAGGAGTTGTAGCGACAAGAGTTCTAATTTTGAAGTACCTCGGAACCATTTGGAGTCGTGTTTGACAGTGCGCAGGGCAGGGCTGTCACCGAGGCTGCGATAGATCACAGCATCAATGGCTAAAAAGTCTGTCACGGTGCCGGTAAAGAGACTTCCATCTGAGACAGAAAAGCACACACGTTCGAATGAGCGGACAGGGAAGATTAAGAAGAAGAGATGGCGAGATAGCACAAGGTCAGGAAGATTAAAACCAAACAAGTGCCGCATTGCCATAAATCACTGGTAAAGGTAAACACAAGGGCAGTCTGTACCTGCGAATAGAGCCACGTTGGCGTGTCTCGGATCATACGGGCAGCGTGCCATGCCACTCACAGGCTCGCCCATCATCTCCAAAGAGTCTCTCTGTAAAAAGAAGAAATGCAACTAAAGTTAGACATTTTTTAAACATTTGTATGTCTCTTACTAACGTGAGGGCTATTAACTGATAAGAAAGAAAAAAGGTTTTGTGCCTCAATGTACATAATTTACCACTAAAATAAAAGAGATGTTTAACGTTGATTTTAGTTTGTCTGTCTGTGAACACTTTGTTTCAAATGAAGGATGTCTAGATTATTTGGTTAATCAATAATTGTAAGGCAATTTTTTGAAGTTCCAAACCTATGTGTACATTTTTATTTTTAAAACATTTTTTAAATCTATAATCAAAGAAGACTAAATTAACCTCTTCGAGTACTACATGTAATGTGCCTTTGGCTGTTTATGTCATATTGTCAACTTTACTTTATCATTCAGAAAGGTTGATTTCATGAAGCTCATCACATTAGAGAGGGGTGGCATAATATCAAACAAGTATCCTGTATATTAGGATTTTGCTGTTGTTCGGTCATGGTGTAAAAAAAAAAAAAAAGTAACATTGTGATATTTCTTCTCACAATAATTTAAATTTTGTGATATTGTGACATCTCTTAGATAGAATTAACTTTAAATTGCGTGTTTACAATAAAACATAACATTATTGACAGTTCACTTAAATAAGCTGCATAAACCAGATCTATGTACTTACAGTGTAATTTGCACAAAGAGGGTTGAAGGCATTTGTTCCACACACAAACAGGCCGTCTGGCTGGCTGAGCAACACCTTGATGAAATTGCGGCATTCGCCCTTCAGGAATGATAAACACCACAAATGAGGGATTAAAAACAAGCAGATAATTATTAGTTGTGCATAAAAAAAGGATGTTGTTAAGCTTCAAACTACCAGTTGGCGATAGCGAGACCACCAGGCAGAGAAATATGGCTTTAAACCACAATCCTTGGAGGAAATGGCATTATCAAGCACACTCCCCATGACGAACAATAGGAGACACACTTTATAGCTGGCTTCAAAGTGCAGAGTGAAGATTGAGGTGAATTTTAAAGCTGCTACCCGGGAACGTAAAAGTTGATGAGAGCGGTTGCCACGGTAATCCCTTTGAGGCTATATTTCACCACAGTCTGATCATAGCGCTGCTGTCAGACAAGATGCTCAAACCTGGAGATACGCCTCAGTGTTAAAGATAAGATTCCCCTGAAGAATCATGGCAAATATTTAATCTCCCTTTAAATATTTGCAAACACACCTGACAAAGCCCCATTTTCTCAGACTATTTTTTATCAGAATGAGAAGTGCTTTGCATAATTTTGATTTGCAGATCATTTGATTGTTTGACAAATGGTGGAAGAACAGTGCTCTTTTGTGTTGCTGAATAATTCATGCTAAAATATGCCCGTGTTCGTTCACACCACACGTCCTAATCAGGCATTAGCATTAAATGTATTTTAAATCACACTGAAGGAGAAAAACATTTCTCTTTCAAATGGGAAATTTACTCTTCAAACGATAATTGTCATTTTAAAAGCTGTCATTTTGACTCAGTGATGCACCACAGCCACATCCGTAATAATGTCTTACATTTACAGGGACATTTCTGGCAGTAACAGTTGCTTCTGACTTTTCGCTCTCTTCTGCCATTGCTCTGCCTCAAGCCAAACTCCCACTCGCTTTGTCCTTTTATTAAAATGTTATTTTTCCCTTCAATCATTTGATGTTATCTGTTTCTTTAAAGCCTCAGCTCTCCTGGTGTCCTCAGCCTGTTGGCTCCATCCACCTACACACATGTCCCTGCATTTAGCTCCTCTCCTCAAGTGATTTCAATTACTGTTTGCTCCCCAGGGCTGTGTCAGTCTCTCGGCTCAGTTTGCTCTCCAATGTTTTTTCATTGCTTCTTTTTCGCTTTCCAGTTTTTGTCTCGATTGGATTTGGCCGTTGGCGCTGTGGCATTTATTCAACCAAGCCTATATATTTATAAGTTGTCAGTTTTGTCTTTTTTTTTTTTTTTTTTAATCAAATTCAGCCGTGGTCTAAACATGGTGACTGGAATAGATGTGTAAACGATTTCAAGCTTCACAAACATTTTTGCGAGTGGCTGTGATTAGATAGGTTGATTTTGCACCAACGAGATCAAATTTGTGTAAATACCGTATGAAGGTGTGCCCACAGGAAATAAGTTTCCTCTGACAGCTGTGGTGTCTGTCCAAGCGTGTGATAGCATGGATATAGCTGGTGCAAAAGAGTGACTTTCAACGTGTTGTGTTTATCGTAATATACCTCATGTTTGCCCTTCATTCTGCACACTCGGATGTCGTTTTTATTGGATTCCCACGTCCGCTTCTAACAAAAGAAGAAAGAAAATCTCTTTATTATAATTTTTATATTCCATTTTTATTCCCTTCACTGAACATGAAAATGAGTCTTGCCTTGCTGTAGAACATTTCTTCCCCGGCCATGTTATCCAGTTCCACTCTGTACAAATCATCTCTGTCCAACATGTGCAAGACAAGGGTTAGTAATCATTTTGTCAAGCGAACAAGAAGTTGACATTGGTATAAAACACAAATAGAACTCAGACAAGTAAACTAATAGGTTTTGAACAAAGCAGAAATTACAAGTTAACAAAACATAGAATTTGTTATGATTTCTTTAGCTGCACTGCAAAAATAGTTTTACAATGGCCACATAAACTGCCGTTATTGATGTTACTACTACAATATTTGTTGTTTTTGTTGTACTGTTGTTGTTTTTGTTAATACTTCTAAAAGTACTCTACTCATTTGTATTGTACCATACTACCCGTACTAAGGCCTTAAATACAAAGTCAATACTTTTGATAGGGATAGACCTTTAAACTAATAATAATAATAGGTTCTAGAACACCTATATTTTAAAATTGAGCTGGAGACAGGTCAGAATTCAGAGTACAATTTGCTGACCTAATTTATGGTTAATATCTGTTTGCTGGACACATCCACATGAAACAAACACTGTCATAAAGTTCATAGTCCACAGCATAGATTAACAACAGTGAAATCACATTTTCACAATAGCCTCATAAAGTGCCATTATTTGCTCCTATTGTGTGATTGTTGTCAGTTGGAAGAACCTTAAGCCATAAGATTCATATTGCAGGTTTGTTGAGCCAATCTCTAACCAATAATGATGAGGTTCAATGTTTGTGGATTTCTAGTGGATTTGATATTTGTTTCAAAAACAGTAAATCCCCCATAGAGTTACATTGGCCTTTCCCTTCGTCTTCTTCTTCTTTTGCTTATTGGGCCGGGTTGCAGGGGCAGCAGTCTAAGCAGGGACTCCCAGGCTTCCCTCACCCCAGACACTTCCTCCCAAGGTGTTCCCAAGCCACCCGAGAGACATAGTCCCTCCACTGTGTCCTGGGTCTACCCCAGGGCCGTCTCCTGGTGAGACATGCCCAGAACACCTCCTGAGAGAGGCGTCCAGGAGGCATGTTGAACAGATTCCCAAGGCACCTCAGCTGGCTCCTCTCAACGTGGAGGAGCAGTGGCTCTACTCCGAGCTCCTCTTATGTGACTGAGCTCCTCACCCTATCTCTAAAGGAGCGCCCAGTCACCCGGCGGAGGAAGCTCATTTCGACCGCTTGTATCCGCGTTCTTGTCCTTTCGGTCATTACTCAAAGCTCATGTCCATAGGTGAGAGTAGGAACGTAGATTGACTGGTAAATCGAGAGCTTTGCCTTTCGACGCAGCTCTTTCTTTACCACAACGGTCCGATACAGCGCCCGCATCACTGTAGATGCTGCACCGATCCGCCTGTCAATCTCACGCTCCATTCTTCCCTCACTCGTGACCCCGAGATACTTGAACTCCTCCATTTGAAGCAAGGACTCTCCACCCACCCGGAGAGGGCAGGCCACCCTTTTCCGGTCGAGAACCATGGCCTCAGATTTGAAGGTGCTCATTCTCATTCCAGCTGCTTCACACTCGGCTGCAAACCATCCCAGTGCATGCTGCAGGTCCTAGTTTGATGCAGCCAACAGGACAATATCATCTGCAAACAGCAGAGATGAGATCCTGTGGTTCCCAAACCGGACGGCCTTCAGGCCCTGGCTGCGGCCAGAAATTCTGTCCATAAAAATTATGAACAGAACTGGTGACAAAGGGCAGCCCTGGCGGAGTCCAATATGCACTGGGAACAGGTCTGTTTTACTGCCGGCAATGCAAACACAGCTCCTGCTCTGGTCGTACAGGGACCAGACAGCCCTGAGCAAAGGGCCCGGACCTTATACTCCTGGAGCACTCCCCACAAGGCGCCCCGCGGCACATGGCTGAATGCCTTCTCCAGATCCACAAAGCACATGTGGACTGGTTGGGCAAACTCCCATAAACCCTTGAGCACCCGATGGAGAGTATAGAGCTGGTCCAGTGTTCCACAAACGGGATGAAAACCACACTGCTGCTCCTGAATCCGAGGTTCAACTATCGGTCGGATTTTCCTCTCCAGTACCTTGGAATAGATCTTACCGGGGAGGCACACCTTCCGGTCCCCCTTCTTATACAGAGGGACCACCACCCGGTTTGCCAGTCCAGAGGTACTGTCCCTGAACACCACGTTACGTTGCAGAGACGTGTCAGCCAAGACAGTCCCACAACATCCAGAGACTTAAGATACTCGGGACGGATCTCATCCACCCCCAGAGCCTTGCCACAAAGGAGCTTGCCAACCACCTCAGTGACTTCAGCTTGGCTGATGGATGAGTCCGCCTTCGAGAAGGAAGCAGCGACTGAGACATGATGGTGGGATTGAGGAGATCCTCAAAGTATTCCTTCAACCGTCCGACAGGGTCAACAGCACCATAAACTGTGTTGGTGAAGCACTGCTTCTCCCTCCTGCGGCGTCGACCGGTTTGCCAGAATTTCTGTGAGGCCGACCGATAGTCCTCCTCCATGGCCTCTCCAAACTCCTCCCAGTCCCGAGTTTTTGCCTCTGCAACCGCACGGGCTGTGGTACACATGCCCTGCCGATATCTGTGAGGTGCCTCAGGAGACCCACAAGCTAAGAAGGCCTGATAGGACTCCTTCAGCTTGACGGCATCCCTTACTTCCAGCATCCACTACCGGGTTCAGGGATTGCCAGAGACCTTGAGACCACAGCTACGAGTTGCCTCATTGACAATGGAGGCGGAGAACATGGTCCTCTCGGACTCAATGTCTGCAGCCTTCCCCGGGATCTGGGTCCCAAGACACGCGGCAGAAGGTCAGATGACACGACAACAAAGTTGATCATCGACCTCCGGCCTAGGGTGTCGTGGTGCCACGTGCACTGATGGACACCCTTGTGCTTGAACATGGTGTTAGTTATGGACGAGCCGTGACTAGCACAGAAGTCTAATAACTGAGCACCGCTTGGGTTCAGATCACGGGGGCCGTTTCTCCCAATTACCACCCTCCAGGTGTCATTGTCGTCGCCCACATGGGCATTGAAGTCCCCCACTAGAACAACGTCCTGGGATAGTGCACTGTTCAGTACCCCTCTCAGGGGCTGCAAGAAAGCCTAGTACTCTGCACCGTAGGCTCACACAACAGTGAGAGATCTGTCCCCTGAAGGCGCAGAGACGCGACCCTCTCGTTCACCGGGGTAAACCCCAGCACTGAGCTGGGGGGCTATGAGCAAGCCCACACCAGCTCTCTCTCCCCGCGGGCAACTCCAGAGAAGTGGAGCATCCAACACCTCTCGAGGAGGGGGTTCCAGAGCCCAGGCTGTGCGTGGAGATGAGACCGACTATATCTAGCCGGTAACGCTCGACCTCCCGCACAAACTCCCCTTCCCCTTCCCCTCATCTTAAATGATGACTATCATCACATTCTAGTATGTGAATTCTTGTACATTGTACATGTACATTAACAGGGCCAAAAAAAGCTTTGAATTTTAGCTACTCATTCCAAATACCATGTTATGATAGAACTGACAGCTATCTCTTGGTGGCGAGTGTGAACAAACAGCTTGACATTTAGCAACAGCATTTGGGAACATCACTCTGACAACCATCGTCCACAGAATGACAGCAGATGGAAGCCAGGACATAAAAAAGGAATATTAATGTGAAGACGTCAGTAACACACACAGTTGGAGGTGGTTGCCGTTGGTTACCTGGCTCCTATGTAGAGCGTGCGGTTGACTTGGAGGACGGTTTGGATGTGCAGCTCCTGCCTCTGAGCCGAACGATGAGCCCTGCCCAGAAACACGGGGTACCTCCTCACCACTGATGGATCAAAACAAGCAGAAAAATAATCAGACACGACAAGTAGGCGGACATTTTTAAGTGTTGTCCTGAAGTGTGTCAGCTGAGGACAGAGAAAGGGCAGCTTCTATTTAAATGTCCCTGTAATACTTTACAAGATAGCTTTATCATCTCTCTTTCAATGTGGAAAGTCTAAGACGGGAGAATCCAAAGTGGGGTGTGCAAGAAAGAATTTACCCTTTAGGGCAGGCATGTCCAAACTCAGGCCCGGGGGCCAAATGCGGCCCTCAGACCAATTTTTCTTGGCCCTTAGGCTTCCTGGTGAACTGGCCCACATTGTCCTGAGAAGTACTTTTTATAGCACATTTCAGATTTTCAACAATTCTAACCTAAATAACTAACATTTTGGTGCAATACAGACCTGATATTAAGGCACTGAGACTGAATGTAGATGTGGTGGTGCTTAAAACATCAGATAAATGAAGCTTTTTTTAACGTTTTACGATTGATTTGTGGCCCTTCGCTTGGTCTATATTTCAATATGTGGCTCTCAATGGAAAAAGTTTGGACGCCCCTGCTTTAGGGTAAAGGAGCAGGAGAATCAATTGTGCACTGAATAATGATGTTTGGTCCTTGATTTGGGAACATGTTTCCGTTTTGGGCTGCCAAGGACAAAAGTTTCAGCACTTTGAGTTGGATCTAAAATGTTTTTCTTAATGTTGCTTAGTTTGTTTGCCTGGGTGATGTGCTTGTCAGTAATTTGGTGTCATTTGAAGTGAAATAACAATTTTTATAGAATTAATTCTTTGCCACTGTGAGAGATAAAGCTTTAGTGCAGATATAAACAGTTTCATGGCAGGTCAAAAGGTTAAGCAGCATTTAACTTTATTTCTACTAATGTTTAGTGTATATATACATGAATAGCTCAAATGCAATGCTGATACTGATTTTAACACCACAATGACAACAAAAAAAAACATTTTTTTAAAAAGATAATAGACTGTAAAAATAAAACATAGTCTATTGTCACACAAAATGTTTTCTTTATGTTATCATTTGATCTTATACTAGTTCTGAGAAAGCTCAAGATAATTCTACAGCTTTTCAAGAAAGGTCACATTGTTTATGTGATTTTATTTGTGTAAATACTTGTTCAAGTGAGTACCTAGGGTTGATATTAGCTTTCGTATCAATTATTATATGATTTTTTTTTTACCTTGATTTTTTTTTTTTTAACCTTAATGCAAGGTAACGTGTTTGTCAATGACTTGGAGAATTTAGAATTTCTGCTGTCTCAGGGCATTACAATAGTTTTACATAAACAGGAAATGAGTGGAAGCGTCAGATCATGGACTGTGAAGAAGTTTGTGATGACGGAGGACACTGGTCTCCGCAGGGAGTCCTTGTCGCCAGGAGACAGATTGTGAAACGGTCTTGTTGTCCTTGACTGCAGGGGAAGCATGGAGGAGCGCAGTTATCCATCTCAACCTGCCTGTCTCCTCCCCTTCCCATCTCCACCCTCAGCCCTCTCGTTTGTCATCCGCACCACCTCATCCCATCTAATTGTCTCTGCCTCTCCCTCGCAGACATCCAGAGTCAGAATTTGCACTTTCTCATTTCCTTATTCAAAAATCTAGCACACACTGAAGACTCCGATCAGATGTTATTTTAGTATTCCAGCACTGAGGCTGTCTCCCCGCACCCGGGCTCCGACCTCTGACCCCTGATTTCCACTTCTAGCACAGAGCCATTTATCAACTGCGCACGCACACACGCTCAAAGAGGGAAGGACACACATACCCTCCACGGGGACGTAGCTGAGCGGATTGGGTTCCTCTGGGAATGAGCCGTCAGCCATTTGAAGTAGCAGAAGAAGAAACGTGAGGGGAGGAGTCACGGTCGCCATGGTAACAGGACACATTCTGCGATCAAAGAAGAAAGTCAAAATTCAGTATTGTTTGCAGTATTTGAATATGCATTTGAATATGATAGTGTGTACAGTATGTATTGCGTATTTGACAGGTTTCATTATGTGGATGTGACAGGGTCAGCAGAGCAGCAGGGCGGCTATCAGCGCCTCAAAAGAAAGCCAACGTGTTCCTATTCTCTACACACTGGTGAAAAGGTGATGTATTGTTCAAAATGTCACTCCATTGTCAAACTGTGTGAACTAAAAGAGTCTCAAAACCATATAGCCCACAGAGAGACTGATCATTCACCAGATTACAAAGACATTTAGGTGTTTTTTTTCCCAACAAGTCAAGCATATGGTGGCTGTATTATGGGCAGTTAGATTTTAAAAGCAGGAGGTGTTCCCCTAAGATGGGAGAAAGAGGGAAGAGAAAGGGCATAAACTTAGCACAGATGGACAATGTGATTGTTGTGGTCAATGGTTAACAAAGCTTTTAATCAAGCGTACCCAAAGTATAGCTCAGAGTGCCATTAAGATTGTATACTGTTTGCGTCCAAAATCGGCTGTTTATGGACCGAGCCCTAGTAGCAGAATAGCCAAAGCACAGTTTTGTAATACGATTTCTTACTCCACCTGTCTCTGCTGGCAATAAAGAGGAAGAGAAGGAATTGATGTCTTGGGCTGCATTTTGGGAAATAGCGTCTCAATAGGCACTTTACTGGACAAATAAAATGTCTAGGAAAATTATTTGTGGTTGAGCTATAAAAATGATGTAATTGTGTATCTTTACCATTAACACATCAACACATAATGCAGCTGCAGCCTTAAGAAAGTCTGCACATTTTTTCAATTATATCTTAAGCATTTGATATACACTCTATCAGTAAAATTGTATTATTATTAGTCTAGGAACAATAGAAATGCATGTTCACAATGTAAAAGCTTTCCTCCAACATCCTGTGAGATAGCTGGGCGGCTTGCTTGTCTTTGATGTGAGGATAAGCAAAGTGTTACAAAAGGGAGAAGATGAGAGGAACCAAAAGGGCGGAGTACTCTGGTTTTCGCTCTCTACAAACTCCTGGCTAATATGGTCTTCAATGGGGAATAAATGAAAAGAAAGGTTACAAAATGGCCAAACAGTGCGAGTAGTATGAATGCTGTAGCTATTATCCTGAAAACCATGTTCCCTTTTCCCCAACCCCGCTGCCTTTCCCTTTCATCCGCCTATTCTCCATTAAGCCACCACTACCTTTATTCATCCCTTTTCTATTCACTTGTCATTCCACAATATGAAATTTCAATGTATTGGACATAGTTGCTAAGGTGATGATTGCAGCTATTTCTGTGCACAGCAATGTATCGTGCATATTCACCTGTGTTGCCCACCACTTGAGATTGCAGTCTATGTAAGTTGAAGTGGCGCTCTGTTTAAAGACATCAGAGGCGTCAGTCTATACTCCAGGGATACTTCAAAATGAAATGCTTGCCTACAGATTGCAGGTTTGACACATCTAAGCAGCTTTCCTCATCAAATGCTTCGGAGGAGGCAGAAAAGGCAGGGTGGGATTGGCTTGTTTCATCTGAGTGCCTAATGATTATTGTGTGTATAGGCTACTGAGACTGGAGAATTATGGTCAGAGCATAGAATGGTTTCTTGAATCTAAATGCAACAAAATAACTAAAAACATTTTCGTAAGGATGGACATTTTTGCTGTTATCCAATCTTCCCTTTGTGATATATCATTTCAAGGCCCTGCAAACACTGAGGAACTCTTGTCCATTTAAGATGTTCATTTTTAGGAATCTAGACGTATTTGTATAAGTCAGCAACTGAATTACTGCGTAACTCTAAAGTTAGGTTAAGGCCTTAGTCAGGTAGTGACAGTGAGCATGAGTGGGCTACTCAAATCAACCTATGAAACTGTTTGTCTTTTGTTGTTTGCTCACAATTTTGTACTTTAAAAGTTTGGTTAATAGCAGTAATTGTTATAAAAATCCATACCCAGATTGTAACATATGAAACTAGATACTCTAGAAACTAGATTTGATGTTTTCGACCTTTTTCAGTAGTATGATGACCACATGGTTATAATAATTAAACTGTTATTCTTCTGTGTTAGAGCTGTAACAAATCATTATATTAGTAGTCGACTTGTCACCTATTATTTTTTTGATTAGGCGACAAGTCAAATGATTACTTCTATTCTATATTTATACTTTTTAAATACATTATCAACCAAATAAAGGCTGAAATATGGGACTGAAGGCTCCTAGATCAAGAACATTTATAATTCAAGTGTATTATGGATGAAAATCCACTATTGTTTATTCTTTTTTTAACATTTAAATGTATTAATGTTGCTGTCTTTGTTATAAAAGGTCTTTTGACATATGTTTTAGAGTCTGTATAGTACAGTTAACGATTATGATGATTAATTATAAATTATTATTGGTTATTTTTAAAGTCAACTAGTCATGATTAGTCAATTAATCGTAGCAGCCCTATTGTCATTATATTAAATACAATTATATGAGTATATATACAGTGTATGCTTGTGTGTGTGTGTGTGTGTGTGTATATGTATATATAGTGCATATTTTTATCAACAAGCAACAAATATTCATATTCATATTTTGTTGCAATACAATGAATATGTTCATATTCATATTCTGCATTAAAAAAACAGTTAACCCTGTAGATTAGATCTGTACAAACATGTTCAGAGATACATGTGATTCTTTTGTCAAGCTTTTTTTCCATTTTTTTTTTGTCAATTCACGTTTAAATGTAAACTTTGAACAGAATCCTATTAGTAAGTCATGAAACGAGAATCTAATTGCAAAACAATAGTTTTATCGAATCATGCAGCCCTAGTAACTAAAGTCTATCCTTGCATTCTTTATCCTCTAAACAACACTATTAGCAGAGTTATTATTATAATAACTTGGTTAAATGGAATTTAAATCAGGCAATTCGCCTGAAAATAAGGGTCAATTTTGTTCTTTACGTTTAATACAGTACGTTACAATTATTATTAAAATTCGATGAATACATTCTGGCTGTGTTCCCATCTGTCAGTGCATCACATCAGCACTATTGACTTAGTGTTTAGATGCGTAGGGAGTCTTTAGTGTCTGGATTGACATAACTAACTTTCTATATACAACATTTTGAGCCCATCTGTTTATAATGCATTATTTCATAAACAATAGACCAAATTAAGCAAAACCAGCCTGTTTAGAAAACCTACACCAAAGCCTGAATTTACTAACCTTCACCTATGCACATGTCCAAACCCTGGGGCGGATTCATTAATGCAACCTCCTCATTAGAGCACATATTGATTAAGATTATTGATTCAAAAGATAAACCAAGAAATCTGGGCCAAGGCCGACATTATGAGAACCCCGTTCCTGACCGATTCCATGACAAGGGCAGTATTTTTAAAGCCCAAAGCTATAAATGGACGTTCAAGGCTTTCTCTATGTTAAAACGGCAGGTATCAAAGGTTGTGCCATTTCCCACAAGACATGATCAAGGATAAAAGATGAAGCTGAAAAGACAGGAGCTCATCAAGCTTTAAAAATAGGCTGAGGGTGTCTGAAAAAGGACTACAAAATTAGGCAAATGGAGACAGGGATTCTGATTTGTGTTCGCTTGTAATGGTGTGATTGGATTAGATGGTGTGACACGGATATTATGGGCTGTAACTGACAGACCTGTGCTGCAATCTGGACTCATCAAGTATCCATTAGCAAAGCATCTCCTAACATGCTCATCATTAACCAATCAGTGGGTCATCTCCAATCAGCTACTTTCACCTCCATTGTGTCCATATGTGCCATATTACATGACCAAAGTCATAAAAAAGTATATTCTGCATTATGTTTAGCTGAAGAATTTAGTCTGTAGCATTTGCTCAGATTGCACACGTTGTCTGAATCATATCTAGACCTGTCAGAATTACACATTTTGAAGATATATAGATATATAGATAGATATAAGATGTTACTAAAGAAAATACCACAATAATGACACTACTTTATGCCACTGAAACGATAAGTCCAAAGCAGGATAATTCCAAAAATAAATGTGCAATAGGTAAATAGCAGAATTAAATACTTCAGTAGTTGGTTATATATTATCTATATAGAGTAGTTACTTAATCGTCCATCTAGAGAAAAACAAACAAATAAAATGTACACGTTATATATATTGAGCCCCCAAAATATTGTTTAATCTATTATTTGTTGAACAATAAGTTTTATGGTAATTAGTAGTGGCTGGCCTGATCATATCCAAGATCAATATGCTAGCATCATTGTTCACCTTATGGATATTCAAAAGTAAACAGACTCTATAAAACCACGCTAGAACTACATAGATACAGATAATTTATCTTTAGTAAGTCTGGATTTTGCATCAATGGCAGTAGCTTTAATAAAATTGGTAATCATTCGCTAACCTTTAGGCCTGTCTTGTCAGTATCGATACAGCGTTAATATTATATTTACTCAATCAATGTACATTTTAAATCAATATTAAATTCTGACAACGATAATTTTCTTGCATTAGTTTATATTATTGGTCTATTTTCCTCAATCTAATCATAGGTATGGCTGCCTTTGGGTCCTGTCAATTTTGACTTTTAAACAGTAGTTATGATGATTTACTTGTTTTGAACCTATAATATGACCATTTTCATTATGTTTCAATAATTTGTTAGTGTGCAGTGTACAGAATTCAGATGATGTACCTTTTTAGTGGCTGAAACTATTTTTGCTTTTTCAAAATTCATGCCTATTATTGAAAAAATACAACATTACATACATATTACATACATATTACATATGTAATAAATACAATAACTTGATAACTACATAAATATTGTCCATACATTTATAAATCATTTATAAATGGCTTATGGATTTATGTAGCTATATTCCACTGAGAGTCATTCTCAAAGTTGAGTAAGGCGTATGCATCTTGACATTTCACTCGTCATACTGTATGTGTCACTGTGATTAGGTCTGCTCGTGTGCGGACTCTCCATTACGGTTTAGTCGCCATACTCTGTGCTGCTGTTACCGTAGCAACCAGTAGCAAAGCTGGGCAGGGATGGTCTATTGCAGTAGATGTAAAAAAAAGGGTGGGATGCCCTACAAGGCATACATGCATATAGAGTCTGTGTGCAATTTGAACCAAAACAAAATAGTATAGAATGGTAGGAGTATACTATTGAATACTGCTACCAGAATTAGATTTAAGTTTAGAGTTTGCGTTTGGTAATTATAAGCTAATGATCTGAATGCTTCTTAGCGATGCGGGGGATGGGAAAGAACGACCCTCATAAATCACATGTTTTAAAGCACCTTCAGGTTTTGTTCAATAAATGGGAGGTCAAAAAGTTCTCTCAGGGATTTGAAGACCTAATTGGTCAACACGAAAATATAAATCATTATATCAATGGCAGACTCAACTTAAACTCTACAAATCGTTCTTAGACCTCGGGCTCTCAGAGCTCCCATCTCAGAAGATTTTCAGTCAGAATGGAAGATTTACAATGGTAAAAACTAAACTTGGTGTTCATTCAATAGTATCCTGATATTATAGAGTAGTACAGTAGTGACTAAGGTTGTCAAAAGTAAAAAAAATATATATATAAATCATATACTAATCAATACTAAAACTAGTATCAAAACTACATTCTAGATAAATAAAAAAAATCACAATCTGGACAAGCCTTCTGACATTTCTTGAACAGTTTTAGAATGATGTTGAGCTTTATCAGAACGAGTTTAAGACCACAGTAATATAAAGAAAGTACTATTATTTTGTGTTAACAATTACTGTTTAAAACGATTCTCCTTTTTATTGTCATTATGTCATCAAAATCGGTATCGGTACTCAACATGGCAGATTTTGCTAATAACAATTGTTTTGTTGTTTGTTGTTTTTTGACATTCGATCCCAAGCTCTATTTGTAAGATGCTTTCCTCTATGCAGGTTAAAAGACTTGAACAAAGTAAGATATCCTACAGGCGCAAACACAGACATGGGCTAAACTGGGAGAAGTGGGTCACCTTCACACTCTGCTGCGCCACCATCGTACTACCATCGTAACTTCATTATTGGTCTAAATCAGATTGTCAGATTAAAAAGGCAAAGTTAATGCAATAATTCTTCCAGTAAGGTAGTTCCACTTACAGCAAAGTCCAAATTATTCTGCAACTCTGATAAACAAGCAATCCACACGAAACATTGATAAGTGTCTTTATTGTGAAACTAGTTGAACGTGAATGCATGAGTGTCATAGCAACAAACAAGAAAATCTAAGGCCAAGTACCAAACAAAAGCCTCTCATTGTTGGATGGTTAAACTGTGAAATAAATAAACAAAACAACCATATTCATTGGCCTCAGAGAAATGAAAATGAACAATTAACAATTTAAAACTAAATATTATATATTTTGAATGGGCAAAAGTCTACAAAATATCACCTATAAACAGGAAGCTGAGCTCAAGAATACAGATGCATCTGCTGTTTATCCAGTAGGGGTGACTAGGGCCTATTCCTACAACTATGGGTAGGCCATTTTCTTCTGCCAAATAACAATTTAACTTTAATTGCGATTCATGTACACTGTCTATTTTCATATTGCCTTTAAGACATGAGCAAAATCATCTGCTTCTTCAGAAAGCTTGCATTTTACTGTGATTGGTAAAATCTACCTATCACTGACTCATGACAGAAAGCATGACAAAGGCCGATCAATAGGAGGAGTGGGTGAGAAAAAGTGCCTGTGTTTCAGCATAGAGCTGCATTAGAAAGAAAAATCCCCATTTGAAGATTTCAACACAGCACAAAGGTGATCCCTGAGTAGGGCTAGAAGTCACAGTCACTCATGATTTGATACAATACACAATACATGGCTCACAATAATATCACGATACACGATTCAAGCAATTATTATTATTATTGCACATGCTATTCTACAATATATCACTGAAAGAACAAATACATTTACAACACATTTTTTTCTTAAACCATTATGTGCACATTCCGTTTATAAAATAGGCTTTATTTAATACTAGAAAACAGTGAATATACCGACTGACTGCATAACGTAAATATGGTCACTAACAGGCAACAGAACTGTAGTGCTGTCAGTGGAAAGTACAAAACGATATATCGATACAACAATCAGTGATATCAATACTGCAGCACAATTTATCAATTTTATACATATCACTGAGCACGTCACGAATTCACTCAAATATTCAAGTTGTAGATGCAGGAGAGACACAAAATAGTGTATCTAGACAGACCTGGAAAGATATGCCAGCCTCACTTATCGTAAACGCATCTTAAAGTTTCAGCCTTTTTGCTGTCTGAAGCTTTATCTTAGCGCACTATATTATGTCACTGATGCTTGAAGGGAAAAGTGACTATAGCCATAAACCATTACAAATACAAATAGTGATAGTACTGGACAATATTCACGAAACTCTTCTCATGTACACTCAAATCCGTTTTCATCTCATCAAGGCAATATGCTCAAGAGGCCTCCCCTGTCTACCGGGAGCGCAGCTTATCAAAGTTACGGGAATCTCTCTTTTGCAGTTAAATATCCTAAAACACTACTCAATCTGTGGGGTCGTTTATATGCTAATGCAGAGGTTACACCCGCATGGACCTTTGATGCAGCTGCGCCTATCAGGTTAAGTGTATGGAGAGAAGAAACAGAGCAGAAGAAAGAATGAAGAACAGAGGCAAGAGAGAAGAGTGATTCTCTCCTGGGTGTGTGCAATAGGTAATTAAAATAGGATGGACAGAGCAGGGAGTGTAGCCAGGACGCTCCCAACAGACTCATCTAATCAGACCTCCTGCCTAAAGCCCGTGGTGACAGACACATTCTAGCCTGCATGGATGAAGCAAGCTTATGGATAATCTACACAAGCTAGAACGCAATCAAAATAGCGATATCCGTGCCATAAAACAGGCGATATATCAATGGCGGTATATAGGGGTGAGACGGCACAGGCACAGTATATTTATGGCGCTGTAAGGAGCTGCAGCAGCAAGGGCAAACGTTACTAACCAGAGTTTGACTGCAGTAAGCACATATACATTCAGCGCACATAGCCCCGAGCCAGTATGCAGTGCACACCCACCGACACACGTGCACCACAGCCACATACGTGCAGCGGCAGTGATGCAGTCTCCACACGGCGACACGGGAGGTGGGAATGGACTCCTGTCAACTCTACAGTGTAGTGTGCAGTCTGGGGTTTGTTACTGCAAGTGACAATTTTTGAAATGAAACAAGAATGCTGAATAGTTACAGTAAATATTTAGGGACAATCGTTCTGGTAAGCTTTTTTAGTACTGAGACGGTTGAGTGAGAGTGTTGAAATCTTTGTATGTTGACAACAACAAAAAATCATAATTCAGTATTTGTCCAATTTTATGTTACCAGAGAAGAGTATTTTGCTCATTGTCTTCACTTTAAACCATGCCCTTACTAATGAAACCCTCTTCAATTATGAGTAGCACGAGGAGTAATGGCTTGTGCTTGTTGGTTGTATCACAATTAGGCTTATGTGGATTGTCTCATATAAATAATACAACAACTATCTTTGATTAATTCTCATTACCATAATGCTTTTTCCAATTGATGGTGTAGACTAGAGAAATGTTTCAACTCAAAAGCGGCTCAAAACTGCTGCATGTTTTTTCTTTGTGCGCTGTGATCGCCACTAGCAATAAATATAGCTCTTTGGGAGGAAGCCTGCTAGGAGGATCACAGCTCTCAATAGGAGGTCTACACACATTTGAAATCAAAATGGCAAAGAGCTGCTGGTAGATTGACATCCACACACATGTGCACATCGACACACATCTCTCACTTCTATTCCTTGCAGGTGTAATTGTGTTGGTGCTTTGCTCCAGGCAGCTCCAGTGACTGCAGCCCCACATGAAAAGCATAATTAAAAGAGAAAAGTTGTGTTTGTGTGGGAGATGGGAGGGGTGAGCTAGAGGACATGGAGGAGAGAGGGAGATTACCCCAAACAAAGCTTCATCAGGCAAATAACTATAGCTGCAAGACAAAGACCAGAATGTGGCTTTATCTACCTATAAAACAACTTTCTTTTGAATAGGGGGTCTCAACCTTTAGGATATGAAGGCCTGACTTTCGCTGGACAAAGTAATCTGGGGTCCAATTTCATAATTTGAAAAAAAATAAATATATATAATATATATATATATATATATATATATATATATATATATATATATATATATATATTTTAAGTATCCAGGTATCTATACAGTATTGTGATATGTATCTTGCAGTCTTAACATGTATCATTCACTATAGGCAAGGATTTTAAGAAGTGGCTTAGCAGTGGCATTTGGGAAAGGTCACTTAGCGAAGTGTTTTCTTTGTGGCCGCCTCAAGACTCTGCAGTTTTTTTTAGGTGTGAATGGAAACTAAAAACCATAAGACCATAACTTGTGAGGGTATTATTTGTGTGACAATGCGAATTGCTTCAATTACACGCCCATAGTACAAATGTGTCATGTTATCTGAGCAATGTTTATTCTTATGTCTGAACTCTGGATACAACAGAAGGAGAAGATAGACCACATAATGTACAAAGATGCGCTATTAAAACATTAACATTATCGCTGGAAACATGTCTGTTATACTGCACATACAGCATATAGACACACATGAAGGCAATGGTGCAGTTTATGCAACTAATGCAGTAAGTCACTGCACATTGCTAAGCCACATTGTAAACATAGTACTTGGCATAATTTCCAAGGGCGAAAGGCCTCATTCAGCGTGGCATCTTTGATAACTGGTTTCTGAGACGTAAATAAACAGTAACTGATTCCTATAACTTCTAACCTCCTAATCCAGCACATTAAAACTGAGTCTTTGCTCTGAGGAAGTTTGAGACCTCTGATTTCTCTGCCCTGGCCTGCAGCACACACTTCCACACTTACTTTTGCATGATGGACTGAAGATAAACACATGTCTTTGTGAGAAAACACAAATACTTAAATGCTTAATTCGTGGAAAGTTTATGCTAGCACACTTGTAGTGTGAGATACGAGAACAGCAGCAGTAATCTCTCAAACATAAAATGGTAGAATTTTACATCCCAGCAGTATTCAGAAGCAACAGTGAGTGTTGTAGTGGGTAAAGAGAGGCAATTTGTTGCAGGTTGCTTGACACAGTCTCTGGGTGTTAGGAACAGGAGCTGTTATCTTACATCAGTCTATTTTCAGAATGTTCTGCTTGTTCCATGTCTACACACAAAGCAATTTCAGTCATTTCTGTCATTTCCAAAAATAACCATTCTGGTTGTTAATGCATACTCTTAGCTTGTCTGCCTCTTCTCCACCCAAGCCCCAGATGCCCTGTCTGTGCCTTAGCATGTGTGATTGAATAGGGACCTGTATGTGATCAATAGAACTCATTAAAGGTCCTGTGGGCAGTCATCTTACACCATCCCTCTCTTTTACCTGCAGCTGCTGAAGCGTATTGCTTCAAGAGCTTTTAACTTTGTCCAAATGAAATAAGTGGATTAATCTAGCTGGACTTTTGTGTATACATAATGTAGGTTTGGTGTAAGTCAGAGTTGGGGCTTGGTAGCTGGTGAAACAGTAGCTGCACCTGTTGTTGCTTTGTGGTTGGGTTAGCACCTGCTCACAGGGCTGCTGTGAGGCTGTCTGTGTGGGCAGCGGGGATAACAGGGAGACCATTCACAGCCTCTCAGACTGCTGTCTGCAGGCTCGGCTTTCTGCTACACATTTTTGCTTCTGTCACTTATGCTCTGCCTACCCCCTGTACTCTATTCACCAATCTGACAACTACCACACTCCATCCTCTGCGTCTCCTCTCTTCCGTCTCTCTTTTGTCTGAAACTCTGTCTTTTCATCCCAAATGGTCAACACAAAAAAACACACAACCAGCACGCCTTTGGAAGCTGTTGTGGTTCTTCTGTGGAAAACTGTGGTGTTGTATAAGGCATGATGTTGTAAACAACAAACGACACATAAATCACTTTAGTGTGAGCTGGTTCAGCAGCACTTTCATATAAACTTGGCCTGTAGGAGGTTTCACTGGCCAATGTTGTCACTCTGTACATTTCTTATGTAAGTTCACTTCAGAGTACATTCACATTGTTTGTTCTGTAGATTTGTAATGTCAGTCCTGTCACTCAGCTGGAAGTAACAAAATCAATTGCCCTCATGGTCCTGATCATCACAGCAGACCTTTGCTCTCCTTGACATGGGAATTCTTAATTAAACGTTTTTTAGACTCAATACAAACTACATTTACTAGGGGTCTTTACTTCTAGTGGCAATAAAGGACCCAATTCAACACGTGAAATATACAACATAAAAATCAGATTACACCTGCAAGAGACACAAAGAACACTTCATGCAATGTCCAGACGATGCTCTGCACACATAGCCTAGAGAGAGGAGGGGTGCTAAAAATGCAGCAGTTGCGTTAGATGCTAGCAATACAATGCGCACCCACCGTATACCTGTAAATCCCATCTACGCCCAGTGTTTCCTTACATCTCTACGTCTGAAAGCGTTTGGCTCACTCACCACAGCAGATGGACAGGTACCAGGAGGCTGAGCAGGTGCCCTTTCCGCGCCTCTTTCCCTTCTCAATCGGTGGTCAAAGGCTGGTGGGTGGCTCGGTCCCGTATATCCAATGGTTCTCTGAAACAGTGGCAGGTCCACAGCCGCACCTCACCTGTCTCGTCCCTCTGTGGGTCCTGCGCGTCTCCGTAGCAGCATCACCCTTCAGCAGCGCGTCCAATATTCGCACGGCCAACCAAAACCGTCCTTATAAGAGAAACTCCTTGCAGACCCTATTGTGTAATTGCAATTTTCACCGGGCGTTCTGTCTCTTCAGCCTCGTTCGCAGTCCCAAATCGTGCAATAGCGAACTGTGGTGATTCTTCAGTCAGGGGGAGCAGCAGCCAATTGTCTGCGCTTGGTCAGGCTACGCTTTGTGAAATCAATGGTCAGCGAAATGTGGTCTAATCCTCTTTTTAAATTTACAGTGGCGAGGTGAAATGTCCAACGCAGAGCAGGCACAGTGACAGCAGGGGCCCATAATTCACACCCCCCGAAACACAGTCCTGCAGCGGATCAATGATGAATAGACTCTCTCACTCCGTCTCTCGCTCTCTCTTTCACGTGCACATGCACCGCACAGAAACATAGGCTAGATTTGTACAGACCCTCTGGCACTGTTTTTAAAATACCCAAACCCAAACAAAGACGACTCTTTTACTATTTTAATCCTCGCAAAATTAGTCTAAGCTTCTGCAACATGGCCCCTTCAAAGAATAGCCTGGTTTAATGTTGGACTGCCCACTTTGATCAGCTAAAAGATCAACTAGGACAATGTTAAACAAAGACAATTTTTCTAGAATCATTATTTTAATTGGCTATATTTTTTCTGCCTTCACAGTTCTAAACTTCCATAATCATATTTTAGGCAGCTCCTATTGTCAAATAAGCCTATAAACTTGCACTATAATATAATATAATACATACATATCATAACATACATTATTGTCATGAAAGGTTTGCTTAATCATAACTGTGCAAACCATTAAACCGTTAAATACAGCATATTTTATATCTTCTGCAATTACTCCACAAAATATTAATAACTAATTTTAAAAAACTGAGCTGAATTTTAAAGTGGCCACATCTGTACGTCATTTCCGGAATTGGTAGGACGCAGTTGTAAAAAAAAAAAAAAAAAAAAATCTAGTAGCAATGGATTGTAGCTAGCCACCGATAGCTGTCTATACGCTTGAAGAAATCATCCATGTCAAGAAAAACGGCGGCTTTTCGAAGTCCAGTGCTGCTCGTGTGTACCTACAGAGACACACCAGTCTGTCTACAAAGGATTTGTAAATCGGTAGGTAAACTGTAA
Source organism: Rhinogobius similis (assembly GCA_019453435.1). Lineage (NCBI taxonomy): Eukaryota > Metazoa > Chordata > Actinopteri > Gobiiformes > Gobiidae > Rhinogobius > Rhinogobius similis. The sequence goes on along the minus strand of CM033632.1, from coordinate 21,959,008 downwards.
TTTGAATATTAGCTAAGCTACCGTGATATTCGCCGCTAGCTGGGCGCTCTGCTAGCCTCTGCTGCCGATCAAATGTTCATAATTCGATGTCGTGTAGCAATAATATTTCTATTTTGAAATGTGTAACATATCAGCTATGGCCTTGTTATGTAGTTACATGTGTGTTGATAAAGGGGACTTGTTTTTATTTTGTCTCAAAGGGCTTATATCAGAGGTTTTATCGTATTTGGGCAGTAGCCGCGATTAGCCTGAGTGTCCCTGTGGCTCTCTGCTGAGGAGGTGTTTAATTAGTCATCTTAAACACAAGCACTTAGGTCTAGATACGTGTTTTATTTGGAGGATATGTGAATTGTAATGATGGACTTCATACGACCCTGTTAACACAGATGCTTCACAAAATAACGTAAATTCGTCGATCCTTATTTTTGGTATTAGACGTAAACATGTATCTGCACTGGCCTGGAGGGTCGTAGTTCATCCAGGTCTTGGCCACGTTCTTGCCTGTCAGAGCTTATAAAAAGTCTAATACTCTATATTTGGTTGTTTGGTGAGATGTTTGTTTAAATGGAAAGTGAAAGTGTCAAAATACCAAGATGTTTAAGTTAAGTGTGGGATCAATAATATTGTATCTGTTTTTTTCTTCCACAGATCTGGCTGGCTCAGTAACTGGAGGTTAAAACCTTGGTGCTGCTTTATGCCCTTTTCAAAGCCCAGGGATTTTACATTCAGGTACACTTTCACCTTTAAACCAAGGATGGAGGGCTTTGACATCAAGTAATACAGCAAAACTGAACACTTAACATCTATTACTTTGGTTTTCTTGATTACTTAATGCCAAGTAGCCTTTTAACACACATGTCCATTATTCAATCAGTCAACTTTTATTTATATAGATCTTACAACACTCAAGGTGACCAAAGTGCTTTTCAACAGAGAAAAAATATGCAACACAAAATCATAAAACTATAATAAAATATATTTAACAGTGTAAACAATACAACTAACTGCGCAAAGTGTCACTACATTAATGAGTGTTAAAAAACAGTAGGAAGAAATAGGTTTTAAGGCTAGATTTAAAAGGCAAAAGTCTGTGATGGTACGTATATCGGAGGGTAGCTTGTTCTGTAGTCTGGCTCGATCACCCCAGTGTTTGGGCCTGATTCTGGGGACTTTCAGCAGAAGCTGGTTTGTTGATCTTAGAGCCCGTCCTGGGTTTCGTACAGACAGTCCCTTGGTCAAATAAGAAGTTGCAAGGCCATTAAGGGCTTTTAATACAAAAAGTAAAGTTATTGGTGAATCAGTCTTAATAAATATGACATAGATCAAAGACATAGATATGTATTGTGGTCTTGAGTTTCTTTTTTACCCAACTTCTCATTGTAATAATGTATTCCCTCCCAGAAAATGAACGGCTTGTCCATACGTGAGTTATGCTGCTTATTCTGCTGCCCGCCTTGCCCCAGCCGGATTGCAGCTAAACTGGCGTTCCTCCCTCCTGAACCAACCTACGCCCTCATCCCAGATCTTGACCCCACTCCGATCTCTACAACTGAATCCAGCTCGGGACCTGCGCTGCCATCACTGGGGGCTCCAGGACTGCGCTCCCGTCTGGGAGCTGGAGGTGGAAGCGAGAGGGGAGGTGACAGGGGAGGAGGGGGAGGTGGCAGCAGTGCAGGCGGAGGCACCAGCCCCGGGGTCATTGGTGAGCCCAGGTGGAAGCTTCACCTCACAGAGAGAGCAGAGTTCCAGTACTCTCAAAGAGAACTGGATGTGACCGATGTGTTCTTGGCTCGTTCCAGCAGAGGGAACCGTGTCGGGTGCATGTACATCCGCTGTGCCCCCAATGCCAGGTTAGTCAAAATGTCTTGACAAACCTTATTTTTTCTCTTAGCTTGAATTTTAGCTAAGAATTCTTCCATGCCTGAATATATTTGTACAGCAATAATATTATTTCAAATGAATGTTGTCACTGTGTAAAGTTATCATTATTCAGTATGAAAGCCCGTTTTAAGTGAAAATATGAGAGCTTGCCAGTGTCAGCATTAAACTGACTTTTCGTCTTAATTCACCTCTGTCCAGGTTCACTGTGTTGTTCTCACATGGTAACGCTGTAGACCTTGGCCAGATGAGCAGCTTCTACATTGGCTTAGGAACACGCATCAACTGCAACATCTTCTCCTACGACTACTCGGGATACGGTGTAAGCACCGGGAAGCCCTCGGAGAAAAACCTCTATGCTGACATTGATGCTGCGTGGAATGCATTGCGCTCACGGTATAATTCCTGGGCTTTCTATTGACAATTTCTCAAAATGTTGATAGTGATTTGGTAGAATAAAGATTTACTGGTCATCTGATGTTGCAGGTATGGCATCAGCCCTGAGAACATCATCCTCTATGGGCAGAGCATTGGTACAGTGCCCACAGTAGACCTGGCCTCCCGTTTTGAGTGTGCTGCTGTGGTCCTGCACTCTCCACTCACCTCTGGGATGAGAGTGGCCTTCCCCGATACCAAGAAAACCTACTGCTTTGATGCCTTCCCCAAGTGAGTATTCTCTTCTTATATCATGCAGTTAAAGGACAGTAAGGAAGGCGTTTTTGTAACTTGTACATTTTTCTAGCATTGAGAAGGTGGCCAAAATCCCCTCTCCAGTCCTGATCATCCACGGTACAGAGGACGAGGTGATTGACTTCTCTCATGGCCTGGCGTTGTTCGAGCGCTGCCCCAAAGCCGTGGAGCCGCTGTGGGTGGAGGGTGCTGGGCACAACGACATAGAACTTTACAGTCAGTACCTGGAGCGGCTACGGCGCTTTATCAACCAGGACCTGGCTGCGCAGCACGCCTGAAAAACAAACTGCCGCCTCTGCATTTTTACAGCCTCCTGAGAGCGTGAGACGTGATGCTGGTATGTTTGTGGAGCGAGTGTCTAAAGGGAATTCTGGTTGTTTTGTCACATCTGTGTGTCTTTAAAGTAGCCTTCTATGTTACTTGAAAAAAATCTCTTTTACAACTAAGTTTTTAATATACACCTACACCAAGATCACTTTCATGGAGCATTTGACATCTCTTATCAGTGAAATTACAGCTTTAATGTATTTCAAAGTAACAAAAGCTTTGTCCAAAGGCACACAGATGTCATTTTCTGAGTGAATGCTGCTATGAGTGGAAGTGTAAAATCATATCACTATTAACTGTAACTGTGTCGATGCTATCTATGTGACATGAAGGACATCCTAATGACTTGGAGAACTGCAACAAGGGAAGGTGTAATGGAAACTTTTAAATCATGGTGTAATTGTTTTTTATTTTTTTTATTTTGTTTTTTCATTTGTATGAAGAATACCTCCACATCTTGACCACTTTACTCTCCTGTGCAGTGGACTAACTATTGGTCAAGCATGTGTCATCCTTGCTACTCCTCTGCTTAAATGAACCTTTGAACTCAAGGCGCCTCCCTTTTAGACTGTGCTTCTCTTAAGTGTCAGTTAAAGTGGACCTAGAGAGACTTGTCTGAGAAACTGCTAGCTTGTTGGGCATTTCCTTGCTTTTATTCTGCTAATTTCTAACTGCTGAGAAACATAAAATGGCCACCATCTATGTTGTCCATTTGTCCTTGGCTGCTTTTTATTATTCACCAGTTGTAACTAATTGCGCTGTTGCATTATGGATAAGCAGTCCAAGGTTCTTCTAGCATTGATAAGTAAACAAGTCCTTACTGTGGATATTGATAGTTTTACAAAACAGAAAGTAATCGGTTTTATTTTTACAGAGACTTTGACGACTGCTGTCTTGGAAACGACAGGTGTTTGCAAGACCAAGTTTGAGTCTCAAGTGCAGTTCAGCTGTATTTAGTATTCTGTTGGAGGGTAAAATTGTAAGCAGGCAATTTGATTCACGATCCTAAATTGCTCATTGAAAGCTATTCTTTTAATCTGAAATTAGTAAATACAAGCTTCCCAATAGTCTACCTGCGCACGTTACCAGTTGCAGTCATATCTGTCGAGCATATTTCTTAATGTAGGTGATCATGTTGTGTGTTTGTCGTAGTGTAGGGCCATAGATTGATTGTTTAGGACCATACATGTAAAATGTGATGAGTATCAATGTGATTTCTGATTTGGGTGCCAGGACGGTGACGTCATAGCTCCGTTTCAAACCTCTGAGGCCCAAATCGTACGGACGAAGCTCTCATCTTTGAGCCTGTCACTGTTGGTGTGGTGCGGGTTCCACCACACAGACCTTTGCACATCATCACAATCATGTACACGCATACACAAACATATACTGTACTGTTCAGTATATTTACATGTTTATATATATATTGGAACAAGCATGAAAAAGCAGGTCTTAAGTTCAGCACTATTGTAAAAAGCATCCAAAGTGTAATAAGGATATACGATGTAAGTTTGTGTGTGTGTTTTTTGTTTTTCTCATTGTAATTGACTATTGTGGGCCAGCAGAATGGATACTCCGTGGATGCCTCCCATGGAAACATTACTAACAGAGGTGTAAACTTGAATATATGTGGTCCCAGGACATCAGTACATTCAGTGATCTACAGTGGTCGTATTGAGGTGACACATACTGAACACTAAGCACTCTTTTTGGAGAACAAGAGGGGCGCCTGTGTACATCTTCTCTGCTCTTCAGCTCAGACGGAGAACAATCCATCATCATCCTGCACTATGTTAAAGAAATGGAAATCTGTTACCATCTTTTTTCAGGGAAACCACTGGATCCACTTTTTATGGGGCTGAGAGTAAATAGGGGTTTGGGGGCGGCGGGGTCTTAGCATTTTGATTCACCACTATGGTTATATTCTCCTCTGGCCCTGAATGTTTCTTTGTGGGGTGTGGGGTAGAGCAGTAAAAACAGTATGCATGTCTATTGTGTTTTGAAGAGCAAGTAAAGGAGGGTGAGCTCTAATATGTATTCTATGTGAGGGTCAAACTAAACTCATGGCATTGGAATAATAATAATGCGCTTTTAAAAATGGGACGTTTATTTGAATTTTTTATTGCTGATACTAACTGATGTATTGAGTTTTGTGCTAGAGTTTGACATGGACAGCGGGCAGGGCTAGACAACATTAGTGAACTGTTTATATGGTTACTGTACTTACCTATTCTATTCTTTGTATTATTTGTAATTTTATGTTGCTTTTTTGAACTGAGAATATGATGTAATGATATTAATTAATGGGACGAAATCTTGACCTTTTTATCGACAAATAAAAAAAAATCACTTCTATACGAAAGTATGAATATGACTAGATTCATTTTTATATACGAGGAACAACTTACAAGATTTACTGCATGTCATTGTTAACGAGGCAGTTAAAACGAGGCCATTGGCTATATTTTTTCCAACGAAGCGCTTCTTTAATAGTTTAACCATGCCTGCCCTCTGCTGGCTTACATGTGTCATTTCCTAAACCCCCAACTTGTATTGACAAAATACTTTTCACAAGATAATCAAAGATGTACCAACCCTTCAACTGAAAATGCTCTGTCTAAAATCAAATGACATCCAAATGCCAGACGACCTTCTGTTCACTGCTGAGCTCAGTCAGCATTATTCTGGCCAGAAATAAACCGGCTTTCAGGCTGACTGCGTCCATATGGCGCAACACAGGAAAGCTACTGAATATTATTTTTGTAACAAATACATGCTAAATGTCTAATTCGGGTGATGTCCTGTTAGTAATATTTCCCACCATTTTTAGCATGAATACAGTGATAGGCTTTTTTATTTGGTAAATAGTTTAATGCATTGTACAGTTTGTTGTCATGGCGCCGTGTTACAACAAAGGGAGACACATTGATTTTCTGAAAAGACCTTGAAGACTTGTTCCTGTGCTCTCATGCTGCTTATGTTTCCTTGTATCTGAAAAAGACAAAAAGTTTTCACTTCCTTGTAAACTCCAATATCTCTGCAGCGGTCACACACTATACTTACAGACAGTAGACATAAAAAAAATGTGCACATGACGGCCAAGTGTAATGCAAACCATTTTGGGTGTGACAAGTGGAATGTTATCTTTGGTGCTTGAACCTGTAGGACTACTTTGTATTTATCTCATCAGGATGTAATGGTTTTCAAAAGGAGCCTTGAACCAGTTTAAGCCTGTGTGCATTTATGCTATTGTCAGACTTACTGCGTGTGGTGTGACGTTGGTGCCATAGAACTCAAAGAGGTCAGATGTTCCTCCAAAGCAATGATCCTCAAGCCGATGTATCCTGAGGCCAAAAGCAGCAGCAGCATTCTAAAAGTAAAAATCTGGACGATGAGACAGTTACCTGGTTTTGTTCAGGACTAGTCACATACACTTACAGAATTATGTAGGTATGAAAGTATGAAACTTGAATATTTCTTGTTTCACTGATGAAGAACAATGATGTAATCTGACTGGCCACTCTTCCAACCCATCCTGCAGATTATAAAATTTGATCACTGAAAAAAAAAAAAAAAAAAATCTTCCCTGCAAATATTTGATGAATTCAACCATACCTCTGTTGTCTCCTTGATCCGTTGCAATATTTTGACTTGGTGGAATCAGTCTTGAATCATCTATAGCAGAGAGGAGATATGTCAAAAACAATGTGATTCACAAATCATCTTGTTCTTTTTTTGTTTTCAAAGCGTACCTTCACTAGAAAACTGTGGAAAGTTGCCATAATTGATACTGCCCCCCCTGCTTAGACGATTATCAAAACTGTCCTCCATGCTTGAGTTAGACGATATCTAGGACATTGGAAATATACAGTCATTGTAGTGGGCTCGTAATATAGGCTGATAATAACACTGATCTCTTGACTCACAACATCAAAATCAAATTCATTTTCTCCAGATGAGACATGTGGACTGCTGTTGGTGCTCGCTGCCTGCAATGGTATTATATAAAAGTTTATATTTTATGCTTTTTTTTTTTTGTCTCTTGCTTGAATAAAAGGACTTACTAGTGCATGTGAACAGACACTTTGGAGGAGTTTGTAACACATCCCACGGTTCATAAGGGACACGAACAAGTACTGGCAGGAAAAGAAGAAGCAGGTCAAAGTTAGACAGAAGACAGTTTGGAGGAAGTGAACATAAAACAAAATGTACTGCCTTCCTTCCTTGAGGCTGCAGTACTTAAGGCTAAATCCATAGGGTATACAATTTCAACAACTTTGTTGTGTGATGTCAGCTATATATTAACTGCACAGGGATAGGGAAAACTCAAGGGTAGGTTATAGTAGATTAAAAGCAGATTAATAATAACGGCTCAAAATAGGTATTGTCATGTTACTGGCACTAAACCTGTAATTTAAGTTGCGCTATATTTCTAGGCCTAACCTGGACTTGACCAAACCGAGTCTACATCAGGACTAAACAGGACAAATCAGGACAATTGAGAATGCACATGTTAAACTGTATTTCTGGCACACTGAATAGAAAAGTAAATGGTTTGGAGAAAAAGGGAGGTATCATAGTTACTACAGAAAAGACACAGCGAGTACTTTCAAAATTGAACTTTCACTGAGCATCTTAAGACTTTTTTATTTTTATTTTTACAACCAATTCTGATGCACTGCTTTTTCATTCTTTTGCGTAATCCTGTAAGGTTCACCATGGACTATGATACATGAAAGATAAAGAGTGTTTCGATCTAATCTGTCGCTCTGTAGAGCTCTTCAAAAATGTCTGAATGTCCTCACGCATAAAAGGAATTAATCTTAGGTAAGTTTATCAGTTTGAACATATTTGCGATTGTATGGTCACAAGTCTCAAAATTATGCCATGTCATGAGAAAAGTGACAATCAGAACAGACAATCGTAAAAATGAGTACTTTCTTAACCATTTCAGTAAATCCTTGCCTCTGGCTGTACATCCCTTTTACTATTCCAGAACAGATTCTAATGTATTTCAATTTATGGTCAAAATGTGTATTCTTGTTGTTGCATTATATTTGCCTTTCACCTGCTGTTATTAACCAGAGTGTTACTGAGATGCAATACCTTTTCTCCATCAGCAGATTGAATGCTCAAAGACATGGCTGAGTGATGTTTTTTCACTTCTCTCACACTGAGCAAAGGAATGACCACCTGAAAAAACATAATCAATTTGTGATATTAAAACAAATTACTATTTTATCAAATAACTAAAAATCTTTACCTTGGTCTCTTTGAGCAGCACAGATGAATGGAAGCACACATGGTTCTCCGACACGAAAAGTTTCCCCTGATAAAGCCCATCTTTCTGCAAGGCACAAGTGAAGGCTGCAAACAACAAGCAGTTTTAAGGAATGAACTAACTTTGTTTTCTAAAATGTCGATCTAACAACAGGAGGTGCGCCTGCTGAATAATTCACTAAAGCCATTGTATAGCTTCTTATCCAGCGCGGGCCATCACTGGGCATACAGAGCAGCTTGTAGCACTTAATCAGTTGGCAAAGGCATTAGAGACAAACTACGAGAAGGACACAGTGTGATGTGAATTGATATGAGTGAATAAGTAAGGAGAGTGGGCGACCCTGTCTGAACTCACCATGGGTCAAGCTCTCCCCGTCCGGAATCTCTGGGAACAGTTTGTGGAAGGTCTTGTTCTGCTTGAGGATCTGCAGGGAGATGCTCTAATGACTCGTCTAATCAAATGTGAGGGAATCGGCATCAAGCAGGTTCTGGTTGATGAGATGATAGCCCTTAATTTGACACACGATTGGATAATGATAATGCAGGATAATACAAAGACTCGTCATTCACTTAAGACTATGGTCTATTTGTTTCAGTTCACTTCAGGGGCGTCCAAACATTTAAATTTAGAGGGTGTTCTCTGAAAAAATATCTTTACTGCCACATACTGATGGTGACACATTTTGGCTCATCATAACAGAGAGATTGTTTTGGTTTCTCCAGTGCAAGCAGTGAATATTCAAATGGACATATTTCTATTTAGTATCAGTACTATGGACCCTTCTGCCACCACAACTTTATTCAGACTCGAGCTCCTAAGTCTCACACCAAAGTTTATGATCATTTATGATTTTTCTTATACCAACACATAGTGGTTCAAGGGCGTTTGGACACCCTCATTTTATTTTTTATGGTTTAGCCTACATATCTGGTTTAAGCGGAATTGTATCTTGCTCTGTTACACCGGTTGAAGTAGTTGAGAACCTCCTTTTTTGGTAATTCAATTGTCTGAAGAATAATTTATCTCCATGTTTTGCCAGTCCAGTCCTAAGACTATGACTGCGGAGGGATTGAATAGCTATTTATTGATATCTCGTTAGCAACAAGTCAAAAAGCCTTACATTACTGTTGACATCTGTTCCGTCGATGCTCTCCTCTGCTATTGGTTTTTCTCTGGTGAAAACAAAGACTTTTATGGGATCTAGTTTTTTAACCTACTTGTTTCTTCTTGTATTGTTGCAGATCGTGTACCTGTGGAAGGCATTGGCAGAGAGGTTGTGGTTGAGCTCCTGAATGTGTTCTTGAGCTTCATCCAGACTCTGCTGTGGTCGGCCCTTTCTCCAACTGCCCCTGCGCCCTCTGGTGAGACCCACTCCCTCCAGACAGCTGTCCCCAGAGACCAAAGAGAGGTAACTTTACACCATTAGTGCTCAAATGTGTGTGTGTGGGATAGTCTCTGTTGCATTTTAACAAAGAGTTACAATGCAACAGAAGAGTCATTTGATTTCCGTTTCATAGGCTATTATTAGAATGAGAGTGGTTGTATTAAACCTGCACATTGTGATATTAGTATAATTATTGTAAGGAAATACAATTAGAATAACAGATATGACACAGTAGTAGTTTGTGGGCAACAGTGTAATGAGAATAATTGGACATTGCGCTTTAAAAGACAATGAAAGCTTCAACAAGCCAGTCTACTCACATGGAGCTGTCCAGAGAGAACTTTCTTTTCTTCAAACTCATGCAGAAGGGCTAGTTGAAGGCTTGATTCTAGTTGAAGGCTTGATTCTTACAGGAAAGCAGAGAGCACTATTTTGTGCTAACTGGTACAACCCTGGTCTGCAGGTTTGAGTTACACTCATACAAACAAAAAGTGAATAGACATCATCATGTACATGCGCTCAAACCCAAGGACTGGAGGGAGGGGCGTGGCCTAGACGCTGTCTGACCAATCAGTGACTGCAGGTTCTCTCTGGCGCTGACCTTTGGCGCACGCGCACTCACGCACGGCCAGGGCAGGTGCAGCGGAAGCTGATAAGTGCGTGCTCGGTTCACATGTCTCAAACCAACCGGCTCAGCCGGCAGTGATAGTCATCTGGTGTACACATGGGGGCGGTAGAAACTCTCTTTGTGTTGCATTGGATTTGGATTGGACCAAGGACACTGCAAGTCCAACTTCATTTAGGTGGTTATAATTTGGCTTGGCCAGTGAAGTCACCAAGGCCAGCTGCTGATACAAAATATTTTCAATAATTCAACGCCTGACTAAAATGAGCCCAATCCAAACTGAACCCTTTGGTATAAACAAGGCTCTGGACCTATGTCTGATTTACTGTAATTATGTTTAGTGTCACAATCTCTGCTCAGAGGAATATCAGAGGTTTGAGTACAAACTGACCCTGATTCATTCCAGAATCAGAATGGTTTATTTGACTGGAAGTAAGTGGGTTACAGCTTTGTTTTTCTGTTTAGCATGCCTATCATGATAGTTTCCTTTTCTCAGATGGTGAATAAATAGGAATAAAGTAATAAAAAGTCAGAGGCCCTGCTCAAGGGTCCACAGACTTTTATTGTGTCACTCTACGTTTGCACAGATTTGTGTTTTCTTTTGTCCCTGGGATTCCAATAGCTACAGTCTGGTTCAGTGTTTAAGTATTGAGTACCTCCTGATGAATAGTGCACAAAAATGCAGATGTGCTCAAAGGTCATTTTCCTTGTTTCTATTGAACAGGCCTATTGCATTGAACATCTATTGCCAATGTGTTAACCCAGGGTCAATGACTGATGATGCCCTTTATCATCTGTCTGCAGCAGCTCCAATCACTTGGCTCTTGGGAAACAAAGATTCAGAAGAGTCTATGTGCAATGTATTTAAAAGATTGAACTTGGCTAAAATAACTTTGATTTGTGTTTGTAAATAGATGAAAATGTGTCACTTTAGGCAACCATACATTTAGATGCATCAGTGGGGGTTGTTTGAGTTTGATTGCTGGAGTGATGAGTCATGTGTGGTTTGGTCAAGCAGGCATATGTTAAGATGTGTTGATTGTTTGGGTCCTTGTGTCTGTGTAAAGTGATCGTGCAGGTTTCAACAATAGAAGATGTTAAAATGGTTTCAAGTTTACTGTCTGTGAATATGTTTTCTTTGGTTGTTTTGGTGATGCCATGGCATCCCATTTCTCATTTTACCTTTGTCCAGCAATGACAAAGATCATCTCTGAGTTTGTTGTCTGTTACCTCGAATAATTCAGATAAGCCCTTGAATCTTATTCAACCATCTCAAGCACAGCAAGGCCTGTATCACAGTATGATCCAGACTCAAGCATTTTCTCTAACAATAAATAATCTATTGAAGATTACATCTATTTTGTTCAGATGTGTGTGTGTGTGTGTGTGTGTGTGTGTGTGTGTGTGTGTGTGTGTGTGTGTGTGTGTGTGTGTGTGTGTGTGTGTGTGTGTGTGTGTGTGTGTGTGTGTGTGTGTCGCTCCTGATAACAAAACAAGGTTTGCACTACTCTCTTCATCCAAGCAATTTCAGAGGCACCTAGAAGCACCACAAAGTCTACTATATTTCATTTGGGGTAAGGGGAACTTAATCACAAGATACTTTGCATTTGACGATCAAATTTGACATAAATACATGTTTGTATTGTTGTATTGTATTGTTTTGAAATCTTACATTGGAAGTCATTACTCATATTCTGAAAGTACTTTTGCTTGAGTATAGTGTAGATAAAACACGAACATCCTTACTATAAGGAATCCATAATGTTTTGTTGAATTGTTTTGTCCCCATCTTGTGGCGCAGAAATGAACAACATCCAAAGACACAGCATGTTTGCTGTATATCCAATCATCCTGCTTTTAATACAAAGTCCAGGTACAATATCTACATCCATGGTTGAAAGGAAAGGACAGGTACAGAAGTGAAAGGGATGGCATCACCAGAGCTGGCCCTCCACACATCTTTTATGCAGCTTGTATGCGTGTGCGCCACAATATTTCTCTTGACACAATAATTATTAGAAATTGAAGAGATAACATATTTGATATATGTCACACACGGTCAAGACTTCTGGACCACACACAGTTTTTATACTAGAATAATTTCAAATTTTAAACAAGGGATGTAAATGTGGGCACTTCTTACCCGTTCTCTGTCAGAAAAATACACTTGCTACCATGTGCTTCCCAGCAAACTAAATATTAACACCTTGTCGAGGTTTTTGACCTACAAGTCTCTAAATAACTAGTTTTTCTGATGCCCTTTAACACCTCAGGTAGTGGTGAAACATGTCAAGGGCAGAGTCCTTACGGCACCATTGTAAACTACTGCAAACCATCTTCTAATGTACATCTCTTGCTAACTAAACAGACATCAGTATCAAATAGCACCCTGCACAGAGGGCATAGCAAATAAAAAAGCACCAAAACATTGAAAAATCATATTTAAAAAAACATCAATGACAATACGTTTTAACAATGGCTCGCCAACTAAACAACATCTTACTGGTTATATTTGCTATATTTGCCAAATAAATTATATAAAAAAAAACAATAAAACATTAGTATAAACAAAATAATGTCATAAATATATTTTAAGACATCAAATAAATATGACAAAGATAACAATAAGGCTTTTTTGAGACGATTAGAACTACGACACATCTGATCCCATGTACGTTACACCTTGTGCTCAGACGGTACTTGTACTGTAAGGGCCGACTGTTATGTACAAAAATCTGACCAATGTGCTCCTAAAACACCACATGGGACCAACCAAACACCAGTCAGGCTTAAACATTATGACCACCTGCAGTGTCGACAATGCACATAAAGCCTTTGGTGTACTCCATACTGTCGACATTGAAGATACATTGTTGATTTGTGCATCTAACCCTTTAGTTTCTTGATGTAGAGTGTCATAATGTTAAGCCTGATCTGTGTTTGTGACAAAGACATTTAGCAAAAGCATTGTGCAGTGGTTCTAGTAAGAAAGGGATACATCAACTGCTCTGAGTAAAGATTTGGGAGCGTAGGTCATTTGATGAGTATTTGCATTTGCTGATAAATGTCCTACAAAAGTGGCTATGCATCGTGATAATTCAGAGACATATTGCAGATTGCCTCAGATACTGTATGAGGAAAAATATTGCACACAACACAGGAAAACCAGTAAGCAGCATGTTTAAAAAAAAGTCAGTTGGTGTAAGGCAAACATAAAATCACGGCTTGACTCTGTGTAGGCTGAAGTGCTTTTTTTGATTTACGAGAGGAAAGGAAACATTTTTGATATACATTTTTGCTGGATTGGTGCTTCTCCTTTGTCTCCTTCAATGAGCCCCCACTAGAGTGACACAATGAGACTGACATCAAGAGCTGGAAGATGAACAAGGACTAGCGCAAAATAGCAAGCAAGCGATTGACGAAATAGAACCGGGCAACAGATCTGATCCCTGTTGAGGACTTTTAACATGTTTTCCGAGGCCAGGGACGTGTGAACTGATTCCGGGCCGGCTTGAGTTGTTCTAGTCTGGCCGCGCAGGAATTGTGTTACGCTGGGGTGATGGGGGCGCCGTCTCTCGTAGGCCACAGTTCATAGTAGGGTTTCTCTTGGCACTGTGCTGTAAGTAAGCATCCTCTATCCTCACGGTGGCGAGTCAGTGATCTTCTCCTCAGCCAAGTCATCTGTTTAAAACCAGAACGAGACGCAAGGACACATATAGAAATGTTCACCTTTGTAACCCTTCAGTACACCATAGATACAAAGTTTAAGGATAAAAAGCCCATTCAGGGTGCAGCAAATATCCAGGCTCTTTGTGTTTTTTGTTTGCTTTTTATACACATATATTTCCTGTTCTGAAGCCGCTTGTAATTTCACTGTTTCATATTGTAGATAGCTGACCACAACACACATGTATTATAGTAAGTCCTTCACACTGGAACACTGAGGTAAGTATATGGATTACACATGACAGTCTCGGCACCCACAAATACCCCTCAGTGGAGCCCCCTAGAGGAAGCCGTCTGATGAGTGTGGGCGCTACACAGAAATCTTGTTGCTTGTGTTTGTGTCGGTGCTTTTTGTCCTTGGTAGGTGTTAGGATACATCTTTGATTCTTTGCTCCAAGAAGTTCAATGTTCGCAAATATTTCAAGTTGTCTTCCTTTCGTTCTCTCACTTTCTGACATTTTCTCCGAGAAAGATAGATGGAATGGTCTGTTTGCTTACGTTGCATAGTGGTCAAAGCTACCCAGGTACTCCAGAGCAGCTTGATAGCAGAACTGGTATTCATCCTGTGGGGACAGAGGGAAGAATTAATAACAGTCCTTTATAATTTATGTATAGGGCAATGTATATTCATAAGTGTTAAATGTAAATGGGAGTTAATGGTGTGATTTATATTTAATGCGAATTGGACACTAGAGTATTGAAAAGACTACGGAAAAACAGGTTGTTTATAAAAAAGAAGGGAAAAAAGTAAGATTTCAATACATTTCATGTTGCGTTTTATATACAAATGTTTTAAGCTCCGAGTTTGCAGCGATAATAATTCATATTTTGGGACCAGGCCATCAAACAATATACTATCCGATGACAAATTACACCTCAAGGCTATATTCTCCTAAGGCAATAAATAAATAACTTATTTTCAATGATACGTTTAAAACATCCATAATCAGTTTTTCCCACTGATTCATATTGCGACTATAGCACAGGATATTGTTTTTTGGATAATTTTATTGAAAGAAAGTTTTGGAGTAAATTTTGCAAATCAAAAAAGGACTAATTAAAGAATTAAAAACTTTAAGTTACTTGGATATATATAAAAATACAACAAGCAAAAACTAGACTAAGGGGAGGCCACCGTAGTCTCCTCTATTAATGGGAAACACGGGATTATCAAATACACATTATGAAGCCTACATTATTAATACAGCCACTGAGTCAAAGCTTTATGATAAAATGACTTGTGACTGTGTTTACCTCAGTCTGCACCATGGCTGGTCTCTGAGTGCGCAGCATTTTGACAGTCTGAAAGATGTCCACAGCACCTTCATAGCGCATCCTCTCCAGAACAATACTCAGAGTGATGAAGACGCCTGTCCGCCCCACACCAGCACTGGAGAAAACACCGAAACAATCAGCTGCTGTTTACAGTGGTGTAATGAGGTATATATGATGTATCCTGTTCCACTCCTGCGCTTTTTTACAATGGATTAGTCTTTGTAGTTACCTGCAATGGACAGTGATGGGACCATCCTGACCAAACTGCTCCTTTGTTTTATGCACCTGCCCAATGAAATCTATGAATCCTTCTCCAGATTTGGGCACACCTTGTTCTGGCCAATCGGTGAACTGGAACTGGCGTACTGTGCGAGATTGGCCGTCCTAAGAGATGAAGAAAAATGAATGAATGAACACAGTGAATATGGGTTGTATCTGAAAAAAAAAAATCCTATTAATTACATTTTAAAATATGATTTATTGTAATGATAATTATTATTATTGACATAAAAACACTGCATTTCAAGCTCTCATAAAATGATTCTACTTTGTGTAATGTTTATATAAATGCGGCATGTTTTATTTTAATCTTATTTTAATTTGCAATGGGGAGACTTTGCCTATCCATAAAAACACACAATTAAACGTAGTAACTATGTGAATCAAATCATTATCCTTGAATTATTTTTATGGGAGATAATTATAGCAAGACTATTGAAAGAGCTTTTTCTTGCCTTATTGACTGAGAGAAAGACTGCCAGGCAATATCCCTGCTCCATCTAATGATTACTGTTATCTGACCCTGAATCAGTGGCTGTGGTTAACTCTGAGCTGTAACGTCTCTTCGTCTGCTACTGTCAACCACTCAGTAAGCAATTACATTTCTTCTTTTCTGCTCAGCCTTTCTGACTCCCCTTTAATGGGGATCAATACAGCATCTGTCGAAGTGGCGTCAGGACAGGCCTGGCTTAGCTTGAGTTATCTATGACTGGCGTACGGCATACATCAGCAAACACAGGCACAAGGTATTCTGGAGACAGCACAATGGATGAGTGATGTGGGGGCGGCCTGTCGATAGCACTAGGCTAACCTGTGGTGCTACACATATTCACATAAATAACTGACACACAGTGGTGGTCGATAAGACATGCCTTGCACTGCTGCCTCTTAACAATGCTGACAGAATGGGAATGGAGCAGGAAGTCAGGCTGTGTTACATTACAACAACCAGAGTCTTTAAACGCCAAGAACCGCCGTGAACTTACTCGTGCATCTGTAACTTTGAACTCCCGCAGAATGTACTGAGGCATGTTGTACTCCGCCATGGGATCCACCACAAAGTACTGGTACCGGGCTGAGCGCTCCGCGGGCCAATACTGGTGGCACTTCTCCTGAGAAACCACAACAGAAAACCCTCATTAGGAACCAGTGCCGAGAGATAAGTGACATAACAGTGCTTGTGTGTATATATACCCGGCCCATTTCCCTCAGTTTAGTGAGCATGACCACTATTGTGGAGTTGTGTTCCCACAGCATCCTCCAGAAGTCCTCTGTGGTCTCAGCCAGTGGACCCTGCGTGGCGATGTAACCTCTTTGTTGCCTGCCCACATATAACAAGACAAGTATCAAGCCTCCTACTTCTTACTTCTTAGTCAGGACTTAAACTCCACCGGAGTGAAGCTTGAGGCCAAATACAGGAGCAGTCAAAACACATGCATGTATAGCTAGTCTGAGAAGTTGAATCATCACAAGCAATGCCCCATACGTCCCTTCACTAAGGCCACAGCGGTGAGAATGTGTACACAGTGATGACAGACGTGATTGGATAAGACAGGTGGGGGCATTGCAGTGAAAACCTATCCAATTCGGTCACTCATCAAGCCATCATAAGAGGACAAAGGGGTCAGGTCATATTAGTGTCTGCAACATACCTGTATCCATCTATGTAACTGGCGTTGACATAGTCCGATCCCTCCAGGCCCCTGATTGGCTGCAGGCAGACTCGGGTGGTCTCATACGGCATGATGTTGACGAGCCGGTTCTTGAATTTGTTGCAAGGCAAGTTGGCTGTGACAAAACGAGATGTGTGGGCTTTGGTGTTCGCCAGACGCTGCAAATGGGAAAGAGAACAAGCGTGTGTGATCACAGTGGCTCAGTGGAAAAAACTGATTATGCTTGCTGCGATGCAGGTTAAATTAGGCTCATTTGCATGTGTTGGCTAATGTGAAATGGGGCAATATATCTGAGAGCTCAGAAAATGATTGAAAACAAACTGTTTAAAAATCACATTATGTAATCATATAAAATTTAGCACTTCAAAGGATGAGCATGATGAGTTTAATGAATTACACTCACAAATATTAACCGCTTGTGTTAATTTCATGACCATGACCAATCCACAGGCACACGCTGTTATTTACTCTCATGCAATATATTTATATTGCATACATAAGACTGGTTTGTTTTTATTTTTCCATTATTTAGTTGAGGTTCTTGAATGTTTAATTCCACTGATTTTTTTAGAAGAAGAACCGCATTGGGTGGAATTCACCAACCGAACTAAATTTGACCTCAAAAATTACTTTTCTTGGTCAAAGTCAAAGGTTTTTTTCAAGACTGCGAACATGTTTTGGATACATTAATAACACACACTATTTTAAACATAACCAGTTAAAATCATCGCCAACAAATAGCTCTTACCTAAAAAAAATAAGGATATGAGTGCAAGTGTTCCTAAAGTGCAAATGTTACCTTAAACTCCAGCTCCATGCCAGTGACATGCTCTCCAGTCTCCACTTTGGACAGCTTCTGCATGTAAGAGTACAGGCTCCTGGCAGCCACCTCAGTGTTGCCACAGGCCACTGCCTCCAGCAGGGCCTCGTGGATGAAGCTGTACTGGTCCTCCGTCTGCACCATGTAGTTCCTCTGTGACCTCATCAGTGTCACATGACCATAGATGTCCACCGTGCGCTCGTGTCGAATGCGCTCCAACATGGCGTCAATGACAATGAAACATCCAGTACGACCAACTCCGGCACTGAGGGCACAAAAGTTAAAGGAGATGAAGTTAAATATTAGTATATATAGTATGTATTAGTATGTATATATATATAGTATAATATTGTTTTCTTGCTTAACAATAATTCATAAAAAACATGTTAACAAATTACATGTCAGTGTATTCTGAACTCTCTTATTAAAGGTGACATAACAGTTTGTTTGGTTTTTTTGTACCTTTTCTTGTAACTTAAGTACATAATATTAAACTATTACATGAATAGATAATCATTTTACATTTTGTTCATTGTAAATTGCAATATTGATTACAGCTTAGTAATACAAACAGGACCATTGACCTCCTGATTTCCTGTTAAAAAACTCGAAACTGAAAAGCATTAGCTCATTGATGTTGATTTTGTGTAATATCTCCCCTTTAAACTTAACATACTGTAATACAGATTGCATACCTGCAGTGAGCCACAATGGGTCCGGCATCAGGAGGGTTGCAGGATTTAACTCTACGGAGGAAGTTGAGGAAAGGTGTGGGGTATTCTGGGACACCGTGATCAGGCCAGGCTGTAAACTGGAACTGTCGCACCTCTCGTCGTTCACTGCTGCCACTCTGCAAAAAAAAGAAAAAGAAATGTTAAGTTGGAATCAAAACATAAAACATTCAAATCTTAAATTCTATAATACAGTTACCAGGCAAAACTTGCTAATGATGGTCATTAACATTGGGATTTTCAGATGTAAATTTAAAAAGGAAAAACATTCCTTTGTATGGAGTGTGAATTATTATTGGGTGGCACCACAGGAACTTCAAATTGACAAGGGGCCTGGGGCACTGCAGACTTTAGGAATGGCTGTAATAAGTTACATCCCACTCACAGTAAGCATGAGCAATCATCTCATTTTAATAAATCTGTTATTGACTTCACCTGTGAGTGGATATGGTGTTATAGCTGTGTTTTGAAGTTATTCTATTGTATGTGAAATGGGGCGGAAAAAAACATTACACATTGTTTTCTATTTGATGATAAAAATACCAAATTTCAGAGACTTGTTTCTGCCGTTGCAAGCTCCACTTGGCCTAGTTTTAGTGTTTGTAAGTAGGCCACTGCCTGACGGACCTAGATTAGCCCTGGTCTATGTGAAACGGCTGTGCCTCCAACAGTTATCCAATCTCAGGCCAACACAGGGCGGTCTGTCTGGTATGAGGATTGGTGATAACAGGGATTCCAGAGTAAATAAGGCCATGTAATGTAATGGAAAAGTAATGACATTTACCTTATGTAGAGAAAAGGTGCGGATACAGAATGTGGCCAGCTCCATTGTGTCCAGCAGAGTGACTTGGATCATGCCGTAGGTCTCTGTGCCTCGACTTGGCCAGTACTGGTCACACTTTATCTACACACATATGTGGAAAACTTTCTTATTTTTGTGCTCTTCTTTATTTGTCATACACAGTAGTTTCAGGTAAATGGGGCAGTAGGTAAAACCAGCTTCCTTACCCTAGACTTTTCTTCCAAACGTGTCATCATAACAACAGAAGCAGCTCTTTGCTCCCACACCATCCTCCAGAAATCTCCAAAAGTTTCGGCAAGTGGTCCCTGGGTGGCTATGTAGGCATTCTGCTTCCTGTAGCCATCGATGTAGTTGGCATTGATGTAGTCGCTCCCCAAGATACCTGCGAATGAGACACTTGTAAGGGCTCTAGACACAAATTAACCTCTGTGCGTGACATGAAACAGTCAAGCGAACTGACGGCTACTGCTGGGTGACGCGTAGGCGACAACAAACAAACAAACAGGAATGTGGGTGTAATTTCATGAGCTCCAAATCAAACTCATTCTCCCTTCTTGTTCGGGGGAGCTCTGGCTGCACTTGAATGCACCCGTGTTGTTTGTCAGTCTCATGCCACTGCACACAGGCGCTTCACAACACTGTTGTTGCTGTTTCTGAGCCATCACTGTGTGCTTCTTCCCATCTGTGCCTCTGGGTTTACCCAACACTAACCTAGTCTGACTTGGATTGAAATCAAGAACCATGCTTTTCCCTAAATCAGAGGACCATCGATTATCCATTTTAAACCTTATACTAACCATTACAACATACTTGTACCCTTACTCATAACTGTAATTGTATAAAATGAAAAATAAAATAAATTAAATTAAAAATATGAATAAATGCACCACTTTTGAGTCCAAATAGGTCAGAAAATTGGTATCTAGAGCGCCAGCAATTTTTATTGGACATTTTACCTCTATAAATTTCAGCTTTGATCATATTTGTCCAGTCTAGCTGTAGCTTATATAACTAATTGCTATAAAATCTTACTTAAGTCAATTTGGTGAGTGTGCATTAATGCTTTACCCATTGCCCAATAATTATTTTCTCTCTCCTGTCAGAAATCTAGCAAATGCAAATGCTGATACATTTTAGCTGGAGTCTGGGCTTTCAATTCATTTTTGCACTTCCCCTTATTACTGTATTAAATGTTTTTTTTTTTTTACCAGTACCATTCATTGCACATAACATAATTTATGGACATTGTGCAACTTAGGTTGTACCTTTATCTGGTAAAATGTCCTAATAGCGCCTTTAGAAATATACTGACAGAGAGAAATTGTGAAATAAAGCCATTTGCAGCTGCTGGAAATTAAAAATATAGCTGAGAAATAATTAAGAACATTTTGGATTAAACCATTAGTTGGACCAAGACTAATAACTTTTAGGACTACTAGACCAAATCCAAACCAACCTCTAATCTTCTAACCTTTTCTTCTCCAGAACTAACACATTTCTTTCTTTGATCTAACTGCTGTTCACCTTCGATGGGTGCCAGGACGACTCGAGTATGATCGTAAGCGATGACGTTAGCGTAGCGGTTCTTGGGCTTGTTGACCTCGAGGTTGGAGTGCTCCCAGGTAAACTGCTGTCCTGGGTCGATCGACTGGGAAAGAAACAAGAGCAGACACAAATGCTTTGAGTGTGTAGGAGCTATTAAGTGGTGCATTTGCAGGTAATGGATTGTCTGCATCAACTACATAATGTAGACAAGTTATATGACAATAAATTGTAGTGCTGAATTAATCATGAACATATAATCAGCACTCAGATAAACAAAAGTTAAATCACATTTGCGTTATAAAGCAAAGACTTAACAGCTATAAAAATGGGACCCGCTCCATTTACTCATGTAGAATAGAAATGCATTCCCACCTCATACTCCTGGGACAGTCTCAGGTTGTCATTGGCTTTCAGCAGCTCAATGTGCTCGGCCAGCTCAGTGATGGGGATCGGAGGATGGCTCATCATTCCTGCATGATAACAAGGATCACAGAGAGAAAGGGTAAAGATCAAAAGGTGAATGCAGCATCATCTGAACAGCCTCAAATAACTGCAGGTTGACAGCACTCATATGCAAAGATGTGCCGATAATTATACAATCAGGGAACATCGCATATCATTAAGAAAGAGACTGAGACAGAAAATCAATTTTGATCCATGTGTTGGGACAAAGTGAGGCGAGGCACGATTGTTTGTAAATGTTTTTTCTTTGATAAATTGCTGGCGATGTGATCAGAGGAGAAGCAACTTAGAGAAAACAAACACAGACAGAACACTAATTAGGAGGGCTGCACATACAGGCACACGCACACAGTGGAAAAGAACCTATGCCTCTAACAGTCATTTCTCTTCACAGCTGGAGGGAGAGGAAAAGGCAAATATCTTTGACGATAAATCAAAACCCCCAAAGTAATACTGCGGGGAGAACAGAACCAATCCACACGGGGCTAAAGGGAGAACACTAAAGTTATAATGCGCCTTGGTGCTCTATGAAAATAATCAATTGTGCTGCGGTAAAACAACTACTCTGATAACACATTATAACATTGTGACCACATTTTAATATGTTCGCTTTTGTCAGGTGAATGGGGACATTTGAGTCTGTACTGGACCATCTTTGAACATTTGAAAAGACCTGCAATTTTAATGACCTGACACAAATGCCTAGCAATCACAATTTGGCTCTTGCCACTCTAATCCTTACCCATTTCGCTTGTTTCTTAGCCAATTTTTGAGGATTATATAATACCATATTTGGTGCCTACTAACCGGTGCAATGGTGAATTGTTATAATGGTCATAATTTTATATTTTTTGGTAGGTATTTCTATATGAAAAAAAAATCAATTGTGCTGGCATAAAACTTCTATTTTGACCTGCCAAATGTGGGTTTAAAAGAGTGGTTATTTTCTGCAGCACAGCACCCACTGGTAATCACGACAAAACGCTACTGTCACGACCGCAATGACCTCAGATAGCATCAGGCTGGATTTTCTTGGAAACAAATTTCATCTTTACTGAGCATCTCAAAAGCACCCATCTCTGGGGAGAAAAAGCGGTGGTAGCGCCTGCTTCAAGGTTGCTGCCACCAGAGAGAGAGGAAAAATGTATGATAAAAGAAAAAAAGCTGAGGTGTTTTTTTCACTTCGGTGGGTTTACTTTGCTTCCCAGGATTACGTACTTTCATCTCAGGATTAAAATGGTTCAGGCTGTGACAGGTAAAAGCTAAATCCTTAACGGTAGTGATGAAACATAACACCTCTTTCGATGTGGTTCTATATAAGCGTCAGAAATATAGTGTGATGACTAAACTGACGCACGATTAATGTGAAATCCGTAAATTAAATGAGGAAGAAAAAAAAGCAATGCAGCATTAGATGGTGCCGTGACCAGAACAGCTGTGTTGTTAGATCTGGCTCTGTGGGGGACGAGAAGCGGCAAAACCATGTAGTTAGTTCACAGTGGGGTTTTCAGTTGGCAAGAAAATAGACACTCATACCCTGAACATTACATAGAACGTTTCATGTCCATTTTTGACCATATTCATAATTTATGAGACAAATTTGGTTAATGGCTGTCTGGTGTTGACTGTAATATGAAGCTGGGAATGTGGAAGGTGGGTGAGCGGAGATGATCAGATTTTGTCACAGAGCTATGACTCAAGCGTGACTAAGCACTGACTGTACCTAGGCAGTAGCCATTTTGATCTGAGAAGAGACAAGAAGCTGCCAGGTACATGTCGTTTGCCAATTTATGATGCGTAGGAGTACTTCCACAATCTTGTCGGCATAATCTAAGCAGGGATAAAATTAGCCTAATGAATATTTCATTATCAAATCATGAGCAATCGGAAGTACACTTTCTTATGCAAATGTCGCAGCTGTCACGTGCGGTGTGTTTGGGTGCCTGTTTCACTGCATTATTGAGACATACCAGGAGTCTGGAAGTTGATGCGTCTCATCTCCACTGGATCTGTTGGGTGGTGTGCCATCATCTCTGCATTGCTAAGAAGACTTTTGGTTCCTGGTTCAGAGTCTTTTCGCTTGCTGTTCATAGAAACAAAGACAGACGCACGTGTCAATGACTGTAGATACACCACAAATAAAACACTACATTACCCATTTCACCATCATAAGAACACCACTACAGCACAGAAGTAGTCACATAACATTAGGCCATACAGTACAGAACAATATGCCATCATAAGTATCACACTTTGTTATGTGCATGATAATCATTATCACAATATGTTGCAACAAATATGCAAAGAATTTAGAAGCTAGAGATACTATGATTCCTATGATAATCTACCTCCAGCTCCAATTAGGATTTTTAAATTTTTCTGTTTGTTATTCCTACTAAAGATAACTAACAACTATTACTACTACTATTAGCGCTTTCAATTCCTATGTGACTGTTGTAAGATGAATTGAACAAAGAGGTTGACACTGGTTTAATCTTACCTGTCAGGTTGGCTGCTTCCAGTGAAACAGGCACAAGGAAGCCAGGAAGAAATAATTAGGGTCAGAAAAGAAACAGAACAGACAGATTGTTAGAGAGAAAAATCAATATACTGCATTAGTATTCAAAAGGTTGATGGCTTCTGCAGATATGCAAGGCCTAGAGCAGGGTCAGACGGTTTGATAGCTGTCTGAGGGAGAGCAAAGTCTAAAGTGGAACAAATTAAAGGAGCACCAGTCTTAAATGTCGCAGTAAAACTGAGCTTCCTATTTTGTTCAAAACAAAACGTTCACTACGCTTACATGCACAGAGAACTCCAAGTGCACTAACAACCAAATTTAAATTGTATTTGCCCCAAAACCACTGTTGTCTCAAATCGAAGTACTGATTAGGTGTGCACGGGGGCTGAGAGATGTTCAGGTGCATCTAGTAATTTTACATTAGCACTGAATGTTACATTAGTATTTTAACTGCAATCACCATACATAACCACCCCTTTGGCAAACAATGATAACATCTCATTTACATTGAGCATTGATTTTCAGACATGCTAGTAACTGCACTGCTTATTGTTTAAGTTATCAGCTCTCCCCAGTGAAAATAAACACATTGAAGCACCAGTAATTTTTACTTTTATTTTAACAAAGCAGACCAAAACAAAACATGTGCCAGTTCACAGGGTAGAGGGGCCTTGGTTTGTATTCTCTGCTGTTCTAAAACGAGTTAATACACATGTCTGATATATTCTTGGCCGTTTTAAACCCTGTGTAGTTGAATACCCCTCCCTGTTCCTGTCTTTTTTGGACTACATGGTCACTTGCTGCGTCCAAACAAGTGATTGTTATAGCATCTGGAAGATTAAAACCATGACGCCTCAATTGTAGTTCTGGGTTTTCATGCATTTTGAAAAACTGATTTAAATGGGCTAGGCCAGTTATCCAGTTTTCTTGATGTGCATGTAAACTCAGTGAATGTACACTACCTGTGTGTGTATATTCTGCAGCACTCACTTTTTGTACAGAAGAATCGCAATCACAATGCAAATGATGAAGACCACGGCTAAGACAGGTCCCACCACCCAAATCAGACCGTCTCCTGCATCCAGAGGTTGGGGGTCCGAATCCGGAGCAATCACTGGGTCTGTGTATGGACTAGCTACATACATTTTCTGTAAAAAAGAAGTATAAGGGTTAGTTCTAATTCATCATGGATAACTATGTATAGTATATACTCTAGACAAAAAAGATGATAAAAAAATAGAGTTATTATTAATTAAATGTATGTGGTTTGATACTGTTCCTATGTATTTTTGTCATATCATTTCAAATACTTTTAATGTTATGTATGTTGTATGTATGTTACATTATAATTACAGGAATGATTAATTAATGAGAGGGAAATCCATATGTGCATGTAACTAATTTCACAATGCATTGCTAGATTGGTTAAAAATAGTCATACATGTTCAATTGTAATAATCCAATGAAAAATGTACAATCTATATTAATTCTAGCAGCATATTTATATGTGTAATTTCCATTCCATTTCACACAGAGCGCTGGTGTAAAGGCCAGCAGCTCTTCATGCAGTTCTTGGTGTGCTCCCTCACTCTTTATTACCATTGGTGATGAAAGTAAGAGGGTTATTGCCTTTTGCTTACAACACTTTGACTGACGTGAATTTTATTGTTTTAGCTGCAGGGCTAGAGTAATGTACAAAGGCAGGTTTGATAAAACACTCTGAACAAAGGAAAGTGTATCAAAAATATATAAATATAAAATGCAAAAAACAATAAAATATAAAAAAAATTGATATTGGTAGAAAATGTTTAGTATATTGTTGAAGGTAAAGTGACTATCTACATCTCCAAAATGATATTAATTAGTTATCTTATTACAATATAACTGCAACTAATACTGTTACTACTTTTCAAAAACAAAATAAACCCATGAAAATAATCTGAAACTGTGAAATTATACTATATAATATTAACAAAAGAGACAGTACCCCAGTTGTGGAGTTGAGTTCAGCCAGAATAAAGAAGACGTATTCTTGGCCCGGCTCGAGCGCTCGGTTCTCAAAGCCCCCATAGTCCAGCTGGTCCCCCAAGGTGAAGAAGGCTGGCAGAGTGGCAGGTGTGAAGCGGGCCGTGATGTACGCTCGCCTGAGGTCCACTGTCTTCTGCTGCCGGGAATCTCTCTGCTTTTGACTGATATCCTTCAAGAGCTGTGGGGAATATAGCGTGGAGACAGACAAGAAAATGCATGACTAATGTTGGAAAAAATATGTTAAATTAGAAAAGGGTAAGCATTGCCAGGAGTTGCAAGCTGTGATATTATTATGTTGTGTTTATAGGTCCTCTGCCGCTTTGAGGCACAGGCAAACAGTGTTTTCTCTCACCTCCTCAAAGTCCATTTCGTCTGGACTCTTGAGGTGTCTGACGACGCCACGGGCTCTCCTTAATGGGACCACTACCACATAAACGTTCCTGTTAAGGCAAACCAGGGAAAAAGCATTAAATCATTCTTAAATGGTTTAAGTTGAATTCCTGCAACATTCTAAGGGTTCACCTAAGTGCATACATCCAAAGTAAATAGTCAGGGTTATATTACAGCAACAAGAGACTAAAAGTCCATCCATCCTATACATCCATCCATCCATCTTCTTCTGCTTATCCGAGGCCGGGTCGCGGGGGCAGCAGTCTAAGCAGGGACTCCCAGACTTTCTTCACCCCAGACACTTCCTCCAGCTCCTCCGGGGGGATCCCGAGGCGTTCCCAGGCCAGCCGAGAGACATAGTCCCTCCAGCATGTCCTGGGTCTACCCCGGGGCCACTTCCCGGTGGGATATGCCCAAAACACCTCCCGAGAGAGGCATCCAGGAGGCATCCGGAACAGATGCCGAGCCACCTCAGCTGGCTCCTCTCGACGTGGAGGAGCAGTGGCTCTACTCCGAGCTCCTCCTGTGTGACTGAGCTCCTCACCCTATCTCTAAAGGAGCGCCCAGCCACCCAGTGGAGGAAGCTGATTTCGACCGCTTGTATCCGCGATCTTGTCCTTTTGGTCATTACACAGAGCTCATGACCATTGGTGATCCTCCTGTCTATCCTTCCCTCGCTCGTAAACAAGATCCCGAGATATTTTAACTCCTCCACTTGAGGCAAGGACTCTCCACCCACCCGGAGAGGGCAAGCCACCCTTTTCCGGTCGAGAACCATGGCCTCTGATTTGGAGGAGCTGATTCTTATCCCAGATTCACACTCGGCTGCAAACCATCCCAGTGCATGCTGCAGGTCATGGTTTGAAGAAGCCATCAGGACGACATTGTCTGCAAACAGCAGAGATGAGATCCTGTGGTTCCCTAGAGATTTTGTCCATAAAAATCATGAACCGAACTGGTGACAAAGGGCAGCCCTGGCAAAGTCCAACATGCACTGGGAACAGGTCTGACTTACTGCCGGCAATGCGAACATAGCTCCTGCTCCAGTCATACAGGGACCAGCCCATAGCAAAGGGCCCCGGACCCCATACTCCCGGACCAATCCCCACAAGGTGCCCCAGGGCACATGGCTGAATGCCTTCTCCAGATCCATAAAGGACATGTGGACTGGTTGGGCAAACTCCCATGAACCCTCGAGCACCCGATGGAGAGTATAGAGGTGGTCCAGTGTTCCACAAACGGGATGAAAACCACACTGCTGCTCCTGAATCCGAGGTTCAACTATCGGTCGGATTCTCCTCTTCAGTACTCTGGAGTAGACCTTACCGGGGAGGCTGAGAAGTGTGATTCCTCTGTGGTTGGAACACACCCTCCGGTCCCCCTTCTTATACAGAGGGACCACCACCCGGTTTGCCAATCCAGAGGTACCATCCCAGACCGACACACCATGTTGCAGAGACGTGTCAGCCAAGACAGTCCCACAACATCCAGAAACTTAAGATACTCAGGACGCATCTCATCAACCCCCGGGGCCTTGCCACCAAGGAGCTTGCCAACAACCTCAGTGACTTAAGCTTGGGTGATGGATGAGTCCGCCTAGTTTCTGTGTCCGGAGATCCGGTCGTCGAGGCCCCTGCCTTCGACTGCTGTAATTTGTGTATCAAATTAAGGTGTGCTTGAAGGTTACCTCCTCCTGGCAACAGTATGCCCATTAGGACATTCTAAAACAAAATGAAAAATCAAAAAAATGTGTGTGTATGTGTGTGTGTGCATGTGCGTGTGTGTGTTTGTGTAAATAATAGAAACAGGGTGGCAAAATATAATATTCCAATTATTCCAAGCCATGCTATTACAGTCTATAAAGTCTTCCCCAATTTAAATAAGTAGTTTTATAAAGAAAAAACATCACATACTTGACCGGTGTTCTAGTCTCAAGTGATGGGAGTATAATGGTGACTGTGGCTTCTGTGTCGCGAGTGTGGTCTATCTCAGGGCGCCGGATGGTGATTGGTGGAGAGGTTTTAGCTGTGATGCGGTGACGAAGGCCCCCCATGTTTCCCTCTGGAGCGGTGATCATGAAGTCATAGCTGGTGTCAGGCTGCAGGTCTGGGATCACAGCCTTTCTGAGACGGGCATCCACCTCCATCTTCCTTTGGTTATACTCCACCTGAAGAAAGGATGGGATAAAATATCAGGTGATTTGTTGTGGCTGATAAATCCAAGATGTTTTGAATTATTTAAAACCAAAGCTGTATCAAAAACAACTTATAAATATTTCACAATGGTGGTATTCTTTAAACAGACTCCAGAATTATTAATGAGGGAATAATGAGTTTTGGATGAATTGTGCAGATGCCAAAAAAAAAAAAATGTGTGTGTGTGTGTGTGTGTGTGTGTGTGTGTGTGTGTGTGTGTGTGTGTGTGTGTGTGTGTGTGTGTGTGTGTGTGTGTGTGTGTGTGTGTGTGTGTGTGTGTGTGTGTGTGTGTGTGCGTGCGTGCGTGCGTGCGTGCGTGCGTGCGTGCGTGCGTGTGTGTTGGACATACCGTGAAGCGATAGGAGTTACTGCTCTCTGGAAACTCCCAAGTCAGAAGGACAGTAGTCTTTGTGGCCAGATTGACAGAAAAATTCCTTGGCACATCTAAAATGAGAACAGATAGGAGCACAGATAAGTCACTTGTGAGAAAGGCTTTTGTTTGAGTCTGCAGCTCATCAGGTTTCCATGGCAACCCTGGGGAAACGTGACAGAAGGGTTAGGGAGCAGAGGCATGATGCTTAGGAGGATGAACAGGTGAGGAGAGTGGACATCAGAACAGATCTGAGACAGACTCGCAATGGGAACGTGACATGCCCCATTCTCACAGTGTTAGGTAGTGTTTGTCTGACTCTGAATTCAGCTTGTCAGCGGAAAGCTTTGTAAAGGTAGCTGTGGAGATCTATCAGATAAAACACGCTTACCTTTAGAGATTGGCCGAGATGCGTCTCTTTTCTTAATTAACTTTCTCAACTTACCTTGTGTATTAGATACTGTATTTCCAAGCCTTGTATTGACTTTTACCTGAGGGTTGTGATAAGCTGTGCTCTTGAAGCAGACATCAATTAACATTCAGCCTGCTCCGCTGGTGGTGAGGGGAAGGTGATGAAGGTAAGTGAGTGAGGGAGACTGGGGAGCATATGCTCCTCTGGACTGTGTAACTCTCAGCCTCAAGAAGGTGCACAAGTTTGACCTGGAACAACTGGTCCACACTTGGTTTGGTGATTTGATGTGAAATCCACATGAAGGGAAAAGAGCTGTGAACTTGGGCCAGTGCTTAGGAGGTAAAAGGTGTTTTGAACTGCCCTACCTGTTTCAAAGGCCAGGGTCTGGCACACCCGAGGTGGGCTGAATGGCCCCGGCCCTGCCTTGTTGTGGGCTCTTAGCTGCACCTCGTAGGCTGTGCTGTGATTGAGGCCAACTATGATGTAGCTGGACTCAGTGGCTGATAGTGTGACATGCCACGAGGGAGCAGGTCCTGAAGTGGCATCAGGGATAACATGGGGTTTCTGGCTCGCTGCCTTTTTATAAGCAATCGTGTACTCAGTGATGGCACCATTACAGTTTTCTGAGACAGGGGGCTGCCAGGAGAGGTGCAGAGAACAGCAAGTGGCATTAACAAAGTCAGATATTTTGGGGTGTCCCGAGGGTGGGCACATTGGAAGGGTTATTTCCTGCTGTGATACAGCTCCATAGCCAGCTCTACTCTTTGCAGAGAGGACAAACACATAAGGCGTTCCCGGGGAGAGGTTACTGAGGGAGTAGTTCCTCTCCTGGGGAGAGAAATCGACTGAGCTGTTCAAGGAATTATTCTCCAGACCAAACTGCAGCCTGTATCCCAGAATTTCTACTGCCAGTCCTTTTTTGTCAGATTCAGAAGTGTCCGATGGAGGAGCCCATTGAATAAATACTGATGCATTAACACCAGGGCGCACCCAGAAGGATGGAGGGCCAGGAACTGTCAACAAGAAGAGGATATATATATGTATATATATACATATAAACGTATGTTCAAAAATGTAGATTTATAAAGCATACCAAGCTATACTTACCAATCCCTGTGGTCTGCACCAGTCTGGCTTTACTGTGTGCTCCATCCCCTTTGGTGGTGTATGCAGCCACTGAGACTGAGTACAAGGTCTCTGCTTTCAGCCCACCTAAAATCATCTCCTAGAGCACAAATTGCAAGAGTTACCTCATATAATAGTCTTTTTGCAATTACATATTTGTAAATTCATGAAGCATTTTTTAAACTATTACATAACCATGCGTTAGCAAATCTCAGGCAGAGAAACTTTCTAAAATATAGAGAAGGGAGCATGGCAGACTCACATACTGAGTGGAGTCAGTCTCTTCCATCTTATACCACAGACACGACGTGCCGCAGGCAGCCCAGACAAGACCAGAGAGGAGAATGAGTCAAAGCACCAAAAGAGAGATGCTGTCTCAGGATTAAATACACATAAACACTATTTAAATATTCAGACAGTCACCTGGGACTCGTCCAATAGGAGATCCTTGATCCGGGGCAGGTTTCGTGAATCACTGCTCCCTGTGTTGCTGAAGTGCACCTGGTAACCTCGGATCTGGCCCTGGCGTAGCCGTGGTGACACAGGTCGCCAGGTGACACGCAGCGCAGATGAGTTCAGAGGCTGCACGTCAACCTGACGAGGTGCTGCTCCGGGAACTAAACACACAGAGTAATTAAATGACCAGCAGACTGGCCAGTAAATAATCAGCTAAACAATCAATGCTGATTAGCTGAGAGCTACAGCTTGGTCTGCTGCTTACCGTCTTCATCAGTTCTGCACAGTACAGCCGGGCTTTTAGGTCCTGTCCCACGAGCAGTCGAGGCAGCCATTGTAATGTTATACCAGCTCCACTTCTCCAGCCCTTCTACCTCTGTGTACCCCTGCTGAGGTGGGATAGTCAGCCCCTTCATCTGGCCCTGTCCCCAGCCTTCGGCTCCAGACACTCTCTGAATGCTCAGCTCATAACCGGCTAACTGTCCATGCTGCTCCTCCACTGGAGGAGGCCTCCAACTAACTCTGAGCGCGGTGGAGCTGATACTCTCACAGGACACCCCCTCAGGTGGAGCAGAGGGCTCTGGTTGGACAGGGACAATGGTTTAGGAACAACCAGAGAACAGGACAAAGATGTCAAAAAAGGGGAAGACGTAAGCCAAAGGAAAAAGTTGGGAAAAAGAGGAAACAACAAAAAAACAAACTGAACTGAAAAAGTTCAAACAAAGACAGCAATGACTCAGGCACAAAGGGAACAACCACATAATGTTAATAGACACTGTTAGCCACCAAGCCTAATGAAATAAAGCAGAGACAAGAATATTGACTTGATGTAGACAATGTGATTATAGCAGGAGGACCTTTGCCTCTCATACACAGCTACTATATTTAAGCATCCATCTTTAAAAATAAAACAGCCAACACTTGGTTTCAGGGGCTTCAGCTCACTGCACGAGACTATTGCTGAATATATACAGTATATATACATTTCACAGACCTGCCCCATGCCCTGCCATAATCCTGCACAGATAATACAGTACAGCAGCGAGACTTTGCACTGTTGACAAGGAGAAGGTCTTAGGCTTCAGAGAGGAAAGAAAAACAAACTAAAACAGATCTCACACAGTGCTGAATGGATTTAGGAGGCAATAAAAGAGACACAGGAGCCCTGGGAGAGAAAGGCACTCAGATGGATATTGGGAAGTCAGGCTGGAATGATGAATTGAAGACAAGAATCGAATCAGGGACAGTTCTAGTCTGACTGGAGCAAACACTGGCTTTTGAATCCTTTGTATCACTCGCCGCCTACTGTTTTTGCTGGTCGCACCTGTAAAATGGCCCGCGTGTATACAACATCTGGACCATATGTCCACCGCCGGGCCTTTATAGAGTTGTGTGTGCATGTGTGGGGGTGTAATAGTCATAGCTGACAGGTTCAAGTATCTCTCTACTCAACCGTACAGCTAGTGTTCAGCTGGCCTCAGGGGACAATCTAGATGTGCACCAAAGCTGGGCGATAACAAAGCAGTACGCATTACCTCCCCAGGAAATGAATTCTGCTGCATGAAATAGTCTGCTTATCTGGCAACCTGCAAACTATCCCGCTGTACCACCTTGGACGCCACTTCATTTTGGAGGTAGAAGAGAACTGCTCAGAGCGCAGTTTGAAATCAGCTTTACAACGGATCTGGAGACACGGATCCGGTGTGTGATTGCAAATGCTTACCTCTAAAGCCATACAACAACATGGACTGAACTTGAGCTCACATCTGGCTAGAAACATGCACCTTTTTCTTTGACCGGCACAAGTTAATTAATTAGAATATTGTGTGCAATAAACATAAAATTCACAATACTGTATTACATAGATTGTAAATATTTGATCAAGCCACAAGGAATCCCAAGCCAGTATAGACTCAGTGCACAAGCCTGAAAGCCATTTGATTTGCAGTGGCACCCCCAAAAGGGAAACGTTGAACAGTTTAGTCAGAATTAAATTTAAGTCACAGACATATTTGATTTGTCAATATATGCCTATATTTTGAGTAAAACTGTAAATTGTATTGTATTAGTAAAGTTAGAGCCACTATCTTAGAAATGTAAAAATGTATATTTTTATGACAAAAGTAAGAATTGTCTTTTAAAATGAAAATGCATAAGTAAAGACACAGCCAAAGAAAAAGGTGCAGCGCTGATGATGTACTGGCTGTTACTTACCTGTCACCACAGCAGGCAAACCGCCATTCTTTAATGCTCCTCTCTATTGGCTGTTAGCCAATAAGTGGCACACACTTTTGCCCTTTCAAAGACATTAGACACTGATAGAGTGGAAAAAGTGAAAGGAGGGCTAGGAAAAGGAAGAGTGAAACATTATTTGCCACTCTGTCTCCATCTGTCAGCATGCCCTGCTCCAGGAGAGAAGCCAGTGAGAAAGGCACAGTCAGACAGCAATGGATGCGTAGGAGAGGGGTTGATGTATGGTTTGATAAACAAGATAGATGAAGAGATGTGAGGATGAATGCTGCTGGATCCAAGAAGCAAAGCTGTTATGTGTGTAAGGTAATCACTCGATATAATTTTCAACACAATTCAATCTGGGATTTAACCATTTGCCCGCAGGTATAATCCAGTGAAATTGAGACGTACTGGCTTGTGACGTTCTCTGCACCAGTTCGTTGGTGAACGCTCCAAGGCCTTTGTTGGAGGTGGCAGCCAGGGAAAAGGAGTATTCGGTATCTGCCTGGAGGCCGACCACTGTGTACGAACTCCTGGGCCCGAAGGTCAGTTTCTCCTGTGAGAGCAGTGGAGAGGAGCAGGGGACAGAGAGAGGGGAGGTTGAGTGCACACAGACACACGGCTTATAGCAGCTGATAAGACAGTTACCACGCACTGCTGAGGCTCTGGACACTGGCATTAATCTTTCAAACTCCTCTTTTTATCTACCCTTTATCCCTCTGCCTTGTTAAGCAGTCCATGCACATACACACACACACACACACACACACACACACACACACACATGCACACACACACACACACACACACACACACACCCACATGCACACATATGAGAAGAGGAAGTCTTACCACGCTGCCAAACTTTACAGGTCTGTAGAGGAGTTCGTAGTTGACTATGCTCTCCTTGGTGTACGCCGGCTCCCATATTAGCTCGATGTTAGTGTCTGTCACTTTACCCACACGGAATTTCCCAGGTTGGCCTGGGACTAAACACAGAAATATGAATTTTGTGTTAATTCTTCAAGGGGTAGAGAGTTCAGGATGGCAGAACAACTAGGTTCCTATTTCCTTTTAGATCTACTGTTTCTAGTATAATTGTATTTGAGTGGTTTTAGGAGGATTTAAATAGCTTGTAATTCCTTTTGTTGGACCCTCCAAGAAGAAAATAAAAAATCTGTCCCCCATATTTGTACTTGCCCTATACAAAGCTGCTGTCACACTGTCATGAGCAGCGGAGGAGTGGTGCATTTTTAGCTCTAATCGCTACTCTGTTTACACCAACAGGATTGAGTCCAAACAGGTGGAATTAGTTCATTTAAATGGATTAATGTTGTTCTGACAGGATGAGCTGACAGAAACGTTTCACAATCCAATGCTTTGAACAACTTGATGTAAATCGCTCAAATTGGAAGCTTAGTAGATTATGGCCAAATGATTTATTGCTTATTTTTGCTTGACTGTGCGCACAAAAACACATATTTCAGAACAGCTATTTCAACATTTCATTCCCAACTTTTGACACATACTACAAAAATTCAAAAGAAAATGTTCCTCATGAAATGGTGAATTATTTAAGTTTTAAATAATAAACCTTACAAAACTAATTGCAAAATCAATAAAGACAAAAAACAACAATTTAAAAATAATCAGAAAAAGGGATGTTATAGACCTATAGAACAATACACTGCAATGAGCAACATTTAATTCAATGCTCCAGTAATTCGCAGCTTATCACAAGTTAAAAGTGAATGATCTATTGTGATTTATGTTTTAATAGTTGGATTAGGGTTAGTGTGTTCAAAGTGCACATTTTAAAACTGCTACATTAATAAAAGAGCCCCAAGCATTTTATAAGACAGTATATTTAGTTGGAATTAAATAATTGCAGTTTTTGTGAATAGTACATTTATTCTATTCAAATTGCAATTTTGATTCAATTGTGATTTATGCCCTTTCACCAGTGCACATGTAGTGGTTTGTTGTAACTGATGAAAGGTGGTATTTTACTGTATGCCTATTTACATACAAACATTTCAGAACTGAGAGAAAAGTAAATACACTATCATAACTAGAAGTACTAACCTCCTGGTGTGACTTTGACATGGACTGGGTCAGAGGCGGGCCCATCCCCCACAGAGGTGAAGGCTAACACTTGGATAGTGTACGTCTCTGAGGCCACCAGGTTCTGAACGGTTGTGATGAGACTGTCCTGGACATTGTGAATCTGCCACTCGTTCATGGGGCGGGACGGGTCCATGGTATAGTAGACACGATACCCTTTCACCTACATTAGAGACCCAGACAAATAAGTTGTGATCAGTGAGAAAACAATTCAATTTGCAGGATTGAACTGGATTTGAGTGTCTGTCAGTGACTGGGGGGTAATCCCACTGTCCCAAATGCCAGATAATCCACAATATCGCATAACCATAGTTTATAACAGCCAAGGTCATCAAGTATAAATTACAGTTTTGCTTGGATGCAGACGGTGCAGGAGATTTGCTGATTCGCTGTTTGGTGGAGGTCAACACACCAAGGTGATGCCCCTGTGTCTCTGGAGATCTTTTGCGTTTGACCCCGCTAAACAAAGCTCTTTTTCAAACACACGGGTAAACCCTGGTCTATTCCCAGATTTCCACAAACTGCAGCACATTCAGGCATGCCTTTATGATCCCTTAACTGTCATTGTTAGCCTCAATATTATGTGTTGGTTTGCTGTTCATTTCCCACACAGCTGTACTATCTTTACCTTCTAAAAGTGCCAATGACAGGTTGAAATACTCATTTTTTACTAAAACACAGTTAAGATAATTATATGTAAGGTTCTGCAAAAGAATTAACACTTTAACAACTAACAATTAACATTTTTTAGGTTTAAAATTTTACTTCCAGGTTGTAAATCAGGACATCACACTATTCTGTAACTATTATCTGGAAACCATGTTGTACACTGGGTCAAAGCTCCTCTAATGTCACAGAAACTGTTATTTGACGAATAAAAATATATGGGAACGCCTTTATTTAGTTGAATAAATTTTTAAAGGGTCCGAAAAATGTGTTTCTTGGTTGTAAATTGTCCCCAGTGAGTTGCCCTAGTGTTATGTCATCATGTTTTTGAAGTCTGCTCTACTTTCTGTAAAACATATTTTTCAACTTTTTTTTACAAACTGACTATTGATTGGTGTAAAACTATTATTTATACTAACAACAGGTTTTATTCCACCAAATAAAGTTAAAACTAGAAAATCATAAAAAACTGGTCACTTTAGGCCATTTGAACAACAGCTTATTCTAGCCAGCCAACCAGCCAATCCCTCGTCGTTGGATTCCTTTTCCTATTCACCATTCCAGACCAAACTTCATAGGCATCACCTAGGTGTTTAAATAATAATCACCACACATTTATCCTCTCGCCTGCTATTGTTCTTTATTATATCTAATCCCCATGTTCCTCTAATTGAGTTGCATTTATGTGTGGATTTGACTCTACTGTGATGGTCAGGTGGCTCGTTCTCAGAAGGGAGCACTTTCACATTGAGAGGACAGTCCAATTACCTTGTCTTTCTTTAGAGTGAGAGTGGTCTGGGAGTTACAACAGGGAAATCTCTCTTGCAAGACAAAAGCAGCAAAGGACACAGACCTGCTCACTGGAAAAGTGCTCCCGCTGGAGAGTTTTATTAAGTTTTAACCTCTCTGGGCCTTCATCAGAACAACTCTCACAATGCTATTTTAAAGTATCATCACTCCTACAGCAGTACCAGCTTGTGCCTCATAAATACAAGAACAAGTATAGACTTTCTCCTTAGCATTTTCAGACTGAGATTGAACTATATATTTTTTCGGTGTTGGCCATACGGCCTTGTCAATGCTTGATCTCATCTGATCTTAGATCCTGGAAAGTACTTTGATGGGAGACCTCAGGGAAAATGCAGTTTTGTCCTTGGGCAAGACACTCGGTCACCTTGCCTAGTCTGTGAGTCTGCCCCAGGGCATCTGTGGCTACAATAGCATGAATAGAATAGAATGAATGAATAATGGTCAAATTTGTAAGGTTAGTTGTAAGATTGAATAAAGTGCTATAGAGATGGGTAGATTTATTATGAGAAGAAGTTTTGGATCCAGAGATGTTTTGTATATATGTACTAACAGTAGGGTTAGGGTTGGGGGTAAGGCAGAGTGAATGGTTCCCATACGAGGGGGCCCCTCAGGGCATTCAGAGCTGATGAAATCACCAGGTGAGCTCAGAGGTGAAGTCTGGTGCCAGGAGTAAATAAAGATTCTATTAACTATTTTTTGCAATCTGATTAAATTGTTTAAAAGTAAATAAAATCACAGTCTTATTTATGTTATTAGTTAAACATAGCTTGCACCCACCTGCCCATTGGGCTCCTCTGGCTCCTCCCAGCGCACCATCACAGTGTTTGGAGATATAATGTGAGCCTGGACGTTTCGTGGGGGGCTGGCTGGAGCCTGTTCACCAGTGCGAGCATGCACTTGGGTAGAGGGTGGGCCCTGGCCTATACTGTTGACTGCCGACACCCGTATTTCATACTCAGTGTTGGGGTAGAGTCCTCCGATGCTGTAGCGTGTGGTGGTGATGCTCTCCACTGTCTCATACTTGTTGTCTGGTCCTTTAGCTCGGTACTGGATGATGTAATAGGAGACTGGGTCGGGGTTTCCAGAGTCCCAGGTGATGGTCACACTGGTGGCTGTGGTCTCTGTCACAAGAGGAGTGCCAGGAGCATTGGGTAGGGCTGGAGGACAGAGAAAAGATGGTTCAGATTGGATGTTTGAATAGATAGTTTCACACAGACTAAGATGGAGGAAGTGTGCATAAGGTATAGATGTTGTAATAAAACAAGCAATAAAATCCTTTCCAAAATTCAAGCTGCTTTTGTTTTATTATAGTTTTGTTACTAAGTGCTCTTAAATACTGCCCAAGGAAAGTGTAGACTGTTGTCAAAAACTACTCAGTTACTAAAAGGGTTAAATTGTGCAATCAGTGTGATAAAACACCTACAATTAGAGAATCTACCTTTGATCTCTTTAGTTGCTCCAGTCGTCAGTTGTCAGTGTCAGAAAAAGAACATCTTTGAACAAGTCTCAGACATTCTCCTTTGTTACTGTTTAATTACACTTTCTATGTCTGGGACTCTTGTAAGACAGCAGTGCATAAATAATGCAGGGAAAGGACTTTACCTCGAACTATTCACTGAGCACTGAGCATTACATTATCATTATATAATATCTGAAATGATACTCTTTTATGTACTTCAAATTATTTTTAAAGACGCACTATGTCACTTTTCTGGGTGAGGGTCCACCACCTGCATAGCTCCACTGAAAATGTTATTGCTTGGCATTAAACGTATCTATGTTGCATTTTTTCCATAATAGTTGCTGTAACCGTGGATAAAAAAGAAAACAGAAAAAAACTCTCTTGCTGTGACTGGGCTCGCCTCAGCACAGATTTGACCAGAATATTGGTATTATATGATTTTTGTGAAGTACTTTTTTGGAGTGATATTATTAAGTAGTCAGTCCTTTGTCCACCTTAAATCCTAGAATTCTGAAACATGAATACTTTAACAGTTCTATTCTATAGAATAGAACTCTTTTCTTACATTTGACCAGGACCTGGGCAGTGGCCTCGATGATGCCCAGGCTGCTCATAGCCACACAGGTGTAGTTGGCTGACTCCCTGACTCCATTCAGCTCCAGCACGTTCCTCCCAATGGGCATCTCGTCTTCAGGGGTCAGGTCCTCGCTGCCCAGCATCCACTTGACATAAGGCATGGGCGACCCCACGGCCACGCAGGTGATGTTGACGCTCCCGTGCGGCATGATCTCGTGGTTTGAGGGAAGAATGGAGAAGCGAGGGGCCACGCGGCGCACTGGGAAAGCGGGACAGCAAGTCAGGGAGGACAGAGCGGGACAGGGGGAGAGGGAGGGAGAGGCAGGGCCAGAAAAACAAGGAATGAGGGGAGAGAGAAAAAGAGAGAGAGAGGGAGAGAGAGAAAGCAAAAGAAATAGATAGAATAGAGAGAGGAGAGGTAACAGGAAGGGGGAGAATGAACTTCAGGGTTTGTACAGAAAATTACAAAAGGGATATTTCAAGTTTAGTTCCAATTACTTTATGGTACTGATGATTACAACAAAAAGACACAAATCTTGTGTTGAGCTCAAACATGAGCTTCCTCATCAAAAAATAAGTGACAAACTCTTGAGTGTTCTGCAGACCAGGACATGACACCTATAGTCAGTTTCTCAAACAAATGTTGGCAATTTTGAATTGATAAATAAAATGACTGCTGAAGATAAACTTTGGTGAAACTTTGTGAAATTTATTTGCCTAAAGGTGTTTCTCCAGTAGACAATCATTGGTTCAATCAATAAATCCTGCAGTGCAATTTGTGTCCCTTGAGAACTATAAGAAAAGTGGCAAGTTATATCCGTGCATGAGCCAGATTATATATAACTACTATGAACTATGTATTAAGTGATGCATCGAGAGACTGGACTTATAGGTAACTTTCATGCCTGGGCGACTCAAGAGGGATAAAATGGTGGGTAACACAAAGAAGAGAGCGGAGAACTGAGGACTTAAAGAGACAGAGAGAGAAGCCAGAAAGAGCCAGAGAGAACGACAGACAGAAATAGAGGCAGCTCTGCTTCTCTTCAAGACAATGACAGGCAATGTAGCAAAGGACAGCCACATTGTACAACAAGGTACTGTACAATACATAGGATTCAGAACTAATACAGTGTCGTCAAAATGAATTGGAAAGATGCGGACAGGAAGTGTGATTCTTATAGGGAGCAGTGGCAGTTACGGAGTGATCAGTTGGACACAAGTAGGTAATCAAAAAACATCAAGACAATATGAAAGAGGCAGAACGGGAGAGTGCGGGCAAAAGAGAGGTTTGTGAGGTAGTATGTGCATGTGGATAAGTGAATAAACTTATGTACATGTGTCTGTTGCTCCTACATCAGGGTGCGGACAGAATGCAAGAAGAAGAAGAGATAAACAGGGGAGAAGGGGAGTAACAGGGAAATAAGGAAGATAAAGAGAGGATTAGAAAAGGGTTCAAGGGGGAGGAGGGGAGAGGAGCCAGGAAGAAGAAAACACATGGATCTATTTAAAAACACTGCTATATCACCAAAGGCCCATTGAAAATAACGTATATGATCTACAAAAGTAAGACAGGAACAAAATGCTAAAGTTTGGATGTTAAAAAACAGAAGAGGAAACAGAAGCCCAGGGAACAGAGATAGACAGATAGAGATATGGCACGGACATCTCTGAATGAAAGGAATGTAAAGGGGGCAGAGCAGAAAAAGGCTAAAAAACTCAACTAACGCAACTCCAAGTCTAAAGGTAGGGTAATTAATGTAAACTATAAAATCAAACAAAGAATAACAAAACTATAACAAATATAAAATACAAAAAAACAAAAACCTGCACTTCTAAAGGAATCTTCAAAAGTCACACTCCTACTTCAGAATAAATTGCATAAAAGTAAACATATTTTAAGAATTCAAATTCAAAATGCAATGGCTTTTTGTCGCATAATTTCACAAATAGTGCTTAATGCATTGGAAATAAAAAGCCAAAAGATACCCAGAATTGGATACGCAAGTTGAAGCCAAGAAAGAGACAGAGAGACAAAAACAGTACATCTGTTAGACATGGTTAGGCAGGCACCTGAGTCTGTCAGCATGCACATGTCACACACTGTCCATGCACACGGCACACAGCAGGTGCAATGCAGCATGACGCAACACTATCTGTTTCATTCACTTTGTTACTGTACACCCAACAACGCAGCCAAAAACAAAAGGAAAGAGTCAATTAAGCACATGGATTAGTTTGGTAATATGAGCCACAACAGGATGGAGCTGAAGACTGGATGACCGTTAGGGAAGCTGAAACATGACCTTTGCAGTGTCAGTGCAGGTTATGAATGTAGAATTGCCCGGAGACACAAAGCCAGACAAAGCCACTGCCGGAACTTAGCACTTTACAATTAAGTGAGCTCATAACAAGCTCTAATCCTGCACGCACTCTGAGAGCCACTAGCTTAGAGTTAATTGTACTGAGCCGCATCATTCCCTCCATTTTTTATAGAGCCACACAGAGCAGGAGCTTCCATCTTTATTAGAAGACCTAGAGTGACTGGCCTCCTCTACGGGGAGTCTGAGGCTGCGGACGAGCGAGACCTTGGCACAGTGGAGAGGATTACTGAGTATCTGAGCACACAAGTCCTGCACCGTCCCTCACTGACATTTACGCAGCTCCGCCCTGTCTGTCTCAAGGACACTGCTTTCATTAAGCACTGTAATAAGAAGGAATCATTAATATCTCCCTCGGTATCGAAAACGCGCATGGATATGATTAATTTTAAATGTCAGACAATACAGCCATATTGGTCTGTTTGGAAGAGAAAGGATATACTGAGAAATATGAAACATTGTAGACTTTGCATTCTGCGACAACTAAATATATATTGGTTATTGGTGGCATAACTCTGGGTAATGTGATGCCACACTGATGTGCTCATATCAGTGAAGCCCATACAATGTCACAACAGCAGGCGTGTACAAGCATGACGGGTGCAATCTTTACTCAACAAGTGTAAAATTGAAGTCAATGCAATGACATGAGAGCTGGGACATAATGTCTCATATGATGACACAAAAAGCATAAAAAAGAAGACAGTAGCAAGACGAGACAAGACAGTGAGTTCAATAACACATCGCAAGCGTTTCAAGAGGCCCATAAACACAGAGTGTGCCATGCACTCGTGTCAGTGACTCCATACGCATGCAGCGGTGCTCCTCTCTCTTTCTCTCTCACTCCTTCCATGCAAACATCGCTTTTTTAATCTTCCAATTCCTGGGTTAACAAGATCATACCATGCAGAAAACATTGATCGGGGAGTGAAGGCAATACCAAGGGTTCTGCACACAAGGCCTCACAATGCAGTCAATGCAATCTGCTGCGTAGGCAGACCACTCTATTGTACATTTCAGCTGTCTTCATTTTGGAGCCTTTTGACTTCAAATCTAGTCCACTTATCTTCATGGTTTCTTTCTGATTGAGTAAGTGAATCTGTCTGAAACAAAGGAGTAACAAAAGAAAAGAAAGAGCGCACCAACCTTCTCGAAGCTCTGAGGGATGGAAGGGGGTTGATGCGGAACACAATGACGTGAAGGAAAAGAGAGAACGAGGAAACACAGAGAATAAAAACGGCCAACGCATAGCCACAACACCATACTCTCAATTCCATCTGCATCTCACTCAACTCAAAACAGCTTCTTCATACATACTTTAAATGTGGACATAGAAAGTCTTAAAGTAGTACTAAATCAACCAATCATTTGCTCGTCCTTATTACAAATTTAACTTTTATTGCTTTGAGGAAAACATTTTGCTAATTAATGTTCTGAGTGCCCTACAAGTCTGCCTCTTGTACAGAAACCATTTTTAGTAAACAGTGATGCTTCCATGCAGTTAAACCAAGGTGCGTGTCCAATATGTTGCTCAATTTGATTATCATTATTATTTAGAATTGTCTTAATAGCACCAGGGTTTAAGTTTATTAACAGGTGGTTGTAAGAACACCACACAGTCAACATATACTGTAGACAATGAATGGGTTAGTAATATTAAGTTACAGTTAAAAGCACATGGAAAAGAGGTACTTCGACTTAATGGTAAGATTTCTCTGTTTGCTTGTTGTGCATGTATGTGTGCATATGTGGGTCCTACCTCGCACGTAAAGGTTAGCGGGAGAAGAGTAGCGCACGCCCTGAGAGTTGGTGGCAACACATTCGTACTTTCCTTGGTCCATCTCCTCGCTGTTCTCAATCTGGAGCGCTCCTGCAAAACAATGAGTTAACAGCATGAAGACAACTGACATGTTGTTTAGGCTCAAGTGCAATATTATTCACATTTTTTTTAAACATTTGTATTAATAAATCAACATTAGGTCATCAGTACATTCCAAAGCCTGCAAGATGTATTAATTAGGCTGATCACAATGACACATTTTGAAGTGCAATATATTGCTACAGAAAATCGCGGTAAATGATAATATTGAAATGGCTTTTTGACACTGACAATAAGAGAATCACTTTTGTACTTGGCTCGGGTCAATAATGAGTCATAAAATTCCAAAATTCAAGCTTTAAAGTTTAAATTTTCTCAAAAAACAAAAAAAAAGTTCCCCAAATTGCAAAGAAAACCTAGTATTAATGAGTTATAGGCAACATTTTACA
The DNA here is from genome assembly GCA_019453435.1 of Rhinogobius similis. Lineage (NCBI taxonomy): Eukaryota > Metazoa > Chordata > Actinopteri > Gobiiformes > Gobiidae > Rhinogobius > Rhinogobius similis. The sequence goes on along the minus strand of CM033632.1, from coordinate 21,915,500 downwards.
GACTGCCCATTCGAAAGATGTTAGTTATGGCAATGGTCACTCTAAAATCTATGAACAGGAGCAAAAGAGGAGCCAGCAAGGTCTCAGCTGCAGCAGCACATAACACTGAACAGGGATGAAGTTTTAATCAGGCCAAATATAGTATCTGCTAACATCAAAGTTGGTTAGCTGTGTATTGAAGAGAATGTGTATAGTGAAATTATCAGAGTGGTGGAACAAACAGACAGAGAACAAACAGAACAAGCCCAAAGAGCGAAAGAACAAAATCAAAAAGAAAAAGAGGAGCCCAAAAAACGAACCAAAAGTCCGTTAGGCATTATGTCCCTGTTGGTCCCATCTGTCCCAGTGTCTGTTTAATTTACCAATTTTCAAGTTCAAAGTAAAAGTTAAGTTTTCCATTAAGTAAATAATAAAAGATATTTCTGTCAAGTTCTGACAGTTGGCTCCGTTCCTGTCCTTCATTGTACTATTTTGCTGCAGCCAAAAGTACTCTCCACATGTATCTATCTCTTTATAGATACATATAAAAATCTAAGGAAATATCAGTGTTGGAGACAGTCTGCAATCCCTCACTAATCTCAAATATTTACGAACATGAGGGCTAGGGCTGCACAATTTTGGAAAAATATCGAATTATGATTACAAATGCAATTTATGTTTTATTCTGTTCAACGTTTACATATTGACAAAAACACTGAAATAGCTATAAATATATGACAAACCGATAACAGAACCACACAAGTATTTCAGAACATGTTTATACAGATCTAAACTACAACACGTGATAGCATGGACAGACATTAAAAACACAGAGGAACTTTTCAGGATTACCACCAGATGACCTCATGCAATGGGGCATTTTTTGCACTGGAGAAGGAGTCAGCCTAAATGTGCATGTAACTCAAACGTACTAAAATCAAACATACTAAATATTTGTAATGACTGTATAAGGTTTTATTTATCGTGTAATACTGTTAGCTCATTTAGTCGGCAAATAGCAAAAACTGGGAGAAATTATGTATCTTTTTCAGTCCAGCTTAGATGTTCTTTTTTATCTTTTCTAAGGTTATGATAATTTCTTTTTCCCTCTATTCCCCCTAAAGCTTAATGTTTCGCTCCGCTATTTTATTACCTCATCTTTTGCCTTCGGAGAGACCAGTTTTGAATTTCTGAATATTTCTGTTTCTATTTCCAAAGTTTGCAAGTCAGAGCGCAAGTCGTCTTACTAAACTTAGATGACACCCTTTGTAGTCTGAAGTGATTCCTGCTACAATTGGCTCGCTGGTACCGCCGTGAAGAAAGCCAGCTCTATCTCGCTGCTACAGTAACTGGCAGGAACAACACAGACTTCTCTTCCCCTGCGGCAACGACCCACAAACGCTCTTTAACTTGTCAACCTGCGTCTTTTACCTGCTCCGTTTTCTTCCTCCTATCCCAATCCCACTGTGAGACTCCCTAAACACGCTATAATTAAACACTAGTCCTTTGTATCTATTGTCTCGCCGGATAATACTCTTTTTACTACATTTTCAGATGAATCTTTTGAGTTACCAACTGTTATTTTCTTGCTCTTACAGCCTGTTCGGTCGCATTTATCTAATCCTAAAATGACTTTGACGTGGAGCCTGAGGAAAAAGCAAAAACCTACGTATCACGCGCTGAACAAAAAGGAAAAAGACAAATATGGATAAAAGCGTGCAAGCAGAAAAAGACCGGCACACGAACTGGTAAGGGCATGTCACTTTGCATCTGATATGACATTAACTGGAAAACGGCACAGATCTATTAAACTAATGGATGTATGATTTTACATCTTCTTGGCAAAAGCAGTATGTAGCCACCCACTTCATTCTGCTCCTACAAACAGACAATGAACAAGCTAATTACATAACGAGAGTACACGGCACACTTAAACAATATTACACATGCAAATTGTCCACTAATGCTATTCATTATTTGATTAAGCCTGGATAATTGATACTATCGCAGTTTAAATGTGTCTATGATGGCTTTTTGACCATAGTTGTCAAGTAGGACAATTGCTTTTCAGGTGTTATGCTTCGTAGACGTTCATGTAAAAAAAAATACAAAAAAGTCGTAGGAAAATAGTACGGAAATGACCCTTCGATAAAACGATCTCAGAATGTCTGAATTCTGTAACTAATCTCAGTCAAGAAAAAATGAAAAGAAATGAAGAGGGCATACGTCTTTAAAGAAAAGATGAAAAAAAAAATGTTCTCATGCCCTCCTAATAAAATTCTATTAAAAATGACTCTCTCACTCACATTTGAATTCTTAGTGTGAAAAATACAAAAAGCCAAATGTAACAGCTAAGTTGGAAATAATGACTATAAAGCAGTGAAATAAATGCTTAAAACGCCCCGATAAAAATGGATCCCCATTAGCGTTGAAAATAACTTGCACTAAAATGACATTAGATAAGTGTTAATGGACTCCAAAAGTGACAATAGCATACTGAGTAGAAGTGAGAGCAAAAGATAGGCAGTATCCGTTTAAACTCTTAATTGCTTTATTCTAGTTCAGTGTGCGCGTCCCCTGATATTCGAGTGCAGTTGCAAAAATAGATGGATTTTTGTTAGGACACATGTATTGCATCTATCCAGTTATGAATGCTAAGTGTAGCCTGCGAGCTGAAACTCTTCTTGCCTATAATATAAACATGAATATATTATCACTTCCAGCATAAAAGGTGTGCCAGAGGATAGACAGAGTGAACAAGAGATGAGACTGGACAGGTGGAGAAGTGCAAACAAGGAATCCACTGACAGCTCCGAGCAGCTCAGATGGCTAACTATCAGCACACATTTGAAATTGCCAGTGGAAATCTTTCTTATGCAAAACATGGAGCTTCACACATAAAGAAAGACAGATGTTGGGATTGGAAGCAAGGTAAGGTCAACAACAGTGTACACAAACGGACTGTGAATGGAAAAAAATAATGAGCGCGCTTGAAATGACTGGACAAAACATGTCTAAAAAAAGGGAAAGTAAAATGTAGCCAGAGGAGCAGGAGAAAGCGGGCAGTTTGTTAGCGAGCCTGGAAGCTGCTGACAGAAACAGAATGAGATGTGACTGGGGTAAATTGAGCCGCTGTGAAATCGTGGCCGGTGTATTATGTCGGCCGGGCTGTGGTCCAAATGATCGGATGACAACTGATGCTGCGAACCTGAGAGCGCTGGCAGAACATCTAGGTCAGCCTCATCACCTGGAGTCCACCCCAGCAATGAGCCAGGAACTTACATTTTTACATCTAATATGCACCAGCGATAAAAAATAACCAGGAATAAGTAATACAGGCAAATGGGATACAATGATTATAAGTACGGCTGTGCAATTATAACAGTTTTATTCAAGATAGAGATAGATACTCAGTCATTTCTAATTGTCAATTATATGCTTGGATCTTTTTAATTGTGAGGATTACAGCCATCCCTTCAGTAAAAAGTTTTGGAGTTCAGAATAATTTAGACTGTTGTTTAAATGGCAATTTTCAGAAAATTAAGGTTGAAAGAGATTTTGGTTGTTTTATTATCACACAAAAACAGTAGAAGGAAAAATTTGTATTTTTTTTGTCATATTGCACACCCTTAGTTGAAAACGTATTCTTTAAACATATTTACTGAACCAACGTTGGCTTGTTTGTATTGTTAATCTTTGTCATCTCTCTGGTTTCTTGCCACTCTTATTTTTGCAGAAATCATTAAACGTTTTTGTCGTCTATCTTTTAGTCACGAGGGGACAATAAAGAGATCTGTGCAGATTTTATTTACCATTTTGACATGTTAAAGCTCAACCTCTTAACTAGTCTGGGCACTATAGCTCCCTGGCTGGAAAGCGTTTTAAATTGCAAATGAAAAACATCCATATCTAATTAAATGGGTTTAAGTGTAATCTCAAGAGAGACTGCATTAAAATATGGACCCAGAGATATGAAGCATGCCTCCAGCCAACACCGGTTACAATAATTTTGCATAATTGTGTTGACTAAGAATTTTAACCAAATGATAATCACATTAAGCAGCTGTGACAAATGCTAATGACACAAGCACTGTGAATATTTTATTCATAAAACATCTATCATCAAGAAAATACACCCTGCGCAGTGCGACAGAGGTTAGTTAGTATTGTCACCTCACAGGAAGGAAGTTCTGGATTCTATTCTCACACCAGATGGGCCTAGTGGGTGTTTTGGTTTTCCCAATTCTTGCATAACTTTCTGTAATTTTCAGTAAACCAATCTATTGATACTGGATTAACTAATTTATATTGCAAAGTTTGGCAAGTATGCATGCTTTGAACTGAAAATCTACGATCTGAGAAATATCTGTTTCCTTTTTCCCCCTTTTTTTCCTACCGTGACCTAATCGAAGAAAATTCTCTCATCATTTTCACCTAAGCAAGTCTATCCATTACACAGCAGTCACCTTTGAGCTCGATATTGCTTGCCATCTGTCCCATATAGGATTTTGGAAAGACGTTTACGTATTTACGTATTTATACTAACTATTAGATTCCTATAGCACATGTCATAAATTGACCGATGTGTGTTCTAAGTTATATATAAAAACAGGCACAGCAGCTGTCGTTTAATCAAATGGGTGTTTTTGTTGAGGACTAAGGTGTCAAGTAAAGTTCAGCTCCATCTCGTGCCATATGTTTTGACTAAATGATCAACAGTATTTGGAAAATCTTAGACAGATGAGAGAGAAAGCGGAGAGGCACTGGCTGGCAATGGGCACTTTAAGGCTGTAAAACACTACGTGCCATTGTGAGGATCTAAGTGGAGTCATTTTCAATACCATTTTTCTTCTTCATCCTCGTGAGTCATAAAAGGATTTTCAAGACCAGAGACCGACATAAAATAATCTGTCGCAAAACAGTCTGGCACAGGCCCAAACAAGATCTTGGCAAATGTTCACAAAACCATTGCCTTTAACTCCAAAGGTGCCCCCATTAAGGATATTTTAAAGTGATCTTAAATGGGCGTTTCATCTACAAACAGTGCAATTTAGTTCCTTGTGTAGGTGTAATTGATTTCCTCCAAGTCATTTCAGTGCAGTGTTTGGGTCATTATACAGCACATTTGGTTGCTCTGCTTTGGTGATGCTCCTGGTGATTTGAAATCCCATTAAGAGCCGGCAGACGATCTCGCCGAGCCATTTGTCTTGCTGCTGTTTCATTGATATGATGATATGTGGTTTTATATATTGTATTGGTGAATCAGCATCAAAATGGGGCCCTCCAAAGTGAGAAACTAGGTCTGTGGGAAGATTTGAAACTAAACATGATGAAGTAGTCTGATAACGGGAGTTATTTAAAGAATACTGAGGGAAAAATAAAGTAATATATTCTCAATAATATGTATTCAAGCGGGTCAGAAGCCAGTGGACTCATATTTCAATTTTTTAGCCTTTTTAGCCTTCTTCTTAAAGTAGACATATTATGCTTTTTGCTTTTTTTTCCAGGAACTTAGCGTTGAACTATAACATAAGTAGATCATCACTTCCTGGACTTCCTGTTTAAAACTGTTGAACTGATAAGCACCGCCTCTAATGACTGTAGTATAAGTATAAAGAGGAGCTGCATGAAACTGAGAAGGACTGAATTACAATGGACCAAAATAGGATATTGTTACAGGGATCAGATCACAATTAGATTTTTATTGTCGTAGTGCCACAGTTGTAAAAGGGATCACTGAAGAAGAAGGCATCTGAGAGCATTAAAAGGGACATAAAAGGCTGTGATCTCTTTATGGATGCTGCATCAACCTGTAATCAAACAAGAATACTCTACAGTTCATGGGAATATGCCCATATATTTTAAATCTATCTTTATTTATATTAAGCCATATTTTTAATACTTTCGTTAATGAATCTGTTGCTGATGTTATTTTACTTTGCTGTTGCTGTGATTAATTTCCCCCCTTGTTTTCTTGTCTTATTTTAGAATATTTATCCTCTCAATCATTAAACTCCATCCATTACTTAATGTATTTCTAACTGTTAAATCAATACCAATCTTGTTTCTTTTTTAAATCATAGCTATCAGTGATGAAAACATGTATCGTATTTCCATTGACAACAAGCTCTGCATTTCCTCTCAGTTAATTACACCCTTCGCATCTAAGTACCACCCATACGCTTTCAATAATGTGCAGGAAATTAACTGAAATTGACATCTAAAATTAACCATCCAACAGTACTGCCTATACTTACTTACTTAAGACAACTCTGAATTACTTTAAAGATTCAAATTACAACGAGAGCGGTTGAAGACACAGACAGGGGGTTTGACAAAGGGCGGCAGTGATCTGTGAAGGCTGCCGGTGCATGGGGAGATATCTGGCCGGGCGGTGCTGAGTGGCGCACAGAATATGGATGAAGCTACAACAGAACGCTTTCGCCTCACCATCGCTTTTATGCTCCCCGAGGACGTCTGAGCGAGAATGGCTGGGAAAATGTGTGCTCGCGTACTACAGGTGACAGTTTATCATCTCTATAGAAGATCATAAACAACGCAGAATAAACCAGCTCAAGAGAGATTTGACGTTATTCTTTTCCCTTTCCAAAGATGCAAAGCGCTTTCATCTTTAACCACCTCTGTCAAAAAGATCCTTGCTCCAAATGGTGTGTATTCTCCCAGTCTATAGCACGGATTTTCAATGGGGCGGGTAAAAAGATAAGAAGAACATCAGTTATGCCTTTAATAAGCTGACTCCTCTCCCCAAAGCTATTGATTGAGTTCTGTCAGAGCTAATATATGGCCGCTATGGTCGGATTTATCATTAAAATAAAATATGATGCACCAGGGATTCTTTTAAATAGCTTTCGAGGCAGTTTGTACCAGGCCTACAGTACATCAATAACTAAGAAAGCAGAAAATAATGTGTTTCAGCAATTCAATTTTAAATTAGCTATTTGATATGAATATTGTTTGCTATTTTCTTTCCCATTGGGTTATTTTATACTTTGCTCTGTTCACCTTGACTTCATTAATATAACAAAATAATACAGACTCAAATCACTCATATAATAATGCATATACATATAAAGTCGCTGTGCCTGATGTTTACATGTGATTAAAAAAAAAAGGTTAAGTCTGGTTTGTCCAAATAAAGATTTATTGTCAAGGTGAAAATGAATCCATTATGTGCTGTCTGTATGGAGTATAGAGTTTTTAATACTAAACTTGCATACTATAGTACGCTGTTTGCATACATGTTAGCTGACAACATAACTCGCTCTGGCCTCTGAAAATTGTGAAAAGTGCTTGTAAACTAATGCAGTGAACAATCAGAATAAAGTCAGGAATAAATGTGGACTGAGTTAATGAACTAGATCTGTTTTTCACATTTCTAAATCAGGTACAGCATCTTTGATACAATACAATGCAACCACAAGCTTTACCGGTATTGAACCTAACCCCAAATAGGGTTGTGTAATGTCTGGAAGGGCATCTGCCTTATGATCTGTCCAATGTCGATTCAAATTGAGAAGCAGCTCATTTTCTGCAGAAACTCGTCAAAGAAAAAAGCTTAAAGGAAATTAGAATATTTCACTTTCCTCACTTGTTAAAATGAACCACACTAATCTAATTTACTGATATGCACCTCTAGTCTTTGATATCTCACAATAAAAGCTGATTTGTAAGTGGAATAATATCTTGCAAACTGAAATGAAATTGCTAACCCATTAAAAGCTCCAAAAGATATAAAGGCTTTTACAGCCTTGAAGAATTTTGATATAGTCAGGAGTTGTGTAATTTGAACCGTACTAAAGAACTCATCATAATCACTTGGAAGATGTAGAATTACGAGAAAATTCTACTTGTTTTGAATCAGTGCAAGTCTGTGTGGTGTCTTACCTGATCGGAGCTGCTTGATGCGGCCCTGGCTCGTGCTGGGGTCAACTGGGAGAAAGTCCTTGAACCAGGAGATCTCGGGGTCCGGGATGCCGCTGGCAGCACACAGCATGGTGGCCGTCCTGGTCCGCTCCACCACCTTCAGCTGTGGGCCCATGTCGATACTCGGGAAGCCAAAGGGCAGGAGGTCCTCTGAAGGGCGCACAAGGACAAAGTCAGAGGAGGACAGTAGGTTTGTTTTAAATAAATGATTCTCAAGATTTATCAAAGCTTATTAAGGGAAGGTGCATTAAGACAGTTTCTCATGTTACAATTAAACAAGATAGATCACTTAGAAAGCACATCTTCAATTATCTCATTTTGAAGTTGCTGACAAAAAGGACCAAATCAAGACTTTTCCATGGCCGATTACAGCCAGCTATTTCTTTTTGAGTGATCAGGAGGTGTGGTCTGTCTTGGCGACCTGCCAGGTCCATCAGACAGGTCACCAACACCGGTGACAGTTCTGAAGATGGCTCGCAGTTAAGCATCCGAAACACATCAACAAGGTAAATACATCTCCTCATATATATATGTGTGTGGATACAACTAATTAAGACTTAATGAACATTGTTGGAGCTTTTTGAGTGATGTTTCTGGCAGAAAATCCAACACAAGACTCCATAAAAACAACCTTCTGCCTTTGAAATGTAACTCGACTCTCATTATTTTTGCTGTGGCCGTTTTGGAACACCAGAAGTTAATGACTTTATAGCTTATAATATAATGTGAGAACCAGCACATAACTTATCAAAGCTCATTACACAAATTACTGCTAAATGTGACTTGATGATTTGCTGTGGCAGCATGCAAGTAAAATGTCAAAATAATATTATAGCTTTTGTTTGAAAACATGATTCAGGAAATAACTTGTTTTTTAGCAGTGCTTTTTGGAAAAAGTCACAAGGAAACATTGAGAGACTTTAGACAGTGGATTTGCTGTGAAGTCAAACAACTTATCCTGCACAGAAAAGCGTTTAGCTGAGCCCGCACACACGCAGCGCTGTAAGTCACCCCTTCTTCCCCTTCCCCATCTGCCTCATCCTGAAAACAAAAATCCCTTCCACGACAGCCCCTGCGCTGCACTCTCCCTCATCAAAGGCGTGTAATGCTCCCTACAGCTAGTCATTAGGTGATTCAGTCGGCAGGTTTTTAGCCAACGTCTGACAGGCAGCGCAAACAGACCGCCCAGTCAGCAGGAGTTACTTAAACACGCACTTACACTGTTATATAGGAGCACATTTCTAGCCTACAAACACAGGTGTTTAGCAGTGTAGCGATGGAGGGATTCCTGGCCTAATAACAATGCGCAGGCAGCAGTGACAATTAGAAGCTGGGATCAAGAGGAGGGGAAGGGCATTGGGGGTAATAAGGACTTGATCGCCGTAATTGTTTAAATGTCCCACAAATTAGAGGGGCCGTTCAGGGGTGTGTCTGCGAGCGTTTACGTATGTCTGATTACTCTGAAAGGAGAATATTATGAGTTTTGGTGCGTACATATTTTTGCATACTGAGAAAGGTGAGCTCTCTCCACACACACATGGAAAGTGAATGGGATTAGGCGTCTCGGTGACAGCGGTCCAGATGGCCAGACACGTAATCAAGCATCCACGGAGCCCTCCTGCATCCTACCTCTCCTTAGCCTTTTGCCCACTCGATCTGTCACGCACAAGCACAGATAAACACCTCCCCCATACCTTCCAACATAATTACATATCACACTTTTCCGATAGCAATGAAGTCATTAGCAACGTGGCAATTTGTCCGGATAATAGTCGGCCAGGGCAACACACAACAAAAAGTTTGGAAGCCGCTGTAACCGAAGCCACACAGTTAGACAATAATTACTTTGACATGTATCTATTAGCACCATTTACAAGTTTGCCTCCAAATATTGCTTTATATTTGATGGTGGTGGGTGGTCCACTATTTGCTTGTTTCCATTGCTTTGCCTGGAATGTTCCACAGTATGTTATTAAAACGTTTCTATCTTGCATTATTTTTACTGGTCATTGTTTTTGTTGGCTGATGCTGATACTGATATGTAGGGCTTTTGATCATTTTCTCCAAAATATGCCATTTAAATTGACTACAAACTCACCCACAGCCCTGTTTAAGCACAAACATATAAGAGAGCAGTGTAGTAATGTTATGTGCAGTGTCCTCTTCGCACTCAAGTGTTGAAATAAAGCTTTACGTGTATTCTTTAGACAGTAGGTCGGTTAAAACAAAACATCAGTCTGTATGGGAGAATTAAGGTGGCTGAGATAGCCATCCAATTATTGATCAACCAATATACTATCTATCTATTTCTCCTAAAAAAAACATGCATTCTGACACAAAGCCTTTCCAAAGACCTGTAACTTGACCTGGTGGCATCTATATGGGTATGGTTAGGTGTAATGCCATACTGTGGAACATACCAGGCAAAGCTATTGTATCTCTATGGAGACGAGCAGATGGTGTACCACCTGAAAAGTTACATGATGCTTTAACAATCCAGCAGGTACCATTAGAAGCTGAGATCAAGAGGAAGGGAAGGGCAATGAGAGTAATGAGGACTCGATCCCAGGCATTGTTTAAGATTTTCCAAAAAAATATATTGTCCAAGTTGGAGAGTTATTTAGACATTAGCTTGGTTCATAAAATCAAACCAGCAGGAGTCGTGCATTACAAAAGTCAGCGCGTAGACACCAAAGGGACAACGCATGGTACAAGTCCAACATTAGTCGAATCAACTGTGTGTGTTTTCGCTTGGTTCCTCTGCTCCTCCGGGCCCCCCGCTACCTAACCACATGACAGACGTGTGCCATCTGCTTGCACGCGCTCTGTGATAGGGAGTCAGCCAGATAGGATCTATGGCTCTCGTTCTCGCCTTCCACAGTCATCAGCTTTAAGAGAGCTTTCAGATAGAAATGTCAAGGGTTGTTGATGCAGGCGCTAAGAGGAGGGAATCGAGGAGGGGAAATGCCACGGCGCCAAGAGTAGAGTTAAGTGTGAAAGCTAAGTTTGATGAGGGTAATGTTTAGTTACAACATTAATTTGGGAAAGGTTGAGACAATGTGTAAAATCTAATTAAAACTGCAAAATAGTGTCAGTGAAAATGTAATCAGTTTAATTAAAATAGGATTTAAACTCTGGACAGCCTTAGTTATTACTAAGATTTAAGAATTTAATTGTAAATTCTAATATTAAATGGGCTGTTCCCAATTTTTTTCATGTAATATAGTAAGTAGTATAGAGTTAAGACGGTGCTTTGTACATCATTTGTTTGAGCAGGTGCGTAGGAGAATGCGTGTGTAATACTCGTCAAAATCTGGAACAGAGGCAACTAGGCCTTCATCAGGCAAATGCTTTTTTGCAAGCAGCCAGTATGTGGGATTTTCCTCTGTTCCAGGTTCATGTAACAAAGTAAAATCTGTTTTGCCCTTGTACAGATATAATGTAAAACATTTATTCAGGTGAAAATGAGACCATTGCGCGCTCTCTGCACCTAATTGTAGAGCATTTTATTCTCAGCAAGCATGTTAGCATGCTAGATGTTGTCAGGATGTCAGGATTTTCCCAGGATGGCAAAACTGACTTTGGCCTCAGAGAGTTGTGAAAAGCACTTCTAAACTCACCGTGGTGAATAATGAGGATGCTCAGAAGGCATTGGTGAGGGCACATCATAATAACCATCGTGTGACGCTTCTGATGAAGACGAAAGGTGCCTTTGAAGTATGTCAAAGTAATTACATCATCTCTCACCTATTGTCTAATATATATGTAGACTGCTTAAAATTCTTTGAAATTAACTAGTTCTGTTTTTCATTATTTGAGATCAGGTACAGCACCTTTAATATACTCTCCCAATACAATACCAGTACATCCAGATAAAATAACATACTTGCAAATTATGTCTTTTTTCACTTTTTGTAACATACTTACAACTTGGTGAACTATGTTTTGTTTTTGTTGGTTCAATATATTTACATATCATAATAAATTCACTCACTGGATTGTGTTTTAGTTACACTTCACAACTTACAGTTTTTTTTTTTCCTTTCAGTTTTTTTATATCGTGGTTGTACAAATCAAGTGATCTGCTGTGAGGGGAATCACCCTGACCAACCTTTTCCCCCTAAACAAAACTGCCCTTCCACCAACAATCCCAAACCAATCAATGCTAATGATTCCCCCAATAGAGCCCAGTGGTGTTTTCATTGACAAAAAATGGAAGAAGAGAAAGGGAGACGCGGGCAAGATCAATAAGGCAGGTCAGAAGGCGATCTCCCCTGAGGTGCGGAGTAAGCAAGGCCTACATCTGCTCCTCTCTGCCCCTCCCCTCAGTACAACCACCCCCCATCTCCTGAGAGGGTTCAGATGGTCTTTTTATCACCCGTCGGCTACCACTACATGGACTCCCTGGCTGTTAATTAGAGCACGGCACTGCAGCAGTCCAGGGGGTGTGGGCTTGACTTTGTGTGTATGTGGCTGTATGTTGTGCTCAGGTCTTTAACATTGCAGAAAATAATGTAATGTGATGGTGGACCTTGGACTACATCACTGGAGAGAGAATGGGGAGGGTGGGATGCTTCAAGCGAAATGGGTACATGATAGAAAAAAAAACTGTGATTTTTAAAATAATTTAAAATCCGTACAATAGAGTTGCCCAAAATGATGCTAATAAGTAAGGCTTAAAACAGTGACGGTCACAATACAGTGCACTTATTGTTCTTTGAATGAGTAGAAAATATTGCATTATGAGCGAGGACAAAATCAAATTAATGTGCAAATCACTGCACAGTAGGAAACAGAGCACAGAATGGAAAAGCAAAATAGAAAATAAAAAAGGAAGTAAAAATATCACAGGGATTGTTTGTCACTACAGCACAACCATATATTGTTCTAAATGTTTTATGCATTTTAATAATTGTAGTACTGTGTGCCTATGTGAAGCCCACAGAATTGCCAGATGAAATTAAATTACATAGCAGAAATGGCTTGTGACTGCTCATTGACTGAATAGATAATGGGCCATGTGGGAGAATGCTAAGTAACTATGCAGAGGGATGTATGAAACAAATGCATGGGTTTACTCAGATGGACAAGGACCATAGGTACACAGCCATGATCCTGGATGACTCACATGCTGCCTGAAATAGAGACTGCAGTCAGGGCCTTTATAACACTTTTCAGCAAATGAATCATTTATCAAACACAAATAGTGTGCAAAAGTACTGCTGATTTTCCATCTCCTGGTTAAATTGATAAGACAGGCTATGGAGAAATGTGTTGTGTGTATATATAAACACAGAGTGTGTCAACAGCATTAGTTGGCAGCGGGCGAAGGCATTGTTCCCCAGAGCTCAGTGTTTGTGTGTTTAGTGTGTATCAAGAGGTTGGGAGCGTTCATTTTGGCCTGGTTATGTTTGCAGAAGGGCAATCAGGCCTGATGCCCAAAACCAGGCAACAGAGCCAACCAGATCTGGGCAAATATGCAATTTGTGCATGAGCGTGCATGGACAGATACACCAGTACAATGGACACACGAACACTGTCAGACACAGGCACAGACCATGCAAACAAACAAACAAGAGTCCAGATTTTCTCTCCCTCTATCACCCACTCACAGACACGAAGCGCCTAAACATTGATAAAACGCACACCCGTGTGCCCCTCTCTCACTACTTCCGCTTTAGAAACAGGTTGCCAAGTCATCTTCCAGGTTCATTTCAGAAAGCAGCTTAAAAAGGAGAGCCTGATTCAGGACTAATCTGGTCGCTCAGCACTCTAGAGAGTCTACAGACTACAGGAGGGCTGGGGGGTAGCACTTTAAATGCTAATGGACCTTTATGATAATTGATCACAACAACACAGTACACAATGAGACAAAGAAGTGTACAGCAGTGCCTCCTAAAGCTCAGCCATCCAGAGGCTGTGGGCCTCTATAAGAGAGCCATTCACCCCTCATGTCGACATGATGTGGGGCCACTTTCCAACATATAAATAACAGTGAAAATAGACTCCAAGGAAGAGAATAAAAGCACAATGGCAATAAGGCAGAGGAGATGAGGTGCGTGTGATGAAATAGCCGCCTCGCTGCTGTGGAAGTGTAATCCGCTCAGTTGATACTCGCAGTTGTTTCTCCACCAAAACACAGCCTGAGCCAGTGGTCTGCCAGTGCAGCCGGCGCCTCGGGGGAATCTCGGATCTGACTGTGTTCTTATGAAGGCTGTTCACCGTCATGGCAACACATCTCCCCCTCCTGCCTCACCCCCCCCCCTTTCTCTGCCTTCCTTTCTCCTAAAATGGGACACTGGGAGGTGAGTATAGGATTACTCTGCACAAATGAGGCGCACAGCTCAAATATGAAATGATGAGCTCCAAGCATGCAAATACACACTGTGGCGATGAGAATCTCTCGCCCACCAGAGGTTTAAACATGTAGAGCTGCAGAATATTCATGTCTCCTCACGGTGGAGGAGTTGTGCTGCAGTGTCCGGAAAGACCGCTTTGGCCAGAGATGCAAAAGAGAGGAAAGAGGGGCAGTGCAGAGGGCTGGCTAAAAGACAGAGGAAAGGTAGTCCAGGCAGACGGGGAGGGTCACACAAAGTAGACGTCTGGAAAATGAAAGAATGAATAAAACAAGAGGGAAGAAATTAGAAACGGACATTGCCATGGGACAAAATGAAGCCAGTAAAGACAAAGATAAAGTGAGGAGACGAGTCTGAAAAAGAGGAATGGGACTGTGTGTGGTGTTTAACATCTTTCAGACTTCAGGAGGCACAGACCCGTCCAAGACAAAAGATTCACATGTTATACAGGGGAAGGAAATCACAAAATACTACTTGCCTGTTACACCACATGAATGTATTATATGACAACAGACCAATGTTCTACAACTAACCAGGCTCTCCATCCATTAGGCCATTATTGGCCTGTAGTGAACAGCCATATCCTGTGGGTAACCACACACTACCGCTGTTGTTCGACCATTAAACAAACCACCACTATAGAAATATGAGGCTCTAACATTTGAATCACCCATTCACTGGCTTAAAGAAAATTAACAGTGTAAACAGTAAACTGCCATTGGATGTAGAGTGGACAGATATGGCAAATTCATTTCATATGTGTGTAAGCTTATCTGTGTCTTATAACTTTCTATTTTAGAGTTTTACTGTTTGTACTAACACCTTTAAAAGCCTAACCAGGGAGGGGGGCTGCAAATTAGCTTTTGGTTAGAAACTTCATGTACATGGACATCAGTTACCTATTTGGTGTTCAATTGTACTGTCTCTATCAAATAAAGTAAGTAAGTAAATAAATAAATTATAAAACAAGACTTTTGTAAGTGTTACTGTAACATTTCGTGAGAAAGGGACATTTAGTCTTCACCTCATAATATTTTTAAATAGCATTTTGGTTGGGAAATAATTATATTTGTAGAAAAGAGGATCAGAGTAATTTAATTAATCTGAAAATGTTTACTTAAGTTTTTCACACAGTGATGGCAGTTTCACTTGTACAGTTGGGAGTCTGGCTAAACTAAGTTGGCTCGTTCTGTTTTTAATAAAAGGACAGGGGTTGCCACAGCACACAGCGCTGAGAGAAAAGGGTTTACACAAGTGGAACATCCTCACAGACGAGGAGCCGCCCTGGAGCAGCCGTTCTGGGCTAATGTGTTTTAGACTGAGGCTGAGTGTGCGCGATGATGTGCCGCGGGGACAGATTGGCAGGACACTATACCCTGGGCGACCTGCCTTCTGCTCACTACAACCCCGCCAAATCCACACTCTTCATCCATCTTCTGTTCATACTACCTCACCTCTCCCCGACCCCCCTCCCATACACACACCCCTCCCTTGCTAAAAATCCCCTCTGCTGAAATGGCTTGTTGACCAAACTCATCCTAATCCCCTGGTTTTCCTCCATGTACCAACAGCCGGAGAAATCATCCTTTTTATTATGCTTAACCTGATGTGCCACAAACTTCTAGAGGAGCACATTAGCTGAGTCTGACTGCGGAGGAGACATAGCATACATTAGATTAACACCGTCGATGCAGGGCAGGAGGCGCCATGGCTACGCTGACCTGGGCGGGGGCTAAAGCACTGCTCTTGTGGCTTGATCACGCTCGGCTGCACTCCAAGGGACTATAAAAAGAAACGCTTCGCTGCAGTCCGCTGTGAGGGCTGCTGGGTGTGGCCTGGCTCCAGTCATTGTCACACATGCGATCGACAGCACAGGGGAAGAATGACGATAAGCAAAAGGTGTACCTCTGAT
This sequence comes from Rhinogobius similis, assembly GCA_019453435.1. Lineage (NCBI taxonomy): Eukaryota > Metazoa > Chordata > Actinopteri > Gobiiformes > Gobiidae > Rhinogobius > Rhinogobius similis. The sequence continues at coordinate 21,899,309 of CM033632.1, read as the reverse complement.
AATGGCCAGCTTGGCAGTGACGGACACCTCTCCCTGGTTGTTGCGTGCCACACACTCGTAGACATTCTCGTCTCTGGGGGCTCGCAGTGGCTGGATCCTCAGTACGGCACCTGCACCCTCGTCAAACTCTATGGTCTGGACAGGCAAAAGAATGTGCAGGCTTCAGTAGTGGCAAATAAACCACTTATTTAAAGAAAAGAAAAGTAAATAAAGAAAACGAAATAATCTGACTACAATGTATAAAAATTAAGTAAAGAATTGTAAAAGCAGCAATGTGTATTATATGTATATCTGTTAATAATTAATAAACGCTATACAGTAAATCATTTATTGTTTTTATGAAGGAAAAAGTTGCATAAAGAAGTGAAAAAGAAAGTTTGATTTAATAAAGCTGGACAGACAGTAATATAGACAGATTCTTTTTCAGTGTAAAAGATTATTCTCACAATAATTGTAATTTTCAAACATTGACATTGTGTCATCTGTAATCTGAGTATGAGTAAGTGTCATTTATCAAACTTGAGAAGCATTAGTTCACTTCCCCCACTTCAAGGTACCTTTTTGTTTTGATCCTTACCAATTGCAACACCGTGAACAACATTAAGTACAATCCCTAACCGCATCAAAGAAGATTGCCAACATTCACAAAGAATTTTCCCTTTGGGATGAATAAAAGTAATTCTAATTCCGAAAGTTCAGTGTTTCTGTTATTCTAAAACAAATTTCTGACCTTTATTAGTTTGTAGATTTTCAAGTCTGTCAGTGTAAGCCAGTGCAAGTCCCAGCTCAGGCATTGATATCTGATTGCTTGTAATCTTAAAAGGCCATCTTCGGTTCATAAACACTGAGAAGCACGCCCCTGTGTAGATGCAAGATTGGATCTCATTTCCGTTAGATGCTTCTCGGATGATGAGATATTATCATCACTGACACACTTGTTTTAATAAATCACAATGTAATTAAGCTCTCCAGTATAAGCGACAATGTAGAAATTCACAGTGCAATATGCATTTATGGCCTGCATTCATACCAGCCACTTGCTGTTTATTGTAGACTGTGCTTTCAAATGTGGTAATTCCAGTGATATAAAAATCATTAATGCTATGACATGCTACTGATCTGTTATAAGAAAGACAAAATCTAAAGGGAGCAGATGCTTAAAATAGCATCCCTATATACAGTCTTATTGATTAGTCTATTAGTTAAAACCTTTAATGAGCCGGAGCTCTGAGCAGCGATATATACTTGGGTGTCTGTAAACACTATTGCAGCCTCCAAAGCTAAGCAAGCCACGGTGCATTTGATACAAAAATTCACAATAGCCACCAGGTATTGTAAATTATGCAGATGGTTTTGGCAGCTAGCAGAGTGTCAGGCTCGGGTCTACCAGGGTGCAAAAGGGTGCGTTGCAACCTCATTTAAAAGTGTTGGCCTCTCGTTTGAGGCACGAAAAATAATGACACTTAATGGAAGAGTTTTTGCACCCCTTTGAAACTCAGATGCTCCCGCAGTCAGTTTGGTCTGGATCCAGGACTGAAAAGTGTGCAATGGCAGAGACTGGATGGCAAGTGCGTAAATGTGGCTTATATTTTGTATTTAAACTCAAAGATAGGAATGAATGCTGGTTAACACCTATGTGTATAATTAATCAATCAATAAATCAATCCATCACCACATTCAGTGTTTTAAAACTTAACTTGTCAAATGCAATTTAGTACAAAGAATAATACATCTAAAATATAATATATATATATATATATTTTTTTTTTTTCTGGCAACAATAAATTAATTATATATCGTTGTTGACTTCAATGACAACACTGCTTTTGACATTTCTATTCTGCTTCCTTTTAAAAAGTGTAATTATGAGTTTGTTGTGTTTGTTCTGCTGTATTTATCAAGGTTATTATCTTGTTTTCTACTATCTACTATCCTGAACAATGCCCCAAACTCCCTCAGCAGCACAATAGAAAAACATTATAGATTATATTGTGTTGTTTTGCTGGCCCATTGAACCGTGCACTGTGACAACCACCTCGATGCGCTGGGAGTTGACCTTCTTGCCCTTCTTGTTCCAGTAGACGACCGGTTTGGGATTCCCGCTGGCCTGGCACACGAATGATGCCACCCCTCCCGACACTCCGATCTGATCTGTGGGAATCTTGGTGAACTTTGGAGGAGCTGCAACAACAGAAACACAGCAGGAAATCAAACTACAAGCTACATGACAGCTCTTTGTTTATGACACAGGGGGACCACGCCCTTGTCCCTGGGCCGGTCCAAATGACTTGATCTGATGACTGTGTGTTGCACTTGCTTCCTGGGTATCATCTGGAGGACACGCTGAAGGACTTCCTGTGATCATAAATAAAAGATGGGCTTGTGCTTCTGAAGAACATCTCCTCCTCTCTCTCCATGTCTCTGTGTGATAACCTCTTGGGCAGGGCCTGTAAACGCACGCCGCTCTAAGCCTGTCACAGCATATGAGTGTTTCACAGGTGGGGAAAGTGTTGGCTGCTCATTCACAGCACATAATTGGTTTAAATGTATTCTTATCAGGAGGTGTCATTTTGAGCCTGCGGTCTTACACCTAAAAGGGTTTTTTGCACACAGCAATAACGGGTTAAAAGGAAAAGTATTCCGTTATTTCGATAGGGAAAACTTACATTACATTTAATTACATTTTGGCTTTAGTATGTGTAGGTTTCATTCAACTGCAAATGGTAATGGTTTTACATGTCAAATTACTTAAAGTTCGTATTATATTTTTCAAGTATCAAAAAAATAATTTAAAGAGATAGTTATACTTTTACTTTCCAACATTTTTTATTTTTGAATTTTGGGAGTTAAACATTTTCGAGCTGTAACTTGAAATACTGTTGGTTATAAATAGAAAACATGAAACACAACAAAGACATCTTGCATTATTAACAGTGTCTTTGCTTCCTATGACATCAAAGTCAGCACAAAATTTAAAGCTGAACTAGGGTTGTCAAAAGTGTAGAAAATCAGATACTAATTCATACTAAAACTAGTATTTGGAAGAAGGTACTCATTTAGCAAGTATCGATACTTGAAAATATCTGGAGAAAATGTGACTTTTTCTGAACAGATTTAAAATAATCATGGGCTTTGAAGAATGAGGAACAGAGTGATCACCCGGATCACAGGTAAGAAATGTTTGAGAGAAAGCTGGTGCTCATCGAGGTCCTTGAGGGTGAAAATCTTATCAAAAACAATAATAAAAGGTTCAAGGCACTCTGTCTTTTCATATGCTTTAATAAACACCAACATGTTTCAGCACACGGTCTTCATCAGGGCAAACTGCACTTTGAGCTTTATCAGAACTAAACCACGAGGTAACATAAAGAAACTACCACTATTAAGTGTTGAAAAGAAATCTGTATCTAAGCCTATTCCTTAGTATTGAATTTGAGTTTGAAATTTTAGTAACTCCTAATAAACAACACTATTATGAATACACATTTAAAAATCTATAGTAGTAAACATTTATAAAATTACTCTGATTACTTGAATGCGTTTTCCCTATAACCACACACACATACTCTCCAAGAACCAAGAGTAATCTACCTCTCTCTAATGACATGTTTGAGGTGGCCTTGAGGACGTGAGCCAAAACAATCATTTTCCTCGCAGTGCCAAAGCTATATTTTTCACAGCGACTGAGTCAGATCAGTCAACAACTTAAAGCGCCCACCCCTTTGCTACGTGTCTGTGTCCTGTTGCCATGGTGCTGGGCTTAACTGCAGAATCCATCAGGGTGAAGTCAGGATGACCCTTACCATGGCAACCTGTATCCCTCCTCCCACTCCTGCAGCGTCTGGGTGGGTGAGGTCCCACTGTGTCGATTCACTCAGGAAACTGGAGAATACCAGCTACCTATCAAGTACTAACAAGCACATCCTGAGGCATCTGTCCTTCCATCTTCTGGTACTGGCAGCACAAACATTTTCATTCCTACTGCGATGCATTAACCTTAAGGCTGCATGATATTGCCCCGCCCTTTTTTCTGTACTTCTATTGTATTGGCACTTCCGCTAAAATAATATATAAAGTAGATTGATTTGTGCAAAATGCTCAATGTCCATGTGGTCCAACAAGTCAACAATGTGTGTATTCTATGGGCAGCCTGAAAACGGCTTTGCAGTTTGAATAGAACTTATTTGCTGTTGAAATCTGCTGGCCCACATAAATGAATACAATCAGAAGGAAGATTACAACGACGTATAGCAACGCCCACGGCAATTTATGGAATAAGATGAATGACTCTGTTCTAACATCTCCAAGTCCGTTAACATTTAAGAGGATGATAAACTTAGATAATTTGTATTTGCAGAGGACATTCGATTCACAAAATAATTGCAGTTCAAAGTGCAATTTGGAATTGATTGTGTGTGCCGCCCTAGTTGATGTAAGGTACCATTGAATAGAATACTTCCGGGTCCAATTCTATATATAAAGAGTGTAACATCATCACTTAACAACTTAACAGTTCAAAACTAAATGTTATACATTTTGAATGGGTCCTCAAAATAACACCAACAAACAGGAAGTTGTAACCCATGAACAGAGGTTATGTGGATTACATCACAACATTCCCAGTGAGTGGCAAAATTGTTTTAGTGTCAAGGATGAGATATGAAATCCGCCCCTGTAAGAGCTCAAAACACATCTACAGTGTGACAGAGCTGCTACAGTCTAACAGCAGCCTAATGATCAGCCTGCTGCTGATGAAGTGAACTAAACATAACCAACACAAGCTTACGTCACACCTGCAGAACCCGTACCACAGTTTTGAGACCTGCTGTATCGAAACCAGGCAATACTATCTTTCCATCTTCCATCTCTTGCCCCACACTCCCTTTTGCACTTTTACCTCTCAGTCTTGACAGCAAATAGAGTAACAACACTAGCTCAAAATTGCAGCGGGTGTATATTGCCCTAAAGTGGTTTCCTTTTGCTATGATCCTCAATAGCAAAGAGCGACCAGCCGCAGTTTCTACAGCATAGTACTATTCACTTGGAGCAATTTTATGCCCACCATTTTAGCGCTCAGAGAAGGATATTTCCTGCCTATTAAGCACAGAGAAAGCCAGAAAGAGCATTGAACAAATTGCTCCTCTATCCCTGCCAATAATATGAAAATGTCAATGAAAAAAAAGATGTTGCAGCGAAAGAGGAAGTGTCTACTACTTCTGGCGATGGGATTAAAAACAAATTTCACGTTGCTACTTGGGACTTTTACACGGCTTTCAGTGGCTTTCGGTCGTGGGCCAAAATGTTGTCTGTGTTCTCTTAAATACCCTCCAACACCAATCCGTGCGCAGAACCAAGCCCCACTGGCGGTGTTACCACTTAAGCCGCTTCAGAGAGCCAAGGAAAAGCCCCCATAAGGCAGCGGCTCGGATGGATTTGCACTCGGCGATGACTTGCTATGATCTGAAGGCTACAGAACCACTAAAATAGAAATAAAAAGAGTAATGAGGATCTGTGTGCGTTTAATGCCTGGGCTGGCTGGGCAGAACAGGCAGGTCTAGCGCTGATGTAGCGTGCGGTTCTTTTTAATTAAGCACCTTAGTACGCTGTAATCATTCCAGTGACTTAGTGTCTCCTGCTGTGCTCAAATAGAACCAGACCCAGCGGCGAATACAGTGTAACGGTTCAGGGAGAACACTGTGTCTTCTGCCACTTTGTCGGAGGTGAAAGAATTCCCCACATACTTACAATCTTATATAATGATTTGGTATAGTGCTGTTTAGTATGCGCAAGACTTCATATTAGCAACCAGCGACTGCAGTATATCGAAATCCCAAAATCCTAAATGCTTTCCATTTAGACCATACTATTGCTGGTTATAGTAACATTTGGCACACATCTCCCACTGATTTGCTAGATTGAGACAGGCCTAAAGGGCGCCTTAATAATGCATCTCTTCCAGTTTGTCTTGGCTGTCAATTTTGCTTGTGTTCTCTGTCCAAGAACATGTGATAGATAAGAAATGAATGAGCTATGCCATTAATTAATATTTGATCATAATAATATTGTAATATGGGTAATATGTAACAATTAAACATGTGTATTTTTATGAATAGAATTATGTCAAATTTAATTGTATATATTCCAGCTTTGTTGTGACAATCCATAGCCTGTTGAACATAACAGAATTGAATTGCGAAGCACCCAAGAAAAAAAAGATGAGTGCTTCAATTTGGATTGGACAAATAAAGTCCATCTAACAATAAGGCTTTATAGTATAGATCAGTGTTTCCCAACCAGGGGTACGGGGACCCCCAGGGGTACTTGAGCAATTACCAGGGGGTACCTGGAATGGTTTCAGATTTTAAAAGACAATGAAATGTAATTTTATCTGAATAAAAAAGTGTTATTTGTTGTAAATTTAGCATCTTTTTGGAGTATCTTGGACTATAAATATAATTAAAACAAAATATAATAGTAATAATTGACAATATGTGACTTTTAAACCCATTTATTTGCCTGAAACTCAAGTTGATGGGTACTCTAGAATGTCAGACGACGCTTAGGGGGTCCTCGAAACAAAAAAGGTTGGGAACCACTGGTATAGATTAGTAAAGCTAAATAATGAAGACATTCTGTAAAACAATTAAACCCATCAAATCCCTCTGCTGCATAAAATCTGTTCATCTCTGAAATAACAACGTACTCCATATTACTGCAGTTTACTGATATGCTGCACTGTACATAACCACAGTTATAGCCACTTATTGTACACAATAGTTGTGTAGCCTTTTACAGTTTTACTCTTTCACAGTATTGTACTTATTATTCTGACTAAGTTTTGTATCCTAATTCTGAACAAAGTATATTTACATTTTAAATATTCTCGTTAAATTGTTAGATTTAAGGTCTATTTTTAAATAGCTATTTATCTTCATTTTTAGTCTGCATACTTTTTTTATTCTCCTGCTGTTCATGTACTTATTGTATCTTATTCTAGTTCTGGACAGTAAACACACATTAACGCCTCTTGTTCAGGGTAGTGTTGCAGCCTCTTCAGACGCTTCTGTCTGGTTGATCAAATAAAAATATGGTGGAGCAGTGAGGCAGTAAATGTGTGGAAATGTTGCAATCAAGAAGATGATGAGGAGCATGCTGATGGGACCTCCCAGCGTATCAACACACATTAACAATGAGGCCATAGCTACAGGCAGCGTCTTTAAAGCCAACAGAGCCAATGTATGAGCAGAGGAAGCTGGCGTACCTAGTGCTGCCGACTCAGAGCACAGTGGACATGTTAGCAGGACCATCAAAGGCAGCAGCAGATTCAGGGAGGCGGGGCTAAGGCAAACAGTGCTCCAGGATTGGACCAGAGCACCACCCGTCCTGCTCAGGCGCATGGTACCACAGAGGGATGGTGCGGCGACAGTGGAGAATCGGGCAGGGCTTCAGTCAGTGGCGGTAGGCACTCTGTGAACACGCAGAGAGAGAAAGGTCAGTAAAACAAGGTACAACAAAATGTCAGCAAAGTGACAATGAGCCAATAGGGGCACAAATTAACATTCATTTACATATAATATTTTATCTTTAGTTATGCATGGGCGTTGCATAGGATAGGCTGGTTTATAACTTACAGGGCTGACAAAGGGCTACAACTAAACAATCATTCCTTCTCAGATTCACTCCAGGGAAATCAATACTAATTATTATCAAAAGTAGAATATAAAACTAGACATTCTTTTGAACAAGTATAACAGACAAAAAAACAAATGGGATAAAACTGGACTATATTATATCTTTGGAATAGGAAAAGGTTCTCAAAATGTTACTTATGACAGGAAGCAGAAATTTATGGAAGAGAACTAAACCAAAGATTAGACCTGAAGAGTGACTGGTTAGATCCACGACTTAACCAGGACTGAAGCAGAGAATACAGCTGAAGAGAGACTGGGGTTAGAACCAGGACTAAGCCTAGTCTTAACTAAGACTAAACCAGGACTAAACCAGAAGGTAGAGCTGAGGAGAGACCAGGGTTGGACCAAGGTCTGAACCAGGGTCTGAACCTGGTTACACAAGGCTCTCAACACAATTGACTGATTTTAAACAGTGTCCAAATGAAACCTTTCAAGTTTTGTTAAAGACTGTGGTGAAGCAGCTCTGTTTATCACAATGGAAAAATAAACTATTATTTTGTACAGAAGATGCTCTATATTGTCTAAAGAAAGTGTTTTGTTTTTTTTAAAATCATCATTGTGGAATCGAAATGGTGTCAAGTCTTTTCTATAGCATGACAATCACAACACTAAAAAAAATGACATTGCTTTCCCTCCACCTTTCAACCACGGGATGAAGACAGCAGCAGTCCAGTCATGTGAGAGAGATTTTGAGAGATTTTGCATCCTTCATTTACATATTCAAAACACATAACTATGATGAAATTTTAAGACAAATTTATGTTAATGCAGGATTACTTTTTTGTATTTAGTCAGAGCACTTGTGACTTGGGATTAACAGCTCAAGCGGCACAGCTCCAAATGAACTAATGCAAGAACAATAGAGCCGCTGCCTCCAAAGCAAGACGGAGAAATGACAGGAATAATTTCTGTGTACTTCCTCAGCAGTAACCGGGCTGCTTTGCCACTAAGCCGTGAAATAAGACGCAATAATACATTTTGAATATTTTTTTTCATCCCACAAGAGGTCCCAATAATAATTTAATTTCACTCTGGCCTAATTCCTTCTTAGCAGTGAGCGTTTTAGTGTTCTGGTGGCACATAAAAGCGGTAATGCAGTGATTTAGCTCAACTTGAAGCAATAGAAAACACTTACACAAAAAGGATTGAGGGGTCTGTTTAAACTCTGATTCAATAAAAGCTAATGTACAAAAAGCAGCTTTATTATTCACAGTTGTGTCTGATTTATAGGGATTTAGACGGCCATTGTCGCGGCGCCATGTCCGCTCGTCAATAACTCCACAGTGCAGCCCACCCCCCTCTTCACGTGGTATGTTAGAACGCAGGTGGAGAGACCAAACGAGAAAACAGCCTTTGTTAACCCGTCATACATCACATGCAGCAACATCATCCTTACAAATCACTGCACTGCCAGGCACAAAGAGCGAGACGTGCACTCAAAGGTGACAAGGAAATGGTGACACGGAAACGCAACAGACTTTTTACATAATGCAGAAATGTGGTGTAGGGATGACAAAGCAATGATGAAGATTATGCGGTTAATCAGTAATTGTGGTTCTTCAGGTCGTAACGTAACTAAAAGAACAAAGAAGTAGAAACTGGGACTATTTTAGAAGCAGAATCAAGTCATTTCAATTCAATCTGCACTCACCTAAAGTATACCTAAACATATAGAGCTGTTTGTATCATAGTGACTTTACTTTTGTTTGATTTCATAAAGCTGGTCACATCGTATTGGAACAGTAATTTGGAATGAAAAAAAATGTGTTGAGATGTTTCTCCACAATAATCATCACACTACAGTTTGACATTGTGACATCCCTAATGTGGCAAGGAAAAGCAGGTAAATGTTTTCAGTAAATATGCATTTTTCTCAACAAAGATGAGCTGTACTAACAAAATACTCTATTTCATTTTGTGAAACTTCTATCTACGACAGTAACAACGAGATGACGAATTCCGTGAAAGAGATGCACTTCACACTGCAGTTAGTAGTTGTAGGTAACTAAATTTAAATACATAAATGCATGAAATGTCAATGTTTGGTCACATATTGATCTAAATTCAACCCTGGCCAATTTAATTTAATTGTATTTATTTGTTGCTACGTTATTGTGTGTTGTCCAAATTTACATCTCTTAGAGCCTTATTTTTTATAGAGGTTAATTGATGTTTACGTTCTGTCATGATAATTACTATACCGACCGAATAAATAAAAGCTGGAACAATATTTATCATGTGAATATTTTATTTGCACTATTAACAAACCTTTTTTTTGGTAATATATCAAAATAGCTGTAGAGGTTTGAATAATTAATATAAAAACGACCCATAAGTTACACTAATTACTTAAATGTCTGCTCTTTATTTGTTCATACAGCAAGGTTCGTTTGGAAAAGGGTTACTGCGATTCAAGTAGATTCAATGCTATTGTTTATTGTGATATTTTTTCGTTCTCTACAAGTGTGTAAGACAATGAACACACACAGTGAGCCTCAAAATGTTGTGTATCAGCTACAATTAATTGATAAGTCGATATAATAACTACCGTGACAGGCCTATACTTTTGTCAGGTATTGAGGATCTGTCAAAAAACATGTAAATTATCGATCTAAACATGTGAGCTCTGCACTTCGGGGCTCTATATGATGCATTCACAGGTGACAGGGCAAAGTGAAACGCAGTGCCACGCTCACACAGATATGGTGGCAAAGCGGCACTTATTACGCGTGTTAGTAAATGAAAAAGGCATTTCTGGTGACTTACATATTCAACGAGTCCTGCAACCACTTATTGAGCTAATGACCTGCTCAAACACATTACCGTCTGCCAGTGCCTTCTCTAAAAATAGCTCATGTAAAAAAAAAAAGTGTCTATCTGATCCTGGGTCTTTTTCTCGCCTTATCTAGTGTAATAGACGTCGGAGAGAAAAGCTTTCAGCATTCCCCTTTTCAATTGAACAACGTGATAAGGCAAATCAGATCAGGGTTCATTCAAGCACCATTGGCAGCACGTTAAGTAAATTCTCCTCTTATGGAAACTCAATTTGCCCATGCTAATCTAACTATGGCCGCTGCTCTGCGTGGAGCCACATTGCCACTAAAATGTTCGAGGTACACTGCGCGGCTCTGTCTGCTCTTGTTGTTGTGTGTGGATTTGCTCTGGCAATTTTATATCTCGGTGACCTCAGTCTAACCCTATCTATCATTCTGGGCTGATCCAGCGGCCCTCCCTCTTGTCTTTCACCTGCTGACAAAGCCCTGTCTAGTCTGGCTCTGCTGCCTAATCCTGAGCGGGATAGAAAATGTACAGTACACGGTCTAAGTACCAGTCATTATTTTTACGAAAAATTATCTACGCAAGATTGGAGATAGATCAAAAATGGAAATATTGAATATCGAGTGTATCGTCTTTGATTAAAACTATTAAAAATTACCTCAAATGAAGACAGAAACATCTAGTGTAATCTTCAAAATAAGAATACCCCTTTGTTTGTTGATTTGTGATCCATTCATGTTTTGTGCGTGTTGCGTTGTGTTTGCGAGACATTTACAGACACATTTTAGCACATTCCTGATGCATTGTTAAAATATACTATTCATTTTTGTCAACATCGCCCACCCCCTAGGCGAGATAAGAGGTGCATAAGTAAAATATTGAAAATTAGATAATATTATGAATGTTATTTTGAAGATGCTTCAAAAAGTGCTGATTAAAAATAAAAAAATTTGAGGTAAACATGTAAGGTGATATTTCTGCACTTTTGTGATTCCTTTTACAGATATTTAACACTTGTCTGGTAATTAAACCTCAACTAAAAAGGTTAAAGACATGTTTCTGCTGGACTGACGTTAAATCGTTATCTGAGATATTCAGTTTAGTCGATATGCTCATCCCTATAAGCAGGATAATTCTGAGGCTTGTCCAGTGTTTTTTTTGTGGTGAAACAAAGATTATTGCACTAAAGAAGATCAGAAAACGACTCTAGTGGGAAATATTCAGAGAAGTAGGTTATAGATTACATAGGTTAAAGCAATTCATTCTGCCACCATTTCATCTTGAGGATTATTCATTGTTTAAGCCGGGTTTACTCTTACACATATTTCATTTTGCATGCCCTTATTGAATTGGCTGTATTTTTGACCATTATTTTTTGTTTTATGTTGAATCATGCGAATTTTGTTCACTAATAACAGCAATAAATCTATTCACATATCTGATTTTTTTTTTTTTGGAATTGAGCAAAAATATGGTCCTTAAAATAAACAAAATAATCCATATGGGGGATAAGTATCATACAATATACAGACAATAGTCAAACGATATTATATGACTCCAACAAAAATGTGTTAAAATGTCTAACAAATTAGGTTTAATCATCAGACAAATGTGAAATATCTGTGAAATTATTCACAAAAGTGCAGAAATATCACCTTATATACTTCTTTGAAAGTTTACAATATTACTTTTTTCTTTATTTTAACTATAAACAATACACAGGCAAAGAAAAAATTACAAAAATTACAATCTGAAATAATAAAATTAGTTAAATATGATTGAATACATTTATCTTGATTTGAGCATATTTTGACTTTCTTAAAATAAGTACGTTTTAAGTGCAGTAGCATTTTTCCCCCCTTCTAATTTTAAGTTTCAAAATGCTCTTTTCTTGTTTGTTTTAGGTATTGTTCCATTGGCAATCTAATTTTAAGACAAGATTTGAACTCTTTTTTCAAGCACTTATTAACTTGTTATCTCATTTCAGATGGTCAGATTTTCCAGTGTATACTTTATATTCATTTTGCTTACTTTCAAAACAACATTCACGATATTATGTGCATTTCAATATATTTCCCAGCTCCAAAATCAATCAATCAATGATTATGTTTTAAATTGGATTTCTTTCTTGCATTTCTGATTCTACACTTTTTGCTCTACTTGGATCTTCATATTCTCTGGCTGCTCCCTCCCTCCTCCGCTCTTCCTCCCCTTGTTAACCTCCCCTCCCTCAGCACCACTTCCTCCGTGGCGCCCTATCATTCATCTCCTTGTCTTTTCAGCACACTCTAACCCCTGCTTGTAGCTCCAAATCCTCTTCCTCTCCCCAGCTGCCCGCCACCGGCTGCTCCAGCTGTTGTTGGTCCATTGACACAGTTCAAACAAAAGGGCTTAGAGCGTCCTACAGCTGTGAATTTCGAGGGAGCGAGCCAAAGCAGATACGGTGGACGACGCAGCGGTGCACCATGCAAGTCCGGACGCATGCAAATCTAATAGCAGTTAACTCCGGCGAACACGATCATTTCCTGTGTGTGAAGAGGCAGGCCTCCGAATAGTAGACTTGGCAACTTCACTGTTGAGATTAAATTAAATCATTACAGTTTAAATGTTGTATATTATATATTCATGTTTAGAATTATTACAGTATATTGACAAAAAGTACATAAAAGTACATACTTACTGTATCTATTAGACTTCTCATTTAAATAGAGAAATGAGAAGATGTTCTTTTTGGCTGCCCAAATTTGGGAAGAGTAAAACAATGTGTATGTGTGACGTTTAGGAGACATGAAAATAATTTAAAGGAGAGGTCACAATCCCCAAATTAGGTCCTTGTCATCAGTTAGAAATAGGATTAATAGATTAATTAATAGATATGTCACAATATCAAATTGTAGTGTTACGATTATTGACAAAACAAAACAAAAGTGAAATCATTATCTTTTCATTTTAATTACTGTTCCAATAACATGTGATCAACTTTATGAAATAAACTATCTGAATGTATAAGTCAAAAGTTATTGTGATATAAACAGCCACATAAAAAGTACTATACATTTAGGTGTTCTTTTTGGAGTACAGATAGTAATTAAATTACTTAGCTTAGGTTCTATAAAGCTGACTATAATTAGCTTTTAGTTGTTATTATGATTAAACTGTGACCAGTATGATCACAATTATTGATTGACCTAATAATCTTGACATCCCTAATGATGAATTGACATTTGGACAGAACATCACTATGGTGTGGCATTACGGACAGCAAGACAAAATCTAAGAAGTGATGCTGGTGCCAGGTTATTATTTGAATACAGAATTTAAATGAGTATGTATTGCCATTCTTACATGCAAAGTACTGGTACTGCAGCTGAAGCAAAAGTACACAATATAATAAGACTAACTAGTGTGGTGAACATGAAGTGTCATGACCACTGCTCTAGCTTCTATTGTTGTTACCACAAACTGCCAATGAGTAATCAGTCGTGTTACTCTGTCTGGCAGCAACTCAAAATAGAATTGTATTATGAAGCAATTATAGTCAGTAGAAATGGATGTCACAAGTGTTACGACACTGACACCATACAACTTTAACATCCTTCATTTTCTCTCATTCACATTGTCTTATTGATCACTCATTGTGTTACAGATTACTCATCTCTTGTCTGTCTGTCATTCTGAAACTTTCTGAATGATAAATTACAGATATAAACAGATATAAAGGTTGGTTTGTTTGTTTGTTTTTTACATTCAGGTTTACTTTTTTGAGTAAATATTGAATTAATTGAAATAACTCAACAATGCTTTGTATATATAGATTACTTCAGGGTTTTTTTCTTTTTAAATGAGTTATATTTTCATCGTTATTATAGCACTGACCCACAAACACCTCCATTTATCAACACAGACGTCAAGTGTCACTGGGAAAGTATTTACCATGTTGTCAGTGATGTCCATTTTAGTGTGACTCTGCAAAAACTTCATAGAGATCGAATTAGAGTACTACATTAGCTAACTGAAATTCTGTGCACAGAGGCTATTGTTCATTTTTTTATATGTGCCCTAACCTCTGGTGTGTGGTGTTTTGCTTATTGATTTGGCACGGCTCGGTCACTTAAATTGATGCAACCATCTCCACTTTTCCAGGCTGGGGACTGAAACAAATCTCTCTTATGTAGAAATGAATTGACGTACATTAATGTTGCAAAACTGTTTGGATTCTTCAACCTGTAAATTGATTGAGCCCCTATATTTTTGCAACTTTTTGCCATTGTTTTAAAAAATGAGACGACAAACTCAATATTCTAATTTTGTATTATCTTAAATATAATTTGTAGTTGACAAGCTTCTCTATGGCCCTTCTCTCCCTTTATCCTTTTATTATGCATTCACCTGTGTTTCATAACATGGGTTTACAGCCTCTGTATCAGCCAGTCATACTTGCTGGTTTGATGAGCAGCCCACCACAGACAGTGGGGGTCTCTTATTACCTGTTCCCAGAAACAGCACAGATGGTCATCCCGACACACAGATTGATGGGCCTACATGCTCATTTTATTGGCTGGGCGCGGTAATGGCAGCCGCAGCTCAGGTGGTTATTGTGCTCTATCAGGCTGATGTAATAAGACTGCTGCGGGTGACATATTTTGTTTTTCTCACCTTGTCCCCGCCCCGCAGACACCCACCCACCCCTTAGTTGTAACCTGCGACGCTTTATGGCCACCAGTGGGCTGGAGTGGTCTCCCTGGGCGCACGTCTCCATAACAACCACATACAAGGGCTCAAACTGCAAAGATAAGCTTCCTGTTGGGATGAGCGAACTGGAAGACGCACTTTTTTTTCATTATATAATTAATTTGGCCAGCTTTATTTTTTGTATACTTGTGAGTGTGCTTAATTTTTTTTTTACAATAGAGTACGACTTCAACTAAAACTACATGTTACAAGTATTACTATTATTATTAAGTATGGATCAATTGCAATAGACAATAGACCTCTTAAAATGCCATGTCATCAGAATGTTATATATGTCGTGAATGGAGGCGACTGGAGGAAAAAATGAAATATCATAAAACATTTACAATGATTAACTGACATAAGATTTAAATTATAGTAATTTAAAAATCTGTAAGAATATACGCTATAATTTAGAATTTCCATTTTATAAAGGTCAATTATTCTCCTTACCTGTTACAAGGCAAGAGAAAAGTACAGTTTTCTATCCCCGAAATTATATGTGATCTTATAATTTCACTAGCAAGGACCACAACCTCGAGCTTGGATGCAGAAAGTTTATTGGCGAATGAGAACAACAATAAAATGCATGAGAGTAAATGATGAATGCAGTTTTGGGGCTTTAAGCGATGAGGGCAGCAGGCTCCCGGGATTCGATACCCCCCGACTAGGATATAAGACAGAATAATTAGAAGAGGGTGAGTGGGAGGGGCACGAAACAACGCACACTGGTATGTGAGTCCGGGAAACTTAAATAGAGTGGCCACCGGAAGGGGCGTGGATTAGGTATGGTCCTGCTCCCGAACTTAAGATACCAGATTTATCTCCATTTAAATCTTTAGACACAATGAAAAACGTCTGCGTCAACATTACTATAAGTATGTGTCCAGTATAACCTAAATATCAAGAATTAGCCTTCATCATGTATGTAATAAAAGCCTAAATGTTCTGAACAATCTTAATGTTCTAACCATGCTCTGATGTCACTCACAAGTAGCTTAGTTGTTAATGTTTGCCAAAACCTTAATTCTTACCATTCATGATATTCTGCGGTCACCTTTTGCCTCTAGTTGCCTGCATACAACTTCTAAAGGGCCTAGTGACCTTATTCCGCTCCGCCCACTTTTGCCTTTTTGCCACAGGTCCTGTAGTTAAGGCACTTCCTGTTTGACGAGAACCCAGTTCACGCAAATGGCGAACGATGGAAAAAAAAACGGAAAAAAGATGGTGGCGCCCATGGCAACTTCCGGAATAAGGTGAATAGACTGCAGAAAATTGAATGTATTATTCAACAGTACCAACATATGCAGCCAAATGCAGCCAGATGCAGGCCTGTATGAATAATATATCAATTAAGGACAAACAATATATTAAATAAAGATCACTCGATTTTAGTCAATTTTTCAACTCAATATAGTGCATGAAGAAATTGGCTAGGAATGGTTTTAACTGTGTAAAAAGATACAGATACGTCTTCTGCTAGAAAATAGGTGACGCTGTCCATGGTGCTGAACGTGTTGAACGTGTTCTACTCTTATACTCTACAGTATCCACAATCTGCTTCGAGTTGGACAACTTTTAGTGCCAGTTTGCAGTAGGTGAAAGTTTTCTGTGGCATTAGTCACCTCACGGGAGGAGCTAGCTCCTGTTTCCGATGACCCCAAACGCTGTAGGCAAATGACACTTAACAAACACAATGTACACCCACAGGGCAACATTACGCACACATCCAAAAGAACAGAACGCATAAAAACATGGCAGATGGCAAAGCATCATGGGGGAGATTGGCACTTACTTCCTCGCTTCCCTCCCCGACACACATCCCACAGACACACTCACACTCACACACACATTCAGGATCAGAAGCACAGGATGAAGCGCGGCTTACTGCAGGCATGAGCCGTGCCGCCCTGGTTACATTTTTAGCCGTGGAATTCAAATCAAAATCAAAATCTGAGGCTTTTCTTCTAACAAGAAAACACACCTGTCACTCAAATCTTGGTGACGCTTTGCCCTGAATTTCAATGAGCTGGGAGACTTGGGTTCTTGTGTAAGACTTGGCTTTAAAGCAGGATGCCGGAGTCAAGGCTGTGTAGATGCCCCACAGTGCAAACGGGCGAGAAACACTGACAACAGCAACATTCATGACCACACGCCACTATTTTGCTCACGAGAATATGGAGACGCAGATAAAGATAGCAGCGGAGTTTGAAAAGGTGCTGGGAGCCGAATGAGTCATGCAAACAGCAGGGAGGTAATCTCACACCTCAACTGTCAACCGGCTCTATTATTTGTTAAGGAGTAAATATAGCAAGAGCTCATTATCAATGAATCTCATTATTCTACTACAATTTATATCGTGTTAAATTAACTCACCAACCAATTTCTTAGTTTTGATGAGGAAGATTGATTCGAAACATTTAGCAAAGTCACATTTAGCATGCAGTTATTTTGCTTTGAGTCAGTCGATGGTGTCTTGATCATCCAATTTTTTTTTCTTGTGAAGTTATTATTTTATTGGGATATTAAAGAATCTATATGGACCACAGCAGAAAGTAGATGGTATTAAGTAAGTTTTAGGAAGGAACTGTGAATTTATTTGTCCTTTTTACATCGAAAAATACAATTTACTCTGGTATTGTCAGTGCAGATCATAGGAATATGATTATTTGATGCACAGGGAAAGATTTTAGTCGTCTGATAATTTCTTTAGTCGATTACAGCCATACTGGCTTGTCAGACCTTCTGACAGGAAAGAGTTGTGCATTGAAAAGAATCTGGTAACACAATATGTATCGATCCAAGTATTATATGCAGAGTCAATTGTTCCTTACAGACCTATACTGGATAGTTATTGAAGAAACTATGCAAATCAAGAAAGCTTGATGCTGGCAAAGATTAGTAGATTTAACTGGACAAAATGTTTTTCAGCATGCCACATTTCAGTCATTCATGATATTGCCATTTTCTATTAATGGATAATATTGGATTTTGTGTTAAATGATCAGAATTCTGTTCTCATAGGTCAACCCAATCATTTCATGTCAAATTTTTAAGTTCATACATATAGAGCAATCATTATTGCTGCAGTTATTCTATTCTGGAAAGAGGCATTTTGCTTAAGGTCACATTTTAATTAGTTGTAAAGTAGCAGCCGGGCTTTTCAGTCCTGATATCAATACTTAGGTTAACTTCTCATACCTGCAGGCCAAATCCAACATCTCTATGGAGACCTTTTCTTAAATCAAAGTGAACATATCGTCATAATATTTTCACATGTTTCAAATATTCAATTATTTTTTATACATCAGTACAGTGCAGACAATATGAGATGTTCAGTGCTAACAATAAACAGTGTTTAAAGTTAGCTTTTCTAATTTTGTCCTGAAAAGGCCTTAAACACCGCTGACCATGTAAGCTACCCACTCTGTCCAAATAACCTCCTAACTCTACTTTTGACCTCCATTTTTTCTTCACCACAGTTTAACAATGCTACAGGAACCATCCGCCTACACTTCTACAAGGTCAGGCTAACTGAAGCTGCAGCGTTCTCAACAGATGGACAAGCTGCCTCTGAGAAGGAAATGTATTAGTGATACCATTAAAGTACATATGATGCAGATTATCGGAGAATAGGAGGAGACTGAGTGGAAAAGTGTTTACAGGCTCAAGTTAAGTACATCAGCGGAAGTGATGAATTTGTTAAGCTTTAGTAATAGCTTCATTTCATTTTGCAGCACCACTATAAAGCTAGAGGGTTGATTGACATAAAAGGGGTCAGTATATGGAAATCATGTCATGTTTTCATCTAAACCCAAATGGCCTGATTTAATGGATGTGTTCATGTTCACAGCATTTGGATATTGAATGATGATTTATGTGTAGAAAAAAAAAATAATAATAATAAAACTTTATTATAATGTATTCTGTATAATGTATTTTCTTTATTCTACTACTAAAAACATGTTGTCATTTATTTTGTTTCTATATTGAATGTCATTAATGACAAACTAAACATTGATTTGTGATTACTGCCACTTGGCAATGAGTATAGTTATTGTACTACAGTTTCCATTCAAGCTGAAGCTGTTGTTTGTTTTTCATGGATTTCACCATCAGTCAACCACAACACTACGTACAGGTGTGTTTTGATCAGACAGGTGAGGATTCCCACCAGGCAGCGTGAGAAAACAAGACCACTTTTTGTCCGCAACAACACAAACATCTCTTTTGGAAACACCTTACAGGCGTTTGCTAATTCCCTCCTGCGACCTCGTCTCTCTGTTCTCTCGTCTTCACAGGCTGCACATTCTTGTGGCTCTGCCTCATTACTCCGCCTGATTCCTGAGTCCTTGTCAACTCACTGTCCTATTAGCATATCTGAGGCCTGCGGTTGACTCTTATCCTAGCGGGAGATCATGGAGCACTGTATGTACATACTGAACGCTGCATAGGTATTCAGTCGCACATCCCACCGAATGGTTAATATGACATATTAGTGCCCAGTTTAAATCCCAAGACACCTCCAGTTGTGTCTTTTTCTAGATCTGGGTGTGGCTGTCTGAATAAAACAGCTGATTCCAGCTCTGTTATTGGCAGAAAACAAAACACACACATGCATATTACAAGCACACAAAAGTCTCGCACTGTCATGTAGCAGCCAATTAGCCAGCTTCTTGCGCGGCAGAACCACAGCTCCCTGACAACGCTGCACACCTTCATCTCCCCAGACATCATTCCACGCCAGCTTCAGATTTCAATCCATACTTCCATTAATGAGATCTGCCATTTTTACCCCCTGCCTTTCGCAAATCGCCACTTTTTTGTGAAAACCAAAAGCGCAGGATGAAGACTAATAGGAGTGTTTTAGAGATTTGTATGTATGATAGAATTCTTCATGACAAAAATGAGACCATGAGACCATGATGATGAAAAGAAAATTGTACTGCAGTCTATAAAAAGCTATGCGCTTTCTACTGATGAAATATCAGAGAGATAACTTAATTTAGAGTTGCTGAAAATATGTTTGTTTTTTGTTTTTTTACAGCAGTATAAACACAATTAATGCAACATAATTACTTTAGTGTTGTTTTTGGCTTATTCAGTGGTTTCTGAGATAATGTAAGAATAAACCGACAAAACGACAGACAGCCAAAAATGCTTGGTTTTGTCGAATACTGTAAATAAAAGGTGTTTTTTTGGTTTTGTTTGCAATACTGCAAACAAAAGAAAAGAAGCTGCAAAAACACCTTCCACTTTTTCCCACTAGAGAGCTCGGAGCAGTGACAAGTGTGGACAAAGCAACCTTTTGGCAAACACACAATTAACATTGGTTTGCATTGGAAGCAGCCTGAAGGAAGCCCTCGGACTTTACCTAAATACCTTCAAATGACGTTTAATAAAAATGTGTTTTGCTGGCATCAAAATCCACTCCTTTTAGCTTTTATCTTGCATCTCGTCATATCTTCATCATTATTTTGTTAAGTGATAAAATGTTCATAGTGCAAAAGAAAGAGCAATTACCAAAACTAAATTAAGTTAAATAAGATTTTGAGTCCAGATTAACATACGATAGTTTTGTTCATAATCCTAGATAAATAAACAAGACACGTTCAAAATGCATCCTTAATTTTGGAATCCAATAGTAATAGTTTACACATCCTCATTGTTGATTCTTACTTAATGTGAACAACCTAGTTCTCAATGGGAGGTGCTAATTAATTTCCTTGAGAAGGGTGTTGTGTTTGCTGATCAGACAACAGTCTCCTGTGCATTGTGCTGCCATGGTATCACCTGTTGGGCCTGGTCACATGACTCAGGTATGTGTCCGCCGAGAGCTCATTATCTCCACAACATGGGCCTGTAGCGCTGAGATCACCAGGCAAAATAACCACGAACACTTCCTCTGTAGACAGTCTATATGTTCCCATTTAAGAGAAGGGCAAATATCAGCCTGCATTACAATCGGGGGTGGAATATCATCACATGTTGCTTAAGAATATCCCAGTTATAATATACGTATCAAAGGAAATGTGTCCCAAGTAGTGCATTTGTTTTTAAGGTGTGTAGTTTGTTTTTTAAATTCTTCCTGAGTTCAGTGTGAAACGCATGCTTCATTCAGCATCAATAACCAAAACAAAATATAGATACATAGCGTAAATAAAACAGGATAGTGAGTTTGCGGACATAATAAAATTACAGTAAAAGTTAAAAACAATAACAATAACTTTTAATTTAACAAACCCATAACATAAATAATCCCTTCTTGTAATCTAGTAGAGCAGCAACCGAGTTACATAATGTTATCAAGTCTGAGCTGCAAGGCAAAGTATTATGATCAAAAAAGCAAAAAGGCAGTCAGTACTTTTAATTCGGTGAACACTATTCAGCTCTAAAATAAAGTTCTAATCCTTTCAACACATTGTTCTTCCATACAGGGCCAAACCCGTGCCTGCCACTGACAGACCAGCTCATGATGTGAGGATGAAGATGAAATTTGTGACGCCAGATGGATTTCTCCTTGAGGGGCAGTAAAGTTGTGAAAAGAACTGAAAGTCGACGTAATGGGCTAGAAAAACTGCATTTGTCCTTAGTGTCATTGCCAAAAATCGGCAAGTGTCACAGTAAAGGGAAAGACAAAACGCTTGTCAAGGGGAACAGACTCGCGCACGGATGCTTCCCCCCAATGACTGGCCATTATTCTCAACTCACTCAAACGAATAGTGCGCTGGCGCTGGCATCCTTCAGCCCGAGTGCGGACAGAGTAATCATGAAACGCCAAAAACAAACATATCTACATTGGTCGTGTCAGCCACCTGCAGAAAACCCAACATTATGACAACATGCCACCACAAGACCTTTCCAAACTCTGTGTTTTTCTACCTCATCCAGCCTTGTAACTGTATTTCTGCTCTGCCATGGTCAAGTTTGAGCAATCCATTTTAGTGAAGTAGTGAAGATGTTTTTCATTAACTGTGACATGGAGGTGAGAAGTAACCTTGTTTTTGTTTGTTTTGTAGAGACTGGCTGCAGCAGAGCACCCTGAGCACAGTGGTGGGTGGAACTGGCTTGTGTCTCTTCTTTTTTGACAGTAAAACACTGTATTGCGACATATGTCTGGATATAAGAATGAAACCAATGAAATGGATTGAGACAAGATTAATGGCAACTAAATCAACTAAAAAAATAACAGTTTTTGTCAGTATAGAAAATGTATTTTACCTCTAAACCAAAAGGCAGGATTTTATATGATCATCTTCACAAATTGGATTTCTGCTTTAACCATAGCAAAAATTCCTTCAACTTTGGCTTGCTTCCCATCCAAATGCATGGCTCCAACTTTCTATGCAAGTTTAAACTGCAAGCTTGATAACACTCAGGAGGACTGGCTCGAAGCGAGGTGAAAAGAATACTTTGAACATTGGCTGGCGGACAGCTACACACACTTCAAAGAGGAGGATGCCCACTCGCGCCCTCCGAGTTCTGATCAGGCAGTTTGTCTTTTAGCATCGTCAGCCATCTTGTCACTCAGTACTCCCCTCTTAATCACTCCTGTCAGTCAGGGATGTATCTGTCAACACAAGTCAATGGTACCACTTCCTGTCTGTGATTGGATAATGAGCCATGGTCCACAGCAGTGGGACATTTTAAAAATGAATGTCAGAAGTAATGTGTTGCGAAGTGAAATATATTTTTCATTTGGAGAAAAATGAGTTTGATGTCAGGGCAAGGGAGTGTGGGGTTGACCAGAGGACAGCCCAGATAGCAGCAAAAGAAAGCCATGCCCTTTTTTCACAAAAGAGGAAGAAAGAGGGAGGAATGGGAGAGGAGAAGGGTGGAGTGGGTGTCTTCAGATGTGGCAGTGCTGATGAAAAGACAGGCAAATGGTTGGAGACAAGAGGAGGAGACAGAGGACGGAGGAGGAGAAGGACTGAACCAGTGTGCATTATTCATCCCTGCTGACACATCACAATCTCTGATTCATCTAGAGAAGGGCATCAGTCAAGTCACAACCATCTTTGAGGCTTCACTCATGTGCGCCTGGCTAGAGGGGACAGCTGCACGTGCACACACAAATACATCTGGTCAAAATAATTCATGTTTAAAGATGTGGCTTCATCTGGCATTTTATGAATCAGCTTAAAATAACAAGGAATGATATGTGAAATAATATAAGGAAAAATAATCAGGTGTATGTTACAAAAGGGATGATATAACATTGAATTGTTCAATACAACACTCAATACAATATACATGAGTGACTCAATATGCATGTCACTTCTCCAGCATGTTATTCGTGCCATATATTTATAGATACAGGAAGGAAGTGGCTTCATAATGATCTAACTCTGCTTTATTTTAACAAAGATAGTGTATTTGACGAAATGTTATGAAAAACTATACTGTTACATCCTCACAAGTACTTGATATGATGCGAATGTCCTAATTGTGTAAGTAAAATGACCCTATGAACAAGAATACTCAGCTTGCACACAACACAGGTGATGACTCTTCACCACAACCAAAGTTTATGCATGTTTCATCACATTCTGTTCTAAAATTAAAGGCTAAAATGTCGGTGACTGAAATTCTGAACCAAAAACAGATGTCTCTGAAGACCAGATTTAGTTTTCATTATTGCATGTTAGAAAAGAAATCTATAAACATGGTTTCGCTGAATGATCCATACATATTAACTGATTATTTAAACGAGAATCCGCCGCACATCTTATACAACCTGTTATAATTCTATTTGCTTTATGTAAATTGTATTCATTGTGACGCGCAGACCTTGTGCTATAAGGGAATCTCATAAAGACCAGCTTGTTTTCATACATTATCTGCAGCTGAAGTATGTTAACTGTTGTGGACATTAGCTCTATTATATGTAAACAATATGTACCTTAAAAACTGTGAAATCATCGCAGTTTGAAGCATAAGCAGCATTAAACTACCACTGTTTATTTTTGCGTTTGGATGAAATTGCTGGGAGCCTGAAGGAGTTCATTTTGCATTCCTGTGTTGCACTGTCTCCACATCCTTTGTATAAACAGCCCTTAGATACTCAGGCCAGACAAAAGCTTACTGTTTGGACGGTTTTGAAAAGGTCAATTAATATCAATGCCTCAACAACAACAAACGTCCTGTCTGCTGGTGGTACAGGTGGCTATGCTTGCTGCATCCAAGTTCAATTGCCTTTTTACCTCACTCCTTTTTTGACTGGTTCACACAGATGTACACTGAAATCTTGACAAAACCTACAGAACACAGCAAAGTGAGAAAGAGTAGGAGTTGGTTATACTTCGACACTTTAAAAGGAAAACTTCAAATAAGACCTTTGACGTGAAACCAAAGCCACTGGGAAGAGACGTCATCAGAAATATTCATGGATCACAAGGAAGTAGAGGGAGCTTAGAGGCCTGTTTTTGAACTCTGGCAAAATGCTATTTAAGGTAGTGTGTGCATGAATGATTCTGTGAGTGCGGGAGGCGAGAAAAGTACATGCATGCTTTGAAACATTAAACCAGGGTTCACATATAGGATCCCACAATGTAAAGAAAATGCAATAAGTTTGTGGTCATAAAATACCACAGCTGGGGAGATTTTTGTCTGCATTTTTGCTTTCCTTATTCTGATTTAGAACTGTGTGTCAAAAGAAAGGACATATATTTGGTGGGTATACTGGGTATTTTTGTCAAGAATATTGTGGTGGACATCTTTTCAAATGAATAACACTTGCATTAACATGACATAATAAATGTTAGCAGTGAATTTGTGAGCGTAATCTGTGAACAGAATTTACAGAACCTGAAAAGGGACATAGGTTTGTACAGTATTTGACATGATAATGACCAAGGAAGAGCCCCTGGAATATAGTGTCACGGTGAATGAATTGATATAGTGAAAATGCACAGGGCCCGGTATGTGCATGAGTGAACCCATTACTGTCAAGTCTTGCTGTGCGCGATTACAGGCGTATGAGACGTCTATCTATGCGGAACAAAACGCCATGTGTGCAGATGGGGTTGTTTAACAGTGGCAGATGCGGAAGAAGCCATCTATGTCTCCGAAAAAGTTTACGCGCTTTGCCCCTTTGCTTTCAGTGGCCATTTTACGTGCTATTTCATTTCTTTAAAAAACATATTCAAAAAAAGCCTGTGAATGTATGTAAACAAAGACAGTGACCGATGACCGTGTAATTTACATAAAAACGTGCCTTGTATTGTCAAGTTTAGAGTCGTTTGAAGTGAGCCTAGATGGTCAAAAGATCAAGTGCACGCTGACAATCTCTCATTGTGCCATCAGCAGCAGCGGACGCCACTTGCATCGAGTGGATAATGAACAAAGGCTCCACTCGCAGCAGCAGCGTGCCCAGGTACCCCATGCAGCCCAGCCAGCACAGTTGAAGGTGGGGGTTGAAGACGGAGAAGGCAGCGCTGTTGCCAACCTGCCTGGTGGTGACCCAACATGCATAAAACAGCAGCTCCAGAAATGATCAGATCCAAAAATATCTCCACAAAGTCTCGAGAGAAGCGCTCCACTGCTATTTACACAAGCTAACGCGCTTCTTTAGCCAAGTACTTCAAAAGGTAAAATCGACAGGTGCAAAACGCTAAATCGGGGTGGGGGTACGTGCCTTTTTTTTACGCAGAATAAATGTTGTTACCTGGTATGAAGCGCTCCTGTGTCTTCGTCCCTGTCTGCTAGATGCATGTGGGTGGATTTGCAGCAGAGAGATTCTTCATCGGAAACGGAGAGGCGAAAGTGTAATCCAGGGGCTCCCTCGGAGAAAACGTGCCTTTGTGGGCTGGAGGCTGCATCTAAGCCTTGTGTTTTTTACCGGTCAATTTGAAAAGAGCTCCTTCGACTTCCGCTGTTCCTTGGTCGGGGTTTTGGTCAGGAGCTCATCGCCGGTCGGACGGCCTCACATCCAGCCAGTTGATGTCATTGATACTCCCTTGCCTTGTATCCTTCCTCAACGCCCTCCTCCTGCTCTCTCTCTCTCTCCCCTCTCCTCCGCTCCTACCCCTCCCAGTTGCCATGACGTGATGCAGGCGCTGATCTCCAATAGCAACCGTATCCCCCATCACCCCTATTGCCCCCATTACACTCCCCTCCTTCCTCCCACCACTCAGGTTTACAGCAGGTCTTGTGTATTGGCTTGATTTTAGTTCTCCACACCACACTCTGAGCAGCGCCCATGGGGCAAACAGGGAAGATAAGCACCTTGAAACCATGTACATTCCCATAATCTGGTGTCTAATTATAGCTGTTGGCAGGAATACTGAGTTACAGAACCCATATCTGTTTCAGAAGTTCAGAAGTCCCTCGCTAAAACGTTCAAATTGCTGTGAGTTGTGGGTGGTAGCCTTTTATTGCACAAGAAAAGGTAGGGCTGAGGAAAACATGGTTAAACTTCACACGAATTAGCACAGCACACAGGAAGTGATTTTTATATTTATTGCAACCTTGTGATAACAAATATAGGCTACAATTAGCCTTGCTGTTACGAATTTATATTTTGTTTTAGATTTCACGCTATTCATGTGAATGTCACTGTGAAGGCCAGCTCAGCCATCTCTCAACAAAAGCGCCAACCAAGGTCGACTGGATACATTAAGTCAAATGGATGCATGAAGGACTATAGCCTTTGGAAATACAAAGACTGTTCGTGTTGACGACTGTAAATGCATTTGTGCTCTAAAACTAGTTAGATTTGCTATAAGCGTTATTGTCTGATTTTAAAAAAGAAGAAGAAAGAAAGAAATCCTGAATTTGAAAAAAGGGGGGGAATAAGACGAAATATACAAAGCAATAGGTGGTGGTTTATCTTTGCCCTTACGTTATGTGGTTCACTCTAGAGCAAAAGCAGACTAATGAGGTGCGTGAGATGCGTGATGGTGCAGGCTTCATTCATGTTGTTCTCACGCTCTTGCGGGGGTGAAAATCGGTTTATCTCATCTTTTGGTTTAGTTACGTACAACAAAGACCTATTTTAGCCTGTTTTTTATTTGCGTGAGAACATACATACATTTGTATCACACTAAAATATGCAAACAAAGCAAACACTTTAGAGTCTTTCAGGAACAAAGCTTTGCTGTGTGAGACTTTGTTACCACTGCCATCTAGTGGAGGCACAAGGCATTGCTGGCTTGCTGTAGAGCATGCTTTGTCTGCCTCCCAAACAATGCAACTACTTTGACCTCTTGACCTTATTAAAGCCCACTTCCTGTGTCAATACATACAGTTCGACTTTAATGCCCCAATGACAGCAATGACTCATACGTTTGAAAGGAACTGTCAGAGGTTACATATTGGCAGATCAGTAAATGTGTTGAATAGACTCAATAAAGGGCAAATATGATCATTCAAATGTCACGATCCCGCTGGGGTTTCCTGACTTCACCAGCTGAATTGTAGCTTGAATGCAGAAGTCAGAAAATATTTGAGGTTATGAAAACTTGAGTTAAGTAACTATTACAATAATGCTTCCTTTGTTGTCATAGGCCTCAATCTTTGCTGTGAACCCTGTGACATGCCTGACTGTATAGCATGACAGTATTCCCATTTCCAGAATTGAAGCTAGGGCAAAAGATCCCTAAAATTAGCCGAGTAAGTGCCCTGTCTCTACCACTGCCCTGCAGCAGTGACGTTAATTGCACGCTATTTATACTTTAAGAGTTCACAACTTGGAAAGATCAGATTTCTGTTATGTTTTATTTTGGCATCCTTGCGCTTAAGTGAGCAGAGGAGAGCCCACAGGCATATGCTACTGCCCTTATAGCAAACTAGTTTTGTGTTCAAATAGAATATCAATAATAACATATTCATAAAAATACAAGCCTAGTTTGGAGCAATCAAACAAAGTCTTTCTCAAAACCAAATCAGACAACACTGTTCTAAAAGGTCACTATAGATTTTTTACAAGCCGATTAAACCCACTCCAACCCAGGCTTCAATTAAACGTTTTCAAAACATTCAACCAAAGAGAATAACCAACACAGTCTGTTGGGATACTGAATTTTATTCAAGTATCTCAGATACACTTTAGTTCTTGAGTTACCATCTGTTAAATAAACCAGTTGAGAAAAAAAGGCCTCAAGACTAAGATGAAACCGTGGAAGATAAACCCACCAATACATTCAGGACAGTATCTGGGAATAATGAGGAAATTTAATGTATTTCTGAAATTTGACCAATCCATGTCCCTTAATGGACACAAGACAAGACCCAAAGAAAACTTATGGGAGAACACACATCTGGTGTGTGAACAGACGTAGGCACACAAAGACCACATTCAGAATGGTGAACTCAAGAGAAAAATAGCTGTCAAAAATGTATCTCGTAACTGTGTTACATAAACCAATTTACAGTAAAAGGATCATTCAATTTTAGAGCATGATCTTGCCGTAAAAGCATCTGAACTGAACAATAATCCTGCTGCAACCTGTTTGTTGACTGGGTTTTTTTAGTGTTACCTCTGATTGGATTATCAACCTGCATAGATGTCTGTTCACACCGGGCTTCAGCTAGCAATGGTCCTTTGTACAATACAGATACCACAGCCTCTAATCAAAGACTCATCTTATCACACAATGGGCAGCACCTGCAGTTTAACTTAGCTTCAAATTCCTGTGAACAAACATTAATTATCATGTCTGTTAGGATCAAGCCTTGTGGTCTACTTTTGGCACAGACGCTCATTCAAAACATTTTCATAGCAAACACTATGAAAAAAGCATTCAGCATATTTAGATCTTACAAATTTTCTTCAGTTCATGCTCACTACTAGCAAAGTCCTAATCAAACTTACTCATGTTCACTAGTCCAGTCTTTTCCAAACCCAGAGTAGACCATTCAAAATGGTTGTTTAAAATTAGAGACCTGCAGACAGTGACTTTATAAAGCAATAACAGAGTTAGTCACACAGGTGAGCTCAGAACTGGAGCTTTATTGCTATGCTCTGGTTTGATACTGTGCACAAGTGCAGGCACCAAGCTGGTGCAGAGCAGAGTCAATGGAGCTCGATGAACGCCTCCATCTCTTCAGAGATGAGTCCTCTGTATGGCAGTCTGTGCCTCTCCACGGCCCGCGCTGCCAGGCACTGCAGGGTCACATAGTTCAGAGGGTAAAGTGCTGGATGTCCGCTGCTCTGCTCATCTAACAGTTCATAGGCTGTCTTCCTCTGGGCATTTGTGGCATCAAAGTGGGCCCCTGCTTTCATGAGCTGAGCCATGATCTCTGGACAGCCATTTGTCGCTGCAATGTGCAGAGGTGTGTTGTTCTCACAGTCTCGTGAATCCACATCAGCCCCACACTCCAGCAGCAAAGAGGCCACAGCCTGAGAAGGAAAACGACCCACAGGGTATCGGCCCACTGACGTAGTGTCCTTGTCTACAGCCATGTGCAGGGGCGTGAAGCCGCTACGTCCTCTGGGGTTGAGTTTTAGCAGACGGTATACTGTGTGCTTCTTCTGGTGCTCCTGCTCTGGTGTGCACTCCAGTTTTTCCAGCAAAAAGATGAGGTGCAGGATGATGGACAGGGCCTTGGTGAACTGAGGTGCCTCTGGGGGGTTGTCCCTCTGTGCAATAGCTCTTTCTACCTCTCTTACACTTTTCCCAAGAACTGTCATCAGATCATGAAAGGTGACTCGTGTGGACAAAGTGCCTTTAGCACGGTCCTGAAGCACAAAAGAGAAGAGCTCAGCAAATGACAGGAAGCTGGAGGCAGTCATGGGGCTGAGGGGGTCCAAGTTGCTCTGTTGCATGTCCAGCGCATACTTCCACAGACTGATGCAGCGTTCAAAATTACCTGAGTCTGCATACACTGCCCCCCTGTAACGAATGTAATAGGAAGTGTCTGGATGTGAGGGCCCCAGGATGCGCTCTCGCACTAATAAAGCTTGCATTCTCATTTCATCTGGATCTGTGATCAGAGCCTCCAGCTCATCGGCAGTGTTTACTTCTTGAGCACAGCCATAGGCAGGGATTGGGGGGCCAGGAGGGGGTTTGGCCAAACAAGCTTTATCACCTGGCTGCCTCAGCTCCATGGCCCTCCTCCAGTATTTCATGGCCCCAAGAAGATCACGTTTCTTGTCCACAAAAGTAGCACCAAGTAGTTCAAGAGCATCAATACGCTCCTCTCTGGAGGTGCGAGGCTGATGGGCCAGATACTCCACTATATTGGTGTGGCCCGTGACACTGGCGGCCAGGAGCGGGGTCATTCCGTAGCCGTCCCTCTCCATGCGGGCATTGCACTTGAGGAGCATTTTCATAATATCTAGACTGCCGGACTCTGCACAGTCATGAAGTGCCGTGTTTCCTTTCACGCTCTTGCGGTTCACGTCAGCGCCTTTGTCCAAGAGGAACTTTGCGATCTCCTTGTGGCCCTTGTAGCAGGAGATCATGAGGCAGGTGTGGCCATGGCGGTTGGCCACCTCCATGTCGGCTCTGTGCTCCACCAGGTAGCGGACAATTTCCAGATGACCATCAAAACAGGCGGCTCGAAGCGGCGTGGAGTTAGTAAGAGTCGCATTGTTGACAGAAGCGCCGTGCTTCAGCAGCGTTTTGACAACAGGAAGGTGACCCGCTGCGGAGGCTGCCCAGAGCGGGGGAGCCCCTTCAATCGTCTCGCCGTCAAAATTAACAGAGCCCCCGAGTTCGACGTTGGCTTTACAGTGCTCTATGAGGTAGTCTACAACCTCTAAGTGTCCGTACCGAGAGGCTATGAGCAGCGGCGTCCCGCCTTGCGTCTTCTCCTCCGCCAAAGCCTCTAGTTCCTCTGGACTTTTGTTGCTCAGCAACTTCTGGATAAGTTTTAGCTTGCCATCTCTGGCAGCGTTGTAAACCGCTGTGGTTATATCCATTTTACACACGAAGTGCTCCAGAGCTGCACATCA
Source organism: Rhinogobius similis (assembly GCA_019453435.1). Lineage (NCBI taxonomy): Eukaryota > Metazoa > Chordata > Actinopteri > Gobiiformes > Gobiidae > Rhinogobius > Rhinogobius similis. Next base: position 21,868,211 of record CM033632.1, on the reverse strand, counting down.
ACTCCATAACCACCCGATCCCAGAGAGACAGACGGGTTTAGAGCCGAGAGCCGAGAGACGGGTTCTTACTCTGGGCTCTGTTTCTGCCTCTCATCTCTCTGCCATTTTGAGGCTGCTGTCAAGATGGCGTTTGTGTTGTTTGGAAGATCTGTTTACGGTTCTCTTGTGAGGCATTGTGGGATTTGTAGTTTAAATAAGAGCGTTAAGCACACATGTGACCCATTACAAAACCATATTACCCACAATGCAGTCTGGTCGAAAATCAGCTGATCAGCTGAAATCGGTTGATTCGTCAGAAGGTGCGCCCTCTGCTCATGACTGCGGGGACTAACTGCACATAGTTTTATAGCGAAGTCATCGCCCAGTAACCGGACGATTCCGTAGTTGTTCATATGGTAGAAATTATAATATTTATTTTAGTAGCTATATTTAATTTATTTATTAATAAATTAAAGTTATTTTAGTGAAGCGTGAGTGCTGCTTTATCACCAGTAGAGGGAGGGCGTGATCTGTTTAAGATGCACTGACTCTATGGATGTTCTGAGCTGCTGCCTGTTGCTTGATGCCAATTAGGGAAGTGTTTACGTCTCTAGTGTCGGATGGTTCTTTAAGTTGAAAAATGAATACCGTTTGGCACTTTGAAAGCATATGAACGGCTAAACTAAAGGATAGACATTCTTAGGGTAATTCTATGATTACTCCGACGGAATAAAACCTTTGCAAATATTTTCATTTTTTATTCACAAACATCTTACAACAGGAAAATAAATGTGAATTTCAATCAAAAAAGTAATAATTGAGTTGAGGCTTTCTGCAATTTAAACAGATGTGCAAAAACTCACATTACATTTTATACAAAGGTACAGGTCCGCATAAATACATTTGGGGCACAGAAACATCATAAAAGGCAACATTTTTGGAGGAATACATCCAAAGCAACAGGTTAGCATAGTTTAAGACTAAGCTATAAAACAGGATGTAATAGAGAAGCAGCAGAGGTCTCCTGTCTTATAGAGAAGTGAATGCGGGACACCTTTGCCATCACAATATTAAACTTGTGAAGTGGATGAAAAGGCAGCTGGAGAGGAAAAGGGCATTAAAGTCTTAGGGCTCTTGTCTTGACAGGTATTCCCTAGAGTCCCGCCAGCAGCTCACTCAGCAGCACCTCTCTCTCTCCTAAAAGCACATCTCTCTTCAGGCTAGTGCCTTTGTTGACAACCTTCACCTTCATGGCCAGACTTTTGATCTGAGCTTGTGGGAGCGAATCAAAAAAGAAGTCTTCATTAAACACTGGGTTTCTGCTATTCTTGATTATAGTGCTTCTCTGCTTCTGCTGTTTGCCCGGGTTAAGATACAGTGCCACGCAGCAGTTGATACTCTTAACATCAGTCTCCCTGTTGTATAATGCCTCAGCTGCCAGGACTCGGACCCTCAGCCTGGATGCCTCAGGGTCATAATGGGTGCTCAGGCGAAGTGTTCCCCCCTTGTGCAGGTTAATGGTGTGTTCTCGCTGTAGGAGGTCAGCAGCGGTGCCTCTTGGGCCCCCCCCCTTAGATCCTCTGAAGGCGGGGGATGGTGGGCAGCGGGTACGACGCCTTTGCATGTTAGGGCTGTTGTCTGCAGAGCTGCACTCATCCGTGGATAAGGAGCTGTGACGTGCCAGGGACCGCTTAGCACGAGACACCTTTAAAAAAAAAGAACATGTTAGTAGTACCTTTATAAATAACTTCAGCAACACCTTGGAGACGATAAGATGTGTTGAAAAGTAACCCCCACCTTGGCTTGTGTCTCCTGTGTGATGGAGCGCAGTAAGGACGCAGATCGGGACAGCAGAGGAGAGTTGAAGGGTGAGGATTCAGCAGAGGAACAGGTGTCACTCTCCCCTCCACTGAAGTACCTGTAGGGGTTGGAGTCAGCAGGGGTCAGCAGTGTCCCACCCTGGGAGCGCCTCTGTGAGTTAGGGGAGGTCAGGGGGCTGCTGGGGTCACTGTGGAACAGGCTCTCTTTCCTCCGAGTGTGGGGAGACTCCACCAGGGTGGAAAAGCCATAGGAGGTCTGGGCCTTGGGGACGTAAGGTAGAGACATGGCAGTCTGTGACTGAGGGTCTGCATTGGTGTTGCGCTGTGATGATGGTTTGTCCATGGCTCCAGGCTCATCTGCACTCTCAATCTGGATTATGTGACGGTTGGCAGATTTCTGCAAGCTGCGTCCAAAGAGGCGCGGGCTGCTGCGAGCTCTGGGGCTCTGGCTGCATATGGAGTGGTCGGAGGAGGAGGGTCTCAGAGTGGAACGGGGCTGAGACTCAGGGCTCAGGGACTCATCCGGGGGGCAGCAGATGAGTTTAGGAGGGATGAAGAAGTCTGGGATCTTCTCTGGGGTTAGCACATTGGCGTAAACAGCCACAGGAATGGCCTCGGTGGTCTGTGGGGTCTGCTGAGCCCCACTGCTCTCCACAGAGCTGCGCAGCTTCTCCAAGAGCCACATGTTGCTCACAAAGCTGCAGCCAAACTGAATCATAAAAATAGAGAAAAATGTAATCATGCATCTCACTGAACTCACTCAGATGCAGTCTATCATGCAGTTAATGCTTACAGACAACAGTTTTCAACTGAGCTGACTGAAAAGGCTCTTCAGTTTAATTTGCACTTGCAATGCAATGCGTTTAGTGCTGTCAACACGATTCCAAATGAACTTTTAAATGGCAAAATGTTCTTATTTTGTTAAGTCTCCCATGTAAACTGACAAATGCAAAGGTCCCCACGAAATATCCAAAATAATTAGCAGAAGCAGGTGATAATGTCTCGTCGTTCTAAACCAAAAAACAGAAACTAATTTAAGTACATATTTATTTAAAAAAGAAAAATTCAAACCCAATCTACCGTCAGTTGGATCACATACCTGTTGATTGAGGAACTGTTTGTCAAGCTGCTTGCGCGCTCCTCTCCAAGCGCCGTGTGCGTAAGGTATTTTCCCGCTCGTGCGACTCCAAGTCTGATCCGGGCGCTTGGCAGCGGTAAAAGGCTGCTAGATGAGGCGCACTCGCTTTATATAATGAGGTCTGTGACTTCTGAGCCAATGAGAATGTTGTGTAACCTTCCTGTAATATCTACCCCACTATCAAACTGTGCGCACTTCTGAAGCAACAGTCTTCTCTTCTCTCCATAAAGTGTTGGAATTATATGGGCTACTCTCTCTCTCGCCTCACTGACTTTTGAAGGAAACGTCACGGTTAGTTGACGTTCACGTGCGGTTTATTACTATTATTAGAAGTGACTGAAATTGTTAGATAAACTTATCTGTGTAACGTACATGGACATTAATCATGACGGACTGATGAAATGATAAAAGACAGTTGGTTATTAAGAGACTCAAGACTCGGTTCTTAATTTGGTCAAACTAGAATTATTTCAATTTCGTGCCTGTCATAACAGAAAGAGCACAGCAGGCGTTAATCCTTACGATTTAACGATGTCCAAAAAGCTCTACAGAGGCGCACACCGTTCCATTTTGACTTAAGTTACAAGAGTACAGGTTCTCGTGTTTTGTTGTTGTTTAGTTTGGTGGACTAGTTCCCGTAGTAAATATTTATATAGCTTTGCGTCAGTCAAGTGGTAGTTTGCTGAGTTCTAAAACGCAATCCCTCTGTCTGTTATCAAAAACGCATTCAAACAAAAGTAAAGATGTTATAGGGAATGTTTATTTGTCAAATCATAACTATTGTGTCATTTACATGTGTTTATTTATTTACAATATGTTTGCTGTGTAACAGTTGTGGAATGACCTCTACCTATATCACAACTGCTGCTCATGTCCATCCAGGAAATTCTAAACTTTACCAAAATTGTCAAACTGAGGACAATTTTTTTGTGAAATCTTAATTATAATGATTTTCCACAACGTTTTAGAGAAAATAGTAGTTTAACCTTTCATACTTCAAGGATAATTTATCTGTTTGGTTTGTCAAGTCAGTTATGTTCTTATAATTTTGAGGCATAAAAGAAAACAAATCCCTTTTGTCTGAAGTTAACCATTCTGGTTTTGGTACTTTCTGTAAATATAGATTTCACAGATGTCCAAAGGGTTAATAAAACACTGTTTTGTTTGTTCTGCGGAGAAGAATGTCTAGCCCAGTGGGATTTGTCAGGTGTAAAACATGGAGGTGGGTTTGTCATGGTATGAGCAGCCATCTCGTAGGAGTCAGTTGGACCAGTCTACATTTTAATGGCCCAACAACAAATACTCTCTCACCCCACCACTACTTTCTGTATATTCCAACCCTGTCCAACCAATCTTCTAATTGTGCTCAATATGAAGCACTATTAAAAACAATAAAATTCACAAGTGCTGTACACAAAGATAAAACATAACAGAGTACTGTGAAGAAATACAATTACTGAAACAGTAAGTCAAGGCCTAAAACTAAAGCCAAAAAACATTGTATATATTGTTCCTACACATAGGCTACTCGTAGTATGACCAATATTTTGATTTTGTATTTTTAATTACATCCCCAAATGAATCTGATGAAAAGTTTTGATGCCACCAAATCCAGGCTCATTAGACTGGAGAGGCTCAGCGGATAGGAATCCAGCTGTCCACTGTTGCCGGAAAACCTCCAAAGTGTACAGCAGTAATTGCTGCTTAAAGAGGCCTCTAACAAGAAATTCTTATGTAAATGAGATGGGTGAACGTCATGTCTCTGCAAATAGAGTGTGGTTAATAAGGAATTAGTGCCATACCATTAGGAAACGTGCACTGGGGTGTCACAGATCAAGGCAGTACAGTGACAGGAAATTATATCAATGTTTATTCTAATTCTGTCATTTTGAACGGGCTCATAAAGTACAGTCAAACGTTTTAATGTGGAAAAACTCTTGAGAGTGTTCAGCCATTTGAGACCATTTTTGCATAAAACTCTTCCTTTTTGCTTTTCTGTTTCGTTTTGATGAAAATGTTGCTGGGGTGTTGGACTGTAGGGGATAAATGGAATTTGTTTAGTCAAGGCCCAGTGCCATAAAGGGCCCTCAGAGTCTGCCATGTGCATTTTACATGTAGAAAACATGTAGTGCAGGACCAAAATGGTTTGTGAGAGCCAGAATTTCACGGTACAGCTCTGCAGTAATTGTAAGACCTCCAGGTTTGTGTGCTGTTACATATAACCATTTCAATTGGAGAGAGTGGTTTGTCCTTTTGCATTTAGCCTTTCTTTAAAAATCTATCCATATCACATTTCGGATGACGTCATGAGTGCTTAAAATCAAGATATCCATGACATTACGAATTATTTTCCATTACAAAAGACCTGAATCCACTGTGTTTTAATAACCAATGGAACCATTTTGCCCCGACATATTGACAGTTGGTATATCTGCACACTGACTGTAGTCGCTCACATGTACAATGATATGACAGAGGATCACGTTTAATTGGAGTCTGAGCTGCCTTTATAATGAGGCCCATGACTTGAACCCTCAGTTCTCAGGTTTTCCCTGCACCTTCAGCAGCCAATCGTCAGAATCAAACGCTACGTTTGTGCTACCAATTACCGCCCACAGGTTCTACTGTAAGTGGCCGTACAGTGGACATGACAGGCCTGTTGACTGCCTAATGTCATGCTTGTAAGGTGAAAAATACTGTTGAAATCAAACTTTCTCTGACATAGCTGTTACTTCTGTCTCTGTATATTTTATTTCGGTGTGTTTTTTGAACTGATATTGAAAGAGACATGTTATGTTAAAACATCTCAAAGTTTTTAATCATGTCATAATGGTGTTCTTTCATCATTAGTTTGCGATGTATTCTGAATGATTCATGCTTGAGTAATCATTGTGCATTACATGTAGGCTTAAAAATGTCACATGATACATTTTCAATGATAAAACACAGAACTTAATCTCTGCTGCTTGTTAAAGATTAATATCGTGGTTTACGATTAACAACTTGTAAAAATAATTATCTATCTATGTACTTTAATAATAAATACCTACCTAGATACCCAAAATTTTAAACCTTTTTTTTTAAACCATCAAACCTTTTTTTTATCCATTAGAAATGCTATTAACTGGACTACCTGGACCCTAAGTATCTACAAACTGAATTAGATTACAAAGTATAAAACTATCTCTTCATCTCTCTTCGTGGGAAAAGTACCGTTATTGGTTTAGTTTGGGTTAAACTGAAATGGGCATTATTGTTTTCTTTGCCAGGAGTGCAACTACTGACATTTATTATTGCCTCTACTCCGTCTAAGGCCCGTCGAGACATCCACAGCTGGAATAAATTGAATGAATAATGTACCTTTGTGATTGATATTGAAAAAAAGAAAAAGAGGCAGCCTACATTTTCCACACAGCCATATATCCAAACATCTTAAATACTTATAAATAGCCACAGTGTTTGCCCTGTATCACCAGTGCAAATGTTTTCTGCTCATTATATGCTCCACAGGCTGACTTCTTGGGTTATTTTACATTGCAGCAGAGGTTAGCCATAAACAGGGCTATGGACACAATGGACTGTAATGGCATACTCGACCTACCCATTAGAGACTGAGGGATTAAGGCCCATATCAGCAGAAATTGATCCAACATCACAGAGAAAATTGCTGCTCCCTTTCGTCCATTTTAGCTTTTTTTTTTTTTGCCCTGTGCGTACCCCGTGTGTAATGGGAGAGCGAAAGACAGCCACAACCTATTGATTTCAGAGCTCATTACTTGCATAGGGCTATGTTGGCGTTGCTTGAATTTATATGTGAAGAAGACGACAGAAATGTCGAACCAAATGTCAGCAGGATTAAGGCCCTCTATATTACATGCACCAGTCCGATATTTAGGAATACACCCACTCTATATTTTGGGTCACGCTGGCAGCAAACGCAGAGGTTCAGTTACAATATTCTTCAAACTGCTTTAACCTTTTAATCTTAAAGTAAGTTCCAATGCTTTTCACATCCTCCATACAACATAAAGCTAACTCATTTTGTTAGTTATGTTCACAAACAAAACAGCTCAGTAAATCAACGTAATTTAAAGTTTGGAAATATATGTTTGTTTGTTTTATTTCTACACATATAAAAAAAACACATGCTTTATGTTTGCATTTAGCTTCAGTGGTAGAAGTCATATGAGTTGTACTATTTACAATATGTTTACAATTTGAATGCATTTGTACTATATAGTTTATTGAATTATTAATTAAAGTTGAATTATGTTGTGCCATTCTTTCAATATGTTTAGTATATCAGTCAGTATTTAACTTTTTTTTTCATTGTATAGAAAAATATTGATTTCAAATGGCTTAATAATAGAAACAGGTCCATCGACTTCCTGTTCAAAACCGCAGAACTTTTCATAATGAAATTTCACCAAAGCAAACAATTAGCAGAAGTGTTTTGATTATTGGTTTTTGGTCTGACCTTGTATCTGAATTTTTTCAGTGATCCCAAGTACAGGTGTGGGCAGAGGCAGGGGATAAAGTAAACCAGTAAATTTATGAGCACAAATGCGGGACAAGACAGGATTACTCAAACCAGCATAAATCAATAGAATTCAAAGTAAATGATGAGGGAACAGCACTGGTTACTCATGATATCTACTCCACCACCTGAGCCACTGTCGTCTCAAGAAGTTCACTATGACTTTTGAGCTGGAGGACAAAGAATGGTTCTGAGTATGAGTCAGTGCCCCGGGTCAGGGACGATTTGTGACTCATTATTTTAGACATTCTGGAAGCAATCTTCTCACATCCAGGTTGCTTATTGCGTGTTAGTTATTAATAAATGTCTGAAGCTAAAAATACATGAGACATACAGGAAGAAATTAATCTGACAAGCCTTCAACTATTAAAATATACTTCAGCTCCCTTGTTTTGATAGTTCCAACAATAGATCTGCAGTTATAGTGACTTACCCCGTCCTTCTTGACGTCAACAGACAGCAAAAGTATCTAAAAAATGTGACAATTATGACTCACCTAAAAAAATTTATGTAGCAACCCAAAATGAAATTAAATTGAAACACATAATGGGATGCTTATTCCTGGCACGCAGACATACTGTTACACAGCATGGGGCAGCACTGGCTTGGTCGTAGATCATGGGAAAAATGTATCTTATGAATGTTGTGTGTGTGACTGACCCACTGGCACTGGGGAGATAAATAATGAAGGATTTATATATATATATTGAGTTTGTTTTACCCATTATATGAGATGATGAGATGCCACTGTAAAGTAATTAACTATTTCAGAAGTATCAGGGTGGAGATATCACATTTAAAAAGATGAGAGAACTTGGTCAATGTAAAGAGTAGTACTGGCTATGTTCCATTATAATTTGGTTGAAGGCTAATTCTTCCTTCAGTGATCGTATTTACTTATGGTTCAGCATTATAAAGTGACATTTTTGGACAAACGATCGCCTTTAGCAGCGAGCAGAAGCCATGAGTGTACAGAGCAGAAGTAAATAGGAGAAAACAGAAAATAGCGCAGACAGATGGAGAGGGGGTGAAGACAGTTCGAGATTGAGTCGGTACAAATTGAAGAGTGGACCTGCACCATCTGTAAAACAGTTGGGATAAATAGCCCACAGATTCAGAGAGAAGCAGTTTGATTCATGTCAGTTTGAATTTAACATTAAAAAGACAACAGTGCAAATAAAACAGATGTCACACCATGCCACTATCATGGCTGAGGGAGATGTAACAAGTGTCAACTGTGTTGTTTAGTTTTTCAGTTGATAAGTATATGTTGACATAACTTTCACCTATCAGTGCATTTACAATATCAACGGCAATATGTTTAGAGTTTATTATCTTTGAATACCCTGTAGTTCTTGTTATTGTGATAAAGAATATGTACTACTGAAATAGAAGTATTTTTATTGAGTGTCTTCCAGCAATTTATAGACATGTTCAAGCAGCACTTTTGTTCCAGTCCATCTGCTGATTACTTAACCGTGCAGGTTATTTCGATGGATCTACAGACAAGAGGTAGACTAGAGCAATGGTTCTTAACCTTTTTGATGTAAAAAAAAAAATGCAACTATTACTGTTTTTTCTTTCAAACTTAATTTGATGACAGGCCCTCAGTTAGAAAATGCATGGGGTTTCCCAGCCTCCTTGAAGCAGCCATGTTAACTATGTGCCCTTGAAGGACACATATTCTGCTACAATGACATTTTGAGCTTTTAAGTGTGTTCTAACATGTTAATGATGTTCCGTCGTCGAAAACATACCTGAAGTAGCATTCAGTTGCATTCATGCTGTTTTGAGTAATGTTTATAACAAAATCCTCCCCCCTTCGAGCGTCAAAAACACTTCCTCCTGAACTTCCTGGATCTGGGATGTATGTTCATATCATCTATGTCACTTACTTATTCTTCCATCTAAACACGGTAACTGCTGCCTAGCTTGATAATTGCCTTTAGCACATCCATTTGTAGAGATAATATAGCTAAGCGATTTGCGCCATCTACTGGCAGTATGCACGAAGTAAGTGTCTTTCTAGACTCCCGAGAAAAACTTTAATTATTTAATTAATAATAAACCTTTTTTATTTGTTCCAAAACATGAGATGGCAAATTAAAGGTACTCAAGAGCATGTTTAAAAGCTAATAACATATACAATAATAAAAATAGTAAAGCGTTATATTTTTCCTTGAAGGTGTATTTACTGTTGCTTTATGTCAAAATTTGCTTATACCAGTGGGCCTTTCTGCACCATTTTATAGTCCTATGGTATTATATAAAAAACGTTGCATGGTGTAGGCTATCAATTAAAAAAAAGAATCTGTAACGACAGTATATAACCTGATTACAAGATTAATTTGTCCACAAGGACAGGGTATCTCTGCTTGGACTGATGGATTGATGAAGTAAGGGGCCTATATATTTTTCCACTATCACTGATTTGATGTCCTTTTTTACATGTCACATACAGTCATACATAGTTTTTCTATTGTAATATATAGTAAATTAAAAGGAAAAAGGAATACTGAAGTGAATAAGAATACACGGATAACCATCAAATGTAGCACATTAAATGCCAGAAGCGGTCTCTCCTGATGTTCACTTTATATTTGAGCGACAGGATGCGCTGGTCTCTCCGCCCTCCTGCATAGAGACTTGTGTTGTGAATATGTCGTTACTGTCCCTTGTGGCTGCTTGGCATTTTGACAAGTGTGTGACAGTCACTGTATTCAGTCAACAATGCAGCCAGAGTAGTCCTTGCACAATATGTTGGTACCGAGTGGCATCTGACAAAAAAGAAGAGTTACCAAATGCTCCCATCACCATTTTTGACAAGATAAACAGAGTTGTATGAAATAAACAGCAGTGAATCATGGCAGACACTGATGGGCTGTGAGACAAGAGGAGCTGATTAGGTCCACAATCAACATGTCAATACTCCCGCTAATGGCCAAATGTCCACTTTATCCTTTGCCATTTGGTGACGTCATGGAAAAGCGACCCAAACTACACTCTTTAGATTTCCATTGTCCAAACGTTGTGTGGTAAGATATATATATTAAACTGAATGTTCTAAAAAAAAATAAAAGTCATAGCATTGAGGGAAAAGGCAACACATATGTAATTAATGTTTCTACGCTGGGCCGTCCTGTCTTTTGGACATGGATAAAATGTACAAATGATGATAACCTTAATCTAATGCTGCCTTCATGTGCTCGGGAAAAGCTGATCCTTTCCACCTGTGACGTGGTAATTATGAGTGCATTCTGTTCAAGTGCTTTCGGGGTCAAAGCAAAATGAAACGTATTAAAGACACACTTTATCTGGACAAATATATGTGAATACAGAGTAAACAAGTAAATTCACATGAGACAATATACTACAGCCCACTCAGAGAAAAAAAAATCGAAATATTATTTTATTACAGAAAGTACAAATAGAGATGCTGTTCAGTTTTTCGTTGCACTAACAATGGAGTGGCCGCTGGGGGCTACTGGCAACAGGTTTAAGCTAAAGTGGTATTTACCATAATTCCCAAAACACATGAAGGCAGCACAAAACAAACAACTGGTTAGGGTTGGGAACAGGATTTATAGCAATGGTTGAGGTTTGGAAAAGGGTTCAGTTCAGGATCTGGATTAGGTTGAGGACATGCTAGGTCAGTGTTTTTCAACCTTTATTCAGTCACGGCACACTTTTTTAAAAAGATTAGAGGGAACACTTCCAACTAAATACAGTGTCTATGCCATTTTGTCTGCTTCTTTAAATTTGATCGTGGTGATTGTTTTGTCTTTTTGGGATCAGAATTTGCTCTGGACTCTCTAAAATGGTTAATTATTCTATTGGTTGAAATCAAGGTGCTAGATTATGATTAAGATTAGGAAACAGTTTAGTTGACTTGTTGGCGGCAAAATCACACAAGAAAAGTTTAGCTAGCTAACAAGAATAAAACAAACGGCTTGGGTCTGTTTCACAGGAACAAACATATGGACACAAATGTTCAGAATATTTGATACTGCACGTTTTTCATGCATCACCATGACAACCAGGAGGGATAGCAAATTAGCAAAGAGAGTTGCTGGCCGTCAGGCGTGTCATTCCCCAATTTGAGTCATTTGCCAAATTTGAGTCAATCATGTTATTTGTTAACTTGACCAGATATAAAAAGATAAAATAAGATAAAATTCATTTATAGCATGTTAGATGTAGTTTGTCCACGAGTTGCCGTAGTAAAAGACCAACATTCATGCTCTTGCGCAGAAGCATCTGAGCATGCGCAGATTTAAAGTTGAAGCAAATTCTGTACTGACTCAGTTTGGGGAAACCCAGGGCGGGTCTACAGACACTGCCTTTATGTTTTGTGGGTACAAAACACACTTTAAGAAATATGTATACAGTACATGGTGAAATACTTTAAAAAGTCAACGCTATTTAGTTTCCAGAATGTGAGATGAACTGTTGTCCTACAGTTTTAAATTCAGTAGGCCTGTAGGTAAAAGTGTTTTGTGGTCCAGTACGCAGGGATATGACACTAAAGAATATTCCCTCTCTTCTGTTTATTCCAACAATGCCCACACAACACACATGGCTAATTATCAAGAGCGCCAGCCTACACATCTCCATCACTGTGCTGACCATACTGTATTGGTCTAACAGAGTCCATACTCAGCCATGGTACTGGATCGGATTCTTTTGTTCCACAGCTGCCAAAAATATTGAAGTATAGCATAAAAACAGCCTAAAGTGACAGCGCCGCCCGTGAGCGAAGACAAAGGAAGCCGTGGGACAAAAACATTTCCTTATGGGAACAAATTCAATGAATCAAGGCTGGTCTTGCTTGGCACAGCATAGTTCATTTTTGCCTTGCTAAACTGCCTTAATAAGGGCTACATAGCAGTGACTCATGACGGGGTCTATAAATGGCCCATGATTGCTGTTATTCCTAGAGCAGAGGTAGTGAAATGTAAAAGCTAAGAGTGGTGGTGGCTCATATTGTAATTATAGGTGCATGTGCAGCGAGCAAGAATGGCCTTTTTGACAAATGGGGACGTAAAGACAAAGTAAGAGTAGTGCACCTGTTCAGAGTTTAAAGGTTTGATGTCACCTTGTTGCTCTTTTCTGTTCTTTTACAGACAGCAGAACAAAGGCAAAGTAACGAACTTTTACTCCCTCCCTTTGAATGGACATTATGTTCATCTTTTGCAGACAATTATTCTCTCATCTACTTGTTTAATTCTAATCAGTATGTGGCAAGCAAATTCTATTTTGAAAATGTGTCCTGTTAGAAATTATGCCATGCCTCCAGATTGAATACAATTTACTGGACAAATAGAATGACAAACTTGGAAAATATTACTTTGAAAATCCCTAAGCAAATCTTCATATATTATGAAATAAAAGTCACTCCAAAACTTTTCCATCTTGAGTCCAAAGAATTAGCGCCACATCTGTGAAACATGGCTGCCAACATGCTGGCTTTAACATGGCAGCTCTCCGGATCAAACACTTAATCATCACATTCATTTATCAGGCATAAGAATAAAGAAATTCTTTTGTCAATTCCAAATTAAAGTACTGTATATTTATTTTCCCACATCTGACACTATGCATTAGATTGTTTTTGTGAATCATTATCAAAACCTTATTATTCGGCATCCAGTCTTTGTAGCTACGGCAGGTGAACTCTGCCATGGCGAGTGCACTGTGTTTGTTCTTTAAACAGTAACACTTTAATGGTGTGAGCAGCTTTACTGGGGTGTTCTGTGACTGTGATGGAGGTGGACTAAAGAACGAGGTTATTTATACTGTTAACACTCCCACTTTCTCTACTCGCATCTATTATTCACAAACAAACAGCAAACATACAAACATATGAAGTGGTTATAACTCTCAGATACAGCCAAGGGTTAGTGGGCTGATAAAAGCCGTGAATGATATAACTCTCAGCCACAAAACCCACTGCTATGGCTCAAAAATACTATGTAAAAGCCGTGTCTAAAAATAAATGAGGCATATTCCCCTCATGAGGTACATGGTGACTGTTACTGAAGCAACAGAGCAATGGCATGTCACTAGCAGCAAATGAAGAAAAGAAAAAAAAACAGTTTCTCTGCCACCTGCACCTGACTAAGACCAATCTAGTGGCATTTGGACTTGAGACAGGAACGATAAAAAGAAACAAAGGATAACATCTTTTGCCAAATTTTTATGTTATAATCCTCTCTCAGTGACCTACATCTAATGAGGAGCAAAAACAAAAAAATCTTGACTAAATGATAAAGCAAAAATGATATAAAAAGAGAGGGAATAAAATTCTTGTATCATAATTCTTGCATTATAACGTGCACCTGCTTACCAAATGTGGATATTTATGCTTACAAATCAATTCAAGGTGTTCAAGCTGATTTTTCAAGAACTAGATCCAGTGTTTTTTTGTTTGTTTGTTTGTTTGTTTGCATGTAATGAAGTAAAATCTGTTTTGTGCAGATATACTATATTGCAAAAGTTAAAATTACACCACAGCACTTTGTCTGCATCTATTTATAGAGCCTTTTATTCTATGAGAAGCGCAAAATGCGTCGTTAGCATGCTAATGTTTGTTAGCTTTAATGTGATGGCACTCACTCTGGGCTCAGAGACTTGTGAAAAGTGCTTATAAACTTATCGTGAACATTTAGGATGCTGGAACTGCATTAGGTAAGTGAGAAATACATGTGACTGCCATAAAGAATTTAAAATTAAGTTCTGTTTTTCACATTTCAAGAAAACTAATAATTCATATATTATTGACAATCCTGCCGTCACGTCTTCTGAGGAGGAAGTAGAGGCTGAGGGCTTGGGGACCGACTCTCACAAGCTGAAGTCACTAAGGTTGGTGGCAAAGCTCTGGGGGTGGATGAGATCCGTCCTGAGTATCTTAAGTCTCTGGATGTTGTGGGACTGTCTTGGCTGACACGTCTCTGCAACATCACATGGTGGTCAGGGGTAGTACCTCTGGACTGGCAGACCGGGTTGGTGGTTTTTCTGTTTAAGAAGGTGGACTAGAGGGTGTGTTCCAAACACAGAGGGACCCCACTTCTCAGCCTCCACGGTAAGATCTATTCCAGGGCACTGGAGAGGAGAATCCGAATGTCGAACCTCAGATTCAGGAGGAACAGTGGGTTTTCGTCGTGGAACACTGGACCAGCTCTATACTCTTCATCGGGTGCTTGAGTGTTCATGGGAGTTTGCCCAACCAGTCCACATGTGCTTTGTGGATCTGGAGAAGGCATTCGACCGTGTTCCCCAGGGCGCCTCGTGGGAGTGCTCCGGGAGTATGGGGTCTGGGAACACAGGAGCTGTGTTCGCATTGCCAGCAGTAAGTCAGACCTGTTCCCAGTGCATGTTGGACTTTGCCCGGGCTGCCCTTTGTCACCGGTTCTGTTAATTATTTTTTCGTCCGCTTTGGTGACCACAGGATCTCATCTCTGCTGTTTGCAGTTGATGTTGTCCCGTTGGCTCCATCAAACCAGGACCTGCAGCATGCACTGGGATGGTTTGCAGCCGAGTGTGAAGCGGCTGGGATGAGAATCAGCACCTCCAAATCCGAGGCCATGGTTCTTGACCGGAAAAAGGTGCCTTGCCGTCTTTGGGTGGTTCCTTGCCTCAAGTGGAGGAGTATCACTCGGTCATGTTCACGCTTGAGCTAAGAATGGAGCATGAGATTGACAGGTGGATAGGTGCAGCATCTGCAGTGATGCAGGCGCTGTATCGGACCGTTGTGGGAAAAAAAGAGCTGAGTTGAAAGCTCTCGATTTACCAGTCAATCTACATTGCTACCCTATGGTCATGAGCTTGGCTCAGCGTGGCTGGGCACTCCCTTAGAGATAGGGTGAGGAGCTCAGTCACCCAGGAGGAACTTGAAGTAGAGCCCCTGCTGCTCCACGTCGAGAGGAGACAGCTGAGATGGCTCGGGCATCTGTTCTGGATGCCTCCTGGATGCCTCCCTGCCCAGGACACGCTGGAGGGACTGTGTCTCTCGGCTGGCCTGGGAACGCCGCTGCTGCCAATACATTGAATTGTACATTCATATTGTATATTGTATTGTTGTAAAAACAATACAATATGCCGGCTCTGTACATTTCCAATTACCCCCGTAGCCGTAATCGGAAATATTTGCTTCACTTCATACATTTTCCCATTTATTAAATTACTTAAAAACTCATCCAGTTTGACTCACACATATATAAAACCCCGTGTCTCCATTTGGTGCCTGCAGAGACCAAACAATATTTCCATCAACCACAAATATTTATAGTAAGAACTACGCAATAATGTTCTGTACCCATAGTAGTGTGTAATTACTATGAGTCACCTGCACTTTCCTCAGCACAGATTTATTCAAGCCTAAATAACAATCTAAAGCACATACGGAGATTTTTTTTTTTTCACTTGGGGCTGCTTTACTTAACCGGCATACGTTTCTCAAAGCAATAAGGTATAGGGCTAGTTGTGGTAACAGCTTCCCCTGAGAATTTCTGATATTTACCCAGTTAATTCAAACATAAGGTCATGCAAGAGCGCAGCAGCAGAAGGAGTTGATTTATTAAGATGACGTTCCTCCAGATTCTGCTACTTGGTGTTCTGGCATGTCCTTAAAATGAGGGATAAAAACAAGCAAGTAAACAGATGAGAAACTGTGAAGATGCAACACTAAAGCTCATGGTAATCAGACATCATCATCTGTTGATAATAAACAGTATATCGCAGGTTTTTCTGTGGTAGCATCAACTCTCAAATAAATACATCAAAAGCTGAAAAAGATTGTTTGAATGTCATTTCCTTGCTTTTAACAAATATAATACTTACATGTTCAAAAACTTGTTTATACCTCAGTCTATTGAACTAATTAACAACATAACAGTTGTTGTGTGCAGTGTGTTGAGTATGAGAGACTTGCACATTGTTTATGTAATATGTTTTATATGTATTTTGTTTACCTTATGTCAGGTTATGTTTATGCTACTGACCTCTGCTTCAATTGAAATCTCTCCATCAGAGAAAATGTCATTAATTCATTCATTTTCTACCCCTTGTTCCTGTTAGGGGTTAAAGGTAACTGAAGCCTAACCCAGGGACTTTGGGCGTCAGGCGGGGTACACCCTGGACCGTGGCCAGCTCATCGCAGGGTTAACACAGAGATAGACAACCATTCACTCTCACATTAATTCTCGAAGGGCAATTTAGAGTTACCAATTGACCTACACATGCATGTGTTTGGACGGTGGGAGGAAGCCGGAGGACCCGGAGAGAACCCACGGTAACACCGGGAAGACTCCACCCAGAGAGATCATGTGATGTTGGACCGGTCCGGGATTCGAATCCACAATCTCCTTTTTGGGAGGCAAGAGCTCTAACCGCTCTGCCACCGTGCAAAATTTAATTTATTTATTTAACAGGACAACATTAATAATAATAATAACAATAATGACATAATTCCCGAGGGCAAAGATGTTTGTAGCAGATTAAAGTTTCGAAAGCTAATTCCCATCTGCAGTCCTTGAAAAGGGGAGAGGAGAATGGGACAACTGCGTTATTTACAGTGCAACAGTCCTCATACAGTCCCATCAATCATTCACTCACACATCTTCATTCATTCATACAATTATTTCACTCCACATTGAGCTTGAGTGCAGATACCAGCAGCTGCTTAGTATTAGATTTACAGTGCTAGTTATCAGACAAGTCCTAGAAGCACAATTTACACATTGAAAAGCATGTACAATTCTAAATAGGTTTATAAAAATGAGCTAAAGCAAGAGTATAATTATAATAAAACCAAATGTACATTAATATAACTAATAATGTGCAAGTTTGTGTTCAGCGAGTGCATCTCTGGTTCTCTATAAACCACTCCTTTACTTCTTTGGAGAAGGTAAAGAAGCTTAGTGTATTTAGCTCATTCATTTATGAGCTCAGGGGGAGCTTATTCCACTGTTTGGTCCCCTAGTATAATAGGGAATACTGCATTGTCTTCTGGTGGAAGTTACAGCTGAAGTCGAGAATAAACTCTTTGAGGGGTGAAGCCAGATTGTGATGATCTAGTAAACTCTTTGGACTTGGGTGAATGAGATAGCAATTTATTTTTATGCAGTATGTGGCAATGATGATGTAGTTGCATTTTTTAAATCAAAGATTATTAGTACATGCTTGTATAAAGAAAAACCTGAACCTGCACCTCCTGCTTGTCTCCATGAAGATGATGTTGCATTCCTGGAATGTTCCGCAGTATCTACCTTGCTTTTATTAATTTTGATGTGTTTTGATGCAAAAAAAAAAAAAATAATACATTAATTAATGATATAAAAAATAAATCCCAGTCAACCCAAAATGGAACCAAAAACATTACATTATGCTGATGGTTTTGTGTACTTTTCACTATAAGCCTCATGGATTTCACCCAGAAGCACCAAATCACATTTCTTGCTCAAACTCCTTTGCCACTTTAAAAGTGAAGGTGGGAAAATCCATAGGAGAGACAAGACAAATCCATAATAATTGACGGTAGGGCAGGAAACACAGCGGGTGTGTACCTCGGAGGACACTGGGATCACTGGGACCCCATGTTATTTAAACATGGTTTAAATAAGAATAAACTAGACCTACTGAAACTAATTGCCTTTCTGGCAATTAGTTAACTTGAGACTTGAAGTGTATGTGACAGGTTTCAATTTTGTGCGTGTTTGTGTGTGTGTGTGTGTGTGTGTGTGTGTGTGTGTGTGTGTGTGTGTGTGTGTGTGTGTGTGTGTGTGTGTGTGTGTGTGTGTGTGTGTGTGTGCGTGTGCGTGTGCGTGTGCGTGTGTGTGTGTGTGTGTGTGTATGGTTTGGTGTGATATAAATCAATCAAGGGTTGTGATGAAAGTTAAGTTCACAAAAAAATGAGCGGAGTAGCACTGAGTTCTGAAACAGAGATGGAGATCGTCTCGTCATAGAATTTTCAGTGAGACAATGGACAGGAATTTGTTAACTGATAATTATTGTGTAAATTACTCATGTGTAAATTACGTAGACTGTGATCCTTGATTACAGTGTGTTTCTAGGTAACCGTTAATTACCTATGTGGTGTCATCATTTCCAATAAGAAAGTAAAATGAAAATATGAACTACAAACAGGGCCTATCTTTAGAAAAGATTCCTTGGTAATGTCTTTTTTTTTTTTTCTTTTCTTTTTTGAAAAATGTATTGTTTTGCCCATAAGCTTTAATTGAACACACAGCGCTGCAGCCAGGTGCACATGGGGCCTGGCTATCCACTCAGCCACCGAGATGCGCTATATTGATGAATATTGTGAAATTTAAATTTTTACCTTTCATAGGCACACAGTGTCCAAAAACATGAAAAAGTAAACTACATTGTTGCTGAAAAAAGCAACATGCTGTGGGCTTTGAAAGCAGTGTAACATCCAAAGAACAACAAACATAAGACTCAGAACCAGTAATGAGTTTTAACCAAGTCTGTTTTAATTAGTCACTGTTGACAGCCTTGTTCACTTTTTTTATGACAGTAATTTGCAGAGATTTCAACAACAAGATGGCACCGTAGGCAAGCCTTGGTCGCCTGTGTCCAGTGGCGGAGGACAGGTTCAAAAAGCACACGTCAAAATGGCCGTCATAAGGCAGCAGGTGACACAGCCCTCTCAGCTTGCCCTTTGTGATATTGCTGATACACTCATGGCCCTTTTAAAGAGCACTTCTGGAGCTGGGGTTGGGGTTGGCAGCACAACATAAGTCTTAATAGTCCGAAATGACACAACACCTAACAAACACGTCCCCTACAGTGCCACTCTCCATTTGTTCTCCGCGCATGACTCATGTGCTCTCTCTCATTTCTGCCCCTACTGTATTTCCCCCCAGACTTCAAAACATCTGTTGAATAGCCATAATCTTTCAGTAATTGGGTTTTCCGAAATAGATGCAGCCCCTGTTCCTGAAGTCAATTTTCTGTAACAAGCTGTCGCCGAGCTACTATTATGTGAAGCTCATCTCATACACTGTTTTTCAGGGAGGGAATAGATGGTCGTAGGCACTTTGCCACATTGTTGTATAAAGAATAGATGCTCAATTTAGTAGGTCGGTACATATTAGGACAGCCGAGTGAATGTCAAAGTGTTCCCAGTGGCACAAAACAAGAAAAATACACAAAGATTACTTTTTAATTTGCTTGTGCGAGACGGCACCTCTCTTATTGGTTATTATCTGTGAGAGTCACCACAGAAAATAACATGTCTCCATTCAAACTTTATATTAATGCAATGTATAAATAGTTTGCCAGCAGGTCAACATTTCACACCATGACATTTCACTAAAGATAAGAAAGTTGTGGAGCTGTGGAGTTGCTTCAAAAAACTATGTGCAGAGTTGACCAGAGATGCTTTGGGAGGCATTTCACAGAAGTAGAAATAAACAGTTTTGTGATGAAACCTGTACAGCATATGTCTAAACTATCGCTGAGGTTTACTGAAATGTATTGAAGTAAGCCATTTCCCTGTATAACAATGCACTTATTCAATACTGTAACTATTTGTGCTGTTCAATTCAAATCAAAAGCACTTCCTTTGTCTGCTGCTCAAGAGGAGCCAGCTGATGTGGCTCAGGCATCTGTTCCGGATACCCCCTGGACGCCTCCTTTTTACACTCTGCAGGGACTGTGTCTCTCGGCTGGCCTGGGAACACCTCAAGATTCCCCCAGAGGAGCGAGAGGGAAGGGAAGTCTGGGAGTCTCTGCTTAGACCAGTGGTTCCCAAATGGGGGTCAGTACTCCCCGGAGGGTCGCAATGGATAAGCCTGGGGTCGCAAAATGATTTCAAGATCTAGTTTGATTAAATATGACACTGTATTTGCTCTAGTTTTCAAATTAAAAATAATATCTTGAGTCTAATAAGATAATAAACTATTCAAATAACAAATATTAAACCTGCTTTGACACTTAATATTATTTTTCATTTGGCTTTGGCAGTCCCGAGTGAGTTGCATGGCTATTTTGGGGATCCTGTTCAGAAAGGTTTGGGCTTAGACTACTGCCCCGCGACCCCGCCCAGGATAAGTGGAAGATGGATGGATTTCATGACACCCTTGCCATGTTGAAGGACCCTTAAAGGTGTTACATTCTTGTGAGTTTTATTGCAAGTCTCATACAAAACAGATCAAGTATTAGTATTTTGGCAAGCTTACGGTAATCTCCTACTAAAATTAAACTATATTATTTGAGACTTTGCTGTTCAATATTTTAGAAGAAGTGTGAAATAATATAATATGATTTAGTTACATGGCTAAAAAGAAAAGATAAAATAACCCATTAACCCATTTTGTCTTTCTCAATTTGATTCCAAAACGTGTCCTGCTCCCTTTCCCCCACATTGTCCAGTGATGGCCTCAGTCTCTTCGCAGCACGATGTCACTACCTCATTGCTTCACAGCGGGATGACGTTAAATGGTTAATGAACTGTACCTGCTATCTTCCCCACGTTGCACTTTCAATCACAGCTCGCTTCTTTTTCTGTCCCCTCTTTTGTCTAATACTTTGCCACTATTTCGTGACAAGTGTCAGTGCATTTAAAACCCTTCTTATTTGTGGGGGCTCAGAGAACTTGCCGCACTAAAGTCATTTGTTTTCGGCGCAGATTAGACCTGGTAATCTGACAAGGCTCAAATACAATATGGGATTGATTGGATGCTGAAATGAGTGCGGCGGGGTCAGTGTGCGAGTAAATTGATTTGGTGGAGGGATTCGAGATAGAGCCAGGGAGCTGCCAATTGCCTGTCACTGAAGCTTGGAAAACATGCCTTCATAGTCTTAGCCATGTTTTTGTTTTCTATTTTTTTCCTGAGACGATGCGGCGATAAAGAGGCTGATCTGGCCATTGAGATTCAGCCATGGAACAACAGACCAGCAGAATGTGTTGCCGTGCCAACCAAGCCCCATCAGAGTGCAACGGTTAAATGTAAAAAGATCCACTGCCAATGCAAATATAGGTTGCCATCTGTTTTCATTGTGCTTCTCCTTTGTTGCTTTTTCTTTTTTTTTTCTTGGCATGGAAGTAATTAGTATAGTGGAAATGTATGCATGCTTTAGCGCGGCAGATCTTCACTTGTTCCGCATGTTTAATTAATGAATCAAAATGTGTTACATATTTCATTGTGTATAGATTAAGTTTACAATAGACATAACATGACCAGTGACAAGTGACAGGAAAACAATTGTCGTTATAGTAGTTAAGTGCTGTCATGATACACTTTTTTTTATTTTGTTGGGAATAGACTTTAAACTCTGATTGATGATTAAAAACACTACTTTTTTTAAATACAATTTCATTTCAAGACGAAGGAAAAAATGTTTATTCAATATTATAATATGGTCTTCAGTGTTGAGAAATAACTGAATACCAAAAATATGGTTTCAGAATACTCATTTAGAGTAATTGTATTCTGGAACAGTTCCTCTTTTATTTGGTGGTTTTCAGAATACAGTGAATACTTTCCTAAAATCTTTCCAAAAATCAGAGGAGCACATTACGTTAGTTGAGCACACGATTTAAGTCTTTGAACTGCACTGAGTTAGTGAAGACACTGCTTTAATAGTGAATGTGCCAATTTCCTTCTCTAATTAGTGATAAAGGTTCTCTAAGCTTTTAATCAAATGCAGAAAAAAAAGTAATGTTTTTACACTGTCGTAAAAGTACTTTGAGAATACAATACTCTGATTTGTAAAGAAATACATTACAAAATACATTTTAATGCAGGTATTTAGTGTTGTTACTAAACACCTTTTCAAAGTATTCTTTCCTACACTGCTGGTCTTATAGTTCTGGTATAGACTGAGACCATTCTAAAACAAGAAAAGACCAACTTTCCATTTTATGTAATTTTTCCATAATTTTGGTATCAATCACTATCTGGATTTGTATTAATATTTATTTTATTTATTATTTTTTACATTCCTCCTTGAGGGTAGAACAGACAGCATGTTATACACTGAAAAGGGTCAGTTACGTTTGAAAATGAACACACAGGAGTCTTTTATCCTGAGGGCTGTTACTCTCCTCAAACTGCCCTGACACACAATCTGCTGACTCAGCCTGACGCGTCCTCCTGCTGAGCTGCACTGAGACCTTTGACTGAGACACAAAGGCGGATCTTTCAAGATAAGTATCTATCTAAAACCAACCTATCGAAACAATTCTTTCCTCACGCATCTTGGTTTGCAGTAGTCAGCAAAAGCGATTCAACAAACAACTAAAAACTATCAATTGTTAAGAAAGTTTTTGGTGCTGAAATACTGGATCGCCACATATTGTATTATACATTAACATACTGCAACAATAAAGCAGGAGGCCAGAATGTTATGGCTTTGGCTAATATTTTAATTGAACAGTAGAAACATGTGCCACTTCACTGATGCATTTATGTAAGACTGCATAAAATGTTCCAATATAAGAAACTTATACAGAACCTGTTCTTAAAGCACTATATAATTTTATAACATGTTGTTAAAGTTTTTTGCGGTGAAGTTAATTTCTCACTTTTATAACTATTAATTTTCAGCCGGGTGGGAGAGATGTGGCCGAGACAAGAAAACAGCCGACGTGTTGCTTAGGAACAGTGTGGAATAATCGTAACTTTTTCTTGAAGCATCTGATCTTATCTCCCATGGTGCGAGCTGTTAGTGTTCTTACATGGGCATGTGTGTGTGTGTTGTGCGTATGTGTGTGCGTTGTGTGTGTGTGTGTGTGCGTGCGTGTCGTGGGTCTGGGAGGTGGGGTGCTATCAGAAGTCAGGTTTAGCAGAGGTTGTTCCTAGGCAACTGTTTTTCCCATAAAAGTTGTTTGTTTTCCCTTCATTTGTGTTCATTAATAAAGTTACACAAAATACAATTTCTGGTCATTTAAGGACACTAAATCTTTACTTTTACTTTTAAACCACTCTTTGATTTGTTTAAAATAACAACAAAGGCACATATAGGCTATTGTGCAGTTATTTTTTCAATAACATGGGATTTTAGGAAAGGTTAAGGACAAAGAAAGGTTTATCGACGTAAAAAACAATACACAAGACTACGCACTCAGACTTCTGTCAAAGAAAGCACTTCTGTGTAACGACTGTATTGAATTCTCAGACTTGTATGGACTGAAACAGATTGAACAAAGAAAGAAAGAAAGTTTGAAGTATATTTTAATATATACTCACAACATAAGTTGTAAAAAGTTGAATATACAGATTAGGTTGTTCTAATAGTACAGTACAAACTATTTAAAGAGTGAAAAATAATGTTCAAGATTCCTTTATGAGAAAAAACAATATTTTTTATAAAGATGCCCTTCAAGTTTTTTTTTAGCTTTTCCACTGAAGTTTCTTGACTGTTTTGCATAATACGCTGCAATTTTAAATTGGTTAATTATTCTTATATGTTAACTTTATCTAGTCTTATTGAAATGCTGTATTGTTTTAGTTTTTTTGTGTGGTACATAATGGATCACTTCTACCGGTGGGGATCAATTTTAAACAAATATGGTTAGGTCTAAACAATGGCATGTACCATTGTTTCTGTTGTTGCTTTTGGCATTTAAGACTAAAGAATATACACACACACACACACACATATATATATATATATATATATATACATATATAATATATGGCTATATATTTACATCTCTGGCAATATAGCCAAAGCTGCAGCTTATTACAGCTCCGACAGTCGCCCACACACACTGTGTATTGATTTGCCTGATGCCTGGTACAGTAGTCGTTTGATTCCCAGTTAATTGGCTATACGTGAGGTGTTTAATTAGGCGCTTTGAACCAGGATGTTACAGGTGGGAACCCGTGGAAGATCCGTGATCCGTGATTTTTGCTGTGACCTAATTAAAAGTGTCTTCCTCAAAAAGACATGGCCTCTACCCAAACACACCTGTTGCGCTTTGCGTGTGTGTTCTTTGTGGATGTGTCTTTGTGGAGACAACCTGCTGGTTCTACTAACAAGGAGGTCCACACTCAGATCCCCGTTAATTATAACAGCCCAGCAGTCATTAGGAACCGTAACGCACAGCCCCTTTGGCATGGTACTTTGACTCTTACAAACCACTGACAACATTGAGGTATGAGTTAATAACAATTTGCAACACTCTGCTGCTTTGATATTCTGGCATCAAGATGGCATGTTTAAGCCAGTTATTAAGTGATTTGCACACAGCCTTTTTGTGTTTAATTTGACAATTCCTCTCCTTTAACACTGGCTTAACACAGTGATGATATGATGTTAGTGGCTGAATAGTTTTACCCCAAACTATGATATAACATACACAGTTAAAATGATAATACTTGAGATTTGAGTTGAATTATGTGCCTTAACAACACAGTTACTATGCAGTGTAGCTACTCAAAAATGAAAGAAAAATGGCAAAGGAAGTAAATTTGAGATATATTCTGCAATGCTAATGTGTTAGAACTAATCAGAGAAAACTAAAAACCCCTCCATAGATGCAAACTACTTCAAATTATAGGCCTATTCAAAACTTGCTGAACGTAAAGATTATTTATTTATTGTCTTAGTTTGAGACATTTTCAACTGGGAATACACCCAATTAAAGGCATGCAATGCTGCCTCAGTTTAATTATGGCACCTACAATTTGACGTCAACCGCCTGAAAACTAAATGAGAGGACAACTTAATTAAGGACTGATCCCATTTCACATGATGCCAAAGTGACTCTCTTGAAAAGATACGACGGCGCTTGGTGGTGCGGTGGTTGGGGGGATTGCACTCATTTTCCAAAAGATCCATATCCCCTCTGTCTCCCCCTTTTGCGCTGCAGCTGTCCTGTCTGATAGAGCCTTTAAACCGTAAAAAAATAAAAAATAATAAAAAAGAAAGAGAAAAAAAAGAAAAGATATGATATGTAATAAAGTAATAATAATGAATAGTAATACATAAATAAATAGCAATAAATAAATAAAGTTTGGAATTTCAATATGTATATGAAAGACGTTTAACTTAATAAATGATAGTGTGGCTGTGACTTTAACAGATATATATTGGCTAAATCTTTCATTTGCTATTTTACAATGTTTGTTTTTTACCTTACTCCACTTGATTTAGAAGTAAAACGTCAGATCACCAACTTAGATGTTCTGTTTAGCTATATAGTGCCATCTGTTGAGTCAATTACGCAACTACAAGACAAAATTAAAACGTTTGCCGTTTTTCTTTTCTTTATTATGTGTGTGTAAGGGTGTGTGTGAGAATGAGTTTTTTGTTTGTTTGTTTTTCCATACATATACACAGGATAGGACTTTTTCGCCAAGAAACTTTTTCAAATGTGTTTCATTGTTTATTGCTCATCCATATGGAAATCATGCTTCTCGTTTCTATGGCGACGGTTGAGTCATCTCCGCACAAACATGTTTAGACAAGAAAAATTAAATGTCATATTCCCCAAAGTAACCCCGTCGTATGGACACTCACAAGGGAATTCGCTTCTCCTGCTCCGGATTATCAAGGAATGAAAGAATAGAAGCCAACAAAAAAACGAATAAAATCTCTTGAAATTAGTTTTTGCCCTGATATGGTAAATAATATTTGGGAATCGTATTTTAAAAAGTCATGTGTCCTGGCTGTGGGCGGAGTTAACAGATCACGTGACATTGCAGAGCAGCCGCCATGTGGCTCTGGAGGTCTTCTGTTTTATTGAGTCTCATCGGGAGCAAAGGCGTGGTGAGAGGCATGGTAAGTTTACCTAAAGTTTGCTACTGCACGAATACTAGTGATCGTACAATCGAAGACTTTGACAGAGACCTCTATCTTCTCTCTTTCGCGGTGAAAAACGGAGGTCGGAGTGAGGCGTCTATTTATAAACAAGCTACGTAACCCGTGTGTAACAAGCAGAACGGTCCGACTGTCCAGATTAGCTTCAGTCTGGCGCGTTAGCTTCTCTTTCATTGTTATGTCCAAAATTACAGTTGTCCAGGATTACTGTTATTGACTGGGTTTATTTGCACTGTATTATTTTTGTACTGCAGATGGAAACTAGCTTTTTAGTTATAATCTGGTGCGGAACATCACTGTGCCTTATGAGTTAAATGTCTCTGTTCATTGTCCCTTCAAATAAACTGTGTAGCATTGAACAGAAAAGTGTACGGGTATTTGGCCGTCCTCTGTTACGAAATTATGACTCAAATAACTGCTTATCTCGCCACAAAACAGCACCGCTAGCTCTGACATTTGGGATAAGGAAGCTCTCAACCTTAATCCCATTTGTATACAGTGGCTTTTACAGTGTTTGTAAGGAGATGATGTTTTCGTTTATTGTATATCACTTATAGCATGTATTACTAAAACAAATGAAAAATAAATAAACCTTGTGTGTAAGGAACCTTGTGCATTTCAAATCTATATACTGTCATATTTTGACTCGAACACCCCTGACGTGAGGATTATAACATCAGGGCATGTTCATTCTTATTTCTTTAGACGTTTATGAGTCACTGGTGTAAGATAAGAGATTGTGTAAACGTGTAGCTGCTAAAAAATAGGACTCCTGTTATTCCGAGTTATTGCTCACCAAACAAAACAGCATGTAGCATGTGCCTTGCACTATGGCTCACATTGAGATAAAAGGATTTCAACAAAAATAGGCGTTTTGAATGTTCTTATCTGGATACTCTGTAAATTAGGTGTGGTCGTGCAATGATGAAACTGAGGCGAAGTGCAAGGTGCATCAAGTCCCCTCCATTTTCTATCGTCCCTCGTGGACTTTTGTTCTTTAGTTCATTTGTTGGTTCTCTGCTACTGTATGTGTCACTTGAGATAAAATGCATTCTTCTCTTAATATAATGGTTTTCTTACTTGTCTTTTTAGTGTGCACAGGCGGGAGATTGGCAGACGGCCAAGTCCATCTATGAATTTTCTGCCAAAGATATAGATGGCAATGAGGTCTCACTGGAAAAATACAGGTAAAGTAGTTGTAATACTTCTAAGTTTAAAGAAAATCCTATTTGTAACTTAATTGTATGGGTATTCTTCTTGTAGAGGATTTGTTTGTATCATTACAAATGTGGCCTCTAAATGAGGAAAGACAAGAGTAAACTACACTCAGCTAGCGGGAATGCACGCCTCCTATGCTGACAAAGGTTTACGTATCTTGGCTTTTCCATGCAACCAGTTTGGAGGGCAGGTATGTGGAGACCTAACATTTCTGTTTACATAATTTTTCTTCTGACTTGTTTAGTGGTATGCCTTATCTGTGTGATCCAGGAACCAGGAACAGAGGCAGAGATAAAAGAGTTCGCGAAAGGCTATAATGCTGAATTTGATATGTTCAGTAAGATTGATGTGAATGGGGACAATGCCCACCCTCTTTGGAAGTGGATGAAGCAACAGCCAAAAGGCAAAGGAACCCTGGGGAAGTAAGTCTCAGCACTAAGCTAATCTGGGATAAAAAATATTTAAATGTTAATGTCCAGTTATAGTACTTAATAAATTACTGAAACATCTGTCTGTTTTATTTGTCTATTTTTGATGTACAAAAATGTTTTACATTAACTTACCAATCGTTTTGTGTTTTCACAGTAATATCAAATGGAACTTCACAAAGGTAACTTTAGCCCAAGAAGTACTGTGCTTATTTAAGTGTGCTCTATGTAGGTTTTCTAGTTGAGGGTCCATAATCTCACTTTATTTCTCTCATAATATTGTTTTTGCTTTGCCTGGAAGGCTCCACAGTATCATAAACATGTCTATCTTTCTTTTATCCAGTTTATGGAGTTTTTATTGCCCTAAAAGTACTTGGTGTGCTGCTTGTCTCCAGGAGATTGCTTAGTTTTATTCCATCCCCAGGAGAATAGACTGTTTAATACCCTCCAACAGCAAACTACATAGTGCCCCTTTAATTATTTATGGAGAGTAATTAAATGTGATTTTTTTTTTCTCTGTCTTTTTTTTCCCTCTACAGTTTCTCATAAACCGAGAGGGTGAAGTGGTGAAGAGATATGGTCCCACTGATGATCCAAGTGTAAGCCATTTAAAACATGTTTGTGTGATTGTAATGCAGGAGTCAATTAATGAGCTCATGTCTGCCTTTTCTGTAGGTGGTGGAAAAGGATCTTCCCTCATACCTGTAACTCACATTATTATAGTTGGCCTTTTCTGTGGACTTCAAGGTGCAGCAGTGTGTGTCTGACCTATGACGGCTTGTCTGTAAACCCTGCTGTGGGGAGGACTGGCCTGATTTTAAGCGTGCAACTGAACCAGAGATTACCTGCTTCCATCACCTTCCATGTCCACAATAAAGTGCCACATAGTCTGTTTAATGAAGAAAAGCCATTCCTTTGTCATCCTTTGTTTGAAAACGGATCATCCAAATACTTCCCTTGTCACGGCTCTTAAATATAATTCGTTTTTGTTGTCTTCAGTAGCATTAACTGCATTTGCACTGATTATTTAATGATCTGTATTTAATAGAGTTGACATTCAATTACTTGATAAAGTGTAAAGTGGTTTAATGATGTTCAGATGCAGTTGTGGATGTTTCAACAATAAACCATTTTAAACAAAGTCTCAAGGCGACATGGATTTTGGTCTAAAATTGTTAACTTGTTAACAAATAAATGCCCAAAAAGATTCCAGCCAGATTCCAGAAGAAATCCATTCTCCCCTGAAGGACCTGAGAGCAGAGGGCACTAACCGCTGCATCACCACGCAGGCTCTGGAGGTTCTGAGCATTTCCAGGGCCTATTCATACATGAATAAATGAGAAACTGGTATATATGCAAATATATAGGTCAAGGCGCTGGCAACACAGGTTCGTTTGAGACTAGGTCCTTTTTAAAAACGGTTTGAGCCCCTTCTGCAGTTCCTTTAAATTAATTTGTTGCTTAAAAAATTAAGCAACAAATTCACAGAATTGTCATGTAATGCTATGTTATGGTTAAATGTCAAATTGCTTATGCAAACTTTAACAGGTCTTTCTTGATTTTTGTTGATTTGCATTTCTTTGGTTCTACCAATGACGCGCTGGAGCGCTAGGCTGTTGCGCCTCTGCGCGTGACGCTGACGCACAGCGGCGGCGGCGGCGGCAGCGGCGGAGGAGATGATGAGCAGCTGCACCGCTACAACCGCGGCGTTTGCCAACCTAATCACACAAATATGCTGCCATGTACGCTTGCGGTGAACTTGCCCGTTATTCCGAGGCTAGATACAAATTTAACAGATAATCGCACACAAGTTCGCTCCTCGTGAGTGTCTGAGTTTTGGTGAGAAGACCAGGCAGGACTAATCCAGGAATGGACGGAAGAACCGCGGAACCTGAGGATGACGGGAGCCATAGCGAGGCGTCCGGCTTCTGCTTGCAGCTTGACCTGGGAGACAACGGTCTGTATCATATTTGAGTTTCTATTCAATGGAGAATTGTTGTATTAATCATAACATTAAACGTAACAAATGCATCAGGACTGCATTAACGTGTTAACTGATTATAAATGATCTTTATTTTAGGACAGGGATACTAAATCAAGTGAAGAACATACGGTTTTAGAAAATTGTAATTAGTGGAACCTAAGGCTTGGGAATTAATAATACATTAAAGGTTAGATAACAGTGTCATGATGTGCCACTGCTCCTCTGTTTAAAGTGATTCTAATCCACTGCAGTTCATTTGACATGTTCAATTGTTTTTCTATGATGTCGTTTAAAATTTTTTAATACATTTTAGTCACATCTTTAACTCTGCATTTTAATAATTGAGCTTTCTGTCTGGCTATATCCTAAAGAATGCCTCACATAATCCGGAATGGAATTATAACATAAACCACTCTAATCCTTTCTGGGTATCAATTACTACCATTACTGTGGACGTCCAACATATACATTGAGATAGTGGCACGCCAGGTTTACTATTACTGCTACTAACAGCCCACACATTACATGCAACTGAAGAAGCCTCCTAGTACCAACAAGTGTGTCGCCTATGTTTAGTGCCGAATTACTGTGTGGAGATTATTATTAATACTAAATCCAAACAGATTATAGTTGTGCACAGGGAGTGAGATGTTCCGAGCCTGCTGTGGGCATGAAATCCACTTGTGTGTTTATGACTGTCAAAACAACAGACCGCATGCACTCTCACTCCCATTGACAAGACCTAATCCTCTTTACTCAAACTCATAGGCCTACCATTGCTTAAGTTTTCACAGTATGTCTATACCATCAAATATACACTTTATTTTGGATTGAATGTGTTATTTTGATACAAAAACACAGTGCAATTCATTGGTTGCTTGTGGCACACTGTCATATAATTGTGCTCTGACCTTAATCCCCGCAGATTCATTGTGTGTGCCCTGGCATAGTGTTCCAACCGTCTGACCTGGACGGCACAGGTGTTCTCGCACAATATTCTGACTAAAACTTGAAAAGGATAAAGGAATCGTGAACAAAATAGTGCAGAACAATTCAAGTTACCCAATAGTTATAAAGAGAAGCCAGAACTCTGAATGTCTAAGGAGAAGTATATTTACCATCAGTAAACCACCCAAAGACTTTAATACTTTAATACTCAACACTGTATATTGTGGTTAGTGGTGTCCATTCAAGCCTGGCTATGCTTCCATTACAGGGAGAATTATAACCTGTTGACGTAAGGCGGCTATCAGCAAAGAGAGAGAAAGAGGGACCGGACTGGAGGTGTCCTTGGTACAGCAGTGCAGTTTTCCTTTCATGTATCAGTTGCCTCTATACACACAAATATATAACTTGTCTGTGGGTCAGCAGTGATTAATCATCTAGTCATGACTAGTCGACTATCGTATCGTTAACTGGACTATACAGACTCTAAAACACAAAGGCATTGACATTATTACATCAAAATGTCAAAAAAAGAATAGACTATTGCTGATTTTCATCATTAATTCACTTTATTCATAAACTTTTTCTATCTAGAAGCCTTCAGTCGCCATATTTCAACCTTTATTTGGCTGATAGTATATTTTAAAAGACTAAATAAACAATACAAATAATCGCTTGAGTAGTCGACCACTTAAAAAAATAATCTCCAACTAGTTGACTACTAAAATAATCATTAGTGACTGCCTTCCTTGTCTGCCAGAAACCTGTTGCATGGCAGTGGTAGTAGTAGAAGTACTCAATTTTGTTACTCAAGTAAAAGTACAGATACGTTTGCAAAAAAATTACTCAAGTAAAAGTATCACATTAAAAAAATCTACTTAAGTAAACGTGTTGAAGTACCCCTTTAAAAATGTACTTCAAGAGTAAAAAGTAGTAGTAAGTATTTCAAAGACCAGTTTTGTGCATTAAATATCATAATTTTGGTTAAATAAAATGTTGCTTAATTTTGGTCAGCAAAGGTCTATTCAAAGTAGTTTCTTAATGTTTGTAGAGCATTTTATGTGTATATTTTTGTTTGCTTGTTGTTGATCTTGAACTCAAAACCTTCAGGCAGAACATCACCATCAATGTGCTGAGAATAACCCCTCAAACAAAAAGTACTTTCTACTTTTCAGTCCGGTTAAAAAATTTAGTGGAGTAAAAGTTAAAGTATTCAACATAAAAACGACTTCACTAAAGCACAGATACCTAAAAAATGTACTTAAGCACAGTACTTTTAGTTTTGTACTTTGTTACTTTCATCCACTGTTGAGTGATTAATGCTCTTGAATCTTATTTATAATATTGTGTTGACTCGAGGTGGGTAATATTTCAACATTTTGTATTAAGTATTAATATTGTGAATGTTGTTTTAAATAAACGCAAAAGTTGAATATCGAGTATATTGCTTTGTAAAAAAAAATATGATTAAACTGAAACTGAAAAAAAAGTTCAAATAAGGCATAATGTGATATCTCTGCACTTTTGTGATACATTTTTCATTTCATCTCATGATTAGATTAAACCAATACGTTTAAATTAAGACACATCTGACATTATATCGTCATCATAAAACTCCAAAAAATACTCCAAAAAAAGATATACATTTTTGTCAGTGTTGCCCACCTCTAGTGTTGCCCACTTGTAAGTAATTACATTTGGTCTCCTATTAAAACTTTTGCACCATGCTTATTCTTTATTATTTCCAGCACATTGTGCAGTGCATCATGCTGAAACATCTGCTACAGTGTCCTCGTCTTTAACATGGCTTAAAGGGTATTTATCTCTGCCCTGTCCACAGTGCATACTTAATCTTTTCCCCTCACACGACCGGAAACTCAGCATGATTATAAAAAAAAAGAAAAAAAAACTCTCAAAATGCTTCTATAGCTACCAGAGATAACATTCATACTATTTTTTGATGCCCTGTCAGTCTCTTTTGATTTGAACAGATTCTGATCAGTTTTATGCTGTGGATTCTTCTAATCCCTGTTTCTGATTGGTTTGCCGCTTGATCTGGAAGAAGCAGCCAATAGCAACGCCCAGATTAAAAGAGGAAGTCAATCCAATAGACTTTTTGCCTGACAAATCTCAGTGGTGCAAGAATAGTAGAAGCACAGTGGATTTTTTGGTTTTAGCTAGATTGGAAAAGTACAAAGTATGTACTAAAGCCCTCTGTTGGTGAGTGTTGACGTTCATATGGAGAAATTAAGTCTTAATGATTTTTTTTTATGACAGCATATGTTGAATAATCGCCACATCACATTTAATAATGGATTGTAGAGTTTTCTAACCTGTTTTCTTGTTCTCCATTCACAGATACAGCAAGGAAAGCACAGATAACAGAGGTGAGAACACATGCTTACCATTTGTGTGCACTAATGCTAGTTTTATATATTAACCTGTATTCCAAGCCATAAAATGTACATTCAAATGTTAGTGCATTACTATTTGAGGAACATGTCTACAGTTTGATCAGAGTTTTTGCAGGAATTTAGTCAGTTGCAGTTAGAACATTATAATAACTATGGCTGCAACAAATGATTAGTTTAGTGGTCGACTAGTCAGTGATTCTTTTTTATTTAGTCAACTCATCAAACAATAATTTTTATCGAGCTTTGGAAATTTTTTTAGATAAAATTGCTATTAAAAGCAAAATATGCAAACTAAAGGCTTATAGTGATAGAGAATATTAACAGTTGCTGACAAAACAAAAACAATGTTAATGGTCAGCCACAGCTTCATCCTTTACATTTACCAAAAACAACATTTTCTCTCACACAGCACCGTCCATTATCCTTCCACATTTACAAAGTTAGCCAGGCGCATGTTGCTAGTTTCCCTGAAAACCAGCTCTGATATGGCACACGTCTCCCATCCTCAACACATCAATTTGAATATTTCCAAATGAAGACTATTAAAAATCACAAAATATATATTCTACTTGTCTAATTTTTTTTGTCTAATTTTTTATTTAATGGTGCTGTCCTTGCAATTACATATAACAGATGGTATGTGTAATAGCTTGTTTATGGTCCAGAAAACAATTAACGATAAAATGAGTCAACCATTGTTTCAGTAAATGATTAGTCACAATTGTTGTGATTAATCGTAGCAGCCCTAATCACAACACAGACAACTGTCTGCTTGTTGATTTTATCCCCTTAGAAAGCATACATTTTTGCTGCAGATATTGAATTCGTCTCCTGAATTGAATTGTAACGTTTTTGTTTTTTTGTTTTTTATAGATGCCATCACCATTCGGAGCAGGGCCAACTCATGAGAAGAAAATTGGCCACAGGAGAGTGGATGCCTCGGGGGAGACAACATACAAAAAGGCACTGTCACTTTACCAGTTTTGGCAGCTTAGCTGCTGCTTGCAGAATATTATACAATATTTCTCAAAGCTGTGTCTCAACCCACAGCTGACTTTGTTGTTCTTGTGTGCCTCCCACAGACCACCTCTTCAGCGCTCAAAGGGGCCATCCAGCTGGGCATTGGTTACACAGTCGGCAACCTCAGCTCCAAACCAGAGAGAGATGTGCTAATGCAAGACTTCTATGTGGTGGAAAGCATCTTCTTTCCAAGGTTCTATCAACATATACTCTGAAATGTTTACATGATATTGAGACTTTGCTATAAATTGTTGTGCTGTTATTTTCTTCTTTACAGTGAAGGTAGCAATCTCACTCCAGCACATCACTTCCCAGACTTTCGATTCAAAACATATGCTCCAGTGGCCTTCCGCTATTTCAGAGAGTTGTTTGGGATCCGACCAGACGATTACCTGGTATGTGGTACTCTCCATCAACTCTGGTTCAGATGATGAACCAAATTTAGTGACTAATGGGTTGGTTTCAATAATTTGAAGGCTTGAAAGTTGAAAGTTAATCTAGGTGTAATTTTAACCATTGCAAAAAATGGACCAATGAGTGCGTTCATGTTAGATTGTTGATATACCCATCAACCTCTTTTCGAGCAATGTGCTAATTGTCTTTGTTATCAATATAAATCTGCGTATTGGGTATGTTATTTGTTTGCGCTTTGACAGAATGTATTTTTACTGTTACTTGAAATCAATCAATCAATCAATCAATCAATCAATCAATCAGTCAATCAAACATTTAATTCATATTATTAAGTATCTGCTAATTATACTAATCCAAGGAACAAAGGCTGTGTTCTTAGAATCACATTTTGGCATTGAACCTTCACCTCTGTGCAAAGAGCTTAACAACTTCCTCTTTAAATTGGAAGGAGCCTTTGAGTAGTATTATCAAATGGTATTGTCACATGTAGACACACAAACCGACTTTGTGAGACAGAATAGGTGCCTTCCTTCACAATTTCCTACAGCATGTAATGGGTGCAAGTTTTGCGAGTTTGGTCATGGTACATGGTGTAACCACACTTTTCTGATGTGTGTAAGTTTCACACAAACACCCACAAAGTCTTTTTTAAACACTAGTGGGAAAAACAATGTCTTCTTGATGCAAAAAGGAGACAAATCCCTGATGAAAAATTGTTCTGTTTATCTTTTTTGCAGTATTCACTTTGCAATGAACCTCTGATTGAGCTGACAAATCCTGGAGCCAGTGGATCAATATTCTATGTTACCAGTGATGATGAGTTCATCATTAAAACTGTGCTACATAAGGAGGCTGAATTTCTACAAAAACTACTACCCGGATACTACATGGTAGCTACTGCTGTTTAAACATATACTATATGCACAACATTATGACCGGTAAAGACAAGTAGAATGTATCTATACTATATCACTGTAGTACTGTAGTACTCGTTAGTTACTTAACATATTGTCCTCACTCAATAGAGAAACCTGCTGAAGATTTTGATTGAGACTAATTGCTCAACTAGGCCATGACATTTCCTAAACTAAATGATCATCAGAGGCGGAAGCAGTAATAGGGAGGAACATAAATTGTTTTGTGACAAATGATGGGCCCAACAAATGAGTCGATAGTATTATATTATGATGACCAAGGATTGGCAGGTTTTTGTGTACAAAAACATACACGTGCACACAATGTGCAGGCACTAATGTTTGTGTTCAGTGTGGGAGTGTTTATATAAGTCTGTAGCTGAAACTTCTAGGCACCATGATCCTCTTTATCCAATCAGTGTTTTGACCCTGGTCAGTTGTGACGCCACCCACTGGCTGTTTTAAACATAATAGTGGTTTACCTGGCCGTCTGAGCCAAGTACTACTTAACCGCTCACACATGCTGCTAACACACAGTATAGTCACGCTGTGAGTACAGGTGTACACTTTACTAATAACTATTTCTGTCCTTTACAGAACTTGAACCAAAACCCAAGGACCCTGTTGCCAAAGTTTTTTGGACTTTACTGTGTCCAGAGTGGAGGCAAAAATATCAGAATTATTGTTATGAACAATATTTTACCACGGTCAATACGAATGCACCTTAAATTTGACCTAAAAGGGTCAACATATAAGAGGCGTGCGTCAAAAAAAGAAAGGGAGAAATCCAAACCTACTTTCAAAGACCTGGACTTCCTCAGTGATGTCCCTGAAGGCCTCTCACTGGACCAGGACACATATAGTGCACTAGTGCGAACCCTACAGAGGGACTGTTTGGTAAGACAAACTATGGTCTATATTGTGCCTTATGTTTCACTTGTAAGCATCTTTTATCAACCCTATTTTATTCTCAGGTTCTGGAAAGTTTTAAGATCATGGATTACAGCCTGCTGCTTGGCATCCACAACAAAACTCTGGCAGAAAAAGAGATTCAGTGCCAAGCCTCACCAGCAGGGGGCACTGATTCCAAGAGGCCTGTCCTGCAGAGAGCCTTGTATTCCACTGCCATGGAGTCTATACAGGGAGACTCTATGTGCAGGGACACGCTGGACCATGACGCCACGTAAGACGCTAAAACTGTAGCATTATCTCCACAGAAGCTCAATAGATTATACTCATATGTGTAATGTGTTTGCAGAATGGGAGGTATTCCGGCTTTTGGACCAAAAGGAGAAAACCTACTGCTTTTTGTTGGAATCATTGATATCCTGCAGTCTTACAGGTGTGTAATAATGAATGCTGGCATTTCCCCTTTTGAATAGCACTGTATGAAAACTGACACTCCACGCTGCATAAATAGGGCTTTGATTCACCCATGTGTTGCCAGGTAACAGCAATAAATGACTGTTGAGAGCAGCTAAATGATTTAATTCTCCTCTCTGACAGACTGATTAAGAAGCTGGAGCACTCTTGGAAGTCACTTATCCATGACGGAGTAAGTCATTCCCACACACCTGTTACGCAACCAACCAAAACAGCCCATAATATAATGTCAATAAATCGTAGTGAGTTTCCTCTCATTACAAACGTTGAATAGCAGCGTTTAATGAAAGATGCACTTTGAATGATAATGCATTGTCTAAAATGGTGCATGTCTTTTCTCTCTCAGGACACTGTGTCAGTTCACAGGCCAGGCTTCTACGCTGAACGCTTCTTCAGATTCTGTACTTCCACTGTCTTCAGGAAAAACTGCTGTTAGTTCACTCATTTATGGACTGTTGTTTTTGCATAGTCTGTTTGAAAACACTAAAACATATTATTCCTTCAGCTCTTCGCCCATCTCCGTCTAAGAGAGGACGAGGAACCTTGTCTGCATCCAGGTCTAATGCTGGGTCCTCATCCCAACGTCCCTCATTGACCGAAGACCGCCGGGAAAACCTGGACAATCTTGAAAACCTAAGAGGGGCGCGGGGTTTCCCAATGCTGGAGGACACTGGTGAGTTTCAGCACGACAAAAATGTACTGAAACACAATATAAGCGACGCAAGTCTTGTTTGTTGTTTTGAGTACAACTGTTTTGTCACGCAATTTGAAAAACATGTCAGGTAATTGCTGAATCTAAATCAAATAGATTTAACCTACTGTTGGTAAGATCCACTTTAGCGATTAGAGTTGATGGTGCCTACACAGGGCATAGAAAAACTGCTGAGCAAAGCTGGACAGTCTCCCTGAAATCACACTTCATCTCAGTCAAATTCACTTGCGTACACTTGTTGTAATTGTTGAATAAAATTAATTTTGTAATTGCATTGTGACCTAAAATGAATATGCAATATTAAAAGTACAACACAGAGGCTCTGTGAAACCTCTGTTAAAGCACCCATTGAAATGATTCACCTGT
Organism: Rhinogobius similis; assembly: GCA_019453435.1. Classification (NCBI taxonomy): domain Eukaryota; kingdom Metazoa; phylum Chordata; class Actinopteri; order Gobiiformes; family Gobiidae; genus Rhinogobius; species Rhinogobius similis. Next base: position 21,830,150 of record CM033632.1, on the reverse strand, counting down.
TTCACCTGTGGACCACGATCAAAGAAATGTGGACACTCCTGGTCTAAATAGATCAACACAAACTCAGAACCATCACAATGTGTTTGCTGATGGGTGTTCTCCCATCATGCACTGGGTAATAATCACCCAGTTCATTAGAAGCAATTTGCGGCTGTAGCCAGGTTGTGTTTTTTTTTTATCTCACAAGATTTTGGTTACTGCCATCGAGAGCAAGTGGGATACAAATCCATCGAAACTGCAGCATAATTATCTAAAGCAGCTTCGTAATGGAAATGGGTCCATGTACTCCCTGTTCAAAACCACAAAACTGAGAGGACTTTATGTTTGCATTTTGTGGTGGGATTTTTGTTTATGCGTTTTTATTGTTGAAAAAAGTTTAAATTAAGTACAGAAAAGTGGACTGCACTGAAGCATTGAATGAAGGACAATGCAGCATTACCCAAAAATACAAGAATAAATCAAAACTCAACTCCAAGTTAGTAAATGCTGATGGAACATCTTTATTAACACTCTTGATAATTGATTTTACATAATGTGTCGCCTTTAAAATATTGTCACATTTGGTGTAAAACGCTTTTCTTTTCCATGTCTATTGTGTGTATAATTACCCCATTAGGCAGAGAACCGCCTTGCACTCCGCCTTCATTTGAAGATGCCACCACTGCATCGATCGCCACCACCCTGTCGTCTAACAACTCATTACCCACAACCCCCTTCGACACGCCCGAGCACCCCCGCTACCGGAGACAGATGCTCTCACCCAGTGTGGCCAGGTGTGTCAGCGCGCCAATAGTCTGTCACTTCACTCTTTATTGTGCCTCTTATTACATGTAATTGTTTTCTGTTGTGCACACAGGTCCCAGAGGGAAATTGTGGAGGTCCACGAGGAAAAGCAGGACACTATAACAGTAGAAGTTGAGCTCAGGTATTCAGACGCTGCAGACACGCTTGAACATTTTAGTGGTCATGTCATCCCAAAAGACATATTCTACAAGTATGTGGCTCTGTCTTGCCATAAAGACAGTCAGGATTATCCCTAAAACATTCTTCTAACTTGCTAAACTAAACTAACCAAACTAAAAACTTACCTTTCCTGTGTTCCACCAACATACAGAGCCTGATGAGACAATAGATGTTTACATTTTAACATTGTGTTTGTTGCGTATTGTTTTCCAGTAAAATTCCCAACAGCACCGAGCTCACCAAAGCAACGGAGAAGACTTCACCCGACCACTTGCCACCTGACCATCATGTTGACGCCCCCCCATCCAGCGTGCCAGCTCAGAGCCCTTGTTCCTCTTCCACACTGCCCCCCTCCCTTACCTCCTCCTCTGCCCCTCCTCCATCCGCCCGCTCCTCGGCCACACTCGGCACCTCCACTATCAAGCCCTCCACGAAGCCCCTCCATTCCCCCGCCAATTTGCAAGTCCCAGTTTCAACCCCAGTATTAACTCCCAGCTCCACAGCGCCCGCACCTGGATCAGCCTTCACTCCCATCTGTCCAGCGTCCTCTCAAAGCTCCTCCCAAAGCTCCACCCACCAGCTGACCTCAACCCCGCCCACTTCCCTTCCATCGAGTCCTCAGCCGCCGCCTCGCCGCCCGCCACTGACATCCAGCAATCATGTGTCAGTTTCCAGTAGCAACAATTCTCTGGATGGAGAGGTGCAGGTTTCTGACATCTACTTTGTGAGTATTTACTAAGTTCTTGAGAGAATCCATGTAATCGAATGAGAGTGAAAAGCTCTTACTGTCTGTTTGTCCTCGATCTACTGGGTGTTCCACAGTGGCCCAGTCAGGACAGCGTGGTAGAGTTGTGATGGTGAGAGCAAAACAAGTGTGTGCATACAGGGGTAGGTTTAAAAGTCTAGAAAACATACAAGGACAAAATAACAAACAAAGCCAAAAGTGGTTATAGTGACACTTTTCTGGTGGTGAGTCTCCACGGTGATGCCATTGCTTAGTCTGTTTTCCACAACGTAACACAATATGGCATTAAACGTATCTATCTCTATGGAGACATCAGGTCGAGTCTGAGGTGAGGCGACCCAGCTCACAGAAAGAATGTATTTTTGTTTATTTCAAAATAAAGACATGTAATAAATTAGGAATTAAATGCATGATAGCAAAGTCCAGGCAACGAAATAACATTTTCATGGAGAAAAGCAGATGAAGGACGCTCCACCAGAATGACTAGCACTATACTCTTCTTATGTAACTCATTTACATCCATATGTGTATGAGTGGATTATCCAGTCTCCTTTGTCCTTGTTTTAACCCTTGAGATGAAAGCTCAACATAATAAACAAACTAAAATCATATTTCCATGCATGGATTTAACCCAACGGAACCTGTAGCCTCTCCATGAACCTTTCAGCCTACCCCAGAGCACACGGATTTGCTTTGAATGCACTGAAATGCTCTCTACAGCACGAAAACGACAATGTCATGTTATTTAGGTTGAATCTTGCATGTGTTTTGTCATGCATCTGCAGTATATTTTTTTAACGAAATGAAGCATACACTTAAAACACCAACATGAATCCATCTAAAACGTCACTGTTCATTTTGTGTCTTTGCTTTCATTTATCAGTATGCAGACGGCAGATACTGGGTGTACTCCCCAGTTCTCGGCCGTCGTAAACTCAATTCTAGTTCGAGCTACAGTGTAAGTCATGGAGTTTAGGAGTTCATGGTGTTCACTTGAGCTTGTAGAGTAGCGTGGACAGAAGTGGAAAGTAGACGCTAACTAAAATGCTTCCACATTAAGAGGCACAGTTTTTGTATTTGTTTTTCAAGCAGTTTAGTGTTAGTAGTAGTTATAGTAGTAGTAGTAGTGGAAATTAATGACCTAACTGTGACTAGGATACTTCTGTGTTTGTTGGCTTGGCTGAATTTACATACTCATGTCACTTGCTTATTATTCATTTAAACTGTGTTATTTCCCTTTTAGAGTTCTTAGCTTTTTCTGTTATACGAAGTTGCACTAAAATATTCTGAGCTAGTTTTTTTGTGTCTCATATTAATTGAACTTTGTTTTTCCTCGTGCTGCCCTCTGTTGGCCGGACGGTGACACTGCAGACTCAGGACGACCAGAGCTGGGTGTACTCTCCTCTACATCCCAGCTTAGACTCCAGAAGAGGATCCGACGGGGAGAGTGAGACTGTAAGATAATATGTTTTCCCAATTTTCCTTTCATCATATGTAAATGACAATATGTTAATTCTGTTTCTTTCCACGTCCGCAGTAATCCACTGTGGAGAGACCAGTGACCAGTGTCTAAGAAGTTTTCATGATAAACTGCAAGACGTCCACTCAGGCTGGGGGTGTAAAAGCTGCACAGGTTAACTCTGACATGGTGAAAACAAATACTAAAAACACTTTTACCACTGTCTACCTTGTAACTTTTACAATGATATGCAAAAGGGCAAAAACAGGCACATCTGAGTGACCTTATCAGTTGTATTTTTGTGGAATAACACTTATGGAACAATTGTGCTTGCCTATGCAATATTGAGCCAATTTATCATTTATTTCTGATTATTGGCACTTTATTACAACCTTTACAGACTTTTATTTTATGTGTTCCCTTTTTCAGTCTTCAACAGTTCTTAAACATATTTGGCAGTGAATGGCTTTGTCCTGTATGCCTTATCAAATGACTTACCAATTACATTTAATAGAAATGTACTTTTATTATTACAGTAAAAACATCTTGTGGGGAAAAGTGCATTTTGTAAATGTCTGCACAGCTGTTGTTTTGCATGGGTCCACTTCCACTGTCTGTGTGCATGTTGTGCATGCAATGATGACGTGACAGGGTTTTTCAGTAGATATTTCATTTGATGGCTGTGAGGAGCTTTCTGAGAAATTGTCAGAAATGAAGAAAGTACTCTATGTTTTTTCATACTTGGTGATATTTTTGCAAATCTCTATGTTGCATTCAGACTCTGCTGTATAAGTTCATGTACAGTGTATTGTCATGTATCCCCGGCAACAGTGTTTGTAGCCAATCACTGTGAAAAATAAATATTATATTGTATACAAATCCCGCTGTGTTGGTTTTTTTTTTTTTTTTTTTGCTTCGTTTTTGTTTTATTTATCTACAATCAATTATACATTTGTCTGGTATTATAGTGTAGCAGTTTAGTTGGATCACACTCATAAACAGCGCCAGCAGCATGATACATGTTTACAGCAGTTGTCCACTAGATGGCACCAGAGCATCTTAATATCTGTGCGCCTTTTTCAGGGCAAGTTTTTAATGATCATTTTGGCCACCACCGACTGCTTCCACTGTGGTTCCAGCTATACAGAATATATACAGTATTTATCCACAAAATGATGTAAAATATTTGTATCACTAAGGAGTACCAACGCTGTCCCATATGTTTAATAACTTAACGGCACAAATCTCCACTACTAGGAACTTTTTTCCCTTTTTTTGTGGAGAAAATAAATGAGACACAGCCCAAGTTGCTGAGATATAAAGCTTTTCACAGCAACACGGCCGCTGAAGATTGGAAGATTTGAGATATTCAGCAGAAACAAGTGTGTCAGTGGATTGGCTGATGGTACTTGGGGTCTATATTTGCGAGGGTTGTGCAGGTTTCTGTGGAGGGATATGCACGGCAGATGGGAAAGTCACTCAGGGAGACAAGTCAGCCATGTCGCTCTGTGATGGAATCTGTGATGGACAAGGATCAGCAGACACCCACACAATTGTTTCTCCTCACCTTTCTTTTCTCCATCTCCTGCTCTCCCAATGACGTATGATTGTGTAGAAATGCCTCTTCAGTTCAGTGCTGTTTTAAAGATAAAGCAGTCACAACTTTTTGCTTTTCATGGAGGCAAATTTCCAGAGATCCAGTGCTTTTCTTTCTAATAATATGACCTATGCAGAGGTGAGGAGAGTAAGAGTATCAAGATAATTGTCATGTAAAAGTTAAATTACAAACATGTTTATCTTTATTTACAGGAATCAAATAAGAGTGAAAAATTTAATAGGACTTTTATAAGGATTCCGCCTGGACTTTTTTACTTTATTACATGTCCCTATAACACATTTTTAGTTAAATTATCTTCCACTTTGAAAGAGGAATTGTAAAAACCCAATAAAAGCCCAATCTATTGTCAATCAGGCAAAACCTACAGCTTCACTTTTTCATACATTTAACAAAGAAAATTTTGGTGGATTTTAAATGTTGATATTCCTCTGTGCAGAGCTTGTTTCCAAGTGTAATTAGAGTAAATCAGACATCAGAGGCCAAAACTACAGAGTCTCAGCTTCACAGAGAGTCCAGCCAATAGTTTGAGCTCCAAAGGGTTCAGAAACAGCTTCAGTTTGAAATTAGGCTCATTTTAGTCAGACTTTTTAGGAAAAACAGGACCAAATGATATTTTTAAAAATCCCTGTAAATTACGGTAGTACAAAAATGTGGATGGATGATAATTAAAGTTGGATAAAATAAAAAAAAATGGATAAAATATAATTTGTTGAAACTCATTACTAGTTCTTAGTTTCACTTCTTTGAAAGTAAGAATTATTGTGAAATCAAATAAACCACAGTGCGTTGCTTCAGCTATTCATGCTTTTTGGATGATGTGTGACTTTGAAAGTGTCTATGAAAGGTTAAAAAATGAATTTCACAAAAACATGGACGCAGTATCATTTGCCCAATTGCAGCTCTGACAGTTTGTTGAATGTTCTTCCCCCTCTCGTCCCCATTCCACACTGCTCGGTGCTGTCAAATAAAGCTGACGGATTAAAATATCTTTTAATTTTTATGTATTTATTTTTTCTTTAAAAAAATAAATACATAAAAAATTAAAAGATATTTTGGTCTATAGTCAACTTGTTACTAAGGAATATTTTCACCAATTTTTGTGGTTAAGCTTTTTTTTCTTTTCTTTTTGGAAATAATGACGCCACACTAATTAACTGTTATATAGAAACATAGCTGTTACTTTAAACAAAATAATACTTGTGTAGTAAATGTGTCTGGTGTTGGATAACTGCTCAACGAATAGGCTTGAATTTCCTCAGCAAGTTATTCAAGTAAATTTAACTGAGTTGCACCTCTGGTTATAAGAAAGTTAGACATTTTACTTAATTTCAAGCTGAAGTAAGGATTCAAAGGTTCAAAAGATAGTAAAATTGCTTCTGTTAAAATATATATACAGTTGTCTTTGTGGTTTTTCATTTTGAAAAGAAAGGTATAATCTGTCACAGTGGCACAAGATCTTCCTACATTAGTCAAGACTTGTTTTGCCCTGTGTGAATGTCATCATGTAATACTCCACCTCCTTATGTGGTGATGGGACGTATATCTGTCAAATGTAAAATTCTCTTTGGCCTTATCACTTTCTGTAATAATTTTTGCTTATAAAATGCTGGAGGCAGTTGAGTGAGTTACTTACTGTTTGGTCTCCCATAAATGAATAACTGCAACGCTGTAAATGTCACATGTGTCTGATACAAAGAGCTGAATGGCAGTATTTTTTTTCTTTTATAAACTGCAGTCTTTCTATTTGTGTGTGCAGTATAGACCACGGGCTCCAATCTCACATTTTGCCTTGCCAGTGCTTGAAGAGGAAGTAAAATTCTGTACTAATGTAAGTAACTACTCAGCAAATTGTACAACTCCCAGTACAGTGTCCCTGCAGACAGCATGGCAGCTTTGTCTGGATGTATGCCTTTACATTCCGTTTAAACATGGGTAACACTTTCTGGACACCAGCTGAACTGCCTGATTTTCACACTGAAAAACCAGAAGAGGGTTTTTAAATCTGTGTAACTCGTGCGTAGCTTTCACAAACCCTTCAGCAGGACGTTAAAATTCATATACATTGATTTTCACAACTTCGAAACCGCTATTTTCAGATGGCAAATTGAAACTGGGGCGGACCACCCAAGCACAGCCAATCAGAGCACTGCTCTTGGCACTTGCCTCTGGGTTGATGAGACGTAAAATACTTTATTATTAGCTGCAGACAGCGTGCAGCGGTTTAATCTTTGTCAGGAAGTGCTGATTGTACAAAATACTCTTTGAGGGAAAACACAAAAATCACTCACTACACTGTCCAACCTTTTCGTACATTTTAAAATATGCTTTAGTAAATGCATTATGTGGAGGGTACAGTTGTATATTATGCAAAAATAGAATAGCTTCTCTTAAAATGACTTGACATTTTGGAACTAATAGTGATATGATGAAACTCAAATGGGCACTATGTAACTTTTCTAGTGCTTGTTTTCGTAGAAATGTTATTGCTTTATCTGTTGTATCTGTCTTTTTTTGCTCAAACCTTGCAAAAGAAAGGTCCAGTATCTTTAAATCTAGTGTGACGAGACATTTTACAAAGCAGAGGGCCTGATTTTACTATCAAATGTCATTATGGCTGGAGCAGTGGCAGGTACCTGGGGTGAAACGGTCCGTCACAACAACACCAAGCTTTCATCTGCGCCAAACATAAACAAATGGCTTTGTTCTCTGCAAAGACAACAGGCCAAACCAGACCTGCATGCATATGTGTGTGTGCGTGTGTGCGTGTGTGCGTGTGTGTGTGTGTGCGTGTGCGTGTGCGTGTGTGTGGGTAAGGGACACAGAGAGAGAGAGAGAGAGAGAGAGAGATCAAAGCAGGAGAGTTTCAGCCTTTGTGTGTGGGACGTGGCGACTCACCTACCCAGAATCCTTCGCCTCTTTCCTTGCAGCCCACTCAGGTTTTTAGCATCATCTCAGCATCAAGTATTCTGCTCCTACATCTTCATCGGCCAACTCCTCTCCTCCACAAGCAGCCCTGTTGGCTATCCGAGAAATTGAAATATATTACATCCAACTTTTACACAGCTCTGGTGAAACAGTTTATGTGCGGACACCGGAAAGTCTTTTATTTCTGTTGGTTCGATATGGGTTATGCTGTTGTAACTCGCTCATGTGGTCATAATGTTCTGTACTGCTCAGAGATATTATGGAAAGCCTCTACAGTCCCTCTCTTCACTGACAGTGTCTTAAGGCAGTGTTTATCGGTGGCAGGCCGAAGAAAACAAAGACATTGATTTCTAATCCTAATCCCCTCTATGGCCTCTCTCCTATTGATCATCTATCCATCCTTAACAGGACGCAGGGATGCTGAAGGACAAAACTTTCTCTGCCCATCTCGTTTCAGTCGGTCTCCTTCACTCCACTGACATTCCTTTTAGGAGAATAGACAATTGAATTAACACAGCTACTTTATACAGAGGTAGAAGAAGTGCATTGGTGGAATACAGTCCTTTCAAGGAAATATAAAACTAAAATATAACAGTATGAATTGTTACTACTCATGGAGCCATACTACTGATAATAATAACCAAATTTTGTACTGAAATAAGCATTTACCATCACTAATGATTAAATGTTTTGCATGTCAAAAGAACAAAATTCAGAATGGATTTGAGCTTTCTATTGTTGGTGCCATTTTGATGACTTTCAGAACTATAGAATATTTTGTTTTGAATTGAAATGCATTGGCAATGGACCTAAAAAATGAATAGAGTCACATTCAGGCTACAGTGAAAGTGTCTAGAGTTACCCCTTGCTCATGAGCTGTTAGCGTGGGCCCATAATGACCTGCTTCCTCTCCACTTTGCTTATCCAGAATGTAAGGATTATTCCCTCTACATGATCTTAACACAAATATTATTAAAGTTAAACCTCACACATGGTTTGGCAGGGACATTGTTTTGTGGGCGCTGCTGGGAAAAGTGTAATTTAAAGAGATAAGGTTTAAGAAGATGTTGTCTGTTCTCCTGTATAGAGCAATTTTCTGTAGTGCAATATTTCAAAACCATAACAGCACATGTTATGGTTTTTGTTTTTCATTTTCCAGGTTCCAAAGCTCTGCTCATGAAGACCAGGTTGAGACCAAAATAATGGATAATTCTAGACCAACACTGGGTAAGACTGAAATCAGATCTCAAAATCATGCGTCACATGAAGCCTGACAAGATGGATTTTTCTTTCTTTTCTTTTTTCAAACTAAATATCTTGCAAATTCAAGTTGCAATGCAAGATGCACAATGAAAACAAATGTATTTCTCTGACAAGTAGCCTATACCCCAACATCCATTTAATATTTCACTACAGTGTTGAATGTCAAATAAATCTTTGTCTCTTGCTAAATAAATAAATAAATATTAATCAAATAAGGAGTTAGTATTCATAATCTCAAACTGCATACGTGAGCCACAGTTATCAGTGAAAATGCCTTGAGACATTATCATTACGCTCTTATCCTGAATCATGTAGAGACAAATTGCCAGTGGGAGCAGGTATTTGCTTTGGCTGAGTTGGGAGATTTCAGACGTGCTTGTGTTGTTTGCGCTCGGACTTGTAGGATTATTGTTAATCGCAGTGGTATTCCTGAGGGATTCTACTCCACAAAGACTCTGATGTGGGGGGTCCGGTGGCCACACCCCTCGCTCCCCACAGGCACCTCTTAAACCAGACAGAAATGCCAGCAGACTCCAAATCCTTAAAACACCAACAATAGGATGAGTCTTGCAGCCCAGCAGAGATGATAAGGGCCCCCAACCACCCTGATAATTTCACTCAAACAAAAGATGTCTACATGCTCGACTTTGTATACAATTGGATTGGAAAATAAGCCAATAAAGGCAGAAAATGAAGTCCTCAAAATTCAAGTCATGGAACTTGGAATTTGTCTCTTCTTTTCAAGTTAAAGTAATGTTCTCTTGTATATTAGCACTGCTAAATATTGGAGCAGCAGGTTTTTGAGTGGTCGGCGAGGGATATGTCTATTTACGGTATGCATCAGGTGTACAATGTATTAGTATTAGAAGGAGTGATAAAGTACTGATAATGGGGTATGACACATGAGATGTTGGCCACTGTCTCCGCAGTTAACTCTTCTCCAGACGTGTTACATTGTATACAACATTATAGGAGGATTTGGGACAGTGTGCTATTTGGAATACTAGGAAGTTAAGTAATATTACAGATGTCATTGTGACAGAAAATGAGGATTAATATTCAATGAATTGTGTTTTCCTTCATATTGCTCCTTTTAGAAAATGTTAATGTCAATGAATAAATGACATTAGCAGTGGTTGATAAAGACTCAAATACCAAAAATACATTGCAGATACTGATTTTAATAATGAAAGTACTGTGGTAGAAATCATGCCAGTACAAGGTGGTTTTAAAAACAATTCTAAACTCATTCCTCATTGGTCATTTTCAGATACAGATCATGCATTACCTGTTGTGTTGTGACCGATCCCATCTCTCAAATAAAAGACACTTGCTTGTTCATCTTTGTATAACATGAGATGCTTTGCTCTGCAGAATGCCTGGCCTGGGGCTGTTTGTTTCCCTGTGTGTGTGGTAATAGCTGAGCAGAAGTCATTAATAGTGGGGTAATGTGTGTCAGATGCTACCTGTCCACCAGCAGCCGCAGCAGCAGGGGGACTGAGCCAGGACACGAGTGAGTGGACACAATAATGACAGGGACCGACCGGCCAACTCGGACAGCTGCTCCTCTCAAAACACTCACTGGCTCTTTGTCCGTTTCTCTTTTATGGTGTATCTTCATATATGAACTACACACTTTTTCCTAAATTGGTCGGTTACAGTCTAGCAACTATCTTTATTAAACATACAGCTTATATCGAAAAAGTTGGTGAAAAAAGTAATAAATGTTGCTGCAATTTTTAAAGGTTTACACACTTCACTTACAATGAATGTTCTGATCAATGAAAGGGAACTCAACAGTGATTTTCTAAAATCCTGCCATGTCTAAAATGTTGCAAAATGTTCCACTGCCATATTTCTTTTGTGCTTAACTAACTTTTTGGCGCTGTCTTTTAACTCTTTGATGTGATAAAAAGGCATTGTTCTTTATGTCTTATATATGTATGTATGCGTGATTTGCAAAACCACACATTCTGTTTTGATTTTCTTTTCACTCAGCTTCCCAACTTTTTTCTCAATTAGGGTTGTAAAACAGTGCACCCGGGGCTGTTCTGTTCATGTTAGCGTGGGAATGCCTGTAGCACTCTGTCACCCTCAGAGGTGCGGGCTCTAATCCTGAACCAGGGCACCTCTGTGTTGTGGCTCTCCAGCTGTGCAGTGAGCCGCCCGTGTGCAGGCCTCCATCTCACAGCCTTCAGCTCACGGCCGGCCGCGCACCAAAGACACCCCGCTGCCACTCCCACAAGGAAGAGCGAGCCCGGATTAGCCTTCTGTACGCCCGCCCTAATCTGGACACAAAACACACAATCGCCTCCCACTGAGGCGCCGAGACAGAAAGATTCAATTCGATTTACCCCTGCTCTATATAACAAGACTGTCTTTTAGGGTTAAAATTACTGGTGCTCAGGCTACCATGAGTCAATGTGGATTCAAGGCCTAAACTGTGTCCTTTTCATCCTGTTAAATGATTCCTTCTGCTGTTGCTGCACCACCACAAAGCTCTCTACAGTGCTTTGGTTAAAATAGCACGGCCTTATCACGTGCACCTAAAGACAGTACCTTTTCAACAATTAAAGGCAGAAACAATGGGAGAAAATGACAATAACGAAAATATGGAACTCCACAAGGCTCAGTTCTTGCCCCCCTGATGTTCGCTCTCATATTGACATTGAAAGATAAAACTAATTAAACCACAGTACTTTTCATTCATCATTTAGAAGAAGCACCTACTTATATAGGAGTTACAACAGTTACCGGGAATAATTGAAAGCAATCATTCAAATGTCTTATTTTCTGTCAGTTTTGTTTGAAGCATTGTCACAAAGGCTACCTGCCAAGTGTGGTGTCAGCGTCTTATTGTTTGACAGAAGCTGCAAATTTTGATTGCTCGAGTCCAGAGTCCTTCTCTTTCTGTTGCTCAGACAGAAGTGGCTCATTAAACCCCATCAGCGTTTGTGTTTGTGCTGTGTGATTTGAATGTACTGAAGTGAGGGAGGATGTGAGTGCTTGTGCTTGAAGGCAGCGCTCATTAGGCTGGAGAAAAAACACTGACATTTCTGCTAGAATCATATCTCCATTTGGTTCATGTATCAAAGACGTTCCTCTGAGTGTGTGTTTGTGTGTTGGGATATTGGTTGGGAGAGACAGATGTTTGCTGATTCAACAAAATATGCACTGCAAACTCAGCCCAATTTAGAAGAGGAGAAAAAACAGAACGTCCACGCAGACGCTCACGCTTAATTCTTTCCTTTTTAATTCTACTTTCTGTTTTCCTCAAATTCCTCCCTCATTTGTGTCTGCCCCGCCGTTCACACATTGTGATCTAACAACAGCACAGTTTAGCTGGCTGTTCTTTCCGGACTTGTTTTCCCAGTCTGTCTCTGACTCAAATCTCACATTCTCCTGCCACACTTTAATCGAGAATTGCACATCTTTATCTAAAGCAATTCAATTTACACTACAGATTAAATACATTACAATACACAAGGTTTATTCCGATAAAATGAAAAGCTGTATACTATGATACGGTTTGTCATTTATTGCAATGCAATATGGCAATGATTACAATTCATCAATTCTTCCTCAATTCTAATTTACAATGTACAAACTAGATAAAAAAGGCCATAAATAAACAAAATTTTTCTTGAAGCTAAATATTAGCATCAGACATAGGCTTACATTGGACACATAAAGACATTTTCTAATCTACGTTTTATAACACTCAAATAAAAGACACAGGTAAATCATTTAGGTTGTTAATATTGTCAGAGTGTTAAGTGGTAAGAATACATTCGGCCCAGCTCCTCCCATTTCTCTGGGAACTTTGCATAATAAAGATGCTGACATCTTGAGATTCAGTGTCATCCACTCATTCACACCCACACACACACCCACACACACACACCCACACACACACACACACACCCACATACACACACACCCACACACACACACACACACACAGAAAGACATGTGACATTTTTTCTTCAAGTCAAGCCCAAAGCAGCAAATGAAAGAATCTGAAGCCATACAGCGTATGCACAGCCTTACATGTCAGCCTTCACAAAACAGTTCATAAAACAATATCATAAACGCTTGAGTGTGAAACTCTCAGTAGCTGAATGATATCTGCAGAAATGTTCATTCCTCCACAGAAGAAGTTCACAAAAGTGCTGCTTCAGTCTCACTCTGTCTCACATTATGTACTCCAGTCATTGTAATCCAAAAAGTTCCTCTAAAGTGCGTGAATGAGGTAAAATGAAATTGTTCTCCAGTGGTTCCAGGAGTTCAGACTGGAACCATTGTGTGTTGCATGTGTTCCATTTGTGAAAACATTTCCTGTTGCACTCGTGCCAGTAATATGTCCTGATGTGAAGGTGTGATGATCCCAAGTCTGTCCAACTCCCTGCGGAATCATCATTTTATTATCAGATAGGAAATATTATAAAGCAGTTCTAACAACAATTACAAACAAAAAAACAATAGACAAATATTTATTTTTGCGTTATTCAACTTTTATCCATGTTCTATTTGTTCAGTCAAAAACACAAAATGTATCGTTCAATAATTTCATAATTGACTTTAGGTTTAGGGTGAACAGGTGGTTAAACTTACTGGTGTGTTAGTGTGAGTAGGCTGTCCAGGCTGGTGTACCCTGCGGCTGCCAGTGTGTCTCTGTACCTCTCCAGGCCAATGGACTGGAGCCACTCGCACACGGACCACTCTTGTAAGCACACTTCAGGTATGACTGACACACACACGTCTGTGCCAAGATCTGTTTCCAAAATGGCTGCTGAGGGTCTGCATATGATAAAAGAGAAGCGTTTTTGTTTTGTTTTTGTACAGGTTACATCAATAACAATCTATTTTAATAGGCAGTTTATGGAGATAAAAAAAATGAAATTAAAAGATAAAATAGAATAGCACAATACCTGTCTACCCCAGTGCGGCGCAGGGTCCCTGGGTTGCGGATGAGTTTATCTAACATGTTTAGGATCTGGCTGAAGGTGGGCCTCTCTGCGCGCTCCTTCTCCCAACAGTCCAACATGAGCTGGTGCAGCACTACAGGACAGTCCATCGGAGCTGGGAGACGGTAGCCCTCCTCTATTGCTTTGATGACCTAAAATATATTATAAGAGGTTGAGTTAGGTTGTATTATGCAATCTAATAGAAGTACAGTTTGCTATGCCATTTATGTGTGTTAAGTTAACAGTAAGTAACAGTTTAATGGTCCCTAGTTACAATAACCATAGTCTGGTGAGATTTAAATGATGAAGACACACAAATACTACTCCTTACAAAACACACTAAGGAAATAAAAAGACGTATTACTTTTTTTGTTTCTCAAGATCTTCAATTATGTTATACAACATACAACAGTAAAACATAGTGTGGGAATAGTGGATAAACAGCCGAATATAAGAAGTACAGCTCACCTCGAGAGCCTCTCATGAGCACTGCAGATGAAATCAATCACGTCTTCGGCATTTCCATATGCCACAAAGACTCTTTGACCCATTCATATTTAACCAGCTTTGATAGCAAAGTGATTGCAAATTTGCTCAGAAATTGAATTTATTTAGAACGGTTTAGGAGGCGTAAATTAAACTAACGTTCATATAGTTTATGTTTGGAAAAGCCCCAAGAAGCCACATCTACTGGCTTCAATAAAACATCAACATTCATATTCAATAAAATGGCCTGCTGTTGGACCAAGCTTACTTCAAGCATTATTCAAAAAGCAATTTCTGCATTTTTCGAAACACCAAACAAGGTCTTTGACACTGAGCTAAATGGAGTGAAACTAAGCCAAAAGGGACGTGCCCTTTACAACCTATGTGTAGTGCCTCTAATGCAATGTGTTTGAAGATTTGAGCTTTTCATTTGGCATGTACTACCGAAGACATTTATAGAATTCATTGTACTTAAAAGGAATAAGTCAAGTCTGTACAGAGAAGTTTTAACTACGCTTTATATAGTTCACTAAAACATTGTTGATTAAAAGTTATTTCAAAAGCAAGCTAGATAAGAAACAAATAATTAGAAACAAATAATGTCCTTTTCTTTAGTACATGTGACGTGTTTTTGTTTTTCAAGCTTTTGCTTTTTGTGTTAAAAATGTCTGGCTTAGAAGAGAAAACAGGATTCATGTTACGCACATCTTGGTTGTTCATGTCCCAGTAAGGTCTTTCTCCGTATGACACCACCTCCCACATGACTATGCCATAACTCCACACGTCGCTTGCTGTGGAGAACTTCCTGTAGGCTATGGCTTCTGGGGCTGTCCATCTGATGGGAATCTTCCCTCCAGGGGAGAGGTAAGTCCCAGTGGCCTCCTAAAACACCAAAGAGACCTTATAAGTAATGATGTTTACTGATTCCGTTCACAAGCAAATTGAATTATCAATTAGTAAATGAGGACATGTGCCAGAAAAGAATTCAGACTCTGTATAACACATTTTTTACATGTAAAAATGACTAATACTAATTTAGTGCTGATGCTCTTACCCTGGTGGTATAAGCCGTAGTCGGGTCGTCCTCCAGAACTCGACTGAGGCCGAAGTCGGACACCTTACACACCAGGTTACTGTTGACCAGGATGTTGCGCGCGGCCAGGTCTCTGTGCACGTAGCTCATGTCTGACAGGTACTTCATCCCTGAGGCAATGCCACGCAGCATGCCCACCAGCTGGATCACTGTGAACTGACCGTCATGTTTCTGCACAAATAAGAAGTAAGTCAGCAAATTTACACTGCCAGTGTTTGTACTTGATACTTGTAACCAAGGACTTACTCGAAGAAAAGCATCCAATGAGCCATTTTCCATGTATTCTGTGATGATCATTAGTGGCTTACCTACAAAAAAAAAAAAATACCATAAACAAAGGAAATAATCAAAAGTTAAAACTAGAAACAATACTAATACAGAATGAACACTAGTTTTTAGTTTTTTTTAGTTTTTTTTTTATTCACCATATGAATTAAATGTATATTTGGTCCCAAAGCAGTTATTAACAGTAATTAACAATATTACTATAATGCAAAACTCACATCTAGTGACAACCCCTTCCAGCCTGATGATGTTGGGGTGCTCAAACTGCCCCATGATTGATGCCTCTGCCATAAAGTCCCGCCTCTGTTTGTCTGAATATCCTGCTTTGAGGCTCTTGATGGCCACGTAGATCTCCCTTTTTCCTTGTAAACGCAGTTGCCCGCTGCATACCTCTCCAAACTCTCCTACACACATAAAGAGTACATCAGTGTGAGTGCCAAGCGAGCGTTTGTGAGTGGGTCTGTACATGCCAGCCTTACCCATGCCAATAACCCTCTCGATGTGGATACTGTTGACATCGATCTCTTTGGCAAACTCGTGGATGGCCTGGTCAGGATCTTCGTAGGTGAATGGGTCTATGTAGATTTTCACTCCTGAAGAGGAGGAGGAAGGAAGGTAGGAGTATCAGTGAGAAATATTGGTTGTATAATGGTGCGTGCGTTATGTAAATGTACAGGCCGTTTGTGTGCAGGTGGAGAACAAAGAAACACTGACAATCATAGAATGAGTTATACCTGGATTAAGATGTTTTTCTTCCTCAGAATCCTGCTTGGTTTTGCTGTATTTGCTCCTCCTGTTGAGAAATAATGACAGTGGTTGTTTAACTGGCATGCAAAATAAAGTGAAGTAAAGTGTAAAGTAAAGTGTGTAAATAACTCTGAATATGTTATTATACCGTCAACTGAGCCAATAATAAATCTTCAGGATTGTTTTATATTCAGATTTCCTTGTGTTTCTTTTAGAGGGGTTCCCAGTAATTCAAGGTAATGACAATGACAACAGAGGAAAGCTGAGCGAGCAGATGAAAGCATTGAGGGAAGTGCAGGAGGAGGGGCGAGGCCTCAGGTAGCAGGAGATAAAAGGTGTTTTCCATTAAACAAAGAAACTGTCACAAACACCTTTGTGGTGGAGCAGGTGTGTGTGAATGCTTTGTGTGCCTGTGCACGTGAGCGTGCACGTCTGCTGTGAAGAGGACACAAGCCCCACTGGTGAAGAGACAGTAATGACAAGTCAGGGACAAAGGGATTATCACTGTCTCCACTCTAATCCCCTTTAAAAGCTCCAGGTAACACTCATATTATTTAGACGCACAATGGCAGCTTAGCTGAAGAAATGCATATTATTGACATCACTGGTTTGCTCAGATTGCATGATGGGAAAGAATCAGTAGGTGTGGAAAGCTAACTGTACAGCAAATAACGAGAGTGTGGGTGTGTGTACCTGCGGGTAATGATGAAGACAGCTGCAGATATCAGGAGTAAAATCCCAAGGCCACTGATTGACAGCAGCAGGAAGGCTGAGTTCACCCCTTCTCCAATCAGAGGGAACGGATCTGAGAGAAAGAGACACTAATGAGATTCCAAAATACAGCACTGTCCATAATAAAGATGCACTAACATAGGCAAGATAGATAGCCTCTGTCTCACATGCCCATGCAGAAGATTCTTTGTAGAAAGTGTTTACTACCTTTTGTGTATGTGCATTTGAAATACCTGAATTAGTGGAGAATTCAAAGGGTGCACTGAACTCCCCATATCCAGCAGCGGTGCGGGCACGCACATGAAACACATAGACAGTAAGCGGACTGAGGCCAGCCACATCCACACTCTGCGAGAAAGTTCTCATTATGCGGTAGGACCTCTCTTTCTGATCCTGATTAGAGGAGACAAAAGACACTGGAGTTGGTGCCTGATTGCAAATCCATCACTAGCATCAATGAAATAAAACAGTGCGCCATTATACTGATAATTCTCAACACGTGTACGAGTTGCATTAACTATGCCTGCCTCACCTTTTCGTAGAACTTGACCTCGTATTCGAGTATGACCCCGTTTGGTCGATCTGGTTGTTGCCATGCCAACGACAAACTGTGCCTGGTGACTTCAGTGGCTTGGACAAACGTCACTGGAGAGGGAGCTGACAGAGGAAGATGCACTTAGTATGACATAGCACGAAGACTGTAGTGTCTATTTCTGTAGTAGTACTGAGACAGTAAACACAGCGGATTCTAGACCATCTTCTGGCCTGTTTGTCAACAATCCCATTGACCCACTGTACCTGCAAGCTGACCTAAATCTCATCCTTCTCACTCCATAATAGGGACTTCTACTCAAGTCTCGTCTGCTACATTTTCAGGGCCTTTATTGCAGTTTGTCCTCTTTTGCGGCTGTTATGTGATACTGGGCCATATGGCGGTGCAGCTTGGACTTGATATATGCCAGACATACTTTGGTGCTGTGCATGAAGTTATTTCCCCGGGGCACCTGAACCTAAGCAGGTGCACTGGCATCTAAATGGCACTGTTAATGCTTTCGTGCAATGACAGTTGAGATGTAGCAGCAGCATGTGAACATAGCACTCCTTGAAACTAATGGAGAACGTATGTGACAAGCGCACATACACCACATACACCATGTCACCTCTGCAGCGAAAATGAAACACATAATAAAAACCCAGGGATTTTTTCAACACATCCGGGGTCAAAGCCTGAGTCACAATGTCACACTTGTACACTAATACTGTATGTCAGGTGAAGTTATTTTCAAAAGTGGTCTCGTCTAATTTCTGACAAACCTGCTTTTTTCAACCCACTTTATTTGCATTCAGTGATTTACATCTCTCCTCCCTGACAGCCTCCAGAGAGCATCCGTATAATTAATTCAGCAGTTGTAAGGTGTAGGAGGACAGAGCAGTGACAGACTGTGATGGTTTGATTAGGAGCTAGTGTTTCCAGCCGAGAGCTTTCTAATAAAACATACTTTCTTCAAACTAAAATACTACAAATAATTTACATTTGCAAATCAGATCATTTTCCGACGTCATGTTCTCAATAAAGGAATGAGAATGAGAATATGCCTTAAAGCCTCTATAAAAATATCTCGTAAAAGATCATAAAGGCGTATCCAACTCATGCTTCTTACCCACAAGGACCTGCTTCCCAGTGGACCCATGAGAACTGTACAGCCACAGCAGATGCCGCTGTGCTGACCCACATATGATTTTAAGCAGATTTTGCATTATAGAAAAGACAAACGCATTTATCTCACCGGCTTGGTTTGTGGTGACTGTCACAGAAACGCTCTGGGTTGCCCCTGCTTCGCTGACCTGGGAGACCCCGTTTCGAGCCTGCACGATGAAGGTGTAGTGCGTGTGGGCTCGGAGCTCGCTGACCACCACCCTTGTAGTCATCAAGCGGGTCTGTCCGGGGTAAAAGATGACATCCGAATCGCACGGTAAGCACAACTGGGAGCCCGAGTCTGTGTTGGATTTGGGATAGTCTCCATTCTGGTAGATGCCTCTCCCTGGGTGCACATCCGGTCCCACAAAGCCCTGGTCCGACTGCATCCCTAAGCCATTTCTCTGTGCCTCGGGCTGGGACATGTTGTGATTCCTTGACAGCATTTTGTTCCCCTTGGAGCTTTGACAGATGAGGCATTCCACATTGTAGCTTGTGTCGCTGCGCCCCCCCAAACGGCGAGGGGGGCTCCACTCCAGGACGACTGAAGTCTTGTTCACCACAGAGATCAACTGCTGTGGAGCGGATGGCGGCTCTGTGTAAAGAATAGGAACAGTCAGTATAATTGTATTGCAAGTAGAGGAAGTAGACTATATCAAAGAGGAGGGGCTGTGGTGACTTTTGGCTGAGGTTAAATTGTAGACATCTGGGATCTTATTGAGAGCGTTTTTGATGTGTTGGATGCTTTCCTCCCTGGTGTTTTTCTACAGTGCTTACGTATATTTGCTCATGCTTTTCCCAGGCCAAGAAACCCATGCGCTGTATTTAGGCATAATTAAGTTTACGACACACATACTAAGACTGAGGCCTCCCAGTCTGCTACACTGGACCGTCTCATTGAGCATGCCTGCTCTGTACACTCATTGTTTGTATTTACTGCTTGCCTGATAGGACGTAGATCGCAGCTTAGTCATAGGTAATAGGTTCAGAAAACAGCAGGGACTTTCAGGGTTGTGTTCCTCTGTTTTGTAGCAGCAGACTATGTACACAATGGGTTTTCAGTTTGGTGTGCATGCAACGCTCTCACTTGGAGCATTGTTTTGTGTAAGCGCGTGTAGGAAAAGATGCCTGTTTACTTACGGGTGCAGGCCATGGCAGGAGGGTCAGAGTCAGCACGGTAGAACCCAGAGTGGCATTCGCAAACGGCTGTCCCTTCTTTGAGCGTGTAACTGTGGGGAGGGCATTTGGCGCATCCTGGGTCTGAAGATTTTGCCTTGTAGAAGCCAATGGGACAAGCTACAAACAGACACAAACAAAAAAGAAGTCTTTGTCAACACTGGGATGATCCATGACAATTACCTGCTGGGGAATTAATTGCCCTTTTGCACAATAAAAGATTTTATTGCCAGTCATAACAGCACCATTTTACAAGGACAGTTGACATGCTAATGTTCCCATACAGTAAAAAGGACCACCAAAGTGCTTGATAAACTAAAATATTGAACCTTACTTGTCATTTCTTTCACCCTATTACTCTTACTACTACCCTATTACTACTTTGTGTATTTCAAGGGGTAAAAAAAGAATCATAGTATCTGTAGTACACTGAATTTGTTCAGTTCAATTCAGAAAACCTTTTTTATCCTTGAGAGGCAATTCCGTTAATGCAGCATAAAAAAAGAAAACAGATGCAATAGAGTGTTATTGTTATATGTCAGTAGTAAAATAGTTGAAATACAGCCCCTTTTGATCATAATTTACTTCAAAATAATACATTTGCATATTTGTTAGGAAAAGCGTAATTTGCTTGTTTCAGTAAAATTAGTGTGTCAATTTCTTGTGTGCTATTTTGTGGAAAGCATTACATTGTATTTTTGAATATGTGCTATTTATTAAAAAATTCAAGGACATTATTAGCCAGAATATTTAAGTTCACCCTTCAGTCTAGTTCAAAAGGTCACCATTGACCCAAGTCGACTGAACCCTGACCCTTATTGATCACTGCAGACAACAAGTTAATCAACACATAGAGCAACATGTTCAGGGGAGCTCTATCCACACCAGTGAAGACAATATAGAAGCCGAGAAAAGGGCCTTAGTTTAGAGATGCACTATTTTTTCACCCCCCACAATCATTGCAGAAAACATACGAGGAGAATATATTAAAAAACTCCCATGTCGACAGCCCACACAAATATAATTGACATTTCAATATACAGAATCAGAGCAACCGAGAAGAAGAGAGTGTAGGGGAGAGAAGGCTGGAAGTCTTCTCTCTGTGTACCAACCAGTTATGCATTGACAGAACAACAATACGATAAATGAGTGCATAATTATACAGCTTGACATCCACTGGAGAAGCACAGGAGCTTGGCTGGTTAGAGACATTTTCCTCCCTTGAATTCACTTGGAAATCCTGCGTTTGTTTCCCGAGCAATCATTTTCTTCACCACCTTCTTTTCATCATCACTCGCTATTCATTCATTCTTGCTTCCACCAATTCAGCCATCCCCCTTTCACATTTCCAAGGAGATGGAGACATCCCAGTAGGAGGAGCGGATTGGAATGTGGGAATCGTGTGTGTGTCAGCATGCTTTATGACACTCGTGAGCAGATGAGAGGGCGGAAGTGGCTCCTCTGTAATCTCCTCTCACCGACCATCCTGCCCCATCTGCACTAGTCCTCATACATTTGCTCTTTCACACACTCATTTAGGCCTGTTTCTCAGTTTTTCATAGGATTTGCTCCCAGTCTGTGTGCTTTCTACTTTAGCTTCTACTTAACGGCCTTTGTGTCGCAATAGTGCTGGTATTTTAAGGATTGCAAAATACCCCTCTTTAAGTGTCAAGGAAAGCTTTAAAATGTGTCAAGTGATGTAAAACGGCATTTGAAACCATTGAAGACGTATGCACAAATGCAGCTGATAAGATAGCATTCACCTCATATAATAACTGTTAACAACTAGGGCTATTCAGAGAAAATGTGTCATTTAATTTTTTTTGGAATTTTAGGTTTAGGTTAAATTTATGAAATATTAGGCAAATTTATGAAATATTGAGGTTTAGAACATGTTTGTTGAGGTAGATAGTACACAGAATAAGACCCAATGGAGAGACGTGTTTGCAGTAACCCTTTGCTGATTGCGACAACTCAGGGACATGCACCACATCAAAATTAGGACTTAACTCAGATTTAACTTGAAATTAAACTTGGACAAAACACGTATTAAACCAGGCTCAAGCCAAAACACTATAAAGCCTTAAACTGCCATTTTAATTTGATTGTGATAGAGCCTGTAGTCTAAACAACATTTAAAACTATATTTGCCCACTTCGGACTTGGAAGCTGATTATTACAGAGCTGTTCAAGGGGGTTGGACACAGTCTTTGTCTCAGTCTGAACCACTCCTTTTTTCTGTCTTCAATACAGAGATCTGAATGAAAGAATGAAAGACGGCAAGCATTTGAAGCCATAAACTTCCCTCACCAGCTACTCATGTCTCTATTGGGCCTGTTGTCCTCAAGCTTTTGTGAGTCTGAGCGTAGCTTCACAAGAGCGAGAGCTGAGAGCTGACCTGGAATAAGAGCTCATGATGGTGTCATTAACCCGACATTAACCCTACTATGAGACCGAGGGCCTATTCTGAGCTGAGGCACTATTACTTGACGCAGATACTGATAAGGTATTTAGATTATTTCAGTTATTTTAATGTTTATAGAACAAAGAAATCTGTATAAATAGAGAAAAACAACACAAGATTTGAAGGCAGATATACTGCTTTCTAAAAGCTCCTAAGCTCATTCCATTGAGTTTGATGCATCTACTATTTCATAAGTTTATAAATGACCTAGTTTCACACCAGAATATTAGTTTTATCCTTCACCCATTACTGGGTCAGTTTAGGTAACAGCCCTTCTTTCACACTGCACTTCTGCTTGCTACTGTATCTTCTGTAAACAGTGTAATCAGCTGTGGAGCAGGGAAGTGGGCTGATTGGAGGAGACAGCAATAAGCAAATAGATAGGATAGGAGATAAAGTAGGAAGGAAAGGAAGGTGCCCTTTGATTAGTATCAGCACTGTCAGGATTTGCATATGCAGCCTCTCAGTAGCTAAAATGCAAATGCAGCTTTTTGCGCATCTCACTGAGTCTTGTTGGCACACTGTATGCAGCTGTGTGTATTCCCCTTGACCCCATGTTATCTGTCATCAGGCCTTGTCCCCCCCAGCCGAGGAGGAAGTACCCCTGACTGCTCCACTGTGACACCTGCCTGAGTGATGGATAGAGGGAGGGACGGATTGACGGATGGGTAAACGGATTGATAGACTGTCACCGGAGAAGAAGGGAAACTGTTAATCACCTGGGTCGTGCCCTCTTAATTAAAAAAACTCAGAAATCCTAAAGCCCAAACAACTTTATCTTTTTATGTCTGCATTCCATTAAAATGATAACTTGAAGAGAACCTGATAAGGAATTCTGGCACAACTTGATGCTAATCTAATGTGCGCACACACTCACGGAAAGCCTTTCGTTTGCCTACATTTAAATATCCATAAGCAAATATAGAGGTTTTCATGTGAAATCAGTGTGGATTTGTCTGCACTAAGCCAACAGTGCTAGCATTAGCATCTGAATGCGCTCAGTAACAATGATCCCCCTCCCCATGCCACAGATCACCCCTGCCACCAGCTAGCACCCCCTCCACCCTAAACCGTATATCAGCAAAAAACGAGTACGCGATAATGAGAGGAAAGCAGAGGGAGTTTTGCCAATGCCAGACGACCAAGAGGAGTTGGCAGAGCGTCTCGCTGAGCAGAATAACCTGCGAGAAGAAGAGAATGAGTTTGAAAGAGGAGTTGGAATTCAAGCCATTTCCCCCCACCTGGATTTGGCTACTCCAGACAATTCCAGCGCTCTGCACTGTCACCTGCCATACGTGAACATTTGCACATTTCTCCCCCTGTTCTGTATGCTCCTGATCTCCAGGCATTCCCGGGCAGCCCTCCAAACTGTGAGTACATGGGAAGAAGGGCTTTGTTAGGCACAAATTCACAGATACACTAAATCAGCCATCCAACATGTCCACAGTCCAGAAATGCAATAATTAGAGGGGCTGAATGCAGCAATTATACAGCCTATTCTATCATCTGTTCACTCCTTTTTAACTTCCTAAAATCGCTCTTTCAGAGCCACTGCTTTATACACTCCTCTCATCCAAGCATTCTGCAGTTGACGAGGCTCTGCAGGTGCATTGGAAAGATGAGCAACCATGAAATCTCTCTGGACACGGGGAGCGGAGACGCGCACATGCCTGTATGCATTCCAGGCCTCCCAAGGTGCTTAGCAAAATGCAGCCCCGCCATCCAGCCAGCACAGAGGCGGTTAAATACAAAGCTCTCATTCCGCCTCTCTTGCTGTTCCCATTTCTAATTCTATGTGTTGTTTCTTCCTCAACGCTTCTGGTCTCTCCTCCCTCATTTCCGATCCTCCCAGACGGATCGCAGCTGTCAAACTTTTGACGTCTTCATCTCTACTGGTCGTGACCCTGCACTCAGTGGCTAAACTCCCGATGTATATGAGAGCGAGCCTGTCACTCACACTTTTTGACATCTTCATCAGGCGCAGTCATGACCTCGGTTTTAACCAGGGCTTTCCAAAAGAGGGGTGTTCCCAGTCTTGTGTTTCCCCACTCGTCCCCTTTGCACTCTGTGACGCACCCTCAGCGGGGGAGGGGTCGGGTGGCCATTGATGCCTTCTGCTGTCAGCGGCCTTCTTTCATACCACGCTCCCCTATTCAACACCAAATCCCATCTTCCTCTGCAGAGCTCCTGGCCTGATCCTCTCCTTCCTCAGCAGCACTCGGCATGAACTTTTCACAGTTCACACACATTAGTCCGGTTTGCTTTTGGCTCCATTCAGTTTAAACTGACAGTGGACATTTAAAAGATGGAGTTGAGTTAAAAAAATTTGTCAAAGGGAAGAAAAGGATATTTTACCACCAACAAACTGAGACTGGTAAGCCTAAAAAGTACATTAGTATAAGTATAAAAAGGATATTTGAAGTCTAGTCTGGCCAATTAGGAAGATATTGCAAGCAATAAACATTCCTCCCATGCCATTATTCATGTTCTTCTCTAACACATCTAGAGAGAAATCTTTCTTTTTTTCTGTCTTTTTTTACTAAAAAAGTTTGCTAATTTGTGCTTAATCTTTTTGCAAGTTTCACTTCTAACACCCAAGAACTATTTCATATTTTCTGAAGTAATGATGAAAAGACCACCACCATTTCTATATATAACAGCAGCATGTGGAGCTTGAAGTAAAACATGACTTACTAATTATGCCAATATTTTTGTAGTAGCTGTACTCCGTTCAACCATCTGTCAGTGGGGAAGTCTATAATGCCGACTGAGTGATCACACATGAGTCAACACAATCCATACACCTTTTGACCCCACTGGCTCTAAGCAGTCAGGCCTTCTCAACACCCTTTCAGATCTGTCTACTGTGAGTACCGTTCTGTCTCTAACACAAACTTTTGAGCTTAAAACTGGAGGGAGCACTGAGGCACACAGCCAATGGTGCGGGGTCCTCAGTATTCATCCGGAGTTTGATGGATTTCCATTCGAGGCAGCTGAGCCCGGCCAACAACCTGACAGGCAGCGGGAGTGGACTAGCCAGAACACAGAGCAGTCGATAGATAGATGGCACTTCACATCTGCTAGAGGTTCAGTAAAGTCAAGGGTCTCTCCTAAATCTAGTTGAGGAGAAGCATCTTTCAGACCTCAGGGACCACCCCAAAATCCTCCTCCTCTTTTCACACAGAACAAACGGGGCAAGCAGGGTGAAGGTTGTGCTAAGCGTTTATCACCGGTTTGGCCACTGTTCCAGGGAAAGAAGTGCTTTTTCAATTTGAAAAGCCAACTGGCACCAAAAGTCTTTATGTCCATCTTGCTGTGTTGTTCTCCCTTCTTCTCTGTTTGAGTTATTGCTCTGTTTGTTATACAATTAGCCAGCCGAACGAGCCTCATAAATTAGGGGATCACTGAGCTGTTCCCTTATATCTGTCTATGGCTTGGTCCGTGTCCATCTGCGCATGTTTTGGTTATGTGGTCTGGAGGGGGGAGCACCTTTTTTCTTTTCAATAAGCTCACTTTTCCTTCTACTCACCCGTTGCTTAGCTATCCTTACTACCACACAAAAGCTAACAAACACTACACGTCATGCCGACCACATGTACGTTGGTGAAAGGTGTGAACAGCTTGCATTTTGGTAACTGCAAAGTTCAAGCCAGATTTGTTAATGGGAGAGGCCTTTTCATCCAGATGGTTTCTGTTATGTCAAACACCCTTCACTTAGACTTGTGACTTTTTTGTTTTTTTATCACTATGACTGTAAATGACATTTTAGCATTACACTTGTTCCTAACACAGCAATTTATTTGAAGCACATTTTCCAACAGTGACAGGCTTGCTAGTAAGTATGCCATCCTCTAAGAATTTTAACAAGCTAGCACCTATGAGTAATTAAGATTTACAAAATGAGGAACCATGTGTAAAACAACACCCACAACTATTGTTTACTGTCATTTTTAGGAACTCTTTAACCTCAGGAAAGTAGCAAGAAACTTGAAAAGAAAATCACAATGCAGTGAATTTCAAATTCAAAGGTCAGTAACATACCATGTGTATTGCCACGTTCAAGCAGCACCACATACCTTTACATGCTCCATTCTTCTCCTCGTATCCCGGAATGCACAGACATCCACCAATTGGTACCAGCCACTCTCCATCAGCGCCGCAGTACATCTTGGGCTCGTCTCGTTCTTCTGATTGGTTGACACAGGAACCCCTCACCTCCACCAATGACGACGTGTCAGCTCCAGTGACCGTATCGGGGAAAGTAGCCAAGTTTCGTACGGTGAGGGGGCATGTTTTGTAGAAGACCCTCACTGAAACCAAAGCTATGCAAGCGCCTACATCTTGGAAGGCAAGATAGAAGCCTTTCCGGGTCGTGACCTTTACGTCTCGCACCTCTGTGTTCAGTTTCATAATGCGATCTCCAACGTCAACCTAGACAGAAATAGACATTGGAAGTGACATTGGACATGGGCTGACTTCTGCAATGCAAAATGGCTTATTAATGTAAATCAAAATACAGTTTGAATAGCTGAATCCCACCAAATAAGATGCAGTTAAGAGGCATCCAGAGATATAGCACTAAATTAAAAGCAGGAGGAGGTAGAGGTATACCGATCTCTGAACCAGAGTGAGCTGTTACCTGTGTAAAACTCTCATCCGCTGCCACTGTGTCAACTTTAATGAAGCTGCTCTCTTTGATGTAGCTCTCTTTGTCGTCATTGGACTCATGGTAGTACAAATTGAATGTCTCCTGAAAGATAAAAATAAAGGGTTTAGCAACAAAGACTAGAGCCACTTGTTCTCTCCGTCAGGCTGAAAAATACCTTGCAGGTGCCGGTGACTCCAGGCAGGCTGTTGCAGTCTCTCAAAGTGAACTTGACCTCCACATAAACCCTCTGAGCTCCGGACCGTGGAATCCAGTCCGTCCTCAGCCAGTTATTCTGACTTGGTTCGAGGACATTGCAGACTTGGTATGTTCTGATGGGGATGTTCTTCTCATCCATTATGCTCACTTCCTCCCACTGCAATCACACAACATCAATTGTATCATGCAGCCAGGCAGAATGAAACATCTTATAGCACAATTTTGTTCTAGTTTGGGAAGCAGCTGGGGCTTTTTAACTTGGAAATTGAGTTTAGATCAGGAATTTGTTGGAACAGATGCCCATAGTTACATTAATCAATGCTTATGTAAGAAAAACGGATTGGAGACAACAGATTGACTAACTTAAAGTATAAACATTAAAGAAATGTCTTTTGAAGAGAACTGTATCTAAGGAATAGAGCAGGCTTGGTATCCACATCTTACATATGGCAGTGGTTAAAATGATTATGTGTTTCCCTCTGCTGTTTGGCAACTCTAAAGCTCAAGTTTCAGAAGCACTTGAAAAATCAAGAGTAAAAAGGATAGGGTTTCAAAACAGTAGCTGATGAAGGCCGCAACTGTTGCGAAAGTAAAGACAAATAAATTCTGTCTAATGACCACATTTTTTACACCACAGTGGACCCAGATGGCAAATGCCTTTGAGCCCAGGCACCTAAAACAAGTCTTACTTTTGCACTTACCACAAATGCAATCTCACAAAAGCTGATTGTAAATAATGGCTTTTCCATTTGCAGATATTGTGTGGTCATAAATAAAGTAAAGTAACAAGTAAACAAGTCCCACTCCCACACGTTTGGAACACCATTGTACGCGCTAATGAAATATATAAGGCTAACATTGCCGCTTGCCTCAGCAGTCTGTGACATTTCAGCAGGTTCAGATTATAGCAATGTCTCCAAGGTTTTTTTACAGGCGCATTTCCATAGAAGCGAATGCAGCTCAACCTTCACCGCGCCATCCATCTCAATAGAGTTGACTATTTGCCTTGTACTGTGACCCTTTAAATGACCGCCGAGCCTGCCGATTCCAAATTGGCTTTTTATTGCCACTGAATAATAATCTGCTCCCTTCCCTACTGGTGAGAGTTGTATACACTCTAAATGTGGCGTGTCGAAAGAGGGAGAGAGCGGTGCTGAGACGCACGATGACAGAATGTGCGTGTCTGAAAGGGAGGGATGTGTGAGGGGCTGTGTGGCCAAACAGGATCGATACGTCACTAGAACTTGTTACAATGCTGCGTAGAATTTTCAGTCTGATCAAATTGAGTAAATTTTACTTTAGAAACTTTTTTTCTTTTTGATAAATTTGAGTAGTTTTCAAAAAGCTTGCATTTAGGGCTGCGTAAATATAAAAATGTTTATCAAGACTGAGATTAAATGTCTTTCAAATGGTGAGGTCTACAGCCACTGTCAGTGAATGCATGTGGAGAGGAGCAGAGTCAAGACTTTGGAGTAAAAAAAAAAGGCTTTAGAGTTAAATGGCAATGATGAAAGTTGTATTGTTCGTTCAGGATACTAATATTGACAGTCATAGTGAGTCAACATCAATTAAAAAATGTGATTGTTCATTATGTGGGGGAAAAAAAATCTTGATTCCATTTTAAACCCAGCACCTACTTGCATGTTAAAAAATAATCTTTGGCAGAATTCTTTATATCTAGTAAGAAAACCTTCACTTTTGTATTGATTATCTGGTGTGTTCAGGCCCAACAGTGTACTCTGGGCATAATGTTTGAAGTTATATCGCTATAGCATAGTAAATTAGATTTAAACAAATTCTACTGTGTTTTTGTATGCTAATTTGGGTTACTCGAGTCTGCTTGGAACAAATCTATTTGGGATAAAACAGTGTGCTATCAGCATAATACATTAGAAAATATACTGTAAACAGGTACCAAACGAATGATCAGTTAGCGTTATTAATTGTTTTAATGGTTGTGTTTATTGTTAGCCTGTATCATCAAAAACAAATGCACAATAGAATTTAATATTTTGTTTGTCAGTCTGATAAGCACAATAGGATTTAGCATTTGACTGTACTGTATTCAGCTACGCAGACTATGGAGTCTATAGGGGAAATCCTGTGTGTGAGTGTGGATCGTGTGTAATGAAGAAGAGTGCTGTAAAGAGTTTGATGGCTCCTTGTCTGGTCCCCCTTTGGAGTCTTTGTCAGCAGATTGAAATCACAGCTGTCAGAAGAAAAAAGGAGCAATGCACTTGCCCCAACCGCACCACGGAGAGGATGGCTTTTGGTGTCTGTGTGCGGGTCTAAAAGTGTGTGAAGCTAAAGGATGTCGAAGACTGGGGGGTGCCTGTAATCAAAAGCTCAGTGCGTGCAGACCAGGACCCTGTCAATCAAGCAGCATGTGAGAGAATAAGCGCACCATGACTGGAGAGGACTGAGGAAGAAAGAAGAGTCAAGTTCGTCCACCAACTCCTACAAGAGCAGAGGCAATGATGTACAGATGGCGCATACACTAAGAAGTAATAAAAGAGACTATACTTCAGTGATGCTTTCTGGCAAATGTATGGTACTAAAAATCCCAAAAAAACGACACCCACCACCAAGCTGCTTCCTACTTTTATCATTTGCCAAACACAACGCCAAAAATCTCATATTAGCACTTAGACTGGGCGAACAACAGCTCATTTCAAAAAATCTGTGGGATGATTATTTGCAGTCTCCAGACTAAGTGTGATTTATTTCCAAAGAGAAAACAGGTTGTAAACTGTGTATTTGTAAGAAAATAAATTAATAAATGGAAAAAGGAGAGAGAAAGGGAAGAAGCTCCCACTCACCCCTCCCTCTGAAGGACTGGCTGCCCATTTCAGTTCTCCTGGCGCTGTCCTTGTATCCAGCAGGGTCACTAAAACGCACACATATGCAGGTGGCATCAGGGAAAAACAGCCAGTACAGTATTTGATCACATCACTGCCAAATATATCATTTTGAAGCAGTGCCAAAATACATGTTAACATTTCTATATCACAGAGACAGGCTTAGGACGTGATTGTAAAAGGAAAAAAAACAAAACAAAAAAAAAACTAATCAGCAGCTAATCTTTTCATTTTATTCTTTTTCTCCCCTTTATTTTAGATATGGATACGCTGAACTAGTCCCAATGCTTGTCCCACGTTTACAGTACAGGCTTTGTTCATAATTATCCTTATTACACATTTACTAAATGCAAACTGTATTTTTTACTAAAACGCAAAAGTGCGTATTAAATCAGATAAGCAAAGAAAAACTTGCAAACAACAAGCAAAAAGATGTTAAAATTCGAGCCCGTTCCTGGAGCGCACATGATGCGCATAGAGCGGTGTCCAAACACGGAAACGTCTGACTTGTAAATGTCTCACGCAGGCTTTTTACGTTTTCTTCTTACCTTCGTTGGCAGGATAAACCCTCGTCCTTGCACTGGCCACTGTGCTGGATATCCATATAAAAGTGCAAATCGTTCTCCATTTGCTGGCCATGTGTGCTGTGTGGAAGTGTGCGTAATCCCTGTTCACTCTTCTGCGCGCAGGCTGAGGCGCTTCCATCCCGGTGGGAAAAGTGTGTGTGAATGAACGCAAGTGTGGACGCGAGTTGGATGCAGCGAGGAGAGCTTGTGGGGCGGGATCTCACGCCCAGAGGCTTGTGCGTTAGTGGTAAATTCAAATGACACGAGACGAGTGACACACAACGCTACATCCCCAGGGGCGCAGGAACACTGTTAAAATGCTCTGATAAAAAAACAGGATCAGGTTTCCAGTGATTTAATGAATGAAGGTGACTCCTGCATGCACTGGGATGACCTATAAAAATGCAACGTGGGCGGAAAAGGAAACTACTAAAGATATTTTAAAAAAGAAAAAGAAAAACAAACTTACACCAACAACAAACAAAAATCAGAATATCGCCAAAAGGTGTGTTATTTACTTTAAACATCAGACAGCCATCACCGCATTCCAATAGACAAGAGTCAAACATGGCACTACATCTTCACACCAGGGCACGCTCTAACACTCAACTGAGATATTTGCGCGCAATGAACGCCAAAGGAAAATGTCTGCTTGTATCTCACAAAGCCTGTCAGTGGCATTACAAAAGATGAATGTGTATTTCCTGATAAAGGTTAGACTGACTGTGCCTGAAGCTGCTAGTCTTTATGGCCGATCAGGCAGCTGGAGGTTCTTTGTCCTGTAGGCGAACAGCGTGACTACAGCGCCGCCTGTTGACGACGGGTAAAAAATAAATAAAATAAACTGATATGGAATCTTAAAGTTACAATTAAAGAGGAGGGGAGCACAAGGCCATCCTCTCACTGTCTGATCACAATATCTGCAGTAAAAAAAAAACTTGATTATTTTAATAATTACATAGTGCCTGTGAACAAAAAGGCAGCGGGACAAAGGCCCGGTGAGTGCTGGATCAAACAAAGAGCGGCACATGAACTGTCCTCCTACACTCTGCTTTTTAAAGGCACAGGGAGTAATTGTTTTAGGTTCTGCGCAGCTTGAAGAAGAAACAGACTCTCTTCTGGCGCTGACATGGTTGTTTGGATGCTGACAATAACAGAGGCTCTTCGAGGTCCTTTAAGACGTTCGGGCTTGCAAACGCCAGACTTTAACCTTGTACATACTATATCGCATACAGTTTTGGGTTAAAGAAATAAAAGCTGAATAATTTAGCTGCAACATTTGTTTTCATTGTGTGTGTTGATGGTATAGCGGCATGGCGAGGTATATTCTGGTGTGGCTCACTATATAGCCGTCTCCATCTCGCTTTGTGTCCCGTAGTTGCTATGCCGAAACCATCTCGATCCCCTGTTAGGCATCATAATGGACCCAGGAAGAGCATCTGGCACTGTGAACCGCCAAAAACCATTTCACCACTTCGACCTGCCACTCTCCGCGTCCTCCATAATACCGTTTTCGTGTTTTTTTTTCTCCACCATCTCCACGAAAGACTGCGCAATTACAAAGACCCAATTAGCCGAAATGGGATTACGATTTCGCCGAGGGACCAACGGACCAATCGTGTGGCGCATCGCAGCCCATCCACCAATGGGGCGGCGGCGCAGGTGGGCGGGACACGATTGTTGGGCGGAGGTGACATAGTGACATGGATGGAGAATGGTCCCGTTGTTTCTGGTCATTTGTGTCACCAAAGTTTTGATTGATGACCATCGAGATGTTTTCCCACTCTCCCCTGAGGATCTGCGCTCTCGAGAGGGGGTTTCGACATCGCCCCCATCGCCGATGAACCTCCACTTTAAGCCTGGTCCATGGCCTAACATGGCTTCAACACACACTTTTGTCCAGTTTGAGGCCCCAGATGGCTGC
This sequence comes from Rhinogobius similis, assembly GCA_019453435.1. Lineage (NCBI taxonomy): Eukaryota > Metazoa > Chordata > Actinopteri > Gobiiformes > Gobiidae > Rhinogobius > Rhinogobius similis. The sequence continues at coordinate 21,797,319 of CM033632.1, read as the reverse complement.
TGCCCACACATCTGTATTGTTTATCACTAAATATAGGACGGCCTGTCTGTTTTTTATTTGTATGCCTCCACATGTCAACCAGTGTGCAGATCTCAAGGGCGTAACAATGATCAAGACAGTGAAGCGGACAGGAAGAAATAAAGAAAGTACACAAAGTAGCCAAATGTAACTGCGCAAGTGTAAAGAAGAAAAGCCCAAGGGACGGTAGGTGTGTGGGCGGCTGAAAGAAACGAACAAAAGAAGCAGAGAAGAGAGATGAGCGTGGATGTGATTGGGCGGGTGGGTGGCGGCGACGCACAGAGGGGGCTGTTGGGTGTTGGAAAACGGAGCTTTCCTCAAAGCCTCATTAAGATATTCCTGGAGCGAGAGTTTTCATTTGGCTTTCAGTCCGACACAGAGCTGTGCCATCGCACTGTGAGCAAAAACAATTTCATATTCAAAGCACTAGACCGATACTCTGTGGATTCTGGCACAAATGATAATCAGATATTCTAAATCTGAGTGATGAGACTGAATGGTCAAACTCCTTCAATGGGCATGGCGTCATTAACATGGCTGAGGCGTTTTGATCAGTGCCCAGCTCACTTCTTAGCAGCTGCTCCAGTCTGCTCAAATGACTTAGCAAACTGGTGTTTATGCATGTGGACGTCCCAGTGCCAGGCGTGCGCGTGTCTCTACTGTACCAACAAAGGAAGAAGTGAACAGAAGGTTTCCTCCAAGCCACCAAAACACCAAAAATGTTTTGTCGACTGAATAAATCAGTGACAGCCGTGTGCTTTGAGTGCATGTGAACGCGATTGTGTGTTTTTGGAGATGTGTTTGCATGCTGGCGTCTTTGTGCGATTGCATAAACACTGAGCTGGAGTGATGAGATGTTCTCTCCATCCATCTGTTCTGCTGGCATTTCAGAGAGCTGCCACCAGAGAAGAGAGAGTCAGAGAAGAAGGTGTACAGTAAAGAGGATTTTCTTGAGTTAGCAAAACACTCAGTAGTAAAAGTGTGGTTTGGACACAAAAATGAACAGAATTTCATAGGCATCCAGTGTTCTGAAATAAGTTTAGAAGAATACATAAAAAAACATACAATTTCAAACAAAGAAACAAGAAAATCCCTCTCTGCTTTTAGGTCTGGGCACTACATTTGTTGGAAAATTGTCCAGCTGCCTTGGCGGGGGTGTGTGCTTGTGTGCTTAGATCTAGTTATGTCTTTATTTATTTATTTTTAAGTAAATGGATGTTGTACAGTATTTACATATTTTGGAGAATCACATAATTTATTTAGCTTTAACATAATAAAATTGGCTTGAAAAAAGTGACAACTGCACTCAAAAAATGTGTGTATATGTTGCACTTTTTCATTTAATATTATGTTAGTCCAACACAAATAATTTAGGTCTATGGTCTATACTGTATATATTTGTCTCAGTTTATTATCAATATTAGTATGGAAAAAGGTGATAATATATTTGGATATTCATGAGTCAAACAAAGATTAATGTTCATGTCTTTTCTCCATCTTTAACAAAACGGCTATCGTCAGACGGCAGCAGATGAGTGACGATTTTATTGATCTTTTCACATTAGTCCGTCAGGGTGGTTGTATTTTATTTCTAAGATGCTTGTTTATGCGAGAGTGAAGCGTCTTCCTGTGGATGTGGTTAGTCACTGTTCAGCTTTGTGCAGCACAGGCATGGATGTATTAAAAGAACTGGATAAGGTACGCCCCCTCTGTCTGTGGTCCCAGATTGATTTGTGGCCGTGCGAGGTACTGCAGCCTCTTGGAACCAGCCTTTTTCTCAAATGTCACATTATAATTGCAGACAGTACTGAATTATTATCTGTATTTAAATAAAATAGAAGGAAATGTTCTTTTCTACCGTTTCTAAAATCACCGAAATTACCGCTTTTATATGAAGTGGGGATTGTCACGTGGCGTCTAAAACAAAGATGGCAGCCATCGTTTCAGGAAGTAAAACAAAGATGGCAGCCATCGTTTCAGGAAGTAAAACAAAGATGGCAGCCATCGTATCAGGAAGTAAAACAAAGATGTCAGCCTTCGTATCAGGAAGTAAATGCGGAAGTAAGAAACTTTTTTGGGGTCATGCGCCAATGAGCACTCTCCATAGGGATAAACAGGACGGCCATCTTGGATTCATCTTCCAGGTTTTATTATAGTTCTATGAGCACAGGCCACACACTGTACTGCTCTTCCGGCTCAACATCTCTTGCTGCTGAGCCCCGTAGCAGCTTTTCCCTTCAGCACTGTTGACCCCGCTGTGCTGCTCATGCCCTCGTCTCCGCAGATAACAGACCACCCTAAAAATACTCCTCTTTCTAACTCCTTCCCTTGTTCCTCTCACCTCTCCTGGCTGACTCTATCCAGTTAGCGCTGCCAGACTCCACTACCTCAGGGCACTTCCAAAAGTCGCTCAGGTCCAAGTCTATATTTTCCCCCTTTTCAAGTTCTGCTTGGAAAGAGTCTGAACATGTATCTGTTGTCGAAGTGCAACCCGACAGTGTTACATCACAAGTTTTGTTAGTATTTTCCACAATAACTTCTTACCTCCCCCAACAAGCTAGTTCAGCAGTCACCCACACTCTGGACACAGGGCAGATGGGATGTAGGAGGAGCGCAAGTGAGGAACCAAACCTACTGGGCTCTTATAACTTACTATACATCAAGCCATTAGCCGTAACTCTCCAATAAAGTAAAGCGGTGTGCATTGTGCGGCGTGCTTTACAGGTCTGACAGTCTGGAACGGTGCTAATTATGATAAACTACACTATTTTTTTTAAGATCACTCCGCAGCCAAGTGTTTTGAGAGCCTTTGCATCTCACCAGCCTCCATTGCCGCCTTTGTCGTGGAGTGCTTTTATGCGTTTCACCACTTTTCCAAGGAACCGGGGAAATTTCAACTCATTTGAAACGTATTTTTTGGGTGGGTTTTTTTTTTTTGCCACGCTTGACATTTGGGGTTAGGAAGTGGTTTTGTTCTTTCTTGCGTGCATCGTTCTGTGCACACAAGGAAATACAATTTGTGTTCTGTAATGCAAGTCATTTGTTGTTTCGTCACTTTTTTTGCTCAGTCATTTGTCTTCGCAAAATCTATCCAAGTCAATATTTGGTCCCATTAATAGGTAGGAATAAAATCTTTGCTCCTTTTTCCTCGTGGTGTGTTTCTTCTCCTTCCTTTTTGGCCCACACCCACGCAGGTGACCAGAGGGTGCCTCGAGTGGGTGGACAACTCAATACTGACCCCCTCCCTTTGCCTTCAACCCCCCAAAAGGAGAGTCTAAAAAACAGTAGAAACAGGGGGCCCCGGAGGAGGAAAGGTCTGCCTCACTCCCACCCTCATGCAAATGGCACTACATTTTGCAAACTGCTACAGCACGAAAACAGGGACAAACATTTATCTCAAACGCTCCGAATCAGGTGCAAGTAGAAACAAAAAAGGCAATGGTGTAATGGTTAGAAGGCCGACTGCTGCAGGCAAAAATATCTTAAGTGGATTTTTAATAGCTAGGCTTGTTCTTTTTTTTTTTAACACTGAATTCTCATTGAGCATAGTGTGAAAAATAAGTAACAGCGCCGACAAACTGCTTTCAATCATCTCATTTTGCTTAATTACACAAAATAAGCAGATACATCGTTGCATCACACAAAAGGAGCATATTTCAGCCAATCACAGCAAACAACATTAAAGATTTACAAATATTCCATCACTCAAAAAAATAGACTGCTGCCCCCGCGACCCAGCCCCGGATAAGAGGAAGACGAAGACTTTGAAATGTCCCCACTGATAGGTCTTTAATGTAAACAAAGAAAAGAAAATTCTACAGGTCTACAAAGATGGTTTACAGCGAGTTTGTAATTTTTGTACTATTTAAATGCAAGAGACCTCCAACATAAATGCCATCTTTGTGTGTGTGTTTTATAAAACATGGGTCACAGTATAATAATGTATGTTGTGGTGCACAGGGACTTTTTCAATCATGACTTTATGAAAGACTTTCTTCAGCTCTAAAATATGGATGTATAGATTTATCAGTAAATCAATAGTAGAGGTTAATCAAGTCACAATATCAATCAAAAAAAAAAAAAAATCAGCCTAAGTCATTTCAATCCAGGCTAGAGGTGGGTAATATAATAAAATTTAGATAATAGCGTGTTGTTTGGAAGATATGAACAATTAGAATATTGAGGGTATTTAAAATGCTACAAAACGCTGATTAAAATATAAAATTGTAGACTTTCACTAAACAGTAAAAGGTGATATCTCTGCACTTTTGTGATACATTTTATAGACATGTATAGACAACTAACGTTTAAATATTGACACATTTCTCTTGGATTGACATGATATTGTCTGACTATCATTATCAAGATACAAAAAAAAACATTTTTTTTTCATTATCCCTAGTCTACACTCTAAAAACATAAACCTAAATGTTAATTACTGGATCTTAATGTTTCAAAAGCTTTACTTTTTCATCCAGTTTGATTTCATGAAGCTGGTCAGAAGAGAACAGTGATCTGTTTAGTAGAGGATTTAAAGAAAGTAATTCACTGTTGTTTCATTATACTGTCACTAATTAAAATGCTAGAATTTTATATTGTGGCATCACTACTGTCAAACACTCGTCAAGCTTCCATCCAACTTTGAGGAAAAGTGTATTGTGTAGCATTACATGGCTTACACCAAACAGCATGTCACTGATAAGGCCTTGCGATTTCCTGAGGATTAGAGGGAATTAGGCGTCTCACCAGACAATTGTCTTGTTAATCACTTTACCTTTGTTTTATCAGCAGCTGCAGGACACACAATAGACAGTGCAGACGAGAGAAATAGAAGAGATAGAAACCATTAATGAAAGTTTAATGTGAGTTTGTGCTTCAAGATGTGCTTTGTATTAATATATATAATTTCTTTGTTATATATATTTGCTAACAGTAAATGTATATCTTAAATATTGCTAGTCGAATCAGTTATTAGCTTAAGCTCTACATCAAATTGTATGACCAAACATAGCCTCAACTGAATCTTGATTGATTTCAGATTTTGCTTGAGCCTTTTGTCTATATTGCCAAATAAAACAGTGAAATTAATGAAAAATAAATAACATTTATCTTGCAGTGAAAATTATACATGGTTTGTCAAATTGTTATCACAATATTTGACAAGATTTAGGTATCAAATATTATTTTGTGCAGGCCTATTTATTACTTCTGTATTGTTCATGCGCAGCCATGATTTCACAGTCCTTAAGTTCATGAGGAAGATGTGTCGTGACAAACGCTCCACTGCTAAATGCTCATTCGTTCGGTTTAATCTGAGTTGTCACAAATTATCTTCAGGTTGTATTTATCTGGGCACTGAGGCCTTAACCCCATTTAATCGACATTCTTTGTTATGTCCAGCCCAATATCCCTGAGTGGAGCGCCCTGCTCCAACATCGCCCCCCTCTGGCTGCGGGCGTTAAGTGAGTACAGGCTTTGATGACAAGACATCAGATGGTGTTGTGCTAAATTAAGACGTGTGGGAGGACAGAAGGATTCGAGGAGCACCCACAGAAGAATCAGATCGAAAGTGAGATTAGTGAGATAAGATTTCTATGCAAATCTGTGGTTGTTTCTCTCAGTCTTGTTAGGTGAGGTTAACCAACTCAGAATGTCATTATTTGACTAAAATATCACTTCCTCTTTATGTTATATTTATATTATCATATAAATATAAAACATATAATACAAATATTATGTATATTTATATTGTAGAACATCAGACTATATTTTATGAATACAGTTTTAAGTAATGTACATGCAATTTAACATTAAAGGCAACATATAATAATACTATTTTAATTTAATACAATTTATTTGTTTATTTGGTCAGGACAATACATGTTAATGAACATGCAACACCGGAATTAGCCATGGGCTTTATTTCATGCGTTGTCCTGCATTCACTTTCACAAACACACACCTATTGTACATGTTTTTAGTGGTAGGGGAAACATGGGGAGAACATGCAAATCCACACAACGCCCCATGCCGCCCAAGAGTCGAACCCAGGCCCTTCTTGTTGTGAAGCGAGAGCGCTAACCACATATTTAGAATTAAACTATAACATACACAAATCATTACTTTTGTTAATTGTAAAACACAATATTTATGAGGAAAAAAAATGCAGCAAGCTGTGGATTTTAATTTAAGTGGTTTTATGGATGAAATATTGCTATGTGGCATTCTTGATGTATGACCAGAGTCTGCATTTTTAAAAGAATCATAAGTACACAGAGAAAGTAGAAATGTTCAGAGGTCTCATCTATAAAACGTCACGTGGAATTCTTACAAAAACTGTGCGTACGGACAAAATACAAATTTCCAAAACCTACCTCACCTACCTCACCTACCTCACCTACCCTACGTACCTCAAATGCAGAACAATAGAAGATCAGTCAAACAAACATGACTTCATCTAAATACAACTCAGTTAATAAAAGTCACTTAATATTCCACCTTTAACTTTTGAAGTTAATATAGTTGCGGAGCAGTTCTCATTATGAAGTAAAGAGGGCAATAAATGTCCATGGTAGAAAAAAATGTAAGACTCCCAGAACCAGGCACGCCAAAAATAAATAACACAGTCAAGCTCCCATTTGTTTTGGCCTACAGTATCTTCTCACATATTATAGCACGAGTTAGCTTATTTGATTGATTCCATTGGGTTTGTGTTATTTTCTTGTCCTTTCCAACAAGCAATAACATATAATGATAAAGACATCATCATTTGCATATCCAATGAAAAAGACTAAACCCCTGTTTTTATTTGCAAATGTTGCACAGGTTTTCAGAAAGTACAGTAGGCATTGCCTTTCTAGGTCAGCTACATCTGGAGACGTCAGCTTTCTGCAGATTAAATAGGTCAAACCACCAGCAGGAGAGGTGTGTGAAACCTATCTCACCTCATCTCTTTCACACCAACAATATCAAAATTGCTGATAAGGGAAAATTGAAAAGATGAAGGCCTCGCTATTGTGTATAGTGAAGTTAAAGGACAATATAGAATAAGAATGGGCGGGGGGCACTATTCATTTTAACAGTTTAAATTATAATAAATCACCTTATCAAGAGTGTATTCATTTATAATACGAGAGTCAGTCTTCTGTATTATTGATTTTTTATTTTATTTTTTGGTAAGAAAATGAAAAGTTTGGAACTAATTTCAAACTAAGTCAAACTAACGACATTTTTGATTAGAAATGTATACCCATCATAGTGTAGTTCTAATTTTTGATCAATTAATGAGTGTAATGAGTACATTATACCTCCATGATGTAATACCAAGCTTCCTGTCCTCAATTTAGGAGCCATAACGAAAACGGAAAAACCCGCGGAGCGCCGAACAGTATAAATACAGACCCGTACTGTGATAGTTCTCTTCGGTCTAAGCATGGCTCTCATTGGAACAATCACCGCGGCGACCACTATCCTCTGCCTGGTCCTAGTTAACGCAGCCCGAGGAAAAGGTGAGCTTCCCATTTAAGATTTATGTGTAATACTTTTTAGTGTTTTATAATAATGTAAATCAATCACACGTGCAAGATGCTGAGACACCTTAATAGCAACATCAAAATATAATTGAGTTTCAGTCCTTTCTAATTGTCGATTATATAATATTGGATCTTTTTAATCAAGAAGTCTACTGTTTGTCAGTAAAAACATGTGGTCTGTAACAGAGTTCAAACTTTGAACTCAAATTTGACTTTTAATAGCAATGATTAAAAGTGTTGTTTATGTTCAGGAAATTAATACTGAACGCCACATTTATGGTTTTAACATGACAAAAACAAATTTTTAAAAATGACGAACAGTCAATATGAGGAAGAAAAAAAAGTTTTTTTATGTCACCCAGCACGACTTTAACTCTATTGTTGTCCATATAATGTAACTGTACATAAACATAGCCAAAACACATAAACACATAGTTGTTTAGCCTAGAGACTGTATTTTATTTTTATTCTACTCCATTAAGTAATTGTATATTATTCAAAATATATCTTGACATTTCACCAAAACATGTGTATTTCAATAGTCTAATTTGGAATTATTCCTCTTGAATATGTTTGATACTTTTTTTTTTTTTTTATATATATATATTCTGCTTCTGTTTGTCTGTAATTTTCTGAAGAACACTGCACTTTCCCCATTGTTGAACAAAGGCTCTATTATTTTATTTCACATTGTGGTGCTGTGTGTTTTTATGCTGCAGCTTCTGAACCCCAAACGTGTTGTACAAGCTACACCCGGAGCCCCATTCCTTTCCATCGCATAAGAGGCATTAAAACACAGACCATTCTGGAAAACTGTGACCTTGATGCCATCATGTAAGATTGTGCCTACATACTAAACATTTGCTGTTGAACTAATCAGAATGATGTCTTTAAATGTATGGTTAAAACAATATTTAACATGTAATGAATTTGTTTTGTTTAGTTTCTACACAGTAAAAAAGAACCAGATATGTGCAAACCCAAGAGATCCATGGGTGCGAAGACTTTTGAGCAAGCTAAGGTAACGCATCAAGCACACTTTACAGGTTTAGTACAAGGGAGTATGTGTAGAAATAAATAATTGTAGATATTGTATCTAGATATTGTAGATTTATTATTATTTTTTTTTTTACAGTGACCAACTTAAGAAGATGGCTAAAGCGCGCCCTGCTGTTGACAAAAACCTGAAGATGGGCAAAAGTGGAAACCATGCAAAGACCAGCACCAGTGGAGGGTTTTTCAGCACCACGGAAAGCTCCCAAAACATCACAGAAACTTCCAGTGCCTTCAGCAGCATGAAGGCTTTAGTCTGAACAGTAAATCTTAGTTAACAGTTTTCATGCGTACGCTCAACTTAACTTTCTTGGGAAGTGCACTTCTTTTGACCTCCACTAGATGGCAAGATTGCTACATTGTTTCTATCTTTTTTTTCCCAACTAAATTTGATTTTGTAGACAACAAATAAAAATAAAGAACATGTATTGAATAAAAGCTATGTATTTATTTCTGAGCAAAAATAATAGCATACAAAATAAATACTACAATATTAATAAATAATAAATAAATGTTCACATTCAAGTGAAACTCAGTTTTTCCAAAAATCATCAATAAAAGGGTTTCTTCTATGGTTTTGCTGTTACAGTGGTGTTCTTCTTGGTTTTGCGGCTCTCCCTGTTCAAAGATAAACACACGTCAGCATTGGAAACAATCAATACTCATATTACACATGTTGGTCCTGTCCATATAAACTTACTCGATCTCTTTAATCTTGCCAAACACCCAGTCCTGTTTCCAGTGGCTGCAGATCTCCCCTTCTGTGGTCTCAAATCTGAACAGGGACAGCACAGTTATTATTGAAGTATTTTGTCTTTGTTGGATATATTTTACGTTAAAACAATGGGTAAAATTTGAGCCTTACATCACAGCCCGGACACATGGAGGGTTCTTCCTCTGCATTCTGTATCCAATGATGGGAGCAGTAATATTGGCAGTACTGACCTTCGTGCAACATTCGGTAATCTTTTGTTCTGTCAATTAAACATACAGGTGAGATGAGAATTAAAACATTACTTAAACTGCCTAAATGCAATGTAGCAATAATGAGCTAGTGTACATGAAGTAACATCTCAGTAAACTTACTAGATGCCAGTGTGACCACAGTCAGGGCTCCAGCGAAAATGGCAAAGAGGATAAGTTTTCTGCAGCCCATGTCCATTGTTACTCTGTTTGAAAGTGATGTCTATGGCGTCTGAGTGAGCGGAGAAAGGATTGATTTCTCTTGATCAAAATCTCTCAATTTATACCATTAAAAGCAGAACCAGGGAAATCTAGCCGCAAGAGTGATGTCTGCCAAATGATTGCAAAAGACGATTTCTGAGCAAAGTGACGCAACAATTTTTTCCTTGTAAATGTATTGAGACATTTTAGTTTGAGAGAAACGGATGCCTGAACATCTCCGGATTTCCGAGGACCAGGACTGAGGTCAGTGCATCCTGATAGCAGCAGATGAGTGGTGTGCTTTGTGTGTTGGCAGCAGTGCAAGCTGTTGCAGACCCACTGTAGTGCATTCATTCATTTTCTACCCCTTGTACCCGTTAAGGGTCGCGGGTGACTGGAGCCTATCCCAGTGACTTTGGGCTTTAGGCGGGGTACACCTTGGACAGTGGCCAACTCGTCGCAGGGCTAACACAGAGACACAGACAAGGACAGACAACCATCCATTCTCACATTCATACACTATGGGCAATTTAGAGTTTCCAATTAACCTGAGCACATGCATGTCTTTGGACGGTGGGAGGAAGCCAGAGAACCCGGAGAGAACCCACGGTAACACCGGGAAGACTCCACCCAGAGAGATCGTGTGATCTGGTCCGGGATTCGAAGCCTCGATGTCCTTATTAGGCAGGGGCTCTAGCTGCTCTGCCACCCTATATGTATATATATATATATATATATATATATATATATATATGTGTATATATATATATATATATATATATATATATATATATATATATATATATTTTTTTTTTTTTTTTTTTTTTTTTTTACTTAAAAAAGTTATATATATATAATAAGGACTGCCAAAGTTAACACATTAACTTGTGCGATTATTCATAATCGCATGTGAGCGTGGGAGCGCTGCAACAAGTTATCTGGACCAAACATGTCAAACTAAATTATACTTACAGACACTTGTAGACGCCAGAACCTCACCAGCTCCATCTGTCTCCATGAATGTCTGTTACCTCTGTAACTATAGTTCTATGAGTGTTTGAAGGGCCCTTAATCCATTAAATCTGTGTTTGGTGTGTAGTCTGGATTTACCTGAAACATGTGCCACAGATTCAACATTAAATGTCTAGACTTTAATTAAATCTAGACAGATCTAAATAATGTATTTAGGTCTGTGAATTAATCAAAGGATTTTATTTTCAGAAGAAAATGCGCAAAAATACTTTAAAAATAGACATGTTAACTATGACACTTGAAAAAGTGTGTGATTAATCACAGTTCCAAAGTGTGATTAATCTGATTCATTTTATTAATCGTTTGACAGCACTAATATATATATATATATATATGTATACATGTACTTGCACAGTGTATGTGTGTGTGTGAGAGTGTGTGCATGTATGTGTGTGAGAGTGTGTGTGTTTATGTGTGTGTGTGTGTGTGTGTGTGTGTGTGTGTGTGTGTGTGTGTGTGTGTGTGTGTGTGTGTGTGTGTGTGTGTGTGTGTGTGTGTGTGTGTGTGTGTGTGTGTGTGTGTCTGAGCAAAGTGACGCAACAATTTTTTCCTTGTAAATGTATTGAGACATTTTAGTTTGAGAGAAACGGATGCCTGAACATCTCCGGATTTCCGAGGACCAGGACTGAGGTCAGTGCATCCTGATAGCAGCAGATGAGTGGTGTGCTTTGTGTGTTGGCAGCAGTGCAAGCTGTTGCAGACCCACTGTAGTGCATTCATTCATTTTCTACCCAATGTACCCGTTAAGGGTCGCGGGTGACTGGAGCCTATCCCAGTGACTTTGGGCTTTAGGCGGGGTACACCTTGGACAGTGGCCAACTCGTCGCAGGGCTAACACAGAGACACAGACAAGGACAGACAACCATCCATTCTCACATTCATACACTATGGGCAATTTAGAGTTTCCAATTAACCTGAACACATGCATGTCTTTGGACGGTGGGAGGAAGCCAGAGAACCCGGAGAGAACCCACGGTAACACCGGGAAGACTCCACCCAGAGAGATCGTGTGATGTTGGTCTGGTCCGGGATTCGAACCCTCGATCTCCTTATTGGGAGGCAGGAGCTCTAGCTGCTCTGCCACCCTATATGTATAATTTTTAAAAAAAGTTTAAAAAAAAGTAAAAAAAAAAAAAAAAGTTATATATATAATAAGGATTGTCAAAGTTAACGCATTAACTTGTGCGATTATTCATAATCGCATGTGAGCGTGGGAGCGCTGCAACAAGTTATCTGGACCAAACATGTCAAATTAAACTATACTTACAGACACTTGTAGACGCCAGAACCTCACCAGCTCCATCTGTCTCCATGAATGTCTGTTACCTCTGTAACTATAGTTCTATGAGTGTTTGAAGGGCCCTTAATCCATTAAATCTGTGTTTGGTGTGTAGTCTGGATTTACTCTGAAACATGTGCCACAGATTCAACATTAAATGTCTAGACTTTAATTAAATATAGACAGATCTAAATATTGTATTTAGGTGTCTGAATTAATCAAAGGATTTTATTTTCAGAAGAAAATGCGCAAAAATTCTTTAAAAATAGACATGTTAACTATGATACTTGAAAAAGTGTGTGATTAATCACAGTTCCAAAGTGTGATTAATCTGATTCATTTTATTAATCGTTTGACAGCACTAATATATACACTGTATACATATATATATATATATATATATATATATATATATATATATATATATATATATATATATATATATATATATACATATACATGTACTTGCACAGTGTATGTGTGTGTGTGAGAGAGTGTGTGTTTATGTGTGTGTGTGTGTCTGTGTGTGTGTGTGTGTGTGTGTGTCCAGGTGTTTTGTTGTGTGGTGTCTGGTGCTTGTGGAGTGGTTAGATGGAATGTGGGCATTGCGGGAATGTTTTTAATCCACTGAAAAGCACTTATTACATTTTTGCATGAAAAGCGCTTTTATAAATAAAGATTGATTGACTGATTAATCCCTGATTAAGCCCTGCGACGAGTTGGCCACTGTCCAGGGTGTACCCCGCCTAAGGCCCAAGGTTACTGGGATAGGCGACCCCGGGAACAGGAATAAGCGGTAGAAAATGAATGAATGAATGACTGATTAATCTTTGAACACTTATATTGGTCATTTAGAAAAAGGAGTGATATGAATGATATTTCAGTATATTCTCCTTATTCATTGTTAGGAGTTGATATGAGTGGGAATCTGTGTCGTATAATGAAAACTTCCTCAGGGAAAAAGTGTGCCCACTTGCCTGATGTACAGGTGCCTCTTGTATGTTTGGGGCTGATAATTAAATGTTTCTGCTTCCATTCTTTATTCTTATACTAAATTGGGAAATTAAAAATTGTAATTGGGTGCATGGGAAAAATGTATACTCAGATCAGCAGTGCTGAACTGGAAGGGCCATGACACTGAGTCACTACAGGAACAGAAAAAGGAAGGAAGGAGATTTAATGACCAGTGACATCCGCTCACAAAACCACATTCATGTCAACCAAATATGGACATGTCCTGAAAGAAAAAGTGATGCAGAGTACTGCCACGTGACACAAGTAAACCATTATTTATATAAGAAAATCATAGAAAACAATAAATCAAAAAAGCCTATTATGTGGGTCAAAAAACATTTTCTGGAATCACTCCCTGACATTTTTCTTAAATCTCTCAGGAATTTTTTCTTTAAGTTAAAAAAAATACCGTTTATCTATAAAGATGTAAAATAAGCTCCTAGTATTTATTTAACCTACGTTTATTGTCCAGTGAGACTGTGCATTAACAGTTTTACCTGGACAGGGCTCGTTCATGTGGGTGTGGGAGACGGGGATGACCAGCTTCACTTCACGCAGCCTGAAAGCAAAACAAAGAAAAGTTATATAAAGTATGAACAAAATACGATTCTAATTATTGAATGAAACATTTGTTTTTCAAACTGGCAGACAAATCAGCTTACACAAGAACTGGTCATTGTAATACGTTAAGTCACCGGAGTCAAAGGTATCGAACCAAGAATGCAAAAGTCTTGGATCAGACGATTGATCCAATGCACTTCAATAGATGCATTCAGCAGCTGCACGTGGCCGTGGCCATGCGAGCCTCCTCTTTTAATCTATTTGTTCAACGTTCACTTGCACATGTCTCCATCTAGTGGCTGTCAGATGAACAGTCGGTTTGGATCAGTCAAACTTGAGCCTGTATTTTGGTCAAGTAAGTCTAGTAATGCATAATAAAGGTTAAATAAACTGGAAATATGAACTAATTCCTAATAAAATGTTATGAACACAGTTAGTATCCCTCAGAAAGCGCATTCTCACACTACTGTTATGAATCAGCAGCTACAGAGTCGTCATCATGTCTTTGTGCACAACGTGGAGAAATGAAAGATGACCTCAGGCAGCTCTTGTGTATGTGAGTTCAACTATATATGTGTGTACTCTGCACTGTATTGTATACATGAATAGTACAATTCATGTTACGTTTACCAAAGTAGAAGTGCAGAATAGTGTTTGAAGAAAATACTAGTAAAAACTCCTGAAGTAAGAGTAATTGTGTTTGTCTATTTCAAAAATACACTGAGTCCAGAATAAAGTTTTGAATTGAATTGTGGTAGTAAGTGTGTGTGATCTGATTCAGTTATTTTATTTTAGTATGACTGGAATGACAAAACAATAAATAATACACAAATATTTTCAAAGGATACACCACAAAAAAGACAAAAACTAAATCATGTCAAGGAGGGCTATAGGAGAAACAAAATGCTCAAATCTTTTATCAACATAAATTAGTACTTTCCAGTATATCACTTAAATATAGGAGTAAAAGTTTGGTGCCTGAAAACACATCAGACATTACAAAATAGCAGCAGTAGAATGACCATTTGTTGTGTTCGCAGCAGTTGCATTTAGATAGTATTTGTCATTGCATTACAATCACAATCACTAATCGAATAGCCACTTCCTGATTCAATGGAACACTTGAGACCCTCGCTTGTGACTGAGCTGTGTGAAGTGCAGCAGGCTATGAGCTGTCAGAGGTGGAACTCTTATTGTTCTTTCCATCCTTGTAAGCGTGTGGGTGCTGAGCCAACACACTATAAAATGACTGTGCATGTGATACAATCAGGGGCAGACCATGGCAGGTCGTGGGGTCGTTCTGCTTATGTTTGTAGCCACTTTTGTGACCATCAGCACTGCACTAAGTAAGGATTATTCTGATTTGATCCAATCCTTGTTATTTATTTTGTTGCAATCAGGTTAATGTTTAAATCATTTACTGTCTTTGTCTGATGTAGGTGTAATGCCAAAGTGTTGTCGCTTCATTTCTAAAACTCAGCCTCACACGTTCATGTTGAAGAGGTACTACATACAGCGCTATCCTTGTCGTTTGAAGGCAGTTGTGTAAGTATAATAATTGTTAATAGTGTTGTATTTTGTCCATAAAATATAAGATTAACATTATATTCATTTTTTAAACAGATTCATCACAAAGACAAATACAACAATATGTGCAAACCCAAAGAGTGAGTGGACAGAAAAAAACATGGATCACCTGAAGAAAAAAAAAGAAAAGACAAAAAGCATTACTGGAATGCTCACATAAGCTTTGAGTGACAACATTTCCCAACATGACACTTGTCATGTCAAGATAATCTTCCTGTCATCATGAATTCCTGTAAATGTGTATTTAATCTGAGTAAATAAAAATTGTATTCAATGTATTATTGACATTCATGTATTATTATTAAATGTATGTGAAATGAGCTAAACAAAAATGTAAGGTACTTTTCTTGTTACACATACAGTACTGTTTTGTAATTAAAAATAAATAAATGAAAAATCATGTTCTTAATTGAGCATCTTTTTTTTATCTAGACACAAAAGGTTGCTTTATAGTATATCTGCCCTCATACACTTGCTGGTGGTGAGCTTCCACTTGAAACACCGCAGCCATTCTCCTCCCCCAGATCACTAAGCATGGTGGGAAAAGTTCTATGGCTACATACAGTATTGTAAGCGTGCCCCCACATTTAGAATGCAGTGGCACTCTTTATGAACAGTGCGATGTCAAGAACATTCATTACAGAAGAACAGACCCTCATGGTTCTTTCCTTCAAAAAGATGTGTGCCCTTGACGGTGAAAGGAATCATTCAAAATGCCACATTTTCGTTTTCTTTTTAAAAGAAGACTTAAACACGGTGCACTTTGAAAGTACAACTTCTCTGAGATTTTTGAGCACATACAGAAAGTATCATATTGTCCTGCTGTACGGTTTAACACCTCCATTTACACATACATGCATTTCCACCAGTGGTGTTGCAGACGAGGGAGGTGAACAGAAGAAAATGCACTGGGGGGACATGAATCGTTATGAGGTTTAACCACATTGCAGTGGGTTTTCCCTAACCTTTTATTGACAGTTTATATGTGCATTTCATGTTCATTCATATAACAAGCTATTCTTTTAGAACTATTCTTTTAGCACTATTTTAATCAAAAGATTTATGTTTAGCTGGTTGAAATGGGCTTATAATGGTACTTTTACCATTTTTACACCTCGCTGTTTAGTTGCACTCACCACTCACCATTATTGTGGGTTTTATGAATATTCCTGTGTTGAGCCGCTGTCAGTGTGAAACAGTGTGGAACCTTACAGAGTGTAAAGAGAAAGCATTTGCATCTCAGTGGTTCACCACAGCAAGGTACCTACTAAAACGTTTTTCTAAATATGTTGTGTGTTCAAAGATGCACCATGTAACTTTCTAATGGTGATGGGGGGAGTTTCCACTCCACAGATCTGACCTGTAACTTGGCCTGGTGCGGACCCTCAACCAGAAAAGTTATACATTGCACAATTTTTTATTCTCGATATTTATGCACTTCATTGACCAAATGTGAGTACAAACTATATTGTCAGGTGTATCCTGTTTGTGATGCCTCCAAGTGTATTTATGCTCGCGTAAATTTCTAAAGAATTTCTAAAGAATTGCACGAGGCCTTCTGTTAAAACAAACCACCAAGTAATTTCTCAGAACCAAAAATGCACAGGAAGTGCTCAAAGCAGTGCCCAGACAAACCTGAAGGTAACTTGAAATTGTGTATCACTAAACAATGTACAGCATGTTCATGCAGCTGCTTCTGTGAACATGGAACTGTACACTTAATTATTGACATGAATAGTATGTGTATGTGTGTGTGTGTGTGTGTGTGTGTGTGTGTGTGTGTGTGTGTGTGTGTGTGTGTGTGTGTGTGTGTGTGTGTGTGTGTGTGTGTGTGTGTGTGTGTGTGTGTGTGTGTGTGTGTGTGTGTGTGTGTGTGTCGATAACAAGCAGCTCGCTTTAACACTCTCCATTGTTAGGTTTAAAGGTGCAATACGTAACTTTTCTGGTGGAAGGTCCATCTCCTGCTTGTCTCAAAGAAGACAGTATTGCTTTGCCTGAAATGTTCCACATATCTATCACATGCAGGGGACAAAACAAGGGCAGGTTACAGGTCAGATCTGTGAAGAGGCGTGACCGCTCACAATAAAGGTGCATGTTTTTCAAGTTATTTTTGAGCAAAGCAAGTTGGCTAGGTTTAATGCCTCACTGTGGAACATTGTAAGCAAAGCAATAACATGTCCATGGACACAAGCAGGTGGCAGACCAACCTCACCCTGGACGTCACATAGTGCCGTGTTTTCCACCCTTTTTTGAGTTTCAGCACACTTTTCGAGTTTAAAAGCTATCACGGCCCATCACCTACTTCAAAAACATTACCAAATCAGACCATTTAGTTAAAAAAAATATGGACTTTAATGAACCAAATAATGTTTGTGCCACTTTCTGGTTCTAAAAATTTGGCAGTAGTGATGGTTTGAGTTCTTTGCGTTCTTTTTTGGTTGAAAAGTAACTCTGAACTCTCCAAAAAGGAGCGTCAACCATCCACTTTTTTCCACCAGTTGTGAATATGTTAACTCAAATTTGACATTTTTTTACGGCACACCAGACAAAATCTCAAGGCACACCAGTGTTCTCCGGCACACTGGTTGAAAATCAAGGACACAGTGCACCTTTAAGGCAATAAATAAAAATAATTAATAATGAATAAACAAATAAAAGTACCTTTGTGTTTAGGACAGCGAGTCAGTACTTTTGGCGTCAACAACTTACTGTCAGTTATTTATGTCATTGAGTCATTGACCTAAATCCAGTGCATCTTATCTCCATTATCTCCATAATATGCTTGAGGTTTTCAAAATGACTGGAGGACAAATTGTTGCGTTAGGTATCTGAGTAACAGATCTACACAACACAAGACGTTTCCTGTTATATTTCATTTATTATCATCAAACAAACATTTAAAGATATACAAATGCATGAATATTTTATACATTAAACAGTCACAATAACAACAACAACTTAATACGGCAGTGAAGCTTATAATGAAAACTAATATCGATTGGCCTTTTTTGCCAGCTTTCTCCTATTCCGCTTTCTTCCCTTCCTTTTTTTTTGTACCCCATTGTCCATTGTTCTCACCATCACCTCATGGTCCTGTGTCTGAATTTGGGTAGAATTACTAATGTTGAACTGAGCCGTGGTTTGACCAACGTCTGTAGCTGTAGCTGGAGTCGTGGTAACTTCTTTCTCTTGTTCTGCTAGTCTGAGCTGGTCCACTCTCTGCATGGCCTTTTGTGCGAATGGTTCCTGAGGGTCCCAGCACACCCATTTGTCCAGCTTGGTCAAAAAACTAAATAAGACACACAATTAGTTTGTTATATATTGTTGAGGTTGTATGACAAATGAGTAAAATGGTGCTTTGGAGACACTTACGCCACAGAAGTGATGGGACAAAAGCCTTTAATCTGAATTTTGTAGCCTACAATGTTTTCTTGAATGATTATGGTGTTGCGATTCCTGCGACAACAGTTAGATCGCTGACCATTGGCTGAAAAAGAAAAATTGTGTTGAGTTTTCATGCCACACAAGAGAACATGTTTGTTGAACTTACCTGTAGGGAGTGAGGTTATCCACGTGGTCAAGCAGAGCAGAGCAGCAAGTGCCAGGCTGTGTCCCATGTTCATGTTTGTCTGTTGTCTTTGTGAGTGATGTATGGAGCAGCATGGTGCAGCTCTTATAGAAGTGAAATCTTCCGTTGTACACCCCCTGTAAGGTCACAATGGAGAGTCACCACACGCAAGGAAACTGTGAAGTCACTGAGAGGAACCGCATTTCAGCCCACTGCGCTTGCTGCAGCCCACTCGACGCCGTGCAGCCTCACCACTATCACTCTCACTGAGGGCAGGAAGTGGACTTTTCTCTACTGAATATTTTTAAAACACAGTATATGCAATGTGAAAGTGGGCCTTTACTCTTATAGTTAATTTTAGTGTCTTCTGTTTATACTGTGAAAGGTGACATCGGCAAACAGGTCATTTTAGGTTAGTTGCAGTCTTAAACAGACTAATTGTTAATAATAATTTATATTCAGACATTTTAGTGATTTAAATGAATCAATCATCAGACCAGAAAGGCCGGAGAGTACTGATTGATTTGGATAGACCCATTCTCTTTTGTCACTGAACTGGGAAACAGAAAGACTCTTTTTAGAGGCTGATACTTTAGCGTTTACTTGAACTTGATATATTGTGTTCTGATTAAATTTAGAGACTAACTTACAACCTGATTGCTTTGACGCAGTGGGCAAGAACTTGAGGCCAGACACTGTAAATGAATCAATTTAAAACTTTTGTTGTTACATAAATGTAAGAGAAAAAAAAGGGTTTTCATCATGTAATAAGACAGTAAAAATGGTCAAAAATCACACATATTTGGCATAAATATATCTGGAAATATGTATAAACCCATTTGTACATACACATTTCTCACTTCATTCAGTTGACATACATCATGGATATCTTATATAATATTTGAATCAACTTTATCCTATGGAAAACTGGCTAAGAAAAAGAATCAGAATCAGAATCAGAAGATTAGTACAATAGAATAGTACAATTTGGTGTTTTGAGTTGAAGCTTAAATAAATCAGGACTTAAGAGTCAACACACCTACAAGATTACAATGTTTGTGTCTGTAGGTGTTACAAGGGCTGGTCTTTATGCTCCATGTGGGAGAAAAATGTATTTTAAGAAAACGGTCTTCAAATATACCATATAAATAGGATGCAACATGACTATAACTATAGGGCAATTGAATTATTTCCATGTGAATATATATTGCCTGCCTTGTCTCAGCCTGTACATTGAGATCAGAAACGCTATCAGCTCCTGTCACAGACCGAGACACACCAGGCTGACCACGCCTCAGGAAGTAACTGATGATGACATTACCAAGACCAGTGACAGTTCTGACAATGACCTGCAGCTATACATGTCAACACGGTGATTACATCTCCAAAAATGACTGTCTTTAAAAAAAAAAAAAAAAGTTTGTGTTTTTATAGCCACCACTAAACTTATCTACTCTCAAAATCTTTAGGAGGATCATATAGAAATGTACTGTACATGGAAAAAATGAGTAAAACAAATCAAATCTTAGGTCTGGTGTGGAATTGCAGTTAAGGAGAGTTATAATTTCTGTGGCATTGCACATTTCATGTTACCTTTCCTACACTGCAGAACAATCCAGCCACAAAGTTTCAAAATCAGAATCACTTTTATTCATATACGCAAGGGGAAATTATTAGAGACATGTGGCCAACATGCCGAAGAAAACCGCAGTTACAAAAAAAAACACAATAAAATACAATAACCCTGTATTTCATCAACTAAACCCTGATATTGACAAAATAAATGTACATTTTAACTTGCACGTAGACGACGTCCATGTTCTGTCCCAGTCCACTTTATTGTCCAGATACACCAAGTACTTGTACTCCTCCATCACATCCACACGCCTCCTGGATGGTGGTGGGGGTCACCGCAGCTTTAGACCAGCTCCTTGGTCTTTGTCATGCTGAGCTGAAGGTGGTTCCTCTGGCTCCAGGTGTTGTCCAGCACAGTCCTGTACTCCCTCTCGTCACCACCGCTTTGCCAGGTTGAAGCAATGATAAGTGGACATCAATATTGTGTCACATTAAGATAAATTTAAGAATAGTTTTCCTTAAAACCAGTTTTGGCGGTGGATTTGATGTAGAAATTAAGGGTCATGGTGTCATTGTATGTCATATGTGAGTTTATGATCAGCTCAACTGAGTTATTTGCTCAGAAATCAGCCCAGTGTAATTACATTTGCTTTAACAGAAGTCCTACATGACTGGGGAAAGAACCATGAGCTATAGGTCACCTTTGCCCATGTTTTGATATTTAACTGTGGAGGCGTACACAGACCGATCAATACTATGACCTTTCTCACAGCGACTGCATGACTTCCTTTCACCTATAATATTACAACCAGTACCAGTTACCACTTTTTTAACAACTGGACCTCAACTTTTTAACTAAAGTAACCCACAATTGTTGTTACTGATTCTGATTAGTTTTTAAATCAAAAAGAGAAAAGACATCCATAGCACATCTGGTCACTTTAGTGCAGCCCATAAAGCTTCAGAGCAACATTTAATTTACATTCAAATTAATATTTCTTTTAGGGATGGGTCATGGATTCATTTCCTGAAATGACAGTTGGAATGAAACTGACCCTCTGGCCTGTATCCCTCGCACAAAGCTTCAATTGTAGATCAAGCGTCCATTTAGAAATGTGTCAATAATCGACTTCAACCCAGGCCTACATTACCATAGAGATTACCATTAGCACATTAGCATAGACATTGCTCTCGTGGCTCTGAGGGGTCTGTGCGCCCAGAGCACAGAGTGAATGACCCGGCTGCGTGCGCACCTCCAGCCCGTCCACGGGCGAGGGGCGCATCAAGGCGAATCAATGCGCACTTTAATTAGAAGAGCTCGTCTTCACGGTCCGGAGGAGCGCAAGGCGCAGCTGATCCAGCGATCACCGCAGATGGAGTGGCCTGGCCCGCCCCACTAACCTGGCACTTTAGCCAAAGCTGTTATAGACAGAAACTGTCCACGGCCGCACAAGGTGGAGATGACCATCTTATTAGACCCCCATAGGGCTCTACTGTTAACCCTCAAAATGAATGCAGCTTACACTGTCAGTTATT
This sequence comes from Rhinogobius similis, assembly GCA_019453435.1. Lineage (NCBI taxonomy): Eukaryota > Metazoa > Chordata > Actinopteri > Gobiiformes > Gobiidae > Rhinogobius > Rhinogobius similis. The sequence goes on along the minus strand of CM033632.1, from coordinate 21,775,400 downwards.
TATCGGGGCCATAAAGTGCTAGAGTCCTTGTTGTTGGCTATAGGTTTAGTTTAATAGTTTTGTGATATTAAGCCCGCTTTTTAGGTAGGCCTATGTGGCACAACACAAAGTTTTTCTTTAACCTGTTGAGGTCGTTCCAGTCGGATTTTTTCTTAATTTATTCCTTTTTCCACCATCTAATAAAAGGAAACTGCTGGACATGTTAAATGTAAAAAGAAAGCTCTCATTTCCACTCAAATCAACCATACTGGGATGATGAAACAGTCCATCCTCCAGACACCTGCTTCACTATATTTAACTAAGAAAATCTAGGTGGAATTTAAAATCTGATAGTCCTCTGTGCAGAGCCTGTTCTTACTTAAAATTCGAGTAAACCAGACAGAAGTCAAAACTAACAGTCTCAGCTTCACAAAGAGTTCAGACAATTTGTGCTCGGGTTCAGAAAGAACTTCAATTTGAACTGGGGCTCATTTTAGTCCGACGTTTTAGAAAAAATAAGCCCTCGTGGTAAGGGGTTAAAACAAGTTTCTAAAACAAAAACAAACAAAAAAACAAGTGTCATTCAATAATGGCTCGTCTTAGTTTCCCCTGTTCCACTAGATGGCGCTCTCTCCCTGCCCTCGTGGTAGTGTGGGGTATATGATGGTCTTAGTTCGTCCACTTCTGAGGCAAAACACAACCAGTTGCAGCGGAACAACGCATTATTATAGGTTGGAAAGAAACATCTAGCATAGGCTAACAACATGCTTTGAGCTGCAGGCTTGTTTTGTAACTGCAGATATGCACAGTGTTGAAAAGTAAAACTAAAACTAAATGCACCTAAAATTCAGTCTGAATATTGAATACTATTTTGTGTGACCCATTCCTGTACAGTTACTCTTTCATTTGATATTATTCAGAATGCAGTTACTCAAATCAAAGAAATACAATGCAGTATATGATCACACCACAGGCTTCAAACTGCATATTATGTACAGAAAAAAGAAAACACACGTGTTCCTCAGAGCAGCATGTGTTTGTGTCGGTTGAAACACGTATAGGCTGTCCATGTAGAATAAATGACTAGAGAGTGCGTGGAATGCTTTTTTGATTGCCCTCTACATTTTGTTATTCACGCTGCAGGTCATTTCATTTCGAAGAGCACCTGTTTGCTGTTGTCCGTGGGTCCCTAGAAGCCATGACTTTGCTTCGAAAGTCAGGGGAAAGTCAGCTCAGAGCAGTAAACAGTTTGACTTCTCAGGCCAGCTCCATAGAAGAGAAAAATTACCTTCTCCTTAACTTGGTTCAGAATCCCTGGTCAGGATCTAAATTCGCATGATATTTCATTCTTTTACTGATAATTATAGCTCACTATCTTGAAAACCCCACCCAAAAAAGGTGGCTTTCCTCAGACTGATCTCATACAGCTCTGGAGTCAAACTCTCTTGAGCCTCTTGTTTTGAGGTGATAGTGTGCTAATGGTAAAAATAATACACATTATTGCATTTCTAAACCAACATCCATATGGTGCAGCAACAGGCCTCCCTCACAAAGTTCTCTTTGATCATATGGTCCATTGTGCCCATAAATTAAACTCATTTTTTTCACAGTCATATTTCCCCTCTCAGTCCCCTCCCATCTCTTTGAAACTTTCTCTTCAACTTCTCTCTCTTCTCCCCCCACTGCTGCTTCCTCCTTGGGTTAATCAGGGTCATATCAAAGCCCAGACCCCTCAGTTGTGTGTGTGTGTTTGGTTTGTCCCGCGCCTGGTCCATTGTCCCTCTTGTTGGAGCGAGATTATTCTGAGTTTCTGACCTCTGGGTGCTGAGAGAGGCCCGATGTTTGAAAACACAGCCACTTGTCTTTGTCTCGGTGAGCCCAGCGGGGGAGCTCCACCGGGGGCCCCATCGCTCTCTCTCTCCTCTCAGCCCCTCAAAGTGCACTGCCAGTCCTGTCTACTCACACTGCTATTATTATTATTAATATGCAGACAGCTGGTTCCCTGGGCCCGCGCGCTCACAGAAACACAGAGTTTGGGTTAGCCGGAGAAAACATTGATCCTGAGTTGCCTCCCAGTGAGTCAATGCGGCCCCATAAGGCATTGGAGTGTATCAGCTTGATCGGATGTTTCCCGATAAGACTGATTCCTCCCGGGGCGTGCATACGTTTGGGCCTGAGTTTGTTTCCAGAAAGATATTGATTGTTGAGTGACACAGCACTATGGATCCAAGGCAGCTGTTAAGAGTTTCAATTAAGAGCGAAGCTAGCATATCATTAAATCTTCAAGTGCTCAAACGTACAAGTCTTTTTCCTTTGGTCTTTTAAACTAAAGAAAGCAAAGGTGTTAATCGGAACTATTGCTTGCAAGGAAACGTAGTGCTTCAATTATTATGTTCAGTTTTGGAGTAAACTATCCTTCAATCAACAAACAGCAGTAATCATTGCTTTCTTCTTAACACTGAACACAAAATAATTCTTATTCTAATGGCCTTTTGGGTCACATTTCTTCATAATCACACAAAATAAACCTCCAGATTCCTCCTGTAGGTCATGTTTTGTATTGAGTTTCCGGACATGAGGGTTAAAGGGTGGTTAACCAGTGGTACGGAAGAGCGGGGTCTGCATCGATCAGGACCTGATTGGAAACACTGGCCTTCACCTAAAGGTTCAGGGCCCTGGTTCATGACCTCTGTGTCAGCCTGTTTCTGCCTCCAACAAAAGACTCCAATTAGAAAGTCTAATCTGCATCTAATGTTATAATGCAAGTAACATGTGCAAAAGAAATCCATAGTGTATTTTGTAGTGTCAATTCTGAAGCGTTATATGAGAGTCAGCTAAACAAGTTTTGGTGATGATCAAATTATATACAGTACATATTTTTCTAAACAACACAATTAGAAACAGCAAGGAGTGAAACAACTCAGAGTAAGGAGAGTACAAAAAACAAGATATAAAATGGACCTCCACACATTCTTTTATGACCTGAACTCAAAATAAGGAATTGTAGGTCATGTTTAATGTGTCTCTTGCCACAGTTACAGCCCACCTTTCACAGACATGGACAGAAGACAAGACTAGCCTCAAACACAACTCTCATTTTGCCTTTACCAAGAACTAACACACTGAAAAAAAGAGTTTCAACTCAGAGCCATGTCTCACTGAAATGTGCAAAAAATTATGTTTAAAAAAAGTTTTAGGAAATCACAATTTGAAAATGTAATTTTGTTGAATGTTTAATACAAACCAAGCACTGTGGTTGAGTTGTGAGTGTTTTGCCATTGAATCTTTAGTGTTTTGTTATTGTTAATGTGCTTATATAAATTGTCTTGTAACATTTTTACATTGAGATTAGAGCCCAGGAAGAGTGGTCTCTGCCCCATAAGGCAAGACCTTGCAGGTGAATAGGAAAAAATCTTAAACTTAAAACTATCCATTTGACACTTCTCCTGTAGTTTATTCACATAAATGTAAGAAAACAAATGTATTACAAGTTTTTAATCGTGTAATGTTTTCATGTAGAAATAAGGTATTTTATGTGTAAAAATTGCCAAAAATACACATATTTGGGACATTTAAAATCTGAAAAATGGAACCAGGTTTGAATTTCTTGGTTCGTTTTGTATGTAGGTATTAGTTACAAAAAGAGATAAAAGAGATTTTGGATTTCTTATTTAGTTTTTAAGTAACAGTAAAGTAGATAAAAATTGTCCAAAAAATTCAAATTTCACCTCTTTTTTTTTATTTTTTTTTTTTTACTTAAAACTTCAATAAATAAGTTTTAGAATTAGATATAAAAAAAATTGACAAAATCTCATTGAGTCCAAGATTGTACAGTTTGGTGTGTGTAGGAGCTACTTTAAGTGGTGACCCTTATGTCCCCAGGAGAAAAAAATGCTTTTTAATAAAACAAATTTACAATTCCACAGAGAAATCTATGAATGAAGCGGATTAAATGGAAGAATAAAACATTTTAAGGAGCAGATTGGACAAGTTTGTTGTTTCCACATGAAAGCCGATATGTTAAGAGAGCAAACTGACCAAAAAACAACAAAAATTTACTTTACCTGTAGTGTCTCGCCCTAAATAAACAAATGAAAAATATGTTCATTCATGCACACCTTATATAGCTTGAGTTACTAGTGTTTTTTGTATTTTAAAAAAAATCTGGACCATTGCCAACCTCACTCTTGTTTATTGCATTTCAATAAAGAATCAGTCAATAACTATTGACTCCTCTATTGTGAGAGAAAGCTTGATGTGCTTGACTGTAGTAAGTGCTGAGAAAACATTCAAGGCCACGACGGTTCTACCTCTGAGAATGGAAGTAGAATCTCTGAGCGTCTGCCCGTGCGCCTGCTCAGGTTTGTACAGTGGAGCGTTTCCTGATGGCGTCGGGGCTGCGGTTATGGCCAGGTAATACAATCACGGTGCAGACAGAGTGATCCGCCCATATCATCAACAGGGAAAGAGTTAAGGAGGTAAAGGGATTGCAAGAAGAGGTGAGCAGGGCAAAAAAGAGGCAGCGCTACAGCAGATGATGGGATGATCGTGTCTATCAAATTACAGATCAATCATTTTAAGGTGGATCGCTTTGACCTAAAACCTACAGGATGATATTATTGTTTGGAACATGCTTGGCGATGCACTCAGCATCTCTACGGCAGTGTATGGAGATAGATGTGTGTGTCTCTCTCTCGCGCCGGCCTCGTGTTAAGTGCTCGTATTAAGCCGTATCATGTATGTGCTGGGATCGGCTCCCCGTGTGTCTGAGTGTAAGTAAGTGAAAGGGTCATAAGTGAGTGATGGATGGGCCATAATGCACATTTAGCCTGTCTCTGGAGGACACACACACTCGCTAAGATGTCTGGCCCGGTATAACACATGCTCTGCCATTCGTGTGCATTCAAATAAGCTCCCAATCACTCATCAAGACCACGCACAAGCCCCATGAGCTGTTTTACATAGGGACGTTTCATAGTTACTCTTGTAGATATAGGATTTCTTTTGATGCATCTCTCTTGCACTCTGTACCTCGCGCCTAAGCTGTCTGTCTCTGGGTAATGGAGCTAATTTGTTTAGCACACGAAGAGTGTCTGTCCATTAGTGCAGGCCTGTCTGTGCCAGGAAACATGGTGACAGATCACGCACACACATGTAACTGCTGCTGCACTCGAGGTTACAAGAGGAGAGGGATCATGAAGAAGAATCAGCACTTTTGGGCTTGGTCACAAAGTACTTAGCTTGTGAGCAGTATCTTTTCTAATTTTGAACCTTGCATTATTGCTTTACAAATATTTCATTGATAGTGTGATCAAGAACTTGTTTGAACAATTGCCCGTTTTATAGTAGCCTTTTTAGAAAACCAAGCTGATTAGTTAGTTGGTTTGTTGAATTATATTTTGCTGTGTGATTGCTTTGTTAAACTATTTTTATTGTCTGATGCTGCTCAAATGAATTGCCTCTGGAGAGATAAATAAAGTTGAATCTTTTGTATAAAGTGCAATGGTCCTTTGTTGATGCCAACATTGTGTTTCAGCAGCTTCTCATCATGAGTCAGTCCTTCTCAACCCATTCTGCATTCTCTTTGAATCAGTCAAATCAAATCAAATCAATTTATTTTTATAATGCCCAAAATCACAACAACAGTTGCCTCGATGGGCCACATCGAGGCAACTGACCATTGACAGTCCATTGACCATTGACAGTCATGGTCAATGGAGGAAAAAACTTAAACAGCGCTTATGGGTAATGATTATTTTTCTCACACCGGTGCCATAATGCTGTCCTGTGCAGGTCCTTTTGGTTGATTGGTGTAAGGCACAATATCCACTGTACCCATGTTCCAGTAGAAAGTGTTTATATCTTTCTCTCCATCTGTTGCTGTCTAGAGTCTGCGTGGCTGGCATTAGACTGAATCAGAGTTCCCTCCTCTTTTCTCTGTTGTCTATGGTGGGCAGAGCTGCCATGGCCAGGGTCATCTTCCATTTGAAAGACTGTTTTATCTCTGTCACCTCCCCATGTGTCCCTGTTTCTCTCCCACTGTGTGCGAGGAGGAGCTGTCGGGACAGTGCCACTGTTTTGAACAGTCTGCTACAGTTATACAATGCCATGTGGCCTTCAGCTGCAAAACTGTTGACAGTATGAACCTCTCAATCTAAAGTTTGGTTAGATAGATCTTGCTTCAGGAGGTTCAACACTTAGTTCACATTTGTGTACACATTTGAAGAAAATCTGCAAGTACAATAATAATAATAATATAATAGATAATACTGCATGATTGATAATCATACTGCACTGCTAAATGGCTGATTAGGCCACATTGTGGTCTGCTCTGTGCTGAGAAGTGCTTGTTTTGTGGATTTTTTTATGCATTAGGATGAATGTACTTTTTATGGATGAATGTGTTATGCTGCTATTTTTGTTCACGCTCTGTCTGCAAAGTTCCTACAAATAAATATGCAGGTTTTTTTTGTTATTATTTTTGATTAGTGCACAATTTCAAATACATACTATATATTTGCAAATAGATCATGATACTATTGCTAAATCAAAAGTATTCACAATGTATGAGTTTAGAAAACAAATCTGACAGAACTGTTCTGAGCCACAGCAGCTCTTAAAATTGCTGATGGTAATAACATCAATGTAATAGTCATTTTATTTTTTTTCTTGTTTTAACAAAATGGTTAAGCAAAATGATTACTGGTGGGGTATCAAATCTATAGAAATACCCTATCAGGTGAAAACATGTAATCGGATCAAAACTGCCCATGGCTGATCCTGCTGTAGCGTACTGTACAGTAGTGTACTGATCATAGACTGGAGGGGAGTGATAAAGCGCAGTTTATAGCCTTCTAGAAAGAGACATGAAGAGAGCGGTGACACTCGTAGCCTAAAGAGTGGGGGTGCTGCATGTTGTGTTCCTGGTCCTATGCAGAGTGAAGAGAGGCAGACGGGGGCAGAGCACGCTTTGTGCACCAGCCCTTTCCCACACTCCCTTTCACCTTTTGTTGTATGGCAGCACCGGGGCTGTCTGACATGACGAATCACTGTGTCTGCCTATAGCACAGCACACACCGCTGGACAGGAACAACTGCTAACAGAGGCCTAAGAAAGATGTTGTACTCCTAATTGTGTCCAATGTCAGATCCTCTTCTGATAACTTGTCACTATGTTGCCTGGAGTTTCACACGAGCAGATTCCAATGGAGGATGGGTCCATCAGAGGACACAGGAGTGTATCATACCTCTGCCCAAATGCCAGCACCATGCACCAAACTGCTGTCGAAAAAGTGTAGAGCTTGTCACAATAGAGCCATTACCACATGAGTGAGTGAGTCTGAATGGGTCGGGGGAGTGGGTATAGAGAGTGCAGGCGGTGGGGGGTGTTCTGTCATCACCTCTGCCCCCTGTCAACCACGCTGCGCCTGCCAGTGGCACATGGAGCCAACTCCTGAATCTGGACACATACTCATGTGTTCTAGCCCCCTGTAAACTTCAAAACACAGAATCCACTTAGAAAACTATTGCAAACAAACAATAAAAATCCAAACTAAAAGCCTTTGGAAAGAATAAAGAATAAATAATAATAAAGGTCCAATTTATATCAATGCTAAAGACAGTGTAGGTATTCTGACCTGGACCAACAGCCATCTTTGCTTGATTGTCACGAGTGTACAGATTTAATCCCTCACTACTTACCCATGTTTTTCGTTTTATGCAGGCAAACAGACACCTGATTTCAAAAAGTTTCATAAAGAAATCACTATGACAAATGTGTGTGTTGAAGCCCACTGCAAGAGGCACATTAATAATATAAATATTGTGATTTAGCTTCAATCTTTCACTTTTTCCAGAACGATACATTTTATTTGATGCCACATCCCTCTCATTCAAGCTGACAGTACAGTCTTGATCTCTATGCAAATACTTTGGACAATAGGTTAATGAATGTCTCATTTAGTTGTAAAAGAGCAATACTGCCACTTAATGAGCAGCTGCGTCTGAGCTGGAATCTGAAAGTGAGGCGGCAAAATGGATGGAGAAGGTTAATGTTTGACCTCAGCAGGCCACACAGGGTTAGAGGTGAGTTTTCAGACCAGGGAGAATGGCCTTCAAGAGGAATCCTCAAGCAAAGGGGAATAGGAAGAGATGGTTTCCTTTTTGTAATGAACAAAAACGAAAAGGCAGACTTGACATAGTAGTGGGCATTTATTGTTGTCAGTGTGTTTGAGACTGTCACAGAGGTGTTGTCCTACACTGGCAAAGTCACTCAGCCACACAGTGAGGGCATAGGCATGTTGGGGGCATGCACATGGAGTTTGCATGTGGGTGATGGGGCGAGCAGGGTTTAGGAGTCACATTGTCACTTCTGGAATGCATGGCAGCCATGTTTTGTTAGCGTATGCATGAGTGCAGTGTCATCACAGCAGTGGGAGAACAGAGCACAAGGAACAAGAAGCAATACAGAGTAGTATTTTAACCCACTTTACATACTCGCCCAGGAAATTAGGTCACTCAAGTATAAAGCCATTGCATAGAACAAATCATCATCATAATTGGACTCTTAACAAATGGGAGAAGGTGCAGGCGGCACAGACACACATGTAGAGCAGCACACAGAGCCACGAAGAGGAACATGGGACTCCAGCATAAATCACAGCCCGTGCCTGACACTTTTATAGCGCTTTCAGGAGCCTCATTTGGGACAGAAGCGTGATAGTAGAATGTTACCCGGGGTAAATATAATTGTGGTCATGATCTTTCCATAAATCAAGATGTGGTTGCATCACATTTGACTGCTGACAGAACAGAGACGTCCCAGAGGGGGCAAAGACCTCGGGGCATTCAGTGTCTCTTCATAGTCAAACCATTACAAAATCATAGCCAGTTTTATATCTTTTTCAAATTGATATTACGACTTTTGATAAACTGGCTACTGGTCAAGATAAACTACTACAGGCCAACTACGTTTACAGCAAATACTTATCAGTGTTGAAAATTTTGATTGTACAGCAGAAGCAATTGCGAATAAATACAAATCTAAGTTGTGGTAGTAAGTTTCCAACACTGAAATTGAGACATTTCAACTGCCAGTCATTGTCGTTTTTGTTTTTATTTTTTAATTTTAGATTTTAGATATAGATTTAGAGCTGGGGAGAGAGGGTGATAACAACCACACAATGTGCAACGCCCTTCTTCACTCCACCACAGGCAAGCACTCAACTTTACAATCTGAAATGGTTTCCGGATGGGAGTCAAAATGTCTAAAACTCAAAAAGACTACCGTAATTGCTCCAGCATTAATGACAATCGAATCGCAATCACAACTTGAATGGACGCAATAAGCAAATCGCAAAGACTGCAATAACTGAAATGCCGTACTTTCCAACACAAACAACAAATTATCGAATTCTGTCTAATTCTGCATTCAGACTGCTAACCTTGCTGTTTAGATCTGTGTATCTTCTGAAATGCAAACTTTGTTCATTTATATTTCAGTCTGTTTGTCAATTCTCCTGGACAAATTTAAAATGTGAACAACTTCGAATCGTTAAACTCTATTGGAATATTCCTAGACAAACGAGAGATTACACTGACTCAAATCTAAGGTGTATAGAAAAACATTCTTTAATTAAGGCGAGTCCCAAGCTTCATTTGTGATAAATAGAGCATCTGATGTAAAACCTTTACCACACCTTTATTCATGTGACTGTATGATTGTAATGAAAGGGCATGTGGTATAACACCTCCACCAAAGGAATATGCACAACACTTTTCTATGAAGTAAATAATATGTTGTGAAAACCTTGGTGACAATCGCTATAGGAGGTAAAAGAGAACAATTCGAAACCAGAGCAGCTTTCGCCGGAGTTATTGACACAGATTGACCTTGTCGCTCGCGTCTCTTCTGTGCACATTTTACATGACAGAGTGCACACATCACTTATTCATGTCTGAAGAACAACAGGCAGGGCACATGAACACCCGAGACCCAGGAATCTTACACGCAGTCAAATACATGGCATATAGGCTGAATAAATCTCCATACAGTATATTTTATTGGATTGTGTGTGCATGTCAGTAACGCTGCCTCCACCACATCAACCAGACTAAGACAGAGGCGAGCCTGACACTAATCCGGTAATTGCCATGTGCCTATGTCGCTTATCAAAATAATTGGCAGTATTTTCCACAGTGATATGGGACTGTTTATCTATTTGACTCTAAAAAACGAATGAGTGCCGCTTTGTTGTGGCTTGTTAAGAATGGTGCGGGATATGAATCAGACAAGATCACTGCACAAGGAAATAAAGCATAAAACAATGAAGCATCCGTTTTTTGTTTTGTTTTAATCATTGTTTCAGTCAGATTTACATTATCTTCTGAATAAGACAGGAACATTTAAGCAACATTTTTACATCAATAATTTATTAGTTAGTATTAATTACGTAAGCCAATAGCCTAAATTAAAGGAAAAAATGAGGGCAATGCGGCAGAGACATTTTGGAAGATTAGGTCTAGTACTCACTTTAAAGTTGCCTATTATTGAGCATTTTGTATTTGTTCACAAAGCATTGCCTCAGCCTATTTAAGATATAATCTGTTCATTTAATGGTGTGAGAATATGCTGCAAGTCCTAAATAGCACAGCCACGGGTCACATTTGATGCTTTATAGGGATGTACTCACAATAGTCGTTAGGGCAATATATAATGTTGAACTTCTTGGCAATAGGTGTATCAACACAGGGAGGCATATTGTGAGATGCTTTTAAATTATTTTCATTTATTACATTGCGGCGTTATACACTTCACTGATGACTGCTGCAGTAGCTGAACCTGTTATGCTAAACAAGTCAGTTATTAATAAAGCAGTGTTTGGATATTATACTTTTGTGGACATGCAATTTGTTACTCAACATCAAAGGAAAACATCAGTTTAGTAAACCTTTAAGTCAAGGGATATGCATGTACTGGGATACATATCGTACCGTGGACCAAATGTTTTTCTCTGTTACTGAAAATTATTTTGGCGATTAGGGTTTTCACTAATGATTATTTTAGTAGTTGACAAGTCAGTGATTATGTTTTCAATTTGCCTTACTAGTCAAAGAATTATTACATATTGAGACCTTTAAAATAAGTCTGTGTATATCACTCATTCGTCCAGGACTGATACATCGTATCGACAAGGTTTGAGAGGTTGTGGACACAGTTTAAAAATCAAGACATTTGACTTCCATCTGAAAGTCCTTTTAGAATCATAAACTGTTAATCCTTTTTCACAGGTTGATTTAATAATGTTATAAAAAGTTGTTTTGTACGTCTTTTATAGTCTGTATAGTTCAGATAATGATTATGATTTTCCAACTACGTTTACGATAGTCGATTGATCACGATTCGACTAGTTGATTAATCGTTGCAGCCCTATGACATACATGATGGGCTTTTATCTTTCAATTTGCGTGACATTTTTATTGCACTAAAATATATGTGTTCCAAATAATTCAAATAGAATAAAGACAAGACTCCTTCACAACTGCATTTGAGGTCAGCGCGACACAATAAACGTGAACTGTGACTCTCCAACGACTCCGTATAAACTCAGTGCCAAACCCTCTGACTGACACAAGTTGGCTGCGCGCGGTCCTTCCTCTCTTCCCGGCGTCCCCTCCTCTCTCCTCTCCTCCCTCCTCTCTCTCCTCGCCTCCCTCTCTCGCTCACTCTCGCCGTTCCCCCGCTCGTCAAACGCCGGGCTGCGCTCACCGACTCGACACCGCGGACCAGGGATGCAGCGAGGGCGCAGCGCAGCCTGAAAAATGGCACCGCCGACACCCCCACGCGTACTGTGGATCTATCCCTCCTTTTGCCTCTACTCTTTCCTGCTCGTTGCTTGTGGAGCTTTACGGAATTACCCGGACAATGAAGGTGAGGCGCGTTTCCAAAGTGTGTTCCCCCGGAGTGTGGCAGTTGTCACGGGGCGTAAGGACCTCCATGGCTCGCTGTTTGCCGACTCCCGCTAAGTGCTTGGGTTAGTTATAAAACATGCAGGGGAAATATAGTCACGTTTTTCATTTCCCGGGCATATCCCTATTAAAATTGCATGGCGTACACACAGAGCCACGCCGGAGATAGCCCCTGCTCGCTCGTGTTCTCGTCTTTTACAGAAGTAGTTCAACTTTTAATGATCAGCATAACGACATTAGCGCATGACACGTGCGGATCCATCTCGGACGCGTAAAGATCGAGCGGTGGTTTTGTGATTTGGATATATGCTTGAAGAGCTGCAATTACGTTAAATTTGTCACGCTGCCACTGCGCGTCTCGCACTTATTGTATTAACATTGATGTTCAGCTTGGAACAAAGCAATGGATTGACTTATTATTAGTCTAACTATCTCTGTCTTCTGTGTACCGAACTGTACTGGAGATCAAGTTAAGTTTATCAAAAGAGAGCAGCAGATGTCATTATCGTTCGAACGTTTTTTCATGGAGAGACTTGGCACTGGCACCCATGTGAAGTTTAAGTGATTTTGTGTCCACAGTGGCATGGGGTGTGCTTGTCATACACTGAATTACATCTTTCTATGGCTCTATCCAGTTAGGCTTGTTGCAGAGGAAGCTCCATCTCCACGGAGCGATTGCCAGTGGGAAAGATGCAGCGATCAAATCAAAAAGTGAGCACAGACGTGAGGTGACAGGCCACACTAGGGCTGGCTGGAGCTCCTACCTCTGGGATGATTTAACAGTGGAAGTCAGTGTGTACATATAGGCCATATACATCTGACTGAATGTGTGTCAGACAACCCCCAGGAGTGCTAATAGAAAGACAAAGAGAGGAGAGGATGGAGAGGCACCAAGCGAGGAAATTAACTGTGAGATACTGGGTTTGAGTTGCTGGTTTGGATATACTGTAATAATAGGCCTAAATAGTCTGAATAAACTATTTCTAAAAAATTAAACACAATGAAAAGCAGTTTCCACTAAATCGAACACTTAAAAATTTGTTATTCACACTTATTATAATGCATCAGTATTTCATTTAATCGCACTTAAGACTGCAATCCTTACTTTCAAGGTTTTTCTGAAACTGCCCCAGCTTTTATAAAACTGTGGGGCCATACTTAACATCATTTCAGTATTGTTTTTAGTATTTGAAATTCATTATAATTCAGTTTTCTGTTTTTCTCCTGGAGTTACCTCACCTGGCACACATAAATTTGAATGTTATTTAGTGTTGATTGCTGTCGATGTTGATAAATTCTACGCCAAATCTTACTTTATCCAGACTTGAGTTCGGCAGAAGGAGGCAATCGTCTGATGGAAGTTGATTCATATTGTTTAAATTCTTGCAAATGTACTGCTGCACAATAATTGTCATAATTGTTACGGCTATGATCAGTAATTAGTTACTCTCAATGATTTTGATTAGTTTTCTCAGTGTCTTGCTGTTCCAGACTGGTCTAATTGGCACTTTGGAGGGCTCACTTGCTGCATGTGTGTTTAGCGCATGTCTCCATTGGGGCACAAACCAAATAACACCCCTTTGTGCCAAACACTTCACACAGTGTTTTTACCTTACAGTCTCCTATCTCTCCTTTCCCCTGCTGTGACTTGAACACTTAGCTTCGAAGATTGCTCTTTTCTCCGCACCAGCCTTTGTGTATGTGTGTCTATCACGGTGTGCATCTTCCACCCACTCCCTCTGTGGAGCTTTGAGTCTTTCTTATGTCATAAAAAGACCAATATTTTTTCTCAAGGCTCAATTAAGAACAAAAAGCTTTAGATAGATCAGATAGGCCGAAAACACTGTTAAGCTGTCAACAAGCTTATTGTAGTTTACCAGTGCGGCTATTGATTGGCTGCAAAATTGGTGGCATTTTACAAAGAAGGCTGTTATGAGGGGTGGATTTGAAGTATTGATCAAATTTGAGAAAATTGCGAGTGACAAGCAAAGTCAAAACGGAAATGGCCTTGTTTATTAGTTGTAATAAAGAGGATGTACTGTACAAAAGAGATGAAATGAGTTGTTGTCTTGACCAGTAGAGGGAGCTCTCCACATCTCCTGTTCGCTGCCCGAGGCAGTAAGCGCAGGCATGATGCTCTCCTCCAAGTCTCTTTTGTCACACTGTCCTTTCCTTTTAGATCTATTTTGCAATGGACAATGGCATGATGTTATATCTTTTACACTTAGGTATTTTTTTCTCTCTCTTTTTTTTTCTCTTTTTTTTACCAAGGGGTCAAGATAAAATTATTGGGATTTTACTTTACAGTATAAACTGTAATCATCAGGACCACTGCTACAATTAAATTAACACCACATTCTATGGTGTTTTTATTCTTTACAGTTAACGTTAAGTTTAAGGGTTACTAAAATGAATTTGTACTTTTCTGCCAAGGTTAATGTTGCACTAAAACACTTAACAACTATGCTGCTTTACTCAATTAAAGTATCCAATGAATATTTACGTAATATAGTTTGAGAGTGAACAGCCTTTTTCCACCACAGAGTGAAGCATATTATAGTGAAAATACTTATATTCCACTCCTCAAAAACATATGAAATGATTTAAGATGCAAGAATACTCTCACTCAAGAGTGATTATGGACAAACCACAGATGATTGGTGCAAAGACAACCTTTCTCCAAGGCATATTGTTGCAGTTGCAGTCATGCAGGAGGATGGCCCAAATCCAGAACTTTGATGCCAGACGCTGAAATTCTACACAAATGTTTAGTTTAAGACTACGATAGGATTGAGAAGAATTGACTGCATTACAAGCGCCACAAATACAGCAAAATGTCCACGTCCTATCATACAAGTACAGAACTCTACCTCACCACCAAGTAACTCAATTGTTACTTCTACACGACAATCTGCAATTTACTAAATATACAATCAAGACAACAAATAAATTAAATAATATTCATTGTTTGTATTATAAAAATGTACTTCTGCTTTTTGTGTTTCTTGATTTAATTGTGTAAGGCAGAAAAACAAGAACGCCACAGCAGTGTAAAGTCATCTCTGGGCCGTGGCGTGTTTTACGGTCTGGGCCCTTACTGTAATCTCCACTTCATCTTGAGACGACACATTGAGCATAGGATTGGATTGGCCTCGGGGTGCTGCGGAGCTGATGGGTGCTGTGAGCGCGGGGGCTGATGGCTTATTGCATGTCCAGGGTGAACATGAGGGTGAGCCGTTAGTGCAGAGTCAAGCATATGTAAAGTGTGCCCCGTGTCTTATGATTCACGCAAGATCCGGACCACGCTATAATGTGGGGTCAGAGGTTGCCTTTGCTTTAATTGCTTTAATCTATAATGGTTGCTTGTAGTTATCGGCAGAGCTATACCTCATGCGTGCCTGTGTGTGTGTGTCCGGGAGATTGTAACAGCCATGACCTTGGGCAAAAGAGGATATAGATCTAGCTTCTCATCCGAGCGCGAGAGTGGGCCGGGCCGGAGCACCCTCCTGCTACTGCTTTATACTTAATCCTTGCCTTCATTGCGGCCCCCTGCCTCACTGCTTTCGATCTGCCTCCCTGCGAGCGGCCATCTCTCTGTAGTCCATTCTAAAGCTTTTTCTGAGATCTTTGTGGTCACGTTTCCACCATGACTCTATAACGTTATAAAAATAGTTGTTGCTGTACAATATTACAGCTCAACAGGGGATCAGCCACAAGTCACTATTTTTGTGCTTTGCAAAGCTTGGAGAAATGGTGAGCTTTGTGTCAAGAAAGGCCTGAGACAGACAGAAAGGAGTTGATGTCTTTACTTAAGATAAATTTGTAGTTCACTATTACCAGACCTGGATTCAAAACAAGGCTTGGAGGGAGGTACTCCAAGCACGCTCTAAACCGGGAGACGTTTGGAAGGGCTATGTTTATCTAGGAGTGAGCGATCTATTTGAGTATCCTGAACACAACAATCAGACGGTCGCTGCAATTTTATTAGCGGATCAATATTTGAAAGTTTACAACAAAACCTTTTTTTTTTCATTTTTATTAGCTCTTTTTCTTGCATTAAAAAAGAAACTATACATTATACACTCAATATTCAAATTTTGCATCTCTTCAAAACAACATTCAGGACATTATCTAATGTTAATCAAATCAAAGTTCCATGTTAACTATGCGTTTTAGAAATCCTGTTCATATCAGAGTGGGTCAGAAATTGGGTTTGCACTGTTAGAACCCTGGTGTGCTTGTTTGAGGCTGTTTCTTTACTGCCGTTGAACTTTAATAAACATGTTGCTGAAATCTGACCATTACATCTTAGTCAGATGTATAGCGAGAGCAATTTTCTTGCTAGTTAAAACAAACCAACCAATGCTATTCACACATGCCATAAATATAACATAATTGCACTATAACATGGCACTTTAAGGCAATAAATGTACTGAAAGAGCCCATTTAAAACTGGAAAGATTGGTAAGGGCATCTTAACCGTGTAAAATCTATAGTAAAGTATGTAAATCTCTGCACAAAAGGGTAGAATGATGCAGTCGCACTTCATACTATGGTAGATTGTAAAATTCCTCTCCTCTTTGTTTTGCCCTCTCCCTCCTGCATGACCTTAAATAACAGTATAACCACAGGACCCATGCCTGGAGCCTTTGTATGTTTTCTGTAATGAGCTGTAGCTCCTATATATGCTTAACACAGGCTCATTCTGCTGCTCCCGCGCTCTCACACACGCACACACTCATCCAGGTCTAATGTATGGCTGGGGGGCACTTAGGTGGTCTTGGTCCAGAGAACAGTGTCACATATTCCCCCGGCTGCCTGATAGATGGCCTTATAAATACAGCCCAGTGACAGAGGGGGATCCTACATGAGCTTACCTTAAGGATTGGTTTGTGAATGGAAAATCACAATGATGAGAGGAACTGTAACGTCTAATCCAATGTTAGACTGAGATCTGCATGATTTACATTGTGCAAACTGTATTTCTTGGCAGGCTTAAAGGAGACATATTATGCAAAGTCAACTTTAATGAGCTTTTAAACGTGTTATAACAGGGTTCCTTCGTCATTGGCTTACTCTTAGTTGTATTTTGATTGATTCAAGCATGTTCCTGCATTTTCCTGCAGCTGAGGCTCGAGTGCTCAGAAGATTGCTGTTTTCACCTACCCCCTACTTACATCCCTGTACTTAGTAGCGATTATTTGAAAGGTTAAGACTCCAAGTGACACATGCAGGGTTAAAAATGCTCGGTGGCCATTATTTTAAGTATAAAAACACGGAATCGGTATAAATAAATAACTATAAATAAAAAAACTAGATAGATAGATTGATTGGCACTCTATTGATCCCGAAGGAAATTCAGTATAACATGAATAGGTCTGTTGGATAACGTTAACCAGCATGTCTATGTTCAATATCTCTCATTAACTGTGCTCTCTCACTATGACCTTCAGCCGCCCGTAGGCACCAGTGGTTTTCTTTTTTAAAAACAATGACTTGTATTTGTTCTGTTTACTGCTCGAGCGATTCCTGTCGGGGTCCATTTAGACAGAGATTCTGGGCTCATCATGTGCAGTGCCTGACGGAGTGAGTGAAGTTGGATCAGAAGGCAGAGCCCCTCCCCCCCGACACTGACTCTTACAGCTGCTCAGATGGTCACTAGGCCTTGACCACGCCACTCACACACACCCTCTGTCCATCCCGAGCTTTCATTTGTCCACATTGAACTGCGCCTGCTCTCCGTTTCTCAGTGTGTTTCTGTTGTTGTGTGCTCACCGGGCCGCTCGTGCTGTGCCACTGAAAGGCAGCATTAGACCGCTCCGCAAACAGTCCGGGATTTGGGTCAGGCTCAGATCTCCCATGTTTGCTGACCAAAGCTTCAATCTGTTTGTCTCTCACGACGAATTCCTGTGGCAGTAAAAGAAAAGAAAACGTCAGGAATTTTGGGACAAGTTATATTTCTTGATAGAGAGTTACGATGTGTCAACTATTCCTCCGAGCATTTAAAAGTTACAATTTAGTCAAAAAAGAGAAAAAGACATGTTATTATTGTAGTTTATATGGCTTATTATAGTTTTGAAGAATGAAAGTGACACAATATGAAGTTGTTTCGATTATTGGGATAAAAAACACCATTAACGATTACTCACAATTGCTGAAACCACGACTTAACAACAGTGAAATCTTTAATTTTCTTTAATTACTACTGCGTTACTAATTGTCAAGTTTGTGATCAACTTCATGATTTTAACTGTTTTCATTCAGTAAGTTCAGTGTGATAAAAAAGTTGTAGTTACGCCTGTTTTTTAAAACTATAGATTTAATAAACATAAATAGTTAGTTAAATTGTTAATTTTGCTTCTAAAACTGTCACGATTGTTTCTTTGTTCTTATGATTATATTGTGACATGAATAATCACGATATCGATTAACCAAATAATCTTGACGTTTTGAATCAGAGCCCTTCTTCAGACACATTATGTCTTTCCAGCCAAACTGATCTAGACCTACACCTTAAGTTTAAAAAAAGAAAAACATTAGTTATTTGTTTAGGCCCAAATGATTCATTACAGCTTATGCAATTGTAGTAGAGTAAAGGAAAACATTTATCTCTAAAGTACGACAAAATATGTTTCCATAAATCACAGTTTTAAAAATATCTTACCACCACCAAGACTTTCGTTTACGAGGACCAGTTTTTATCATTGCTGTGTTTTAGATGTTAATTTTAACCATTGCTGTTTACTTGCTTAAAAAGTTTGTTTTTCAGACCAGAGTGCTCACAGAGTGTCACGTAATGTTGTCGTGAAGTGTCTTATCAGCTGATTCACACAAGTTTTGGTTCAGTTTTCCTACTGATAGAAGCAGGACGACGATGCCATCTGCTGTTTGACTTCTTGATATATATTAACCGGGACAAGGGGGCTCTTTTACTCTCCCACACCTGTGACAGTGGCCTAAAGACGTCAGTAAATGGTCAGGTAAACAAACTGTCTGGTTTGAAAAAAAAGAAAAAAACTTTAAAATAAATGATCAGTAGACCCTCATTGGACCATTGCTGTTTACTGTTGCTTGTACACATCTGCTTGTGTTTACCGAGCACCAGATTGGTTTATGTTTGAAGTGCTAGGAGCCCCGCAGCCTCCTGATAATTAGCCGAGGTGTGCTATACCTAAATATACGTGTGTCACCTGTCTAAGCACACTTTTATGTGACAAGTCTTTTCCTGCCTGTCAGCGGCACCTCACTTCCCTCCCAATATTCCGCTGCAATTTTGCCTGCACTTCCAACACCTGCTCCTCCAATCTCCTCAGTCCGCACATGCCATTGTAATTCATGTCTTTAAATGAATGATAGCATGCGTCACAGTTTGAGTGCAGAGGCTGTGCAGAGGCGTATGTGGCTTTATTTAGTTGGAGAGTTGTAGCAGGATTCTCAAGGTCGCAAATCGTGCTAGAATATTTTCGTGTTTGTTGAAAAAGAAGCTTGTTTTTTTTAAACATAGTGATATTAGTATTAAACACAACATCAGCGCAAGTAAACTATAGAATGTCTTCAAACTGGAGGCTGTGTTCGAATGGAATCCGCACAGTTGACTACACTGTTGACTACACATTCTTCTAAAGTAGGATTATACCCGAAACATATAAAAAGTTCTCCATTAGTACAAAAAAAAAAATACACACGATAAACATTGAAATGATTGTTCCATCTGTGATTTATCAAAGAGAGAATACAAATAATGCCGCTTACTTTGTGATGAGAACTGTAACTGCGATTTTTGATAGTACTTTATGTTTTATTTGATTATACGCAACATAGTATAAAGTTGTAGAGAGAAATTTGTCAAGAAATACGAAGCTGTTTTAATGAATGATTCACCAGCAATGCCCACAACCTCAGAATACAGTGTAAACATATATTATGCATGAAGACAAAGTAATTTTCATAGGCCGGTTTGGGGATTTTTTTCTGCAGGCAATCAGATCTCAAGCTTTGTGACCCCCTTGTACTTTAAAGTTAACTTCTTTATTTGTCATTATACATTAAAATCGTACAACAAATTACATAGCTCAGACCTGGTTAATCTTGCCACTGTGGTCCAACCTGACCAGCATGTTTTGGAGGTAGGAGAAACCAAAGGATCTGGAGGAAACCTACGCAGACACAGGGAGGACATGCAAACTTACAAACATTTTTTTCCCAACTTATAAAACAAACTCTGGCCTGACTCCGTGTTGTTTTACTAGCGGCTTGTGAAATCGCCTTAGTGCCTCTCCAAAGTTCAGAGCTCAACTCCTCCACTCCATCATCTCAAACACTGGTCCACTGGTTGCCCCTGACAACACTCAGTGATGGTGGAAGCTGCTCTCAGAGGAGTGCTGTGAGGAAAGGTCTGACTGTGAGAGGGGCTGAGTGCGGCGCATGTGAGCAACTTATGATTCCGTGTCTCAGAGACGCAGTCTGGGGCAATCAGGAGGCAGACTCTGGAGTCAATGTACTTATTGTCAGTAGAGGCCCATGTGGAAAGAATGAGTGAAAGAAGAGAAAACACAGATATAGATAGTATTGTTTGACATGAACAGGTGACCAGTAACCAGACAGATAGAAATACATGATTTCTACACAGAAGTTTTATTGGGAAATTTCTATTATTATCGTAAATTATTTCAACAGCAATTTAGTTCTTTCTGGCAAATGAGGGTGTCATAGTGATGTATGAAGCCTGCAATAGTTGTAGTAGATTTAAAATGAGGATTATAGCTTTGGCTGTACAAATAATTTAACTTTGATTGCATTTAATAAATTCCAATAATTGTATATTAGAACCGCTAAATAGAGAACAAACAAACATGAATTTAAAACATGAATAATAGTAATAGTTTATTTTTCTTCTATAGGTTAAAATGTTACTATTATTTAAAACCATTTTCATACAATCATTTCAGTTATGACCCAAATACTGAATAAGATTTTGTTCTTTTCATAGAGCAGCTTTATGGAACTAATTATGCCAACATGACTTAAGATAAATCTAAATCTCGCATGATAAAACAGTCGAGAACTTGAGATTCTGAGTACTTCTTTTACTTCTTGTCATAACATACAACTAATTTTAAAATGTCACAGGGGCTTTTATAATTAACTTGTTAAATATGGCCATGGCAGCGTCTTATTGTCTTCCTCTTCCAGTATAACATGAGCTCATTATGTAGTCACATATTGTGCGAGTGTGTATTCTAGGAGCGTCTTTGTGTGCCAGTCCGGCTGTTGGCAGCGCAGTTTGATTGTTGGCAGGTGGATCACAGCTTCTCACTGCTCAAGAAGTGGATGCTGACCAAGAAGAGAGAAAAAGTGAGGGAGACAAGCCATTATGCAAATAGAAAACAAGAAAGACAAAAAACAAAGGAGAAAAGGGTGGCAGAAAGATGCAGAAATGGTATTGAGTGGATTGAGCTTTCACAGCCCTGGTGGAGGAATGGGTGCAGGGGAAAAGCAGAACCTTCCCTTCCTCCTCGGCTCCTCGTCTTACACTCAGAAAATGTGAATCTGAGAGGCTGGATCAATACGACAGTGTGTCTCTGTGTAACCCAACAAGTTTCCCAGTAATCAGGACACATAGGTGCAAAAGATTTGAACCATTTATTTATTTATTTGGTTTATTAATTTCACAATGTCTCTTTATTCAAGCTTTGTTGTGACACAAAGTACAATAAGGTTTTGATCGAATAAAAAAATGAAGATGATGGATTGGGTTGTGCTGTACAGTTAATCTAATTTTAATCTAATCGAGATTCAATAGTTTTAAATTGTTAATGATCAGTTTGGGGCTTTTTGATCGAGAACACTTCTAGTCAGTCCTTGGTCAGTAAAAGTATGTTGTTAGGAACAGAGCTTAAACTTTGGACGAAGAAATTTGATAATCTTTTTATTTAGAATACTTTTGTTGTTTCCTCTATATCAGATGATAGTCTCATCTCTTAATCATCAAGGCAATCGTCTCTTACCTCCTATTGTCTGTTATAGCAGAAACAGCAAAAGTAAAAAACTGTTAAATCTCTCCAAGTTGGACAGCGCGATACGGCAATAAAAACAAATCTGATCTCTGTGACTAGCTGCTATTTTGGTAAAATCACCAACACTTTTTCTCACCCAGTCCTCCACCTGATCAGCCTCAGCACTTTTCAGAGCAAAGCCTGAACGATCAGATGAAGCAGATTACTTTATTTACCTCTTCAAGGCAGTGTATAGATATCCGTTGTGGTGGTGAACTGTAGAAACACATTTTAGTTTGAGTGAACTTTATTCATCATTAGCGTCCTGGTCAGCAGACAGGAAGCTATAGTTGATACATTATGGATGAGGCGGCTCATTGATTACAAGTGATAAGTGGTATTGACAGGACGTGTGAGGGGAGCAGAAAAAGTGTTGATGCACAGGTTTATGGTTGCAGCGGTGTGTTCCCAGCAGACCGGGCAAGCACAGGCACGGGGCTTTAATGGCCTGAGTCACACATTAGCATAGGCTGCTGTTCTATCGCAAGGTGCTGTGTTGTAATGAGAAACTTTGGGACCCGAGATGTAACAAAGTGGAGTCAAAGATTCACTTAGGCAAATTGATGCACCTTACTCAGAGATAACGGCTTTAAAACTGTGTCCAATAATGAAATTTAAGACCGCGCTCACAATAGTAGTGATTGTGTTGCTAAGTCAAACCTTGAAATATTAAAATGGAACACAAATATTCAATTGACTGATGTCGAGCTTTGTTTCTCTCAAGTGAAGGACAAACCTAATAAATAATTTTGTTCTTTTGTATCAAGTAAATCAAAAGTAAATCAACATTATTTTTGTATTCAGAAATTGTTATGAGAACTTAAAAATATTGAATCCAATCCAGTGTTATTTATAAAACACTTTAAAAACAACCCAGTCGACCAAAGTGCTTTACACAAATTAAAAACATCAATACATGAGACAAAATGGCACCAAAACAGAGAATAGGGAAAAAAAGGAAATATCAACGTTTCAAACTGAGTAAAATGCAAAAGAAAAAAAGTAATTTTAAGAAGAGATTTGATGTCGAATGTTCAAAATAAGGAGATAGTAAAAGTTGCTTAAATATCACATTAAATAATCTTTTAACATAATCACAATTAATCTTATTAATCCAATATACAGTAGTAGTAGTAGTAGTTAAATTTGTACAAAGCAATAATTTTACATTTGTTTTCTCCTTTTATTTGCCAAACGATGCTTTCAGAAATATATATTCTGCAGCCTTTCCTGTTTGCCATGCATTTGTGTTTATAGATTATTTACAGTTTTGAGGGGCTTAGCTGTTTTACTCAGTCAGAACTTTTAAATGTCAAAACTTAAGCCACTGAAAAAGCAATGTTTTGTTCAATATTGTTGCAAAGCACTGTGGGTAAATTACCCAGGTAGCGAGAGTATGAAAGCATAATGGGCCGTGTTCGTAACAGACAATTTACCTAATTCAACAAACGCAATCTCTTTTATCTTTTTATCTGAAAATCGTAGCGCTCTCCATCGGATCCTGAAATCATGTTATTATGCTATTATGTTCTGCTTGTGTACGCCACTCAAATGCCAATAGAGTGAGTTAGCTCGCTCATATGACTGGCTTTACGTCTGACCTTTCCTTTCCCTACATGACCCCACCATGTTTCCTGTTTGCATTATTCAATCTGGGCACTGTGCGTTCTATACCATTATTCTCACAAACACACCAACATGCCCTAATGCAGCGTGACGTTGCCCCTCTCTGTCACGGAGCAGTGGGCTGTGGAGGACCCATATTCACGTAGAAGCACACAGAATGAGAAAGACAGGCAGAAATGAGAGCGAAGACGGGTGAATGTTATATACCTGCAGGCAGTGCTCAGCTCCAGAGGTGACGACGGTAAACATGCAACTCTCAACTGCTTTCTATTAATTGATTAGTCTCATTGGAATGTGTGGTGGATTCCACTTATCCAGGGCAGTGCTTCGCTTGGCTCATAAAAAATGGATGAAACATGAAAGTGTAGTGGTTTAAATGCTCGTAGATATACACAGCTAATAAGGGATCAATAAAATATGCCATGCTCTAAAGTGGTGGGTGGTAAAAATGTTACTCTCAAATGAATTATTCAGGCCACATACCAAAATGATGACTTGGGTTAGTTTTACCAGGCAGGCTTCCACGAAACTGCTCAAAGTTCAGTGTTTGGTCCAAAAGCCAGGGAAAGTCTGGGGAAAAAATGATTGCCCAAGTAGAAAAATGTCTCATCATTAAAATAGATAAATGTAATTTAGATTTTGTTAAGAATTTTAAAGATTCAATAATTTTGATTCGCTTTTGTTATTTTACTTTAACTTGCTCTAGAACTACAGCCACCATATAATACCACAATACCACTCCAAATACAGCCAAAAACAGGAATCAAATCCCATTCTAGTCTTGAGGCAATTGTTACAACCCAATTTACTTCTGTAAAAACAGACAAAATATGTATGACTAACTTAATTATACATTTTTTGCTCAAGTCTTGGGTAAAAATAAACAAGCTGAGCCATGAAAAATCGTCGGGCCCAGGGCTTGTGTTGTTTTGTCAACCTTTGTTATTAATGTTGTTGATGTTAGTCTCTTCAGTGTCTGAGGAGATTTCCTGGGCTGTGATTGGCTGTGGTTGGCTGGGGTGTCTGGGTAAACGTAGCTTGTTTCTATGTCTTTCTATTTCCCCGACATCTTGAATAGAAGCACGGAAAGGACAAGAAGTCTGCAATATTCATTGCGGTTTTAGGGTTGTCAAAAAAAGTAAAAGGCATTTTTGTCAAAACTGGTATCAAAACTCATTTGCTCATCGATGCTATGAATGGTCTTGAACTTTTTTAGAACTAGTATAACCACACAATATCATGATTTTCTTTGAGCGATTTATACACATTTTCACAATCCATGTACACTTTTTTAAAAATTGCTTTTAAGAACTAAATAAAGGTTATTCCTCTCTATGATTGGTTACATCCAGCTTTTAAGAACTGAAAGGTTATTCCTCTCTATGATTGGTTACATCCAGCTGTCACTCAGAGCTTGACAAAGGCTGACCAATAGCAGGAGTGGGTGAGAATAAGAGTCTGTTTGAGCAGACAGCTGAATTAAACAAAAAAAATATGATTTTTACCAGACCACAATTCCATTTTCATCACCATAACAGCCAGCCCTAGTTTGAAGATGAAATTCCATTCCTAATGCTTTGACCAATGTAACCTAAAACACAGGTGCAAAAACCTTTGCTCCTCTCTTCAAACTCAGACCGAAGCACCTCTCTGCTGCTTCCTGGCTTTTCATTTTCACCTCACAGTCTCCTTGTTCCTCTTCCTCCTGTCACCCTCACACCACCAGCAGGAGACAGCCGGGGCAGTCCATGCACAGGCACGTATGGAGGGTCACACTGCCGTATGTGAGCCTGGGAGTGCAAAGACATTAATGTATTGTCCTTACCAGAAGCAAACAAGAAGTGAGAGAGAGAAAAGTGTAGGACAAACGTTCAAAGTGACAGTGACAGTTTGTGGCAGTGATGGCTGGTAGGGACAACGTGATTCATCTGCAGCTTAGAAAAAAAGAAAGGCATGTTTGACCTCAGTGCAACAGGTCAAGTTGCATTAAGAAAGTCGATAACTCAGTGCCTCAGTTCAGGGGTTAATGCAGCACACTGTTTCACTTACGGTGTGCTGTAGATTTATTTTGTGATTTTATTTTTTACCTAATTGACAAATGCTGGTACAAAAAATAAAAAAAAATCCCTATTAATTCTGAAGTGCACATTTTCTTGACTACTTTAACAGCAGTAATTGTGAATAAACTAGAATTGTTAAAAGTATTGAAAATTCTAATTGACAATCAACTATTAAACTGACTTTGAACACACCATTTACTATCATCATCTATAGTTTTGGTCCTGAGATAGACCTTGTTCCGGAGCTGCTTATGTCCCAGTGTTTGGATGTTTTACATCTTCCCTGTTTGCAATTTAAATGTCACGTATTACATAATTCCTCTGAATGTCAGTGCCTATAATGCCAGCTCATTTTGTCTCACTTTTTGTTCTCTTGGATCATAACAGCTGCAGCTATTGTAATCTCCACAAGAAAATTATATGTTTGCTGATTCTACTGCTGTTTTATGCATACATTGCACACAATGTTTTCACGGCAAAGCCTGGTCTAGAAAAAATATGTGAAATAAATATGTTCACAGTGTTTCACTACATGGTTGCTTATGCATTTGTTTTCTTGCTGTTTTTTTCTTTTGCAGTTACATTGTTGGATTCTATGTCTGCTTTGGCTGACCTTGGCTGGGAGGCATATCCAAATGAAGGGGTGAGTACACAGCGCTATGCACTACAGCAGTACAATACACTAAACAAAATAGACTTTTGGATGAATAGTGTAATGAGCAAAAAGGACCACATCAACACACAGTTTCTATTGAATAATTAGACAAGCTTTAAATCAGCAACTGTATTTCAGATTGATTCACTTGAAGACATATATTATGTAGGCCTATATGCTCCCGATATATAATGCATGTTTTGTATTATATATGGATAGCAACAGTCACAGTTGATGTTACTGTTTTTTTTTTTAAAGTTATATATAATTAAACATAAGCACAGATTGGGGGTAGATGAAAACGTAATTTTTCTGACCACTCAAGCCTCAAATGCGGAACAAAATGCAGTTTATGGAGAGGGAATCATTTTATAACTCAATTATACAAATACAGTATATCCCCTTTAAGAACAATACTTATAGTCTATGAAGTAACATTCCAAACTGGAAGTCTGAGAGGCTGAAGAAGTCGTTTTTAGGCCGCCCTGGCTTGTTGTGCGGTCTAAATCGGGATTCAGCGCTTGGGAATTTACAAATTATTTCCAGTGTGCTGAAAACGCTGTGCCACTGAAGACGGCATTTATTCACGGGTCACGATTTTTGGGGGATAGAACGAACGAAGGATGCAGGACTAAATATTGCTTATGTAACTTATGTAGACTGGTGCTGCTCCGAGCGCGTTGCATAAGAAGCCCTTTTGCAGGTATACGGGTTGAGGGAGTTCAGCCATATCACATCAAGAGAACGGAAGCCCAAAGCATTCAAGGCTTAAATAAGAGCTCGTTCTGTATGTCAGTCCTGCACTAGAACCGTTGAATAGAACTGAATTAGTTCTATTGCCCCTTGAGTCACACTTCCATTGCACCATTATACTATATACTGTGGTAAATTGCAGGATGCCACACAGTATTTCATGGTTTGGGTGCAGCAGGGAAACAGGGCTACAGTGTGCAGGGACTCAAGGATATCAAGTTCACCTAACTAACATGGTCTGATTGTGTAGCCGCAGCGTGTTTATTTGGCTTTGATTGCGTAGGTGCTTTCGGTAGAACAGAATCCTTTCCATCTGTGCCTAAGAGGGTCAATCTCATTTTGGACCAGCAAGTTATTTATGGGAAAAATGAACTTGTGCACGGATGGACAACGGCAAAACATGTGTTATAAGTTTGTCTGTTGAAGTCCTGAAGCATAAACTGTAAATGTTATAGTTTCCAATGCACAATGCCAGACTTACTTTGGGTCAAAAATGTAGGACAGATTTTTACAAAAGCCTCTTTTCAAAATGTGGAATAGTAAAAACTTTGTGGCATAGTAAATCCACAAACTTCTTAAAAGGTCATAAGAGTGAATAGTGTCAGTTTTACAGTTTCCAGAGTTTCTCGTCATAAATCATCAGAATTAGAGGTCACACTATATATAAACTTTACAGTATTAGTAGTATTATAAAGGATTGCAAGTTGGATTTGAAATTGGTGCGAGACATGACAGTTTTTTCACACATTGAAATGAAATAGCCATTAGTATCATTTTAAAGTATAATGCCTGAATAATGGCCGTACCACAGCTCTAAAAACAAACAAATAAACAAACAAAAGTACCAATAAAAGTGACAGAAGCCGGTTTACACTTGACTTTCTGCTGGGACCAAGCCTTGATAAGTCTGTAAAAGTTTGCCAAAGCAATGTTGAAATATATGCTAATGATTCTGCATTCATTCTAATGGTGTAACAGTGGAATAAGAATGAGTGAAAGATAAAACTTTACAGCTACAGCAAGTGTCATTAGAATCATGATACTGTATTTTCCCACAGTTGGTGCCACTAACAAGCCACACAAATAAAGACACAAGGGAAAAGGGCTTCCCCATGTTTGTTCCCGCACAAACTCTATCAGCTGCTTGATCTGGACACGGAAATTGCTATATTTAATAAAGCTGGTTAAGTCTGAGCTTTCATCTTGAGTCTTGCAGAACATGAAAGTGAGAGAGTTATCAGCCCACAGAGTGTTTTTGTATGGGTTTGGTCACTTTCACGTTAGCCTTTAGTCGTTTGGTCGATGGTTTCTTAATTAATCAAAATTATTATTCAACTCATAATTTTGCCAGAATTGTAAAAATTTGGTGAGAACTGTAAGTTTATTTGTCTCTTTCTCTGTGTCTTTTTCCATCTAAATGTCTATTTTACAAGTACATTTCCGAAGAAATTTTTTTTTTTTTTTTTTATGCCATATGAGTGTGGTTTGGGTTGGATATTTGGTCTGATAATAGTTTTGAGAGCTTTGCCAGTTCCATGCTTCACCGCTTTTAGTCAATTAAACTATGACGATGCAGTCTACCGTCTACTGCTCTACAAGTCTTCAAACTCTACTTGGGCGTTTTCACAAATAACAGTTCCAACATTGGCACAATGAAACACTGTTGTAGTTGTTGATAATAGTTATTGTCACCCTTCACGCCTCAATTTTATAGAAAACCTAATAAAGTCACTCAAAGTGCAAAGAAAATGCACACAGTAAATACTGAGCCCAAAATATATTGTTCTTTCTATCTATATATTGAACAATAAGTCCATATTGTAATTATTGTGGCCTAAATTATTTTTAGTTGATTGAAATGTATCTGAAATGTATGTATTAAGGTGTTCAAAAATAATGTCAAAACATGAATGATAAATCTGTCAAAATATTTCCATAGATTGAACACTGAGGAGGGAGAATGAGCAGCATCTGAGAATAAGCTGGTGACAGGACTTGCTGTTCTGAAGTTTCATATAAGGAGGGATTATCTAGTTGACCTTTCACATTTAAAACCACAGATTGGGCCAAACAAGAGCCATTTCCAACCAATCACAGACCACTGTCTACCTGAATTAGCCCAAACCCACACTTGACCCCCTGAGGTCAACTTTAATCCAAGCCATGCAGCGCCGGATATGGTTGAGACGGGCAAAAGCGACCCACTTCTGTCACCGACCGGGGGTGTTCCCAGTGAGGGACATAAAACAGATACGAACTAATGATGCTTCAAAATGGACGCCCCCTCTGTGGTTCCTCGATGTTCAACTTCTGCTCTTGTCACCGCTAAAGCCATTCCAGACTTCGCAGGGCAATTATCCTCATAGGTGAAGCCATCGGATGATTGCAAAAGCAGGGATATTATGCTAAGCTGGTTGAACTTAGACTGATTCGACATCTCTGCTTCACTTCAAAGCAATCAGCCGAGCTGCGTACTGATTGGCTGAGGTGATTGAGAGTCCAGGAGAGTGGGTTTATTTTCTACATGCTAATTAGAGCTGGCCAAAACACAAATGTCAACATATTAACTGACAACAAATATGTATTTTGACATGCCAAAGGACAATTTTGTTACACACACTCACAAAGTCTTAAGTTGATTGATGCACTTAATATTTCAGTCTCTGTACTCTTTTTAGTCTTTACATTGTGCTCAGTTCTTGTAGAGTAAATCATAACTATACCCCCCAAAAAGTAAACTTGAATGTAAAGGCCTGTCACGATAATTGCTAAAGTCGACTTATTGTTCAATGAAATCAGATTTGGAACTGTAATTTTATTTTCTAATGAGCTGCAGCGTTAATGAAACTGAATGCAACTTTTTGCAACTCAGTTTTTGAATACAGAATTGCTAGAACATGGTTAAAAGCAGAATATCTGTCCTTTAATCATAAAGCTGCCCACATTCTAGAGAAATAGTCTAGAAAATGTGAATGAAAGTTATTAAAGAAGTGTCAATAATAGTGAATCGTGATGTTTCTGCTCAAAATTATTGCAAAACTATGATTTTCTTTCATGACATCCCTATACATTATAAAATGAAACGATTGGAATAAAATAATTGCATTCAAGTTAAGAAGCTGCCCAGATCTCATTTAAAGTAAAATTCTTTACCTATGTGTCATTATTTCCTTACTAGCTTTGGTATGCAGAATATTTAGGAAAAAATACTTTCGCTACAAAAACAAGAACAAAGTACAGTACAATCCAACAAACTAACACAGACCCTGCTTTCTATAGCTTAAGATTCTGATTATAACAACACACCTGTTCTTAAAGGACAAGTCACAATGAACAGACTTGCCAAGTAGAGCACAAAATCGTACCCCAGAAAGTGGCAGTAATCCAGCCACTCCAAACCGGGTCCACAAAGAAATAAACAAAGACATCATAAAGCTCGCTTTATCCCTCAATGACTATTCCCATAACTGCCTTAATCACCACTCCCCATGGACTTGGTTTTGTGTGTGTGAGTGTGTGTGACCGTCCTGTGATGTCCGACTGGTCTCAGCTCACACAGATGGGTCCGTTTAGCTGCCAGACGCGGTGCTCGTAATTTCTAAACATTCATTTTCTCCCTCCTTTTCTTCTCTGTTCTACACAGAACCTCAGAAAATATTTAGTTTTCCAAGTAGATTGGACACGAGTAATCATAGGCAGCTTAGGTCAAACCCAAGAAGAAATATATGGACCAATGTGGAAAAATGTGTCGCTTAATGAGACTGAGAGCGAATGGATGTTTAAATCAGGAGTAAATTAAACTAAAACGAAGATTAAACTATTTTCTATGGCACTCTCCAGGTTAAAATCAAAATGCTGCAGATATTGCTTGTATGCTGGGACTGCCCTTTGGTCTTTCCAGTATATAGAAAGACGTTGGACTACATGCACGGTTAGCATGATGCAACTCTGGGGGACAAGGGAGAGGTAGCTGTACAAAGTTGTTTTTAGAGTGCCAAGTAGTGACATGTGCTCGTGTTATAAGATGATGCTGGGGCGGGTAAATGGGTGGAATGAAGCTGTAACTGAACAATGGGATATGTTTTGTTTGTATATTCATATGTATGTCCATATTTGTCTAAATGTTTAAATGTTACTCCTCACTTTTGTTATTTTTGCTATATTTTTTGTCATGTTTTGTTAGACAAATAATTGTTATGTTGTGTTTTTGGTTGATTTTGTAGTTTTATTTTTAAAATTGAAAAAAGTATAGGCCTAAATCAAGTCAGGACTGGGTGTGGGCAATATTGACAAAAAATATGTTTTTAGTATCCTGAAAACAATAGTCAGACCATATTATGTGACTCCAGCAGAAATTTTAAATGTATCAGTTTAGGTTTATTTATCAGACAAAAAAACTACAATATGAATCACAAAAGTGCAGAAATATCACCATTTGCCAAGTTACCAAGTTTAAAGCATAACTTTTTTTAATTTTTAATCTGCTCTTTTTGTATCATTTGCTATAAACGAAACACTTGATATTCAAATTCTGAATGCATGTCTTCAAAACAACATTATTACAACAGTATTATCTAAATCGATATTATGCCCACCTCTATCCTGGACTAAACCTGGACTGACCCACGAGAGAACCCGATATCAAGACCTAAATGATGCCTAAAACCAAGGTATTAATGATGTAGATCCAAGAATTAAAGGGGTTGTAATGTGGTTTACACTTCACTATTGCATGCATCAAGTTGCTTTTATCTGTAGTTGCCACTGAAGCATTTATTATGTAACTGAATAGGTTGTCAGTGACATTTCTTCCGGCTGAGTGCAGCTTCTTTTCTTCCTTTCTCTCTTTCTTGTGGTGAATTGCTGGGGTCAAGATCAAGAGGGTTTTGGGCAGGCCTACACTGTGGAGGCTGCGGTTCCACGTATTGAGATTATAATCAAGAGGGCTATTGCAAAGAAGAAGGCCGCGCGGTTCTGTTTAAGCGCTCTGGATTTGAAGGTGAAATGTGACATGCTTGTGCTGCGTTGCTGGACCATCACATCAGATTAAGATCACAAAACCAAATGCAGCCAGCTTCTTTTAACCTTTTATAGCAGCAGTCACTGCATAGTTGCTTGTTGTACTATAATTTGGCTTTTTAATTTTAGAAGTGTGTGGTCATTGCAGGTGCGCTTGTGTCCACATGTTTTCCAGGGACCGAAAGATGAGATGCACTCACCTCTATGCCTCCTAAAGCTTCAGTCTTAGGATGATGACAGAAAGCTTGCAACAGAGATGGTGGTCCACTCAAGTCTGACCACAATTGAGAGCTTTTGTGCCTTCGTACAGCTGTGGAGAATTTTGCGTGTGTCTCTAGAAGGATCTAGTTAGCTTCCCTTTAAGTGGATCAGAAGACACTGAAACCGCAAGCGTATATTTTCCTTTTTTAAGAAAGTGAAATTGGATTTGTGCTGTATGCGAGTTTAAGTCTAGGGTATGTCTTCATGTGTAAGTGTGTGTGTGCGTGGTTGGTGTGTGGATTGAAATGTTTTCCTGGTGGAAGAAGTGTTCTCAATTACTGGTCTGTAGTCAGAAGTGGAACCAGATGGCAGCAGATGACGGCAGACAAAGTAGCTCTGTCCTGCCTGGTCCTCCTTGTTCTCTGGCTTCTCTTTAGACCACAAACTCCTATAGAAGTGTTGAATATCGCATTGACTCAAAGAAAATATACTTCTGCCCACAGACAAAGGCAGTCCTTCAGTCACTATGACACGGGCCATCACTCATAACCAAACAGACACGCTGCGCTTTTTCACGACAGAATGAGGCGCACTTCACTGAACCGCAGCCTGCTTCCCATGAGCACTTGCAAGTCTCGAGATGTTCTTTGTACGCCGACGATGAACAGTCTTTTCGACCGTCTCATGTTAAAGTGGCCTCGCATTTATTGAATTCCTTAGCTAGAAGCGTTTATAATTAAAAAATGAATTATGCAAATAAAAAAACAGTAATTTTATAAAGATATACCATGTCAAAGGTGCACTATGACTTTTGTGTTAGAGGGTCTGCCACGTGCATGTCCCCTATTAGATGATTTGGCAGGAATGTTCCACTGTGTTGCATTAAACGTCTATCTCTATGGTGACGAGGTCAAATCTGTGGAGTGGCGAGCCAGCTCACAGTAACAATGAGATTTCTGAGCAATAAAACATTGGAGACAAGCATGTGTCGGACCCCCCACAAGAAAAGTTACATAATGCACCTTTAACACTTTGAATATTGTATGATCTTGTATAATTTCTAGCATTTTTTCTGCAGTCCATTGATGTTGTTTAATTATTAGACTTCTGAAAAATGATTATAGCAAGAATCAAGAACACACCTTTGGCCACTATCACTGAACTCTTACTGCTTTTATTCTTTGCAATATTGGCGCATAATAAATTTGATGCCATCTTTAACATGGCTGTGTGTTCCTCAGTGGGAAGAGATCAGTGTGATGGACGAGAGGAACACGCCCATGAGGACCTACCAGGTGTGTAATGTGATGGAGGCAAACCAGAACAACTGGCTGAGGACGCGCCACATCAGCAGAGAAGGAGCACAGCGGGTGTACATCGAGATCAAGTTCACTCTGAGAGACTGTAACAGCCTGCCTGGGGTACCCGGCACCTGCAAGGAGGTCTGTACAGAATCACTCCAACATATTACATCACATCTGGTAGAGTTAGGGACTGATCGAATTAGTTAAAATTGTTCTTGTGCGGAATTTGTTTGGGATGTTTTAACATTTTGAATTTGTGCCCATCAAATCTATCTAATGGGTAATTATAAAAAATAGTGATGATGTTAGGGTTAAAGACAGTAAACATTTGAATTCCATCTCTTATATTAGTTTCATGCATTGGTACAGATATGATTCCAAAACAATGAAAAAATCTCCATTTAAATCATTTGGCAGTGTGTTGTGCATTACAATTTGTTGCATATCTTTATCTTTCAAATAGAATAATAAGTTTTTTTGAAATAAAATAAACTAAAACAATGGCAAATGTAAGAAATGCACTCCTCCAAATGTATTTAGACTCACAATTCTTCTTTGACTCTATCATTTTGATTGTAGTGCTCAGTATCTCATCTCAGCAGTACAGCAGCTCCTCAGTTTCCACTTCACTTTCACCATCTGAGAGTGCCCCCTGCCACTCCTCGCTCTCATTACTTGTGCAGAATGAGCTCCACACAGGCTAGAGTTTGAATGCGGCTCACTGGCCGTCCAGACAGATGGGCTGAGAAGGAGAGGCAGTGGAACAGAACTGCAGAAACACATCACATTGAATAGATACTTGTACCCATGTCAGCAACACTTTACATTGTCCACTTTAGGTCTTGTCTGATAACTTCAATTTCATAACCCTCACAGCTGTTGCTTTCTCTTGCAGACATTCAACATGTACTATTATGAGTCCAATAATCCCAACCTGTGGTTCATCAAAGAGAGTCAGTACGTCAAGATAGATACCATCGCTGCAGATGAGAGTTTTACACAGGTATGGATCAAGCGTTACATAAAGGTCGAAGAACACTGAATACTGAACACTGAAGCTCATTGTTGTTGGAGAATACAGTGCGTGGGCAAAGTATGTAAAAGGTTTGCAGAGAAATAATTTCTACTTTCAGTTATATTCCTTATTTGCATTTGAAAACTAGATGACATTGTATTGCAAACCAAACTCAGATTAATGGAGAAAGCCATTTACGCCAAAGTAATTAATTTGGTTGAAAAGTTAGTTTTATTTTCAAACTTATTTTATTGTACTGTAAATCTAAGAGAAGAATTTCCAAGAAGATTAATTTCAACTGGCTAACTCACACATGCTGCTGCTCATACACATTAAGACATGTTTTTAAAAATACATTTGTCCCCGTTTGCTCCCCCATAGTATTGCACATGCTCTGCTCCTGTCTGCAGGTGGACGTGGGCGACCGCGTGATGAAGCTGAACACAGAGGTGCGGGACATCAGTAACCTCAGTAAGAAGGGCTTCTACTTGGCCTTCCAGGACTTGGGCGCGTGCATTGCCCTGGTGTCCGTGCGGGTCTTTTATAAGAAGTGCCCCTTGACCGTGCTGAACCTGGCACAGTTCCCAGACACCATCACGGGCGGAGACACTGCACTGGTGGAGGTGCATGGAGTGTGTGTGAACGCCTCAGAGGAGTTCGAGGCGCCCAAAATGTACTGTAGCGCAGATGGAGGCTGGCTTGTGCCCATCGGGAGGTGTGTGTGCAAACCCGGCTTCGAGGAAAACAAGGATGTCTGCCAGCGTAAGTAAATGAGACGCTTTCCTCAGATTTGTGTTTTTAATCCAGTTATATCTCGTAAACCTTATCATTCTGTTGAACTTTCTGGCCTCTAGTGACAACACATAATATACCCTGGCCTTGTCTAGTAAGTTTCCAGTCCAACCTCAAAAAAATAAAATTTAAGCAAGTATTCATATATAAGTTTACTGTTATTCACTCCAGCAAACAAACCCAAGTGTATGAAATACTTAATATTGAGTATTAAATTCATGGGTTATAGCTTCCAGTCACTGGTAGTAATGTCATGATTATTGGGTTAATCATACAATCATAAACACTAAAAACATAATAATCATGACAATTTCAGAAGAAAAATGTGGACTTTTTAACTCAGTCTATCATATCAAACATATTTAAATTACTTTTTCATCTGGCACATTAACTTAATTTTGTCATTCAGAAAGTTTGATTTCATAATGCGGGTCACAAACTTGAGGAATAGTAATGTGTTAAGACAACGGGAATGAAAAAACAAAACATTTTCACTATTGTTTGTTCTCAGTAATCGTGAACAATCATTCAATTGAAGAAAGAAGAACAATAATCATTTATGATCTTTTATATCGTAACATCCTTAGTTACAAGCAATATTTTGAGGACTTCACCATTCAATGCAATGTTGCTAGTTTTCATGCACTCTGAAACCCATGGATAGACATTCGCTAAACCAGCTCTTATTTGCTCGAGATTACATTTCTATTTTTGTAGTTCTAATTTCACAGTGTATCAGCTTCAACAGCTACATTAGCATTATGCTGTTTCACAAGAGCTGTAGCATGACATAAGACAGTATAAAACTACATTTGTGTGTGTGTGCAATAACATAAAACGGGAAACAGCACTCAGCAACACTATTGAATCCATACAATCTATAATGCAGCAGCCTCTGAACAAGGCCAGGGTCAGCATAACATAAAAATATTTGGATATACCTGTCGTGTATGGTTGTATGCCCTTGAATGGAAAAATAACTGAGAACATTATTGTACATTTACGTCACTGTTGTCACTGCTGCTGCCACATTGTGTTCAGTGTGTGACTTTTCATACTTCGATTTTCTAAAATTGCTGGATGTGCTGTTTATTTGGAGTGTTTGTGTCATGGCTGACTATTTTATTTCTCTCAAACTCCTGAGTGCTGAGCCATGTGTGCAAAAAAGTGCCTATTGATGTGCATTTGCCTTGGGAGAAAGATTATTGAGTCATAAACCTCCAATGACAGACCATGCATACGCCGCGTGTGTGTTGGCTTTTTTGTGTACGTTTCTATGGCTGCATAAATATGAGTGAGCAAGCTGTAATAGAGTCCTAGCGCCGTCTCACCTGTCCCCACGGGCTCGCTTCCTTCCCCGAAAAAGAAAGCGCATTCACAGATTCATCACTGCAAACTTTGGAATCTCTGGGCATAATGCAATTTCAGTTGTTTTGGAGAAAAAGCAGCACCCAGACGCCTAGAAAACTTGGCACTCGGGCCTTGGAGACAAAGCGAATCGGAACAAGCTGTACCCGGCAGACTTTGCATACTGGTAGAATGTGCACAGATTGTGGTGGCACTCTGGCTGCATCTCAATTAAGAAAAACAAGTGCGCTTCATAAAATAACATGTCGCGCTTAAGGTTGATACTCTTTATTGTTTATCGGGTCAATCTGACACTGCAGCTGGGTTGACCTCTGACATTCTGTGACCTCATCAGTCTGCTCAGCGAGTCTTATCTCTCCGCGGAGGATAAATAAAGCGATGTAAGCATGTTTAACAAGCTAGCATCAACTCAATAAGCTCCGGCTTGTGCGCATGTGGGCGAGGGTCATGATGGAGTCGTCCTGACAGGCTGGGGGCAGAGGTCGTCGGATTTATGTGTCTGCTGCAATAACTTATGACCAGCAAACAGAGTGGATGTATCATTAGCATAAAAGGGACATTTTAGATGATGCGTTTTTTCAAAGGCAGTGAGTGAAAACAAAAAGTTGTAATCCCTTAGTAATGAATGCCTTGCTGAAGGGAAGTGTGCTACACCTACACAGTTGTTTGTGATATTAAGAAGGATTTGCATACATTTATAGCGTTTAGTTGGATATTATACTTATAGAATGCTGCTTAGATTTTAATGAGGAATAATTCTTTTTATACTACGTTATTATTTTTCTGATATTCTGTTGTCATTTTAATACAGCCACAAAATGTTGCTATTTGACATGCATTCTAATCAACCAGCTGGCAGAAAATGACAATTTGGTGGTGGATGGCTAATTAAGTAAGCGTCTGTTACCATCTATTGCCCAACTAAAGGAATTTCATACTGCTTGTATTTTTCAATCTGTAATCACATTTCATAATTCAAATTTCCCATACAATTGTATTATTTACCCATTTTCATAGACTTTTATTCTGGGAAGTCAGTATACATCATCAGCAACATTAATCTTTTAAAACAATCATAATAGCTCGTGGAATACTTTTAAACAGACCATTGTGAGGAGCACCAAAGAAACGATCCTTTGCCTGATCCTTGTGACTGAAGGTCGTTCGCAGGGGAATCATGCTTGCCTAATGCATATAAAACACACTGTAGTACAAAGAGGTGCTGGGGTGAAGAAAGAATGGCAGGGGGCATTTGTAATTATCACTATTGTGCAGGTGAACAAGGCTTTTAATAGCACCCTCAGATCCTTTTGTGTGGCTGTGCTGATTCCTATAGAGTTTGTCCCAGTGTCTTGCTCTCCCGCTCTCTCTCTCTGTGTCAGCGTCAGGCGCTAATGGAATCATTACTACTCTGTTAGACAAACACCAGACACCTCCAATTACGGCCATTTTCTCTCCCGCTATCTTTAGCCTTTTCCCCTCCTCCTCGTCCCTGTTATTATCTGACCCTGGTGTATCCTCCATCACCTATTTGACAAAATTATTGATGATTCTCACAATTTCATATGTTTGATGTTAGCTCTATTTTGCCATCAGCCCAAATTGTATTTGTCAGATATTTTCCCACATCTATTTATCAATATTTAATTATAAGTAATTTGAGTGGTGTAGTTTTGTTTGTTTGTTTGTTTTTGTGTAGTTGGTTTACATCAAGTTGAAAAAGTACTCAAAATCTGTCAAAAGAAAACTAATTACTGCAGTAAGATTATTACTTGGATATACTGTAACTGAAGTACAAAGGGAACAAAAATTGTACAAGTAAAAGTACAATTTAAACTATTAACTTTAGAATCTATATCCAACCATGTTATCCAAAGACATGAGTAAAATCCTTTCCCTCTTGCTGACTTTATTCTGCATCTCTTCTTCCTTGTTTCCTCTCAGGCCCCTGTTGGCTGCCCTCCTCTATCTGCCGGCGCTTATTAAACATGTATAAATCACGGCTCGGTCCGGGTGTTTGAACGCGTGTGCACGTGTGAGCTTGCTAACAGCAGAGGCAGGAATCATAATAAACGTGTTGTGTTTCCAGCCCTAACCTGCCGCGTATTGCTCTGGGCAGTGACATAACCTGGCAGACAGTTAGCAGCACTGCTTTGATAAGGCTTTGAAATGGTGAGAAAAGGCCCAGGGCGCCATCGGATCAGTGTATTATCATGTAGCAACTGTATTTTTCTCACAGTTTAAATGCATGAAAATAACTTGAATCAGCTGTGTGCCACGGGGTTATCAGAAATGTATTACTTACAGTGCAAATGACAGGTTAGACTCATCACGTGGGCAACATTTGTAACGTATGTAGAGGTAAAACCATAACTAGCAACCCACAGTAAACAAGAGTCAACCCTTGCCTAATTAACGCAATATTTATTGTCTGACAAATAAAAAAAATATGACTTAAAATCAGTGTTTAAACTGTTGTACAGAGCTCCTTATTAGGACTCCATATTTTCTTCCTGTAATCGTAAACTTTTTTCCAACTTTTCCTCACAAACTGCCACTTAGATTTAAATAATTTATATGGCAAAAACAAGAAGATATGCATTAAGAGTAAACTGAAGTTGTTGAGGTCTAACATCCAATACTTTATAATTGTATAGAAAATATATATGTATAAAATAGCTGTTTTTGCAAGAACTCTTGCAGTTGTAGTCAGTTGAGTGCAGTTTGAGTCAGATACATGGAGATACGTCATAGTTTCGATGTATTTTTGCGACACATTTTTAGTTGACTACTCGGTCTTTAGTCGAACAAAAATGTCTTTAGTCGACTACAGCCCTAATATTTAAGCATAATGTACATGGTAATAAATAGCTTAAATCACTATTGTTTCAATATCATTTAAATTTCAATAAGGTCCGATTTTGGCCATATTTTTAGAGATAGTAATTAATGTGCTCAGGTAGTACAAGAAATAATGTTTTTGGTGAACATTTTTTATTTTAGGGTTCTCTTTTACATGTAGTAGGCTTGCTTCAGTTATAATAGGCGCATCCTTCTTTACCCACTTATCCACCATAGCTGTTGAAGTTACATAATATTTCTGCAGTTGACATCCTCAGCCCTCTCTAACACTCTGTCACGCCCTGTCACGTCTCCTCTGCCTCTCTTTACCCCATGCTGAGCCCTGTACAGCCACACTCCCTACTTACCCTTTCCATGTTTCTCGCTCCCTCTCCACCTTCACCCTTTCGCTGCTGTGGAAGAAGCTCCTCTCAGAAGACCATGTAGCATCCAGTGTGATGCTGACACCCCAAATTACAGCCTTGTGTAGTTGAAGATGGAGGAGAGATGGACACCTGTCACCTCCTTCTCTCATCTTGGCTCCTTCACTCTTCCCTCTTTGTCTCGCAGCAGGCAACAACCGCAATATAGGTCAACGTGACATGTTTCCAGGCGGCGCGGCCAGTATTTAATGGTCTACTTGGAGTCTCCTTTATGTTTGATGTAGCCAACACAAGAGGAGAACTTAGTCTTGAAGTACTTTTCACAGTCACACTACTTGTTCAGCTCACATTGGTCTCTCCTGCTGTTCTTTTTCTGCCGTTTGAAGGAAACTAGAGCGAAAATTATTGAGGAACAAATGTGCTTAGTTTTATTATATTAAATTTGTTTTTGCTTTGAACAAAATATGAGCAATTTTAGACCCCAGGCAAGCTGTTAATGACTTGTTTGCACATTGACTTGAATAGATTATTTATTTAGTAAGCTGAGGATACTGAACTTTTGTAGCAGTTGTGGTTGTGGAGTCCCTTCAGAGAAACCACAAACTCCTGTATATTATAGTGCAAAACATTTATTTGTTGGTTTAGGTTGAACTCTTCAGTGTGGGCTGGGAATCAATTTGGTATTTCTGTTACATTTAAAGTAGATAATGGTCTTTGCAGGTGGATTTTATTTTATATGATGATTTACATATGTTATGCCTTTGAAAACCGGAGCTGGATGGCAAATAATCTGCTTTGAACGATGGATTTTAGTTTGGGTGAAGGGAAAAAGCAGCAAAACAAAAATGCATTACGTTAGACGATGTGCGTATTACAGGTGCTATGTGATCTCATTTAGCTAATCCTATATGTGTATACATGTTTTTTGGTGATTTCTTCTAGCAATCTATTTATATTCAGACTCAAAACCCATCTGTTCGTTCTGTATTGCATATTGTGTCTGATTTCACTGTTCATTTTTCTGAATTGTTGTTCTATTTGTCTTCTAATTCTTTGTCAACTGTCCTCAAGTGTCACTGAAAATGAATTATTGGTATTCAGGAACAAAGGTGCCTAACATAACCTGTTAACCACATGAAAAAAGTCAAACAGGAGTGCTGAGGCCTGGACACCTCTGCTTGTAAAACACCATGTAAAAGTCTGAAAAACCTCCTTTTTCACTCCTTTACATGTTTAACACTTGAAATACCACCACCATGAGATCACAGGGACTGGAGAGCTCAACAGTAGTCTGGACAATCTCACGTTTGAGGAGCTGATGTATTTTTGGAAAATCTCCCTATACTACTTTGTGTTTCTGTCTCCCGGTGACAAGTGGGATCAAAGGCCTGCTGTTTAGCCATTCACTCAGCTCTGGCCCTAACCACAGTCCAGCAGGAAGGCATTTCGATTTGTTCAGCGCAGAAAAAAGAAAAGTATGACACATGTCCCGAGGCTGGCTCCCATACTGAAGAACACATTTGTAAGAGGATTGTGGCCCCTGTACATAATAAAGGGCTGCAGTGAACAGATGTAGGAAAGGCTAATCTCTGCACCTGTGAATGAGAAGGAGCTCATTTGTGTTGTGTGAGCGCCCGCGACTCGGCAGGGGCCTGCACTTTATTGGCTCGCCGGCAAAGGGGTCTGTGCCTTTGTACAGGGCTTTACAATGTATTCAAAAAGTGTTGATTGAGATATGGACAAATGTAGATCATAAAGTTGTTGGTTGGCTAATAGATCATCATTACTCACTTCAGGGTAATGAAATCAAATTTTTGAATGAAAAAGTAAGAATATTGGCTGACTGATAAAAAGTACTTTATGTGTAGTTTTGTTTTTAGATTATAGACTGTGTATAGACTGAACTGGAATAACTAACTGTTGCTACCTAGAATTCTCAGGATTATTATGTTTTGATATGTTGTGATCTGAATAATCACAATTATCAATTAAGTAAAAAAGCTTCATGTTCACAAGTTAGATCTGGTTTAGTTTTAGAATTGGTTTAGTAGGTTCGGTTGAGGTCCAGACCTAGATTAGTTGAGCTGAAATAGATTTGTTTTAGACCTGGTATTGGCTTATTCATGTTTGTTTATGTTCTGTTTAGATCAGAGTTAGTTTGTCCCAGACAGTTTAGACCTAGTCTGGATCTCATTTGGTGTCCGAATAGCCTTGGTTTTAGTCCTTATACCTGGTTCAGTTTTATATTTGATCCTGGTTCTTTATTTTGTCATGTATGACCTTGTTCTATTTTTGCAAATTCTGATTAAGACCTGATTTAGTCCTGGCCCTAGAAGTGGTTTAAAAACAGAAAAAAA
Organism: Rhinogobius similis; assembly: GCA_019453435.1. Taxonomy (NCBI): domain Eukaryota; kingdom Metazoa; phylum Chordata; class Actinopteri; order Gobiiformes; family Gobiidae; genus Rhinogobius; species Rhinogobius similis. The sequence goes on along the minus strand of CM033632.1, from coordinate 21,733,026 downwards.
AACTGGTCCAGAAATATACCAATTGTAAAAGTCTTCCATTGCTCTACAATAAAGGACTTAATTATATCAGAGTGCCTCAGAATTGGTCTTAGAAGTGCTTTAGTCTTCTGTTTTCACATCAACTTAACTTCAATCTGTACTGAAGCCTTGCCGTTATTGCTGTATTGAACACAGTTACTGCACATATCGCACATTTTTGCCAACACTGTCGAGCAGCCTTTAGTCTTTGCAAAAATGTGTGTAAGACGTGGCCAGTGGAGATGCGTAAAGCCAGTATTTTTATGTTGATCACATCCAGACTGGTGAAGGTCAAGAGCTCCCTGCTGCATCCCTTCCTTCAGCTCTCTTCTCCGTTGGCGTGGCAGCTCGGGGATCTGGAGAGGTGATGGGAGGCAAGCAGTGGGCGGCTAACACACGGATTTAGACAGCCAGTCAAGGGCTTTGTGGATGTACAGTACAAGAGGTGAATGAGCGCCAGGCATTAGGGTGTTAAGCTGCACGAGATTCGGAAGGCCAAGGTGATAGAGGCAAGCAGATGTTAGCTGAGGACAAATGGTAGTGTTGGGCTTCAAGCTACGATAAAACTCTACTTCTAAGGGAGCGAGATGGTGCCACTTGGATCTGTAAAAACAACACAGTGCCAGGGAATCCACAGAACACGACTTTGAAGAGCACTTGGTATGTTCAGTCGTCAATCCACACAGTGATCCCAATAGTCTTATCTAGGGATGTACATTATTCGGTTAATCGATAATTGTGGTTATTCAGATCACAATATAATCATTACAACTAAAAAATTAGAATCGGGAGAATCATAGGCAGCTACAATCAGTAATTTCAGTTCAGTCTATAATCTAAAAAATAAAAACTACATGTAAAGTACTTCTTTATCAGGCCATTTAAGTGACAATATCATTACTTTTTCATTCAGAAATTTTGATTTGATAAAGCTGGCCTTGTGAATAATAACACATTAAGAATTCACACTTGTTTGGTCATACAATTGTGATGTTTCTTCTCACAATAATCGTAACACAAAAAAAATTAGATATTCTAACTTTTTTTCCATAAAGTATTTTGTAGAAGCTGCACCCGTGACCAATTCAGACAACATTAAATCACAGCATTTGAACAATCACAAACCAGGAAGAACGAGCCGGATACAATACGTTCTACTTGGTTGTTGTAAACATATGTACAAACAGAAGTGACATGCAGTAGTTCCTTAGATGTTAAGAGATGGTTCAACTTTTCAATATTAAGTTCAAACCGCTAACCAAGAAGCTTTGATAATTACTGTAATAAACATTCACATATTTACTGCTTTAAAAGCTCAAGGCTGTAATACAACAAGCTCCCTCTTCTCTTTTTTGAATTATTGGCTGTAGGCCATATATGTATGAATGTTATTCTGTTTATTCTTCTGATACAGTTTAAATTGCCTGTAGACATGCTGTGAATATTGAGCATGCTGCTTCTATACACAAACCACACAGTGAATGCTTTTCATAACGTCAACCTGTGCAAAAACTCACCCAACAGATCTGACTATGAAAAGAAACTGTAAAAGAACCAAAAGAAGCTGATATTGGCCAATAGGCCAATCTTCTCTTTACAGTCTGACTTTTGGACTTGATTTTTTGCTCTCCTTCACTTTTAAAACGACAGCCAACCTTTTCCGATTCATTTTGCCTTTATCTCAATTCTCACATGTCCTCACCCCAGATTCCACCCCTTCCCCCTTTTCCTTCATCCTTTGTAGAGGAATAAATGACACACAAAATGGCAAAAGGCTTAAACCCTCGAAATGGTGCATAGTCTCTTTTCTACATACCCATACAGCGCTGACCCAGATAATGTCTATTCACACAACGAGCCTCCTAGTGCTGCTGCTACTGCCATCGCCGATCACCTGCCAGACTTCAGCTAAATACGCCAGTAATACTCACCAAATGCAGCCAAGAGCCAGGAAGGTATCTGCTGTGCTTTCATACACGAGCACCAGGCAGAGTGGAGGGAAAGGCTGGACTCTAAACTCTAAGGAGAGAATTTAGTTTAAAAAATTGCCTTAAGATTTCTAATACCGATAACAGAGGTTCATATGAACAATAAGCTCTACTACTACTGGTCCAGTATCTTTGGACCAATTTTGATAATTCTCCCCCAAAATATATGATTTATAATTACTACTAACTTAACTACGGTATACTTTTCACTGCTCTGTATAAACAAGTAAAAATGTAATAAAGGGTAAAAAAAATAATAATCAATAGGCCTAATTTTTAGACCTTTGCAACCCTGAGTTATTACTAACTCCCAAGGGAGCAGTGTTGATATGTGTTGTGCTGTGCCATTGTCATTTGAGAGTTAAATTAAAGCTTTATGGTTTTCCTTGAAGCAATATTCATATAAAACAAAATATTGGCCTACACTAGAGATTTAAAAAATATTTATAGAATGGCAGTCACATTTCAATAAATTCCCCAGTCACATTTAAAAAGCTAAATGTGTTGATTCCTTACATTTATTACAGAAATTGCTTGAAAACCAATGGTGAGAGAGGTAAATGATTTGACTAGATGATGGCTTCTACCATATGATAGAGTCTAGAAAATAGTTGATAGAATTATGCATACAGCTTAACATGTGTAGCCATGATTGTGTTAAGACTAGAATTTATATCTGGCCCTCTCACATCTGACCAAATAATATTGATATAAATAATCAGAATTGTTCACAGTGCTACACATATCAGTCTAGCCTTTTTCATCTCCTTTCACCATGACAAAAAACCATGTCGTGTAACTTTAAGAGACAAAAAGAAAAAACAGGCCAAGGACTCTGAAACTGTTAATGCACGTTTCTACTCTTCAGGTCTGAATATAGCAGCTGTATTCCCCGCAGAGCCCAGTCAGGAGAGTGAGGGCTGGAGAGCCGGGACTCCTCTGGGTACAGTTGCTATTAATTGGCTGTGCTCCATATGCTAGTGCACTTCCACTCAGGGATAAACATGCGCACACTCATGGGAAACTTTTTTCACGTCTCTCCAGTCAAAGTCAGCTTAAGATTGCTCTATTTAAGGTCTGCTGGATTTGTATGCAGAGGCAGGCACAGACCAACCAATCCAACAGGAAGCCAGGCTAACAGGAAGGCGGCCATTGACCCCTACGCCTCACTCTACTTCACTCTTTGAATCTTCGGATAGCTTCCAGATGTACAGTGGGCCAGTCAAAAGACTGATTGGGGCCCGATGGCGTATACACATAGATTATTGCTCAGTTCTAAATTTGTCATACACATGTGGTCGCAGTCCAATTTGTCTGTGGTTTCAAAGAGAACAGCTGCACTATTGTCAAAGAGGAAATGTAAAGTACAGCTCCAGGGAAAGAACAAAGGGCTAATGAGAGATTTGACACATTAAGTTTGTGCACTGCAGCTGCACAGAGATAAATGATATTTCATAAAATGGGGAAGTTGGAATTACATGCACAAATTAGCAACAATAAACTTGTGACTGAATGATGACTTTCGTAGAGTTGTGCATTGTACTGTATGGTGTTCAGGAGGACAACCTCTGATTTCTGTAGAATCATGACTTATGTGGTCCTGAAGTACCACTCTATGAAATCTATTTTGACGCAAGTTTTATTTTTATTTTGCTTCTTGAGATATTGCACAGTCTACTATAAATTTCTTCCTTTCCAAGATATTGCTGTCTTATCTTGAGATTGTTTTCTATGCTGACAAATAAAAAATATATATATACACCAGTAGAGAATCGGAGAAGCTGTGAATCCAATAGCCATTTATAAGCACAGCAAGAGTTATTTGGTAGATGGCGCTGAGGCCAATTGTATGATATTGTTGAAGTGCATTTTAGTGTTGTCACTAAAGTCGGATACTCTATTAGAGAACATTGAAAACCATTCAATGTAACTTTTCAACACAAAAAACAGTTGTTTTTATATTGCTATGTGGTCATATAGTAGTTTTGATAAAGGTCATGGGTCATTGTAAAACAATTCCAGAAAGGTCATAGAAGATAACTTGGCAATGTATTATATTAGGGGACAAAGGAATAGGAAATGTTGTAGTTGTGTGTATTTTGAGCACAACTAATTGAAGTCAAGAATGAACTGATTCTTAATGGAAGTTGTTGACATCTCAGAAAAGTAAATGGATGGTTCTGTAGATACATTGCGGTAGCATTTAGCCCGCAAATGCTGTTAGTATTCTTGGAAAGCTAGACAAATGCGGGCTGTTTGACAACTTTATTCTTCTCCATGTCTTCCTTTCTGTATTTGGCGCAATATACTAAAGTCGGTGTTTTCTCTCGTAGTTTTTGTACAGTGAGTGACAGAGCTGCTGTTCTCCATTTAAATGAATGGATTGTTTCCCAAACAGAGGTCTATTGGTGGACGTGCCCTCGGATACTGACATATATCTATCTAGTTTTGACACCATTTTTAGTATCACTTAGTATCTGGGTATCTTTTTTTTGACAACCCAAGTACATTTTCTTAAAAAGAAGATTTTGGGCCATGACATTTTAAGATGTATTTAAACTGATTTATGTAGAAGTCATTATTTCTAATCTGCAGTAGCAAGTTCACAATCTGACTATACTACAAACAATTGAAAAACGACATTCTAACAAGTTGCTGACAGGACAGTCTTAAGTATCTGCCTACCTTTTTAACATTTGCTAGTTTAACCGGCGGGTGATGGAAGTTTCCGTTACCACTCATGAATAAGAATAACACATGGGGATTTTTCCTTTCAGTTCTGTTCTGCTGCTGCTCAATTTGCTCTGAGGCTGACTGACAAACTGCCCACCCACCAATACAAGTTAGAAAGAGTCTGCCCTTCCCCTTGACAGCTACATCTGCATGTTTGTGTGAAAAGATGGCCACTGTGTGAGAGACAGAGGCACAAGGCTTTGCTTTTTCCGCTGTTGCCTGAGAGAATGAATTATTGAGAGTGATGAACTGAAAATACCGCGCGGCTCCTCCCACACACCACTCACCGGTCACGGGGCACGTTTACCGACAGGGAGCGTGCGTATGAATACATTTAACAGTATGAGATGTATGTTTAGACTGCGGGTTGAGTTTAAAAGCAGAGAGAATTCAAGGCAGGCAGTGCTGTAGTATAAAGAAATGTGTAACTTTTGCCAACCGACTAAGCTCCAAAACAGTTGATGTGCTATTCTTATCTCTGCAAAGGCGGTTAACTAATGGTTTGTTTGTTGGTGTGCTGATCTGTCAAGATGTTTTTTTAAAAATTGAGAAAAAAAAGAGATGTACTGAAATCTGGTCCAACTTAACTCCACCCACATCCCTGGTTCATGTCCTGGTCTAGGCGCTTTACCAAGTGAACAAAACGACTTCAATATGTAAGATTTGTAATATTACATTTTAGGGGATGGGAAAATACTTTTTGTGGAAGCTCCTTTAAATGGCCATTAGTCTAGCAAGCATGAACACAGTCAGTGGTGGTTGAAAACCATAATATTGACCATGAATTTCAGTCACTTAAAGGAGTTATGTTGAATTGACTTTGAGCCATGTTAAAAATCCTTTCTCATTTACCCACTCAAAGTTGCATTTAGAGTGATTCAAGCATGTTTTGAGTAATCTTTTTTTTCTTTTGCATCAAAGATGCAATTGCAGTTTAATGCAGCTCTATTCATTAACACTTGTCACCACTTACTCTTAATAGCCAACCTTCCTAAGTCTCTGAGAGAATGAAAGCTGAAATAAACCAATCAAAGCAAGTATGAACCCTCAGAATAAGCAGGCTACTTTATTTACTACTTAAAAGGAATATAAAGATTCTAAGTGTTCATGAGTTGTGATGAAATCTTTTGGCATATCGCCCATCCAGTACACAATGCATCGCACCATTCAAATCAAATGCATTACATAAAGAGATGTGAAAATGCAGCGTAGAGGCACAGAGTAGTGAAATAAACACAGAAAAAGCTGGACATAAATCGGAAGTTGTGTCTTGTTTACTCCAGCTTTAGCCACCTCCCACAGCGCCACAAATGTGGAATTGCCACAAACTTGTGTGAATCACTGACATTGGCCTTATGATTAAAAAGAATAATTTGGGTACAATTTATTTAATTTTATTTGTTTTTATCAAAAAGCATGCTATGTTTGGATGATGTCAGCTCACATAGCGTCCCCTGCAAGTGAGGCCCTGCACATACACAGACCAATAACAGACGCTCCAAAATGGACTGGTCTGGGGTGCAAGGGCCAGTTTAAATGCAATTGATAATAATTGTATAGTAGACAAAAAATATGGGTTAAAGTAAAGTAAATGTTTTATTGAAAATGTTTGACTTATTATCAATATACCACTGGATACATGTATTTCTATAGTGTAAAGATGCTGTTCTGCTGGTCTTTTTGTATTGATGGCAAAACAGACAGCCAAGAATAAGCTATTCAGAGAGTGAACCCTTCTCCCCGCAGACTCTGCACAGGCCTGTCATGCTCTCTCCCCCCTCTCCCTCCTTCGCCCCTGACCCCAGCGGCACGGACACACACCTGGTATCTATTTAATGTGTTTTTAGACCTGCGGATAATCACCACAGCCTCGCATTGGAGAGCCATCAACTTGGGTTACCCTGAGAACGAAGCAAGTGTTAGATTTAATTGCAATGAATATGACACCACCCTCTTCCACATTTTTTTCTTTTTTGGATGGTGTGTGTGTGTCAGCGGCTGTCAGTGGTAGAGTAAATATTTGCGCAGGAGCTCTGGAGAAGGTCAGGGTCAACGTATGACAGACAGACCGCTGGGAAATAAGACACATGGATAGGGAGCGGCATAAATACAGAAGGTGCAGAAGAGATGGTATGGATGGGGAGAGAGGAGGAAAGTTGGGACATTCTGTGAAACGTAAATAAAAAAGGATATCAAGCCTGGTGTTGAATGCTCACATGTTCTTCATATAATATTTTACAAAGGAAATTATTGAAAATGACGGGACAATTCCATGTGTTTAATGTCTTAATTTGCAGGAGAATTCACTAATAGCTGCCCATTTCTCATTTAATAAAACAGCGAATTTAAGCCCTTGAATCTTGTAATTTAAATGTGCAAAGTGTAAGTTTTCTGGTGAAGGGTCTCCCACCTTCTTGTTTCCTGGAGTGTTCCATAGTATGGCATTTAACTGTCTGGAGAAAGAAGAAAAACACCCTGAAAACTGATAGATCGTGTCATGCCATACTGTGGAACATTCCAAAGCAATAACATGTCCATGGAGACAGGCAGATGGCTGACCCCTCACCAGAAAGGTTGTGTAGTGCACCTTAAAGTGTTTATTCTCAACTGTTTTGAGATGTGTTTCTGCCATTATCAAACTTGATAGATAATTTAACTGTGAAGAACATACTGTAGCATGTTTTATACAAAAACCACACTTGAAATTCTCCATTGAACCGTGGTTGTAGTATAACAGCAACCACATCCACACTGAGCTGGAGTGGGTGAAAGTAGAGGGTTCATCTTTTAGTTCCCCTCGGATGCTCTCAGTAATTGGCTGATATCAGAGGGACAGTCAGTAGATCAGAGAGAGCCTGCGTGTACTCATGTGCTTCATGTAGTGGACATCTCAGATCTGCTTCCACCGAGGGAGAGTGAACATGCCATAGGATGCCATAAATACACCCAGGGCCCATTGTGAGCTGTCAGTCACTGTGTGTGTGTCATCGCCGTGGTCACGGCTCATATCTCATGTCTCATGTCTAGCCACAATATACGGGTGAACCTGTCAGACGGTCTGGGTAAAATCAAAACCTAAAGTTATTTGGTTTTTCAATACATCTTTGTCTATTAGATTCATTATTAATAATACAGATAAATAGCTTTAGAGAGAGTTAAGGATAATTGCCTGTAGTGACTGGTAGACAATTGGCATTAATATTATACCAGATGCCCAACCTGATTAAAAGCCTGTCCAGTCATTCAGGTTTGGACCAACACAAAGGCTATGTTGGTTTGCATTAAAAAGGTGTAAAAATATATATATATATATATATATATAAATAATAATAATAAATAAATACATAAATAAATAAAAACTGTAAAAGAGCAGTTCTGATGGCCATGACTGACAGATAAATTAGCCAATTAGAGGAATGCACATGGCGGCTTACGAGTACAAAGTAAACTGTACGGCTGTCCACAGAATCAACAAGTGAAGCACTAAACTCTGTGAATTTGAAGGAGATTAAGTTATTTATCATTTTTGTTCTGAATGATTCTAGAAGATTCAAGAGTTTTCTTCTGCCTTTGAGGAACGCGTGCTAGAAATGAGCAGCTGTGATTGGAACGTCCCAAATAAGAACGGTTTAACACTTTTGTTCCAGACCTGTTGCATTCGAACAGAAAGTAAAGGAAGGAATGACTTGCCAGACATGTTTAGGTCATATCCAACCGGTAGAAGGCATGAGGAAAGCCTGGGACATTATAAAGAGACCTAATTTCTTCTGCTCTTGCTGGTATTCTCTCAGAAAGTATAGGGAAATTGGGTGAGGAAAGTGAAACCCTCAGCTTCCAGGAACTTGTCCTAAAAATGGCATTGTGTGAAGATAAAATATTCATCAGTGATTCGAAAAGTGCTATACTGTACATGTCAAATCTTAACTTTTCATTATCTGAGCACTTGTGCTATGCTGTTATGTTTGCTGATGTCCTGCTGACATTTCCACAGCCCAGTTTTATGTAACAGTTACTTAGATGATTCACAAACAGCCTTAGTCATCATTCAGTCATTTGTGAAGAAAAACTTAGCGCAGCATCTTTCTCTCTACTTTGTGCTTGATCAACACCTATTTACAAGAAACATTTCCCTCCTAATTGCCTTCAAGCTTTTTCATCAGTTTCCATTATGTAAAATCGCTCAATTATAATGACTGCAGAAATAATGAAATAATGTCTCCTGACACCACTAAATGATTACAATTTGGGGGATTTTGGGTTTCAATAAAACTCTGTAGAGCTAGAGTGAAAAATTGCTAGTTATTATCACTGCTTAGAATTTAATCTTCCGGGTTTATTATTTATTTCTGTTAGGATTGTTAGCAGTGGTTTCATTTTGATACAAGATAAAACAGGTACAACTTTGTGGCGCAGTTAGTTGAGAGAATTTACCCCTGGATTACAACGTTGATGAATGCTTGGGTTGCTGTCTTAATCCAGGTAATTTAGTATGTTTGTTATCATTGTGAGATTTAGATTCAGATTAGCTGAACTAAAGTATACACCTGTGAACTATTACATTTGTTTTTATTCCTGCAGATCAAAGTCCAGGCCTACAGATAGAGTTAATGCTCATAGTAAAGTATACATTATATGCTCATAATTGTATGGTTTTCACCACAAACTGTGTTACACTGTTGTCTTTGTCTCGTCATTTGTTTAGCATGAAAACATGTCATTGGGAGCAGACGCATGTTTCACGGACATGTGCACACAAGCATAAACACACAGGCAGATTCGACCCCGGTGGCCTCCAAACACGTCACCTTCAATCTCGTCACATTTCTGCACTGACGCTTGATGTATCAATTTTTAAGGAGCCGGTCTCAACAAGCCCGTGCTCACAGCAGCTCTGTGGCACTCTAGGGGCAGCTCGCAGAAAGGCTTCATCCTGAAAGCCTGTTGCCATGGTGACCATTACAGAGTTCATCTCCCATGGGCCAGCGAGCTTTACACAACTTTCCTCTCAAAAGAGCACACACAAACACAGGCTATATCCCAGCAAACACTTAACACGACAGAGAGGCCTCCTCCAGACCCTGCATTTCAATCTGTCTCCTCTCGCTCTGAGGGACACGTGTCCAAGTGCACCAGTGGTCACACGTGCTATTTACATCCAGCCTCCAGAGGCTATCATCATAAACACGGACTTAAACTGCCTTATATAAAGTGAGACAATGTAAATGTCATATTTTACTATAGAAATGTATAACAGTCACAATGTTCACTCTGATACTTCGCAGTAAAACCGAGCACAGTACAACTTTCCATTTAATGAGAAAAGTTTCTTTGACAGTCTCTAATGTGCATTAATGAGTTTATACTAAAGCTCAAATAAGGCTTAGTGTTGCATCTCTCTGTGTTATGAATATTCACTTACTTTGAATTATACTTTTTACTGAGGTTAGCAAGCAGCATGAGGATAAAAAGGAGGTTGTTGTCATCTTCTTTTTTTCTTTTTACTTTGGACATGTTCAGTCAATTTTTTTTTTTTCAAAGGACAGTTCCCGTCTCAATCCTTGTGTGGTGACTGAGGGAGTGTCTGGAGCAGTGGTACTATATCATATCTAAGAGCTATCGATTGGCACAAATACACTCTCTCTGGTGACGAGATGAATTTTTAATAAGACACTAGATCTGATGCCATGCTTTGCATTTAGTGGGAACATGTACACACATATGCTCATATGAGAAGGCTACCTTTAAAAAAAATAATATGTTGAAGTCATAGTTTGACAACATCGTGGCTTTCTAATTTAATACCTATTTTTGTGTTTGAGTATCTCTCAGCCTACTCTCCTTCTCATATCTGTGCAGAATCATTAATCATAAGGGAATCAAGTCAAGTAACCCGTTCCCATGAGGTAGCGACTCGGAGAATAGCTTGAGGAAAAAGAATACAAGTTGTAAAATTAGGAGCAAAAGAAACAAGGAAAAAAAATAGGGTGCAAAAGAGGAGACTTGGAGAAGGAAGCAGTTGGCCCAGTGGATCCGGGATTGGCATGGGGGTCCTTCTGTCCATCTTTGGGGTCCTTTTTGTGCCTGGATGAAAAGCGCCTAAGAGAAAAGCTAGCTGCTACATCCTCGCCAGCACACATGACCTTGCATAGGCACCCATTACGCTAAACCTGACAGGAAGGAGAGCTCAGTAACCCTTGGAGAATTAACACTCGCTTTGCTTTTCTTTAGTTTTTTGTCGTCTACTACTCTTTCTACATAAAATATCCCCCCTTCCCAGTGTTCTTTCAGGTCCATGGGGGATTGTGCTAGTGGACTTTGCTCCCCTATGATGAATGATTTGCCTAAAAATACTGTCGGCAGTATTCGGGCCTGCACAGCAACCAGGTGGAAGTTATAGCCTACCGCCACACTGAGAAATCACTCTGCTTTTAGGCCACATCATATTCAAGGGTTTACCGCTGCCATGAAATTACAAGCTTGGTTCAAAAACGCTGGCTTGGGCTGAATATGTACATACAATGTAAGGCAGAAGTGCAGCAATCAATTTATTCACAATTTGTTGTAAAAAGTCAGTCGTTTGATAAAGCAAGTTGGAAATACCTTTAAAAATAGTAATAGACCATTTTATACATTCTTTGTAGTTATCAAATTCAAAAAGAGCTGTCTGTATTAAAACAGGAACATTTCATATTGTATCTCCACATTATACAGCAAACGACAAAATCAAAATCTACTTGTGTGCAGTGGTTATCATTTTGATATGTACACACATATATAACATCAGATGCCCGCTCTGATGCAACTGTCTTTCTCAATCGAGGCTTTAAACAAATATATTTTAATTTTAATTGAGCTCAACGTTCACAAAAACACAATATTTAACTGCTAATAAAAATAAGCAAATAATTCAGCGCAGAGAAACATTGGGTCTCTTTATCAAAAATCTACTTTACAAAACTTTTTCAACAAACTCTATTTAAACGACTGGCGAAGTAAGGCTACAACTAACAGATAACATGTTTATCAGTTTCTGGAAATTTAAAGGCAAGTCAAGCTAACGACTAGCTTTGTTGTCAGTGTTAACGTGCCTGTACCTGACTTTAGTTTATTCTAGTCAAGATAAAAGCTCTTTACATCATGCATCAGCATGCTAAATGAGACACAATTTACATAATCTATGCATTCAACAAAACATTTTGTCGGGAAATAACTAATGAAGAAGCTACTGCCACGGACACCAGTTTTTATCCAATCTGGCACATTGTTCTAAGAATCTTGGGAAAACAACTCTATCCAGGACATCTGATTTCTCATCAAGACTGATAAGAATGATCAAAGTATGTGGAAATTAGAGAACCATGTGGAAACAATGGCAAGAGACAGTCTCAGACTGTTATTATTGTGTCATGGAGCAATGGCAGAGTGGCAGAAAGACCTAAGTAGGCGCGGTTAAGAGTTCAAACTAAAACATGTTTCTGACTCATGGTTCAAAATCAAGTACAGGCTTATTAACATTTGAATGTCCCAATGTAGTCTTGGATTCGTTTCAATCTAGATGTCATATTTAGAAACACTGACAGTATTTTATTGAGGCACATAAACTTTTTCTTACTTCAGATTAAGTCAATAATTTAGTTGGCACTCTTGCAGCGCTCACCGAAGTCAACTGTCTGGTTGATTATGTTGTGCTCTATTGTTACTACACCATGGGTTTGCTAAAAGGGGAACATAGCACCCTAACACTTTTGTATGTGTGTGTTGGAGGGAAAATTTACAGCCGGCGCTCAGGGCAGAGTGATGTACGGCTTGATTAAATCCCTGACCTTCAGATCCAGAGCAGGCAATCAGCGCTCACACACACACAATCAGCGTGTACTTAACACCTTTGTGTAGACCAGGGCCAGCGCACCAACAACCAATCAACACCTGGAGCATCATGTCACACCGCTGGTCCTATCTCACACACAGCTCTATTATCAAAGTAATACTAATTTTGGTGTTCTGTGTGCCATTTATAACATCTATACTAGGGCTACACGAGTAATCAAATCAAATGATCCTATAACAAAGGCTGAAATTATTTAGGTAATAGAATATCTTTTGCAAGCAACAAAATATCTCTCCTTATGTATAAAACCTACTCGCCCTGTAATTAAGATCTCTATGTTGTGACATTTATGGGATTCTTGTATTTGTTCAGCAGTTCATATTTCAGTCTTTTCTCAAACGCAACCCGCCTGGAGGTTTTGTAAATGTATACAGCGTGATTTTCGGTGGTCGAATAGATGGCACATATGCCTGCCATGTGGATATGTGCTGTTGTGTGTTTGAATTCGGATCCAACAATTTGCTGCATGTCCTTCCCTAGTCTTATGCCCCAAAAAAGGAATCTGTTTTAATTTAATTTAATCTGTTGCAACTTGTCAGCGCTAGGAATTGATCTCACTGGTCCTGGCATGTGTGCAGCTGCTTAGATCACTTGTTCACCAGCAGCACGGAATCACAAATCTAAACAACTTGGGGGCAAATAACTGTTGCAATCAATTTAGAGTGCTAATATTCAATGAAAGTGTAAATAATATCTTAGTTTTACTTTATTTCATTTATGATGATTCTACATTTTGGTCTGTATTCAGTCACACCCAAGCCACACATTCAATTACATTTTTCTAGCAACCCTAATTTTCCCTTACTTTAGCTTTTGCACACTATAATGCTATTTACCGCTTGTGGCCGGAAAAGGGCTTATGAGAAAAGGAGAAGCAGCCCTGTGAATGTAAAAATAAATACATGCGTAATCTATATTCAGATTACCAAAGAGGAAGCCTGAATTGCATTTTACTGCCAGGAATGCAAAAGGGAAATCATTCAGGTCCCCAATCCATTTTGTTGCTGTGCTGTTGAGCAGTAGCACAGATTTGCCTCCGCAGTTTTATGACTCCACATAATGACTAATATGCACCCGGTGTAACAGCCGCTGCACTAGTCATATTATGTTATTGGAGTATTTGAATTCCCCACAAGATATTATATAAGAGGAATAACATTGGCACTGCTGTTGCTGTGTTTTGTTTGGTCTGAGCCTGTGGTAAAACTGGTCGTCCGGGTCTCACGTCACATTACATCACATCATGCTTTGTTGTTGCCATTGGTGCTGCATGACATGGACTTATGACCTCGCGGGATCTGTTCTACCCACTTTAGATCAAACCATAAGCTGTTGTTTGTGTATCCTGTATCCATGCATTTGTGCAGGCCTGTTTAAGAGTGGGTCATACTGACAAGTGTGATCCTTTTGGAGGTTTATCAGTGTCAAGCTGTCAGAAGGATGTGGTGTGTTCAGTTGACCAGACAATATGGGATACAGTGGGCTTCTTCCCTTGAGTGTTTAACCTGCTAAATACACTACGCAATATGAAGATTTATTTTTGCTGCGATGTCAATGTCAAAAGGTCAAAAATGTTATTCCATACTGTTAATGCTATAGTCTACAATTAAAAAAATGAGTAAATATTGTTCTTGACAAATTATTGAACAAATCCTCCCCATCTTTTTTTGCAGCATGTAGGCCTGGTACATACAAGGCCTCAGCCACAGACGCCTACTGCACCAAATGTCCTCCTCACAGCTCGTCTCCTCAGGAACAGGCCACCGAGTGCATGTGTGAGAAGGGCTACCACAGAGCCGAGAGTGACCCACGCTCCATGTCCTGCACACGTGAGTCAACAAACACACATGTGCCCATTTATGTTTGTTTTATAAAACTTATTTCATTTAAGAGGTCATGAAAGGATACAACTTGATACCAACACATTTCACTGAAAAATATATTCTTTTGTCTGCGTCAACCAAGTGAGAGTAGAAAAGAGAGAAACATTATGAAGTGGATGGATTGTCAGATATGTGATGAGAGGCGAGTTGCAGAGGCAGCTACAGAACATACAGCGGGTCAGACCACATCCTGCACACACCGGTCATTATCAGATTATGGTACATTACACTCATTAATCGTTTCAGCAGGTGAGACGTGACAGGTGTTCAAGTGGGAAAGAGCACTTCATTCAAACACGTATGGTCCCACTCTGATTCTCCTGAGCATTAGGGCTAAAGTCAGGGTGAGAGACTTAGTCATCAGCAGACAAAGGAAATGAGACTGAAGACTAGAGCAGCAGGGGAAATGTAGAATATCAGTGGAATAGTCCCAGTGTCATAAAGGGCCAATCAGTGGTGATTATGATGGACAGTTAAGTGTGGCCTAGTGTATGTCGAAAGGAAAGAGGGTGTATTAGCAGGATCAGAGAACCTCTATTCAACAGATATATGAGTGACAGGCTCAATTATCCTCAGCCAGGCC
This sequence comes from Rhinogobius similis, assembly GCA_019453435.1. Lineage (NCBI taxonomy): Eukaryota > Metazoa > Chordata > Actinopteri > Gobiiformes > Gobiidae > Rhinogobius > Rhinogobius similis. The sequence goes on along the minus strand of CM033632.1, from coordinate 21,717,933 downwards.
TCCGCCCCCATGGCCAGAAAACCCCCATCTCCTTCTGGGGGCTGTGCCACGGGGAGGCCTAATCAGGAAAGTTGCAGGCTCTGCCAGGCCCCCCTGGGGCTTAGGCTCAGCCCGGCCTGATGACATGTCAGGCTTAATGGACATCCACTGACACATTTCCATAGATACCTGCACTGCAGCATGCAGCAGGGACCAGCCATAATCAGCGCTTTTCCATATGAGCAGCTCCTATAGACCGGCCATCATAATGACATACATGACAACTCTGTGCTTTGTAGGTTAGCAGACTATCCTGCCCGAATGCAATATTTAACACTTCTGCCAGTACGCCAAGAATAAACCCAGAGGATATATGTTTTAGAAAATGTGTTGTGAAAAACCCTGTGAGGTGAGATTTATTTTGTACAATATTGTTATACAGCTTGTACTCAGCTGTGGTTCTACATTTAGATAGTTGTGCTTTTATCAAAAGAACTAAACAACAGAAAGGATGTGGGTAGAAACAACAACCATGTCCCTCTAGGTGAACATCACAAAATGGAGACAGTGAGTGAAGTTATTAAACAACTTAGTTTGAGGATCACATGGGTGGCATTCGCAGAGACATCTTTGTTTGTCAGATAAACACTAGATGTACTACTTTGCAACACTTGTCAGTGCCAAACTTGAGACATTCTGTATTAGTCAGCAAGGACAAATACTTGATATACTGAGTCACGGTAATGTAGCAGCTTAGCTCATGGAACTATTCTATAAGTCATTATACTGATTTTAACAGACTTCTATACTACTGCAAGGTCAAAGTCTGCTATTACAGCTTGAAACCCATGTGCACTTCCAAAGCATTAAGTGCTTAAGAGTTTATGTTATTCATCATGAACACTTTTCTAATATAGAATGGTAAAGCTTGAAGGTGAATCTTAGTTGAATGAGTTTAAATTGCTTTATGAAAAAGTGGCACAAATAACTAAAGTGACCCTGACATAGACCAAAGCAAGTTGATCATGTTTTCCTCTGCAGGTCCTCCCTCTGCCCCTGAAAACCCCATCTCCACCGTAAATGAGACGTGTGTGACCCTGGAGTGGTCTGCGCCCCGGGACACAGGGGGGCGGGGCGACATCACCTACAGCCTCCACTGCAGGAAATGTTCTGGCGATGGCAGGAAGTGCTCCCCATGTGGCAGCAGTGTGCACTTCATTCCCCGACAGTTTGGTCTCTCCTCTACCACTGTGCTAGTCACCGACCTGCAACCGGACTCCAACTACAGCTTCACTGTGGAGAGTCAGAACGGAGTGTCCGATTTAAGCCCCACGCCCCGGGGAACAGTGGTCATCAACATCACCACCTCACAAACAGGTACGAGGTGTTTATAAAGCAATACGACCATACTACAGTGTATGTCATTGTAGCAAATTTAATTTAGCACTCAATAACAAAGGGCCATAGATTATATATATATAACTATTATTATTATATTACTAATTTCTTAAATTGTTCCTGCTAGGTTTCCTTTCAACAAAACATGTTGGTGACATTTTGGTCTTATTTATTTCATTAGATTTTTTAGAAGTTAACAGTATAATGGTAGACAAAATCCCTGGGGTTGTACAAAGATTGGTGATAATATTGCAAATGCTGTTTTGAGGATATCCAAAATTTGAGTATTGAGTATATCACTATATCAAAGTTATATAGGCTACAAAAAGAGCTGATTAAACACAAAGAATGAAAAAATGCATATGGTAGAAGGTAATACTGTATCTCTGCACTTTTGTGATCAGTTTGGCAGACATTTCAAATTTGTCTGATAATTACCTTAAAAAAAACTTAACTAATGCATTTAAAGACAAAGTATCCTTTTTGATATTTCTGATATATCAAAAAAGTATTGACATATTCATTGTTGTCAATATCACCCACCTCTAGAGATTTCATAACACCTCCAAAGAGATATAGATCTTCCTCACAGAGTGGAGTAGATGGGATTTTGTGTCAGAGACGAGCATGTGACAGGTTGCTGATGACTAATAAGCCTAATAAGTGTGACTGTGAAGAAGGTGGAGGAGGTGGTTCGTGGGGGGTGGAAGTGATGAACATGAACCTCATTGTGACTGCACGTGTCTCTTGTAGCACTCTTGACTCCAATGTACTCAGTAAAACACGCTTTGAATAACACAAGCACATGTCTTCTTGTGTAAGATCTTTGCACATTGATAAGAGCTTCCATACTAGGACACACTTCATACATCTATCTTAAACGCTAGCACAACACACTGTATGAAACATCAGCTGCTCACTCATTACAAAACGTTTGATGAATGGATGAACTTTATTGTCTTTTCAATCTGAGCTCGTGCCATCTATTGAAAACAGTGCACGGCCATAATAATAGACAGATTATGACATTAAGAAGAGGTAAACTTGTACGAGGAGCACAAAATCCACTTTTCACAAACTGCCAAGTCAAGTTCTGTTATATCAATGATAACTTGACATTTATAAGGTACACCTGCTTCTCTTGGATCACGGTGAAGACTAGAGCTGCACTTGTGATTTGTGAAATATCTAATTGGGCATTTCTGACCAGTATTGCTATTGCGATTGTGATTAGATTTGTGATTTATGTTTTAATAGGGTTCTCTTTTCTCTTCTTTCAGAACTTGTATTAACAAATCTAAACACAGGGTTAGCAGTTTTTATGCAGAAAAATGATTGCACTTCAAAAACTGCAGCCTTTGCCAATTGTATCCATTCAAATTGCGATTTCAGTTCCATTTTGATTAATTGTGCAGCCCTAGTGAAGGCTAACCTGAAGCCATACATGAGAATTGGCAAAAAATATTGTGGCATTGGCTAAAACATACAAGAATTCAACAACACAATGTCATCTGATCTAAGCTAGACTGATCCAAAAAGTCAAAATATTTGAGGATAGTTAAAAATGACAGAGAGGTGAGAAAAACTAAACAAACAAAACATCTCTTGAACAACCTTGAAACAAAAGCCACTTTATTAAGTTCAGGGTTACTATGACTTTGTGGTTAATGCTTTTATTCTATTTTTGTTTCATACAGTGAGCGTTGTATTGAAGGAGAGGCGGAGCAAGGACAGTGTGACTTTGGCCTGGCAGGGTCCAGAGCGGCCCAATGGAGCCATAGTGGAATATGAGGTCATCTATTACGAGAAGGTGAGACATATTTAGAATTGCATTGTAATAAAGTCTTCAAGTGGGATTAGAAAAAAACAAAACCAATCTGGTGTTAAATCCCTCAATAAACTTTTTTTCTTCCTTGTTTACTATTTTTAGGCTGTCTATGGCCTCAAGGCATTCAAGTAATGACTTCTTCACCAAAAAAGTCTCTTCTCCTCTCCCGCTATTCTTTATCTCCATCATAAGCCGTCCCCCACTGCTCCCACCAAGCCAATTACCCACACATCTGTCGAACAAACCTTGTAAAACACAGCCAAGGTGATGAAATTAAGGTTGCCTGTATGTGCTGCCGGTGATTAGCAGTAAAATAGTGTTAATCCGCGTTGTAGAGTGTCCTCCATTAGGTAGCGTATCAAGCTCTCTGTGGGGAATCAGCTTACGGACAGACACACACTTGTTCTTTATTCATCTTCCCACACGCACACCTGGAGGGAGCAGAAGAAACATGGCGGGGCGCGAGTTGAAACATATTGCCCCAAAGTGTAGATTTGGCAAGGCTAAGATTTGGGACAGCGCAGATGCTCATGTATAAATGCATCTAAGCGGTGCAATGATGAGCAGATAAAAAATATGTGAGGTGAACGTGGCCCATAGGAAGGTTAAATGCATCATCAATTTTGTTATCATATTCCTCTTCCGTGTTATATTCAAAATTCAGGAGTGGCTATGCTGTAATCTGTTCAGTATGTGTTTTTCTGTAACCCACAATAATATTTTACCACCAGCATTTAAGGCACTTAAAATGGTTTTATCTAATCGCATTTTTTTGCATTAAAATAATAAGGTTGAATAAAATGTAAAACTTTTCTGCACATTTTGGTCCTGACCCACCATGAAAGGTGTAATATGTAACTTTTCTGATGGAAGGTTAGCCACCTGCTTGTCTCCATGGAGATGTTATTGCTTCACCTGGAATATGCCACTGTATGATATTAAACGTATGTATCTTGCAGTTATTCAATCAGGTAGTTACGTTTAATGCCATAGTGTGGAACATTCCAGGCAAAGCGTCAACATCTTGATGGAAACAAGCAGGTGACGGACCCCTCACCAGAAAACTGATAGCGCACCTTTAACTTGAACATATTAAATTGAAGGGTACATTGTCAAACTAAACTCCTGTAATACTTTTAGCAGCATTTCACAAGTCTGTAAAGTCATTGCTTCTCAAGTTAGAAATCAACCATCTATCAAACTTTATTTGAATAGCACTTTCTAACAGCAACAACCGAACCAAAGTACTTTCCATCTGTGCATTAAAAGTAATATAAATACATTACAAATACAACAGTTATTAAGTTAATAAGTATTTAGCTTAGGGAGGCTGAAGGACCTAATGTTCCTTGCCCTGGCACCAACATACGCATATTTCAATCTTAAAATATAATGTAGTCGACCATGTTCTTTACAGATATTAAAAGTGCAGACTAACTGGCCTTTCCTCATTGCAGAACCAGCGTGAGCAGAACTACACTGTCCTGAAAACTCGCTCCAACATGATGACAGTGGACGGCCTCAAGCCAGGGACCACCTACGTGTTCAGGGTCAGGGCGCGCACAGACGGGGGCTACGGCAGCTACGGGGGAGAGATCGAGCTGGAGACTAGTCACGAAGGTACGCGCCAAGCTTGTGTATATCAACTTATTTTATCCACATATTTCATTTCCCACTGGCTTTTAGTCTGGAACAAACAATAAAACACGCTTGATAGGATGGATGGAAATAGTTTGCATGCCAGTGTGCTAACCGTGACGCTCGCAAAATAAATGCAACATAAATTGGATGCTGAAGGTCAACAACAAGGAGAAAGATGAGTGATTATATCTGGCCTAATGTATTCCTCCTGCAGATTAAAGAGTTCACTCGCACAAAATGGCTTTTATACCAGCACAGAAGCTCATTTACATTTTACTATTGAAAGATGATAATGTAGAACACTGTGTTATTTTATAGTTTTCACAGATTCAGTGGACATATTGTTAACAAAGGATACCAGAAAAGACATAATCAGTTTAAATGAATTTAAAGCATAGTCAAATGCCAAAACATCTGAGAATTTATGCAATACAACTTTATTTGTACAGTACATTATGCTAACAAAAGTCTGCTGCACAGAATACAGAACAAGCACAACTACAATAATGGAAATAATGGACACTGTTCAATGAAGGTCTGCTTTGAGACTAAATTAAAGCAAAAAAATGCCACCATAACCTTCTCAGAAATCTTTGCGGAACACTGAGTTCGGAATAATCATATGGGCTTCTAAAATGCTAAACCTTCAACCTTCAATATATACTGTAATTATGTCACATCTTTCCCAAAACAACACTGAGCAAGAATAAAATACATAAATCAATAAGGCATTGTGTCCTATGTAACATAAAAAGTGCAGAAATTGCTCTGATGCTGGAAACATTACACTGTAAATAGCTCTCGCTCTCTCTAACAGGAGCGGCTGATGTGGAGTAATGATCTTTCCATTTTGGGTTATAATGGGAAATGTTCCACAAACTGCGGGTGTTGTACCTCTGTCTTGTTATGTCAGGACCCTCTGTTAACCATCGCTTATTGCCTTTGTACTCTGTCACACTGTTTCATTATTGTGCCATGTTTTCTGGTGCTAAAGAGAGCATTGATTCCCACACAGAAAGACAGTGGGGCCAATCATTTAATGTATAAAAAGTGTGACTCTGTTTTTGATGCCTAGTGTAGCATGAGGCTTATACATTAGGCTAACACCCGATAATCAATGATAGCAGTTTAAAGGACACACGTCTGTCCTTGTGGGGTGGCAGAGTGGCAGAGTGGGTAATGCCCTATCCAGTCAGAGTGAATAAAAGACTAAATCATAGATGTCCAAACCTTTTTCTCCGAGGCCAGAGTATCAAAACCTATTTGAAGCGGAGGGCCACAGGTCAATACAGTGAATCGTTCAGATGGGAGCTTTTTACACAGCTTTGACAGACCTACTGTACTTTAGTAAAGCCTGGAACATTACATTTAGGCGTGTGTCACAATAGGTGTGTGCAATATATCAAAATTTAGATGATATGCAAAAGTTGAATATTCAGTATATTGTTTATAGTAAAGAAGATGCTACATAAAGAGCTAATTTTAAAAAATGAAAAACTTTCAAATAAGGTGATATTTCTGCACTTTTGTGATTCATTTTTATAGATATTTCATATGTGTCTGATAATTAAACCTCAACTAATATGTTTAAATGTTTCAACACATTTCTATTGGATTGACACAATAGTATCTACTATCGTTGTGAGGATACTCTACTGAGATAATCATTTTTGTCAATATTGCCCACTCCTACATCATAATGCAATGTGATGTTACTGAGGATATAGTTGTATAATTACCTAAAATTGCAGTAAAAAGTAATACCTAATTGGGTTAATTCAGTATGAGACCCGAGGGTCAACAAGAATTGGTCTAAGAGCCGCATCTAGCCCCTGGACCATAGTTTGGACACCCCGTACTAAATAAACTAAAACGCTTAAAAGAAAGGGAATCCACACATCTTCATTGTCACGTTTCAGATTATATCTTTGCATTTAATGGGTAAATCAATTCCTTGGGTAGAAAATGTATCCCTTGTATAATAGAGCCATTCATAACATCTGCAGCGCCACTGTCAAATTCATACTGTAAAATATAGCTTTTGCTGCTACGTTCAGCCTACCTGCCAGCAATCATATGAAGGTTATCTATTGTAATCAATACCATTGATCGCTATAGAAGTGTATATGTGTGCGTTGGTAAATGTAATAGGAGATCAATGCTTATCTGCGGCAGCCCCGGGGCATTTGCTCGCTTCTTCAACACATTGGGATATATAGACACACAGGCACGCGTGTCCGTTCATGCTTAGCTAAGCCAGATAAATGGGGTATTTGTTTTGAGTAATGGCTCGATTGGTGTGGCATAAAAATCAATGCGTCTTTGCAGAAAGTTCTCGGCAGTAAGCCTTGTTATGTGCAATGTTAACATATCCATTTGGACAGCAAGGCCAAACGAGGAGCGGGTCTCACGTCGGCTCTCATATTCACCAAGTGAGAGGGCTTTTCATCAAGAGCCGTACTTATTATTCAATTCACTTCCTCTGCTCATTTTTAGTTCCTTCTCCCTACTCCTCCTTCAATCTGGTCTTTTATCTTCGTTTCAATTGCTATCATCTTTCACTTGGCTGCAGCTCTTCTCTAAGAGCCTTCTATTTCCTAAAGTTTAAAGATTATGAATCCACTGTCTCTTTCTTATTTGTAGATGTTCTGGCCATTGGAGACCCAAATCAGTCCACTATCCTTGCGGTGTCCATTGCTGGCGGCATTGTACTACTCATCTTCCTGGTGACCTGCTTTGTTGTGAGTGGAAGGTAAGGTCAAAAACATGTCTGAAATGTCTTACAGTAAAACAGCTACATTTTCCAACAAAACTGCTATGCAATAACTATTTGATGCGGTGCAATGCATAAAAGATAAACTAAGCCAGGTTGGCAAGATTTCCAGCATCTTGTTGAAATGTGTGAAAAGTTCTGATTATATGCTTTACCCTCATGTTCTTCACAACTTTATTTTTATCAAGAGCTGCAGGAAAGAAATGATGAGTTTATGAAATATTAATTCTTGGAATTCAAAATTAGGTACCGACTTCAAACCAAAAATACCTTGGTACAAAATAGGCAGAAGGAGTGGGAGTGATCATCTTTTTTCAATGGATTTGATGATGCTGGGAGCCAATGACAGACCAGGGTCACTTTGAGGTTCAGACACTGACAAGTATAATCTTATTGGTCATGTAGAGGAAGGTCAGGAGTTAAGGGGATTATAGAAAGTGAATTTTGAGTGCAGCAGCTTAGTGGACACTGGATGGGAAGTGAGATGAAACCCAATGCTATATCAAAATGAATAGGCTACTTTTATAACGCGGTTTGATTATTGATACAGTATATTAGAGCTAGAATTTCAAATTGCATGTCCACAACTTATTATAACCCTAGATTTCATTGTTTGACTTCTGAGACATAACAGCTTTTTTCCAAGAACATACAGGCCAGTTGTAGGGGAAATACTGATTCATTTTAGACTAACAATGACTGACTAATGACCAATGAGTTTATAAATACATGGGCATAACTACCTTGATGACCGAGATTGGGTCAGAAAGCAATTGAAAACACAGTGTTGCTTTTATTGGCGCCCACTTCCTTAAACAACTAAGACTGAAGAAAAAAGAAAGAAATATCAGTAATTTATCTTACATTGTATGTTTTACTGTAGGAGCAAAGGAAAATGTCCCTACTTTCACATTTTATACCCTGCTAGATGAACCAAAGCCGGCTCTGTTTTGTACGTGGCAGCCCCTTCTATGATGCGCTTCTTTGAAGGTTAATGCTGTGTCTCTAAAACGAGGCCATAGTGGCGACGGAGATGAGAGGCAGAGAGGGGAATAAAAGAATACATATTGTTGTGAGAAGATGAAAGCCCAGTGAAGCTCTTTGGAAGGGGACGACAGCCTGTGCAATTTACTGCCGCTGTAACTGTTTGTCTACAATGGGCCCCGGACTAGATTAGCCACATGTTAAAAACTACCCACACACACTCACTAATGCGGGCAGGCTAAAAACATTAGTATTGATTCAGGTGATTGCTTATCAGGCTGAGTGCTCTATTCACTATTGACTCGAAGGGATGTAATCAGCAGAGACTGTCCTCCCTGCCGTACATGTGACTGTTGACTGGGAGTTTTTAATCAGCGGGGAACTACTTTATAAGCTTCAACATATATACCATCAAAACAACCTGTTAAACATATAGTCCCAAGATGACACTTGACTTATCAGGTTTTCCAGGCAGGGGACGTGTTACTTAGATTGGACACGAGGGTTAATGCACCACAGTCAATGTCTTAACTATGTCTGTGTATACTGAAGTCCCATGTAGATAAAGGCATTGATTTATTTGAGAAACGTTTGTCACTTCAAGAAACTAGTCAGTAATTGGATGCATTTAAAATATCACAACATATTCTTTGAGTTCTAAAATAGACAACTCTTTCTGGCAGTGTTTGTTTGTTTTTTAAGCCATTTGTGTTTGCTTTTTCTTTATATTTCAGTTGTAATTCATAGTTGAGAAGTCATTTAAACCAACATCCGCTTTACAAAACAACTAACTATTGGAAGTATTTCAGAATCACGCACATTGAATCTAAATGAAAACCTTCTTATTAGACTAGAATCATCATCATTATGTGTAAATAATGTAAAGAATAAAGAAGACCACTATCATGGAACCATTTTTATTCAGTACAAAGCATCCATTAGGTTTTGACAAAAAGTGGCTGATGTACATTATCGTCTTCTTGTTGTAGTCCACCTCACCACCCTTTATATATACAAGCCAAAGCACAGCAGTACCAGTATTTTACATAATTTATGCGCCATCATCAAACCCAAGCATTTTCTTCCACCTATATGCATCCAAATACATTTATATACATGAAGGTAGGGACGTAGTGTTGATTGCTGGTTTTATTAAACAACATGTGTGCGTCTAGTGGTGGGGTTTGGCGCAAGGGACTAGAGCAGGAATCATGCGGTAACAATGACTCGATGCTATAGACATTGGAAGAGGAGGTGATGATGGAGTGAGCGGTTGAAAAGCTTGAGTGGTGAGTAGAATTTGTGAAGAAAGGAGCTGTGAAAGATGAGAAGAGGGAGAGAGGAAGATGGCGGATGGCCGATTGCACCTTTATAGGCAACACAAGTGTCATCCGGTACGGTTTCACAGGAATTTAGCGAAAATGTAAAAAGAAAAAAATATATCATCCTGTATCTTTCCCGTCTGGTAGAGTCCTTGCCTCCTGCTTTTCATCTATCAAAGCTGCCATCTTATCCGTCAATCACACAAGAATCCATTTTTCCAGCATGTTCTCATTTCGCTCCCTTCATCCCCGCTCTCCAACACGTCTGTCTGCCTTTCATTTCCTGTTCTGTTCCTGAAATTTAGTTTTGGATGAGAATTTGCGGCGCAATTCACCGCCCCGACTGGTGTAATGTATCTAATATCGGATGCATTTGCCCTGGATGTGGATCATAATGAGATTCAGGGGAAAATTGACAGGGAGAGCTTGGACTTATTGAAGTATTTCCCTCCAGGCATTTTAAAGACTTTTTTGTCCAAATGTCAGCAGTTTTAATCATTGTCCGAGAGCTCTTGTAGTTTGATTTTCCATAGGCTTCATGTTCCTTGGTCAGATGGGACATGAAGGGGTCCAATGAAACGTAATGTAAAATGTATTTGCATTGAATCCTATAAGTTTATAGCTTATTCCAAACTTTTCAACCAATAATTATGATACCCAATTATACCTTGGTTGGTGGTTAACATTCATTTGATCCTGTAAAGTAGAGGTGGGCAAAATATCGAATTATCACCACTACCATAAATGTTATGCAAAATTGGATTATTGGATGTATTATATAATCTATACATCTTTTTAATAACAATGTACAGATTACATACATTGTTATTCATTATTTACTCCTTTGTCCTCAGGGTGCAGTTGCGTTGGCCCTGCCTGAACCACATGCATTATACTTCTACAGAAATGTATACTTTATTCTTTCTCTTAGAACAAACCAACAAGCTGAACGCAATCTGTCATTATGTGATTTAACAATTCCCCTTCAAACGCAAAACAACTCAAATATTATGCTCTCTTGCAGTTTCCTTCCTGGTTTTACAGCCACATTGCATTTGTGCTGGCAGCGTCCCAAACAGCACCACCTCATAAACATCCTGATTTGCAGTGCCACTCTGCTCATGTTTAATACACCACTGTTATGCTATTGTTACCACAGGAGGGAAAACACTGGAAAACATCAAAAACCTCTTCAGACGCTGCATGCCACTGACAAATCACTCTAGTTACTGCCACACGGTCGCCATTATTGCCCTGCGAGAGAATGCCATAGCTGGTAATGTGCGTGCTAGAAGTTTGTCCCTCCCGAGGCACAGACTTGGCAGGTGCGAGCGAGCTAAGGACTGGCATTGCGACGGATCCGGCAGATGGCCTTTCACTCAAAAAGCATTCTCCTCTAGTTTCTTGTTAAACATGTTACAGCTTCGCCCTCCCTGCATCTGTGTGTTCACTGCTTTTGTCTGCAGTCTAACGATACAGTCTTTGTAATAGCTGGAGGCTTTGGGTGGATGCCAGACTGCTGTGTCTTTCTTGGATTTTGCTTAGTTTTTGGGTGATACAGTATGCAGTTAACTTTACAGTTTTCTTAGAACTGCAATCTACAACACAGAAGCAATAGTGTGTTATTATTAGTGCTGTCAAACAATAAAAAAAAATGAATCTGATTAATCACACTTTAAAACTGTAATTAATCATGATTAATCGCATCACGCACCTTTTCAAATATCTTAGTTTACATGTCTATTTCAAAGTATTACTGCACATTTTCTTCTGAAAATTAAATAATTTTATAATATATATAATTTACATTACATTACATTATTTAGTCTAGACTTAAATAAAGTCTAGACATTTCATGTTGAATCTGTGGCACATGTTTCAGATAAATCTAGGCTACATGACCAAACACAGGTTTAATAGATTAAGGGCCCTTCATACACTCACAGAACTATAGTTATATAGCTAACTGATATTCATGGAGACTACACGTGCTGTGTAATAATTTGGTCACATATTTGGTCCAGTTAACTTGTTTTAGCACTCACACACGAGTTTTGTTTTCATCACGCAGCACACGCAGCGAAGATCACGTGTCAAGCGGGTTTGTTTTGCAGCGCGGAGCAAAGCCGAACCACTCTCTACTGCTCTGCGCTCGTAAACATCAGGCCCTGAGATTTCTGTGCTCGTCAACGTGAGGATTTATGGATTATATGTGTGTAAAATAAACCGCATGATCCCCTTTGCCTTCCTTCGCTCAGGTAAAATGATCTAAAAGAGCGTGTTTGGTCAAATCAACCCGTGTGACCCACGTCAATTCGTGATTAATGCGCCAATCTATGATTAATCGCATAAGTTAACGCATTAACTTTGTCAGCCCTAGTTATTATGTTGCACAAATAAGCACTAGTTGATACTTATATTTACTTATTTGAACAAGTATTGATACAGAAACAAATCACGTAAATAGGACAAAGCTGGACTTTGGAGTTTTAGGGTACGTTCACACTTGTACTTGTTTGGTACCGGTTTGAGCTCCATTTAATTCTGATGTACGCTTGATTTGGTCCTGTTCTAGCCCTGGCTTTAGCCCTTGACCTTGAGAATGGTCTTGATCTTTAGCACAATTTATTTAAGCACACACGTATTAAGGAAACTACTGTTATTTTGTGTTAAAGGTTCTATTATCAAAAAAGATTTATTTTTTTTTATCATCAAAACAGGTTTGGGTATCAAGCCTTATCCTTAGTATCAAAATCATGTTTTAGAAACACTACAAATGAAACACTTTCTGGGTTCTTGTGTGTTTTTGTGGGCTTTTGGGTTGGGGGTTTGGTGGTTACAGCTCTTTTAACTCATCTAATGTGTACGAGTAAGTGCTTGTAATTGGTTTTAATTGTACAAAGACATAATCATTTTAATTATATATAAATACGTTTTTGCCATACACTGTTTGTGCGTAGGCTACATACATTTTAAATAGACTACATCAAGTGCATAAAAGTCGTAGTACTTTTTGGTGTGAAGTCGGCGTGAAGTTATTCTGTTCGTGTTCCCTCTCATCTGCAGCATCTCTTAATCTCGCCTTTGTAGACTACATCTGCCGTCTGACTACAAGACATCCAACAGTGAGTCAAGGGCCACAATCTGTTAAGGAAAATGTCTGGAAATTAAAGAAAAAAAGGAGTGACGGATATGTAGGATAATATTTGGTGAGTTTTTAATTAAGACATAAAGGGAAAGGCCTTCATTGAAAAGCTTACTTCTGTAGAGAGATATGTAGAGCGCTTCAAGTTGAGTCTAACAAAGGCACAAAGTGAGACATCCAGGAAAATGACATACCTTTAGAACAAGGAAGACTGTGCAGCTAATGGAAAGAGCTAACAGCTTTACCTTAACACATTGTGATAACATGCATGCTAGTAGAGGTAGCATCTGTTGCACCCCGGGGTTATTCTTAAAACTTAATGACTGCAAAGAGAGTGGAGCATTGTAATGGGGAGAGTTGATGAAAGGTGTGGTGAAAAGAACAGACGAGTTAAAAAGGTAATGAGAGACTGGAATGAAATCAAAGAACTGCCACTAAACAAATGCTTCTTTGTGTTTGAAAAAAAGAGACTGGGAAAGGTACAAAATGAAGGGGCTCTGTGTGTTGTGAGTAATGGTTAATTTGGAATTTTTGTGCACTGTTGTTGCTGGGGGAAGTAAAATATTCTTCTTTTTAAACTTATCAACAAAGAAAAGAAATACATAACGTGTTAAAAATAAATAGTAAACCTTCTGTATATGCAGTGGTGGAAGAAGTGCGCAGTTTTATTAAGTAAAAGCACAGATACAGGAGCAAAAGTAAAATAAAATACTTCCATAAAAGTATCACATATAAATCTACTTAATTATAAGTATTGGTTGTTTTTAAGTAAGTATCTCACGCAGATTTTTGATAACTATTAAAAGGTGAAATGTGGTGATCTTGATATAAAAAAATAAATAAATAAATAAGTCAATCTATTTCTCATTATATATATTTTTTATTTTTGTTTGTTGAAAGCCAGGACTTGACCCAAAACCTTTAGAAAGTACTTTTTCTTTTCAGTAATTTTAGAAAATGTAGATGAGTAGAAAGTACTTGTAAAGTGAAATAAGTAGTATCCACTGTAAGTAAAGTACATATACTTAAAAAGTATACTTAAGCACAGTACTACAGCTTTGCATTTCAGACTTGTTTGCATAAATGATGTCAAATAGAAAAAAAAATGAGGCTTGTGTAATAATTGCAAAGAGAACATACAGACAATAACTACTTTTATACACACTAAAACGTCTACTAACATTTGTGCAATGAAATGAAAATGATATGTATAACCAAAAAGAGAGAGTGCCAATTTGAATCAAAATTACTTCAAATCCACTCAGATTTGGGGTGAAAATGGAACGAAATCATGAAATCTATTTAGAATTATGCAAAAATAAGAAGCAGAAAACACAAACAATAGCTAGCGTCTTGCCAAATTACTTGCCAAATGGAAGCCGTGCACAATTTGCTCAAGATAGGACTCATCCAATATACCCCTGTGGGTGGTTTTGGGTAGTTTGCTTGATAATAACAGTAATAATGCTTTCACAGCCAAAACACTGTGAGACAAAGCCGCCTCGTGCACATGACAATAACGTGTGTAATGCTATTAGACACTTTTGTATGTGTTGCTTATGGGCCGCTACTTTCAATTAATGTTGCTAAGCTGTGGGGTGTATCCAAAACGAGCTTTGTCTGCAAAACGCCTGGAAAAGTAGCTTATAAGAAACAATGAAATAATGGCAGCATGTCATTTCAGGTGCAAAAATATCTTGCGGGCCTTTATGCAAATGAGCAGATGTTTCCATGGGACGCGTCTGATGTCCTGTAAACACAGCGTGAACACTTTTTTGGCTTTTGAAGCTTTATGGTGCGTTTTACCGTACATGTTAGCGCCGCGACCTAATCGAGTCCAGTCATTACGCTGATTGCTTTCACACCTAGCTATTAGCAAATATATGGCTACACTTGAGTTAATTACACTCAACACACTTCCTTGCTTCCTTTCCTTGTCTCCTTGCGTCCTCATGTCGAGTGACCTTTAGCCAGGTCGTTAAAAATCCTTCTACATTACACCAATTATGTGCAGGCCTCTCCTATTCTATTCTTTATGGCTTTTTTTTTTGCTATCCATGTCCCTTTCCACCTTTATTAGCACCGCCTGTAATGAGACACACTAAATTAAATGTTTCCAAACAGCAAGCTAATGAAACAGACAGATTTATTAGTCATAACTCTACAGCTAATCATTTCTCCTCTCTAATAATTAGCACAGGCCTGGTAAATCTTTTTACACTTGGTCACATATAGGAACGAGTGTAAACCAAACTTCAAGATGGCGTCACGTTCACTTACATCAGCCGCATCGCTCACAACACGCCCCATTCTTAATTAATTAGCACTAATCAGCATTTACAAAAACCACAGCGTTTATTAGCGTCCCGTCAATTTTTATTTTGCAGCCTGTACACAGTTTAATAACAGCGAATGATTTCAATCCATTGATTTCTGTTGCAGTAATTATATTTTATTAAAAGGCTTAATATTAAATGAAATAGCCATTAATATGAGTAATGAGCAGCAGAGATGGGCACAGCGGGGCGCGAGGTGTTGTTTTATTGTGTTGTGGAGCAAGGGTGACTAATGATGTAGTGATTTTTTCATTTTCATTAGCCCGAGGAAAGTGCAGGGGGAAAGAAAGAAGAGGAGGTGAGGAGAGAAGACACTTTATTCTGCCTGTGTGACTGATCATACTTTTCCTGTACTGGTCACTTTTCTACAAAACTCTTTAAAGCCTTCTACACTTTGAGATCATTTTAACACCATCTGGCAAAAGGATTCCGTGATAATATTGTAATATTACTTTGTGTTGAATATGTATGCATCTT
The DNA here is from genome assembly GCA_019453435.1 of Rhinogobius similis. Lineage (NCBI taxonomy): Eukaryota > Metazoa > Chordata > Actinopteri > Gobiiformes > Gobiidae > Rhinogobius > Rhinogobius similis. The sequence continues at coordinate 21,702,050 of CM033632.1, read as the reverse complement.
TGTTTTTCCTTCTGTAGGGTTCAAGGCAAATAACAGAGGTTATTTACATCTTGTGTCAAAATCCACTGCAGATTGATGCCATCATATTTGCAACTTTACCCTCCTAATACCCTAATGTTGGCGAGTTAATTTAGACTTAGCAGAATACATTTAATTTGGACAATTTTGTCCACATCATATCTAGAGATCTGCCGATATGTCTATTTTGTTTGTTTTTTTCTAATGGTGATACCGATTGTTTAGAATCCAGGGAAATTGACATTAGAACATAAAAGCAGTGTAGTCATGTTATGGGCAGTGCCCTCGTCGCACAAAAGTGTTAAATACAGCTTTTTTGTGTTCTTTAGGCAGCAGGTGCTTCAAAATAAAATATCGACTTGTGCTGGAGATTTAAGGCCGATCAAGACCAATCTGCCAAAAAGTACAAATAATGGCCCAATATATCCAACTGACATGTCTGTCTATTTCTAATCTTATGTACACTGCTTCTTGAGGTGTGTTTATCTGTTGTATATATTATTTGTCAAAATAGCAGTTTCATTTTTGTCAAGGTTACTTCTTTAGCCTCCAGTCCATCTTTTTATTACTATGTAAATCTTTGTCCGCCAAAGTTCCCCCGCTCTTTCCCATGTTATTTGTTCCTTGTGGACACTGTCTAATAACAAGGACATTCTGCACTACATCAGTACACTACACTACAGCACTTTTTGCAAAGTAAAAATTTAATTTGAGATACGGTATATAAGTAAATTATTACCTTTGTAATGTTCTTTTGTTCTCATATACAGCCATAGACCTAACCTATCCAATATACGCCATTTTCTTTCATCATTTCTTTTCTGAGGACACAACAGAACGACTATGGCATTGTGGGAAAAGAAAGAGCAGAGGGATAATGGTATATGTGGGCTATTGGACAAAATGATTTAAGTTAAAGCAAGGATTAACGCTGACTATAACACCCCATGAGAGATAAAGGGCAATAGAAAACAGAACGGGAAAAGACCGGGAAGTGTGAGGGGGAAGGGCTGCGCTAATATATGGATAGAGTTCTCTGAAGGTGGAATGACAAATGGGTCTCGAGTGACAGAGTCTTATATTAAAAAGTAAATTGATATGCAAATGTGCAGTGTGTGGCTTTGGAGGACGGGGATCGCCTGTTGTCCGCACTCGAGTGGAACAGAATAAAAAGGGAAAAGTGAGACTGATATATCTAGGTTTGATTTGCCTGTATGTTTTCACTAGTGAAGGAAAGAGAAATGCAATGGTAGCTCAATGCAACAGTGGGTTTTCAACAGCAAGATATAGTCCAACTTTACAGTGCAGCAAGGCAGTACAAAGTATCAACAGTGGATGTAAATAATACTTGTATTTTACAGCAATGTGAGGAACGAATTATGACGTAAACATAGGCATTAAATGATTAAGCAGCAATAGATATAGTAATGAGGAAAAGTATTATGGGGCTATCGATATTTATTACTCAAAGCAAATTTTCATTCACTGCTGTCACTTCACTGAAAAATGTTTAACAAAGTTCTATTTGTTCTTTGTTAATTACAAAATCGGCCAAAAATTATAGCACATTTTTCTGGTTTTTAAGACGTTCAGTTAGTAATAAATCAAGTTAATTGAGAATAGATTAATCGGTTAATGCTTAAGGAGGATAAAGAGCAGATTCTATCCTGATTGCCCTATCTAGCAATTGAAATGTTTTATTGAACAGACCTAAACTCAAACCCAGATATTGAGGAGTACATGCTCAAAATCCTTACAATATTCATGAATTCTTGAAAATACACTTTTTAGATTGTTTGCTGAATTGAACGTAATGTTTAGTCAGAATGCTGACCGTATTTTTGGCATGGGAACAATGATTTTGCAAAATATGAATTGAATATGAATATAAAAGCTTTCTTTTGGTGGATACATGATATTCTTCCTACTAATATTCAAATTTGGATGACAAATTGGATTGGATTCAAATATGGGTGAGATATGCAATACATGATCTACCTGTAGCCTCCAAACATGGCCTGCACAGGATACTCTTTTGAGAGGTTGGAAATTACTGTTCAGGTCGTTTCAAAGATATTAAACACTGGATATCTATGTGCGAGACAGAGGCACAGCTGTGGAGGGGGAAAACAAAAGCCAGCGCCATGTCAGGGGTTCGCGCCATGTTTAAGACTGCGGCGCTAATGATTCATGACACTTCTAACTGGAGAGGAGAAATGAGTTGCTATGTAATTACTATGGAAATGTGTTCATTCCCGTTCAGACACCCACCCCACCCGTAGAGCCAGCACCCATGACAACACCCTATAACACATGCAGCCGTAGTGCTATAACAGATTTTGATGATCACACTTGGTGCCGAGGTGTCACCCAAGTCCATATTCCCCATATGTCGGTAACACATGCCCCACGTGTGTCAGGGGTCTAATGATCATCCGTGGAGTCCCAGCTGAGAACCAGGTGGGGCCCTCAGATCCCCCTTTCAGGCCACTCCATGCCCCCTCCTCTTTATGCTCCAAAGTGGGTGTCTGCCCATGTATTCCCAAGACGCCTTATTGACGTCTGGTTGTGGTCTGGTCGTGCAGTCAGCTGTGTAAAGGCAACATGGGATTAAGTCTCATTCTTAGTCAAAACCCATTACACCAGTCATTCACCCAGCTCAAAATTTGATTATTTTTTATAGTCTTCAGTAATAATCAGTTTAGTAGTCTTACTTTTGGGTCAGTGAAAAAGCAAATGATGTTTGGGATTAATTATCAGCGAAAGAAGATGATAGACATAGCTTTATTGAAACAGTTTAGCACTCTGTTTTTATCATTGTGAAATAGGGCCAAACAGGGACTTGCTATTTAATATTACAGCCAGATACTTTTGGCCAACAGCCAATACCTGGTACAAGTTACAACCACAGAGGTGCATATAAAAACTACAAATAAAATTTTAATTAAATTAGGTTCACCTTTATATTTGTCACTGGAGTTAAGAATATTAACGATGGAGTCATATCATGCACTTAGGCAAATACAAATTGGGGGTGACTACTTTTGTGGCAGACATTTATTGGCGACCACCTACAATTCCCGTCAATCTGATTCCATACAGTGTTTGCATACTTTGTAAAGGTAGAACGATATAGTAATCATATACAAGTGAATTTCTATTGCTTCATTTCATGCATTTCTAGGTCTATTCACTGAGACCTCTTTATAAAGGCATCATTGTATAAAAACTTGATTTACAAATACGTGATTTACTCTGCGGTATGAAATGTGTGTTTTTTACTTGCAATAAAAACCTCATCATAGTTTTTATGGTTTTAGTCTAAAACACTGAATGAGCTGCATTAAAGCTGTTATAAATCTCTTGGACAGGGTTATGGTTGATTGGGGCTATTATGCGCTTTTTTTTTTTTTCACAACAAAGCAGAGAAAATGTGCTGACTTGAACATATGGCGTTCAACATTTTCTTTATCCTGCTAGGTCTGTAAAACTAAAAACTTCCTTAAGGCCAGGGGGCAATGTATCAAGACAATCAATTGATCAATATTTTGGTTTTGATCGGTGACCTATACCGTTTGTATGCAGATGAGCTAAGTGACCGGGCCATTGTGCTGGAGGCAGTGGTTAAGGGCCAGAGGGGTCCGCAGATGTGCTTTATCGAATGTGTTTGAGCCCCTCGGACAAGGAGTATCTGTGGACACATGAAATCTCACTCCACCCGCGGCACAAAACAGCTCAGAGTGAAGTGTGGAAGTGACAGGTTGAAGAATAGGAGAAGAGTTGGTTGATTTGCTCCAGGCTTGTCTTAGTAAGAGACAATGGGGAAAAATCGAGATAAAAAGACATTTTGTAGACTCCGGCGAATGCATTTACAGGGGAATACTGTAGATTGACGACAATAATTCACTCACGTTTTTCTCCTCTTTTCCCTCAGGCATTGCGGCTACATCAAGGCCAAACAGGATCCAGATGAAGAGAAGATGCAATTTCAGCATGGGCGAAGTAAAAAAATAAAATAATAATAAAACCTCAGTATACACGAACGCACACTATAAACATATGTAATCGCACAGTGTTTAACGCAGTACGTCAAAGCACATTCCTTTTGTTCACCAGCAGTTGAAATAAAGCTTATTTTGAATCGGAAGTATATTGTTCCAAAGCAAAATTCATCCAAGCCCCACCCAACTCACAAACAACCATCAGTCACTTTGTGGTATATAATAACTTAAAGTCTCAAGTGTACTACATTTTTACAATAGCAAGTACAATACTTATACTTGAAAACACTTTGAGCACATCTTCTTTCTCTGCAAAAACAAAACACGGTCTGAAAAACACTATATACAAACCCACTACAAACTTGTTTATGTTTACACTCTTACTCTATTGACGATACACCAAGCACTATATGTATATGCGTGAAACGTCATGCTGCTTACTTTTAGCGGAGTAGTTCTTCACGGTTTTGAAAACCCACATTAGCTGGCAGAACGTTGCACCTTATGCGTTCCTGTTAAAACGTTGAATCATTTTTATGCACACAAAGTTAATGTGTTGAATTATGTAATCGTTTAGAATGTCACTCCAAACACAGCGCCCATATTCACACTTTACAAACATACCAGCTGGATGTGCCTGGGCAAGTCACAATAGCAAAATTTGAAAGGCAAAATATTGCAAATGTAAATATAGTGAATTTGCTGTTGACACAATAACAATAAAGTAGGAGAATCCCAGTAAACGCTTTTCTAAATGAATATATCATTAAAAACATATAATAAAGCACCAAAGTAGTTACTATCATTAATAAGAAATAGAAATGTTCATTATTTGAACTGCTACTGCTCAAAATTCAGGTAACCCAAAAAAAAAAAAAAAAAAAAAACAAAGATCCAAAATATAAATGTGATAAAAGTAATAAATATTGAGCCTCAAAAAATATTGTTCATCTACTATACTATATATTGAACAATGAATCGATATAGTAATTATTGTGACAGGTTCCACAGGGGTATGAATACGATTTTAATACATTTCTATGTTTTCTTGTATTATTTGATCTTTCTACAGTCAAGCTTCCTGGTAGCAGAACCTACATCCACCCTCACACCTATGAAGACCCGAACCAAGCCGTGCGGGACTTTGCCAAAGAGATTGATGCTTCCAATATCCGTATCGAGAGAGTGATAGGAGCAGGTGAGTTCTAGAAAGGTTTAAAAGCTGCAGCCGTTCTTTTTTCCATCTTGCTTAAAATGTTTTCTTTATAGGAGAGTTTGGAGAAGTGTGTAGCGGCCGGCTGCGTGTGCAAGGAAAAAGGGAGATCTACGTGGCCATCAAGAGCCTCAAAGCAGGATATTCGGACAAACAAAGGCGGGACTTCCTATCAGAGGCGTCAATCATGGGGCAGTTTGATCACCCCAACATCATCAGGCTGGAGGGGGTCGTCACTAAATGTGAGTTTTGATAAAGGCACTACTTCGATCATGTAAATAGTACGGACATATATACAAATTCTTGAGCACATTAGCATACATAGCACACTTCGATGACGTTGTAGCTGTTTGAAAAGCTCGCACGAATGACCACTAGCTTACCTCACATGATTATGTCAGTGTCTGTTGTGGCAAGGTGCTCGTTGGTGAGGTCTGGATGGAGCAGATAGCAGATCTCTTATCGGCGGCTCTGGGTCTCTCATCAGTTCCTCCGCACCCTGTGGCCTCAGCTCTCATCCTCTCCTCATATCTCTCGCTCTCCCCTTTATTGACACAAATTATCTCCAGACTGTTGTTGACCATGTCCACTATTCGACACAGTAGTCATCATTATTCTATAAAATAGGGCAGCAACTAACGAATATTTTTGTTTATTAGTCAGCGATTATTATTTTTTATTTGTCGACTTGTCAGATGAATCTCATATTCTGAGATTTTAAACATATTCAGCACAATAAAGGTGAATATATGGTGACTGACCTGTAAATATTTACAAATTAAGTGTATTATTTACGAAAATCAGAACTATTCTATTTTGGCATTTTTATGTAATAATTGAACTGTCTTTGAAACACATGCAAAAAGATGTTTTATCCAAGAGTCTGTATAGTCCAGAAAAGCATTACTAATCAAACTACAATGACGATTATTCAGATTAATTGTTGCCGCCGTACGATAAAAGATGAACTATAAAACACGCCCAGCAAAGCAGTGGAGTTGAGCCTGTAAAATGCTGTCTCAAGCAAAACCATAACCCTTGTAAAACAGTAAAGCTGTTTTAAAAATGCTACAATCCACTTCAAGCCACTCACAAAACTATAGAAGAGAAGGTCTTTTGAACTATTGTTGTAGTATGTACCACTAATCTGCATTAAAAAGTGTGCCTCTTTTCCTCAAAAAGATTTCCTGTCCACCCACACAATGGCACAAGGGCTCGTAACAAAAGAGCAAATGCATATGCATAGGCTCCACTAATGAATATTAATAATTCATAAAGTTAATTGGATGTGTTTTAGCCTCATGAATATTCAGAGGCCACACTGCGTACCATATTCATTGCCCTGTCCCTCTGCTTGTGTAAATAAACTTTGATGTAAACTGTGACCTTTGATTTCCAGCAGTTTGTCGAGAAAACTGCCGCAGCTAAATGTAATGTGTTTTCCCTGACAGCCAGACACGCAATTACAGAACACTGACAATTCTGATGAGAATAACCAAAATAATTCAGCTGTAACTGCCAGAATCCTTCAGTATTTCACGACTGGGGACAATTGTTGAATCAGCAAAACACGATGTAACTGCCACACAATGCACGCTGGTTGCTGTTTTGAATGAATATAAAGCATGTTTCTTTGTTGGTTTTTTGGGCTTTGAATGGCTTCTTGAATTTTTATGCGTTTCTTTCTCTCTTTCACCTGTCTTTACGGCACATTGAGGAGCTGATAGAGCCCCTCAGAAACAAATCTCACTAGCAGAGCAGTAATTTCACAGGTCACAGCTCCGGCTAGATTTGGGGTGAGAGTTGAGATGGGTCAATAATTCCTTCAGGACTTTTTTTGCTGCACCAGCTGGTCCCTTCACGCCAGGCCAAGGTCTAATCAGGCGGGCTGACCCTGACTGCTCCGGGCTCAGGTGGGACAAGGGTGGGCTACGTGGGTAGTTTGGTATTAAAGTATGGCAACTAAGTGTAAGAGCATATTTACAGCTGTTTGTGTTGTTTGACAATAAGATGCAAATTGTCAGTGGCAGGTCTTGAATAAAAATATCCAAAGCTATTAACGGCTTGGAATTTGAAATGTTATGTGACAATTAGATTTCAAGCAGAAAATATTACAAATTTCAGAGAATACACTGAGGAGCGTGCATAGTTCTCTCTTCAGACAAATTATCTTAATTTATCAGTCCGGTCATAGGTTATATCTAAAAAATTAAATGAATAAATAGTAATAATCATGAGAATCTTTGGCAGCAAAAAGAGTAATTTCAGTTCATGCACTTTTCTTTATCAGCTGTTTATGCGCCAATATTGTTACTTTTCATTCAGAAAGTTTCATTTCACAAAGCTGAAGTGAAGAATAGGAACCCATTTGACAAAATATTATAGTGTTGTTTGGTCATAAAACCAACAAATGTAAAAAAAAAACATTAAATCAGGATGTTTCTTTTTACAATAATGTTAAAATTTGATATTGTGACATCCTTAAATAGTAGTGATTTAACATTTGGCAAACCATTCAATAAAACAATCCTTCACCTGTTTCCAAAAATTGAATTTATGTTGGCACATATCTAGGCTTTATTGTTTACTATAAAGAGAAATCTCATTAGTGAATTTGCTGCGTTACACTCTGTTAATGGGCTAAATTGTCAGCAGTTCAAAGGCAAAAGTGTTGACAATGGCACTTATATCCACCTATAAGTGTCATTGTCAACACTTTTGCCTTTTGTACTGTATAATTGTTGCAAAAATGTGTTGAAAAGTGATGGTGACAGTGCTTTGGGGAGGGTGAGGGCTCTAGTTGGATTATTTATGCCGACATTCATGTGAGGGTGCATTGTGCGCGCTGCACTTTAAGAGGCCCCTGCCGCGTGCTATTCCGATAAATTTCTCTGCTGTCTGTCACCTGATTGTCGCTATTGTCATGCTAATTACAACCCCACATGCAGAAAAGCAGAAAAAATAGATATTTTTGAGATTCTGTCGCGCTGCCACCCCCACCCCTTCATATCTCAGCTTCATCCACCCCATCCCGCATTCTCGACATAGGTCCTTTATGTGGCGCACAATCACTGCAACTATCAGCTCATTTAAAAAACCCTCAATTACCCGCAGACGCACACTTACAAACACCCTTCCAAGGTGTTGTTAAATCAGGGGAAAAATGCTAACACGCATTTCCCATTCAGTCCTCTGCGCTGAAGAAACTAGTCATTAGTTCTAACTGCATGTCTTTGTCCCAAGAACAATAGTGTGAGTGATGTCGAGGGATCGATTCTGAACATGTATGCAGATGTGGAGATTGTACAGCCGGAACAATAAAGGATAGAAAAGGGGTGAGAGAAAGGAGAACAGGGGAGAAAAGAGGGGAGAGAGAACAGTTCCAAAATATATATAGTGTATTTTTATTCCATATTCTATGCTTCCTCTGTAAAAAAGTACTTTGTTGCTGCCTACAATTCTCTTCATTATAATGTATTCGTTTTTATGATATTTGTCACCTGAATATTCACAATTATCAATTACCCGCATAATCTTGACATCCTTACATCACAGTACAAGTAATGTCATGATAAAATTTATCAATTGATACCATCCTGTCCCAAACGTCTCTATTCAGGCTGGGGAAAGGCACAAAGAGTTCATTAGACTGTGCTGAATACACAAAGAAGTGAGAATTTTGATATTGAATAAGAAACATAATTGGAAAATTAAGTTGTGACAAAAAAATTACAAAATATTACAGTAAGTAATTGTGAAAATACTATCAAATTGTGCTGTAAATGAATACTTCTAAACTATAAACAGATGGGAAGATTTTACTACCAAGACAATAGGGCAGTAAAGGCTGTGGGACGGGCCTAAGGAGTGAGGACAGATGAGATAGGATACAAGGGGAGGAAATGAGGAAAGGATTCAGGAACAAATGACGCTGTGGAGATTCATGGTGTGGATAGACCCGAGGATTCACAGCGAGGAGACAAACGTGAGGAGATGAGCAGAGGAGATGAGGGGAGAGAGAGAGGGGAGGGGGATTGTAGGGGAGATAAGGTTATTGAGTTTCTGTCTGTGTGTTCCCAACGCATGCCACTTCCTCGAACCAAAGATCTGTCCTGTGTTAAAAGCATTGTATCATTTAGTCCGGACTCTTAGCATTAATCAATACAGCAGTTATTTCATTTTCTCATTTGTACCTTGGGCCGCCTCATTCAATAATGCGGTAATGCTGCCCCACAGATAACCGCTCATAATGTAATTGTCCAGTTGTGTACAGTCCTACCGCTTCACACCGACACACCCACAAACAAACAGGCGCTCATAACAAGCTCCCATAATGTCATTTACCAGGTTTAGACCAACAGGCGTCACTCATTTTCAAACCGAGAAAGACCGGCAACACTTTTACTTCGACCTAATGAAGAGCTGTTTGCATCTTTCTTTTCTTCAAGCCTCTCTGATCTATTCCATAACACACTCCACCTGGCACAACATCAATAGCCAATCTGCACACACATCTATTCCCAAGGAGTCAGTGGTTTAAGAACGATGTTAGTGTTATTTCTGAAGGCGATGAAAAGCAATACATGAATTAATATGAATGTGATTAGTAAATTAGTTGCTTTCAGGAAGAAATGAAGGGGCTCTTGTTTTGTGGTGGGAATGTAAAGTGGCTTTGCTGTTGCTGAGATGTTTTCTGCATTAGAAATGCATATGCTGCTTGATGGAGCGTGCTGTGCAGACTATAGCAGCCGGCAAGTGCGTTTGTGTAAGTTATTATGTGCTTGATACAAAGGACCAAACAAGTTAATACACAGCATGTGGGGAGGCCTATATTGGAAACATCTGTTATCTTTCAGTGTTGCGGAGATAATTTTGCATGGCAAGTGTCCAGATGACGGCTAGCGATAGCACAAATAGTGTGTCAGTTAGAACATGGGAGGTTTGCGGAGTCCTCCAATAAGAGACAAGGTGATGAATGATGTACATGGAAAGTCTCTCTTGACTCCTGCCTCTCACAACCTGGGCTTCGAGGTTCTATCCTCTTCACACATGAAGTGCACACAAACCCACCAGACACATGCGCACACACATACAGCAGCAACATGCTCACACATGTAATTCGTTTTCAATGGCTGTTGCTTAACGGTGGTTCCATTTCAGAGCTGTCTAGAGTGTGCAGTATGATGTTGAGATTGCCCTATCCATGTTCAAGATAAACACACACTTTTGGACTGCACTGGAGGACTTTTTACGGATAGATGAATGTCTGAAACCATTCTGTTGGCTCGGGCAACAAACTTAAAAATGTATACAGGAATTCTGAAATCAAATTTTTTCATACATGTGCAAAGAGACTTTACAAACATTTCTCTTATTCAATAGACTGTTTACAATTGAAAGATTGATCTACTCAAATGGCGTTTTGAAACCCTAGTCATGTGTTTAATCATAGGCCAGTGAATCCCAATGTGCAGGCCAGAACGCACCAAAGGGTTGTGAGGCACTGAGCGGGGGCTCGTGAGATGATTTGATTTTGAAGATATAATTTTAATTCTGTGTAATGATAATACTTTTTTAGAAATATGACACTGTATTTAAATTTTTTCTGTGATATTAGCTCAAGTCAAAGCACAATAAACCATTGAAAACATTTTAAATGTTTCGCAACTTGAAATTATTATTCCTGGGTTGCATGGTTATTTTAGAGATACTGGCCTGAAAGGTTTTGGAACCCCTGTACTCGGCTATTTACACAACTCTATAAGGGAAATAAATAAGTTTTTCCCCTGTTAAAAAGACAGACCCTCTCTCATCACATGGCCTGGACGATCCATCCCCGCCCTCTGGTGCTGCCCAGAGCTCAGCCGCCATGCCACACATGGCCTGCAGAGCCACAGCAGAACCACAGCAGAGCCTCATGTGCAGATAAATGCAGCAGCCGTCCTCACCCGCAGCACAAGAAAATCCAATTCTCTTTCACTTTTATCCCTGAGACTAATGTTACTGTCACAAGCGACACCAGCATCAGGAGCCCGGGCCACTGTTTGTGTGTCTGACCCCCACTGTTGTACTGTGTGTGCTGTGGGAGATAGTGAATTCATTTAGGCTGATGTATTGCTGTCTTTACCTACAATCTTTCAGGGCTCAGAGCAGTTGTTGTGTCTTCTCTGTGACAAGACTTGGACTAGTTGAGCTCCCCAATATGCTTCTGTTTTCTGTATACAAGACTACTCTTGTTATGGAATCTGAAAATAAGAGAAATGTGAGAAGATAATGGGGGGATTTAAGCATCTGCATTCATGGACCAAAATAAGAGACCCAAAAAGTACAAGGACAATGCAGCATGTGCTCAAATGGAAGAGTCAGGTCTTTAAAATCTGGAATTGTAATAATTCAATTCAAGGATAATCGGTGCAAGCGTAACACAAGGGCACTTATCGAATAACAGCTTATATGTTTATGTAAATTGTTCAGTAAACACTTGCTATGTTTACTGATATGCCATTCAACATCAAAAGGAAAAATTACATCAACAAAAAGTATAATTATAATAGTAATAATAATAACTATTACATTTGAAATGTTTACCCCATTACTACATTACATGGTTTAACCTAGATTTTACCTGCTTGTTTACAAATAATAACAAAAAATATCAAAAGTATAAGCTCCCCTGAACAGCTTTCCACGTATGTTGTTTGTTCCTATAATGACCTGATAAAGCACTCTTGTTTTGAGTCGCTCGTCCTGCGACCTATTCATCACAGTTGTCACTATGAGCCTTTACAAGCTCCCTTCTGACACGAACACACCATCATTTGTTACTCCTCTTACTCATTTGATCTTATCCCTGGTGTGGGGGGTGGTTCAACTGCTTTTTCCTTTTTTTCTATGGTACCATGTACTTGTGACCATCTATTTTGTTAATCATTTGTAAGCTCCGGCAGATGCCACGCAGGGATCTAGAAAGTGTACGGTGCCTGTCAGTCAACACAAACACACACAGGTGCAAAGAAACCACAGCCTCTCTTCACCCCGTCCCTAACCCCCCCTGGTGGCTGATTAGTATTCATGAGATCTCTGGAGGCCTCCCCTTACACACACGTATACTCTGGAGTGGCTCGGTCCATTCTAATTATCTCGTGGCGTTTATGGCAGAGCCTGATTAGAACCTGTCAAAGTGACTGATGACGACATGCTAGTTATCCCAAGGGAGACACAGACCACAGCTGTGCAGACTGCCCTGCCCGCATGGATTTATAGTTTGTTGCTTGTAACTCCAGTAATAATATTAATAATATGTTATTGTGTTCTTTTGCAGGTAAGCCTGTCATGATCATAACCGAGTTCATGGAGAATGGATCCCTGGACACGTTCCTCAAGGTGAGAGATGGTGCTCGCATCACAGCAAGCAGCAACACAAGGATGACATTGAAGACAAGGTTAAGGATTGGCAGTGCTGCTCACAAAGGCCAGGTGGAAAGTGGTGTTCCAACTGTAAAAAGGAGGGGAAATTGGAGTTTTTATTTGGAGTCTTTCTAAGAAATAGAAGAGGAATTCTGTCACAAAAAGATCAAGATAAGTTCAGAGATTCAATAAAATATACTGCAGATATCAAACTACAATGTCCAACCTTCCAGCCTACATAAATCCTATTTCATTTTACAATTGATTTATTGATCCTATCTTGCAGAAGACCCCTCATATTTTATTTCCTATGGAATGTAGTTAAGTAGATCTAGTTTTATCTGCCCAGGTCAACACTTGGAACAGCAATATTGTAATCCAATGGTTCGTTAATTCTCTCTCCCCATAAGAAAGTATTTTAGGTTTTCTTTGTACAAACCTAAAATGACAAACCAATTAACAAACCTATGAATTAGGGCTGCACAATATATCTAAAAAATATAGTTATCGCAATAATAACAACTGCAATATGCATGTCGTAAAGATGCACGATAATTCCTACTGGTTAAACCTTAAATGTTCACCCTCAAAAGCGCAAGTAAATATTAAAGTCTTTTATTGTTAAAGCTCTTGCTTCAAAATCCTCATAATATTTTTCCCCCACTATTTCATAAACACATAAATGAAGGTGAATAAAATGTCAGAAATGTTTAAAATGCCTGAGTAATGGATAAAGCAACTCCAGATTTTAACACTCCAATGGTCTCCAATGTAATATTTGTGCTATATTTTACTGTAAGAATTGAGTACTTAATTGTTATCCTTTATACCTGGAAAACAAATTAAAAATATATGCAAATGAGGGAAAAATATTGCAATATCCTATTGCAATTGCAATTGCAATATCCTTATCACAACACATAACACCATATCGCATATCGCACTAATTTCCAATATCGTGCAGCCCTACTATGAATCATACCACAACCTTTTTAAAGGCAGTGTTTTAAAAAGTATCAACTTTTCTGTTAAAATACTTAAGACAGACATCTGAGATACAGTGGAGGTGAAGGTCTCGTCTGTGACCAGATTTTCAAATCAAAGAAGGTATTTCTGTGTTATCGAAATCGACAAAATGACAAGAGTTAGAGGAGACTGTCACTCAATATGCCATTAACAGAATTGATGTGTTGAAGGAATTAGTTCTTCAAGTCTGGCTCTGGAGCATCAAAGAGAAAGCGACCCAGTAAGATAAAATCATAAAATTATTGCTTTAACATTTTAACTATTGCTGTTTTCACCCTCAAATACATTTAATACAACTTGGCCCAGTGGGTCTTGTTTTCCAAGTCTCCCTGATTCATATTCAGCGTTGTCTGTCTGCCTGTAAAATCACTGCAATGCCATTAAGCCAGTGATGATAGCCTCAGCGCTAAACAGGCACAAATCCCATCAGCAGCACTGAGGCAAGAATAAAATGAATTCTGACAGATGAAAACAGCAAAAGAATATAATGTTGGGATACACAGCGACACACACGGGGTGTGTGTTAGCTTAGTAAAAATGACTCGTAAAGAGGCAGTGCAGTGGCTCAATATAATTACGCAAACGTTTTTATAGTTTTACAGCCAGTCAGAGCTACTGCCCACCATGTGTCTTTAATTAGACTCACTGTTTATTAAGCAGCTGTCCCACAGAAATAACAAAACACTAATGTGTGAAGAGCCCTCTGACCTACACAAAGATAACTCAAAAACTACTGTGAAATGTCAAATTAAAACATAACCCCTAATAACAATATAGAGAACTTAATGAAAAATATTAATACGTTATAAATTGATTTTATCGATGGAAACAATACATGAAGATTAAAGGTGCACAATGTAACTTTTCTGAGGAAGGGTATCCCATCTGCTTGTCTCCTGAAGATGTTCCACAGTCTGGCAGTAAACTTATCTCCATGGAGACACGCAGATAACGCTACCAGAAGAGTTACTTTGTGCCTCTTTAATACTGTTCCACTACACCTACTACAAAGAATAACAATTGAAAAAAACAAAAAACAAAACACAAATGCTCTATCCATCCAATCTTTTGCCATCAATTCCATTTACTGCTAACATAAATTTGGTTGACATGTTTTTGTGTTGCCAGCATGCAAGAAGTTTTGATAAAATCTGCAGACAAAATCGTGGTTGTATCATCTTGCAAAAACCTAATTTCCATATTCCGTCATGTGTCTTACTCATCACCTTGTAGGACCTTGGTGCCCTGCTTTTGTCTCCCCCCCACACACACACACTCTCCTTCCTGGCAGTCCGGCGTGGAGGGCAGATTGATAGAGGAAGTCCGTAGGTTTGTTAGACAGTCCAATCAATCAGCATCTCACAAAAACCACGGGCTAATTAACTTACTCCACAGCTGCCCAGTGAGAGTGGCGCGGACGAGGGGAGAGGCGCCCGTACATGCAGAAAGAGCGAGCGAATCAAAGACATAGACGAATGAACCCAGTGTAACAGAGATGATGTATAAAGGAGCGAGGGTGACTGATAACATGGATGGCTTTTTAACAGAGACCGTTGGCCCAGGGCTGAAATAATTGGCAGGAGAAGATGAGGCGGACAGTCATTGATCAGACAAACGCTACTCCCTCTGCCAACTCAAATCGGAGGTCTAGTGAGCGCAGTTGGCATCGCAGTCAGGCAGGAGCTGAAAGCAAAGTTACAGCCTACAACCCATTTCACATATGTAAGAATCTTTCAGATGATTTTGTGTTGAGAAAATTCCTGTTGCCTGTTCAGACCAGCACAACAAACTAGAACAAAATAGATCTATTAGACACGATTTGTGCAAAGGCATTGGTCCTATCTCACCCTCCTCCAACCATTTATGTTATAATTAAGTTGATCTCTAATCTCTGATTTAATTTGGAAATATACTATCATTGTGATTCTGGGAAACACACATAATGCAATGAGAATAGTTCTTCTATTTTCATTTCATTTTCATTTTTTTATTCATTTCATTCATAGCAACAAAATAAAAACAACTACATCTGTCATCTACAGAGATGAAGAATGAAAGGGCACAGAAAGAAGCAAAAGCTTATGATATCTGCCCCTTATCAACAGAAATCGTACACTGCCAGTGCGATGCATTACAAACGATAAACAAATAAACAAAAAAAGAAAGATTTTCTGCTACATACACAAAAGAAGACTTAGGATGTCCTGCTACACAACATTTTTATATCTTCCCACTAACAATTTTTTCAAACTTTTCTTAAAAATATTAATGGACTTGGAGGTTTTAATTTTGCACTCCAGGTTGTTCCACAGACTGACTCCTTGAATCGAAACACATCTTTCCTTTTGTTTTGTTCTAAACTGTGGCTTAGCAAAAAGATCAGTTCCTCTTAAATTATATCAACTTTCTCGCTTTTTGAATCGTTTTTGCAGTCTATCAGGTAATAGCTCTTGATGAGCTTTATACATGGTTTTGAGGAGGTTATATTCTGCCAATTCATTAAATTTTAATGTTTCTAATTGTATAAATATTGGATTTGTGTGCGCTCTGTAACCACTCCCACTGATAACACGAAGAGCTCTTTTCCGTAAATGTCTTTTCTTCTAAATGTTGGATCACTCACTGGATCACTATTAACTCTTAAATCCAAAGTTTTATATCAAAATGTAAATATATTGTTGGAAAAAAGTAGAACATAATTATTTTATATGTACAGTATGTTAAATAAAAGCTGTACAATCTTATGCATTAACTTGTCATTTCTCTTTTGTGCAGAAACATGACGGTCAGTTCACAGTGATCCAGCTGGTGGGCATGCTGCGTGGCATTGCCTCAGGGATGAAGTACCTGTCAGACATGAGCTACGTGCACAGAGACCTGGCCGCGCGCAACATCCTGGTCAACAGTAACCTGGTGTGTAAGGTGTCCGACTTCGGCCTCAGTCGAGTTCTGGAGGACGACCCAGAGGCAGCCTACACCACCAGGGTAAGACTCAGTCATGGATTTTATTATGTAAAAAATCTGGACTGGGCATTGCTAGTTTAAACCAGTTGTGAATTGGAGTATTGACCAGCCCATTGGCTCTATGCCGATTGTTCTACTTAAGGGGCACAATGGTAAGATAATCTATGTTGTACTGATAATAGGGCTGTCAGTAAATCAATATCCAGATAGTAATCAATACTAAAACTACTAACACTATATATCAAAACTAGATATTTAGTTGACCAGGTGTCATACTAGAAAAAATATATATGGGAAAAAGTTGGACCCTTCTTTTTAGAAAGTCTTTATATATCAGAATCAGAATCAGAATCAGAAACTGTTTATTGCCATTGTCAGTGATATATATTATTTATATATATTTAAATCTGTATAAGACCACTGTTTAAGATAATTATATTAAATTATTAAATTAAATTATGTTTTTTCATTCTATATGTGCGATCAAAATCAACATGAGTGTTCCTTAGTATCAAAATTGATTTAGAAATTTTGTCATCGTGATAACACTAACTGTTAGGATCTTGAGATGGATCCCAGAGCTCTCTATAGCAGCAGCTCACTGTTACTGACAGCTTGCCCCAGTGGCTTTGAAGGATGGGTCAAATGCAGAGAATGAATTTCCCTCATGAGGGATTTATAAAGTATAACTTAATATTAACCTTAGAGATTTAGGAAAAGCCCAGAAACAGGATATAAAGCTGATGGACACATTACAGTGAATTGAAGTTATGAATAGTAATATTGGCACAATTAAATTTCAGGTCACTACCTTTTGGGGAAAAAGTTACCAAAAAAGTATAGCTTATAACTCAATCTCTTACTTTAGCCCGATATATGAGAAAATAGCTATCCTTCCAACAGAATACACTTAACAGTCTGGAATACTGTGTGCCTTACATTGAAAACTAAACCTCTAACATAATGTTAGAAAGTATTGAAATTCAGTCTCCTCCCCCACTGGCCTATTGTATTATGGAAAAGTCTTTGGTACTATCAGCATCCCCGCTCTGAAACTCAAACGTCAGTGAGTTAAACCACAGTGGAGTAACTCATCTAAAATGCCCACGAGGAGTTGGCATTATTCATATTCATAGGAAGTGTTGGGGATGTTATTTTTAATATGGCATTAGCATTGCCCAGGGACGAGTGTATCAAGCGCTGACTGCTCTATTGCAATCACACACACACGGCTGATGTCAGGAGTCCTAGATGGAAAGCTGCAGGCGCTGTGGGGGTGAGGTGGAGATGGGGAAGAGACAGAGGATATCAAATAAGATCCAGGGATGAATAGGAAAAGCCAGGGGAAGATTCAAGCCGGCGTTGTCATATAGGGAGAAGAATGGGCACTGTTGGACCGGGGGTGATGGAAGTACAGCATTGAGCAACTTGACAACTTTGTCTTTTATTTGACTTTGACCGGGCAGACTCAGGCAGTGTTAGGTGGTGCAGAGGCAGCCGCAGCATGTTAAAAAGCAAGCCCTATAGGTACAGTGAGGGAACGGTGCGTGCGTGAGTGTCAGACAAAGCAAGTTTAGAAGGAAGGGGGGCATGTATTGTGTTTCCTATTGAGACCATACAGTGAGCTTTATAGAGTCTTTTTGATCTACGCATCAGCAACAAAGGCAGGAGGGGTGGAGCAGCGGGAAAGGTTAATAACAGTAATGCGAGAAGAGAAGAAAGACGGGAAAGCAGCAGGTATGGGGAAGCCTCTTATAAGAGCAATAGTATAGAGCTGGGAATCATAGGGTCCTTCAGGATTCAATACGATACACAATACATGGCTCACAATATAAGCTGTGATTTATTTGACATTCGCCTGGATTGTTTCATGATATAAACTGTATATACATTGTAGAAGACCAATAAGTCCTATCATCTAATTATAATACATCAGCTTTTCTTCTTTGTTAAGGTTATTATCCATGCCAATAACCCTCTAAACAAAAATGAAATCAAGCTGATATACCAATCCAGCTATTTTACAGAATGTCAAGCCTGTTTTGACAGGGTCTGTGCCTATCTACAGGGAGGAAAGATTCCCATCAGATGGACGGCCCCTGAAGCCATTGCCTACAGGAAGTTCACCTCAGCCAGCGACGTGTGGAGTTATGGCATTGTCATGTGGGAGGTGCTTTCATATGGAGAAAGACCTTACTGGGAGATGTCCAACCAGGATGTGAGTCAGCCAATACACTAAGCACTGATCGATGTACTGTTGTAAATGTCTCATTGGTTATACCGTTATTTTGTCTTCCAAGGTGATTAAAGCAATAGATGAGGGTTACCGTCTTCCTGCTCCGATGGACTGCCCTGTGGTGTTGCATCAGCTCATGCTGGACTGCTGGGAGAAAGGGCGCAGCGAGAGGCCAAAGTTTGGACAAATCGTCACAATCCTGGACAAACTCATCAGGAACCCAGCCAGTCTCCGGGACCTGGCCAACAGCTCAGTGTGGTCAGTACGACAAAATTATACACAGTTTTGTTTAATCTGTAAAAGACTACTCAAGATTTAAAATGTAATTATACAGTGTGAAACAAGAAGACCTCTGCCAAGCCACCAGTGTTCCAACATTCATCCAGACATATGGAGTCACACCAAAAAGCCCATTTCTGACCTTTCCTGTAAATACATCAAATCCAGAGACACAGGCAGACCAACAAACACATGAAAAGTAACCTAGCTGCAAATTCTAAGTTCCACAAGAAATGCACAGTAAGCCATGTCAGAACTTGACTGAGGTGTGTTGTCTTCAGCAGGGAGGACCCGATCACTCCAGAGTTCAGTGTGAGCACAGTGGACGAGTGGTTGGAGGCCATTAAGATGGGCCAGTACAAGGAGAACTTCTCTAGTGCGGGATATGTCAGCTTAGACTCAATCCTTTACATCAGTGTCAGGTAGGTCGCATTATGATTAAAGCTTGACTTATTAAATCATATTTCTTACCATTATTATCTTGTTTTAAATTCCAGTGAGTTGTCTAAGATGGGTGTGACTCTGGCAGGCCACCAGAAGAAGATCCTGTCCAGTGTGCAGGGCCTGCAAACGTCGGGGACACATGTTCAAGTATAACGGTTTCCATATAAACACACAGTGGGACAGAGCCAAAATGGAGGCTCCTGTGAAGAGTACCCCACTGAAACAGAGCCGTGATGGATACTCTGTACTGGGGCCACCATTGATTTTGAGACACACCACTACGGGGGCCAACATGGACGCTTGACTCCCTCACTTTCCCTCCTGCAGTTTCACCATTGACCCTAGTCCGAGATGGCACTACCGGCTTTGGCACTCAATACACCATTCTGGAGCAACAGAGAGACACTCGCTCAGCAACATGGCTTCTACTGTACATCCTTCTAAAATCATGTCATATCAACGTTGAAGAAGACAAAAGAATGACAAAATGCATCAAAAGATGACATTGATCACTGTCTGTGAGGTGTACAGTTGGTTCCTGCTGTCATTTTGAGTTCTCACTTTCAGAGTTGAAAAGGCCAGACCATACGTATTCTGTGTAGATATGTGTTTATATGGGCTTTGTGTCCCACAAGCATAGAAATGGACCTAACGTTTGTATTGGTGGTGAAGTTTATAAGCGTAATAAGATTTATTACCCAGTACATGTAAAGGCCCCCCCGACGTTGCTCTTGGGAAGGAGGCAAGTTTCTGAACGATGAATGTGTGGAGTATTGGGGAAACAGGACCTTAGGAGGTAGAGAGGGGTGTAGCTCACGAATGATTTGTTTAGTGTATATGACAAGGACAAGGGCTTCCCAGTGGCCGCTCTTCAGAACACTTCCTTACAGAAACTAGATCAGGGGTGCGGATAAAACTGTTAGCACTACTCTTCCACAGCTATAGTGGTAAATCCCAAGCTAGTGTATAAAAAGATGTATGTGTTATGTTGCAGGGAATATGCCAGCACAGGATTTCATATCTTTCAGGTGTAACAAGAGAGTTTAAGTGTTGTGAAAAGGTGATACAAATTGGTCACGTTAGAGTTGACACTGTTAAGAACGTGTAGCTGTTTTTTCAGTGTGGTGCCATGTACAGTAACCTCCAAAATGTTCATCTTTCATTGTGCATCATTCACCAGCTCCCACAGCTTTCACAAGGTACACAAGGCCGGTCAACAGCACCGCAAATAGATGAGTAGTAGTAATATTGACCTTAAAACTTGCAAGTTGAAATTGAAGGTTTTCTCTTATAAGATTTTGGAGCCTAGTATTCTGTATAATTACTACAGCTAAATGGTTTCCAAACAAGTATTCCTTTTTTTTTTTTTTTTTCTCCCGTTTAAAAGGTACAATACAATGTTTTGTGAGCACTGCATCACTAGCACTGAACTTGCTTTGAGTTTCTCTGGTACTCTTTAGGACCAACAGTTACATAAAGTACAGTATATATGATACATGTATTATAGTGTAAATTCTGTACAGTGTTGATTCCAATGTTAGAATGTTTCTAATGATGATGCCGATGATGTACTTTAATTGTGAAAAAGAGATTTTGACGCTCGGGGGCGGGTCATGCTGGAGCATAAGTGTTGTGATTTCATTTGATTGAACAATGGAATGTAGCATGGTTGCAAAGCTTCTGTGTTGACTGACAGGTGACAGTGACTGCAGTTTCTACCATAGTGTTACAATGAGTAGAATGAGCTTTGAATCCATTTTTATTCATATTTAAGGAAGGTTGTGTGGCCACTGTTTTATTTGTTTATACTGAGAAATTTAAAATAACTGCTAATTTGGAATGAAAACATGTTCCCTTTTATTTATTTAACTAGAAAAAATGATTCCATTTTGCAACAACAAAAGGCCATATGTAAAACTTGAGATCTTTAGTTCAGGATTAATGCTTTATTCAAATTATAGCTTCGACATTCCACTGTACATGGTCTAGAATCTAAAACATAAAAAGTAGATTTGCTACTTGTCCAAGTATGAAATTCATCACAAATTAAACCTTCAAATCAACAACTTCCTTACACATTTAACAGAAAAGTCCATTCTACTCTTACTAACACTATGACTTCACTCTAGCGGACTTCCTTTGTGCCGCTTGCCTTTTAGATGCCTTATTTACTAAGCTCTTGTTCTTTTCTGTTGCCCTCCAGAGGCAATATTAGGAGTGAAGTGTATGTACAGGTAGTATTTATCTGTGTTGCTTAAGGCGACTTCACATCCACACCCTGGTTTTGTAACAAGCCAACCAGCCAGGCTTTAAATAGCACCTCCACCACTCTGCAAACTGAAGAAAGTGGTTTGTAAAATATTCATTAACGCGATGGCCAATAAAAGCTGATAGAAAACGACAAAGCTCTTATTTATTTCAGTATTAATCAAGACAAAGTGGTGTCGAGATTGGCTTCACTTGATATACTGGTTGCACAGTTAAGGACCCGGAAAAATATGTCCTTTCACAAGCTTCGGAAAATCACAAAAATTGACACACTTTTAAGCTTGTGCCACTCTTCACCATTTCAAAGTTAGCTGTGATCATCAATACTTCTTGTCTGCCATTTTTGCACAAAGGTCAGTATTGTTCATGAGTGATTTCAAGCTCTTTTTGTCCTTCCTTTGGCCACCTCTTCTGACCGTACATTGCATTTTTGTCCACTCGCCAGTTCCCTTTGCGTTGCCTGCTGTAAAGAGTGTAGAAACTCTAATGTCTTTCATGTTGCTGTAATAAATATGCTAATATTTCTAATTTCTCACCTCCAGCCTGCCGTGAGTTTTCTTTCACACATTCACTATTCCTGTGGCACACCTTAAGCGAACGACAGAATTTAAATTTGTTTGCGCGTACTATTTTCAACGAGCAAGCAGCCAAGGGGTTCCAATTACTGCTTCTAAAAAAAAAATAAACAAAACAGTTGAAGAGTTCTTGAAATATTAACAAAAATGTACCTTTTCCTGTCTTTATTTATTCAGTAGCCTACATACACTTAATACAGATTGTGTGGGATATATTAAGTGCCATTTGGCAGTAAACATTTTAGATTCTGGAAAATGCAGTGTAAAGATTTGGCGTGAATTGGTGATTAAACAGTGTATATTATTTGTCAAGACGGAGTGAACCATCTGCAAGCACTGTAGCTGTAAAAGTTGGAGGCGATGGTCATAATAATGCATTTAAAGCTGTGTTAGTCTGTGCATACATTACAGTTTTGTAATCTTGGTGTTTCCAAAACAAATTAAAATATGAAAGTATTAGATGAATGGATGTATTTCTCCTGCATAATCTGATTTTTTCATTGTTGATTCCATGTGTGTGTCCACCAGTCCCAATTTTGTGTATTTATTCAGTGTAACTCACCCATGACGGGGCTATTTTGCTCCCAGCTGGGATCGGGTGGCGATAGTGGTGACAGTGGTGGTGAAATTCCCATCATAACATTCACAAATGGTAAAATATTGCCTATTCCTGCAGCAACCACCATCGTCATTATCAGTGCATGTGTGTGTTCCTTTCTCTGGCAGATAATTCTCTCTCTGGGGAGGGGCTGAGGTCAGTGACTCCTGGCCTTGGTTAACCCCTTAATGCACTACCTCTCTCGCTGTCACTCTATGTTAGCGCCATTACACCTCATTTAGCCCATCATATAAGGCCCCATATTCCCCTATCACCCGCAACCATGCCAACCACAAACCCAGGCAGCATTTTGCTCTATCTACCCCCACTGCTTTCCTCTTAATCTTCTGGGTTACTTTTCTTTTACAGACAGACAGGTCGCAACTACCTCTGACCTCGCATCTATCTCGTCTCCCCTCTGCTCGCTGCTTTCTAATTTCCCTTACCGCCATCCATCAATCCAAAAGTTTTCTTGGCATGTAGCTCACTCACTATTGACAGTAACATTTTCCAACAGAATGACACAACACAGTCAGAAAAATACATTCCTTACTTACATTTAACAACTAAAACATGTATGAATGACACAAGTTCTTTGCATCTCCTACAAGTATGTTTTTAAATACCACCCAAAGACAACACAATTTTGCTCAATATGGGAAAAGCCACAGTACATATTTAGTGGCAGTAACAGAGAGGCTACAGGGAGCTAAACGCATATGCGATTGATTCATCATACAGTCACTATTGGCATCATGCGAAAAGGTCAGGTGTCCCCATGGAGAGCACTTTAAAAGGCCATTGGTGACTGATGAGCCTGTCATGTTTGGATCCCTCGTACGGACAAGCACCCCAGTGTCCGGGTCTGTCTCTGCGCCTCCTGTCTGCTCACTTATGACACACACACACAGATGGAGACAGTCTCGCGGGGCCAGTAATTGGGGCCCTCAGTCATGCTGTCAGGTGTGGCTTAGAGTGTCCCCTCATGTGCAACACCAGACATTAAAATAACACAAGAGACCCACAGGCCATGGATCAAATGACCTCCGGAGGGCCAGACATATGTGAACGAGCTGTGAAAAGTAAAGCAAGTGTGCGTTTGGGGAGGAGCAACACTAAACAAGAGGGATTATTCATAACAATACAACAATTCACTATGAAAAGATAACATCTTCTAAGATAAGATAAATTACAATGGTGTTTAATCATGTTTGAAGAACATGAGGTGTGGGCCCTTTACTGCTCTCTCACTTAAAACTAACGCAGAATTGAAGTACATGTTTTCAAAACAAACTCAAGAGTATTCTGATTTGACAAAGAAGAATCAAGATATTTTCTAGGTATGGTATGCAAATGTAACATGATTGAGCTGACAGATTGGTAATTTCATGACCAACAATCTGTACAAACATCTGTTACTCCAGCACGGTGGTCCTTCAACGTATCCTAGTGAGATACCCAACAAAACTAGCACGTTCTTTTATTATAAGATTTTCACAGGTTAGAAGCAGTGTTGAGTAGTAAATCTCAGTTACATTTACTTGAGCAACTTTTTGAAGAAATTTCACAATTTCACTTTTCACACACCATACTTATACTACTGCTTGAGTACTATTTTGTTGCAAGTAACATTGTTTGTACTTGTGTAAAAGTTTTAATTAACTCAATTTCCATTATAAGTAAGTCTACAGCAGAGGGTGGCAAACTACGGCCCGGGGGCCACATGTGGCCCTTTTGGCATCTTGATCAGAATCAGAATCAGAAAACGGTTTATTGCCATTGTCAGTGATCAAAAATTCACCAACATAGGAACTTGCTTCAGCGTAAGGTGCAACATAAAACAATGAATACAATATATAAAAGAGATACAAAAAGTTAAGTATGGTGCATTTGTCATTTATAGTCGTCTTAGACTGCAGTTGCTTGTTCATTTAAGATCAGTTTTGAGAATAGCCACCACTAGAATAAAACCAAACTTTGATGCATTGGCTAAAAAGAGTGACCAACGGCACTGTTCCCACTAAACAAATGTAATGATTTTTGCTATTCTGTTGTAGTTTTTTGTGTATTTTAGGCATTAAATCTATGTGTGTATGTGTGTAATATACTGTAGTTAACAACATCCAAACTGTAAATGGTCCGGCCCCTAGTTAAGTGTAAAAATCCAATGTGGCCTTTGAGTCAAAAAGTTTGCCCATACCTGGTCTAGAGTGACAAAGGCGCTCTAAAATGACACACGTTACAATTATTCAAACATTCTTCTTACATTTTACCTTCAGATAGGATTTGTTTTTACTTTCTTTAACTTGAGTAATTATTGGGGTCAGAACATTTTACTTACTTACTACCAACCATGCACTAAATTTACAAATATTGATATTGATACTTTATTTTATTTACTTTTGCTCTTGACCCAACATATGTGATCAGTAATCAAGGAAACTCCAAAACTTTCCACGCCACAAAGTGCAGAACAAGGGCTGAGGCTCTATGGCTCCTCTAGAGATATGCAATTAATCAAATTTCAAATTAATTGAGATTCAATGGTTTAAAATTTTCAGTGATCAGCTTGGGACTTTTTAATTATCCTGTGGCAATAAAAGCATGTTTTTTGAGGTAGAGTTCAGACTTTGGAGGAATAAATTTGACTACATTTGTGTGTTAAATGGCTTCAATTACATGTCTGCTGATAAGAAAAAATAAATACATTGAGATTAATCAATACAAGAGGAAAAACACATTTCACTTCCATAAAGTGTGGCCCATATTCCACACAGTTGTGGTAGTGAGCAAACGTGCCGTATTTGGCCAATATATTTCTCCACTAATCGCATATAGTATGTTTGCTCTGTCCTACAGATTTGTCAGTTGCAGCAAATACAAAAAGCACACATCCCTGCTAGTGTCTCATGAGGTTTCAGTTTGCAATCAGAGCGATTTCCTGTCTCAAATTTTCATCAGTAATCAAAGTTCCTGATTGAATTTGAAAAGTGAGTCCGGCTCTATAAATCACATTATATGCCTCCCTCCCCAAAGCCACAGGAATGAGACGCCACCCCTCGAGTGTGCACGGCCGTCCCTAACATGTGTGAGTGTGTGTTGTTTTGGACGAAAAATGGAAGCAGACACAAGTGTGATTCGATCCATGTAATTTTTTGGTCAGGACATAATGGAGACTACAGAGATATACAGCAGATAACACGTGGGGAGATGGTTGTCAGGGCTTTTTGTTGTTGTCGATGAATGACCTCACACTCTAATCAATCAAATGTCTAAAACACACTGTATTTTGTTTTGAGGTAAGACACCGTATACATTAAAATAACCAACAATCAACAATGAAGTATCTAGATATTTTTCTATTTTAGATTTTTTTTTTTTTTTTGGTGCCAAAACACCTCAAAGATGATGTGCATTAACTTACCTTAAAAGCACTTTTTTTTGCAAAAATATACAGCGTTTGCTTATGATTTAAAAAAAAATGTAAAATGTGTTGCTTCCATGGAATTCAAAATAAGCCCATTTGTGAAGTTGTTTGTCAGTCCTCTAATAGTCAATATGATTACACGTTTCAAAGGAATAAAGAATAGTTCAAATTCTGTAGTCTTTTATAGTGTAGACAGTGGACCAACATTTTGGGATTAAAAAAGCTTTTTGCAAAAATAAGTTACAGATTTATGGAACAAAGGGATGGGAAGAAAATTGTGCTGGTGAAGAAAAACATGGAGGCTGTAGAAAGGCTGAGATAGTATTGACCACAAAATCCTTCACAGATGTGTAAATCCAAGCCTATAAAGCCTGGAAGATGTGACATGCTAAATTGCTTTTGGACGACTTAAGGTACAGATCTTTTATCAAGGGCTAAATTTAGACCATGTTTACTTTCCAGTGAGCCTCACAAACTGATGCATTGGTGGTTATGTTTTTTCAATGTCAATATTTCAATGCGATTCATATACGTTCAAAGGGATGCCATTCATTTACAGGGGAAATGTATAGTGACAGCTGATTGCAGTGCATTGCGTGGTTGTTACTTGTCGTGCACCCGTGTGTACATGTGTAGAGACCTGGTCTTTGTGTTCACGTGTGGCTCCTATCTGCTATAATCAAACGGTAGCTCCTCAAGTGCCATCAGTCAAGCTTTGATGTTACCAAGGAACCGTCTCCAAGCCTCAGCTCCTCGATTCAGGAACGTGCAGAGTTGATTGGCTGTAGTCTGAAAAGAAGAGAGGTATAGGTTAAAAAAATCATGCAACCAAGAACATCTTTTACAGATGCCTACTATATTAGTTATGTACCAACAGTATCAACAGTGGTCTACCATCCACAATAAGCCTTAAAAATAAATGTTGAATATTTGTTAATTTTTCAGAAGATGAGAGGCTTGGTTGAGAAAATGGCCTACAATGGTATAGGTTATATTTTAATTAGAAAAAAGATGAATTATAATCGGAATTCTGTGACGATTTGCTACGTTGGTGATATTGTCAGTGCTCCTCTGATAAATTTACCTGTCACTCACAGATTATGACAATTACAGTGAAGTATGAACAGCAGTAGATAGCTTTAGTTACTCTAATGCAGTGGCGACTGGTCAATAGAGGGACATAAAATCATAATTGTATTAATTAATCACCATTTTTTCATATATTGTGTAAAAATTGCTGTGTGTGTTTTAATAATGTTAGACCTAGTCTACATTATTTTGTTCATCTGTTTGCACATTGTGTGCGCTGGATGCCTGTGCACTGAAAGGGTGTATATGTGAGAGTCTGAACTTTTGATCAGATTTAACATCACTCTGGAGCTTCTCTGCATTAGTTTATATCACAGCCATAAAGTCCCTCCTCCGTGCGCAGGCTCTCTGCGCACCTGAGGAGAGGGACTGGGATTCACGTTTCTTTTATATTTCTGACCTATTGTGATCCAGCTGTAGCTCTTATCCGTCTTTAGTCATAAACTCTGCTTTGGCACATTTTTCTACCATCTGTGATGACTATGCTGGCTTCAAATCTAATCTTCAACCTCATGTGCACAAATGTAAAATACAGAAATCAATTGATCACAGAGAGCTAGTCTGTGGAGGATGAACAATATCACAAGTATATGGCCTAAATATTTGTGTGAAAGTTTTGCTCAATGCAAATGCTACGCAGCGGACCCGGATTTAAACCCCAGTCACATACCTATGTTTTTTCTGAATTGATGCTTTATAGTGGCGCACCCACCAAAAATATATATCACCGGCTGCCACTGCTCTTATGGCATATGCAAAGATACTAATACAAATATACAAATATTAAGATGTTGAAAAACATACTATAATTTATTTTACGAATTTCCCACCCCTACTTTGTAGTATAATAATATATTTTTTTGCTTTGAATATCTAAGGGGTAAATGTTTCATTCATTCAAACTACAATTGCTTACTGTGCAAGATGGAAACAAATATAGAAAGTAAATAATTCCACTGTGTTCTCCATGAATTTGGGGGTAGTACCCTTCTTGCAGTGCCAATCCACATACAGATAATGGACCAGGCAGACAGTGGGTAAAGTGGTTTGAAAGGGCCCACACAACAAAAAAGTATCTGTCTCCACGCAACGAAAATACAAAATTAAAAACATAAGGTCATCAATTTAAAAACAATATGTCAAAATAACCCAGCGTAATGCTGTGGGTTTAGTTAAAAATGAAAAGCTCATGATTATGTGAAGTTGCCAAGCCAAACAATAAATCTACAGACACTGCACTGGGGTCTTAATATCCTCCAGAATTCATAATAAAATATCTTATTACTTTAATATAAAAGATATTACTTAAATTTTAATAATACCAGCATTATTCAAGTGTAACTGCCAAAGGAGACTCTTAATAACGTAAAGTGCGTTTCCTCCTCTAAATCTATGCGTCCACTCCATCTGGCCATTTTGTCATGTGCGTAATGCCCAGAGCTGACATGTGGGCATGGCTGCTTGGCATTGATTGGTGAAGGCCTCTGGGGAGCTGACTTGACATGCAATCTGTGGGAAATGGTTGGGCAGGTTTGCATGTGTATGTCTTCACACAGGCATTTAGCGGTAAAGACAGGATATTAAGTTCTTAAATAAATGAGAAAGCTTTGCAATTGAACACATTGAAGTAAAAGAACAGCCCAAAATCGACTAAAGCAGAAGAGGAATGAGAAATAGAGTGCTCTTTGACGGAGTGTTCAATGAGCTGAGGGTGACGAGCAGATCACAGTGGTCAGGGGTCAATAACCCGTCCAGAATATTTCCCTCTTCATCTGCATCTCTATTGGGAACATCTGAGGCTCTCCTGAATATTAATTTCAAGCTTTTACATTTCCATTCCAAAGACGCTACTTCAATTCATTTAAACCTTGGCCAGGGTTGCAAAAACTATTTTCATTTTGAATAGCCAGCTTGAAAGATACTAATTATTTCTTTATATAATGAATTCTGCTGCTAAGGTTTTAATGACTTGTTAACCTGTTAATGTCATCACTGTCCCTCCTTCTGTTTTCATTGTTACACAAACCTGAAAGTCACAAGCAGAAGATTCTTTAGAAAGGGTGCAACAATAAGACGACCAGCTAAAACATTACATTTCAGATCTAACCAGAACAATGGTGAAACCTTCTTGAAGAAAACACTTTCAAAGTATTGGGTAAAACAGCAGGATAAAATTACAAAAGTATGAAACCAATCACTGAGGGCAAAAGCACTAAGGCACAGTTTGGAAACTCGCATTGGAAAACTGAAACCATCTTAGGGTGAGCTCCAACACCAATACAAACTTCCCAGGCAACATTGTGCACACCCGGTGAGAAGGCTGCTGTCTGACCACACAGAGGAATCAGGGAGACAGAGCTGACTCAAATCCAACTGTGCTGTCTGCAAACACCCAGCATTCTGCCTGTCGAGGTTTTTGTGTCAGATGGATAAGCAAGCATTGGGCTAATTGAAAATATGCTGAAATGAAAAAAATTTTACAGCGCTCCTTTTCCCTTCTATTTGATATATTAAAAAAGAATCATTGTTGTAGGTGTACAATAAATGAAATATGACACATTGTGTCTTGTTTTCTATCCCCAATAAAACAATAACAGAGTGAGAGAAGTGCAATACCGTGGCGAAAAATCAAATGTGGAAAATAGCATCGACGAAGACCCAGACCTCTATCAAGGAACTGGACTTTTATCCTCCTTTTAATGGCAATCAGATATGAACACATACCTTTTATCTCCTAGTTTAGTGGAAATGTTGGATCTTCTTTTACACAATGCCCTTTAAACATGCTCTTGAGAACTTTTGCTGTGGCATCTCATGTTTTAGAACTATAAAACCCACACCAGGAATTGAGCTTGGGGTCCATCTACTGGCTGCAGAGAGAATTAAATTGGTGAGATAAACAGATACTAGCATGCCTCTGACATGCTAATGTAGGCACACAGTTAGTGATGTGAAGGCAGAAATGCTCAGAACAAGTCTGGCAAAGATTTATGGACTTAGAAACAGAAGATCTCAGAGTTCGCCCTATGTCTTCACTGACAGGAAATTCAGAATTCAGTTTTTGACACTCGGCGGAGAGAGGAGTTTCTAAACAGGATTCATCAAAGAATGAATGAAGATAAATAGGCTAAATAGGCTTTTGTGTTTGTCACAATTATTGTATCAGACAAATAAACCTACACTTTTCTCAGACTCTGACATATTGCTATGTATATAGCCATGTGTTTTTGTGTGCTCATGCATAGAGCTAAATCAGAGCTAAGGACAGCCACTTGGGGCACTAAATCAACCACGTGCTTAACAGTGGTTTGACCCAAATAACAAATGTAATTTATGGAGGCTTTTAGGCTCCCAGGCAGCCATGGAAATAGAACAGAGAATAATGGGCAGTGTGACCACGGCTGTTTATGTCCTAAGTCTTTTACTAGGACACACGTCTGCGGTTCTTAATGACACACAAGACAGTAAACGCAGTGTTAATGGAGGCTCTAGGATGTAGCACGCAGGAGAACCCGATTATGGGCGAATGGTAAACAGGTGCAGTGTCTGACTGAGCCAATTACAAACAAAGATGGCGTTCAAATGGAGACGCTGTGCAGTTAATGGGGGGGATGTGGAGATCGAGCTGAGAGAGACATGAGAGAAATGGACACAGGGGAAAAAGTAGTAAAAGTATTTGGGAGTGAAAGAAATAATGATGAAGTAATATAGAAATCCAGAACTACTACAAAAACACAACTGTTACGGAACATTATACACAGTATGTGAACCATTACAACTGCTCTTCCATGTATTAACGCAAGGACAATGCAATATTATTATTCTTATTCATAAGCTGTGGTAGAAAGAGTACTGAAAATTTTGACTCAGCAAAAGTACAGTTATGTGGCAGAAATGTACTAAATTACTTAATTGGTAAATAAGTACTGCTGCCAAATTTGTACTTAAAATAAATAACACTCAGAACTACTACTCAAAGAACAAAATTTTAGAAGTGTTTTAGATCTGTTTCTCTATACAAACCCTGTTTAAAGCAAAATTAATTTTTTTTAAATCAAAATCTGCATATTCTCTGAGCACTGTCCAAACCTAATGTAGTCATTATAGAAAGGAGGAGATACAGCAGGGAGGCAGCCGTGCATTGGGGCTATTTGGTTGATTTAAAACAGAACTAATTACAAGGACATGCTTAAAAAGCTACTCCCCAAAAACTGTACTAGTAGTAGTAATGTGAGTATTTGTAATTACTTACTTTTTCCCATCCCTGCAAATATGTCCGTCAAAGTACAAAACAAAATGAAAAGTTTTGTATTTTTCAGTGATTTTTATATGAACAGCCATATGAAAGACCTCAGCTGTGAGATCATTAGTATTGGGTGTAAGCTAGCCCCAGGCAGGGTTAGAGGCTGCACCGGACAGTTAACAGCAGCTGGAGGAGATGACATGTCAGGCAGACCCACAGGAACAGTTAAGACATCCTCGAGTGTATGTGTGTGTGTGTGTGCGTGTGTGTGTGTGTGTGTGTGTGTGTGCGCGCGCGTGCGTGTGTGCATGTGCGTGTGCGTGTGTGTGTGTGTAAAGTGGTGCACTACCTTCTCGTGGCGCGGCGGGTCATTTGCCTCAGTCTTTGAAGTGGAGATGTAGGCTTCTGTCACCGCTCTCCAGATCAGAGCACCGAGAGACAGGACGCCACTGGAGAGGAGGGGAGGCCACAGACGCACAAACCAGATGAGAGAAGACCTTTGCCACACAGTAGAGATCCTTTAAGAGTCTTTCTTTGAGCTTTTATGTTCACTCCATCTCTCCTGGAAGCACACAGAACCAGAGGTGTAAGCCCCCACTTGATCCATCAGAAGGTGAAAACAGAAAATTAATTATTAACACAGAGCGTAATATATTTGCTACATTCAGCATTAAGTATTTTCTTTCACGTAATAAAAAAAAAGTACAAACAAATAAATAAAGAAAGTAAGGTTTGTTTTGGAGAATACTAATCTAATTGAGTCTGGGGATGAGCAAGGTACAGTGACTTGAGAAAATGTAGTTTTTGCGATCTGCTGAATTGGATTATTTTATACATACATATATACATACTGCACTATGGGGTCTTACAACTCCTGCGTACTTGCCATTTAAGACAAAAGTCACACAAAAGCACCCCCTTTCTCAGTTTGGCAACCTTTTTGTGATCAGCAGCGTCTGCATAAAGGCAGTGTCAAATGTCAGTTTTGTTTTTGTTTTTTGTGATTGTTGTCTTCTGCAACTACTCGTGTGCCTTTTGAATTGCCCCTTTGGAGATAGATAAAGTATTTTTGAATTGAATTGAAATAACAAAAACACATTCAGTACAGAGCAATGCATTTTGAAAGTATATTGATATTCATTTGAAGACTGCTGACTGAAGGATCGGTAATATTGGACTCGTTGATAACTATTGGCATACTAGTAAGCAAGTCCTCAATGTATTGGAGTGTCAGGCTGCACTTGCACTGGTTAAACAAAAGCATTGATCAAGAATACAGCAGCAATAAAGTTAAGAAATGTATTTTATGAGCTCTTTTATGTTATAATTGTTTTTAGAATGATTCATGCATGACTTGATCAATATTGCAATTTAAAATAGATGATAACTATAGCAGACAAAAGCATGTCTTCTAAAAATGCATACATTCTAAACAAGAACTATTCCAATGCACAGTTTTCCACTAAGATATAAGACAGTGTATTCAGCACATTTCTATTTTGTTGCACCTCCGATGACATTGTACACGTCAGACATTATTCATCAGAAAGTTCAACCCTTAGCAACCAAGTGAGGCTGCAAACTAAAATAGCTGCACTATTTTTGTCTGTGAGTAAACAGTTAAGTTTGTAATTTCAACTGGGAGAAAGATTCAAATATTGCCAGGAATTTTAATGTCAAACTTAAGCAAGTAAACAAAAGTCAACAAAAATGTTAAATTAAGATGAACTGCCACATTGAGAAGTCTACATATTAAATAGCTTGAACTCTACTTGAAATAATGTTTTTTCTCTGAATTAATAAGAGACAATACTGAAGATGTAAAAACAAAAAATAGACATATAGACAGAAAATGCACATGTCATAATCACCTGAAACAGTGAGCTATTTAATTGGACACACAGCTTACAGATAATAGACAGACAGACAGGCCGGCATAGTGAAAGGAACAGAGAACAACGAGGGCCAATTTGCACTATGCGTGTTTTTCTCAGACTTATCATCACACAAATTAGGCCCTGCTTTTGCTGATAAGGTCAGCTGTCAGTCTAGACCTAGTTAAAAGAGTGGGTAGGCTCAAACTGCCGTCGCCTGAATGCATGCTGATTAAATGCACTGATTCTGCGTCATTAGTACACATGCAAGTTTTACATTTGCCACATGCACCCGTGATCGTATAGAATCCTCTCACGTCGTGCACGCATTAATAACAACACCGCTTTATTACATCGCAGTGTTTCTAGTAAAAAAAAATACATGCGCGCTAATGAGTCAAAACTTGCAAATTTAATTAATCCTGTCTTTGAAATGCCTAATGCGAGAGCTGCAGCTAACAGGCTAATGCTTTAGTGTAGAAATTCAGAGGTGCCAGCTGCTGTCACCCTGATGTATTCATTCAAAGGGGCTGCATAAAAGTATTGCCAAATGTTGGTTAAATGAAGATGAATGCAGCGCTTTAGACTGAAGGTGATATTTTATTTAAGATCAGACGTTCTGTGTTTTGGTAATGCAGCAGTCACTCTACAAACAACATGACAGCCCGGGGAAATGGATATTGATTAGTAAAGGTTGATGCGTTTTTTGTGTGCTCCTCCTGCCACCATCTCCCTCCTTCTCTCCTCTCTGTCTGAGTCGCTTTTTTCTATAGAGAGCATGGGCCTTTCTCTTCTGTCAGGCTACAATATGTGATGTATTATAAAGCAAGACGGATGGTTTCAGCAAGGATTTGGAGCTGCACAGATGAAGGTGAAGAGAAAAGGCGCCTGACCACCCTTAAGTCATGTGTACGGGAGAAAGTGGTGATGTTGGCTTATTAGATGGTTTCAACACATGAATCAGTTTTAGTTTAACAAATGTATCTGTAATAAATTGATCAGCAAAGCCAGTAATTGTTTTTGCTTAATCAGTAAGCAGATTCTGAACAAGCCAAAACCAATGTGGTGACGCATTTAAGTTATTCTGAAAGATATCCAGCAGTTTAAACAAAAATAAGTCCACATAGGAACAATTGTTGATGCAGAAGAGAAAGTACATTTCCCATTTATTTCTACATAGAGGACCATTTCCCATATGAATTGTGTTAAAATAATAAACCTCCCAAACGGAGACAACCTTCTTGTGTAAATGTTTGTTAAGCTTCTTGAGGTGAGCAGTAGAGAACAAAAGCGCAGGTGGTGGCGTCATTAAGATTCCAGCCACACGTGCATGGGCCACAGTGATGTGTCCACAAGCACAGACAGACAACACAAACATCTGAGCTTTATATCCTGCGGCCATACTGCCTCATTACCATTCAGCACTGATCCTCTCTGATAAACCACAGTCTCTCTAGTCCGAAACACTAAATCTATGGCATTGATTAAACAAGCTGCTGACAAAAGTTATAATTGTGTGAAGGTGAAAGGTTAAGGAGCTCAAACAAAAAACAGTTTTGCTTTCATGGAGTTTAGGGAGAACTGACCCACACAAAACTAATGACTGCATTCTTTTTCCTCTCAGTGTTATTGTTATGGACAACAAGTACACAAACAGGCTTCTGTAACAAAGACAACAGCATTTGGGTATCATTGTCATCACAGCAGTTGGTGAATAGGTTCATTAGAAACAGTTGTGCTGTTATTTTATTATTTAACAATTTATCACAACAGTACTACAGTCAAATTCTAATTCCACATCATCCGACCTTTTCTAGCACAGTATGCAAAATAAATCTCAATGATCTCTTTAACCGCTAATATTTCACTGTCTCCTCCTGAGCTCTCAGCAGGCGTCCCCTGCAGCTCTCTCACAAGAACAAGTGAGAAGACGAGGCAAGCGACTGGTGAAGGGCATGCTGCCCAAGTGCTGCGCTTTGATCAGGTCTGTGAGTCAAACACACTTAAACACAGCAGCGGCTGGTGTGAGGCTCCACAAGTGTGAAGAACTTCACTTAGAGCAGGAGAAAAGTCCTCAGGGATGTGGAGTAAACAATTAAGCGGATGAAGTTATACTCAAAATGGCTGTTCAGAGTTACTCCTTAACTATTCTTTGATATTTGATATAACAATGATGCTTTAAAGCCAGTCAGAAAATTCATCTCAAAGCACAGTATGACTTCCATGGAAAATTTGAATATTGTGTTTGGAAATATACATGTTCTAAAAGTAGCGTATGCTGTTTGTTTTACTATGCACATCTTCTGTAGTAATGGAGCGGCAACAAAAGTCGACCGAACATTCAGCAAATGTGTTAGTTATGTTTTCAGCCAAATGGGAGAGCTCTGAGAGCCTTTGCCAATCTGTGCCTGTGTAGTCCCAGTATCTCGGCGATTACCCATAATGCAAATGGGAACGTGCGCACAAACATAGTTCCATATAGCAATCAACCCGCTAAAGTGCTCTCAAAATGAATTTACATTTTCAAAAGCATTATGCTGTTGATTCATTCTGCCAGTTTTCCAGAACTAGGACTCTTGCTTGTGAGGTCCTCTTTATCCATGCACCGTGTGGCTCTGTGTGTCGCTTGTCAGAAAAGGGCAGGCAGGGTCTGGACGTGTCAGGGGGGACAGCGGGCGACACAGAGAGGTGAGACTGGGGGACACTCTGCTGACATTTACCCAGTGTGAAGTATCCTGATGTCAGACGTAATGAACCGCACGGACCACTTTTATTAATGAGCTAAATAACCAGCCTGTACATGTATAATACAAGCAGGATAATCATTTTAAATGAATTCATACTTATTCTAAATAAGAGGTATACTTTTTTTTTTGTAAAGGGTGACGTTCATATCAGGTGAGCATTGATTAACAGATGGTTTCAGTGTATTTGAAAACATTCAAAGGGACTGTGGACATAAAGGCAAATTAATCTGAGTTAAAGGTCCACTAAAGTAACAACTAACAATTATTTTGATGATCGATCAGTCTAACAATTATTCTTTTGATTGATAATCAATTAGTTGTTTAGGGTAAAACTTAAATTTGACCAAGCTAAAGCAAATGTTATGCTGCTTGAGGACACTTTTTTCATCATTTTCATCACCATTTTCATCAAAAGACAAAAATGTATAAAGTTCCTGTCATTTTGATGAATTTATTGCGTTATATGAGTCATAGAACCTCTTCTCTCTGCACATGGCATCTGTTAACGAATTATTGATTCCTAAATGAGGTGACAATTATTTCAATAATCGATTAATTTTGATTACTTGTTTCAGCCCTACACTACAGTAGCTTCTTGTTTTGTTATGATACAAAGTAAACATGTTTAATCACCAGATTAACAGGACATTTTGCATTAAACTCTTCATTGTATGATTTATGCTTTGCTTCCTATTTGTCTTTGCCTCTACTAAAAAAAAAAAAAAAAGAATGAAAAAAATTGCAGACAACAAATTAATTTAAAAAAACTCAATGCAAACGTTTCCACTGGTTTGAAGTTTGGGGCTGTACTACTCCAGTAGGCAAGTCCTATGTTTTGTTGATATGGTATACTTTATTTATGTGAAATTTAGATGTGATCCATCTTTTAATGATCATTCTTCAGATCATAAGTACCCAGAGCCAGAGGAAACCCACCTCTGCACAGGAGGAACATGCAAACTCCACACAGACGGCTCCACTCTGCCCGGGATTCAAACCCTCTTGCTGTGAGGTGAGAGTGCGACCTCAAAGTAAGTAAGTGAGTAATCTGAAATTAATAACTTTGTACAAACTTGCACAGATGTCTCTTTCTTTGTGTAAAGTAAGACCAGGCCACACATAGCATTTTGCAGATTGAAAGATGATGACTCAGACAGGCAGAGTGAATACCTTAAATACTTAAATAAAGGCCTTTTTCCTACGCCGGGAGGAGATTCACTGGTATAGTTAATGCAAACAGTCAGAGTTGGCAGAGTCTATATTTGGAGTGAGTATTGGAATATCACATGTCCCGGAGCTGTTGATGACTCACACAGAGAGACAGCACTGCATAAGAAAGCACTGTGACCTTCTCTCTGACAGATGCTCTGCTACTATATCTATTTACAAGCACTCTACTATGGTCCAGCCACTATTTGATCTACTGTCAAAATGTATTAGATTTGCACAATAATGACTGATTCCTCACACGCAATTAATAGATATCGACTTAAGTATCTGAGTGTACATACTTACTTTATACATACTTAGCTTCCAAATGTGACACGCTGACAGTATAAAGTATTATAAGAAGAGGCCTTGTAGTAATACTACGCAGCAACGCCATTGTGCAAAACGCAGGACTTAAATAATAGCATATAAGTAGCAGCTTAGAAGTAAAATACATTTCTTTGCATTCTCTTTATTCTATTTTTTTTTTTTTACTGTAAATTTTTAATTGGGTTATTTTTAAATATTTTTTTCTTGTTATATGCAGTTTTCATATGTATTTCTACTTTTTGTATTTCCACTTGAGTAATCAGTATTATTGGGGTGCACGGTGGCAGAGCGGCTAGAGCTTCTGCCTCTCAATAAGGAGATCGTGGGTTCTAATCGGACCACCCCAACATCACACGATCTCTCTGGGTGGAGTCTGCATGTCCTCCCCGTGTTACTGTGGGTTCTCTCCGGGTTCTCCGGCTTCCTCCCACCATCCAAAGACATGACTGTGTAGGTTAATTGAGAACTCTAAATTGTCCATAGTGTATGAATGTGAGAGTGAATGGTTGTCTGTCCTTGTCTGTCTCTCTGTGTCAGCCCTGCGACACCCTGCCACTGTCCAGGGTGTACCCCGCCTAAGGTGTTAGGCACCCGCGACCCCTAACGGGAATAAGCGGTAGAAAATGAATGAATGAATGAATAATCAGTATTATTCTGCGTCTTCTGATTGGCTTTTACTTAAAATATGACAGGTTAGACTATACATTTTATTAAAACGTAGATTATATTTAAGATGTTACTAAAGATGTTTCCCCAGTTTGACAATAATGGTGATGTTCGTAATGTTACTTCCTGGTTGGAGATGGGCAATAGATGTGAGACAGGTAAAGGTAATTCCTCACCTGTTACCTCACAGATATTGTAAACAAGGTCCAAAATACATATAAAGTACACAAGTGTATGATTTGACAAATAAGAATTGCTGATAACGTCTTTATTTTGTTCATTGTTTTCTTAAACCGTCAGAAAAATGTCTCAGTTGCATGTAGATTGTCTCATTGTTGATGGAATGCCTTTTATTGATGACACTGACCATACTTTCTGTAATTTTCAACTTGTATTTTTCACATTTTCTTCACAAACTGCAACTTGACTGATGTAAAACTATGATAAATATTTACCACAAGACGTAAGAACTATCCCACAAAACTAAGTAAAACCTGTCACATTTAAGTAATATCCTTTAACAGTAAGTATACTTGAGAATACTATAGATGAGGCCCTCCTTGCGTTTTCTGAGAATCCCTTGTGCTGACGATACACATACTGAGAATAATGGCCTCTGCTTTAAACATGGTGTTCAAAGAGCGCAGTGACTCGGGCGTCTGGATCCTCCCATTAAAGAAAAGGTGTTCATTCAGATGGACGAATATACACTTCATTGTTGTCTGTCAGTTCCCTTTGTTGGCCAAATGGATAAACAAGCAATTACGGAGCAAAGGTGTTGTGCAGGTTGAGGGAGGCAGGGACGGTGGGGACGGGAGAGTGCATTTACGGCTGTTTGAGTGGCTCTGAGTGCTATACATGAACACAGGACGGACAGACAGAAAGACAAGCAAGTGGCTGCAGGCTGAACAGCAGTGAGACGAGCAGCGTATTGATCCACAGTTTGAGTTTCTTTGTGAAACCGGA
Source organism: Rhinogobius similis (assembly GCA_019453435.1). Taxonomy (NCBI): domain Eukaryota; kingdom Metazoa; phylum Chordata; class Actinopteri; order Gobiiformes; family Gobiidae; genus Rhinogobius; species Rhinogobius similis. The sequence goes on along the minus strand of CM033632.1, from coordinate 21,662,470 downwards.
TCTGAGCACACCAAGCGAAAGCCTTATTTAAAAGTCTCCTTATTCCCATCCATATCTATTGATCCACACACACTTTTATCCAGCTTTAAGTAAGTCTTTGCTTCCCTGATTCCTTCCTGAGCCGTATTTTGTAGCTCTCCAGGCTCTTTGGGTGCGTACAGCTTTCTCTTCATGGCATACTTTTGGTTTATTCATGTCCCGTGTGGTGCCTGTTTGAAACTTATCTGGTCTTTAAGGCGCATGCACTATTTCCTGATCATGTTTCTCTGCCTTTATCTCTAAGTGATTGAAAAACGGCTCTTTATATTTCTAATGTAGTATTTCATATCCTCTGAATCCCTTATCGCTGACAGGAATAAATAGCATGGATCAAGTCAATATAGCTCTGTCAGATTCACTGTAGGTTTAAATGAAAAGGAGATAACAACTTTGTACTAGTGCAGATTTGATTGGTCGTACGGTGCTCTTGTCAGACACTGGCTGTAAAATATGGTGTGGGTTATTGTGTGCTGTCATAACTTACCCTGTAAATCTCTCCCCGAGTGAAGGCACGGAGCAGGAGGACAGCATTGATTCTCTTTTCGTACTTCATCTTTGGAGCCTGTGCTGCTGGTGCGGAGCCAAAGGCCGTGGACGCCGTCTTCATTATGTTCCCATCTACAGGAACAGATAATGTTAGCGCCGCCATCATCTGATGTCAGTTTAATTAGCCCGCACTCGCACTTAACATGCCGTTGGCCTTCTTCCCTCTCCGAGTGCACCTTCCACCCCTTGTGAACTATTTAGAGCCTTATTATGCTGTGTCAGTTTATCTATTCACTTAAATATGAGGACCCGCCAAACCTTTGTCTTGTTAAGCCCGGCTTTCTGTTATTTAGTAATGCAATCAGAAAACATGTGAATAGGAAGGAAGGAGTGCGTAGGCTTATGACTTTGCAAAGTGCCATTCCCTCGCTGCCTCAGCAAAATCTTAATGGCCATTTGAGGAAATGCAGAAATGTAATAGCCCAGTGGAGATTATTCCATAGCTTGCTATTTAGAACGAAAACATGTGTAAACTTGAGGCACTCATGACACAGAGAGCCTAAGTGTATGGCCACAAATATCACACTTTTGGGTTAAATATTCTGTGCATACCTTTTCATGACTCTGCATTATTAGTTGTGTTACATATTGTGACTCGTGTGACATAACCGCCAAAACAAGAAACAGACCAGCTAATGCATCAGATTATACAGGACAGTTTTTTACACACTGTAATCAACCGAAAACTGCAAATAAATGTTTTTCCCTTTAAATAGAGGAGACTCAATGATCTATTCAAAATTTCTCTCCCATAGTCTAAAAACAACCTGTAATATACATTGGCATCCAAAAAAACAAAAACAAAAAAAACACACACACTCAAATGCCCATTGTGTTCTGATAAACATTTAAAAGTAATTATACTAAGCAAAAAAGGACTCAATACAGATGACCGGTGAGTGGAGATATTATTCAGATGGACATTTAATTCTACATTAGTGTTTGAATACTTCACCAAGTTCTGACAAGTACGTTTTAATAAGAGGAGAAAGATAGTCTTCTTGTGAGTTCTTTTCACAGGTCTCTACAGTCTCTATCCCCTCGTCCCTTGTCGCTCAAGTCCCTGTACTTGCTGGGCGTTCAGAGCAGACCTCCTCCGTTTAAACAGGGTAACACTGATAACGTCAGCCCCACTGCCGCTGACTGACAGTTGGGTAAAGCGGCAGTGGCAGCACACAGAGCCACGGAGAATCCATTTTCAGGCTGCACCAGGCCTCCATCTGTCAGCCCAAAAACAAGAACATGGAGCATCAGTCACAGCTGACCCTCGCTCGCCCACTGAACACACTGGTGAGAGAGGGAGGAACAGAGACCATAAACAAGCATGACAATCAACAGATGGGTCTATGCCAATCTGCATGTCTCTGCAACATTATTTGATTTACAGTTTTTCTCAATCCTTTTGACACATTTTTTGAAACTTGTTTTAGTTTGATCACTTCATTCATTCATTTATTCAAACATTTTTCTGAACAGGGGCCTGACCCTACAAGCCTGTTCACTCATAGTAAAGGACTTTGACTCTAACCATATCTATTTCAATCTAGAAATGCAAACATAACAGCAAAAAGACAACTATTTGTGAGCACATAAAATCAAAAAACAAAGACTGCCTAACATAAATCAAGCAGGGACAATAGTCTCAGCAGAGAGCAGACGTATGAATGTGTAGAGACAAATACAGAATATATCTGGTGAAATGTTGTTAAATGTTTGTAAAAGAGTTGGTGAATCTGCTTTTCTCTCTCAACTTTCCTCAGCATAAAAATCTTGATCAAATCAAAATGTATGCATTTATATAAATCATACAATCATTTATTAATAAATATTGACTGGTTTTAGATAAAAATGTGTGGTCCCAATCAAGACTGCAGTAAACAAGTGGTGACTCTGGACACTGACAGCAGAAGGGTTTGAAGTTTTTAATAAAAAACGTAATTTTGCTTTGCAAAAATTGTGGTGAGTAAAACAAAAATTCTGTTTTGCAAATGTCAATTTTGAACAGAGAAGTTTGTCAAAGCGATTGAAAATATTAACATTCTAAATTGATTCTGATTGCATACATTGTTGAAGTATGAGACATTGGTGGGGCTACAACAGGTTAATAGATTGATCACAACAATCAGTAACTGAAATAATTGTTGGGTTAGGGTAACTGATTTATTGAATAATCATAATCAATTGGTCCATATGTTCCAAAACATGTAATGTGCTGAAAGAAGATGTTTTATGACTCAGTCACTCAGACAAAGCAGTAAACACATAAAAATAACGCAGGGATTGTATATTTGTTTTTGAATCCTCTAAATATTCTTCACAGGATGTCCTCACACGCTTAACTTTAGCTTCACCTGATCAGCTAAAGTTGATGATAATCTCATATTCTCAAGCCTTTAATCTAAACTTTTATCTAAACTGCTAGTTTAAGAATTTTAAGAATTTACAAAATAATTGTTATAGTTGCAGGAAAGGTTTTCTATGTGGAGTTTCTCCCAAATCTGTTTTTCTGAAAGTTTTTTCTCAGGCGCTCCCCTTCCCTTTGATACTTTAACTGTACTTCTATTTGTAGAACTCTAAAAATAACATTAACATTGGTCATTTGTGCTGGTCCCAGAAGCCTAAAAGCCATAAAAGCATTGTAACAAACATTATGTTACAAATCTTAAGGCAATTGTATGTGTTTTGCTTTAATATTGTGTCAGAAATAAGAAGTCAGAGCGAAAACCCATATTGCCGTGAGTCCGTGACAATCCCGCCCCTCGTCAATTGTCAGAGGTGCTAGCGCTACCTCTACTTTACCCCACACGCTGCTCAGATTGCCACCATTACATTTACTCCATGCTTTCTCACTGCCTCTGTAATTGGAGGTGCTGCGAATGAAAGCAGGGCTCTTGATTTGCCGACTTTGAAGATACTGATAGCTCCCATTGCGACTACAGAAGCGGGGCTGCCATGTAGTATTGTGTGATATTCTGCATAAAGAGAATTAAAAAAGTGAATAGGAGCGCTGTAAATGTTTTGATAGGGAGAGAAATGCAGTGATAATCTGGTAGTATAAATGTCCTACACCTTGCTATTCTGTGCATACTAAACCCAAGAGACAGATTGCTTACATGATATTGCGGACACCCTTAGTAGCCTTTTACAAATGTAGATAATTTCACCTACATGTGAAAGCGTAATTCTGCTGAAAAGGGCAAAATGTACAGGAAAAATGTAGGGGGGGGGGGGGGGGGAAATCAATGTAGCAATTTAATTTGAAGCAGAGCGAACACTTTTACATATTACTGTACAAGATGCAAATGAGATTCTCTACCCTTGAATAATCATGTGTCTAAAAGGCTGGAGCTCGCCGGGAGGTAATTACACCGTACTGATCATTAAATAACCCCTGTTCTCACTTTCACACTCTCTGGACTCATCTTTTTTTTTTCAGACCAAGACTATAGACACCACAGGCAAACCAGGAGCAGCAGAAATTTTATATAATAAAAAGGGTCATATTTTATTTGTCAAATCGTATGAAAGGGATCAATAACTGGTCTGCCAAACAAATGTCTGTGAAATATTTCAAATGGATTACTTTGGTTTTCTTAACACTAAATATGATTTCCTCTATCAGACCAGTATTTGTTATTATACACTGTTCTGTGATATAGGTTACTTCACAGACAGGGTTTAGTGTTCCTTTCGCATGACAAAAATCCTGTGCGCAAGAAAAATCACACAAAAAACAGGGGAGAAGAACAGTCACTACATTTTCATGCAGAGAACTCGGAGTGTGCTATACAACCAAACTCGATAGTTTCTACCTTAAAAACTTGCCAAATTGCTCTTGTCCCAGTCAAAATGCAGGTCAGAAACCAATTAGGTGCGAGGGGCAGTTGAGAGACATTCGGGGCAAATAGAAATTCTGCATTAGCACCAAAACTTTGAAGCTTTAATGGCGAATTATAAAATGTCAATCATATATGTAACCACACTTTTGGTAAACATAGATACGACATCTTGTTTTCGTGACGTATTTGATTTTCAGACATGCTAAGAACTGTGTTTATCCCACTAAAGTTAATTGCGTTCTGCAGCACAAATAAACACATTGAAGTTCGGGTAGTTTTTAATTTCATTTTAATGTAATGTCCATGGTGGTGGGGCTGTAGTTTGTCATCTCAGCTGATCTAAAACGAGCAAGTACACATCCAAACACATGTTTGATTTGAATCAAGAAACCTCAGCCGTACTTCCTAGGTTTAAATGCATTTTGTAAAATCTGTTTAAACTAGACTAAGCCACTTATCTGGTTTTCCACAGTAGTGATAGCTGTTCCATATCTGAGAACCAGGGGCAGTTCCAGACATTTTTTCACAGAGAAGCTAAGACAGAGCTATGGTCTTGGTGGTGGTCACATACTGTAATGTGTTGAGCGTGTAAAGTCCACCTCTTCTATAGTTTAAATATGGTTAGAACCCTGTAGGGATTTAGATGCACTAATATGGAATTGTAGTCAGTTTGAACATTATGAGATTGCTATTTGAATGATTTTTAGATTTAGATTGGATGAAAAACGGGGAAAAATCTCCATGGAGGCGCCCCTAGTCAAAACATACAATGCAACAGAGTCAATGCACAGACACAAGGTGGAATAGTTGTATTGTTCGTAATGAATTTATCTGCCTTTTGCTAAATAGAGGTAGACATGGAGCTAAGGAATCTACATTACACAATTGTTGCATTGTTGCATTTTGAATCGATTTTATTTTTAAAAAAAAAATTTTTTTTACCTGACAAGCCAAGACCACACGCTTTGACAATACTTTACAAAGATGTTTTAGTCTGGAATCATATCTTGTCTTCCCGATTTGAAATGGGTGTGATATTCCGTTTGTGTCTAGACAATCATGGTTGCTTACGAGGAAAAAAGAAAACAAAAATAACACAGAAGACTGAAAAATGGCGTTGACGCAGATTCTAAAATAAATCTGAGGTAAATTAAGTTTTATATTTTGTGGAATATTAAGAGGAGACGGTCTTCCGCATTTGAGAGACACATGCCACAAATTAGCGGCTGTGGATGGAGTTTTTTTTAATGCCCCCTTATGGTCTGATTCTAGACCCCTTTGCAGCCGAGCAGAATGTAGGAGGGACTGGCTGTTCCGACCACCATACCTCCAGGTGCATTTGTTTAGGTATCCTTATTCTTATATTTCCTTATGTTTCCCTTTTTTGGACCTGAGCAAATTACCTGGCAGAGCATAACCCTATCTTCTGTACCTGTCTTCTATAAATCTTCTCCTTTCTGATCTTCCTGTCTATACCTTGTAAGTGTTGACACAATCAAAAACAACCGAAAAATCTCTTTGCTGTACATCTCTCATTATATTGAATGAGAAACTGTTGTCTCTAAAGTAGCCTCAAGATGTCTGGATAGTTAATAATCTTAAAAATTTCTACTTTTTACAATTATTCACTCTTTCTATATATGGGGCAGACTGACATGATTGCTGTTCGGGCTTCTTCACTTGAATGTGAAGCTGACAGGGTTTTTTTTACTGCTCTACCAAAGCCCTGGAGTTTAAATAAATATATCCCAGACAGTTGCAGGTTAAAAGCATGTCTAAAATCTATAAAGCTCTAACAGAAAGGACTGCTACCTTGCTCATTCCAAAAACCATTATAGTAGTTGTCAGGAGAAGGTCAGCAGTATGGCTCAGAGCTGCCTGGAGGAATTTAGTATGGATCACCTTTACCATGTAGGGCTCCATCCCAGCTGTCATCTGGCCCAAACGCATTACCGGCCAGGATAATATGCTTATTATATAGCTTATATGCCAGCTCACGAAGCCGCGGGGCTATAAGAAGAGCAATTACAAGGACGGGGGTGTGTAGTGCCACGTCTGCTCGCTTGTGTCTATGCCCACACCTGCCGCAGTTACCTTTCAAAGCCAATAAAATGGATAATGTGTTATTTTCAAAGTCGCATCAATGTTTAAACAGTTATCAGTCATCAGGCATGGCTCGCTGCTCACTGATGATCTCCAGTACAAGGACATTATGCCTGTCCGACCAGGAGGCAAACACAAGCATTCATTATCGCTGCATACTCAGCATAAGGGTACTTATTCAGCTTTTATAACTTTCATAAACGCAATTACAAATAAAACTGCAGCAATGTACAAGGTAAATAAGGGTCAATCTCAGCCACACTGCATTCTGCGACTGTCAATGGGTGCAACACTTACTTATCAAATGTCAATCACTGTATTATTTGTTGATGTGTTATAATCAGAATGGGTATTATTGATAAAAATTAATGTCTTGATATTATTTTTACTATCCAGATATTCAAACAATATTATAATAGTGCCACAGAAATCTGTTAAAAGGTGTCTTTAGGTACAGAAAAATGTGAAATGTCTCTAAAATTAACCACAAAAGAGTCATTATATCAGGGGCCAGATCAGACCAAATCCAGTCTGGATCCAGTCTGTGATCTTTCAAAAATATTGTTGTTTACTTGCACTAGTTTAGACTTTTTTGGTCCTAGTTTGGTACTGGTTTAGACCTAGTTTGATTCTGAGCGAGTCCTGGATCAGACCTGGTTGGTATCTAGTGTTAGTTTTGTAGACCAAGGTTGTTAAAGCCTTTTATATTTTATTTTTCAACAATAATCAAATATATCAATAGTGATCTAGTATTGTTGATATTTTGTGAAATCCTAAATTTTGAGGTGCCTTTTTTCTATAAACGATATACTTTGCATATCTTCAAAACAGCACTTAGGCTATTATCTAAATGTCGATATATTACCCACTTTAATGCCGTGTAACTTTATTTAATTAATGCAGATCATTTTATATTATATTTTCCAACATCAGGTGTTTGCATACTTGTTTGCTTTTTGAAGACTGAGAATAACTGGAATTAAGGTTGTCAAAAGATTGTGAACTAAAATAATAGACGAAAGGTAAAACTCCTACAGTAACACAGGGAACACAGGGGGGTGGGGGTAAGACAAAGCAGATGACAGCTTTTCTATTTCATTCACATTATAATCACATTCTAAATCCATCATATACAGAACCCCTGCCCATCACCACTATAACCACATTATGTATTTGCAGATATGAAAATACCACAAAGTCCAAATCAAACATTCATTCTGTGCTGATCTGTAATCTCCTTTTCTTATTCAGGGGTAAGCGCAAATCCCTGATCGCTTGCTCCCCGCTTCCCGCATACACTTGTTCAAATATCATAGTTTGCTGAAATAGAATGGGTGAAATGGCCATAAAGAAAACAGCATGACTGATTTGAAGTTTGATAACATCCTGCGTTATTTGCTGTTACATGAGTCTACAGGCTTTTTACCTTAAAAAAAAAAAGGCAAGTTCTTAGCACAAACACGGCTAATGTATTTTTGTTTTATCTGTTCAATTTGTGACAGCTCGAAGTGAAAAGGCTTTGTGCGCACTAAATAACAAAGACTGTAGACGATCTTTCAAAGGCAGCATCTCTACAGGGAGCTGACTACAGGCTATTCTTGTTAGCACTGATAACTCTGGATCATGTGTCGGAGTGTGGCCTCCGCTTGTGCCGTGGCTTTAGCCTTGATTAGATCCTCAACTGTCCCACATGCACACGCCGACTTCTGACCTGCTGCTAATGGCTGCACAGCTAAGCACTTTCACAACTTCTAGATTGACTGACACAAGCGTTTACGATCATTATTTTAAACGGTAATTCTGTTAAAATTGATCATATGTGATGTCAAAACAAATTCTTTCAGAAATGATGAATGAAATAGACTAGGCTGGTAGAAGCCACATTCACTGTAATGTAATAATTTCCCATTTCTCTTTGGAACTGCATACTAAGAAATGCTAATATGTCAGTACTATGTCAAATATTTAGTTCTTTATTTGTGTATTGTGGAAATAAATATATCACATGAGTTGTATACAGCAAGCTGTGGTAAGAATGAGAAACACATTCTGCCTGATTCCTGAGGTTTTATAAGGTAAAGTATTAGAAGATTAAATATCCCATTCATAATCCAAGCATGCTTTTTCCATTCAGGATTACAGTAGTGGAAAGCAGAAAAACCGTTGTGGCAAGATTGCAGAGGATTGTGACATTTCAGCTTTTCTGGCATAAGCAGTGAATATCAGAGCTTTCTACAATGTAAACGGCTATTTCCTTTGCCAATCCAAGACTATTAAAGGGAACGTATTATGTAAAACTTTAATACGCTTATAACCTTGTTGTGTACTAGTGTACTCAAAACTTTATTTTGATCGTTTCCTGCATGTTTGAGTAATCTTGTATTGTCTTGCAACTGAGGCTAGAGTGCTCAGAAATTCCTCTTTTCACCTACCCCCTATCCCCGCCCGCATCCCTGTGCTATGAATGACACACGTCAGGTTCTAAAATGTCATGTAGCCACTTTTAAAAAATAAAAATATAATTATAAAAGTAAATAAACAAAAGTTGCTGCTTGTTGCGGTCAACTGTTGCTATGAAGAGGCGGGGCTTACTAGTTCTGCAATTGTGAACAGGAAGTCAACAAACTTGTTTCCATTAATAAGCCGTTCGAGATCAATATTGCAATTTACAACAAACAAAATGTAAAATGATGATCTACTTATGTTACAGTTAAGTACCTGGAAATAAGCATAAATATCTTTAACATTACTGAAATATATTGTGCTCTTTACCATGCATATTTTAGCACTGTATCTTCATCTTCCTCTGTCCACCCAAGTCAAGTTTCTCCACTCTATCCATCATTCCCCGCAGTCCCAGAGGTAATTATGGAGAGTCTGTAATAGCCGAAATTGGGGTTTCACTCATTCTACGTTGCTAAGGTTAACTTCAACTTTAACATCTCTTTAGCACCTGTTTTGTTAGCTCCCAGTCCCGGTCACAAAGATAGATAATGGGCATCTAATCCTTTTATGACGTCCTTTCACGCTGAAATCTGGCTTTAACTGAAAACATCACTGATAGCTGTTGTTTTTCATGAATATTGATAGTCACATATGTCCTTGCTCTGATTGTCACACTGATGTTTCATGTTGTCTCCTCATGATGTGATAACTATGTCTCCACCTATGTCTTGTGTATAAAAAGCATGTGTTCTGATTGTCATGTACCTCCGTCGACCAGGGAGAGTCACTATGTCAGGGAAAGGCGTCTATTCACTCTGGTACCAGTGAATAAAGAAACTCATTGATCAGACTCATTCTCTCTGCATTTTTATTGTTTAACTTGTTTTAAAGAAATCCACAACTGCAATTCCCCCTGTAACAGTTGGCGTCAACGAACAGCGGCCTTCGCCCGGTCTGGGTTCTCTCCCGGCGTGAGTCAGCGTCAGGCCACCTGGATCTTCCAGCCTCTAACCTCATCTGCTTTCTGAGACGGAGGGCTGTCTCACGGGGACGAGGACCACCGGCGCAAGGTTTCCGAACCAAACATCCTACTTTGTTGTGGTGAGTGAGTCTGCATCTTTAAGTTTTTATTAGTTGTATAGGCGTTTAGAGCCCTAAAATTGTCCTATTACAATCTAATAAAAGTAAAGGGGGAAATTTAGTTTGATTTTAAAATTAATTGCAACTTGAAAACTTCTAGGAGTAATACTAAATAGTTACTAAAGCATTCCTTCTGTTTGTCTGCCGATTGCTTGATATAGCTCTGCTAAATATATTTGGTTAAATATCTGAAGGGGTAGGAATCCTGCCTTGGACCAGACTGGACAGGTAGACCTCGGGGGTCAGGCTGTCGGGAAGTCCAGACGCTGAAAGGGAGTCTGGCTCACTTTTTCCACTTAACTGAGCAAGAAATCTTGATTTAAGAGTGAGCTCTGTTTAAGTTTGTGTCACATCTTAAAGAAAACGAGAGGTTGGGTTAAGAGTATAATCTATTGCAAGACCTTTGGCCTTTAAAGGGAAGGTAAGTGAGCATAGATCTCTTCGGGGAACCTTTAAAAGAGTTTTTAGCTAAAGCAGGCTAAAAATACCTCAGAGTACTTAATTTATTGAATTGAATACACTAATATTGTTATTAAGTGACACATTAACCTGGGAATTTAAAAGAGCCCAGCTTAGGAAAAATGAAGAAAGCTCTTGGGGAGTTTTCGGGACGGAGGTAAAACGTCTTAAAAGATACACGCTACGCAGACGTGCGTAAAGCGGTGAAAGGTGCGCACTACCATTTTTATCTGGGAGATAAGAAATCTGGGAGATATTAAATATCTGGGAGATAAAATATCTGGGAGATAAAATGGGATCAAACCAGTCAGTGGTGGAGGAGGCCCCTACAAGCCCTCTAATTCAAGCCATGACAGACAAACACGGAAAGGAATGTATTTAAGTATTAACTGTGTGGTCCAAGAAATATAGCTTTCCTGAAGTAGGATCACTGAGCACTGATTTCTAAGAAAAATTAAAGCAAATTAAAGTTAAAAGACTTATTATAACGTAAACATTGATAACGTTAAAGAAGGAGACCTGAAAAAGAAATAATAATAATAATAATTTATTTATTTATTTTTTAATTTAATTGAAGAAATAGAAATTAAGCAACAGTAAAGAATTACTCTGCACACATTTGCACTCACACGTCACTCATTATCTTTGTTTTTCTTTCTGTTACAACCTCCCTCTGACTGCTGTGAGTGCCGGGCTCCAAACCACTGCACGAGGGTCAACACGCTCTGTCCAGCCTTGTGGACCAGACCCTGTGGACCGGACTCTGGAGAAGATCAAGCTTAATAAGACCCACACCATTGCCACACCATTCCTCCACCAACGACCCGGATGCCCTCTTGGGCTACAAGCTGCACTAAGCTGGGCACAAATGAAACGGACTGCCATTATCTCAATGACATCGCCCAAACAAATCATTGCATATTGGACAATAAAGCTAACACGGGTGGATGAGTGCCACCTCAAAGAAGATTTAGTTCAAAGACAATGACTGATGTTGCAAAAGAAAGTTGCTGAGAAAGTCACATCTGAGAGACATTGTTTACAAAGCCACTATCAGGACCCAAAGAAAACAAAGCTGGCAAAGGAGAATCGGCCAAAACAAAACCACTATGGAGTTTTGATTCGTACTTTGCGAAATTTCACACAATATGGACCTAACTGTGGAGGTGCTCCTGCAGGGCATGGACGTGGGAGAAGATAAACATCTGAAGTTACTGCTTAAAGGCAGTGAAGAGGACACTGAGCAGAGTCTGGGCCTTCAGCGTGACCCTCTGACAGCAGCAGTGGTGGAGCAGAGCCCGGCCGTGCAGCAGACAGACAAAAAGGAGAGGTAACATACACAGCATTAGAACTTTAAAAGCCTTTTTAATTGAGAATGCATTTCCTGAAAATCAGTCACGTCATCAGCAGCACATACACAGCACATGCTCTCGCAACGAAGAAATGCTTTGCACTGATTCACTTTAAGAATAGCACACGATGCATTTTGATATGTCTGATCGTCTTATCGTAAAAGTTTTTGGTCTCCGTATAAACGCAGTTCAAACCTGCTTACAGCTTAGACTGAGTGACATAATGAATATAGAGCTACATCTAAGAAGAAATAAATAGCTATATTAAAAGAGAAATATAGAGCTTTGTTTTGCAACTGAATATTGTTTGGTTTGTTTGAGTATGTTTTTTTTTATGGCCAAGATTTTTTTTTGCGCACATTTTGTTTTGACAAGAAGTTTAGGCGGAAACCCTGCAGGACTTTAATAGGATCTGGTTTTGCTCCTGTTTTTCGATTTTGAATTTTTGGTTGAAATGAGCTCATCTTTTTTTTCCCTGTAACAAACAGTGGTTTTATGGAAATTTTTATGGATTTGATGTTTTCGAAAGAGTTAAAACCTCCCCAAATTCACATCTTGGAGGTTCCAAATAGTCTAACATAACATTTTGGTTATAAGAATTAGGTTGATACTGTTTTCTTTTTTTTTCCCTTCACGGGACTCTGAGGTCCTGGCCAGTTTTAGTCATGAGCCTGTGAACTAGAAAAAACTTGACTCCTCACAGGCCACAGACAAAACAGAGATAAAGGTGGCAGCTGTGAGAGAGGTCATCACAGCAGATTCAAACACAATACTGACATTGGAGTATTTAAAGTATTGAAAAAAGAGACATAGTAAATTTACAATTATGTTACCATTGCATGCACAACTAATATTTTCTTGTGTGAGCGCTCTTATTTCCTGTACAGGCCCCCGCTGTCGATCCTTGACCCCGTTCCTTTTCACCGCCTGCTCTGCCTCCGCTCTCTGACCATCGACTGGACCCAGCTGAGGCCACAACGGGAAGTACTGATTATTTAAAGCTTAAATCTTAAGTACGGCCAGCCATGGAGCTGGTTTACCTAAATAGTATTTAAACTTATTACATGTTCTAGAGTTATTGTAAGTTGAACTATTTTACAAAATTCATGCAAGCTCTTGGAATATATTTCACATAAGCAAATTTAACATTTTAGATGATTAAATAGCTTAATTAATTAAAACAAATAAATAAATAAAAGAAATTGAGATCTGCCAAATGCTGAATAAGAAACAAAGATGAAGACATGGTTTTAAAATAAGACATCCCAAATAAATTAATGCCTTTACTTTGTTTGTTAAAAGCTAATCTATAACTTGTAAAAGAGGTAGGAACACCCTCTTTCAAAAATTGTTTGCAAAAATAAAACATTAAATGGCATTGTCTACCAGGCCCTCCAGGTCATTTAATATATTTATTAATTTCAAACTAAGATTGCAGATCCCAAAGTGTTTTCTGTGTGGTTGGTGCTTTAGCGCATGATGGTGATTTTTGTGTTCCTTCTGAGACTTTTTGCAGAGAAAACTGAGGTGCCACACGGCGACAGAGATCAAATGTGGATGGAGAAGGTCCAGGTCACAGCGGCTCAGAGGGCGGGGCAGACGGAGGGGATGAGGAGGTCAAGGAGCAGCGGGAGGACATCGCGAACGGTTCGGCTGACGCAAAGGACACAATTGAAAACTGCAAGGAGTATCACCCAAAACCAGGTGACGTAAAAACATACACAGGTCAGTTATAGATGTGGACATTGGTGGTGTTGAATTTTAAAAAATAAATAATTGGGGGACAAACAAATAGGGAAAAATGAACCAATAAACTCAACAGCGTGTCTATAACAAAAAGCAATATCAGAATGATAACAAACTAGGAAAACTCAATTGGCGTAAACTTAATTATGGAGAGCTCCTTAGATTATTACAGAGTGAGAGTAGGTTTGATGAACAGTCATCAAGTCTAAAGGATTTATTACACTTGTTGCAACAAGAGAGAACTAACAATTTTGATTTTGAAACATGGTCTATGTTTTGGGGAATGTGATCACAGACAGGACACTTCCTGTACCCACACAGTCCCAAAAATGTGTTTTAATATGACGTCATTTTAAAGGTTGTGCACAACTCAAACTATGAACATGTGACATTTTTGGACTTGACGAGTAAAGCTCTTGGACTAAAGAAGCTTCACTAACGTCTGTTTGTGTGAATGTGTATGAATGAATTAACCACTTTCTACTTTGCTTTGTTTATGGACTTACGCATTTTCTGAAGTTTTTATAGATTTCTTTTGGCATAACTAAGACAAAGGTTATTTTAATCTCAAATTTACAGGTTTCAGCAGATGACCCAAAGGAGCACATATATCCAGAGTGGATCTGTGTGTACAGTGGAACAAACAATTATAAAGTAATACTTTAAATGTGTGTCTAATTTGATTATTTTTCTTCTCAGGTTGGTAATGATAATTTTTTTGCGGAGACTGACACAGTACAGGTGGCATTTATGCACGGAGGACCTGAGCCCGAAACAGGGGCTGGTGTAACAGTCTGTGTGTTATTTGTGATGTTTCCTATTTACCAGAAACAACTATGGACCAAGAAGATAAACCAGTCGAAGCTGGTTGATTGTAATGCATGAAATTATTCCTCCACAGGTTTCCTGGCAGAAGATGAAAATGTATGTTTGTTTTTTGTTTTTCAAAAAAGGCTATGATATAATTAGACAAAATTTTAGAATATATATTTTCATTAAAGATATTAAAGACATTCATATGTGATCTTTGATTTGAATTTGATTCAGAACAGGCCCATTGAAATAATATATATATATATAAATCGAATTATAATACTATGGTGTGAGTGTGGCAATTAATATTTAAAATAAAATATTGTTAAAAGAATAGTAATAGGAAAAGAGAAAATTAGACAAGAGAAGGTTTTTTTAACGCACATTTTCCATATTTGGTCTATTGATATGAATTAAGTTTTGTGTTTAGTTTGTCTGCTCTGAGCCTTTAATTAAGTCGCCTGTAGCTGGTGCACTTATGGCTCTGCTCAGCCACACTCAGGCCAACTTAGCTTTTGTTTGACCTGGTGGGACGGTAGTCACGTTTTCGCTTTTCTTTTGCTCAGGTTTAGCTGGGGATGGGTTTGTCCTTAGGTTGGTAGTGGTGTTGGTACTGGCTCCTACGGCCCTGTACAGGGTTGGCCCGGTGTCACATCATCTGTTTGTTCTTTTTGGCCGGCCCATCAGGTCCACCTTTCTGTTCATTCCTTTGTTTTATATTATTTTCTCCTTTTGGGAAAGGGAGGGCAAATTTAACTAGCGGCACTCACAGGAAAAAAAGGGGGGAGTGCACTTTTGTTCTTGTTTCTGTTCAGGTCAAAACACAGCTGAAGCTGCAGAGCTGGAGCTAGACCTGGTTTTGAACATAGGAGGCAACGCTGGTTGCCACCCGACATCGCTGTGGCACAGCTGAGCGGGGCACATGGATCCATGCTTCACACTGTGGCAATGGACCCAACGCTCACGAAACAAAACAACTTCCTGAGCCGCACGGAGCGTGTGGGGAGACAGCTCCCACCGCTGGAACCACATCTGCTCTTCCCCTGGAAGGGGGGAGGAGAGAACTCAGAGAGTAAGCAACCCACTGCTGGAGGACCAGGGTGAGCTTATGGTGAAGGAATTGAATCTCCAGATTTAGATTTTCATGTGTGCCTTATTTCTGACAATTTTGATAATATGGTTAAGTTTGATGCCTGGTTTCATTTACTCAAATAAACACGGCGTAAAACGAAGCACCCGTAGTCTGACTTCTGACCAGACGGCCTGGTTAGAAGCATTGACTAAGTCTTACAACCACTCGACTGTCCACACTTTAAATTACTGGTATCAATATGTAAAGAGTCATAATTGATCTGATCGTCATCTGTGTACATGTTTGCCCATAGCTACAGCAGCAGCATAGAATCTTGCCACACATTGGACCCTGGTTTAAAGTTCCCGACAATGCCGGTCGTGAACCTTGATTTGGGCCGGTTCACATCAAGCCCGGTTCTAAGTTTTTTTAATTTGTTGCTGACATTTATTGTTCTGTGAATATGTTTTTCTGTGTGGATATCAGATGTGTGGATGTCTTCCAGTGGATTGGGCTGGACGATGTGCGGCCATGGTCTCCTCGGAGCATTCATACATCATATCTCCACACCCACACTCTGATCACAGACCTAAACGCGAATTGGCTCCACATGACCATCATTTGTTAATAACACTCTCTCTGTTTTAGCCTCTACGAGGGAGGAGTTAACATGCCTTACGCTCTGTGGCTCCTCAAAATCGCCTGGTGTTAGATCAGATCATCACTAACCAAGGGGGGGGGGTCTGTCAGACCTTGGGGAGCACCTGTTGGACCTACAGACCTGCTAATGATAAAGAGGGGGGCGATAGCACGGGCATAGCTAATCTCACTAAATTACGAGACCTGATGGAGGGTGAGACTGCGAAGGGCTATTCGCTGTTCACTCTCGATTGGTTTCTCTCATCCTGGAAAGAGTTGTTGATAAATATTGCATTCTTCTTTATCTTAGTTTCCTGTCTTGTTCCCTGCATTCTTAGAATGGTGAATAATCTAGTTTCTTCCCAGTTTTTGTTTCTGCAGAACCGAGCAGAGGCTTTAAGCCTGACGGCTCACTGGGACTTGTCTGGTGACTTTGACCTGGACTTGGACAGAACTGGACTATGAGGCTTGTGTTGATTTCAACATGTTTGTTCGAAGGCATCTTTACATTTAGGTGTTTTTAAGTTTTGACTACAGGTTGATTAACTTGATTGTTTGACACATGAATGAATAAAGATATGTTATTCTAATAATTTAATTGATTACAGATTTTTGGGTGTAACAGTAAAATGCTTTTATCTGTGACATGGGGTGGACTGTAATAGCCGAAATTGGGGTTTCACTCATTCTACGTTGCTAAGGTTAACTTCAACTTTAACATCTCTTTAGCACCTGTTTTGTTAGCTCCCAGTCCCGGTCACAAAGATAGATAATGGGCATCTAATCCTTTTATGACGTCCTTTCACGCTGAAATCTGGCTTTAACTGAAAACATCACTGATAGCTGTTGTTTTTCATGAATATTGATAGTCACATATGTCCTTGCTCTGATTGTCACACTGATGTTTCATGTTGTCTCCTCATGATGTGATAACTATGTCTCCACCTATGTCTTGTGTATAAAAAGCATGTGTTCTGATTGTCATGTACCTCCGTCGACCAGGGAGAGTCACTATGTCAGGGAAAGGCGTCTATTCACTCTGGTACCAGTGAATAAAGAAACTCATTGATCAGACTCATTCTCTCTGCATTTTTATTGTTTAACTTGTTTTAAAGAAATCCACAACTGCAATTCTCCCGTAACAAGTCTCAGGCAGTGGTTTTAGAGACCTGGGATTCTCCTCACACCATTATTCTCCAGATCAATTGCTGAGGAGTAAACTGCACGCGCGGACCCTTTCTGAAGCACAAGACAATTAAAAGTCAATACCGGAGAAATTCTGCACACTTTCAAGGGCATAGGCCTAAAAACTTTGCATAAACATCAAGGAGACTGACCAGAGATCAATAGATATCATTTGTCTGTACGTGTAATTTGAAAGAAAAGTAACAGATTTCAGATTTTGCAAGTTTTTAACCACCGTGGATTGATTGCTTTGTCATAGTTGTCAAATTGACTAAACTTAAAATCAAATTCTTATGTTTACCCATTTTTCCCAAGGTCTCACACATTCACTTAACAGATAAAATATTCAACACTGGCAATCTGTTTAACTTGTCTGCGGTCAAGATGTGATGAGCAAAAGTGAATATAATATTCTGAATAGGTCAGTTAAAACATTACGCCACTTACTTGTCTCCATGGAGATGTCATGGTCTTGTTAAGAATGTTCTACTGAAACTTATCTAGCGCCACAAACTCAAGCAGGTGACGGATTCGTAGAGACAAGTCCCCAAGCACAGTAAGAATGCATGTTATTCAAGGTATTTTTGAGCAATAAGCATATAATTGCAAGAGAAATGCAAGAGAAATATGTTTAATGTCGTACCGTGGAGCATTCTTGGCAAAGAAATGGCTTCTCATTGGAGATAAGTAGGTGTTTTTTTATTTTGATGAAAACAGAGTCAAGGTCCATTTTAAAATACATTGGTTTGTACTGATTTACTATGTTTAATGAATTTATATTTTTTCTTTAGCTTCCTGTGTAATTTTTTCCCAACATTTCTCTGTACATTGACCTCTCATGACTTGTTCTTACTTACTGCTACCTAATGTTGAGCCAACAACATTAAACGTCCTAATGGAAGCTTCTTTTAATAGATTAGTATGAGGGCCCCAGTGGACCAGAATAGGGCAACAGCAAAACCCTGAATATTGAGAAAAAAAATATATATATTTTTTTTTTCTTCAAAAAGAACACACTCTAATACACCAAAGTCTTTCTCATCTAAGCTCTTAGACTGAAGTGTTTTATAAGCAAACTGTTTACCCTTGGGTCCATAATGAACATTGTATTAGGAGGAAAATAGAAACTCAAGCATCCTAATTAGGGCAAAAATAAATACAGATAAATCGGTGGATGAAACACAAAGCAAGTTACTTTTTCATCAATCCACAAGGTCAATCCAAGGACATTCTGTGAAGTCGATTTGAAAGCAATCTCATTGCAAACACAGGAATATGTGAGAAACAACAGCTGGTGCTTAAGCCACACGAAGGACATACCACGAAGTTATAGGCTTTGTTTTGAGGTTTTGAAAGACTGTAACGTACTGCCAACCCTTTGTATGCACAGTTGGATGCTGGCAATCTAAATATAGGAAGTCCCTGTCTTGCTGTGTGCGGACTCTCACTTAAGTCTCCCTCCTCTGTTCTCCTCGACTTGTGCATTTACGTATGTGTCTCGTGAGGACTCTGCACTGAAGTAGGCCAGGCTGCGAGGAAAGTGGGGCGACAGGGGGGCGGTGACGCGGGCCCAGTCAGAATATCAATAATGGATAAACATGATGCCATCCTCAGGGGGGCTCAAGCTGTGGAGGACACGGAGGACCAGGGAGGACAGGAGACAGGAGGAGAATAAGAAAACTGTAATTTCACAAGTGCCTGCCAAGTCATAACCCTTTGCTTTTCAAGGCTAATTTAAACAAAAAATAAGACAGAGGCGACAAGTGTGGGGGCGATAATGACAAAAATGAATGTCATGATATTTTTTAGACAATATTATGGCTGTCCATCAAAATTGTGCTAAAATCTGCCCGTAAATGTCTTGGTTGTGGTTTTTTTTTTTTTTTTTTTTTTTTTTTTAATTGAACTACAAAAGTGCAGAAATGTCATCTTATGGTTGTTTGGAAGAATGCATTGCATTACAAGTTTACAAAAGTTTTATTTTCAAGAGCAATTCAGTCCTTTTTAAATAGAATTTAAATATTCAAAAAATACTATAAGATATTCTATTCTTGCATTTCTAATTTTTTTATATATATCTCCCACCTCTACCTGACAATCACCTGTTTAAAGATTGTCCATTACAAAGAAGCTTAGGGTGAGAGCTGTTTCAGATGGGCAAGAACAAACAAGCATGCTGACCAGTCAAGATATAAATAACACATAGAATATTGAACTGAAAGAGCATTTAAGGACACTTAAAAAAAAATAATAATAAATTAAAAATATATATTATGAATATTGCTTATTCTCTGCAACGCTGCTGAGTCCAAAGTGGATCACCCTCTAAGTAAAAAAAAAAAAAAAAAAGCACTTCCAATACCCAGGGGGGAAAGGGAGAAACGGGAATTTTCTGAGCATTGGTACCTTGAATACTGGAGAATGAAACATAAATGACTCTAAATATTTATTAACATCATTAAATTATTAACATAATTAAAAGTTCTTCAAAGTCATAATATGTCTTTAAATAGCATACATTGCATATATACAAAGGGAATGTGAATACTAAAGCAAACACAAAGTAATATGTCAACTTCCGTTTCCACTTCGTCTCTCTTTTGGTACTTTTTTATGTTATGGTACATTTCAACAACTATCAACTAGATGCAACATTACAGTTTGGCACCAGCCTGCCTTTAGTCAAACAGACATCGCCGTTCCTTCTTTTATATGGCCTATTTTATTCACGGATGTTGCCATTTGCTTATTACACTTGTCATGCACAGTAACAGTTTGAGAGCATGAGAGTGCAAACTTTCACAGTGAGTAAATACTGGTTGATACTGAGGCTGAGGTGAGTGAGGGAACAGAGGTGGGGAGAGCGCTGGGAAAATGTACCATTTTTCACATTTAAGTAGGCAAACCGGTGAGAAAGGTGAGCCATCCAACAGTGTTCTAAATCCATTTAGCCCAAGGTAAGTGGTGGAAATAGGATGCACAGGGCTCCACACTGCACGCCACTGTCGCCCCTAATTCATACTTATGCAGCCTCTAGCAAGAAACTCACTGCATATTGGCCGTGCAAGTGCTGGTCTGTTTTTGTTAGAGGGAATTCAAACCCAAAGGGAAAAGAGCTGTTCTGCTGCTCATTCTGACTCTTCAATCGCCCGTCTGTTAAGGATTAATTTATGTTTCTGAAAATTCACAATATTTACTTCAGCTTCTTGAATCCAGTAATGAAGTGGCCCTCTGGGTCTGACTCTAAATTGTCCACCAAAGTCATATTTTAATGACTCCAGTTATCAAAGACAGCCTGTCGCTCAGGGCAACTCATACATGTCCGCTTCTTGAATGAAAAGAGCTGATCATAGACACACAGAAAAGAATAAACAGAAGGGCTATGCCTGTCCAAGGCCTTGGATGGGCCATGGATCAATTTCAGTCAAGACAACCACATCAAAAAACAGGAGACTATGAACCACAGCAAACCACTGAAAAACAGTGTGATCAAGAATTAACATGTTTTTTATTTTCCCATCCACAGATCTACATGTGAATCTAAACGTATGGATTCACCAGAGAACATGAATGCAACAGGCAGCACACAAAGAGGCAGTGAAACAGACCAAATTCGACATCCCTCGTGGCAATAGATATCTTGACTGGAAACCCTCAGATCTTCTAGGCAGACTAATACACTTTATTCCCGGTCTACTGATGACTACCTTGCCTGTTGCTTTTCAGGGAGTATGTAAACACATTGACAGATTACCTCAGTCTTGTCCTTGTGTACAAGCCTCTCTATTATTCGCCTCTTAATGACACTAATTAGACTGTTCCCTTTAATTAATCTGTCCTTCCTGTGCGAGTGTGAGAGAGTGCATGTGGTTTGTGCCGATGCCACCAATGAGGCGTGATAATCAGACCGCTAAATCCACTGATCCCAATACACTGGGAGTAAATGATAGGAAACTTACTGCCAGACTGAGATTGCTCCCTCTCTCCGACAACCAGACAGTCATCAAGGTGAAGGGTGTGCAGTTTATTACAGTCTGCCAAATGAATATGGATAGTTGTAAACAATGATTCTACCGTTATTTATTTGGGTGTCAACGATAACTGTACGTGAATCAACAAACTGGGTCACTGAAAAACACAACATTTAAGAAACACAACTCAGTACTTCAGTAGGAAGAGCAGTTTACAGATATACTCTGAATACTACTTACAAATTTGTCTGATCGAAGCTGTGTTTCTCAGTCGGTCAGTGGATATCTGTTGAAAAAGTGCTATAACTGAGGCGGACATTATTATCACTTCGATATTGGAGATGCTCTAATACCCATAATGAAATCTGGTGCTGCGCTGGTATTAACGCGGTGTGTTTCATATGACACATGTGACACTTTGCTGTCACTTTTAATATGCATGTTTTATGTATAAGATTTTCCACCATTCCTTCTTTCACTTTAAGCCATCGTTACAGGTGAATTCTTTCTCATGCTGATTCTCATTTATTTACATTATTCAGATCTATAGTGCGGGGTTCCTGCTCTTTCTATTACAACAAAGTAAACTCCACACAACTGTTCCTCTCCTGAGAGTCATACACATTCAAACTGTTGTGGGGCACGACGGTGTCAAAACTGAGGTGCTTTAGAGATTTGTTTTGCTTAGATGAAAGGCAGGATCCAGAGAGCACTATGCAAATGCTGGCTGAGATTCTGATGTTATACCCAGTTCAGATCACAGGATGTTTTTCTGTCATTAACTTGCACCCTGAATCACTGTGGGTGCATGTACCTGTCAAGTGGAGCAAACGGGAAATCTCAACAAATCTCTCACTTGGCTGAAAATACATGTTTACTTCGTCTTTGGTAAGAATGTTGGAAGTTCTCCAGAAGTCCAGGCCTATGGCACAACAGCCCTCTTTAATTTATTCCATTTCATTACATTGAATCTCCCAATCGGCTCTCATCAGTGGATCAGGAGCGCGCTGGCTCTCAGGCAAACCAAGATATAATTACTTTCTAACATGAGAATACAAAAAAAGGGGAAAAATCGAGGCAGGAGGACGAAATGAACAATAGGATTTAATTATGCATCATGGCAACAATTATAGAATGAAAACAGAAAGTCAATAGGCAGAATCGTAGTCTCATTTTCTTGGCTCTGGGTGGACTGGATTTTGAAGAGGGGCCTGGGGGCAAACCAAAACAAGGAAACAGTTGAAAGAAAACAAAGAGAAAGGGAAAAAATAGCAGCTAATGATATTTAATGACTTGGTTTATTTTCTGTTATTTCAACCCTGCTTTATTTTCCTCTGTAGTGTTTCTTTAAATGATATTGCACTTTTCTTTTATATCAATTATTATTATTTATTTTAATTAAATTTGGAGCATAATAATTCAGTTACTTTTCTGCTTGTTGGAGAGAGGAAGCAACAGATGGAAACTAACATTTTGGCTAATCTTGGATATTTACACTTTAACAGATGTTCATTATACGCACTGTCCCTATCAAATAAATAAGTAAATAAATAAACAAAGACTAGCATCCTGATTTCTTACTTGCTCATGTCTTTTTTTTATTAAAACAGTTGGATTAAGTTGGATTAAGTAGACTATTGTACATTTAAATGTATTTAAATGTGTATGTGCTTAAATTTGTAGATTATATAGTAAAATGAACATTTTTATTTTTGAGCTTTGGTATTCAAACCCACATCCCCCTCCTCTGCAGATAAGATGTGTCAAAGTCTGATGCATTAAAATGTACTACAAACAGGCAAGGGGACAATGGCTCTAAAAGGGAATGAGTGACAAAATATGAGATAGCTTATAGAGGCAGTAGCTGTGGAGAGTGAAAAGGCGGCATCACAACATCAGCATACAAACACCTCGGTAATGAAGCGCCGGCAGTCCTGAGCTCCAAACATCGCAGACCTATCCATCTCCACATGCATTATTCACCACGCACAGCCATTTTACCACCCAGCGCACCCAGCCAAGATTGGTTCCACTTTTTATTTATCTGTTTTTCATCCCCTCCCTCCTCCTTCCTTTCTGCAGCTTTTCAATTAAATTAAGGCAAGCGCGACACTAAATCCATGCGGCAGAGGCTACCCACATGACAATTAGACTGTCAGACCGACAGAGGAAGCACCGGGGAGATAGGAGAGCAGGTGAGTAAGCACAAACCCAAATGCTCATTTGGGGCGATGACCCACAGTACTGACAACACCAAGTTGCTTTGTGCAAGCTTTAGGATTCCAGCCATTTTAATATTTAGATATCAGTTTCAATTTAACACCAAATGAGAAAAAAGTTATTCAGTGTTCACTTAAGTTAGTTAGTAAAAATAAAGTTTATTGTTCAAAAAACTTCAGACATGCTCATACAGACAGCACACTGACCAACCGCAGGATCAAAACTTTGGTGTAAAAAAAAAAAGTTTGAAAATGGACAAAATATGGCCATGACAGTTAAACTCTTTAGACTAGGGCAGGTACTTCTTATGTACGTGGAAACATACTGTAAGTACTACTTGGTAATTTTATGTACTTAATAGCGTTTAGACCTAAGGCTGGCTAAAGGTATATTAAACAGTTGCAATTGTTTTTGCTAAAACATGCATTCATAGTGTACTTAACCCATCTAATTGGTGCCTCTCTGCTGGGATGCTGAATTACAGCTTGGCACGGTATACTGTGCTGTAGGTGCAGTTAATAAGATTAACAAAGAGTAAGTTGATTAAGGACTGGCTCTTGTGTGGTCTGAGGTGGTAAGGGTTTTACTGCTACTGTTTTGGAAGGAAACTGTCAATATCTGAGGAGATTATTGAAAAAAGAAAATAGAAATGCCAAACTTGTCAGATTGTTTTGCATTGTGCTGTAGCTGAATATTCACTAGACTTTATCATCTGGTGTACACAGATAACTTTTATGTATGCAGACTACTCTGAGCAATTACCCCTAATTTCTCTCTCAAAAGTGCAGGTTTCAGCAGAACTCCAACCCAAATATTTCACCAAACTGAATAATGAAAAGAATGTGCATTCTTAATCACCGCCAGTTTATTGTCTGCTCACTTTATTACACATTAATCCCACCTGTTATTTTGCATTACAGTAGTGTTAAGCAAATGTCTGTACTAATCAGGCAATAGCTGCAGATAAACTACTCGCTAAGCTGTGTGTCTGATTTGGCCCTAAAGTTAAAGAGGCACAGCATGTCTACACTTTAAAAGCAGTGGAGCATTTGCCTCGCAGAAATCACAGCTATTTGTGGAGTTACTTGGAGCAAAAGTAGAATATTAAAAAAAAAAACAGTGAGCTATTATTGTTTGTGTACAGTATTCACCTTACCTTACTTACAGTCTGCTGAGTTTGGTGCCATATGCAATATCCTATACCAAAACCACATTTTAATCGGGTTTTTGACCACAAACACATGTTACACACCTGGATTAAGCCAGATTTAAAGCAGGCTGCTAAAATAAACAATCTCAAATTTCAATTTTAAACATGTGCCTGAATGACTTTTTTTGTTTTTAGACTACACTGTTGTTATTTCGCTCACTGGTTTTGTTCTGTTTGTTTTCTGTATTATAACAATTTAAAAAATTGAAGGACATCAAAAATACACAAAAAACTTTCTATATAATAACACAAACAATAGACTTTTAATCATTAAAGGTCAAATTTCTTCCTTGCACAAACCACATGATGTCAAATACTGACAGCCGATCGTATCATTGACTGTGAGAAATGATGTTCTTGATGACAATTTTATTAATAGCACTGTCCTACTAATCAATACTAAATAAGAAAGAAATAAAGGTGCAATATAACCAGCCCTATCCACAGCAGTATATCTGATTCCTTTATAATTGCATGAGGTTTAAAAGATGAAACACAAGTCAGTGTTCTGCTAGTGTGGTTTACAGTTGGACGTGACCTCTGTGACAGTGAAGGACAAATAACCCCGTTTCCTTGACGATAACAGCCAAATCTTTCACCTGTGCTTTAATTGTGAAAAAAACAGCAGCTGTGTCACTAGGACAGGTAAAAATGCCTTTTTTCACCCGAGACAATTGGGAGTCAGCAGTCATTTCAGGGCGACTGCTGTTCCTAAAATGAGCAGAGACAGAACTCGAACCAAGCAATTAAGGAAAAGGTCAGGCTGGATAGATAGTCTCCCATTTCACGGAGGAAGAGCAGCCCCACACTTACTCACATAGTAAGTGCTATTACTATGCCTGTACGGGACGGCGCGGAATACATTAAATCCTTCACGGTTAAATCTGATGTTAGCGGCTGACCCTCGTCGTCCTGAGCTAATCTTACAGATGAATTCTCCTAACCTTTTGTTATTGTTAGCTCAGGCTTCATATGGAACACACATATGTATTTTGCACCAGGAAATGAAACAGTTTCGATTCAATGGCACACATGGGCATTCTCTCTTCTCCATTGGAAAGTCACAGCATCTATTGAAGGGTAGTTAGGAGGGTGACATTTCACCACAGCCTTCTAATGAGACGTGCCTGCTTCCTGCCTGCCATGACACAGATAACAACAAAAATGTAAGAACTGGAGACTGTGTGCATGTGTACAGTAGTATGCAAACTTTGAAAATTGTAAATAAAATAAAAATCCATAAAAAAGTATGGAAAAAAAAAATACATAAATCCTTGCAGTGTAAACTTTCAAATACGGGTACAAAGTGATGTTCCTGCACTTACATATTTTGCAACCATTTACATTTTCTGCAAGATGTGAACACCAGCTTCACCATTTACAGACAGTATTAGCACTTTTCTGATGGATTGCAATTAAATCATTTGATATCATCATTAGGGAAATCTGACAAAATATCAATATTAGGGACGTGCGATTATTGAATAACTGTATAATAATTGTGACATGTGATACAGCTGCTATGTACTGAACAAAAATACACATGCTTTAAACTAGTCAAACTGTGTCAAAAAAAACGTATTGAGAGCAAACCAAGACTAAGCAAGGCTAAAATGTAGGCTTTGACACAAAAAACCCTACTTTTCTCTCAGATGGAGGACCTTGGTGTTAATGCAATACATTTAATATGTTGTAATATTATTGCAATATCTACATTTTTGTATTCAACTTATTCCGCCCCGCCCACTTTTGCCGCTTTTTGCCACAGATACACACTTTTGTTGTAAACGCACTTCCGTTTGACGAGAACTCTGCTAAAGCTACGAGGGAAAAGTCTCGCCGCTAAAATGTTACATAAAGTAGG
The DNA here is from genome assembly GCA_019453435.1 of Rhinogobius similis. Lineage (NCBI taxonomy): Eukaryota > Metazoa > Chordata > Actinopteri > Gobiiformes > Gobiidae > Rhinogobius > Rhinogobius similis. The sequence goes on along the minus strand of CM033632.1, from coordinate 21,635,827 downwards.
TCGATTTGTGTAAAATGTTTAATGAACACGAGCAACAACAAGTCAACAACGCACCGATTTCCTGGGCGCTCTGAAAACTGCTTTTTAGTCCGTGTAGAACTTATTTTCTGTTCGTCTGCTCCATGTAAACGAATACAACGGAGGCCCGTATGGCAACTTTCAGAATAAGGTGAATACATATACAACATATATTGTGCAGCTCAACTTGATATAACGTTTTCTTTAACAGCAAACCTCAAGCGCTGGACCTTGGTGAAACCAAAGAGCCACTCACACCAACATCAGCACGAGAGAGAGAGAGAGATGTGACGAGATTCTGGCAAAAGAGAAGAGGTGGTTTGAGAGAGGCTGTATTTGTTAGGAAAGACAATTCATCTTTGAACAGAAATATGATTCTAAGGTACAACCTGTCACCTGTTTACAACTACAGCTTCAGCACCAAACCAAAATAAATTAAACAATCAGAGTATCCTAAAAGGAGTAGGATGACCTATTGAGAACGATTATGATAAATAGCTTCAGTATAGTTAGCCCCTCATTTCAGACAGATGTAAGGCAGCGACTCACCAGATCTTTATCAGAGGAACTGGAGAAACATTTGTCTAGTTGACAGAATTACATTTTCTTTTGCTACTGTGACAAAACAAGACACAGCGATAAACACTGAAAGACCAGACCACAAGCTGTTTAAAACAACAGCTTTCTGGTAATTATTTGCGATAGAGCTGCCAATTACGCCATCAAAAATATCTTTACTTTACTTGGATGGCAGAGGTGTATAGTGCTCAAGTACAAATGTAAAATACAAGGACACGCAGCTCCCAGAATAAAGTAGGTTAGTTAGGGATACGCAGTAGAGAGGGAGTCATTGAGGAAAAGGCGGCAGAAAGAAGGAAGAGAAAGACAGAGTGGAGAAGCGGGAGAGACACTGCGCTGAGTAAGAACACAGAAAAAGTCATAACCCAGATTCAATTAAAGCCTGATTGCTGCTCTATTGCTGTAATATTATACAGCTGAGAGCGGTTTCATATTTCAAACAAAGGCCATGCGTCAGCCCCATTTACGATTTCCACTCGCACACATTCGCAGTTACAGTACAGCCAAAGCTTAACTTCCACCGAGGACGAAGGGTAAGGTATTAAAATACAAACAAAAGAAGTGATGACATCGGCAGGAAGTGAAGAGAGGAGAGAATGGCACTCTGTCAAGCACACTTCTGCCAGCGCTGACTGACAGACTATTTGTTTGGGATGATGAAGACATTTTCATGCAGGCAGCCATTTGTAGCGTCAGTGTCTGGGACGGCCTGTCAAATCTACTTTGACTCTCCGTCCTGTCAGAACGCGCTGCCTGTTTCCCCCATACAGAACAACAGGTGCATTCCTCGTCTCTTCCGCTGAATTATTTAAATCTAATAAACACAAGCATACAAACCTACAGCCCATTACTATGACTTTTTCCCTTGCCAGAAGGCTTGCACATTTAGCCAGCGGCAAAACACACCAGGCTTTTTTTAGTTAGCTGGTTAAAAGCAGTAGAGGAGGTAATGTGGTTTGGCCCAACACCGCGCATCTTTCACGAGTGTAATGGAAGGAAATAGAGCTGAAACCATAATGTCACAATGGGACATAAAATGCAAGCTCAAGGGCTGGGAGTTGTAGAGGGCTACTGTTGTTGGTCGCATGCGCACACTGTAAGCACACGCGCGGATCCTCTCTGCGCACACACAGTTGTCATTTTGTGAGTGGCTTTTGGGGAGACCGCAGGCAGGGATTCAAACACACACACACAATAAGTGGAGGAGAGAGGACGCTGAACTCTGAATGAACTCGGGGTAAAACAGAGGTGAGTGGAAGTGCCAGTCAACACATGCATGGATGGACTGTGTGCGGCTAAACAAACACGAGCTATGGGAAATTAGGCACAAGTCTGCATTTTAAAATCTGGCCCACAAGTATTATTCTAATTTAGAACACAAATTAGATTCATTTTTTCCGGGTGTGTAGGCCTGATGTTTATTCTACGTAGTTGTTATCTTTGCAGCGCTTGCATATCTCTTATTATGCAATAGTGAGCAATCTTTTAGAATAATACAAGACTAAGGCGGTTGTTAAATCCTGAGCAAAATACTGCGCACGCAAAGTTCAAAAGTGAAATTAAAAACAGCAAAACTACTATCCAAACTAGGCGGTTATTTTATTATCTTTTTTTTTTATTAGTTGACTAATAAAACGATCATCTCTATTGAGATTTGAGATTTTTTAAAATGCATTTTTAACCAAATCAAGGCTGAAATATGTTTACTGAAGGCTTCTAGTTTCAGACTATTTATGAATAAAACATATTAATGAAGAAAAACAGAAATTGTTGATTCTTTTTTTGACATTTTTATTTAATATTACTGCTGCCTTTGTAAAAAGGTCTGTATAGTCCAGATAACAAAAACGATTATTTTAACAGTCAACATTACTCTGATTACTTGCTGCAGCCCTCTTATTCAAGATTAAAAATATTACACTGCATAATGATTTGAATAAAGGTAATTCATGATACAAAAAAACAATTATTCGTGTGTGGTCAGTGGTTAGACTCAGAATTCCATTAACCTTTTCAGACTCCACTTCCTCAAACACAATCGGCCTTTTTGAATCAGTGTCCCTGCATCTATTATTTAACCGGACATGGTTCCAGTCTGTTTATCCAGATCGGACGGCTAAATCATATTTAAACACTGGTAATAATATCACTAAATTACAAAGCCAGCTGAATGTGCCAATATTTGATTTCCATCCAAAGACATGTGGGACCCTTTTGGTGGAATTTCCTGTACAGTACCATAATGGAGATTGCGGGGTTCCCTCTAAAAGATTTATGTGCAACTTTGAGTGACCCCAGCTCACTGCCTCACTAAGTCTCATTGGCAACCTTGGTCCACAGCGCGCACCAAGAGCTGTTAGCCACGCCTCATCAACCAGCAGCACACATGTGGAGCCAGACAAGCATGAAGCTACATAGACACAGAAGACCACTAGTAGATGCTTACACACAGCAGCGAAGATCCACACACCCTCACAGTGGATAACTAGTGGTTGATCAAGCCAATCTAAATGCTAAACAAGCATCAGCCCCTGGAGTAAATCGCACGCCGCTGCTGTCTTTTTCTCTTGAGAGTCTTGATGTGAAATTGCCGTGCGTAGTGAAGTGACTTTACTCTACACTTTTCATTTTGCGGGCCGGGACTGGTCACGGGGGCAGCATTCAGAGCTTCATAATTGTTAGGTAGAAAGCAAAAAAAATAAATAACAGCGGTATCAAAAACAAACGCGGGAGGGGAAATGGAGCGTGAGCAAAAAGAGCAGTCTATCTTACTCCAAGTAACTCAGGCGCAAAGCAATATGTGGATGATAATAAAGGCTTTCATTCAACTGGCGGTCTCAAGTCTTTAAGCCTATATGATGAGGCTCTTTCACAAACATAGAATAAAAGGATCAAGTGTATACATACAGAAACGCATTTACTATTCTGTGTGGTGAGCTTTACGTTCCCTCAAGGCCACAAAAAGCCTAGAAATAGCTTATAGATAGATAGTACAACAAATTATTTCCAAGATAAACTTTATGCATCCAACAAAGAACTTTGGAATTGTTTTTCTTCATTCTCCAGAGGTCAGTAGCATAACTATATGTTTGATGCGAGAAAATCTTAGTTCTATGACTGGTAGATAATACACAGCTCTTGTTTCTATCAATAGGATTGTTGTTGTGGTTCAATCTAGGGATGAGCGATATGTCAGTTCTAGTATGTGTTTGGGACTGATATTTTTCATTTGTCATTCCCAGTTTGTCCTCAGTGCATCCGATTTGTCCTTTTAAACAGACTAACGACTAAAAATGGAACTGAAAGAGCATGTAGGCTAAAAATGTGTTTACAAAATCAACAGCAAATTATTTTATATTGCAAATAATTGCGTTTTGTTATTATTTGTTATTAAGTGAAGTGACTTTACTTACTTTACTTCAACTTAAGATAGATTTGTGGACCTTGCAATAGATTTTTTCATCTAAATATTGGTATCAGCAAATATTGGCACAGCAGTTCACCAAATATTGGATATTGGTATAGACTAAAAATCTGACCATAACAAAGAAGTACAGTAACTAAAAGTGTTCCAAAAAGGTTAAGTTAGTCTTCCTCTATTGGACAATTATTATTCATATAGTACTAGTCTATAAGTCAAATTACAGACGAACGTTAGGGAGGTTCCAATGAGTAATGTTTTGCTAAATGACTCAACCCAGGTGAATTTCATCTCTTTGTTTTCACAAATATTGTCTCTATATCTGTTCATATTAATAAAACTTGTCTGTTGGAAGGTCAGCCACCTGTTTGTCTCCATCGAGATGTGATTGTTTTGGCTGAATGTGTCACAGTATCCATATGTAAATGAGACAAGCCAAAAGGCCAAATAACTGATCTGATCTGTAGAAAGGAGAGTCTGCTCAAGGTAAAAATTAACGTTTTCATGTATTATATTTTGCAGTAAAAGCATGGACCCAACTTGTAAGCCTCCAAGTGTGTGTGCGTGTGTGTAAGTATGTGAGTTTTATCCAATCAGAGCACTGCGAGGACGCCATGATGAAGATTGACTTGTTGAGTAATGAAAACCCACTGCAGGCCTCCTCAGAGAGACAGAGCCGGCCTGCACAGGAGTGAGAGAAGTAATGAAGTGATGAAGGAGCAAGAGGGCTCACAGGCTTCCACTTTAGAGGGCTGTCTCCAGGGACCGCCTTGAGAGTGGCAAACACGGGCAGCAAGAGAAAAGGAAGGTAAGGTAGACAAAAGCCAGGAGGGGTGATGGATTGGGAGATATTTGCATGCATTAGACATTCAAGATGGCACCTCAGGAATCAAGCAAAATGAAATCGCAGCTTGTGACTCATCTGTTTGGGAGCCCAGGCACGTGGTCACCCGACATTTTGTATCGCTTTACATTCAGTGGGAGAAGGTCTCAGGTGTGTTGACTGGGCCACCGCAGCCCCGATCATAAATCCCCTGGTAACCCTGATCTATAATTCATACCAACAAATGGAGGCACGGGCACAAGCCACAGAGGCGCACATCCACAATCATCCAATGTCGTTCTTCCAGGCAATCTCACGCAATGCAATGTCTCTTGGGGTGTAGGCTAAACACCTATCGCTATGGTGATGGAACCCGGGCTGGATCTGAAGAGACAAAGATGATATATAGAGAGGTTCATCCCTCATAGATGGCCGTGAGGGAAACGCTGGCCAAATAACATCGCCTCCTAAAGGGCTGCAGGGCCTTTCAATTTGGGGGAAATTGTTGCTTGCAGCGGGTTACGAGGATATTTGTCACGTCAGGGGATGATCCAAGGCTGCTCATCACAATCGATTTGGGCATCCAAGTTGTGATGGAGCAGTGAGAGGTATTGCTCTCTGAAGCCATGCAGGTTAAATGAATAGGAAAAAGATTAAGAAATGTAACCAAGAAGGCTAGGTAAAAAAAGTAAGAAATTGTGTTGTCTTCATTGTTTGTTTTTATGCATATGAAAATACAGAAATACATGTCTGCATTTCTGATATTTTGTATGTGATGCACTATCCATTTAATTAAAAGTGTGTGTGTTTTATTGAATCCTTTTTAGTCGGGTTAATACAACAAATCTTATGCTAGATATGTCAGTTTATTCAGTGTCCAGCCTTCAGTTAATCCTCTGAGATATAATTCAAAAGACTATTTCTAATGCCAAAAGTCTATGTGACACTTGTGGAAACTGGATTTTAAGTACATTTTGAAAATAGAAATCAAGAAATAATCTAAGTGACATTTTTTAATGTATACCTGTAAATTCTCAGTAAACATCTGAATATACTAAATACCAACAAAATTCCAGCTGAATAGAATTGAAGATTACTTTGTCATTTGCAACTCAGTAAAATGAGAAAATCTGGTCTGGAGTCCTCACCTTCACTTTGACACAATGTACAAAGAGTGTGTAGTCTCCGGATTACCGAGCCGCTCCCTTCTTCTTCAGGCCCTGAGAAGAGGCACAGCGATCAGGGGGAGGGGGGTATGATTTATCCCTCTTGCTACTTGATGAATCTGCTCTGGCTGGCTAAACTATTTATGAACCTCATAGCTAAATTCCTCCATGCGTCTCTCCCCCTTTTCTCGCCTCAGAACCCAAATCTAATTCCTGGCCCTGGTGAAATTCGCACATGCATGTTTGCCGGCCTGTTTGCGTACACAACTTAGGCCGAGAATTTACAACGCCACGCTAGTCGAACAGCAACAAGCACAGTGATTAGCATTTGTGCCCGTTTGAACACTTATCAATATTTCATGAAGAAGTGATAAGTACGGCAGGTTTGACTCTTGAGAAGACCCGGCTCTGGCGGACACAAAAAAGATGTAATTATAATTTCCTGCAAAGACTTCTCCTCTAGGCGATTTTTAACGTGGTGCAAAAATTCTGAAAATACAGTCGGGATTGCTTTGTTTACTGATGAATGAATGTTATAAAGTGCGCTCCCTCATCTGTGCACCAATACTCGCAATGGCTGCTTCGGTGTGAAATTAAAAACATTGATAGTGTGGAATATTTATGAGCCTGTTGCATTAGTGTGGTAGGAGTAGAACTTCCGTAGAACTTGCATAATTAATTTGCAGGCTATGTGCCTTGGCAACAAATAGAAGCAGACAAAAAAACTCTTGCAGGTGGCAAGCTTCGTCAAGTATATTTGTGGAGTTGTGTTAGCTGTGAATTTAATTGTAAGCACCTTAAAGTGAGACTAAACACCTACACTCTGCCAACATCACATAAACTGGGCAGTGCCCAGAGGTTTAAAGGGGCGGGGTCTGAAGGTATAAGGAACACTGATTGGTCAAACAGATTCCACACTTCAAACACCTGTTTGAATCGGGGCGGTACATGATGTCACGGAGGCAGCACACACTCAAATGTACCTAGTTTGCACTAAAAATGACTAGGAACTGGAGACCATACTGTGACCACCACATCCACAGTTTAGTAGCAAAAAAAGTTGATTTGTATAATCACACTTTTAACTTGGAGTCAAAGGGGAATAGTTTGATGGAATGGTTTTGAAAACTTGGAGTAAAAAGGGAATAGTTTCAAACAAGGCTTCAACCATTAGTTTGAAACTTCAACCATTTGCATAATACTTTGGTGGGGGACAATTGGTTCATGCCAGACATATTGTTTCAACAGGAAGTGACTTTTTGAGTTTACTTTTTGTACTTCGTCTTTTTATAAACGCAAAATTGGGTCACAGATGTTGCTAGAAAGGTGTTCGTTGATGCCTCCATCATCTCACAGAGCTGTCAGCGCAGATATCAGGGCTTTTAAATGACGTTTTCACTCATTTCCACAGATTTTTAACTGACAAAGATCTTTATCAACGTAAGCATTAGACTGAGAATCACACAAAAACTTAACTAATACTTAGTGCGGCACCATTACCAAACAGAGAAAGTTTCAGACACTTACAAGCCATAATTCTGATGTCAGACGATTTAGACTATTAGATGACCATTATGTTTGAGCTGTATGCTAATCAACAATGCTAATCATTTATTAGCATTTCCTACATAACTTGCTACAGCAAAGCCACATTTGCATTTTAAAATGCTGCAATACTTTTGTACATTGTCATTTGTTGTTGTGTAATTGTCTGAACCATAGCTTGACCTGTTCTTTTACTTGAAGAGTTTGTGCAGATTTTCATTTGTTTAGCTACAAGAATCAAGATGGCTTTGGGTGGCGTACAGGTCACATGTCTGGCAGGAACCAATATTAAGTCTTAATATTTCTGAAGAACGGATTAACTTATGAAATGATCACCAAAACTGCAGTCATTATTTGTTATAATAACTTAAAATTTTGTTCACTCCTCAACCGAAAGCTTTAATCGCGTTTGTTTCATTAAAAGCATACAGGAAGATTTTGGTGAGAATTTCTGACGTTTTTCAAAAGAGCACATGCACCACCTCGTCTTCACTCTTTCAAGACTATCTCCCAGTACCTAAAGTGCACTGTGCAAGGCCAGAATGATTGATATTTGACAAGGGTGACACGATCCACGTGGAAGTGATTGGTCCTCAGATATCAACCATTATATCTTACCAGACTGCAAAAAATATAGATATTTCCACTACCCAAGTATTTGTAGCAGTGCATTAGGGCACTTCAAACATCTCCACTGCTGCCTTATCCACATCCTCCGGCTGATGTGAGCTCCATGTTCAAAGTGTCTGTCCGCTGGAGGTGGACTTTGCAGATTTTCCCACGCCCTCGACTTTGGAGATAAACAGCAGTACTAATACAGTATGCAGGCAGCACCGCAGATCAATGTGGAACAATAATACATACCAAAGAGCTCCAACATCCATTTCATAATCTCCTAATCAGCTCGGAATCAAAAGCACACTGTGAAAATCTAGTGAGAGAACGAAACATGCTTGTGATCAAGATTATTTTCCCTATTGTGGAGAAAATAGAATCAAAAGGCTGTGTTGCAAAAGGGGATGTGGGAGCTGGTGTTCAGTCATAGATGTTCGACCCAGAAATGTGATCACTCCAATAATAACGACTCCACAGTAGGTTAAAGACGTCTTAACAGATTGGCACACAGATTGGTCATTGTAAGAAAAGACAGACAGAAAATCCAAATCATGCAAAACTGACTAAATTATTTTGGATTCACCGCAGCGTACAGTGTGTTATCAATGTCTAATCTGCAGAGACAAGAGCATATACAAATAACCTATCTTTACTTTCTCATACCGCGACCTTTTAATGCCACACGTGTAAAATAATATGAATTAGATTGACTGAAAAGATTAGCAAAAGGTTATATGAAATGACAGATAAGGATAAAAAGATGGAACGCAAACCAAGAAGAGCATAAAATCAAATATATTCCAAAAAACGTGAATTTTGTCTAGGTTCATATAACAATAACATTGAACACTGAACTGTGGGTTTGTTTAGCTATTGTCACCCAACGTGCTCTGCTATTATTATTGACGCTTCACAAAATCATAATCCTTTCCGAACATTCTCTGAAGTCTCCTGTAGATGTTGATTTTGAAGTGTTTATATGATACGTATCTGTCCATCAGAATGGTTCCTATCACATTTGCGGTTTGAAGAAATATACAGTAACCACTGGCGACTGGACTGGAAAATCTATAGACTGTGCATGTGTGCAGACTAAATGGTGACACTTGAGACAGCGGACAGTGGTTAAAGTGGTTAAAATATGCAATGATGAGAAAACCCATATGATACTCTGAACTTTAATGAGGCCAACTGAGAACAGAAGGGGCGCGCAGAAAGTGATCGTGAAATTAAAGCGATTCGGAGACGAGATATAGGGAAACGTGACCATGAGAATAAATGGTGGTGTGAGGAAATGACAATGCCAGGAAAAAAGGTGGATAGCTATTCTCCGGGGGGCATTGATCATGTTGGAGAGGTCATTAAAGCCAAAAGGAGAGCGGGCAGTAGACAGAGGGACAGGCGCAGGGCCGCACACTGGCTCCCTTATCTGCTGTCTTTGTGTCTTCATCTGCTCTTCACTCCGAACGAGGGGCTTCAGGGACACTTGGCAGGTTGTGAGACGTGGAGCTGAATTTCAATCAGCGAGGTCTTAGTTACTGGCTGCTGGGGAGGAGAGAGGATGGACGGACAACCCGAAAATTATTTCAACCACTTGTGTCTTATCTGTAACACGAGGAAGGGCGACACACAATATACTGCAAAGAAATGAGATGTTTGGCTATAGTGTTATGATCTTCTGCTCAGACAGATTTATAGCAATTTATAACCAAATAATGAAATGTAGGGCTTGGTTTTAAGTCTATTAGTCCTAATTTGGTTTATTTACTTTTTATTCATTAAGTTATATAGTTTTAGTCTTGGTTTAGACTCTTGGCTTTTGAGCTGGATGTAATACTTCTAAAAAATCAGGATCAACTGTTTATTTCAGACTACATGTTTCAATCGTGTGTATTATTATAATTAATAAAAAGCTGCCAGCAGTATTTATAATATCAGCACCAATAGTAAAATCATTTTTGTAATACTGTACATTTATAATTGTAGGAAATTTAAACTGGATTTCCTTTTCTGTAAAACAGGCACTCTTCAGGAATAAATACTAGAAGAAGCACCAGCCTCTGCTTTTAAAACAACTACCCACTGTTTTTTTTTGTTTTGTGTTTGTTTTTAACTCATTTCTAGTTCCCCCCTTGTTATTTTTTCTCTCCAATTCTTTTCATCACAAACATTACACATCTCTGCACCCGTCCCGTCGACTGCATCTGCCTGTTACTTTGGGCCCCATCTCCCTTTCCCTCCCACAGGAACATTTCGGTATTTGCATCTCAAATATTGTAAACGAAAGGGTGTTGTTTTATTTGACAGGTTGGGCTGGCTCGCGGGCATGCTGTGCTGTGTATGTGTGAGTGAAGAGCGAGGAGGCTGAGGTAATGAATTCCTCAGTGAAGCAGCGACACACAACAGCTTGCAGATCAATTTTTAATAAGAGCTCTGCAGTTCACAAGCAGCGCAGAAAACTGAGCGTGCGCGTGTTTGATAAGGAGCCTGCAGTCGCGCTTGCATAGTGATAAACATATTGTAATCAGAGGCTTCTGACCACAAACCTAATCCTTGTCTCTTACATGACAGTGCACCATTAAGGACAACACCCTCCCTGCATTTATCCCTTTATGGATGTTATTCATTTCTTAGTAGGTTACCTAGCGCTTGTTGTTTTCCCTGCGCTAGTCCCAAGCCTGAGTAGATGGAGAGGGTAAATCATGATCTGTGATTATCTGGCATGGTGGCCGAGTGGCCAGCACTCTCACCTCACAGCAAGAAGGTTGCGGGTTCAACTCCTGGCTTTGTGTGCAGTTTGCATGTTTCTGCAACATCTTAAAGCATTGTTACCAGGCTCATTCTTGGATATTTATTACTGTATATAATTAGTACCCCACCATTCTCCTCCGGGTCTTTGTCTTTGGTACAAACTATGTCCTAAGTCTGTGTTTGCTCTGAGGTTACCACAGATACTGAGATTATGTGTCTTGCGCATGTGCAGAATTTACACTCAGCCGTGGGTTGATCAGGCCCAGGATTTTTGGATTTCCATTCCAGCGGGACGAGACACAGGGCAACATTGTGTCCACTTTGCATCCTTCATAGGTGGTGGAGGTATGGAGTGGTGCGCACTGGGCATAATGCTATGTACAAGCATAATATGCAGTAGTTAGTCAACAAACTATTAAAACAATGATACTAAATCATCCACTCCACAATTATCCTCATTTATTATTCTGACACTTTGCCACATATATTTTATCATAAATAATATACTAAATTGTTAGAATATCTTTACTGTTGGTTAGTTGGTTATTATATCACTCAAAATAACTTGAAGATCCTTTTTCCTACTTTCCACAAGGCAACTCTAAAAAAAACTTAAATCTCATCTTTGTGAGCACTGAACCTAGTAACACATCTAATAGAGTACTGAAAGCATAAATATTTTATTCAGGCTGACATTTTGAAAGTAATAACCACCACTCACTGCACAAAAGTAAGTAATGGCCATCCTTCTCTGCCAGTGACCTGTAATAAGTTAACAGAGTGGGCCTAATAGCCCCCCTCTAGTAGCAGCAGCTTAACATTCTGAGCACACCTTTGAGGTGTAAGTATAAGTCTCGTTCAAGCCAGGTGACTGCAGGGAAGGCCATTCATATTCAAGCCTAACACAGGCCCTCTGTTCACATCCATTATTCATAAGAGCGCACACACACCACTCTAACCTTCCTCCAAACACACATTTGCACCTGAACTAGCCGCAAAAGTGGCTATTGCGTGAACATTAGAGAAAGTGGATGTGGCCAAACGCTCAGGAGTGGGAGGGGCCCTGGGGTTTAAATATGGAAGCCCTGTTGGAGGTGCTGCACTCATGAATCACCCCAAGAGAAAGGAGCTAAAGAGGAACGACCCTGACACTTTATCAGGCCCTCGCCCTTCCCTTACTGCTCGTGCTCGACCTAACCAGCTGCAAAAGAGATGCAGTTCCTACAGTTCATGCAGTATGCATATGGCTATCGGTAAACACTGCACTCAGTCTGTTTAAGAGCACATACTCTGAAAGTTGTCCAGTGTTTCCATAGCATCTTCCTGCCTTTAACAAATAGTCTTTTACTGACTAGTGATGACTAAGATCCATTGAAGAAATCAGAGACTAAATCACAGACACTTAATCAAACAGACAACAGAAGAGCAACACTCATTTATTAGTTCCACAGAGCGTAAAGAACATTGACGGTCACTTTATGCAGACTGTGGTGAATAAAGCTATCAGGTAAGCACATCGCACAAAACAAAGGCTCGGAGGGGCGCTAAGATGTGCAGCTAATCACTTAAAGCACCCACAATAATTGGCCAACATTGATTGTGCTTATCTAAGCCTCCACATCAGCAACACCCTCACAGTGAACACACAGTTCCCAATAGTAGTTATTCTATTTCAATGTTTAATCTGCATTTATTTTATTTTTTTAATGATATTTTTTAATGATGACAGACAGTAGTGTTTTAACTGCACTGATGTGAGTCTCATGAAAAATACACATACATCAAAGCAGCATGGGAACATAATAACAATATACATATAACAATATCCCCGGGTAAAATGAAAATATTTTCTCTTCCTGATATAAATATAATATCTGCCATATTAAGTAGGAAAGCATATTGTACACAACAGAGCAGTAAGAAGATGCACATCGCTGTCCCATTTTGTCCACTTTTAATGAGTAAAAATCCCAACAATGTCAAAAAATGTGTTCTTTACCCCGCAATGATGTCCTTCAAAAACGCCTCAAGCTACAGTGCACTTGCTTTGTCTTTTTAGTTTGATTAGTCAGTCAAAAACAGACGGACCCATATGAAAAGGCTTGCGGTTTTTTTCTCTTTTCAGAGAGAGCAAGCAAAGGTTAAGGAAAACTCGTAAGATCTGACCTATTTTAATAATGTATGTGATGTATAGAGATAGCTAGATGTTTATTGTTAAAGGAAAAATATCATGCCTTTTTCATATTGTTATTAGCCTTTAAACATGCTCTACCTTAAATTTGCCATCTCATGTTTGGAATTTTTTTTTTTTTTTTAATTATTCATCACTTGACTCAATAGCTGCTGGTATTGTCGTCTTTATACCTGATATTTGTACATTTCTCACCAGTATGATGACTGTTGATTGTTGAGTCAGATACTGTGGTATGAATTTTGAGTGGCAGTTTATTAAATCTGGCCCACAGGAAAAAATATCATTTAACTGTTGTAAATTAATGGATTGGAGTTGAAGCTACTTTCTAAGCTAGCATCGGCGTTTGTGTAAAAGATTAACATTAGAAAACGTAAGTAGTGTTCTTCTGAGATTAATTAACCTGATCCTGTACTTTGTAGAAGAAAATCTTATCTAAATATAATTCCCAATCAAAGAAGAGCAGCCCAAAAACTTAAGCAAATGGTGAGTCAAGTGTAGCAGGTAGAAAGATAAAATGATGATTGCTCAAAGCCTGTGAAGATTTGTGTGATAATGATTTAGATATAAAGTGTCTAAAATGTTGTGGGGGTTTGTTTCAACATTTGCAGTCAGGCAAGAAACCGAGCGCAATCAATTAGAACGAATGCCAATCCTGCTCCATTCTCTCCTGAAAACCCTTTGCTTTTCTCTTGTTCAAGGGCAAAAGACACGTCCAACAAACAATTCTTGTTCACAACCAACAATCGGCAGTGTGTCTGGGAGCTGTGGTGATCTCTGGGCAGCTCATCTCTACCACTTATATAAGAAGCCCTGTGGACATAAGAGCACGATCAAACAGGATTGTGCTCTATGTCCACTGTGAACTGGATGAAATAAAACATTAAGCGCTACAACTATGATCTAATTGGTACATACCTCAGGCAAGATGTTCACCTGCGTGTTCCTGCATCTTCCATAAACAAGCTGCCAGTTGGTCTTGTCAAAAAATGCCGCTGGTTTTCACAGCAAGCAAAAGGTTAGACTTTACTTGGGGTAAGAATTAGGATAACAGTGAAAACAAAAGGTACACTTGGAGGAAACTACATTTAATACTTTAAATTAAATTTGTATTACCAAATTCAAATAGGTTCAGGTAACTTTATTTATTCATTTTATTCCGCCCCTCCCACTTTTGCCTCTTTTTGCCACAGATACGCACTTTTGTTGTAAACGCACTTCCGGTTTGACGACAACTCCGTTAAAGCTAATGGTGATCGAAGGGAAAAGTCTCGCCACCAAAATGTTAGATAAAGTAGATAAAGTAGGCGGCCTAAAAACGGCTTTTTAGTCTGTAGAACTTATTTTCTGTTGAGCTCGTCTGCCCCTGAAACTAATACAACGGAAACAAGACGACCCGTGACAACTTCCAGAATAAGGTGAATACCCACAGGTAGAATTGGTTTGCAGTTGGAGCTTCAATACATAAACAGACACAAGATCTTAGACTGCAAAAAGTTATAAAGTGCCCCAGCGCTGATCAAAAAAGAAAAATAACACTTAAAACCACAAAGAAAGAGTCAACAACTAAAAACTTCACAGCTATCATAAATCGAAAAATCATCACAAAGACGAACAAATACTGATCTGTGTGTTACCAAATAGTTTCATTTTCAAATCACAGCCCATTTTGAAATAGCTTTATAACAAGCCAAAAGATTTTTTCATGTATAGCTCGTTTTCTAAAAAATTACAAACTAGTACAACGTTGTTTAAAATATGCATTGTAAATAAACCATTGTATTGAAACTTTTTTCACTTGCTATTTCCTCTTTGTCTGGACAAACACATTATGTAAGATAGATTCTGAAGACTGAAAGTGCTCAACCTAAAATAACCCCTGGATGCTCTGCCATAACCTCACAGTGCGAGACAACAAGTTGGGCTTTGGAAATAATAGACTGTCTAAGATGTCCAGCCAGACAGAAGGTTAAGAGCTCTCAGAGGGAGGCCTTAATGCACATGTGGTTAGGTGTGGGAGCAGCAGGCCACAGTAACACTTACCCAACCCAGGGAAGTTAGCTCCGGTTTATCTGAGACGAGGGGATAATGAATAAATAAAGTGCAATTACGTTAAAGCTCGGGTACCTGATTTTCAAACCGAGAAAGGAGGAAGTAGTTATTTGAATCTATCCTATCTATCCTGGCTCTCACCAACCCTTCGGAACGAGCCAATTTTCAGGCGAGTGCAGAGTTTTAGAACGGCTTTTACAGATAGCGAAGCAAAGAGTTGGACATATACCAAAAAGTAGGAACGCATCACACTCATCTTAGTGCTGCTTTTACAGTGTACTCTTGGGAGAATAAATACATTAACTTTCTAATTTACAAGAGAAAAAAATCAGGTACTGCAGCTTCAAGAACATCACACATCAGCATCACATGAGCAGGGCTTGGGAGAAGAAGAGAGAGCTCACATGCCGTTCTTTGTTTTGACAGCTCTCTTTAGATGATGATGACCTAACTTAACCAGACGTTTACACCCTCAAACACACACATATACTTAGGAAATGTCTGTCAACAGTAATCAGTGATCGGTTTTGGCACAGTGGTACATCATACACCCATTTTACAAAAATAAATCCCTGATTACAACATTCTTTATGAGTTCCTATCAAAAGCAGCAGTCGTACTGGAGAATGGCCATATAGCATAGTATCACAGGATCTCTGCCGCCTTTAACGTTATAGAATTATCATCTGATGTGACAGGTGACATTTTCTACTATGGTGCACCCAGCTCTTGTTGAAGATCCATATCAATGATCATGCAGTGTACCTGAAAAGAACATTTATTACTACAGTCTGTTATGTTACTCTTTTCACAGAGTAACTCAGACACTCAATTTTACATTCAAATGGACAAGTTAGAGCCCTGTAAAATGCCACAGTGTTAGAGGAGTCTTCAACTTCCAAAAGAAACTACACAAAAGCAGAGAAGCCACACATCGTTTACATTTAACTGGGGCAAAAAAGGTAGTGTGCATTTGGCGTTCACTATTTTCTGTCTGCCACTTTTCGCAATGGCAAGGAAAATCACATTGCAATATTCCAAATTTCAAAGTAAATGACATATTATAACATATTATATCATGATTTTGCCCAGCTCTACTTGTAGTTTTGTCTGTAGTTTGCATGCACAATAGTTCCAGTCTTCCTAATGGTGCGTGAAAGAGGTCTGGATAGGTGGAGTGTGGTGCTAAATGTTCCTGTTGTTCCATGCTGATTTACTTACTAACTATAAAACAGCAAGCAAACTACAGCAACTCGGCTTTCCTGATTATAACTTAAGAAAACAAAACAACAACTTGCCAGCAGCACTTCTTTGTGGTCAAAAGCATAATTACTAAGTTTTATTAGATGTCTAATAAATGTTCTGCTTGTCAATTATTCTTTGACCTTGCTCACAATAAGCTAAAATGCATAGTAATAGTCAAGCTAAGTACATTATCCCAAAGGGAAAGCAGGATAAAAACATTTTGAATATCGACACCTTCTCTCTCTAAACATACTGTGAGGACAAATATTTAAAATGCATTTCAGGTTCCTAAAGGACAGCCTAAAGTGATTAAACCGGCAAAATCACTCAAACGAATCACTGCTACACAGCATTAATGGCACCGCTTGTTTTTCCATCACAGACTGCAACACATTCCCTTGATGCCAAAAACTCATTTAAATTTAGACATGCACATTTCCATTACAGTAATTATTTTCTTTTCAACAGTCGTCCAAAAAGCTTTTAGACACTATTGATTCAAAGTAAGTAGCCTCTCTCCTCCATGAGCAATCCTCTTTCAAAATCAGTCTAGTATTATCCCGGCCTCAGTGGAAAGGTGTTGCTGGATACAACACTTGACGGGCCAGAGCGGGTCTAAAACACAATATGGGCTCTTGTCATTAGCGTGTGGTCACATGAAGCTTCTAATTAACAGCACAGAGGTGGAGAGAGGGAGCAGGAGGGGATGTGCGAGACAGTGACTGGGAACACTAAGAACGCGCGGGAATGTGAGAAGCGCTGAAGGTGAGGTTAGAGAGGTCCCACTGTAGAACCCTCATTACCACCACTCGAGATTAGGAAGCACATGGAAGAGAAACAAGGAAAAAGAACAGTTTGGGAGGAAATTTGCATTCACAAGGTGTCGCAGCACTCAGGAGGGAGAGAGAGAGGGAATGTTGGCGACAGACCAGAGCAGGGGCAAAAGATCTTGAAAACAGTGGTCATTAATAGGCAGAACACAAGCCCATAGAAAAACACACATACACTCTGAAGGCCAGACACATTGCCTTGATAGCACTCACTGAGTAATTAATATTTCATAGGCTGTTTCCTGGAGGTGAGGAAAAATAAAGGAAGTTGAAACCATTTAAATAGTAAACAAGGGACATACAATAGATTTATAACAAATGAGGAATAGAGGGAGAAATGTGGGCTCATTACTGAAGGGCTGCCTGAGATTGGCCAGATATGAAATAGGACTATCAAAATGGTACCAAGCCACAAGAGGTCACTGTAGGTGGCCATCACACCATTTGCAACACACTAAATTGATCTTTTGGCTGATTACAGTGAAGATTGTGACCTTTTACCATGGCACCTGTCAAAACAAGGGTATTTCTTATATAGCAGGGCCACAATAAGATGGATATAGACCAGAAGATGAATAAGTAAATATGTAAACTGCGCTGTGTTAAGAGGGTATGCAAAACCAACTTTTTGGAGCCTTAACGTTATTCCTTTACCATTCTGGATTTGCTACAGTGTCCCGCCCACAAGCAGCTACACAGCTACAACACGGACTTATTTATGCTACTTTTCTTTTCAGATTTTTATTGAAAATGTGTCCAGACAGAAAGTGCAGTTGGATAGACAGAAGACACACTTCTCTTCATGCTTCCCAAGGACAAGGCGACTCAAAGAAAAGTGGCTAGAGTTTTTTTCAGTGACAGGCAACCATTGGAGAAAGTGTGCTTTGTTTGTTTACACCATTTCACAGAGGACAACAGCGTCTTCAACAACTGCTTGTTGGATAATGGTCTAACTAAAACACAGACTCTAAATAAGGCTCCCAACAACAAAGAGACATCTAGTGAGTAAGTTATAAATTGTCTTGGATAATAGATTTGGCTATGATTCCTATCAACAGTGATGAGTTACCACACACAAACAATTACATTTAAAATGCTCTCCTTTGTGTTTATCATTTTTATCATTACCTTAAAAATATGCGTGTGGCTGTGTTATGCCGACTCCGTGGAGGAGGAGTGACTTACCACGAGGAGCAGGAGGAGGGGGAGAGATTCCAAGCATCAAAAACGGATCATTTTATACGTTTAATACATTGTTTTCAGATAGCATTTTCAAACCAAGAAAAGGTTAAGATGGTGATCTACGCTATGTGTTTTCAATGAATACCCCTCTATAATATTTCCAACCAGTTCTTATGCCATTTTTTCATTTCTCTGAAAGTCTGAGAAATGACCGAAATGGAAGAAAAACGTACAACAAGAAAAACAAAGACACCCACGGCAGTTTTTAGATGACATTTGTTGGAGTCAAGAAAGCAAGGAGAGAGCAACATTTATTTGTTTTGCAGCTTTTTCAAGACATGGTCTTGAAAGTTGAGCTTTCACTGTTGAGTTGTATTCATGACTGTCCCCAGTGGTCAGCACATGTACAACTCCACAGCTACGCATCCACAAGCTGTGAAAATACAAATCTATGTGTATCTGTATGTCTCGAACATGGAGCATAAATGAGCCTTAAAAGGGAGTATCGAGGGGAACTGGAAAAGTAGTTACATAATAATTATCATTGATCAAAACGTGAACTGTGTGGGCTGCTGTTCACAGAAGTATATAGCAATCATTTCCCAATCTTTTTCTATTTGTCAAAAGCAAAAATACCTTCTTCTGGGGTTTGACATGCCCTAAATGTAAGAATTAGGTTATGTGTACTTTTTTATTTGGTTTGTTACCTTGAATTCAAATGTCTTCTTACTTGTGCATGTCTCAGTATTCATTTTTTGTAACAATAACCCACGCTCCCAATTGTGTTCTTTTTTTTTTGCAGCAGGAATCATAAAAGATTGACACCGTAGAAAGTGGCTGAGTGGCGCCGGGTCTCCAGAGCCACTTAGATCAATGGGAACCCTTTGAGAGTTGCTCACTTTTTGCAGAGGCTGAGGGACCAGTGTAGGGAGGAGTAACCAGATTACCATAACATTAATAAAACAAACTGTAATCTGAAACAAGAGCAAAAACAAAAGGCTGCATCCGTGTTTTCCCCCGGGGAAGAGTCTGCACCAGAGCCGGTGTGCACCGCTCACATAGACACACAGCGGTGGAAGCAGACATGCATGCCAACTGCGACGCATCCAGCCTTGTAATGGCATTGTTTCTGGGAAAGGTTAATTCATCCCAGTTCAGCATGCTGTGATGGATGGGGGGAAGAGAAGGGGCAAATGGGGAGGTTAAATAAAGATGGCGGAGGTCTGAAAGTGGAGAAGAAATACAGAGTCGGTATCTAAAACGCATGATGTAGTGAAAGCTGCGGAAAGGGTTGGAAAATGTAAAGTGCTTGAAGGTACAGTAAAATTGAAAAGGTAGTAATCAATGGAAAGATGGTGTACTACGAGGAATAAATCAGGGCTAATGTGAAATCAAACGAGCACATAAGACTTGGCGTTGACAAGACTGGAGCTCTGTATAGACAGTGGGTGAAGGGGAATACATTATCTGGGGATGGGTTATGGGTTAGTCACAAGCAATCAAGTCACACCCCAATCATTATCACCACTTATTGGCTGTATTTTCCATGTAAGAACAGATTTTAATGAAAAATGTGTGAACACGAACAGGAGATTCTAAACTTAGATGGTAGTTACATTCAGTATATCCATTGGACAGGTGTAGCTTGAAAAGGGGAAGAGAGAGGGAAGGACATACAGCAAATTGTCAGGCCAGAATCGAACACTGTAGTCACATGGAACCTGGCATAAGTGCTATACACTCAGCGAGCAGCACTTTGTTGCTCAACGTAAAGAAGACATATATATATAATCTCCTATAGATTATTTACATTTACTTTGGACATTTCAAACAATAATTTTGATCTAAAACAAGTCACTGGGATAGGCTCCAGTCATCCACGACCCCTAACGGGAACAAGCAGTAGAAATGATTGATGAGTGAATGTCTTTGATTAGCAAGCAACAGGTAGGTCATGGTTATGATATATATTTTAATACAAATTCTTTATATCAAACCTTTAATTTAGCAGATTGTCAAGATGTCTGCTTATCTTAAATAGGAAGCAAAAGCTAGGTAAAGGGATAGATAGGATACAAGATAAAATTGTGAATACATTATCTTCTGTTAAATCAATACATATGTACAGTCAGTTTATCTTTTGAATATTTAGAACATCTTTAGAACATTAGCTTGTCACTAAATCAGCTGCTGTTCAAACTGGAACAAGTTGATTAATTGTAAAGAAATTGTAATTAAAAAAGCATTGAGAATTCAATTTAAACAATCATTTGAAAAGGTGACAGAATTTTGTCATTGTGATTTTTTTCTTTTTTTTTTTTCCCATCAAAATCAAAGCTTGCTGTCAATATCCAGTTCTTCCCCAGTATATATAACGGGCTCTGTTCCATGAAGATTCAGAGATGTTGTTTAATATTTTGAGGTCTTCCATTTGTGGCTGTGGCATATGGTCTGGCTTTATCAAGATCTTCTGTCCTTCCTTTATTGTCAATTTCAAATACAGCCCAATATGCAATATGCATGCCAGCACATCATGTACAATGACATTAATATTCAGCTAATCATCGCAAACATAAACCAGCGGCCCGTGGCATTTACTTCTCAAACTTGGCTGATATTTTCCTCTGTGACTTCGGGGACCAGTGGAGGACCAGGCAGATGGCAGATCTAATTGTCTGTGCTGGATTTCATTTGGTAGCCGCCTTGCACTTAATTTGGAGTTAAGAATCACATATGTAACACCCATAAGTGGGTTATCCAGAAAAATAGGCATGCAAGGGGAATAAGGTGCTTTTGCAGAGAAACCCGGAGAACATGTAAATTGTAGAAGCCCAAGTCATACTGTAGCCACCATCCACATCTTTGTCTCCTGCTTTATAATGGAAATGATGTGCAAATGGTTTTCTGCGAAGCCCAAACAATTACCATCTTCCAACCAATCTCTTTCTAGGCTTTTTTTCTCCTACTGGCAGTCGATAGAGTACAAAAGCATGTTAGCAATAGTGTTCAAATCAGGATACATCTCCGTTTTGAGGGAAAAAAAGAGGTAGAAAATCTGCTTTATCAGCTCTAGTGGGTAAGAGGTACAAAAGGCAACAAGGAAAATGTATTGGTCAGGGCACAGATAAGGAGGGGATTGAAGAGGGAGTGGAGGATTTGGAAATAAGGGGAAATTAATTTAGCTAAGGGTGGGCTGTCAGAAGTGGTGGAAATGGCGGGAGGTGAGATGATGATGGCCCTGATAGAGAGCACCCACTGTGGGTTGCTGGAGCATGCTCCCCCTCCACATAATATCAGAGACGACGCAGCTTTGGCTAGGCACAATATGGTGTTTAAAAGCAACCCTCAAACTCACAGAGGCACAGCTCAAAGAGGTCATTCCCTCCATGCCGTGAGGCGTTATTGAAAATAGAACTGCCACTATTCACTCTACTGTCCCTACTGACAAACTAATCCACTCACAAAGGGTCAATTAAGTGTAGTCTTTAGGTCCAAACATGCTCACAATTTGCACAAGGATGAAATACGAATAAGGAAATTACTGTTTTTGAGTATTCACCACATTGTAGGAACTGAAATTGAATCATTTCATGAGTGGCTTTTTGCTTTGTGAGACCTAGAAATAAGGTCCCCAAAAGGTTTATGATTGTTTTTTTTTGGGGTTTTTTTTTTTTTAAATATGTGACAGTGCACATTAATGAACATGTGTTAGTACAACATGTAAATGCGCCAGAGTTAGCCATAGAGGCTAATTTTCATCTGTAGTCCCATTTGCAGGTTGATGAAAACATCAGGACATAAAACAGGCACAAAACTCAGTCCATACACATGACCACAAGGTGAGATACAATACAATAAAAAGGAACATACTAAAAGCACAACTATATACACAACATCATTTGAACACATCACACGCACAAGATTATTTAACGTCATGTCCACATGTTTGATTGTCCAGAATCCACACCTTTTTGAAAGCTGTGAAATGATGTCATGTTTCTGAGTTCTGGAGGGACCAGATTCCAAGAGTGAGCGGCGCAGACTGAGAAAGCAGACTGTCCAAATGAAGTCTTTCTAAATGGGATTTTGCAGTCTCCTCTGATCGACGCTGGAGTGTTTATATTTGAGCTCACTTGTATGAAGTCGTTCAATGGGGGTGGGGCCAGGCCATTAATAATTTTATAGCCCAGAATTGTGTCTGAGTAGATGATTAAATTATTCTAATTTAAGAATTCATATTTGTTAAGAATCTTACAGTAATGGTATGAATTACATTTTTGTTCAGTGTTTTCATAGTTTCTTTATAAAGTCTTTCTATTGGCTGCAGTGTGATCTTATTTGCCTGAGTCCAACTCGTCAGACAATAATTTAGGTAAATCCTTTTCCTCCTCCAATTAGATCAACAACATATTTAACATATGGGTCATTTAAGTTTAGGTTTAAAGCTTTTGTGTGTGTGTGTGTGTTTAAAAAAGTACATTTCAGGTTTCTTTCCAAGAGTGTACTGTAAAAGCAGTACTTTGAATAAAATGAGCTGATAGCAGCACTCTAATTGGCTGGGCTTGGGTGGTCTACACCAGTTTCACTTCACTGTCTGGAAAAAAACAGTTCTTAAGCTGTAAACACACCTAAAATTAATGCATGTGGATATTAAAGTGTGCCAGATTTTTGGTTTGTGAGAGCTTCAAATTTGTTAGACCGCTACATACCTTCCTACTTTCGCGGTGTGTCCAGGAAACGAATGCAGGTCAATGTTATTCCCTCACAAAGCGCTGAAACATACCTGGAGTGCCTATGCGTTTGGGTTTTGTTATTTAACTATTAGGGAATAGATGCTAAGCAAAGATTCTAATTAAAAGGGGCATGAAATGTGAAAAACTATTTTAAACAGTCACACTTGTTGATCACTTTCCTACTTCAGTCCCAGCATCCTAAATGTTCAACGCAAGTTTATAAGCACTTTTCACGAGTGTCTCTGAGCCCAGAGCGTCACGGAAGCTCCTTAAGACAAGGCTCTATAAATAGATGGAGAAAGCGCTGCGGTCTCATTTTCACTAGAATAGATGTTTTTACAATATATAGTTCTGCTTTACACACTTAAAACAGTAAAACATGTCCATAGCCAGAGAAGACTTGTATCTTCATCATGATATGGTCATTTCTTATCAAGTTTGTACTCTGTATCAACTAGTATAAATATACAAATACAAAATGTGCCAAGAATGTCAATTAATATGAATAAATCAATAAAATAAAACACGAAAATGTGATTAGTATTTTTTCACAAATTATTCAAAATTTCTAAAAAAAAAAAAAAAAAAAAAAAAAAAGGGAAGGAAAGGAAAGGAAAGAAAGAAAAAAAAATCTCCCAGGTTTCCAGCAGGCTTCGGTGAGTGACGGATGACAAGTGAAGAGATGCTGTCTAGTTTTCCAGGTCATTAGTAGTCAGCATTGTGGGGAGTAATGTAGCGTCTCTAATGCCCACAGAAAAGTCATGTACACTAATGATGTTGAATCACCACCCCAGGGCGCACGCTCCTCAACCCACTGATAGAAGTGTACTGGCACTGTCCATGTTTGTCACAGCCACATTTAAAGGGAACACTTAGAGGGTAATTACCGAAGTGGCAATGCGACACTTAGGGTTACATCTGCTACTGCAAGTCAACATGACAGATGGAATTTCTGTTTTGGGATTTTTGTTTGTTTTTGCTCGTTGAAGCTTAGCAGTGTTATCTGGGCCGCGTCCTCCGTCTTGTCTTGAGGTGGCTTGTCTATCACGAGGCCGCATTATGTTCACAGTTCAAGTTGCCTCCAGCCTGTCTGATGTATTTTAATTGGCCAGACAGACATACTTCCTTGCACTTTTAGTCTTACTTTTTTATTGGTTTTAAGTCATTATCTCCCCTGAGTTCAGTCTAAGATCACTCTTCTTTCAGCTTCCATTTTCCGAGGCAGGAGAGCTGAAGATGAACTCAGCTCATTTTTGAAGCAACAATGACTTTGAAGAACACCGTTTGTAATTTTGCTTTCAGCACCAAAGTCTGCCTTTCATACTGGGGTTCTTTTTAAGTTAGAACCTGTAAAACCATCATAAAGTTGGTACTTACAACTCCATTTGCTCCTTTTCCAGACAAAATGGATGTTAGTTTTTGAACAGACAGATACTCAGACACAATATGTCATTCACTTTAAATGGGAACCGCATCAATCGCCACATCGAGAGGCTGACTTTATATGATTGAATTATTTACAAGGTAAAGGTAAGGGGACAGGAGGAAAAATAAAACCTCTGCAGTTTTCACTTTGATTTCTTTTAAGACTCATTTCCCAATCCCTCTTCCAGTGTTTTTATGGAGAGACATACTTTTATTGTTTTGGAGCTATTATTTCCAGTAAAATAGCTCTGGCTTGCTGTTAGCTTCTCAGAGTCTTTATTAGTTTTTATAAGTGGCAATTACCCTTTAAAGGTCAAATAGCCAATCAAGCCACTTCCCTTCACTGCCACTTTTTAATGACCTTGGTGTGGCACACATTAAGGACTTAGGCATCAGTTTGAACCCTGCAAGACATGCTTAATGCTGCATTTTCATTCAACCTTTGACATGTATCCTTCTGCATTTGTCACATTTGTACACAAGAATGTTCAACAAGAATTCCAAAAGTACATTCCATGTTTCAAAACCACTCCAAAATGCCAGCCATTACAGCAAACAGTCGGTGGTCCTGTCAAGAGCGGCTGAACGAAAACATGCTCTGTAATTAAACATCAAACTGGCCTGTGTATAATTCTTGCGGAAAAAAAACTCACAATAGAAACGTTCAAAGCAAACTCCCAAAGGTCACTTCACCGAGAACAAAAGTATCTCTTCCATCTTTTTGCACGTGCAATCATAATCACAGAAAAGCTTCAAAGACAAGAGCGGGGCATTACGCACGGGCATATGAACACAACTCCAGGTAACGCTCCCCGCCCACACGCATGCCAATCACGCCGTTGACAGCTCTGTAATCAGCTGGTAATGACGGGACCCCCGCGGAAAAGGGGTTGGAGCGCTGGAGGAGAGTGAGCGAGTGAGCTGTCAAGCCGGGCCCTTCAAATCTACGTAGGGGGGCCCGCATCTGAATCGGATCACAGTGTTTTGCAATGAGAGCCTGTCAGGAGGACCAGGTGCCCGCTGAATGCCGCCCACACCACCTGGCCCGTGCCATCTCAGCCATCTCCGCTTCCTGCTTAGACCTCAGGATGCGAGCTGGAGTGGCGGGCGGGAGTACATTTACACCTCATCAGGCGCCTTTTCACTTACAGACACCGAAGATCTATTTGCAGCTGAAATCCTCGGCTGATTGGAGCGAGGACACATGCTGGGTGAGATCGGCTACCGATAAAGATATGCCAAGAAGACATAGATTGCAGTCATGAGCAGCAATACTGAAATGTGGTATAATCATAAAGCAGAGGGAGAAGATGATGCAGCTGCTGTGACGCATTTACTCCATAGCTGCAATGAACAAATATTCAAATCAAACTTTACATATTCATCTACATATGCTAAGACTTGGCGGAGTGTAACCTCATGTCTCATTTAACCTGATCTAAATCAAACATGCAACAGAAATCCAAAGTAATGTAGGGAATAAAAACCTAATTTAAGTCATAAGACATGGTTTCTTATTAGTTATTGATGTCTTCTTTCACACTATTTTGGGCGATAAAATGAAAATTGAGATGACAGTTTAATCATTAGTTTCCCTGAGACTGCATCTTCTTAATTTCCCTTACCTGCGCACGTGGGAGAGTATTAAAAAAAAAAATGCAGAACATGTAAACCAGGATTGTTTACATATTATTGATCGCATTGCAAAACTGACAGAAATATGAAAATCTCTCTAAATTCACATGAACAGGTATTTTGTGTCTTAATAAAGAAAATATGTATTGTTTAATCCAGTCATTGGCACAAGACATTTCAGGCCAATGTGTTTTCTCTGTCAATCCTACGCTCAGACAAATGCATTGGGCACGAGACCATTTCCCGCAAAGAAACATCAAATCAGAATTTAAATGTGCACAGTAATCTTCATAATGATACTTTTCAACAAACACAAACGTCTCCCGTATTAAACGTTATGCACTTTCTTCCTGTAAACTCTATGCTGTGCTGTCAAGTGTCCACCTCCATCTCCATGTGTGTTCCAGGGAATCAGGGACAGTGGAATTGATTGTGGCTGGACAGGAGGCAGGCAGGCAGGCGTGGAGTGGTGCCCGTGGGGCCGGACAGTGCTGAGTGAGCAATACTTCACCTGCACCGAAGACACACACACAAACGTTCATACATACAGTAAACACACACATACACACGGCCATTAAAGATATACCCTCGTCATCCAGCTCATTGATCTGAGGTAGCAACAGGGAGAAAAGGAAAGAAGAGAACAGCAGGAAGACAGACAGACTGAGGTGTTGACACGGAGATTTAACCTTCAAATAACTGTGAATAAATGTGAGCTGAAAAAGATCCTGCAGCCTCTGGTTAGAAGGGACACTGCTAGGTCACAAGGTAAGTGCTTAATGTCCGTTGCCCAGCATGGATTAAATAGATCTGCACTGTACATGTAAAGTCCTAACGTTACTTTTGATTTACAAGTAATAATAATAACTGTAACCCAATTCTTTTTCTTTTCCCAACACAGAAACGTTTGACGACTTTATGAGCACAACTTGCTTCAATGTTAAATTCAAACCTATGTCTCCTTCACACCAGACTTTCATAAAGAGTAAGAGAGACACTACTCTTTTTGCAGGAAGCACACATTTGCATTTTAGGACATTGTGCTAGTTTCAGTCATTCTCCAGGGACACGACTGTAGAAGTCAAGTGACAGATTGTCCTCTTCTGCCTCATGAACAGCTTTGGCAAAGAAACAAGCTCATATTAAAAAACTAAAGCGCTTTTGGTAATAACAATAATCATAACTAACAGCTCTATTGATTTTTATTTATGGGACAGATGGACATTAAAAAGCCTCATATTTAAGCTGAGAATGAATCAAGACTAAATGATGTGTCACTGGAATTTAGCTATTGCTTTTTCAGAGACTTGCACTAATCGACACAGGATCATAACTCACAGTAAAGAAGGAGGAGCTGGCAGTTTGGGCTCTTTATAAATGTCACATGCATCCACGCTTCAACAAATTCTATACATGACAACACTATCATGGAAATGTTATTTGAAATTTTGCCTTCTAAATGCAGGTAAACATAGTGTAAAGCTATGGTTATCAAGCTGAGTCATCTAAATATCTATGAGCATGTGACAGAGCAGAGTCATCAACAAAAAAACAACACCTTAAACAATTGAGTATAATGCTAAACACGGGCATTAGTTTGTTAACCACTCACAATTTTATTACAGTAAGCCTACAAGCATTTATGCAAGATTAAGAGAATATACCTCCCAAATAGGAGTACATTATCTGCATGCAACAAAAACATTCTGTTATGATTGGACAAAAACCTAATCCTATTTAATACAGCTGCATACATTATTAAGTGTGACGTAATGTAACAAGTGGCCTATTGTTGCATATATTAGTCCCAACAAATACACACCATTGTTCTCTACAAAAGCCACACCGCATGTTGAACTTCAAAGCTCGATACTCCAGCCGGGTCGAGATACAAAAGGAAACTGCCTACACAATAAAAACAAGCAGGAGCAACTCAAGCGAAAGTGTAAATCCCTGCTAATGAATCAATATGCTAAGTGAATGTGGGAGTGCTAATAAAGCCTGGGGGAGGGCACTGTGATGTGATGCTTCTGACGCAAAAGACAGCAATATTTTATCGGCCTGGTTGAAAAATAGAGGATCCAGCTTTGTATTTTACATAACCAACTTTAGATTAAAGCTGCACAAAACTGGAAAAATTGTGATATGCATTATTAAGTTGTGTGTTCTGAGAATATTGTTTGCTTGGTAAAGTCAAAATCTGTACCAAAACAACTCCAGGCAAGCATTAATGAAATTTTATGAACTTTACATAGACAACAAAACAACAGTTTGAGAAAGATTATAAGAAATTGTGAAACAAGGTGGTTATAATAACACTGAAAATCCAAGGGCAAATCTGAGTGAAGAGTTTTATAGCTATGGAGACAAATGGGACACTGATGGATGCAGATGAGATGCAGAGATGCATGACATCAGAGAGAGGCGTGCGGGCAGAAGGATGGAGATGGCAGCATCAAAGGAAGAATAATGCCAAATTTATGCTTGTCCCGCCTCTGCTTCAACCTCTGCGCCTCCATCAACAAGAGTGCAAACAGCACTGTGTCAACCTGAAGATGAGGTTTATGCCTTTCTTGTGGTCACTAAACTGATATACTATTATGGCTTTGTCAATAGGATAAGGCAGTGTATGTGTGTTAGGCAAACCCCAAGTAGTCTTAATAAACAAGAAAAATGTCTCTGCACCTTAATTTCTTTCTCTATTCATCTTCTGACATCATGTGTGGCGCAGTGCATTGTAAGGCTTCAAAGGGCTTTGTAACGCTCTCAGTTTGAGCTCTATTATATGAATTAGGGACACAATGGCATGTCATTTGTGTTTTTCTGTCAAACCAGCTTTGAATTTCACAATTGTAACTATTACAATAATTAAAAGGCCTCCCACTTCTACAGCATATCTTTGTAGCAGATGCAAGTTCGTCAATCTTTTGTGTTTTGAATTAAGGCCGCGCTGTCGAAACCAAGACGCGAACATGTCAAAGTGAAGACACATGGGTGCTAAAACAAGTTAAAAATGTGATGCTGATTTTAAGCAAAACAATTAAAGCACATCAATGGCATTAAACCAGACACATATATAGACGCTAACATTTCAATGGTCTATAACCTATATACTGTTTAAATCACTAGCAATTCAATTCAAGAAGATGTTGAATAAAACTGAAATTAACACACTGATTTTCCTTTCCCTTGAACAGAAAGCAAGTCATGCGTAATGTGCATACACACATTTGTAATTTTGTATATTGGTTTGGCATGTGTGTTCCTTCCAATGCAACCTAATTGACATCATGGGATTAGCACAGCTTTATCTCTATGGTGGCTGATTGAGAGTTTTATAATAATATCTTTATCTTCATCTTTCTTCGTCGTGGGGGCAGCAGTCTAAGCAGGGACTCCCAGACCTTCCTCACCCCAGACACTTCCTCCAGCTCCTCCAGGGGGATCCCGAGCCGTTCCCAGGCCGCCTCCTGGTGGGACATGCCCGGAACACCTCTCAAGGGACATCCACCCAGAGAGGGCAAGCCACCTTTTTCCAGTCGAGAACCATTGCTTCAGATTTGGAGGTGTTGATTCTCATCCCAGTCGCCTCACAGTTGGCTACAAACCGTCCCAGAGCATGTTGCAGGTCCTAGTTTGATGAAGCCATCAGGAGAAAATCATCTGCAAATAGCAGAGATGAGATCCTGTGGTTCCTAAACCGGAAGCCCTCCGACCCCTGGCTGCACCTATAAATTCTGTCCATAAAAATAATGAACAGAGCCAGCCAGTGACAAACGGTAGCCCTGGCGGACCGGGGAGCCTCTAGTAAAGGGCCCTGGACCCCAAACTCCCAGAGCACTCCCAACAATGCGTCCCAGAATGTTTTATCACACTTCAATACAAGTGGTTAAAAATGACTGTGATAGTCACACAGCACGATAGCCGAAGGGTTTGGATGCAGCACACTTGTTAACATCTGTCCTGCCTCAGCGCCGTTTCATTAATTTGTTTGCTGAATGACTTCCCCAATCTTCACTCCCGTTTTCTCCAGCTTTTCGTCCAAAGTGCTTAACAGTAATGACAATATGTCTTAGTCTGATTTAATTTAACAAACATCAGTTGTTGACATTGCAATAGTGATAAACACGTAGAACTACTTATACAAAATGTCAACCATTTGCATCCCATTTGAAACTTTGGCGCTTGATATAGTGTCTGTACGAGGCCTGAGATGAGAGAGTGGTTGGCTGCTGTAGTAAATCAGAGCTGACGAGTGACCTTTGATAGCCATAGACAGAAAAGGTTACATGAGCGCCGAGGAAAATAGGTCTATCTGTCACTTAACAGAGAGCTATAAATGATCCTGCCGTGGGCTGTATACTGTATGTATGTGTGCGGGTGAGTTTAGAAGTGAAAAGTAGGAGTGTCTACCTTCATCCACAAAACATTAACAGAAAATTGTTCTCTAAAAAGCAATCTATAAACTGCCCTTATCACACATAAAAGAGATAAAGCATTTGTGATGTATGAAGTGCCAGGTTAGCACAGGTATACCTTGTAAAATAATAGGGCCTTCACATTTAAATATAAATATGTAATATAGATCAAACGATGAAGACCAGGATGACAAAATAAACACAATGGGTTATAACTAAAGCAAGTAAACTATTCATCACTTTCATTAGCTACACTGCAGAAAAACAAAAAACCTTAAAAATGCAGGTGTTGCCCAATTTATCAAAGTCTTGTTGCATGTGATATTTCTAATCTTTTAGGCTTTAGTGTAAGGTAGGTCTTTAAAGAAGCTGTTATTATTCTAAATGGTAAAACAAAGCGTGAAGCAGTTGACCTTGCTTGATTGCAAAATGCGCTCCGGTCCTTAGAGTGCGCCGGGCTGATTGCTGACTCGCATGCTGCAGCTCAAAATCAGTAGCTGTTTCGACAACAGAGAATTCAACTAAGCCGTGTTTTAATAAGTTATGCAGTCTTTAAGGGGCTGGATGGTCAGACTCAACATCTTTGTGATTACTGCTGGCAACACTAATTTATGCCTCCAGTCACGCCGGTTGTATTTGCCCCTGATACTTCCCCCTAGTCCCCTATGCCCCCCTAGTGCCAAAAGAGCTAAATTAAGCTCAGTGTATTCTACAAACCTCAGCGACCCATGCTATCTAATAAAGTACTAATGGAGAGAAACACAAGCGTCTCATTAGGATCCTGCCAAAAGACACACACACACATACACACTCACTTAGAACTTTTCACTGGCTCCAAGCCGGACATTAATGATGTTCCAGCTGGTTTTAACAACTATTTATTTACTGAGGGGATAATTTTGCAGAAGCGCAAACCTGATGAAGGTGTTTGGGGAATTTGGGAGGCATTATAAATCAATTCTGTGGGGTTTTTTTCTTCTGAAGAATGGAAACCTACATATGTTTTCAGCTTTTGCGTTAGGGGTTACCACTAAAAATACACACTATATTCTACTATTATGTCAAAAGGTGTATTTAAATCCTTCATTTTCACTGCATTGATTGAACTCTAAGCTTGGAACTTGACTTTGTGACCTCTGATAGCTGTAGCTATTTAGTGGTGCACTTTCATAGATGTACAAAACAGGTGAAAGTGGTACTCAAAATTGAACTGACGGGTACAGAATTTTGATCGACAGCTCAGAATTAAGGGTTGATGAGAGGCTGATAAAAACTGACAGACACGCTACACAAAATAGTTGCATAGTAATGATGGAGCTAAGCCAATGATATTATAATCTGTCAAAATCAAGGCTGGTGTCACCTCTAAACTTATGGAACAACAACATACAATAGCGGTCTACTGGACCCTGACACAACGCCCAGAAGTCCAAATGACAAACACTTATTAAGCATTCGCCTGGGTGAGATTTGGGTAATGAACGGGAGTCAACAATGAATTATGGATCATATTCTAATGGTTGACTTACCCCTCTCATTACTGGCATGCTAATGTGGATGGAAAGCGAATGATTATCTGCATTATTAGTGAAGGGGGAAAGAGCAGTGGAGAGGAGCGTTTCCTGATGGCCAAGTCATCGCCACATCTATTCAGCGGGACACACTGAGAAAGCACAGTTAATATCCACAGCCCATGTTTTATTGTAGTGGAAATTACATTGTGTCAATACTTTTTCAGCTTTGGGCAATATTTTTCTTCCTATAAATGTGTTGAAAATGCCAAGAATTATCCAATCAAGTAATGAAATTCTGAGTGCAACAGCAAAAGCATTCACTAACAGCAGTTCAGCGCCAATCTGCACTGGCGTCCAACTGCTGTAATACATCAGAGTGCATGCATAGGCACCCTGCAGCATTTATCACTGCACTGGTCAAGGTGGAGACATCTCCTGCAATCCATCCCAGACTTTATTGGCACCAAAAGACTGGCTTTTATGCTATGCCCAGAGATTTATGAGCAACTAAGGCGTGTATTTGTGCATGCGCGTGGATGTATAAATTAGCAACCAGAGCGCGCCTCCTGCTCTGAAAGGGATCAGGCTGCTGTGTGCTTATTGACACCTCACCTCTCTTACAGTCCCGGCTTTACCCATCTAGCCTTCCATCCATCACTTTCCTTTAAAAGCCTGTTAGGAAACCCAATACCTTTCATTAGCACAAAAAGATTAGCTTTTTAGCAGGTGGGGTGTTTGTGCGCGAGGTGAAGAGAAAAAGAGCAGCAGAAACAGTGAGTGGGAGGGATAAATAAAGATAATCAGAGGCGCAAGGAGCCAGGCTGCCACTTAGCTTAACCTACAGCTCCACATCAGAGTACTCCAACACATGCTGCACACAAGACATTACAACAAAGACACTGTACAACTGCACTGCAAAAGAAAATCACTTCAGCACATACAGATATGAACTAAAATAGTACTGCTGTAAAAGACAACTGATGCAACGTGACAGTAGAACAGTTCGATATGATTTTACAGACACGGTTTGAAACATTTTCCTAGACTTTTTAAAATAAAATGTTTTCATCCTTGACATTTTTATGTGGAAAACCATGACCACGATTTTTCAGAACCAGATGTTATCTTTAATTATTATTATCATTATTATTATCATTATGGTTATTTTGGGTTATGTATTTATTTAAATGCACTGTATTACAAAAAGCTGTTATTGACATGGCCAATTTTGTTAAATGATTAACACAAAAGACATAAATTAAAATAACTGACTGCTCGAGTTTCTATACATCCAAGACCTTGAAGTCATAAGTATATTTTTAAATTTATCAACTGCTTTTTTTCTCTAAAGGTCAGTGAACAAACCGACAAAAACGTCTTTACCTGTCAATCTTCACAGTACATTATACATTTGCACATGACAAAATCTTAGTTAATAGAGAGCATTTTGGCACAACTTCCAGTCTCTTGGGGGCCATAAGCTTTTCATTCATTCATAAGAGGGCAGAAGAAGGTTCTCATTACCCACATTTTGATTAATCTAGAGGGCTTGCCAGGAGTACAAACAATCAGATTGCCTTTCCCCTGAGAGAGGGCTGCATCACTTACAGTTCGAAAACACACACTTATTTAACCCACTATTTCCCAGGGGAAATGGTCTTTAGCAACAGCAAAGCACTGTCCACACTCTTAGATGTTTTACCCAGCAGCTCCATCTTAAAGAAAACAATCTACAGAACAAGATTACAGACACATTTTAACCTAATGCCCATCAGCTCTTGGGACAGAGTAAAATCTATACTTCATCTGAGGAGCTGAGGTGTTTGTGCGCACGCAGAGTTTGTTTGTGATTAGCCCGGCCCCCCGCGGCTCACATAATCAGGTTACCGTGGGTGTACGTCTAATTCACAATATGACTACGTGCATGTGATGGTAAATGACAAGTACAGAGGTAGGAGCAGAATCGTGCGCACACACTCTCGCGGCAGAATTAAAGTTATTGATCGGCCCGTGGCATGCTCCCACACCGAGATCAGAGCTTAACCCTGATCAATGTCTAATCTGTTTGTTTGTTTGTTTGTCAAGCGGTCTCTTCTATGCATGATCTCAATTTTCATCCTTCTCTTGACAACGCCGTTAATATTCTTCAATTTCACATGTGGCTTTAACCCCATTAAGCATTGTCTGATGTATGCTTTGCAGGTGGCCTCTTACCCATAATACAACAGGCCTTCTATTAAGAGAGCTTTGACCTTGAGCGAAACACTGAACAGTCTCCTGTGGCTTGAGCACCTTATGAGATTAACGTGATGCAAACCTATGCTATAGGAAATGATGATTTGATTTTTTATTTAATTTTTGTTAATTAGCACATTTTTTTTTTCTCACATCTCTTTTCCCCCAAAAAATAGTACATTGTAAAAGTAGGATTCTGTGACAAAAATGAGGCAGCTGCACATTGTTCCGCATGTAATAACAAAATATATTCTCATCAAGCTGAGAGTAAGAGCCGAAAGCAGCGCTCTGATTGGCTGCGCTTGAGTGGTCCACCCCAGTTTCACTTTGCTGTCAGAAAAAAAAAAATTCTAAAACTGCGCCTAAAATGAATGTATGTGGATAATTAGACTAATTTAAAAACCTACTTCATCCTTTTGCGGTGTCTAAATCAGGGAGCTCAGCCTTAAGGATTGAATGCTCCACCTTATCGTTTGAACACAAAAGTTGAGAATTCATAAAACTCCATTGTTACCTTTTTTGCCTGAGAAGGTTGTCTATAAGATCTCAACACCACCTGTTGTAGCTATTTGAGTGTATATGACAGGTTAGATGTTAATTCACTAAAATGTATGAACATTTAGATTATATTTATATTATATTATAAGACTTTACTAAGCATTTTTTCTGTTTGTCCCCAGTTTGACTATTTTCGTAAAGTTTATAATGTCACTTCCTGGTTGGTTATGGGCAGCAAATATGACATAGGTGGAGGTAATTCCACAACTGTTAGCTAGCAACCATTTTGAAAACAAAGGCCAAAATCCATATAAATTACATAGTAGTTATGATTTGACAAACTATAATACCCTATAACACTTTTATCTTGTTAAATTACCATTTAAACGCTCAGAAAGATGCTTTAGTTTATTTTCAACTGTACGTCGCTTTTTGATGACATAGGTGGAGACATTTTAGAACTCAGCACTACTTTCTGTCATGTTAAACTTTAATTTTTCAAATTTTCAACTGCTACTTCACAGATGTCAACTATGATAAATATTTAACACAGGTGCCCTCCCACCGATCTAAGTCAGTATTACAGAAAAATGAGAACCTGTCATATAGACTTTAAGTTCATTATAGAGAAAACCTCACTCTCTCGTTCTGCACTTGCCTGCTTCATTTACACAACTATCAGCAGATAACCGCAGATTGTAATGTGACACTCAGAGTTTAAGAGGCGCTCGACATATTTTAATTAAGAAGTAAAAATTGTATTTGTCTTTTCAACTCAATAGCTTGTAGTAGTCAGCACAGAGAAGACCACAGAGTTTTATCTACTCTCCAAATATTAAGAGATTTGATTGGGCTAAATCTATTGGGATACAAGTAAATACTGACAACAGAACTCACTTCTTTGGTTTATTGTATTTACTCTTCAAGTTGAGAAGATGATGGTAAATCAATAAAATAATAATCTTTTCAGTGTCAGTGATGTTCAAGGGTGCACTCAGCATGGATTGCCTTGTTCAAACACGCATAGATTTTTCTTCATTACCTTTCTATGTACAATATGTTGAAAGTATGCCAAGTGTCGACTCCTAACAAATCCAATCCTGCCATCGACAAGAGGCAAAACAAACCACATTTTCTACTACAAATACAGATATATAAAAGAAAGCAGTGATAATAACCAAGTCTTGACAGAGAAACAGCCCCACCTACAGGACAACTTTGTTACCACCGACCGACAAAGACCCCCTCAGTAAGATTGCAATTTTGTTTCCAACTTTAAATTCTAGTGCATCTCTTTGTCTCAGCACATCTTAATGAGCCTCTTGAGAGTGCAGCCATGTGAAGCTGCTGTAAGAGGAAGCTACCTGTGTCTACCAGCAGTGTACAATGATGCACTCTTTTCTCCTCCTCAGAAACACTGGATCTGCAGATTTAGGAGGGACACTGCAGTACTTTGCTTGTGAAATAAGGGTGTTGTCTTACACTCTGTTGACTGTGTGACCACTGCCCTGAGGGGTTCAACATCCACTCATAAAAACTACCGTACTAGGCCGCATCTTAAAATATGGGTTGTGCAATCAGTCAAATTGAATCAAGATTTAGTCATTTCTAATTGTCAGTAATCATCTCGTATCATTTTAATCCTGTCAGTAAAGATATGTGGTTTGGAGGGGAGTTTAGACATCAGGGAGAATACTTTATCGGGAATAATCAATGAGGGCGAATATTGTGATATTTTTTTTAGTCAAATCACCCAGCCAGTTGTGTAAAAGTGTCTCAACTGATGACTTTTTTCTTAATCAGTATTACTTATCCAAGAGAGGGAATTATTTTTGTTATAGACATGCAAATTTCATCTAAAAATAAAGTTGCAAATCTAAAATAAATAATACATAACTTGTTAAAAACGATGGGGACCAAAATGACTTTGTATAATGATGAATCTGAACCTCAAAGTATAAGAAGATAAAAGAGTGCAGAGACTAAATGTCCTTGAAACTACAGAGAAACACTTGAAGAAGCACAGCGAGTCACCGTCATGTTGTGGTAGCAGTCGTTGTGGAAGTGTTGTCAGTAGCAGTTTACAATGTTGTAGTAAATGTAAGGTAAAAGTAGAGATGTTAAGATTAGTGGTTAATTAATAATCATGATTTTTCAGGTAACAATAGAACGATAATTGACGAAGAATAATAATTATTATTATTATCATTTCAATTCAATTCAATTTCAATTCAATCTACAATTTAAAAAAAGTACACCTACATATACAATATATGGCTTTTTACGTGGCTCTTTATATCACATCTTTTGCATTCTGAAAGTTTGATTTCATTAAGCTGGTAACATACTAACGAAGCAGTAAATTATTGGATTTAAAGATAATTTGTGACGTGTCAGTAATTGTGGATAATCATTATATCGTAATGTCTCCACTCACAATAATCGTGACATCCTTAAAGAAACTAAAGCATTGATGGTAACAGGAAAAAGTAATAATGCAATGCTATTCTATTAAGAAAATAAATACTTTTCTTAACTACTTTTACTTCAGAGAATGTCTCAGTACTTTTGACCACGGTGTTCTTTTTGTATGTCCAAAAGCTAAACCACACGACACCAGCTCCACTGAGATGAGAGATGACACAACACAACACATGGTGGGATATTGGCCGTGCACTCTAACCCCTTTCTGCACATGAACTTGCCTCTCAAATATCACTGAGTCCGAGCCCAGCAGGAAGACCTTTGCAGAACAAAGGAGTGCTCTGATAAGAGGTGGCTCAGCGGTGACACACAGCCTTTTCTCTCAACACTACAAAGACACCACATGCCCCGCTGGCCCGCCTGGATGCTGCCTCGCTCTTGACTTATCCCTCGATGTTGAAAAACATAGGTAACTGGATAAAACAAGGGACGATGGGGCTATGATTTTGAAGAGGGTCCAGGCCGAGTAATGGAAAAAGGGAAGCCATGGAGAGTGATGGATTTCCAAAAGTGATGGAGTGACTGAGAGGGTGAGACAGTATAACCTTGACAAGGAGGGTAATATTTCATTCAAACTCAGCCAAGTGTGGTCAATAAATGTTGGGGTGTAACACATGAATTACTTCAGGAACAAGGTAAAGATTAATTCATTGCATAATCTGGCTTTGGAGCTGGGAGTATTGTTTATTTTTAGCATATTTTTTAAAGGATAATAATAACAAATTTTCTTTTGAAAATATGCAAAAAAGACATACCATAATATTTGTGCATGCTTACCTTTAATTATAGTGTCCAGGGACTTTTGTGCGATACTTGTACTTCAGCCACAGCATTTACATGTTTCTCGTGGATTGCCATAATACCGTCTGATTTTTGTCACTGGAATAATCCAAAGATATTGAGATCTTGATTTATGTCAGTCTCGCCCACCCCTTCAATCACAAACTCACGATTGAATTCACATTGACAACACTAAAATTATGTAGGAACAAGCTGATTAGTAAATATTTAGAAGACATTGAGTATAATTGGACCACTTCTCATACTGTTAATACTGAAACTGAATCAACCCAAACACATGCCCTTATAAAGTAATCACAGGAAGGGAACAAAATAATAATATCCTGTCTTCTAAAATATTTACTTCCACCACAACAAATATATCCATGAACATTCAGCCATGCCATTTTCATTGCACCTAAGCATGTCCAAAATTCTCAGCCAAATGTTGTGTGTGTAAAGTGCTGGCAGAGATACAGAGGTGTGAGACAGATGTGTGGGTCATTACTGTAATCGCTCCATTTACTTCATCTACCCCGAGAGGGACGGCTGGTCAGCGCCATCTGGACATGCAACCACCAGTGTATACACGGCCAGCGCCAGCCATAGAGGGCTTCAGGAGTCGTCAGCCAGCTACTGAAGGGAAGCCTCAAAAATGATCATTATGCGTAGACGGGCATCTCCATCCCTCCCTGTAGTGACATTTTTCTTTTCTCTCTTTTTAACAAATCCTCTGCATACTCCCACAAGACCATCTGCCTCAGACATACAGGAATGTGCCTTTTCCCCATAAGACTAGGACAGGAAAATGGAAAAGGCCGTGGTGAATGGGAGCACTGAGCAGGCTTGTTCCAGCCTCCTGAGAGGACGGTCACCACGAACAGAACACATGCGCAAGTGGTTAAAAGATAGAGTCCGTGAGCTCATCTACATGTAATTTCCTGTGAAGGCTGAAGACGTAGAGCAAGGTGATGAGCAGAGGAGTGGCTGACAGTGTGGGTGAGCCAGGCTGAAGCTCTGGACTCGAGAGCCCGCCGTGTGATTGTCAAGCAACATGTTGTCATGGAAACGACACATGTCGAGAGACAAGAGAGAAGAGAAATAATTGAGGGAGAGGATCCAGGTTTAAATTATAACATTGTGACATCAAATATATTTTGGTGTCTGAAGTGAAATCCATGCACAGTATGGTATCTCAGTTACAATGACAGACAATGGGTTTTAATAAAGCTGCTGGTAGAATATGACTGGAATAATAATAATAACTATTATTATTATTATTATGAATACTAGATGAATTATTTTTCTATGAATGGTGAAACACTAAACCTTTACGCAGCCATAGATCTTGAATTATGTGTTCTCTCGTTTGTATTCTATTTGCGTCACACATGTCTTGAACATCCATGTTCTTTCCCTTTGTCTCTCCATTGGCTCCCTCTCCTGCTCCACTTATCCCCCTTGTCCAAAGATCTCTTTTTCTGGCCTCGCTCCCTCGATCCCTGCAGAGCCAGGCTGACATTGGGCATGAGGTCAGTGAGATGGGCAGACTTGCTGGTGCTGTCAGAGGGCTCAAATGGGCTTAGATACAGTGTGCAGAGACACCCATGGGACACTCTCTAGCCCTCAGCCTCAGACACAGACAAACTCTGCATTTACAATGACTCAAGTATTTGTGACGTGATAGAGGCAATTGACTCCACATACAAAAACATTTATAATGCATTTGCAAGTCTAAATAGACAATTTCAACATTAACAAAACATTCAAATGTATTTGACAACTGCCATGGATCATTGTTAAAGCTTGTATTGTCAACTCAAAGAATTGTTAAGCAATGACTCTTTAAACATTTAACACCTGCAGCAAACTGACCAGAAGAATAACTTTGCTTGGATGAACATTATCTATTAGTATGAAAAAACATAATCCTATTTGAGAGAAGGTTAGCAAAACTCTTCAATGTCAACTCAGTAAACAAAGTACTTGTTTTATTTAAGATACGATAATAATTATAAGTAATCCATGTATAAATATTAAACTTTTAAAAAGGGCAATGATTGCAGTGGTATTTAAGTAACACAGTTATGTGAAGTCTTCCATTTTTCCACGTCTTTTACATAAATAGCAGAACATCTGTAAAAGGATGTCATGGATAGGGTCACTTTGGATTACTGTTGAAAGATGCGGCTGCTAAAACTGTGCCACACTACCCCCATGTGGCGATGAGAAATACTGCAAATTCAAAGCATCAACAGCAAACTTGTTGCATTTGTAAATACATTTTAACAGTGCACAGCCTCAGCCTCAGTGCACACAGCCATACCCAGGTGTAGTGTTGGTACCTGTCCACATGTTGTCTCCTCTAATCCAGCCGACAGCTCTGGTTACAGGATAAGGTTCCAGGTCATGCGAGCTGCACAAATAGCTTCAGTCACACAGGAGCCATATCACTTTTCCAGTTTGAGTGGTCTGCGCAGAAGAAAACAGATGTAGATTTGACTCTTCTTAGGATCAATTGTGTTTTCTATTGTAGTATTATCAGGACGTTGTCAGGTAAGCAAGTATAACTTTCTAAAGTCTTTTTGTTCAATAGTTACAATTGTACCCCTTTTCTAGTGGATTCCTCATGATGGGAGAGGCTCCAGACAGTGGCAAAAACAGTGCACGTCTGGGCAGCAATGGGACTGGGGGTGTGCGTGTGCCCCAGGAGCCCTCTCTCAAAGTCGGAGTGGTGTTGGATGAAAGGGTGGACTTCCTTCGGGAGCAGGCTTTCTGTGTGCTACGGGTTAAGACGGATAAGTGGAACCGCTTCATTGGAGCAGAGGAGAACCAGAAGATTATACTGGATTTTCTAGACCACATCTGGACCAACCGCCTGTTGCTCTTCACTGGACCAGGGGGAACTCTGCACGCAGGGGATGCTCAAGTAAGACATAATGACTGTGTTGCTTTTCACTGTATTTCACATGTATTGTTATTTAACATTAACTGTTTTGTATTTAAATTTTACTATAAATCAGGCAGGACCCTGTCAATATATACCTTTTACAGCCAACCAAATTAGATGCATTTGATGACATGGCTACTAGATAAAAATATTCATTTAAGCATATATCTGCATCCATATTAATGCATTGTTTTGAAATAAGTCATTACTTATTTCCGGTGCTTTCAATGCTGTTGAAAGCATTCCTACTGTTTTTGCATCTGTGAAGATGTCCCCTCCCTGGAAGACCAAAATATTATGTGTGATTAAAAGAGGAGTTAAACGGGTCTCCCGTGAAGAGTTTAAAAACCAGCTGAGACTGGGGGAAGTGCCAGGATACCCAATGGAGCACCTTCCACTGGTCATTTCAGAGGTACGGCCTGAGTAACACACATGAACTGAGCATACTTACCACCAGCTATCTATACAGGTGCTTGTGTCCGTGCTGTCCAACGGTCTAAACCACGAGGACTGGCCACGAGTGGTGTCAGAAGACATCCACAGACACCTCGAGAGACTCAGGAGTAAAGTAGTGACGCTCCGAGGGCGCGCAGAGGGGCGCACACTTCTGCCGCTGCCGCTGTCCGTGGAGAGGGCCCAGACTCGGGACATCGCACTAAGGTGAGTAATCCAAAAACACATGTGGCCTTGACACGCAGTTCAGATCTTCTAAAGGACTTAATATTTTAAATATTGGCCCAATATGATTAATCAAAACAGCTGCAGGGGCAGAAGCTACTTGAGTTTGAGCATCATGATCAACGCAGCGTGTTGCAAATTGCGCGAAAATGCACCGGATGCACAAATTTATTAAACCGGATATCAAACGTATTCCTATTTAAATATTGACTCATTTGTGCATTTTGTCTTTATTTGGTTGCTTGTTTCTTTGTTTCTTGTTCTTCTACTTAGCAATACAGCTCTGTGCACCTGTTTGTCTCTTCCAGCCCGACTGGTTGGCCCGTAGACAGGGGATTGTTGTACTCTATAGAAACTCTTATTATTCAGTGGTCTGGGCAGATATGGACCGTGCTGCAAAAAGACTCAGGTGCAATGCTCCAAGGGGGAGACCACCCAGTCCCCAGCGTGGAGCTCCAGTTCTGGTCTGCTCAACGAGAAAACCTTCGGGGCATTCAGTCTCAAGTAAAACCAAGTTGTTATTTTAGATGTGGTGGCTTTTACATTAATTGTCATTTCATAGAACAAATCTTTCTAAATTATTTCTGAGAGTGTGGTAATTTTGCCATTTGTTCATTTTAGATCCAAAGTCCCAAAGTGCAAAAAATCATGGACATCCTGAAGAGGGTTGAAAGCAGTTACTACTATGCTTTCCAGGATATCTGCCGCAAAGTCGATGATGGTCTCCTGTCTAATTAGATTAACCTTTATACATGCATTACTATTAAATCAATAAAATGATGTGTATGTTTTTAGCGGTGCTGGAGGCAGACGACATCGACCTGTATCTTCGGCCTCTGAGGAGGATGATCAGTAACTTAGAAGAGAGAAGTTTCCCAAATACGGAAAGCCTCCTGCATCCTCTCTATCACACTCTCTGTCTCATCTGGAGCCACTCCAAATACTACTGCACTCCACAGCGCATGGTGGTGCTTCTGCAGGAGTTCTGCAACTTGATCATTGAAAAGGTAACCCCTTGTTCTGAGAGATGAAGTGAAGCTTAAAACATTTACCTGCTTTTGATCTTATACAGGCGTTTGCATACTTGATCCCTGAGGAGCTTTTTAAAATGGAGTTGGAGGAAGGCGTGGAGCGTGTCCAGATTACAATCTCAGTTCTCCAGACTTTCAAGCAGCTGTTCCATACGTACAGGCAGCAGGTGCCCCAGTATTACAAATACAGCTACTTAGTGAAGCTCTGGGACTTTCCTGCTTCACTGGTGTTTCAGCGCACAGATCGCATCATGCAGAGGCTGCATATGGTTGAGGTCTGTGGTGTTTTATGAGAGAATTATTCTAAAATTAGGTGGTTGTCAGATACTCATTTTAATCTCTCATTCACAGGAGTTATTTACAACAGCTTTGGACTTTCTGAAGTTGGAGAAAGTTGAACTGGGTGGATCCAGAGGGAAAGTGTTAAATGAGATGGTTTTCACCTTGAATGAGGAGTTTCACGACCGATGGAGAGCCCTCAGAGAAAGCAAATATGACCCTTTAGACTACACCAAAGATGTGAGAATCAGCTAAAAATACTATTTGATACATTTTATTCAAGTAAAGACCTTCTGGGTTGCAATAAATTGACAATGAATAAATGTTACAAGCAACCACGGAATAATAATATACTGTAATACAATTATTGACTTTGCCCAGCAGTGAAGTAATTGAAACGCAGTCAAATAAAGTAGTTGCTTGGCAACAAAGCAGAAGGAGCGTTTTGACAGTTTACAATTTTTAACTTTTTCATTTGTGTAATATATCAGTAATTCTTTTGCGTGACCATAATAATTTGTTAATTTGGCAGAAGAG
The DNA here is from genome assembly GCA_019453435.1 of Rhinogobius similis. Taxonomy (NCBI): domain Eukaryota; kingdom Metazoa; phylum Chordata; class Actinopteri; order Gobiiformes; family Gobiidae; genus Rhinogobius; species Rhinogobius similis. The sequence continues at coordinate 21,592,212 of CM033632.1, read as the reverse complement.
AAATAATCTATCAGTGTGACCACAGTTTGTTTGTTTTTTTTACACAGGATTTTGTGCAGCATTATAAAACATTTATGGAGCAGACCAAAGATTTTGACCAGAGACTGGGAACAGTTCTTAATCTGGCTTTCCAGCACTCCAAAAACCTCAAATCCACCTTTAAGGTTTTCTTAAACACCTTCTCTCAAAGTGGTGGTTTGATCTTTGCATCACGCATAAACTGTTGCAGAATTATATTTATTTTGTCAATTTCTAAAATGTCTTCTTCTTTCTTTGTCTTTTTAGTTACTGAAAATATTTGGAACACTGCTTGACAGACCCAGGATCCACCAACTGTTTTCTCCAAACTATAATGTGGTGTTAGCTATGTTCAGTGAGGAGATAGATCAGTGTCAATTTATTCTTGATCAGCACAAAGACCAAGTAAGAGACTTAATGCTCCACACATCAATAATATAGACTTATCATGACAATTGCATTTCAGTTGCAGTCTGGCACGGTAATCTTGGGGAAAAACATGCCATCAGTGGCTGGAAATCTTGAGTGGTCTCAAGAACTTCGTAAACGTATTCTCACAAACAGGAGCAACCTTTGCCAGCTCGCCCAAATGTATGACTCTTTATCTTTTAGCACATTCATGAAAAAGTTAGCACAGCCTACAAGATTTTGTACGTTTGTCACAGTAAAATGTTGTCTTTTATCAAACCATTTTTTACATTTGTCAAAGGCAGTGTAAATATAGAATGTATCCAAAGACAGGTGAAGCTACATTTTATATGTACATAAGGTGATTTTGTCCAAGTGCCTTTGTCAAAAACTAAAAAGAGTTTGGTGATTGGTAACACAGTCATAGGATTAATATGAAATATGTAAGAAATCAAGCAGATTGACTGTATAGTTCTAATATCATTACTGAACAAATACCATGCCCTTCATCTGATAAGGCCTCTTGGAAGTGCAGAAGATGATGAAGTTTTACAGAGGTGTGAGCGTATGCTAACGGCCTTAGACCAACATGATGACGAGCTCTTCAACGAGTGGACAGTGGGGCTGGAGGAAATGTGTCAGAAACATCTGAGTGATCCACTGGTGATTTTAGACCAGGACACGGACATGTTCCAGGTCAACTTCAGTGCCGTGGTAGGTTGGTTCAAAATATAGACAATCATCAAAGCGTTCCCAAGATTATTTTTATTTTTTACTGTTAATATGCCCCACAAGTTAACCTCTGTATTGAGAGAGGTGAAGTATCTGGGAATCCTAAAAAATCAGAACATTCCTAAAGCTGCTCTGCACCTCTATTCCAAACGTGAGCGTCTCCACATGGTGAGTAGCTTACTCTGGTACCCTGCTAAATGTTTTATCTTCAGACAATTCATATAGCACATTTTCACTCTGTTCTCCAGTACACACAGACACTGACCTTTATTACTCAGTGGTACAACCAGCTGCACAGCACCATCCTGGCTGTGGAGCAGGGGCTGGTCAAAGATGAGCTGGACAGGGCAAGGAAGCAGCTCGAGCCCGCTGTGCGAGAGTTAACCTGGGCTCAGGACGATCTGTGGCCCTACATTGAGAGCACACAAGACCTTTTAAAAGTACTGACTTAACCTTTGCTACCATTCCATAACCATAATGTGAAAGAAAATAGATAGAAAGTAGATAGTTAGATTGTGTATAAAATAAGTTGTGAAAACAGATGTAACTAGTTATAATCGTTATAATCATTCTACTTGCTGTTGTCAGAGCCTCTCCAGTCGAGTCCAGAAGAGCAAAGCTAACGTGGAGGCCATCCATGTTCTTTTGGGGAGATTTAGTCACCGTGCTTTTATCACTAGAAAAAGCCGCACATCCACTCTGCTCAGCTTCTCTGACATAGAAGACAGTGTTACCAAGCAGCACACACTTATCAGCAATACGGGAGAAGAGATACACAAATTAGTGCAGGTTTGTTTACATCTCTCTATATTTGTCCCACTGTAAAAAGCTTTTGAAATCAATATGTTGGCTCTATTCGCAGGAGAACCAGTCTTTGCTTGGAGTGACAGCCTTGGAGAGCTCACAATGGCAGGCATATACAGACTATGTGGACCGTATGATCCTGTCAGGCTTCTCTAGTGCAGTGCGCTGCTCCCTGCAGTACCTCATTGATAACACAGACTCAGAACAAAACATTTTGCCACTGTTTGGCCTCCAACTAGTTCTCAATAACAACGAAATGACCTTTGATCCCTGTCTTGACTTCGGGCAAACTGGCAACTTTTATGACATTGTGGATAAGATGGTCACCAACATCACAAAAATTGCATCCTTTATTCCTCGTGTGGCTAAGCATAAGATATTCGATAATTATCAGGTAAAAATGTGCTTTTTTTGTTTTTAACTTCCGAGAGAGCAGTGTTATCTTTGACTGACACGTAAACTCTTGTGTGTCACCTTGGTTTTGTAGAGGGACATCAATGAAATGGAGGATTTGTCTGAGATGTGCCGCACAATCCGTTCAAGGGCACGAGCTGCTATTGCCAAAGTAAAGAGAGGATTTAATATCTGTTTTATTGGCCATCTAGGTTTTTTTTTTTTACTATGTTACTGTTTTTAGGTCAAAGAATACCAGGGCTCGTTTGCTAGTTATCGTTACCTCTGGACTGATGATAGGTAGATCATGTTAAATTATACACTTGCATAGACAGATTGTGTTGTGTAATTAATTTGTTTATTATTATTATCAGGTCTGAATTTATGAGGCAGTTTTTGCTCTATGGCCATGTGCTAAGTACTGAAGAAGCTGAACTTTACGCTGACTATGAATTGAAGAAAAATCCACCCACGCTGGACAACTTTAAAGAACAAGTGAGCATATCTTCCTTGGACCTCTGTACTTAATAACTTATATTAATATACGGTACTTTGTTTTCCAGATAAACATGTTTGAATGTCTGTATGAGCGCGTCAGTAAGATGGAGGACTGCAGGGTGTTTTGTGGATGGCTACAGCTGGACATTTCACCATTCAAACACACACTAATGAATGTGATCAAAAGATGGAGCTGGATGTTCAAGGAGCATCTGCTTAACCACGTGAACCAGAGGTAAGACACAAATGTACAAGTAAAATATAAAAAACAATACAGTATATAGTGAATGCTAATACAGATATTTTTAAGAATCCAGAGCAGCCTATGGCCGATAAACTGTCACTATTTTTGAGAAAGTTATAAAGGGCAGATTTGGAGGATTCTCTCCAAATTAGAGGATATGAAATGATTACTGTCTTACAGTGCTATGTATTACATAAGAAAAAAATATAGTAACAATATAATAATAATTTAAAAAAACAATATCTATTGCAATGATTTTTAGACATCCATAGTATTGTTTCCTTATTGTAAGACAGAAGGTTTTGTCCAGTGCTCTATTAATATGGACTGAAGCTAATGCTGCTGACTGCGACTGAATACCTACATCAAAATGTATTTTTGTAATGTTTTCTGTTACATGGCTCAATTGGAATACTGTACTCTGATTACTTGGACTAGAATTAAAACAGCTTTATGTTTGTTGCACCATTTGTTATGCATTTACTTACCACTAATCTCACTAATACTTTGCATTTTGCGTGATAAAATACTGCAATGTATTCCTTTGATTTTAGAAAAGTAACTGTATTCTGCATACCACCAAATCAAAGAGTAACGGTACGAAATACTGTTACTTACATTTTTTATTCTAAATATGTATTTTTCCCATGTATTTACTTACTCCCCAAAACTGGTTGTATTAAAATTGGAATCAGTTAGGTTTGTAGATTGTGGACAAATGTGTGTTTTTCAAATACTCAAACAAACAAAAGTGTGGCTGTTTGCTCAAGTGGTAGAGATCTTGGGACAAAGATCAAACTGCACAAAACATTGAAAACCCAAACACTTCAAAATAGTATGAGGAAGTTTAGCAGACCAAGGACTCAAAAACACTCTGACGGTCTCAAGTTAAAACAAAACTGTAAATCTATTAAACCTTTAAATATAAACTATTAAATCTCTGCCATGCCTTCTTCAGAGTGCATGCACTCCTAATATTGGCCTTTGTTGGAGTTTGAAGGCAGGAGAGCCACTATGATAAAAAAAAGTCCAAATATGGGCTTGGTCTATCTGTAATTGTAATTGTCTTTAGATGGCTTACCTCGTCTCTATTTTACTAAATAAAATAACCTCATTATATAATGTTTTTGCCCCCTAGCGTGAGGGAACTCTCCACTTTCGTCCAGGAAACGACCCGAGGGCTCTCAAAAAAAGTATCCGATGGTGATTATGCTGGACTTGTGGACATCATGGGACACCTAATGGCCATGAGAGACAGGCAGATAAGCAACGATCAACTGTTCAAACCTCTCAAGTCCACTGCCGAGCTGCTGAAAACCTATGGACAGCAGCTACCAGAGAGTGTTTACATCCAGCTTGAGGTATGTGTGTATGTATATGTGTAATGATTCTATCAAATGCAATGTTGTGTTTGATCACAGGAGCTCCCAGAAAAGTGGAAAAGTCTGAGAAAAATTGCATTCACAGTCAAACATGAAGTGGCGCCTCTGCAGTCTAATGAGGTTTCAGTTATACGCAGGAAGTGTGTCCGGTTTGAGGTGAGGCTGTGTGTGACCTGTATAGAATGTCACTGTTGCTGCCCCTAACAAAGAGCTCAATAGCTGACATGTAAACCCTCTCATTTTCTTTAATGCATTATGTATGACTGATAGCCATGACCCCTACCTTGTCATGTGGACATATCTTTTGTGTACTAGTTATTGTCTACATTCACTGAACCATACTTTTGCTTCTAGGTTAAGCAGCATGAGTTCAGAGAACACTTTCGAACTGAATCAATTTTCAGGATAAGTGTGGAGGAACCATATAGGAAAATTGATACTGTAATGAAAATATTTTTTAATTCTTTCATATTTGCCAGTATATAAAACAAAAATTTGAAGGGGCTATACATTTTTATATTGTCCAGTGTCATCGAGGAGTAGCAGTAATGGAAACTGAAATGAAGAAGCTTCAGGACACTGCAAATCTGTTTGAGGTCAGCTTTCCAGATTACAGACAGCTCCGACAGTGCCGTTCAGACATTGTGTTGGTCAAGGCTGTTTGGGACATGGTTATCTTTGTAAAGGTATAAATCATTATATATTTATTATTCAGATATCTCAGTGTTTAGTTTGCATAGTAATAAAGGGGAATCTTACCCTTCAGACAAGTATTGAAGATTGGACTAAGACGCCATGGAAGGAGATCAATGTTGAACAAATGGACATGGAGCTTAGACGTTTTGCTAAAGTAAGAATTTGTTCCTAATTTTATCTTTTCCTAATTTTGTTGTAATTTTCTCTTCTGGTTAAAGGAGATGAAGCTGTTGGATAAAGAGGTGCGAGTGTGGGATGTGTACACGGGGCTGGAGTCCACAGTAAAAAACATGCTCACATCTTTGAGAGCAGTGAATGAACTGCAGAACTCTGCTGTCAGGGAGCGACATTGGCAGCAGCTTATGAACACCACCGGGGTAAGGCTACCAGAGATTTGTAAGACTACTAACATTTGTAAATGTTTTTGCATGTTTGCGTTGACATTTGATGTATTATTATTTATTTATAGGTAACATTTGTGATGGGGAAAGGCACTACCCTTGGAGACTTGTTGGAGTTACAACTCCATCGTGTGGAAGAAGAGGTCAAAAACATAGTAGACAAGGCTGTTAAGGAAATGGCTATAGAAAAGGTGAGTGTCTACATTTTACATAAATAACATTTGATGTAACTTTTTTCTTCTTTTTTTCTGTCTTCTCCCAGGTCTTGGCAGAGATAACCCAAACATGGAGCATGATGTCATTGTCCTATGAGACTCACAACAGCACAGGGATGCCTCTGCTCAAAGCAGATGAGAACCTTATAGAAACATTGGAGGACAATCAGGTCAGTCTGAGTTTTAGCTCTTCTGAATGTATATTTGTGCGCTGCACAAATTGCCTGAAACTTCAACTGAGATATCATTTACCTGTAGGTTCAGCTGCAAAACATCCTGATGAGTAAGTATGTGGAGTATTTCCAGACAGAAGTGAGTGGATGGCAGAGGAAGCTCATGGTGGCAGACCTAGTCATCTCATCCTGGATGTCAGTGCAGAGAACATGGGCTCATCTCAATAGTATCTTCACCAACAGTGATGACATCCGCTGTCAGCTGGCCAGTGATGCTGAACGCTTCCAGGGAATACACAATGACCTTCATGTGAGACATGAATATATATATTTATGCCGGTATAAATCCAACAAACACACTGTTTGTGCTTATAAGTGTTTTATTTTTTCTTTCCCATAGTCTTTGATGACTAAGATGATAGAGAATTGTAATGTTGTGGAGGTGACCAACCTTCCGGGCTTTTTGGAGAACCTTGAGGCCTTGCAGCAGAGACTGTCTGTATGTGAGAAGGCACTGGCTGAGTATCTGGAGACCAAACGACTCACATTCCCCAGGTTTTATTTTGTGTCTGCCTCCGATCTGCTCGAAATTGTCTCAAAGGGAACACAACCCAAACAGGTGATCTTCACCTTCTCTGTATTACATACAGTAGTTTATATTTGTCTAATTGTACAATTTTCATTATTTATGTCTTTATATTTTGTAGGTGACAAGACACTTGTTGAAGTTATTTGACAACATTGCAGACCTACGCTTCACAGACTCAGAGCGAGGTGGCGGCAAAGAGGAGGAGGGGGTGGCAGTGGCGATTGGCATGTATAGCCGAGAAGGAGAGTATGTTCCCTTCTCAGAGGCTTGTGTGTGTGAAGGACAGGTACCGGACATGTCTGCTGACAAGATGTCATTACTGTAGATATTTTTTTTTTTTAGATTTTTTTTTTCCCCAGGCAGAGTCATGGTTAGGTGCATTGGAGAGCATCATGCGTAGTACCGTTCAGAAAGAGATCCAGGAGGCGGTGGCGGCATATGAAGACAAACCTCGAGACCAGTGGCTCTTTGACTATCCTGCACAGGTTCATACAACATACAACATACAACTTAATATTTCTATTCTTGTTCTTTTAGACAGTACTTACTGTCTCACTTTTCTGTCCCATGTGTAGGTGGGCTTGACTGGAAGTCAGGTGTGGTGGGCCACGGATGTAGAAATAGCCTTTGAGAGAGTCGAGGAAGGGTTTGAAACAGCCCTAAAAGACTACAACAAAAAACAAGTAATATTTGCTGCATTCTTTTACAATCTAATTCCAAAAGTCTTAAAACAAGTGCATGTGTGCGTGCGTGCGTGTTTACTTTACAGGTCACGCAGCTTAATTCACTAATCCACATGTTACTTGGTGAATTAACACCTGGAGACCGACAGAAGATAATGACAATCTGCACTATTGATGTCCATGCTAGAGATGTAGTTGCTAGTCTGATAAGTCAAAAAGTAAGCAACACAAGATAATAATACACACTTTACCTCATGATAAAGTGAATATTCATGTAAGGAAGATTTAGAGACGTATCATGTTTTACAATTAACAGGTTACAACAGCTCAGGCTTTTTCATGGCTTTCTCAACTGCGTCATCGTTGGGATGATGAAACCAGGCATTGTTATGTGAACATTTGTGATGCCCAGTTCCAGTTCAGCTATGAGTATCTGGGAAACACTAACAGACTGGTCATCACCCCACTCACTGACAGGTGCATTTGTAGTCTGTCTGTCTTTTTATATCTAGTATGGCAAAATTGAAAACTAAAATTACTACGAGGGAAACCAACGTTCTATTCAGACTTTTAGTCTAAATTTTAAGATTTTGTTTCTGATTTGTGAACATTCTTATTCAGGTGTTACATAACCCTGACCCAGTCCCTTCACTTGACCATGAGCGGCGCCCCCTCTGGCCCAGCTGGAACTGGTAAAACAGAGACGACTAAAGATTTGGGGCGATCCTTGGGCATCATGGTGTATGTATTCAATTGCTCTGAACAGATGGATTACAAGGTGAATATGGTATCGCCTTATTTTTTGTTGATTTCTTTTTCTTTTTACTAACTTAATTTTATCCAATACAGTCAATAGGCAATATTTACAAAGGATTAGCTCAAACAGGAGTGTGGGGATGCTTTGATGAATTCAACAGGATTTCAGTCGAAGTGTTGTCTGTTGTTGCCGTGCAAGTCAAAACTATCCAGGATGCTGTACGCAACAAAAAACACAGGTAAATAGAAAAAAATCATCACACAACACACAAAAATGGTAATTTCTGCTACTTTGTATCTTAGATTTTATTTCTTGGGGGAAGAAATAGAGCTGAAACCAACTGTGGGCATCTTCATCACTCTGAACCCAGGTTATGCTGGTCGAGCTGAACTGCCAGAGAACCTTAAAGCACTCTTCAGGTTTAGTTTTCAAAATTATACTATCTATTTATTTATTAATCTTTATTTATACAGCGAAGGCCCTTGAGAGCAAACACTCATTTGCAAGAGTGCCTTGTTAACACAAGATAAACATTTGACTTTTGTTTTTAAAAAGACTTGTTACACGATAAAATTCTATACATTTTGTGTGACTGCTGTCGACTCTGTTTTCAGGCCCTGTGCAATGGTGATTCCTGACTTTGAGTTGATCTGTGAAATCATGTTGGTGGCAGAAGGTTTTATAGATGCTCGTCTTTTGGCACGAAAGTTTATAAGTCTCTATACCCTCTGCAAAGAGCTATTGTCCAAACAGGTACAGCTGTATACATACAACTGTATGTACACACCATTGCCAAACGTAACACGGATTGTTAAAATGTAACACAGTTAGCCCAAATGTTCCACATCTTTTAAGTCATAAATAATGTTTTCTTTGTTGTCAAATGTATCTGTTAGGATCACTATGACTGGGGATTGAGGGCCATCAAATCTGTCCTTGTTGTGGCTGGATCTCTGAAGAGAGAGGACAGGAGCAGACCTGAGGAACAAGTGTGTAGATTAGAAACAAGTGCAAATATTAAATTATTTGTTCTGTGTGTTGCTGCTTGGTTAATGTGAGGCTTTAAATTTTGGTAATGTTTTTTGGTCCTCTCCTGTAAAGGTACTGATGCGGGCCTTAAGAGACTTCAATCTCCCAAAGATTGTGACCAGTGATGTGCCAATATTCTTGGGGCTCATAAGTGACTTGTTCCCTCAGTTAGATGTACCAAGGAAGAAGGATCCAGAGCTTGAAAAAGCTGTACGTCAGTCTGTTGGTGAGCTGCGCCTGCAGCCCGAGGAGAATTTCATACTTAAGGTTTTTTATTTTATATTATTTTCATATTATTATGTTTCTCATTCACATTATGTGTGTGTGTGTAAAAAAAATAATTTTCTCACCCTCCGCGGATGGTCTCATCCTTCTCCAAGCTCGGGTCCTCTACCAGAGGCCAAGGAACTTGAGGGTTCTGCACAGTATCTTAGTTGTTCCTAGCACTGCGCTTTTCTGGACTGAGATGTCTGATGTTTCTCCAGGGATCTGCTGTAGTCTCCTTCAGTTTGGGGGTCACTGCCCTGAGTGCTCCATTCACCACGGGCACCACTTTGGCCTTCACCTTCCAGGCCTTCTCCAGCTCTTCTCTGAGCCCTTGGTATTTCTCTAGTTTATCGTGTTCCTTTCTCTTGATGTCACTTGGTATTGCCACATCAACCACAACGGCCTTCCTTTGCTCTTTATCCACCACCACGATGTCTGGTTGGTTTGCCATTACCATTCTGTCAGTCTGTATCTGGAAGTCCCACATCTTCGCTCGGTCATTCTCTGCCACTTTGGGAGGTGTTTCCCATTTTGACCTTGCGGTTTCAAGTCCACACTACACAAATGTACACTATGCCAGCCGCTTGGTTAAGGCGTTACATGTACGCTTTCCCTGCCAGCATACATACACACACATATGTTATATGTAACATATGTAACATATATGTAACATATATATTATATATGTTCTCAGGTCACCCAACTGGAGGAGCTGCTCGCTGTCCGTCACTCTGTGTTTGTTGTTGGTGGACCAGGCACTGGAAAAAGCCAGGTATGTTATCTATAAACAAACAACTGGAATCAATATATATATATATATATATTTTTTTTTTATGAATAATTTGGGTCACTCTGTGTTTAAATAAACGCATGTTCATTCATGCTTCATGTATGCACATAGTAGTACATGTCTCAATAATAAAAATAATAAAAAATACTAACACACACCTTATTATGGGTTCTTATCAGATCTTAAAGACTCTTCACAGGACATATTCAAATATGAAGATGAAGCCTATTTGGACGGACATAAATCCTAAAGCAGTAACCACAGATGAGCTTTATGGCGTTCTACACCCAGTCACTCGGGAGTGGAAAGATGGTAACATGAACTAAATTAAACAGTCTATTATAATCTCCCATTGATGGTTATCAATTCTCTGCATTATGATATTATAATGCTATAGATAATAGCATTATAATAATAGTTTCTATTAATTAAATTCATCAAATGTTATTGTCTTTGCCATAGGTTTGTTTTCCTCTATGATGAGAGAACTGGCCTCAGTGGGCCATGATGGCCCAAAGTGGATTGTCCTCGATGGGGATATTGACCCTATGTGGATCGAGTCACTCAACACAGTCATGGATGACAACAAGGTGATTTTATTAAATTACATTCTATAGATGTATACATCTAACTAAACTAATCTAAAGCAAATCTATGAAGGTTCTCACTCTGGCTAGTAATGAGCGGATCAGCCTTTCCTCGTCTATGCGTCTACTATTTGAGATTTCTCATTTAAAAGCTGCTACACCTGCCACCGTGTCCAGAGCAGGAATTCTCTATGTCAACCCACAGGACATTGGCTGGAGCTCGTAAGGCAAAGAAAACACACACCTTAATGTCATATGTGCTTTTGAATAGTGGGATTTGTGTTTGTTTAGTTATGTTGCCAGCTGGATAGAAATGAGACAAGCCCAGTCAGAGCGGGCAAACCTCACCATCCTTTTTGACAAGTATGTCCCTTATTGTCTGGAGCAAGTGCGGTGCAATCTCAAAACCATCACACCAATGCCTGAAAATAGCATGGTTCAGGTATGACTACAACCCACTATATCAGAGATTTAGATTTGTCATTGCATGTCTGTCATGTGTTTCTCATACATACGCTAACATTTTGTTTTGAACAGACTCTGTGTTCCTTGTTGGACTGCCTACTGACCATTGAGAACACTCCTCCGGACTCCCCCAGAGAACTTTATGAGATTTACTTTGTATTCGCTTGTGTCTGGGCATTTGGAGGGGCACTCTTCCAGGATCATGTAAACTTAACTTCAATAGTGTACTTACAGATGTATTTATTTTTTACAATATTACACTCAACCATTACTTTATCCTCAGCTGAATGACTATAAGGCTGAATTTAGCCGATGGTGGGGCAAAGAGATGAGAGCAGTGAAGTTTCCATCACAGGGAACAGTCTTCGATTATTACATTGACCCAGAGACCAAAAAGTTTACCCCCTGGAGTGAAACCTTAGTGCCCTTTGAACTTGAGCCTGATGTCCCATTGCAGGTCTGTTTTATAATGTATTGCATTATTGTTTCAAAGCACTTTTTCACTTCTGTTTGTAATCTTTGTTTTTAGACAGTATTGGTCCACACTCCAGAAACCATTTGTTTGACATACTTCATGGACCTGTTGCTTCAGAGAGGCAAACCCATTATGTTAGTGGGAAATGCAGGAGTGGGTAAAACTATTTTAGTGTCTGACAAGGTGTCCAAGCTAAAAGAGGACTTCATGGTGGCTAAAGTACCCTTCAACTACTACACAAATTCTGCTATGTTGCAACGTAATTTAATTGTTCCAGTAGTTAGTAATAATGTATTTAATTCTGATTTGTTTGGTAGAAACATCGGCTTGTCTTACGCAATATTTGTATCACAGGAGTCTTGGAGAAACCCCTTGAGAAAAAAGCAGGTCGTAAATTTGCTCCTCCAACTCCCAAGAGACTCATCTATTTCATAGACGACCTCAACATGCCTGAGGTGGACGTTTATGGGACTGTCCAGCCACACACGCTAATTCGCCAGCATCTCGACTACAACCACTGGTAAGCAGCAAAATAAACCTATTGACTCCCAAAACCCATGCACATGCTGTATTTAGACCGTACAGTGATAGTCCAAATTACAATTATAGGTATGACAGGCAGCGGCTAGTGCTTAAGGAAATCCATAACTGCCAGTATATTACTTGTATGAATCCAACAGCAGGAAGTTTCTCAATCAACCCTAGACTCCAGGTGAACTGCATTTACATAAGGATTTCTGTGCTGTGAACTAGACTTACAATGCTATCTTTTATTTGCAGAGACACTTTGCTGTGTTTGCAGTGCATTTCCCAGGGGCAGATGCATTAGCCACCATCTTCTCCAGCATACTGTCAGCTCATTTTCTCCAAGGAGGATTCAGCTATGGAGTTTCTCGATCAGTTGGGACTCTAATACAGGTGAAGCTAACTGTAAATATACACCCTGACAGACTTTTGTCAAATTCAATACAATAGCATTTAAAAGAACAGCTTTATATTTATTTAAAATTTGTTTTTTAAGGCTGCAATTTGTTTACATCAGAAAATTAGCCAGAATTTTCTCCCCACTGCCATACGTTTTCATTACATATTCAACCTGCGAGACCTCTCCAATATCTTTCAGGTATTTCAACTTTTCATGTTGTATTATTTAACATGTGTTGAAATAGGTATATAGTGTGTTTCTGCACCTGTAGTTTGCTCTGTTCTTGAGACTTTATATTTTTATACTTACTTTGTCTTTTTACTCTTGTTTACTCAATTGTCACCATCTTAATATTAATACATTTTTATTGCTTGCACAGTTATCGCTGTCTGCACGAAACAATATCTCAACTTTGTATTAAAAGCTGCTATGACAAGAAGGTTTTTTTCACTGTGAGATAGCTAAAGCTGTATTTTATTTTGTTCGCATTGTTGTGGCATATTGTAACTTTTTAAAATCATTATATATCGTACTTTGTTGTACAGGGTATTCTGTTTGCTCTGCCTGAATGTATCCGTTACCCCATGGAACTGGTTCACCTGTGGCTGCATGAGAGCTCTAGAGTTTACTCTGACAAACTGATGGAAGAAAAAGATGTGGAACTGTTCAAAAAAATACTCTTGGACACTGGCAAAAGATACTTTGAGGTGCATACATTTTTTCGTTTTTAAATAATCTGATACAGAATGCATTTTGGTCCAAGCTTTAACAGAATGTTCTTTTCATTGTTATTATTGTTGTGCCCACAGGGAATAGATGAGTCCATGTTCATCCACCAGCCACTAGTGTACTGTCATTTTGCACAAGGACTAGGAGAGCCACGTTATCACCAGGTTTGACACAAGCCGCTTAGACCAACCCTGTTCTGGCAGCCATTTATAATCTTAATTAACTGTGGTAATAAAGACAAAGTTGTTTAATTGTGTTGGACTTCAGTCAATTATCTGTGCGTATTATCTGAAGTACACATATTCAAAGACTTGACGGCACGGACTCCACTGTCAGCTCTAATCTGTCAGTGCAGAAATTAGGATGAATGGGCTGTCATATGGAAGCTAATGACCATTGGTTTCTATAGGGATTTTAATGTAGAAATTAATGAGTAGCTCTTCTGATAAGAGCTTAATTCCATTACATTATCTAGGCTATATCTGAAGTGATTTGCTGCTCTCACACAAAGACTGAAGTGCTAGTTCATTTGTTTATTTGCTCATGTTCTTAGGCCTCCGACTGGGAGAAACTCCAGAAGACTCTGGCAGAGGCTCTTGAGCATTATAATGAGCTGCACGCTGTCATGGACCTAGTGTTGTTTGAAGAAGCGATCCAGCATGTGTAAGACCCACACACGCCTGAGGGAAACACAGAGAGACTGCTGATTTATGGACAAGGGAGGGTTTACGTAGACCACACACCAAGCTAAATTAATGCAGTTGTTTTTTTCCTAAAGGTGTCGTATTAGCCGTATTCTGGAAGCCCCTTATGGTAATGCCCTTTTGGTGGGCGTCGGAGGAAGTGGAAAACAGAGTCTATGTCGGCTGGCTGCCTTCCTTAGTTCTCTGGAAGTTTTCCAAATCACACTGCGTAAAGGCTATGGCATCAGTGATCTCAAGGTTACGCACTACACAGTTAATTTCGCACTGTAGACAAGTCTTTCAGTTCATTAAATGTGAATTGAGTCAATGTTCCTTCTTTTATTTCATGATATCCAGAGTGATATAGCAGCCTTGTATATCAAAGTAGGAGTGAAAAATATTGGGACAGTATTCCTTCACACAGATGCCCAGATTCCAGATGAGCGGTTCCTGGTGCTTATCAATGATATGTTGGCTTCAGGTAACATCGAGTCACAATAAACGAACATTGATTTAAAGGAAATTATTACAGCTTCTAATATTGTAATATTTTAGGTGATATCCCAGATCTATTCAGCGATGAAGAGGTGGATATGATTGTGACGTCAATTCGAATGGAAATGAGAGGCTTAGGCCTAATAGACAGCAGAGACAACTGCTGGAACTTTTTTATTGAGAGAATAAGAAGGCAGCTGAAGGTCTGCATGGTCACAGATTTGAAAGTACAACATCAGCAACTTTTGTTTTACTGCATATATCTGTCTTCCAGGTCGTCCTGTGTTTCTCTCCTGTGGGATTTACTCTGCGTACACGAGCGCGCAAATTTCCAGCTTTGGTCAATTGTACCGCTATTGACTGGTTTCACCCTTGGCCCCAGCTTGCTTTGCAGTCTGTAAGCTCTACATTTATTGAGAAGATACCTGCATTAGAGGTGAAAAAAAAGGCATACTAAAATACCTGCTTTCCTAAGTACATTTATACATATATATTTATTTTTTGCAGCCAAATGTTAGGTCTTCCATCAGTGAATTTATTTCCTTTGCGCACACAAGCGTCAACGAGGTAGGAGTTATTTTAATCTGGGCCAGGGTCAAGTCTCCATTTTATTAATATTATTAGTAGTTGTAGTAGTAGTAGTATTGTGTGTGTTGTTTTGATACACAAACAGGTAAGCGTGAAATACCAGCAGAATGAAAAACACTTTAACTACACAACACCTAAGAGTTTCCTTGAGTTTATGAAACTCTATGGCAACCTGCTGGGGAAGAAACGCACTGAGCTGACGCAGAAGATGGAGAGGTTGGAGAATGGACTTCAGAAGCTTAAATCCACAGCCACACAAGTAAAAGAAAAAAGATATATTCATTATAATTTGAGAAAACTACAGTATTTTAATATACATTTTTGTAAATCTTACCATTGTTTTAGGTGGAAGATTTGAAGGCTAAGTTAGCTGTCCAAGAGGTAGAGCTCTGGCAAAGAAACAATGACATTGAGGCTCTTATTGCTAAAATTGGGCAACAGAAAGACAAGCTCAACCAAGAAAGGACTGTGGCGGATGCAGAAGAGCAAAAAGTAATTTTATAGGGCAAGTTTACATTGATATGACTTTACTTGGTCTTTCTGTATTAAACAACTGTGACTTTAGGTAGCAGCCATCCAAGCTAAAGTAACCAAACAGCAGCAAGAAACTGAGGACGACTTGGCTAAAGCTGAGCCTGCACTACAGGCAGCCAATGCAGCCCTGAATACTCTGAACAGGGTAAAAACCTTTATACCTATGTGCATATTTTTTCATAAAGTATTCATGTATATGCTGTGTGTGCGTGGTTGTGATCTAGTTAAACCTGACAGAACTGAGGACATTTCCCAACCCTCCAGCCATCGTCACCAATGTCTCAGCAGCTGTTCTGGTGCTGCTGGCTCCCCAAGGACGAATACCTAAAGATCGCAGCTGGAAGGCCTGCAAGATCATCATGAGCAAGGTAACATTTCCACTGACACCTCCTAATAAGACCACAATCCCCTTCACAGGTGAACTCATGTTTAATTTACAGAATATTATGTATCAAATATGTAACAGGATTGTAGTTAAAGATTAAATTCTTTTGCTGCTCACATAAATGCATTGCAGGTGGATGAGTTCCTGCAGGGTCTTGTGAATTTTGATAAAGAGCACATCCCAGACGCTACAGTGAGGTGTATAAAAGAGGACTACCTCAGTGACCCAGAGTTCAACCCTGACTTTGTGAAGCAGAAGTCCTCAGCTGCCGCAGGCCTCTGTGCCTGGGTCATTAATATCATACGCTTCCATGAGGTACACATTAGACGTTTAGATTTTTCAATGTATTTTCAGATCATACATGATGATGACTGTTTGTTGTTCCTCTTGTTATGCTGCCATGTAGATTTTTGTAAGTATACATTTGTTACATTTGTTGTTGCTGGTTTTGAGTTGACATTTCGGAGTATCTCTCTAGGTTTTTTGTGAAGTTGAGATGAAGAGGATGTGTCTGTCTCAGGCCAATGCTGATTTAGCAGAGGCTGCTGAAAAACTAGAGGTTATTCGTAGGAAACTTGCTGTGAGTCCATGCTCTTTAAAATATATTTATGTTAAATATCATTATCAGTTGTTTAGCAGTAAATACCAACAAAATGGAGAATGATTTTCTTTTTAATCAACATCAATAACTACTGTTATGTTCTGTTTTGGTTTTTTCTAGGAGTTAGATAGTAATCTGGAAATTCTAACCACAGCATATAAAACGGCCACATCAGAGAAAGTTTCCTTCCAGGAAGAAGTCAACAACACAAATAAGACAATAGAACTAGCTAATCGCCTGGTAAAAGGACTAGAGGTGAGAGTTTATTAAAATTAAAATTATTGCAATTCGGTCTCAAAATAGAAATGCAAATACATTTTTTACAAACCTTTTGCTAGAGCGAGAATGTGCGCTGGGGCCATTCTGTGGCCCAGTATCATGAACAAGAGGAAACCCTCTGTGGGGACGTGCTCCTGACTGCGGCATTCATCTCTTATGCTGGATCATTCTCCAAAAAGTACAGGAGGGAGCTGCTGGACAACATGTGGATGCCATTTTTACATGAACAAAAGGTCACTCTGTAAAATTACTTTATTCATGTGTTTTGCCTTTATCTTCATTGTCTGTTAAACTATCTGCAAATGCCTTTTTATAACATTAATTATTTTTTATTTTACTTTGTTCAGACAAGTATTCCCATGACAAAAGGCTTAGATCCAGTGTTAATGCTGACTGATGATGCAATGGTCGCCCAGTGGAACAATGAAGGCTTGCCTGGGGACAAGATGTCCACTCAGAATGCAACCATCCTCACAAACTGTGAGCAACTTTTTATACTGCATAATTTACATTTATTTATAAAATTTGACCAAAACTACTTGTGTACATTTTCTGAGGTGAGCGCTGGCCTCTCCTCATAGACCCTCAGCTACAGGGAATAAAGTGGATAAAGAGCCGTTTTGGTAGTGCCCTCAAAGTTGTGAGTCTTGGGCAGAGAGGGTGAGTGTTGACTCTGCGTTCAAATAGTATTATGACATTTACATATCTGATATATTAAATCAATACAAAACATACCCGCACTGTATTATTCCTTTTCTTTGTTTTGAAGCTACGTGGACGTAATTGAGCAGGCTGTAGTGGCTGGAGAAACTGTCCTCATTGAAAATCTAGAAGAGACTATTGACCCTGTTATTGACCCTCTGCTGGGGCGACACACTATCAAAAAGGGCAGGTAACTGCTTTGTTTTACTATACTTTTTGCATGCACATTTTTTTATTACCAGAAACTATATTTCCCATTCTAAAATTGTCCTGTTTTGAAGATGTATAAAGGTTGGGGACAAGGAGTGCTATTTCCATCCAGGTTTCAGGCTGATCCTCCACACAAAGTTAGCCAATCCTCATTATAAGCCGGAGATTCAAGCTCAGACCACTCTCATTAACTTCACTGTGACCAGAGACGGACTGGAGGACCAGCTCTTGGCTCAGGTGGTCAATCAGGAGAGACCAGACCTTGAGCACTTGAAGGTGGGTTTTCTGTTATTTGAATACACTCTGTTCATAACATGCAGGATCATTATACTCTGTTTCTGCCCTCTAGAGTGAACTGACCAAGCAGCAAAACATGTTTAAGATAGAACTGAAGCTTCTGGAGGATGAGCTGCTCACGCGGCTGTCAGCTGCAGAGAGTGATTTCTTGGGTGACAATGTCTTGGTGGAGAAGTTAGAGACCACCAAACACACTGCAGCTGAAATTGAGCTGAAGGTGCCAGAGGCTGGATTAATAGATCGCACATATCGTACAACATTACAATATGCCACTTCTTTTGCTTAGGTCCAAGAAGCCAAAGTTAATGAATTAAAGATAAATGAAGCTAGAGAGCACTATCGTGCTGTTGCCGTCAGAGCTTCTCTTCTGTACTTTATCATGAATGACCTGAACAAAATCAACGCCATGTACCAATTCAGCCTCAAGGTAAGTAACTACCAGACAAACTGTATGTGTAATAATGGTTGTAGTAATTATTACATAACTGAAAATCACTTTATTTTTTAGGCCTTTAATGTAGTGTTCCATAAGGCAGTGGAGACAGCAGAGAAGAGTGAAGATGTGAAGAGCCGTGTGAACACGCTTATAGACTGTGTAACATACTCTTCTTTTAATTACATCAGCAGAGGACTGTTTGAGAGGGACAAGCTCACCTTCACTGCCCAGCTGGCTTTCCAGGTGTCCCGTTGTGTGAGAGGTCATATAAAAAGAGTCTTTTGTGACTAACATTTTTATTTTTATATTTAGCTGCTTCTATTGAGTAAAGAAATAGATGTACGAGAGCTGGACTTCCTGTTACGCTTTAATATTGACCACACTTATGTCAGTCCGCTAGAATTTCTCTCTAACTCAGCATGGAGCGCTATTAAGGTTTGCAAAATGAGACAATCTGTCATGTATATTTGCGGTAGCACTAATCATGTATGTCTGAGTCCAGGTCATGAGTTTTACTGATGAGTTCCGAGGTTTGGACCGAGACATTGAAGGTTCATCTAAACGCTGGAAGAAGATAGTGGAATCTGAGTGCCCAGAAAAGGAGAAGTTTCCTCAAGAGTGGAAAGGCAAAAGTGCTTTGCAGAAGCTGATCATCATAAGAGCCATACGGCCAGATCGCATGACCTATGCCCTGAGGTAAAAAGTGTCCTTTATAATACCTCAGCCATCTAATTGTTTTTCTTTGGGTTGTACCTTTTATATGTTTGTTGGACACTGCAGGAACTTTGTCGAGGAGAAACTTGGTGTGAAGTATACAGAAGGCCGGAAGACAGAGTTTGCAAAGTCCTTCAAAGAAAGTGGACCAGCCTCTCCTGTATTTTTCATCCTCTCTCCTGGTGTAGATCCTCTTAAGGATGTGGAGTCACTGGGTATGAAATGCATTATAAAGAAATAACACGTTGATAAGTGTTAGATGTTATGCTACAGTTTATCCTAAGGTAGCAAAATGTAGGTACTGTTCTATTTTTTGCTTGTAAACATTTTTTCATGTAAAAATCTAAATTCTTATTTAAAAAGTTTCATTTTATTTTGATGTCAAAGCATTTACACAAAAATATTTCAGGTGTTTTTTGTCAACAGGGAAAAAAATGGGTTTTACCATTGATCTTGGCAAGCTTCACAATGTGTCATTGGGTCAGGGACAAGAAGCTGTTGCTGAAGTTGCTATGGAACAAGCTGCAAAAGAAGGACATTGGGTTATACTACAGGTTAAGACATTTTGTTCAATTGTTATTTCTGTAGATGCAAAATAATTTTAAATGGATTTCTATTATTTCGTACAGAACATCCACCTGGTTGGGCGCTGGCTGGGCTCCCTAGAGAAACTGCTAGAGCGCTGCTGTGAAGGCAGTCATCCCGACTATCGAGTTTTTATGAGTGCAGAGCCAGCACCACTGCCCCAGGAGCACATCATCCCCCAGGTACAGCTATACAGTAGCTCCTATCTATCTCCTCAATGCATATCATAAATATAGCTATAAAACTTTTATGTTAAAGCATCTACTGAAAGTTTTACATTCAACAATGATACACTATGTTTAAGTAAATTTCTTATTTTAGGGCATTCTAGAAAATGCAATAAAGATCACCAATGAACCTCCCACAGGGATGCATGCCAACTTGCATGCTGCTCTCGATAACTTTGATCAGGCAAGTGTTTTAACATTGTCTAACATACTTAACAGTTTGATCACATTAATCACACATGTATTGTCTTTGCAGGATATCTTAGATCAGTGTAGTCGTGAACAGGAGTTCAAGACGATCCTCTTCTCCCTGTGTTACTTTCATGCCTGTGTGGCAGAGAGGAGGAAATTTGGGCCCCAGGGCTGGAACAGAAAGTACCCGTTTAATACTGGAGACTTGACCATATCAGTAAACGTCCTCTATAACTATTTAGAGGCTAATGCACAGGTGCATTGTGTTTATTTTTACTCACACTTTATGAAATGGTGTAATAATAGTTGTATTATATTGCCAGGTGCCTTGGGAAGATCTGAGGTATCTCTTTGGCGAGATCATGTATGGTGGACATATCACCGATGACTGGGACAGGCGCCTCTGCAGAACATACCTAGAGGAATACATGCAGCCCAACCAGGTTTGTGTTCATGAGAGAAGAGGAGATATTTTACATTTTCCAATGCTAATCTATGTCTTAGCAAACACCATTAGCTACTACATATTTTGGATATATATATTTCAGCTTGCAATTGGCCAGCTTCTGTCCAAGCAGACAAGACAATAGTTTGGACAAGAAAACTATTATGACTAAACTGATTTTGAGGATTTTACACCAATGGCAGGGCACAGCTGTAAATTAAAGGCTAATCATTTAATGTTTATTCAGTTTGACAGAAAACTTTCATTAGCTCCGGGATTTGTTGTACCTTCCAATCTCGACTATCAGGTACAACAATATTGGTTATTTAATGTATATTTTGAAAAACAAATATTGCTGTAATGCTGTCATTTCCCTCTACTGCATCTTCAGGGCTATCACGATTTTATCGATGAGATGTTGCCCCATGAGAGCCCAGTGCATTACGGGCTGCACCCTAATGCAGAAATTGAGTTTCTGACTGTGACATCAGACGCCCTTTTCCACACTCTGCTGGAGCTGCAGTCTCCTGATGCGGTGATGGGGGAGGGGGCTTCACAGACCCTGGAGGAGAAGGTGAGTGCTCTTACATTGTACAGCAAAGATAACGAAGGTACTATATTTCATAAGTCAAGTCATAATGTGGGCATTTAGTTGATAAAAAACAGATTTATTGTATTTAATTTAAACACGTTTTTTATAATTCTAATTCTGATACATCTCACATCTCACACTTTTATTAATTCAGAGTAATCTTACTAACTTACAAACGAAGAATAGGCAATGTCAAATAGAAGTGTTTCCTTCAGGTAAAATCAATTCTGGATGAGATGCTGGAGAAGCTTCCAGAGGAGTACAATATGTCAGACATCACTTCTAAGACGGCCGAGCGTTCACCGTACATCCTGGTATGTTTCCAAGAGTGTGAGAGAATGAACACTTTGATCTCTGAGATCCGCCGCTCGCTAAAGGAGCTTGACCTGGGACTCAAGGTAAACATTTATCTTTGTGAGAGTGTGTTTTTGCAACTTTCACTCTAACAGTCAATATAAAAGGGGGAGCTTGCGATTTCCTCTGAAATGGAGAAGCTCCAGAGTGCCTTATTCTTTGACAATGTCCCTGATACCTGGACCAAACTGGCCTATCCCTCTGTCTACAGCCTGTCAGTTTGGTGCGTATGGTTCCAGAATAGACTTGTTTGCATTTCTGTAGTTATTTATAAGTATGTTCCTGTATATTAGGTACAATGATGTGCTGCAGCGTTGTAAGGAACTGGACAGCTGGACTCAGGACCTGTCCTTGCCCAGTGTTGTGTGGCTCTCTGGACTTTTCAACCCACAGTCATTCCTCACTGGTAACATCCCTAATCTTACTACACAAGTATTTCTCATTCAAACCATGAATGCTTTTCTGCTTTGCTCTTGCTCTCCAGCCGTGATGCAGTCTCTGGCCCGTAAGAATGAGTGGCCACTGGACAAAGTGAACCTCACAGTGGACGTGACGAAGAAATTTAAGGAAGAGTTTAACCAGCCTGCCAGAGAGGGGGCTTATGTCTATGGACTATATATGGAAGGTATTATCACAGAGCATACATTTCTCCCTTTGTTGTAACACAGTTTTAAAAGACACTTGCACTTTGCTGTAGGAGCCAGGTGGGACACTCAGGCTGGAGTGATCACAGAGGCTCGATTAAAAGAACTGACTCCACCAATGCCTGTCATTTCTGTTCGAGCTGTTCCCAATGACCGCCATGAGACCAGGAATATCTACGAGTGTCCACTCTATAAGACTAAGATCAGAGGACCCACATATGTGTGGACTTTTAATCTTAAAACTAGGGAGCGACCTGCTAAGTGGGTTCTGGCAGGAGTTGCTCTACTTCTCAGCGTGTAACATAAAAAAATAATAATAATAAAAGAAAATTATATATATATAGTTAATGTTGTCTGATCTTGTGTCACAGGAAAAGGATTGCAACAAGGAGAGTTTTTTTTTGTAGATTTCTCCCTATTTATTGAAAAAAAAAGATCAAATATTCTCAAAAAATGTCAAAAACACACTGTATTTGTAATAGATAAAGTTAAAGCCTTTTTAACAAATCAAAACTAACTAAACATAAAATACTATAAAGCAGGGGAATAGGCATACAGTGCTGCCTCATTAGAGACATTCAAGTGTGTGTGTGTTTACCAACACTTGTACCTCTTACAATATACATTATGCAGCAGGAAATAAATTACACAGGTGAAGTAAATCTGACAAAAAAAATATGACAGCCAAGTTGTCCCTTTGTCTTCTTTCTACTTCACAGTACAGGACAATAGTGTTCACCGCATCAATTAAAAAAAAAATGAATGAAATGTGTTTAGACCAGCTTTTTCTTACAGGCGGCTGTAATGCACGTGTGTGCTTACAGGCCGACCTGTGTCTGCATGTATTCTTGTGTATCTTCAGTCACTATCAGACCAGTCAAGCTCCATCATGTCCATTGCTGCTGAAGCCATCTTAATTTTGGTTCCCTGACGCATGCTGCAACTTTTGACAGAGTTCTGGTTGGACGAAGTCCGCATGCTCACCTGGACACCCATTTCTCCTCTGATCTTTTGGCTTATGGCCTCACTGAGATCACTTCGTACTCCCTGGACTACAACTCCCATATCCCTGCGCCCTCTGACACCCAGCTCAGTCCTGACCCCTCGTCCCGAGACTTTCATTACACCCAGGTCACCCATGTTCATATTCATGTCCATGTCTCCCAGTCGGTCCATTTCCCCTATGTCCTCCATGTCTAAGGACAGCATGTCCCCTAAGCCCCCCATACCCCCTCCCAGTCCTTTTAACATTGTAGGGAGTCTTGATACTTCTACCACTCCTTCCATCGCTCTGTCCTCAAGTCTGTTCTCAACTCTGTCTGCCTCCCAGTCTGCCTCCCTCTCTCTCCCAGAGTCCCCCTCTCCAAAACTCCCTGAGTAGCCCTTCCACATAGTCACCCTGCTTCGCTGTAGTCCCCCTG
The DNA here is from genome assembly GCA_019453435.1 of Rhinogobius similis. Lineage (NCBI taxonomy): Eukaryota > Metazoa > Chordata > Actinopteri > Gobiiformes > Gobiidae > Rhinogobius > Rhinogobius similis. The sequence continues at coordinate 21,568,568 of CM033632.1, read as the reverse complement.
TGTCCTTGTCCCGCTCCTCCCATGTCCTCTCCTGTCTCTCCACCACTCCTCCTGGAAAGCTCCTTAGTGTCACCTGCACCCGCCCCCCCTCCAGGCTACCCCCATCGTTCTTCTGCACCCAACTGCTGTCATTCAGGGTGCCCTCCTCTTCTTCCTCGTCTCCAAATCTCCCAGACAGTCCCCGGAGCATGGCGTGCAATCTGCCCCCATCCAGAGAAGAAACGCCTCGGTCCAGTGTGGTGTTACTGCTCCTCTCAGTGTCTCCGTTACTGAGGGTCCTGAACAGAGAGCTTACCCCGGCGCTGCTGACCCCTGCACTGCTGTTGGAGTCCTGAGAGTGTGAGCGGAAGAAGGAGCCAGATGAGCCGATGGACAGTGGTGTAAAGAACTGCAGGGAAGGTAAAGAAAAACTCAAATACACATAACTATAGACAATTTGTTTTGCTCTATGACACAGTGGTACTTACAGGCGAGATGCTTGAGTCCATCAGAAGAGAGGTGGGGCTTGGACTCATGTTAGACCTTTGCATTAGCCTCTCCTCCCATAGTTTTAGTCTCCTTTCTCTTTCTTCTAACTCCTTTTCTTTGGAGTAAAGTTCCCTCTCAAGCTTCTGTAGGCGCTCAAGAGTAGACTCAATTTCACACCTATTGGATCAAAATATGGTTTAGTATGTAATCATCAAAATGCTTGAATTTTTAAGTAGACAGTTCCTCCCTGATTTTAAGGTTTTTGTGAGAACCTTTCCTCATTCAAAAGGTATACATCTCTTTTAAATTGCTTTTTTTTTTCCATGGCGACTGAAGGCATTCCTATAGCCTGAAACCCGCAAATATGTAAAGTAGTTAAATATCATGTGTTGCATAAAACAAACTAAATGGTACACAATGTTGGCTTTACAATACTCAAGCAAAACAAGTTGTCCTTGTTAGAGTTGCAGATATTAGCTCCTTCCACAAGATGGCACTGTTGTTAAGTTTCCAGACGTGCTGCAGAGGACGCAAACAGCCCTTTATTGGGGAGTATTGTTTATTCCCCTGCTGCTGCTTCTAAACTCCACCCCTTCAACTCGCTCACATAGCACAATCTTAACTACCCTGTGTCTATGCAACTTTCCACCCTGACCATAACCACACTCACAATTGATTGCATCACTGTGATAAATATGCCCAGAATTTCACACCTTGACTCAGTATTGTAGCTTTCACATGCATCCTGTACATTTGTGTTGCTGGTTCTTGTGTTTACAGTCACTTTAGTTCTTGTCTGCTTCCCCTGCTCCAGTGCCCGCCCCCACAGCCTTTCACACTGCACTGGAGTGGACCAGCAGAGGAATCTCTTCCGTGGACACTTTCCAAAGAGCTTAATATAGACTGAAGTTGCACACAGGGTCAAACATTCAACTTCTCTCAGGGGCAAATCAGTGTGTTTACTGTGCTATAGGGGCTATTATGTATCAACAATAAACAATATGATATAGTGAAAGTGTACCTCCACTGGTCTTTGTTATGAAGGAAGGAGTTGCACTGATCTGGTAACCTGCTGTCATTCGCCATTGTCTCTAGGGTCAGAAGTACTTGCTTAAAAAGCGGTCGCTCCTAAAGAGACACAGCATAAGTGGATAGAGCTTAGAAGTCGTACAGAAAAAACAAAGCTAGACATGTATCAGTAACCACTTATACCTTTGGGTCAGCTTGCCAACATTTCTTCATTAGCTCTGCAAAACTTGCTGGACAGCTAGTGGGGATAGTCAGCCTCTAGGACAGGAGAAAGTGAGTAATGCAAGTTGAATGTATTAAATTCTGCACAAACAACACAACAAATGTTTTTATGCAGTGTGCATTCTGTGCATTGCTTTAACATTTGAATATAGTCTTTTTTATTGCAGACTACGTCCAAGCATAACTTTATATTTGTACTTCTGCTGAATAAGAGCAGACAGAGCCATAGTACAGGGCACAAATGGAAACCGCTCTCTCCAGGGATTAATCCTAAAATATGAACGAGCGGAGAGAGGGCATGCAGAGGCTTCAGTGTAGAGGTATAGTGGTGGAGACTGGGAAACACAAAAAAGAGACACAGAGAGGGAGGCAGTTATTTAGGGAGAGTATTTGGAGATTAGCCAAGAGCTACGCAGGAATCATGTTCTGGGAGTTGTTTGTTGGCTCTACAATGTGGCTGTTAGCTTGAGTGTTCAAGGGGATCTTCTCACAGACTGGATGAAAATCAGCTCTATAAACCGCTATAATCAGGCTTCCAATCACGGTGTCCATTCTTCCCTGTGTCGGTGTCTCGTAAATGTTTTGGCCTGGGGCAGTCTGGCCCGTCTCCACTGCTATGTATCCAGGCCTTACAAGAGCAGAGAACTGACATCAGGACTAAAAATACCCAGCGGCCCACCTCACCAGCTCGCAGTGGAAATCATGAGAGCATCGCATTGTTTCTCCAGCTTTCAAAGTTTGACGAGTGCACATGCTAGAAAACATTTGGAGATGCATGTTTTGTATTTGTTCATTGTGTTTACTGTACCTCTTGCTTTTCAACCACCAGCCATGCAACCTGCAGCCCTTCAAAGCCTTTGAACGGAACCTCTCGAGTCAGCATCTCCCATAACACCTGGTGGAAAAACAGAGCATTGGCTCCCATCAAACAGTACCAAGTTAGACACATAATTACAACATTATGACTTATGAGTCATAAGTCATAATACTTCATAAGTGATGTATCTGAGCAAGTTTGACCAAATAAATATAGTGATAATTTCCTGTTTAGTGTTATTGCTGTGCAATAGTCAGTATCTATGAGATGTGAGGAACACTGATGATCCTTATACACATGATGCATGTAGTGTCCTGACTCTGTCGAAGTGCTCTGTTATTGTCATAATTATCATTATCATAAAACAGAGAGCGATGTTGTCTATATTTGAGTTATGGGTGATAGATGAGCACTGTTTACGTACAACTCCATAAGAATATGTGTCACAGGTCTCAGATACAGGCAGACTCTGGATGACTTCAGGGGCCATCCATGGAAACGTCCCCACTACTGTCATGTGAGTGGTGTGGGACAGAAACTTAGATGCCCCAAAGTCACAAATCTGAAGGACCAGAAGGAGAGACCAGTGAGAATGAGGTCTGTTTACATGAGGCTCATGATGCCAATGCTACAGACCTTAAGAACTCTGTCTGCCGTCATCACCACTGAAAAAGATGAACATATTATTTATCACAAGAATATAATAATTGATAAAAAATGATGAGGTTGTTGCTCATACCATTTCGTGACTTTAGATCTCTATGAATGACTTTAACCGGAGCTTCTGCATGGAGGTAGTGCATACCTACAAAGAAAATTAACAGCACACAAAGTTTAATTACAGTGTCATTTTGCATAACAAAAATATTCACTAGGGAGTATACATACATACATACAACTGCCTAATTAGGTTATTTTAAAATATAAAGTATATGGCTTTTTGTGTTTACCTTTGGCTATCTGTATGGCCCAGGCCATGATCTGCTCCATGTCCATCTGCTCGCTCTGCTCACTGGACAGGTACTCATACAGAGAGCCACCATTTGCAAACTCTGTGAAACATAATGCAAAATAGTCCACACAAACAGTAGCATGAATGAATATTCTTTTAGATAGATAGATAGATAGATAGATAGATAGATAGATAGATAGATAGATAGATAGATAGATAGATAGATAGATAGATAGATAGATAGATAGATAGATAGATAGATAGATAGTTATTTCTTGATAAAACCTTAACATCTTAGTAGAAGTTACACTGTAACTACTTGGAAAGTACATTTTCTTTAACTGAAGTTATTCCCAACTGGTTGTAGCTAAATAAATGCTGGCTCTGAAAGCACGTCACATCTTAACCATAATTCTGTCCTGAATGACAACCATATCCAGACTTTCAAATGTTCTGCCAATAAACACAACTGGAAGTATGGTTCAAGAGGATACAGTGATATTTGAAAACATACACCCCTCATCACCGCTGTGTGTTAATGTGTCTCATGACATCACAAGGATCAAATGCTCCCCAGTAAAACAGAACGCACGCTCGAAGAGGACATGCTGGGCCCATAACTTATTTATTTATCTTAATCCTAAAGACTCTTATATTTTTGATCTAACGTGTGTTTCACACAGAGACTTGAGCAGTGACTCTGACCTGTGACAATGCCATAGTTGGGCGACTCCAGCACAGCTCCATAAAACTGAATGATGTTCTTGTGACTCAGTACACTGAGGATTTCAGCCTGTACAGAGAAAAACATATAGCATGACCATTATACCATAAATTATATGTAATATATATTGGATATATATTATATATATGGCCATTAGACAATTGTACTTTCTTCATATTGTGTGAAAGCAAACAAACAAGGCCTTTCCCCCCTGTAACAAACATCCCATAAATCTGATTGGACATATAGTTAAAAACCTATGCATACTGTATGTGAATGTTGTGAATGTTGCTCAGTAACATAACGGACCATAATTTGTTTGACATCAAACTCTTTGACCAACATACTACATTATACTGAACATTGCACTTCATCTGCGCTTGTGCAGCACGAAACACTAAAGAAACAAGTACAGCCTTTGTAACAAGTACAGCCTTTGTTAAGGCCTTAGTTTGCTGCTGCAAAATGTTCACAATATTAATATGCCCAGGTTTGCTTTGTTTTTCCTTTATTTTTAACAAGCTCTTAAACACTTGATTTTCATGATTTTGAGCACACCGGTCATACTCATGAGGAACCTCCCAGTCTAAGTGCATAAAGCCTGGATGACCACACAGCTGGCCTTAATGTGCATTACAAAGAACAGGGAAGTCTTGGCATAAATAAATGGCTCTATCTACAAAGAGGCGACTCTGAGGAGGGGGATCAGAGGAGGTATGTTGAAGATAAACACATTTTCAAACAATGAAGAAAAATGGAAACCTCCAAAAAACATTCACTCCAAAAAACAAGGAGAAAACGATCTGTGTTTGACCTACCTCTTTGTCAATCTTCAGTAGCTTCTTCACTGCCACCTCCTTGTTCTGGGAAATCCAAAGAGCTCTGTAGACACTTCCAAAGCTGCCGCCTCCACAGTTCTCATAGAAAACCAGGTCTTCATGTTTTATCTGCACAAACGACGATCCAGGGGACGACATGGCATACTGACTCAAACCTTCACTAACACACACACACACACACACAGACACTCGGTTCTAACCTACAAGACTTTACCCCCGTAAACAGGTTCAAAATCACAGCATTGACAAATGTTGATGTAGAAATAAAGAGCCAGTAAGGTTTCCTCCTGAGGCTTTGAAATGGATGTTGTCAGTCAGCAGAGCAATGTGCCAGGGAGGACTAACTGGAAAGTACTGGAAAGAGAGGGAGAGAAAGTTTGTGACTCAGTAAGTTCAACCTCCTAGTAGACTTGGAGGTACCACATTGCCTGATAGTGGTGGTCCGGTGATACTACAACAAGGACGATTTTCCAGAGAGAAGCTGTATGTGACGAGGAAGTGATTTGTGGTGTGAGTGTGCAGTCTCCTTGCTGCAGACACTCTGTTCAAATATGGTCACTGGCATGCGGGGCATTCCTTCTTCCTGGCTAACTGTGTCTATATAAAGATCTCACACACAGGCAAACACAGACACACACACAAGGACAACGCTCTCCAGGCTGCTCCACAGGCCTATACAACACGTCAGACATTGTAAATCACTTAGCAATGAGGGTGACCGCCGTGGAAACCTAAATCTAACCTCAATCACTAGTGGCTGGGCTAAAAACACTAGAGAGGCTCTGTTACTCAACTTGACAAAAAGGACAGTGACATCATTAAGGGTCATAGCAGTGCTTACATCAGCTGTGGCAATATAGAGAACACCTCACTTACTCTAGTAAGTGTAAAACTAGACTTGTATACAAATAACTACAAGGCAACAGGAGCCACCATCAATCATTGCTCATTTGTGTTGGGCGAAACAAACATTGTCCTGGTGATTTTGATATTATTAGAAGACTTAGATGGACGTGTGGCTTCAGACTGGTGACACAAATTGAGTAAGAGGTGGTTTCTCTCAGATGTGCAAATGGTTTCGACAGTCAACTAAACCATCAACACAGGACTAACAAGTGGAAAGTACAGGGTTAGGCCTTTGTAAATGACACTGTGACCACAGTCCAGCAAGCAGCAATAAAAAGAGGATTCCCTTTTTCTGTTGATTTTAGTTTAGACAGATTGGGGAATGATAAAAAGGGCGTTTCAAAGGAATGTGTTCATGTGATATTGAAAGAGCCAATCGTAAATGCATGTGTCTTTCCACGTCAGCATTCTTTACACGGTAAAAACAAGGCAACTTTACTACTGTAAGCACATGGACAGCTGCAGTGGTAGAGCGTCTATGAGGTGCTAAGTTAGAGGATTTTCAAACAACAGCTAATATCAGGCTACAGTCATGTATGGAGTGCTACCATTCATTAGTGCCATAAAGTAATATAATATTACAATTACAATCTATTGTTATTACAATAAATTACATTTTAAAGATAATTTAATCCTGATTTATCATTGACACGTTTTGATTTGAGTCTAGAGTCTTGTTTTCTTCATTTCCTCATGACAACGAACCAGTCACTATTATTTGTAAAGTGTTAGTTGCCGGCTTTATTTTCGAATTGTTTCTTCGTGCATTTATTAGACCACAGTTTCCCTTAGTTAAAAACGCTTGAGCAAATTTTGCAAATGATCTTACTGTTGCAAATATTATATTGTAACTTTTCATATATTTATTTAAAGTCATACTATTCTCTTTTCATACTTCTTGACTTAAATTTAAAATGAATTGGAACTAATGTGATAATGGATCGTGGTGACAATGAAACATTTGCTGCGTTGAATTTGTTTTACTTTTATTTACAAGGCAGACTACACATACAGTACAGTCACAAACCACTAGCTGTGTGGCCGTACAGCTGTTCTCAACACACACCAGTAATCACAACTAAAGCTTCTGAGGTCAAAGGAAAAGTAATTACACTTGGCATAAACACACTCGAAATATACAGACATAAATACATTGAAATACTGACTTCCCTCAATGCAAATCTGATCAGCATCAACTTGCACTGAGTTGAGGACAATATAAAGGCAAAACTTAGGTGGAAAGTAACACCATTAGGGCTCTGACCTGCTAATACTCTAGTTCTTGGAAGTGTCAAACTAATTGTAAGACACATTTACTCACCCATAGGACATCAAATCCTACATTATCTATAGCTATATATATATATATATATATAGATAAATGAAAATATGTATTTTAATATTGTATACTGAAAAGGGGTAATGTTTTGATTACGATAGTGATTTTTAAGAAGGGTCTTTAGTGTAAACAGGCTACACAGGCAGATACATTGAAACCATTTTTTTTTCTCCAGAGCTGAACAACATAGACAGGCCATTTAGATAGACATACAATGTATAGAACAAAAATCCTGTTAGTCATGCAACATAATTCAACCAAGTTCTATTCATTACAGATCTATCTAAAACAGTGCCAGTCTACCAACAATTATAGCAGCTTTCTGACTGTAGGAAGAAAAGGTTTTTCATGGCACAATACTGCATGAGTTCAAAACAGTGAGATGCTACAGACCCTCTGATTGTATTGTTTTTTGTTAATGTTGTTTGAATATAGTGATGACTGTGGAGAATGTACTGGATAGTGGCCTCACGTCCTTCTTGGCTCCAGCCTGTAGGAGAGCTGCGTGAGCGCCCGCTGGTTGTCAATCACACATAGTTTCCTGACGTAGCCCCGCACCTCGGCCTGGTTCTTGTTGGGCTGGCAAATATCCGGATTGAAAGGTTGGCTTCTGCAGTGACGTACTTGTCGAATTGTGTTGGCAATAATACGCTGAAAAAGAGAGGAAGTATAAGGTTATAGTATAGTGTAAGGTTCCATCACTTTAATTTTGTGTTTCAGCTTAAACAATATACCTCCTCAAAAGCCAGACAATAAAAAGTGGGCTTGGACTGAAGTTTATTTATTTCCTTTTGCATCCTTAATTTTTCTGTCCTTATTGCTTCTGGTGGTATTTATAGGTTCATAAATCAATTTGTTAATTTCTAGCTATAATAAAGATATATGATAAAAATAGCCAGCTGTGCAAGTTGCCATTAATTAGATTAAACTTTTTTTTATTTGCAAAATAAAATGTCTTTTGGATACTTATTTATGGTGGTTTTTATATGAATCTATAAAATTGCCACATACTTACCATTTTTTCAAAGTTGACCATATTGTCAATATATGTTCTGTTGCCTTCATGTGTAAAAGTCATATCTGCAATAGAATAAAATACATTTTATTGTAATAGATAAAAACCATAAAGTAAATTCAAATGACTATGTTAAAATGGAGTTGCACCTTTGAGAAGAAGGGGCATGAAGGGGATGATTGGTGGCTCCAGTTTTGTAACAGTGAGTCGGTACGATCGGTGGTTTCTGGACGGGTCCTGTAAATAAATGAAATTATATGATTGATGTTAAGCCATTAAACACCAACAAGTATAGGTAACTTACCATCATGCTCTCAAACTCAGCATAGAACTTCTTAAACTTGGTAGGAAGTTTCTGTTAGTAAGAAAGAAGAAGATTGTATATTCTCTTCTGTAAACTGTTGTTCAAGCACACTTTGTTTAATTAAATTTGTTAAATTCTTACATATTATTTAATGTCAATGTACTATATGAATTTTAGTCTAAATTTTTAGTTATATAAAAGAAGATTAAAGAATAAATACATCAACTAGAGCTTGGCCTCCCTGTCTATGTATTGTAAATGCCCTAAAAGTAGGTTTACCTCCCATGTTTGACTCAGTCTGCTGACAGCTGGATTGCTCATCCCCATAATAATAGCAAAGAAAGAATTGAGGTTCTTGAATTCCCGGCAGCTGCAGATAAACAAAGATAATGTTCAGTTTTACACAGAACAGCACAAAATGTCCCTTTCACAGCACAACGTAGCGAGGTTTGGGTCAACTCACTGTGCTGCGATCTTAATGAACTTCTTGAGCAGCTGCACTCTCTTACTCAGCTGCCCACAGAGGCACACCTCCGTGACCACCCAGAGCTGGACCTGGTTGAACCGTCTCAGGAACAGGTCCAAGTTGGCCGTGGTCCTCCTGAAGCTCTGCCGGCCAAATGTGTGGTAGAGGAGCTCGTGCTAAAGAGAGATGTGACATGTAACCGACAGCAACAGTGCGTCTGTGCTGTTGTTATGTGTGGTTAGTGCCAGTGTGCTACCTCATGCACACAGCTGAAGAGCTCCCAGTCGAACATGGTCATCTGATAGGCCAAGTCCTTGGAGCTCATCAGCTCAAAGGTGGACATGGAGCCTGCAGTGGGGCCTTCCTGGTCTGGAAGAGGGGTCTATGCACAGAGAGCAATGTTATAAGATGAGGTCTAATGAAATAGTACATCTTTAAATTCTTTACAGCATTTGTTCCTCAGTAGTGCAAAGGGTTCACCAAAGATGTTTTCTCCAAGGTACACTACGTAATTTCTCTGGGAGAGGGTCCACAGCCTGCTTGCTTTTATTGCTTTGTATTTAACTATATATTTCACTTTATCCAATTACAATGTTTTATTGCTAAAAAATAGCATACCATCTCCACTGAGATAGCAGGTAGAGGACCTTCAACCAGAAATGTTACATAGTGCACCTTTAAAATTACAAATTATGTAACTACAAAACCAAACATTATATTATTACTTGAAACTGCACTTATTTACTCATAACATATATTTACTAAAGAGTTGAGTTGCTCTCGTGGACTGGCAAACAATCGTCCGTTGATGCTCAGAGTGGAAAATACTGACACGTCATTTGGCTTCAGTAATTGCTTTTCTGTAACAGAGATGATTTTTTTTTTTTTTTTAATAGCACCACTCATTAATGTAAATTGAGTATTTTATTGTTTTATCTTACCCGCAGCAGAGTTAAGGTGAACCAGGAGGAGCTCGTCTGTTGTACCAATTTTGTCGGCCACAGCACTGACCACTTCTCTCCCAGTGGCTGCAACAGCAACTCGAATTGTAGTGTATGTCTGATCACTGCAGTACACCTTTAGTAGGACTAGAGGAGAAAATAAAAACATTATTATTATATATTTTTTTTAATATCAGATTTTGTCAACAAAAAATAACTATAAAAGTTGAGAAAGAAATGCTTAAACTTACTGTCATCTTGATTCCTTATGGGTTGTTTTTTTTGTAATCTTTCTTCCCCATTACTGAACTGTCGTATTAGGGTTTTCTGCAAGAAGAACAATTAGTTAGAATACATCACGCAGACCCAAATTTGAAATAGCTCGATTCTCAATACCAATTTCAATACCACAACTTTTTTAAATATATTTTTAAAATTTGAGAATTGATACTTGTTCAAAAGAGTACCGGTACTTAGTTTCAATAGTAGTTTTCGTATCATAGTACCTGGGTATGGATTTTTTTTTTGACATCCCTAATTCTTTGTGCGGATGCAAGGCAATAACTTGATGACCATGTGAAGTTATAAGGCAGTAGACATACCTTTTTTGTTGCCTTTGCTTCGTCTGAGCTGTAAAATTAAAGTACTTGTAAATAATGTAATTGTAAATTGTGCAGTTGAAAATATTTAGTGTCCATAAAAAACATACTGAATTTTCACCACTTTCTCAAGGTCAGCAGCCAGATCTTTCAGAGCTCTTAACACTCGGGAATCATTTGACACACTCCCATACAGCTCCTAAAATCCAAAAATAGTAACTCGACACCATCCTCAGAAATGAAAGTGCAATTTCCTGTTTTCATATGTTTACCTCGAGGAAGGAAATAGCAGCGGGCTCCTCTTGCAGCAGGTAGGAGTGAACGTTAGCCCAGCGCAGGGACAGGATAAGAACTCTTCTTTTAGCGTTGACAGCAGACTCCAGCCTCTCCTGCTCGGAGCCGAGGGAGGATGCAGCATGGTAGGTGCATGGCAGGTTAAAGAAAACTGTTAGTTATGTTTGATGTTTGATGAAGTGGAAGGGCAGAAGGCCCCTACAGTGTTAAACAGATAAGGACCATTATTTCTATTTGTTTTACCTCCACTATTTGTGCTGATTACTGATACTCACTTGCCAAATCACTGCCATTGTACTTTGTATACCTCTGCAATTAAACCCCTGTATTCATTCTATTACAACTATGACTACCTAAAGAAGTGAGAAAAGGTAGAGTAATTAACTCAAAGAGAAGATGGGGGATGGGCGATCCTTACCAGAAGGAATATCTCAATATTTTTTAGAATCCCAATAACAATGATTTTGTCTGTCGAACACATATTAGTTCAGGTTTAATCATCAGACAAATGTGAAATGTTGTCAAATTAATCACAAACATGCAGAAATACGACCTTCTATTTTTTTATCGAAAGTTTATTCTAATTATTTAATTAAAAAGAAGAAGATTTCAAATTCACAATCTTATCTCAATTTCGATATATTGCCACCTTTACATACAATATGGTATGTGCTGATAGTGGTATCTACTTTTAAGTTATGCCTTTGGAAACTTGTACACGTACTATGTTGTGCTTGCATATTTTGTTTTTACTTATTGTATAGAATCATTAATGCAATGAATTTGACTTGTGAGCTCATTACAGATTAAACCGTCTTTTGGGAGACTCTGAGAATTTTAATAAGGATAGGATAGTACAAAAACACAACTAAGCATTTTTCTATTTTACGGACATCAGCAAAATCTAATTCTCCCCATTATATTGTGTTTTAATCCACACAGGGTAAAAACATCAGGGAAAGCCTTCTAGAGCCAGCTTTAATGGTGGTTATTTTGGTCAGAGGCAAAGACAGACAGAATTTCATTAGTGCACAATGATCAACTGCTGCTTCAGCTTTTCTTGCTCAAACACAAAGAGTTCTCTCACCAGTGCATTGGTATTTAGCAAACAACAGGCATATTTTTGTGCTATAAAACTAATGGCTTATAGTAGTGAGTAGTCTCATATCAAAAGAAAGGCGCCCATGCACCCTCCGAGCAGACACAGAAGGATATTGTGCCATGAGAAGAGGGCAGAGCTGGCTGTTGGCCATAAACACACAGTGCATGAGGACAAAGTCATCCAGAGCAGGGTCTGGCAGGGAGGACGGAAAGGAAAAAAGGAATTATGTTAGAGAGATAGAAGCAAACAGCCAAGCTAGCAAGACAAGTGAAAGTCAGATGTAAACCTGGTTCACTGTGATGTATGTCCATCCTCATGGTCTCCAGGAAGTGCTCCAGAATCTTCTCTGGGGTTCCTGATATCACAGTGTATCTAGAGAGGAGGAAAAACATTTGACAGGTGCTAATTTAACTTCAATTTGTCAATTTGAACATAACATACTGTAAAGAGTGATTTATATTAAAGTGTGTTGTGTGCACTTACTTGATGCTTCCCAATGTTGAGGCACGAGGGCTCTTTTCTAGCACCAGCACAGCTTGTTCATGCTCTTTTAAACGCACTGTATTTGCTTCAACATCCTAAAAATCACCACAAAATACATTTATTCTTCTTATTGAAGGGGTTGTGGCTTTTAGTGTTCAATGTATAGCTTCCACCAGTAGAGGGAGACAAACATTCTGTCTTCATTCAATTATAGATGCCCATCATAACCAGTATCTTAGCAATTGCAGTTTGTTTTGTTTGTTTTTTTAATCGAATTGTATGCCATATAGATATTGTCGTAGTGTACCCTGAGTATCCTATTGAAGTCCTCCTTGTCCACTCGTAGAAAGTGGCAGTTGTCCTCCCTCAGCACTATGGAGGCAGCGCGAGGTGACTCTGTAACCAGGGCCAGCTTCCCAAAGTCATCTCCTTCATGCAGCGTGCACACCACACCCTAAAAAATACAAGCAAAACATGTACAATCTGAAAAAGACCAAAGATAAGAGTCAACACATTGAGTTTCCTCTTAATTTCTGACTACATCTGATGGTGCGGTTGCTGCTATGTGATGTGAATTTGCTTCTGCATGTAATCCCTTAAGCTAATTAATCATTGTGTTACGTCAGGGTGCACTGAACAGTTGCCAAAATCCAGAGGGATCTCAGAAGGGATGCAAGCCACTAATGTAAATGCATGATTGGAAGATCAAAATGTCCATTGACTAAAATCTAAAAAATAAACATTTTTGCTAAATATAGCCACAGAACTTCAAGAAGTCAAAGATAATGACTACTTGAGTAAAATTCCACTGAAAAGTAACTACTACTACTACTATGGCTACCACTGCTACAGCAACTATTACTTCTACTATTACTGCTGCTACTACTACTACTACAAATACTACTACTACTGCAGCAGCTGCTGCTGCATTTTACAGTTTCTTCCATAGTCCAATAGAAAAAAGTTGGAAACACAATGAAGAAGTGAGTTCCACCATTTGAGTGTAGAGTAGGGGTGACTGACTCCAGAGAGATCCATGTGAGTGGTTTCTTACTTTGCCATAGATGACCACATTGACAGAGCCCTTCTGGATGATGTACCATGACGTGCCCTCTTCGCCCTGGTTAAACACTAGGTGAAAACAACAGAAATGTTATTATTGATATTATATTATTACTAATATTTGCATTAATGAAAAACTGGATGCTATATATCAAACGAAGTAAGCATATTGGTATACATACACACAGTTCCTGCTTTTGCGTGTGATTCAAAAATCACAACACTTGCCAGTTCCCTCTTCACCTGTAAAACAAATCAAAGCACAATAAATTACTTGTCTTAATTCATTTAGATGATGGCCCCAAAGAAGCTCACAAGACAACCTTAAACCATTTACTGCTCTTCAGTGGCAAACTTACCCAGTTTAGTACTGTCATTATGACACTTCATATTAATTAACAGTGGCACAGTCAAACTGGATAAGGTGTTTTATTTTTAAGTCCTTTGTTTAGGCATATGTGATAATTTTCAAATTCATAAATGCTCCCATATTAGACTGAGCTTTGGACTTTCCACAATATTAGCGTCATGTTGCTGATGACAATTATTTGGGCAGCATCCCAAAATATGTTTTATGCAAAAAATAGTTTAAATAGAAATACACCGTAGATTGTGTTCTAGGAATGTAGCTGAGTGCAGGTGTTGACTCACAGTGTTGGAGAGGTGAGCTAAGGCTTTGATATGCAGCAGTTCATCATAGATGATCTCAAGGTCATCTCCTGTCCTCTGACCAGGCCTGGAGACAGTGGGGTTAGTCACACTCACCAGTCACATCGCTATGCTTTTGCCCTTTTAAACTAGAGATGACCAGCTACATTGGCTTACTATATTTAGTTTCCCATTGTTAATGTAAACCCTCATATGAAGTTCAACTGAACAGCAATTAACATTCTGCATTCTGGTATGTATTTTTTGGGTAACTCGTGGGACTTTCTTGCTGATAGTTAAAAGATTTTACAGTTACAGTAACCATGGGCAAAAAAAAAAAAAAAAAGCCATACTTACGACTTTCGTAAGATCATACGCAGCAGAGCATCTGGACCAATCTGAGCGAGGAAGAGGATGGTCTCTGGCAGCTCTTCCTCACTCTCTCTCTTTTCTTCTTCACTGGGCAGCGGCGTCTCCTCATCCTCATCGTCAAGGAAACGGTAAAACAAGTATTTGTCCTGGAAGCCAAGTTCTTGGTCCACTGAAGAGCACACAGGACAAATGTAAATTAACTACATGTAGTTTCACACTTTGAGCTACCTGACATTCATGAACATAAGTAGGCAACGTTAATTAATATAATCTCTATGCTAGGCACCACCATCAAATTATAGACTTTAGATTACCATGTTTATCTAAAATATAGCCATATACATATAATGTAGAGTCTATTTAAATAATGATAACGTTATATTAAAGCATTAGTGCATATATTCAAGTTGACTTTAACAATTAAATTACACAAATAACAGTGAGTTATTAGTAAAGAGAGTTTTTGTCACCATGGTTCAGCACTCCTTCCTCCAGCAGAGACTGCCACATCCCAACAGCATGGGACCGGGTCAGAACACACGCACTCTGCATCACCAGCCAGTCCACCAGCTCTGTGCCTACACAGCATTGTCTGCCACACACACACATTGTCTGTGTGAGGATTTCACAGCCAAAGGCAGCATTGTACAGAGGCCGGTTTATGTGTAAATAAAACATACTGTATACCTGTAAGTCTTCAAGTGGTACTTCCTGTCCCGGATCATGTGTGGGGCTCTGGATAGAATAGCATTTCGTAGAACCTTTCCAGCTCTTTGTAGCTTTTCAGAGGGAATCTATTAAAACAATGTATCACAACAGCATGAATAATGTACACAATTAATGCTTATTTATGTGGTAGTAGCACTAGTGGAGCTCTACACACATGCTAATGTGTACATTAGTAAATGTTGCAACAAACACTCCACACAAGCTCATATATCCTTTACAGCTCACACCTGCAGACAGCAAAAGGGCAGTATGCTAAAAAACAACAGAAGAAAAGCAGGCTAATTGGACAGCTGGGATCTTTCTTCCTGGTGAATATATTATGTGGCATTAGCATAACTACAGAGGCTCACATCTGTGAGTCATCCCTCGGATCTGCTCAGAAATCACACACACACACCAGAAATGCGCCCTGATATTTTAGTTCATTCACAAAACTCTTGAATCTATGCAGCTTTACTACATTATACTTATTTACTACTACATCTCGGCATGAAAGATATAGAAGTTTGCCCAGAAAAAAACACAGTTTGTTCTATTTAATAACACATTGTATTTACCTTGTGGCCTTTGTTTGTGGTATCAGAGTTCATGTTATCTTTGTCAGTGAGTCCTGTAAACAAAAGCATTTCATAACTTTGTACATATACAGGCAAAAATGTGTGTGTATTGTAAAATGTATTGCGGAAATATGTGTGTTTAATGGAGATGTTCACCAAATCAGTGAAACAAGTAGACAAACTAGCATTATATCATATGTAATATGTAAGAACACCAAATAAACCTAAATGTAAAGCACAATCTCTGGAATGACATTCCAGACCTCTATTACATAATACTCCATTGAGATTCTTATCTTGTTTTAATTATCTCATTAATAAAGTCTAAAACTACAGCTAGACTATTAACAATAGTGTAAAACAAGCTGAACAGAAAATTGCATAACAGATATTTTTTTGCTTGTTTTCTAATCATAAACATTTTCTTTCTTGATTAGTAGAGGACAAAAAGTGAACTCTGAAAATGTTATTAATAATTCTTATCGTAAGGCTGTGCTACCATGGTCTCAGTAGAAACCTGTGGGAAAAACTGTATGCAGTTATGCAGAATATTATATTATTCAGAGTATGGCTTTAAAGTGTTCATTTACTCACTGTCATTGTTGGATCCACTCTCCATCGCTCCATAAGGAGGGGCCAAAAGTCCAGCCAGGCTTTGACGATACTGCTGCATGACACAAAACATACATCCATTAAAATCCATATCATGCAGCATCATCTATTGCGTATTATCTCACAAGCAGCTGTTCTGGGCATCCAGCTAGTGCACCAAAGCCCATTGTAGCATTGTAGATCATTTCCATGCATAACAACTAACATTATGTAACATACACAGAGAGGCATTTAACACTGGGTTAATGAGGACAGATGGGCTGCGCGCAGATGTTGCACTTAAAGCTAAATTACACTGACTTGGCACTGTTGTTACAAAGTCATTACTAAAAAACAAGTTGTCTACTCAAGTGTCAGGAGAGAGGCACACGGCAGCGACAACAAACAAAACAACTGTATTTTCTTCATGCGGCCAATAGTGTTGAAGTTTTATTGATCTACACTGGAAAACATCATTGGCACGGATCCATAATTGTGCATTGGAGGCAATTGGTCAGAATAAACAACTGCCCCAACAGAGCAATTGATAAACTGTACATTGTACAGATAAAAACTGAATCTTACTATCAAAAGTTATTAATATATTTAAATTTTAGATCGATTTTTTTAATTTAATCCCATATCCTATAACAGGTAATGTCAACAAGCTCATTATTATTACATTTACCATATGACTTCTCATAAAAGCAACTGTTTTCTGGATAAAATGTGGAAACCCACCCATTTCATGATGCAGATATATTGTTTCAAACCAAATATAATCTCCATTAAACATCCCTACTGCCTGCATAAGTATAAATTGGATCAAAATCCTAACTCACCTGAAGTAGCCCTATCACAGTCCACAACCAAAGCCTCTTGAGAAGTGCCCTATGCTCCACTACATCACACACACACTCCACCGGATAGCATCCCGTCCAAACTAGCCATCGTTCCTCCCTCTTCCTCTGACACGACCGCTCTCTGCCCCCTCTGCCTCTCAAAAAGACCTCTCTCTCACTGCAACGATGGAGAGCCAAGAAACCAAACTGCTTTCCTTCACACAGGTTACCACGGTGATGAGAGGCTACTCCAGCGGAAAGTGAAGGTTAGAAAGAGCAGGACAAAGGGGGAGAGGAAGGAGGCTGGTAAAAGACACAAGCTCTAAGCCAGAGGGAAGTGTGGAGAATAACATGGGGAGGATGTCATCAATAATGAGTGGTTTCATTTACTCAAAAAGCCTATTATAAATATAATATGTTACAAATAGATGAGGACTGCAGAGACAGGGGGAGGTGGAAAGGTTTGAATATACTATATCATACTGTATAATGTTAAGTGATTTTATTTTTTCAACAGACAAAGAGCCAGGTTAGACATGCATATAGTGAATACTTTCTATTTCAAACAGGAGGAACAGAAGGGAAGATTTTCGGGAAGATAAGAGGCTGCACAGGACTGTACAGCTCGTGAAGCACATTTCAACAAATCCACAAAACTGAATGAGGTTAAAGGCACATTGTCAATTTATAGCAATTAGACACAGAAAATGTTTTTAAACAACTTATAAAGTAGGTGTGGAAAACACCAAATAGCCACCAAAGTCTATATTTTTCTAGCTCTAGCTCTGCCATTTCTTCTACACCCTGAAAAGAGAGTAACCTTAACAAGAAGGTCCACAGCAGGCGGCTTGTACTACGATCAAGGGGCCAATGCCCAGCGAAGCAATTCTTTACAACTACAACTTGTATAACATTTATGTAATTACAATACAAGCATAACTGTAGGATTGAATACGAAAAGTTTACCCCTGAACCATCAAAAACAACCAACAAACAACCTCTATGTGGTCATTTTTGAGGTCTCAAACTGTCATTGGAAAATCCAAATCCTCAGGATTATATTCTTCTTTTTTTTTGTACTGTTCAGCTGGCAAATAAATGGGCCTACATCATAATTGTGGTAGAGAGCCCTCTAGAGGTTAAACTCATGACAACACGTATGCACAACAATTCCCAAAGTTAAAAACAGAAGATTAAAAATGTTTCATCTTTTACATAATCAATAAAAAGAAACAAATACAAAAAGTTTCTTGCCTCCCAAAGGGTTTTAAACTCCCTCTGTTCAATGCGGAGCAGTTCACTGGTCTCTCTGCTGACAATGGTGGCATGGCGCGGTGTGTTGTCCAGGATTGATTCTCCAAACGCAGTTCCAATCCCCAGAGTACAAATAGTGACTGCATCCTGTACATGAACATGACATGACAAGTGTTTTGTCCACCAAAAATAATAAAAATAAATGCTGGTTAACATTAAACGCAAAATCATTTATGCATTATAGAACTCAGGAATATATATATATATATATATATATATATATATATATTCTACAAATGAGTGTAGACGGCTGCAGCCAGGAGACAGATTAGCATGCTGATTAATGGTAATAGATTCATATATGAGAAAACTGCTGCATGGCATCTCTTGAAGGATTATGCCTTTTGATGCATGATACAGCTGGGCACTCCACATCCAAATCAGACATGTGTAACATCACTACACATTCTTACACTGTGGTCAAAGTGACATTTCAAGCCGCAGAAACTAGGCCACCAACAGCTCCTTAGGGCTACAACCATGAAAAGGGTATTTCATAATAAAGGGGCTTTTTATCACTATCATTCACCACAAATCCTCTCTCTCTCAGTCTATATGAAGACACAAAGCCATTGCGGGAAACTGAGGCATATGTCTCAAAGGAGAGGCAGCAGCTTTACTCTGGAACTCTGAGGCATAAACTAATGTGCCACAATGATGTCATGGCTAAAGAAGACGCATAACTGGGACTCAAAACCTAAGATTTTCAATATACCAAAGTAAAACACAGAATTGGCATGTATAATGTGGTAATAGTTCAGGATACATGTTATGACATTTTGAGAAATTGCAAAAGCAACAACAACAAAAGTAATAATAAGTCATATATAAATAAATAATCATTTTGATTATTTACCGGAATGAAATACCAGGATTTTGTGTCTTTTCTAAGAGCATTTATCCCCTGAATTTTCTTTCTTTGATTCGAAGTACAGGACTTGGCATTTTATCTATAACTCGTTCTTTTTCAAAAGCCTTCCGGAAAAACCTTGTCAAGACAATTGCACAATATGAAATACATACCTGGTGGTTGGCAGTTTCTGACACTTTGACATCAAGTGAGCCTGAGAGAACAGCGTACCAACTTGTACCAATGTCTCCTTGTCTAAATACTGACAAAAAGAGAGTACAGTTCATATCCCGGTGCTCAGTAGTTAATGTAAAGACTAGACTTGTGTGTACGGACAGCATCTACTACATGTTGTGTAATACATTATGGTGTGTAGATACATACATGTGATGCCTTTCTCCAGGCACTCGTAAAAGGCACAGCTACAGATCTGCACGAGCAGTGGAGGCGGAAACCTCTGGAAGGCCTTGACCTCTCTCAGTCTGGTGAGAATGATGTCCACGTCCTCACCAGAGCGCTCTGACGGCCTGCACACACACACACAAACCATTAGGAGCTTAAAAACAAAGCCACATTTGTTATACAGTAGATAGGTAATGAAGCAAAACTGGATATTTTTTGGCTCATTAAGCTGTTGTAGCGTTGGTTGTTTTAGTGCTATGTCTGTTTTTGTGTTTCAGAGTCCTGGCTTGGGTCTTGTGATAAGAGCAGAGCTTCAAGCGTTACTTCTCTCATTGTAGACCTCCTGTAGGGTGTTGATGTTCGAGCTCATTTGTACTGCTGCTGCCTCTAATACACTTAAATCCAGACACGTGCACACAGCATACACATACACACATACCCCTAAGCCCGTCCATAAGTAACATGAGAAAGACTAAACATTGGATTTGTGAAATGGTAAAATAAGGACCACACTACAATTATGACCCATTCATTTGTCTACAGAGTGACTCATCTATGTATGAGTTACCTCTATTATGTCTCTCTATTCCTTCAGCTTTTGTTTGCTTCCTCCTAATAATTATCTATCATTTTCTGCTCCATCTTCTGAGACGTGTGCATTTCTCTTCAGAGTCAATGCAGAAAGATGAAAGAGAATCCTTTCTTCTTTTAGCTACACATTTTCTCATGGAATTATTTTTAAATCTTCTCACTTCAATTTAAATGAACACAACCTTCAGCTCAAGCTATTATTACCCTTTGACACTACCAGCTCCCAGACATGACTCCACAATAAAGAGTTATTCATGAGCAAAACACACCGGCAAGGAATACACTGTTTTGCAAACCTTTGATAATTCTTCTGAATATACAGACAATGCCTACAGACAGACATTTTACAAATCCACAACATTTGCCATTGGCTAAGGGTGGTTATACTGACGAGCTGGGGCCCTCTCTGTTTCGTGTGTCTGACTCATCCTCCTCCTACAGCCACCTACAGTTTGGCCTGTGGCGCACTGACACGAGCATCATATCCCACAGTGGGCTGGGTTAATACAGCAGACAGGTAGACTCCCATGCACTGAAGCATACAGAAATATAGAGGTTCACTTGTTCAAGTTGAATGTCTATTGTACAAAGTGTTATTACACAGCAGTCTATTTATTCATTTACTGTGGCCTGTCCCACTAGTGTTACTCTTTTAAACCTATGAATGATTTTTTTTTTAATATCAGCTGCACATGTTACAACACAACTTTGCAAGAGCAGTCACAGGTTAAAGCAGATAATACTGTGCAAGCTACGGTGCAACAGCATAAGATTATGTCCAAAAAGGAGTGGGACGCAGTTTACCGTATATAATCCCACAGGTTGCATGTTAATAACTAATAAATTCAATAAACTGAACAAAAAACAGATCAGCACATTTATTTATTTTCACATTTCAACAATATCCTTTTTTCTTTAGCATAGATAAGCGAGTGCTGCAGGGATCTCAAAGATGACGTAAAAAAATCTGGTGCTCTTCAAGGATCCGTGGAAAAAAAGTCTAAAAATGCAAAGAGGAGAAAATTCAAGGCACTTTGATAGCAATAAAAATCATTTCATGACACAGGGACATACAGACATTTCGACCCCCTATGGGTTTTCATCAGGAGAAGCAGGGCAATACAAACTGTCACAGGTGCTTTAAATAGTCGCGGCGGTCATGTGCTGCAGTCACATGACACGCCGGGTGTAAGATGCAAAGATAAAATATTAAAATATACAATATATACAGACAGGATGATAGTCATGATGAATGAAAGGGATAGTGATTTTACCCATACTGGAAAAACAAAACAGTAACAAGTTGTTTAAGTTCATAGACAAGACCAGAAAACCCAAGACCTATTTACATATCATTTTATTGGGTACCCAGAGATAAAGTGCAAGGAAGCAATATTCATTTATATTTTTTACATAATGTAATTGGAATAGTATAATTAGTTCTTCTTAAATCTATCTATAATCTATGTCTACTATCTACTACTATCTACTTGTCACTGTATGTATTTTCTATCGTGTATCTTTCTTTTTCGTACATTCCACTACGCTACTAAATTAACTGGCTTACTTGGATTAGTGAATAGTATCATTGTTATTAAAAGGAGGAACTCACAACAAGAATGCAGGGAGGCTGAATTACATAATATAAATATCAATTTGATATAACAATTAGGGCTGGGACGAGACATACTTCTCAAGACGAGACAAAACAAGATCACCAGCATCAACCGTTTCCTGTCCAGTCCACAAGATAATTTTCCTCATGTGTGCAATTTTAACTGTTATTCACTTTTTTTGCAATGTCACCCAGCCCTACATCCAGTCCATTGAAAAGTACAGGTATATACTGTATATTCTACTCTTTCAGGGCTCATGTTTGAAGTTATCTTTTATATAAAAGATATATAGACAGATGTGTAAGACAAAATGAGTGCACATTTCTTGCCTTGACAATGCACCCATGCCTTTTTGGTTGCATCTACCTCTACAGCACAACAGCTCGCTCCTCGTCTGTCCACGAGAATCAGTGTTCCCTATCTCTGTGCAAGGGATTTGACCTGAGCGCTGTTACCTTATCTCCTGCTCCTTCTATCCCCCCTGCTCCTGACTTTGCCTTTCCCAGCCCTTTTGGCCCCATGGATCAAGCCAGCAGACAGCTCTGTTTTCAACCGCACTCACATGAAGGGCTTTTAGCCAACCAACCGGCACAACAGTCAATGCTTAGAGGCGAACACCGAGGCTGCAGAAGGTCCAACAGATTGTTTTAGGAAATCTCCATCTGGAAAAGCATCTCTTTCCACACAAACATATCATAGGTTGATTCATGGCAGAGGACCAACATGTCAGACAGCATCAACACACAGACAGATTTTCCCGAGTGTTGAGATGAATATGAAACTGTTGGGGAGATAATTCTGACATTGTGTGCACACAGCTCTCTCAACACCCCTCTGCTACGCAGCCAACAACCTCACGATTTGTAAAAGCGCTGAATAATGAGCATAAACAGTGAGATGATGAATAATTGAGTGGTGGCCGAAAAGGTCAGGCTGTCTGACTGTTGGTCAGATAACATGACAATATTCAAGTAGCCTCCTCCATTGCATTTTTATATTTGCTCTGTAATAAGACACTAACACGGCTTTCCGGTGGTGAATATTATAAGCTCTGCAAAAAGACTAACACTATAATGCACATATATAATGTTTATATGCACACCAAAAATCTAAGCATTATTTGATTTCTGTAGTTATCAGATCATTGAAATGTCATGTAAACAAATACATGTGATGTGAGCAATCTGATTTCTTTCTGATTGTTGTAAACTGTGTAGGTTTTGACAAGGAAAATTATGCAAAAGGGGGCAGACAAAGACAAAAAATTAAAGGCAATGAGAGTAAGAACTATTAGAAAATGTATTCAAAATGTACTTTCACTTCCAAATACCACAGTTACTCTAAAAATGAATTGATTGTCACCAGCTGTTTTTGATGATCAGATTTCTATTGTGCAAAATCAGATCTAATTATTGGGTTATCAGATTATTCTAGTTATCTGACATTTACTGGTCATGTAAATGTACACACTGTTTTGCTGTTTGCTATAATGATATGACCTGACTGTAGGCTACTGTAATTACATTTTTATTTATGTTTAGGCAAGGACATTGTCAAGGAAAATGTACAGAAAATGTTGAAACCAAGACCAGATTAACCAAAACCAATTGTAAGGACTTGACATATTGGCGTATTAGTCCTGTCTTAAAATTGTTAGAATGCCATCAATCATTTATGCCTTTTTACTTAATCAAGCTAACAGGCTTAAAATTGATTACTATACACTTATAGCTTCATTAGGAACTACAACACTGGGCTAATTGGTTGACTTGCAGTTCAGACAAGGAGACATTATCTCACCAATAATTGCTTACACAATGCAAATGCTATACAGGCTACAAAGAAAAGAGTCCAACCTGTATCTTCTTTTCCCACGTCACTCAACAGTCAGAAAAAGCTCTTAGATGTTGAGCGCAAAGTATTGATTTAATAAAAGGTGTAAGACCAAAGAGCAGAGAGTGCACTAGTCATTCCACTCCACTGTCTGGTCTAATCTGTGCACCTAACCTCAGGTAACATAAAACAACCATTACAACTAAACAAGTTTCAGGACTACCTCAGCTTTTTAGATTCAGATGTTTACTTACTGTGCATATTTCACAATTCAGAAAAAAATAAATGCTGCCCAACAACTCCTCCAATGATCATCATCGCCAAACTAAAGGCATCAAAAAATATATATATTAAATTGCAGCAACTGAGCGACTGAACACAGCTATCCAAAATGTGTGTTACATAGCCAATAATACTATGCATTCTGTTAATGATTATATGTCATTATTGTATGTACATGACATTTCTTAATTACCTGTGGCAGACATACATGCAGTGGTCACTGTTGATACACAAGAATGGAGGTGCATCTTTCTTGAAACAGGTAATCATAAACAGACAAAGTCTCAGCTTCAGGTTGCTATTGGTAACATAAGGATGTGTCATCATGTAATGTGTAGGTGTAAAGGAGATGCAGTCATATAGGCCAACACGCCTCATTGTTGGTCCAATTAGGCTACTGTAAGTGTCCTTTAAAGCTGTTTATTTATTTATGGCTCTGATACTCAGGGTTACATAGACAGCTTCATAGTAAAACTCTGGCCATTGATGTAGCCTAATGTACCATCTCAGGTAAAGGCTATATCTCTGAATCACTTCTACTCAACCTCAATGAAGCATTATTGTCAAATTGAAAGAAGAAAGAATTTTCAAGAAAATATTCCAGACAACAGAAAGGCCTACGATATACTTTTTACAACATATTATTGCCTATTTATTGTTAAGTGGATTAGCAACAGTAGTAGGCCATAATAATAAAGCGTCCATCATAGTCCATGTGCTGCAGAGACCCCGGTGAACCTCGAAGCACCAACGCCTTTCTCGCTGAGGACACAATAACCGCTGCTTCAGGAAGGAGGATGTGCACCAGGCTTTCACCACACTATGTGCATGTACCAATGGAGCAGTAGACTTTGTATTTTAATACAAGCAGTGCGTAAAACACGGTGTCACACAGTGCACACGCAGTATTAGCCGGTTACAATGAATCACGTTGACACGGATGAATGAAGGAGAGCAAAGCGAGCACGAGCATAGCGTGGACTGAAGCAGCAGCGTGCACAAGGGATGCGTTTACGCACCTTTTATCCAGGCAGCAGATCCACTCCGCAGATGGAGACAGATTAGGGGACGTCTGTACCGCCACCATTTCGACACTGCAGCGGTGCTGCCGGAGCTGGCTCCCCGGTGGACGCGGTTTGTTAATGAATGTGAGCTTTAGATGCGTCTCGTCCCGCCCCTCCGCCGAGTCTACTCCAGCTCCAGAGGATGCACCGCTGCCTTCACGGTGGATGCAGATGACTGTGTCTGTCTGCCCTAATGGGCTTTTAGAGGCAACAGGAAAAGACAGCACTGTGCCTCCTCAAAGTAAACTGTAAACTATTGTAGTATAAGCAATAAATCAATGAAATTAGTTATTGATTTGTGGAAAAAGTCAATCAAAGCGTCTCCAGATCCTGTCATAGAATTCCTTACTAGAGTACAAACAGCTGTACACAGCTTGTGTGGCATAATTGTATTACATAGCCAAATTTTAGCTTTGAATAGTTACGCCTTTATTGAAGAGAGTTAATCGCTAGGCTATATTGGGAAATATATATATTTTTTAAAGTGTTGGGGGTCGTCTCCTTTATGCAACAGTTGTTGATACATACAGTAGAACCTTTTCCAGCTACTATTAGCATTTGGTAGGTTGATCTAACAAGAAATATAATAATATAATGATATGTCGTCTGTAGTTATTTTAGGCCTATTCTCTGATTGATTTGCAATTAGTTTTTCAACAGCTTCCAAATATATTTAAATACATTCAAAAGTAATTTCAAAGCCCCTCATGTCAAGAAGTACGGTTTCCTGCAGCGCGCAGAGCAGTGGGAGATAATAGCAGTGTGAGCATCTCATCCCTCTGATGGCTCTAAAGACCAGTGGCACTGCAGCTGTCTGTGACACATACCCACTGCATACAATGGTGTAGATTATTATCTTATTCTGTATAATCTTAAATTCTATCTCTAGAGAAAATATATGATAACGTTTTCTTTTCTTTTTTTTTATGTTTACAAGTCAACAGAAACTGCTACAATAGTGTTCATTAGTTATGTTCATTTGTTGCTCAGATGAGTCTCTTACATGCATGGCTGTAAGACCTGAGGACAGAGGAGAATATCTTTTCCTTAAATTAAACTGAAGTCTATTCTTGTAATGTTAACACCAGATGTCGAGAAAAATCTTTAGCATTTTAATATAACGCACTTTAAGTACAACAGACAGATTATTCTTAATATTTTATATGTTTAGCTTGTTTAGCTCTACAGTCAAGAAGGCTTAGATAGAGGCATTTTTCACAACATCGGAAATCTGTTTCTTTATAGATTGGCTTTATGTGCGTTGTCGTGATTATCACTTTCAGTCTGTTTTACTGAGAGGAAATGATACACCAAACCAAAGCAAACCAAAGGGTACAATCAGCAGGGGGTCTGGTATATCTGGTATATCTGGCAAGAATGATTGATTGAATGATTTAAGCAAACATGAAAAAATGAAAGCAAAGTATTAGGACTGGAACAAGTTTATCGATTAAGCGCAACTAGTTGATTTGTAAAATAAACATCAGCTAAATTAGTAATCAAATCATTATTAACTGGTCTGTAAACAGACTCCAGAAGAGGTTTTTATGACACAGACAAAGCAGTAACACAAGAAATGTGTAAAATATTGTGTAAAATGTTTTTAAAAAATCAAATTCACAAATTGATTAATTGAAAGTATAATTTTTGGATTAATCGATTATCAAGTTGCAGCCCAAAAAAAGGATAATGCAAAACCTTTATGCTTTCCTCAGAATACTGTGGTGAACATTATTGTGGGACAATAAAATAAAAATTGCTGACTTTCTGACAGAATTTGTGTGCCTCATTATATCGTTACTATTGTGTAATGGTGAAAGAGCTCATTTAGAGGTATATTTGGCTCAATCACAGCCCACATGGAGTCATTGGGCTGCATGTGTGTGATGTGACAGAGAGTGGAGCCAACATTTATGCATTCAGAGGACTCAGAGCTCTTTCCCCCATGAGACAAAAAAACTCAATACGCCTGAGTGAACAGGTAACCATATGGGGCTTATCTATCTTCCAAATTCAGCCTACACAAATGCTACTTCAACTGTAGAGGTGAGCATTATGTCAAACAATGGATAAAACCGTGAATGTTATTTTGATGGTATGTGAAATTTGAATATAATGTTTTTTAAAATGTGGCCCAATAAAAAAGTAATTGGTATATGGGTAATTCTACAGTCATTTTCACATTTGTTGGCTGCCTCAACCAACACAATTAAACGAAACCAGGTCTTCACCAAGGACTAAAACAGGACTAAACCAGGATTTAATCAAGGACTAAAACAGGTCTTAAACAACAGGACAAAACCAGGACAAAACCAGGAGCCAAATCAGGACTAAACCTGGGACAACACCAGGACTAAAGCAGGACTAAACAGGACAAAATCAGGTCACTCGAAACAAGTACTGAGATATTAATTTTTACTAACATCGCCCACGTTTTTACATTACCTTGATGCTGAATTGAACGTTCACATTTATAGCCTTTGTTCATTTTCTAAAAACTGAACAATGTTGAACAGTGTTTGAAGCTTAAAACAACCTTACACAAAACCTGATGTCACTACTGACATAGAAATTGGCATTTGATCTATGATTAAGTTTCACATCTACACTTTATCAGTATTTTCTGTATAAAATATCATTACTTTTTACCAGAGCATTTGAGTAGGCTACTTCTCAAAGTATCTGCAGCATATCAGAATCATTTGCATAATAACTCTGCTCTCTTGTGGACAAACCTTGTAATTGTGATGAACACTTGGAAACGTCCTGTTACTCTAATTCTTCTAATACTTTGCCAAATCTCCTCAGCTGTATCTCATCCTCCAAAATAAAATACAATAAACCTCAAGAGTAAAGACACAGTGTTCTTCTTGTTAAGGTCAAGTTCGCTCAATCTCGTTCGTCTTTGACAGGAACTGACACGCACAACTGCAAAAGGTTATCAAGGCCTTGCAACATAACAAATAAACGTATATTTACACCGCCTACTTCAAGAGGTGGTTATTAAAAAATAGATTTAATGTTAATCCTTTCACTATATTGTACAGTAGTGATTTCCAACTTTTTTTTGTCTCAAGTTAGTGCCTTGTGTTTCATAGTCTGCTTTGTTTCGATATTAAATCTGATATGTAATATGTTGCCAATTATAGCTATCTAATAACTATTTTCTTGTTTTAATTATATTGAAAAATTCTAATCAAATTCACCTTTCTTTAAAATCTGAACTCATTTCGAGCACCCCCTGGTTATTAAGTGCTTAAATAAGTACTTACAGGTTGGGTACCTCTGGTTGGGAATGCCATACAGTATATTTATGGATTTTATGCAACTCCAAATTCCATCACTGTCTATTGATCTTTTACCCAGTTAAATGTCCTCTATAACTGCTCCGTTCTCTATTACGTAGCCTCTAAACTTCACCTACCCAGATATAACTCCCTCCATCCTTACTTTCAATTCACTTTCCCTCCATCCCCTCCCTCACTTACCCTCATTCAAAAGAACTCCTGATTGTGATTGGCCAGTATTTATATCATCTAGGTCCCTGTGCCACCTGGGACAACAGTCTCCAATCAGAACCAGGTCACACTGAACAGTACCACTCTGCTGGGTCCAGTCCGGTCCAGTATCACCACCACAGCACCAGCCCCGTGGTCACCAGGCAGCGGACGTGCTCAGGCAGGCACTGTTTATCTGCAGGTCATGCATCATGCTCAACTTGGCATTGTGATGGTTTTGCACAGGTGAATTTTGAAAGCTTGCCGTTAAAAGTATGAGATGATTTTTTTTCACAGCAGACAAGACTGGCAGGGATCCTGAAAGACAAGTAAAGGTAAGTTAATGCAATATTAGTTTGTACAGAGTTAACTAGAGCTGCTGGACTAGTTTGATTCTTCTATTCATATATCAAAATCTTCACTGTTTAATTGTTAGTTTGATTATTACTACATATTGATCAACTAAAAGAAAAATCAAATTGGCTTTTCAGATTCTCATACAAATCAACTATCTTTAGCATGAAGTTAGGAAATGTAGGTTCATTTTTTGAGATGCCTTGCTGTTGCACCCCCATTATTCCAGGCTTGGAAATGGCACAAACTCGACTTTATCAATCAAGTGCATTTTTAAGGCTATATAAATTATGCAGTTAGTTTAGATTTTAATAGTGCCATTTATGTCAGCTAATGGTAGATAAATATGACTCGTTTCAACCTGCAGTCTGGGGGATGATCACTGTGGGATTTCATGGACAGGTTAAACAGGCTGTGCTAAAGATGCAATCAATTCACCTTCCGCTAGGCTCATTTATTTGCTGGTCGTCGGTGTCCACAGTGGAGCAGTTTACACAGGATTACCCGGGATAATCCATTTACAGTATTTAGTGACATGAGTCGCCATCTGTCTTTGGGCTATTTATCGCAGTAAGGATCCGTCAGCAGCACAGACAACGCTTTTGGTAAGAATTAAACTAATTGTATCAAATTGTATAATAAATAAGTTGTTGAGTCGATGAAAACAGTACTTGCCAAAATGACCAGTTGCATTGATTGGCTTTGCTCAGTAGTAATTTCTTCTACTAAAATGCGTAAATTTAGTATGACACTAATCTGTGTGTGAATTGTTTAAATGAAAACAGATTAAGAGTTGTCTGGTAGTTTTGTTTATTGAGGTAAAGTTGTTGTTTGTGTTTTTATGAGTTAGAGTTGTTGTTGTTTTGTTTTGTTTTTTGTGCCCTGAACGTCCAAGACTACTTGGATTTAAAATTCCCGAGGTTACTTGAACGCCACATTGCCATTGGCACACCTGTGGCTGCTACGTGCTAGCTTTGTGTTGGTGTTTATGGGTTTGGTCTTTTGATAATTTTGGATGTCTGTAAGTATTCAAATACAACTATTTTTCCATGCATACCAAATAGGATAGTTTTCTGATTTTCAGATTATTAAAATGGCATGTAAACCGTTACTTCCAATGTGAGTAATCTGATTTTTTTTTCTGTCGCTCTCACCTGTGCATGTTTTGACAAGGAAATGGTGCCAAAAGGGCAACCTAATGTGGAAAAGATATTATTATTTTTATTCATTGGACTTCTTTAAAACACAAATTACTCTAAAAAATTGACCGACACCTGGTGTTTTTGATGATCAGCATAAACACACACCAAAAATCAAATATAATATAATTCAGTTTATCAGATTTTCTTCTGGCCATGTAAATATACCCACTTTGACTGACTTTGTAGTATTTTAGGGGCTAAAATGTTTAGCCTAAGCACTTGGTTTTGACTGTGTCCTTTTGTTTTTCCTAGGAAACCCCATGACATTGTAAGAATATTGAAAGTCTATTGTGCACCAAAATTCAACCAACCAAAATCTCTTGTATGGAATGACCTTTTAAATCACCAGCAGTCTCCTCAAGTTTATTTATTTTTTTATTTATTTGCAGCAATTAACTAGCTTTTAATATTAACACTTTTCAGTATTTGTTTTTCCAAATTCCCAAGTGTTTTCAAGTCTGTACTTTTATAAAGCAATCCCAAATGATGAGGACTGACAGCAAAGGCCGGAGTGCCTCCCCTCACCGGATAACCTATAACTCAGACTTCCACGCCATCAAGTGCTCATTTGACACTGGGATCACAGTAAAGTCTGGGGCCCAGCAGTCCACTGTGCACCCGAGCAGACTGCCACCCAGCCTGTCAGACCCACTCATGTCTCAAACCGGCAACAACCCAGTGAGCAGAGGGCGCGTTGGCAGCACTAGGGGAGCCAAAATTAGTCAAAACATCTTTCTGCAAATGGACTCTCAACAGCTCAAACCGGATGGGCCAAATACAGGATGCACACCAGCACTTTCCCCTCAAAAGCAACCAAATGCAGCTTCACCTTTTTCCTCAGCCCGGCGTTCATTTGTGAGTTCTGCGTCTGTTCTGAGCTCTGCCACGGGCCTCTCCACTCCTGAATCCTTTCCACAAGATAAAAGCAGATCAGAAGAAATAAAGGATATTGACAGGGCTGCCCTGGCACAGAAGTTCAGCGTAGCCCGTAAGCTGTTTGAGACAAAGCTATCAGCGGTGCCCGATGGTGGTTCAAACGACATTAGGAGGAGCAGGGGGAAAGAGGAAGTCGATTATCCCAGAGGTGGTGACAGCTCATGCGACAAGGAAAAAGACACGATGCCTGTGGAGACGGATGGCTTGGATAAAGACAAATTCATAAACCTTCCCATCGTAAATATTTCCTTAGCCAAGCCTTCTGCACGGGACTCTGTGACAGGCCACCATAAATCTCCCAAAGCCAGTGATCCAGATGAAGAATCAATCACCCCTTTTATCTGCACTAACTCACCTGATCAACCTACAATATCGCCAAATAATGAAATAACACTAGGTGACCATTATAAAGCTAAGAAAACACATTTAGACCCAGATTTGACCAGTGAGGAACCGGTAAGGGCTGAGTTAGTTGACCTAAACAACGAATCATCTGAAAGTGATGGGGAGACTGAGAGGAAACTAGAGGCAGACTGGCAGGATACATCAATGAATTACATGTCACCTTGTATTGTGCAGGACCTGGTGGATGATGTGTTTGAAGAACTGAACCTAAAAAAGTTAAACCAAAATGAATTTTCTGAAAGCTTGCTATGTAGAACAGTTGATCAAAATGGCAGCGCAAACGTGTATGAGCAGGAGAGCACAAACTGGGAGGGGCAGGTAAGAGAAGAGTCTCTTAAACCAGCGCAGATGTCAGCAGCAGTGATTGACTCAACGGCAAAAGAGAGGGAGGGGATGCAAGCAGAAGTTGTGGACCAAAAGTTGTACAGTTTGGAGCCAGAGAAAGGTGGCTGCGAATGGGCAGAAGGAAACGTAGATGAAAGTGTGGTGAGGGACTCAAGCGAGGGAGAAAAGAAGTGTAGAGCTAAGGAGGGCAACAAGGAAGATGAGGGAGTGGAATGTGCAAACTGTGGTGGGATCGAGAATATTCAAGATGCTTGGTCCACAACAGAATACAGGCGCTCGGATGAGTCTGTTCTGAGTTACGAGGAAATCCCTGGAATCCCTGAACTTGAGTCTAGTGGTGAAGATGAGATTCAAGATGGAAAAAGAAAGATCAAGTTCTCCAGTGCACCTATCAAAGTAAGGGATGATAAACTTACTCTATACTAGCAAGTATTTACAGTGTAAATGCAGTATGTACATTGCTGGTTTTATAGCATCCACAGTGTATGTTTAAAAGTAAAATGTTGCCTAAAGCTATGTTTATAAGCCACATGGTATGAGGAAAGGCAGGATCCCACATGTTCCTGTGTGTCAGAGCTGCAATGAAAACATTTCTACCTAACGCTGCATTTACACACTGCGTGAATGTATGTGCTGTAGGTGTGTAAATGGCCACCTGTACAGTACTATAATTTAATCAATTTGTGCACACTTAAATGTTTTTGTGTGTGTTTATGTAACTTTTACAATTATTGAGAGCAAAGCGGCACACTATATAGTTTTTGGTGTGGTTGAAATGCATTCTAAAGTGATATTCAGTTTCAATAACTGTCTTTTAGGTTTTTAGCACTTACTCAAATGCGGAGTATGACAGACACAATGACAACATTGACCCAGTGTCTGCCTCAGCAGAGTATGAATTGGAAAAGCGTGTGGAAAAGATGGAGGTTTTTCCTGTGGAAATCGAAAAAGGTCTCTAAACTGAAATGTCATTGTACTATTTTTATGTTGTAGTGGTGTACATTAGTGTCACCATCATGAACACTCTTTGTAGGAGAAGAAGGTTTGGGCATCAGCATCATAGGAATGGGTGTAGGTGCTGATCAAGGACTGGAGAAGCTTGGAATCTTTGTAAAATCTGTCACTGAAGGTGGTGCAACAAAGAAAGATGGAAGGTATACATTTGTAAATGCTCAAAAATGAATGAAGAAACATGCACATGCTTCTATTTAATGAAAACTAAGTAGTAGTGTTTTTGTTTTGTTTTTTTAATGTATGCGACGTATGCCAGGATTCAAGTTAATGACCAGATTGTAGAAGTGGATGGTGTCAGTTTAGTTGGAGTCTCCCAGTTTTTTGCCGCGACTGTTTTGAAGAATACATCAGGCCTGGTCAAGTGAGTTAAATATTGGCTAATTCAGCATTATATTTGTTTTATTTTTTTATGGCTCAGAATGGTGACATCGCTTTTAATATAACTGCTTCTTGATACAGGTTTTTGATTGGTCGTGAAAAGGAGGGTGTCGAGAGTGAGGTGGCGAGGCTAATTAATGAAAGCCTGGAAATGGAGAAATCATCCCATACAGTAAGATGTTTGCAAAGAGGGTTTTGTTTCAGACATATCTACATTTTAGAGGGAAAAAACAGTGCTCATCTATCAGGGGCAGAGATGCATTGAAGGTGAAGACGATGAAAGCTACACTGAATATAACTCGCTGGGTGACGATGATGAAGAGGAAGATGTGTCACAGCTTTCTGGCCTAGATAAACACCAACTATGCCTCAAATACCAGCAGGTACCTTTATTTATGCAACTTCAATTCTAACATAAGGACTAACTGTAATGAGTTATGTATTTGAAACTTTTCATAGCTCCAGGTCAAACTCCGAATCAGAACAGACCAACTACAGAGCACTCGAAAAAAGGTAGGTCACTCCACAAGATTGAGATCTCACATAAACCACTGCTGCTTTTGCTATAATTCACTACCTTTGCATCCACATTTGGAGACTGACCCATTTAACTGTGTATCAAAAAGGTCCGTCCTTGTGCTTTAACATCAGCCCTGCTTTGTGCCTTTTATTTGTGGTTATCTGTGACATAACATGAGTTGGGGAAAGATTTATAGCAGGTTTTTATTCCAACTTGTTAGATGGTGAGCATAAAATGTGTTATTACGAAACGCTTGAAGATGAGGATTACAAAACGCATGAAATAATAAAAATATGGAGCAGTTTTGAAGTCTGCCCCCGTTTAAATCTGATACAATGCATTATATTGTGCTGTGTTTTGTAGTTGCACACAATGAAGGAGCAGCAGTCTTGTTTGCAGAACCAGAAAGCTGAGCTAGAACAACGAATAGAGGATGAAGAAGAGAAGGCTGACAAACTGGAGAAGTAAATTCCTCTTATTATTTTGGTTCTTTCATGTTTATCTGCAATTCATGTAATTTGTTCAATATTTGTATCTAAAATGTGTTAAAACATAGATGTAGTCATTGTGTTAATTTGGTAAATATGATCATTTTTAGATCAAACAGAAAAACTGATAATTATCTGGCTTTTATTGTCCAGGTATTGGCAGGAGGCCCAGACTCTTTGCAGAGTTATCAGCCAGAGATTGGCTGATGCCCAGAGCCAATCAGAAAACCTGGATATCAAATACAGCAAGGCAAAAAGACTGCTCCGGGAATACCAGAGCAGGTATTTAGAGTTGTTAGGAATATCACTGGAGAATCACCATAAAACTGCAATTTATAAACAACTTTTCTGATTATTGTTGCAGAGTGGACGAGGCAGAGAACAGAGAAGCAGAACTGAGGAGGGAGCTGGAGCAGAAACAGAAGCAGCACAAAGAGCTGATGGAAAAACTGTCTGTTCAGGTGAGAATAGACTTGGATTTAGATCTGTGAAAATTTTGATCTGCAACTAATGCATTAAGTTCTCCTGTGTACCCAGCCAAAAGAAAGAGAATCTTTATCTGGAAGTAGCAACAACACTACAGAAACTGGTTTGTATGAAGCCCTAGTTTTACAGTGTCTTTGAATATAGAATAAAATCTTAGTTAATGTTATCCACCAGATGGTGAATGGAACAACCTGGTCCCTGATACAGGACGTCTAGACTGTAGCGCTCACATCGCTAAGGCTCAACTGGCCCAGAAATCAAAGCGCCACCCTCCCTCGCGGGACAAACTGAGGGAGAGCTTCAGACGACAGGTCAGACTTTAAACACTTTCAATAAAGGATGTGTCTGTGAAATGTGCCCTTCTAACTCCTGCTGTAGGAAGAAGCACAACCAAAGTCAGTGGATACACAGTCACTGCCAGCTCCCACTGCACAACAGCGCGTCAGCAGAAGTGACTTGTCCAGCACCTCCTCTTTCCCCACACTCAGCCCTCAACTGCCCTCCATCTCTCTGTCCACGCCTCCCATTTACATCACCGATCACTCTTCGCCTCTCAAGTCGTCCTCCTCCTCCAGAAAGTCAAAGAGGAAGTTCCCCAGTTTCAGGTAAAGAGCTATGATAACAGATTGTCATAGCCGTAAACTATTGTCTGATAATTCTTGTTTTATTTCTAGTGGTCTTCGGAAGTCTTTCAACAAAAAGCGGAGTCAAAAAAAGAATGGAAAGTCCATGTCGAGCAGGTATACAATTTGACCAGAGTAATCAGACTGAAAATGTGAGCGTAGTGTCAGGGTTTTTTCTACTTTTTGTTTCCTTGCAGGAGTTCTGGCGATCTGGCAGATGAGCCTATTGGGATCTCTCCGGCGTCCTCAGTCACCTCTATGTCTTCATGTTTGCCCTTTCCTTGGTTTGGAGATAAAGGGTCGGAGAAGGGGGAAGATCACGAGCAATGCAAAGAGAGGCTTAGGTCTGTGTCCAGCAGCAGCTTGCCTTATCTGACCACCACTGGAAGAAGAGACCAGGTGCATACACAAAAAAAGCTTAAAACTGTCATTACTGTCTCGCTACTTGACGCATAGCTTTAGATTTACTCTGATAAATAGACATGCACAGGTGAGCATACAGTTGTGTGAGATTCAGGCAACAGCAGAGGACAATTTTGTTCTTGGTTGCAGAGTTTTGGTTTTCCCCTGCGGAGCTCCAGCATGGTGGGTTACGTCTCTAATCACTCTCTGTCTGGGCACTCTTGTACTTTTACCTTTTCATCCACTGAGGTGAGACTGTCCTTTTCCCTCCTTCCTCCTCGCATTACACATGTTGTTCCCACAAATGGATCTTTTTTGTGATTTCATTAATTCAATGCTCCCTTTTTATTGTCAGACCTTGGATGACGACTTAATTCCTACCAATAACAACAACCAATGGCAAAGTCTCCCAGTGACTGAGTGGAGCAGTCAGCAGGTGTGTCTGTGGCTAGTGGCGATGAGTATGGACCAGTACACAGCAGAGTTTTCTGCCAAAGGTGTGGACGGAGCACAGCTTCTCAATATGGATACTGATAAACTGAAGGTGAGCTCCAGTCAAATTAAAAAATATTAGAGATTTGGAGTATTTAGAGCTACAAACGTTTAGCAAACCTTTCACAAAGCCCTAACCTCAACCAAATTACCTGTTCCTAAACCCAACCATAATCCTAACCGTAATCTTGTGGAACAAAACGACTGTAAAATATAAACATTTAATAGCCATTAATGCAAATTGGCAGTTGTGTGTGGCAAAACTAGATTGGAGGGGGAAATTAAGTGTGATTAAAAAACATTCATCAGTCTCCTTCCGGTTTATGAGCACTGTTAGGGAAAAACAAGTGTTGTCCAACGAGTCCTAAAGTTGTAAGAAGAGGCAGGAGACTCTGGATGCCTGAGGCAGAAGAAGTTTATTTACCATCAGTCCGGACCCGGCGACTTGAATACTCAACACATTGTGCTTGTATTGGCTTGTATTGTATGTGCTTCCACACACAGAGGTTTAAATAGTAGCGTAGAAGGCCTGGCCGAGATAAAATGAGAAGTGCATAGCATACCACTTCTGGCAGAAGAGTTGACCAAGGAAACTGATAATGTTAGAGAAGGACAAATTCTGTAACAGTGGGATGACGCCCAGCATAGATAGAGCTAACCACTCAGAAATGTCAACAATGGTAGAAAGGGAGGTGCCCTTGTTAAGACTATGCACAAGATAGAAAATTCTACAACAAGCACCATGATACATTTTGTTTTGAATTGCTGATTGCTGTGGTAAATGTTGTTGGAATAATGACCTTGGTTGCATTAGTTTTAATTTGAACTACTGATCTAAACAAGTTTAACTTTGGTGTAAGGAGAGTGTGAAGAGTTGCAGTGATTCTTTCTTCTGTTTTTGTAAGTAAAGACTTTGTTTTATTGCACTTCTTGTCACAGGCTCTGGGTGTGTGCAATCAAAATGACCGTTGTTGTTTAAAGAAGCAGCTCAAGGACATGAGGAAACGTGAGGAAAAGGAGCAGCGAGAGAGGGACAAGAGGCTCAAGGAGGAGGGGGAAACAGACGGGACAGAGGGCAAGAAATCTCTCAAGGAGTCCAAGAGAAGCACCATCCGGACTGAGTCACTGTTGTAAATCAATGCCTTGCCAAACTGCAAGAGTCTACAAATCTTACCTGGTGTTACACAACCCGCAATAATACTGTATAATGATGTACCAGTTGCACCAGCAGATTGTCTGTTTTATACAAATATTTAAATGTTTTAATTTGTTAATATTTTTAATAAAGTTAGATTATTTAAGAACTAATAATTATGCTGCTTTCTAGACCTACAGATTTTTTTTTTTTAAATAACAGACAAATGGACACATACTTATTTTTTTATTCCAAAACATTATTTACAGCTAAAATATTTTGGTAACACATGGAATGTCCTGTTAAGGCAGTTGCAGAGAAAAATAAGAGCTGATTTTTATAAAACTTGAGACCATTTTAAATGGTAGAAAGCATGTGGTGATTGTATTGTCGTCGTTTTGAAAAAAGTAACAAAGTGCCCCTAAAAATAAATACAAAAATACAAAACCCCACCCTCCCAAGTCAACACTGAAACGCAACATCCACAGACAAAACTTGCAAGAGTATGCCATAACTCCTATCCAGTGAAATACAAACTTAATGCTGGATCGTGTGGTTTAGTGCTACAATGTTGTTCTGTTGCAACATATAGTTAATGTGTTTACCTTTGCAAAGGCAGAGATGTAAGAAATGCATTGAAATTAGTCCATCAGTACTCAGTGGTTATCAAAAATGTCCACTGTCATGCCAAGTTGTCATCCAGGGTTTCTTTTCCACTTTTTCCCAGTTCTTACAGTTCATGTTCCTTTCCTCCCGTGTGATCCGAACAGCATTGTAACTGGGAATCTTGTCTTCATGTTTGGCCCGTTCAAAAAAGCCACACTGCAAAAGGATGGAGCATTTGCATTAGTATTTATACCATGTATTAATATTAATGTAATGAAAGGCAAGAACCAAAATGCAGTGAATAGCTTAGAGGGGGGAAAAAGCCACACCGTGCAAGAATTAAATCACCAGATGTTTACAGCAAAAAGCTAGGTTTGGCCGATACACCATGTCACCATTTAGCCATGCAAGTATGCTGTTGTCACACATTTGACTGTGTGAAAAGGGCCAAAAAATTGAGTGAATAATTAAACACATTCCAAAAACAAAACAGCAAATCAAATATTTGCTCTATTTAAATTCAAGCTGGGTAATTTTACCCTGTTTTTTTACGCATTTGTCAGTCTCTCTTTTTCTGAAGGATCCTCCTTATGTTTTTTGTCAAAGACTCCACACTGAGGAGAGGAATATTGTTAGGTTCAACTTCAAGACTTTACATAGTATACAGTAGTTTCTACCTTACTATATTGCTGTATTTTAGGATCTGTGTTCTGTTAATTGTGATTTTCCGTCCTACCTTCCAAAGAAGAAAGGCCAGCAGAGCCAACAAAAGCAGCCCAAACAGTACGGACAGCAAAATGATCCACCATGGCACCCCTCCATATTGAGCTGAGCGCCGCTCTGGGAACACAGTCAGGCTCACCTGGGGGACAGGAAGAGATTTTAACACTGGTTTATGAAAAACACCAGAAAAGGACATTGTGTCAAGACATTCATATTTACAGTACCTCTGTCTCAGCATTTTGTAGTTTTGTGTTTTTTAATGTGCTAGAAATGCTTAGAGATGCCTTCACTATCACTTCCACATGATGTTGGTCAGAGTATTTCTAAACAGAAAAAAAACTGAAATGTTTTTACACTGATCCCACATGAAATGGTTTTTTTTCTAATAAAACATTTAAATTACCAACCTCTATGAAAGTGCTGTTCCAGAGGCGAGAACTCAAAGTGATGACTGCATTACTGTCGAGGCCCCGCAGGGGGCACTTGATCTTCACACATCTTGCTCCATTTTCACAGGACTGGCAATACAGGAAACCACAATGAATATACAGTATAAAGTCAATATTGTAACACTTTGTATGCTTACCAAAGTTTTGTATTTCTTATCACTTAATCGTGAAAGTGTGGCCTCGTCTTTAAAGTTTATTGCTCTTCTGTTTCTAGTGTTACTGGGTTCCTACATCAAAAAAGTACTTTTTAAGAACTTAAAATGTTCGTGTTAGATAGAGATTATTTTTCCACTGACCACTTGTAGATTGTTGATCACATCCCTTGGAAAGCATTCAAAATTGTTCAATCCTGTGGCACTAATTTTCACCAGATACAGGAGCCATCTACTGTCTTCAGTTTCCCTTGGCCAGTCAATTTCAAGTGATGCAGTGCCCAAGTCTGTCAGTTGCTTACCAAGATTGATAATCTATCACAACAGGGCCGGTGAGACATATTACAAACTGAATATTACAACACAATGAACAGTCTTGTCCTACTGACTCTGAATTGGTGAGCAATGGCACTGCCAATGTCATGTTCTGATTTCATGGCACTTTCCCCTTTGACCTCTCCAGTGAAGTAGACCTGAGATGGTTTGGCCAGACTAAAACAGAAGAATAAAAGGCATTTTGTAAATAGCCTGTGTTGTTTAGTTGCTGACAGGGTACGTGTGGAATTATTCCATACCCTGAGACAGAGAGCTGCAGTAGGAGGGCCACCTTTGCCTTTGCCTTGATAGGAACAATTTTCTGACGGCTTGTCCTTTTAGAACAAAAAATAAGTACATCTGTGTTATTTTGATAATGTTTTTCCTCACGACAAAACTTGTACCCTTACGTGTAAGGAAGAAGTTCTATTTCTACTTCAGTTGTGTTGAGAGAGATTCCGGCTGTCCCCAGGATAATGTAGAAGGTTGTCTATATGAAGGGCGGTAAAACAAACATTTAAAATACAAACAAATACAAAATAAAAACACTATGCTTTTTACCTCTGCTTTTCCTTGAAAGGGATTTCCAATATCACACTTAGTTTTAGTTCCCTCTTTATTGGCTATGCAAGTTACAGAGTACTAAAAATCAATAAAAAATAAGTTAGACTGGTGGAAAAAAAAACCTGCATATTCATTGCTATGATTCATTGCTTACATCAGGTGAACTGCGATAAGCCGAGTAGACGAGAGAATGTGGTAAAGTAGCATTCACACTGGCTTCATATGCATCATCTCCGTTGTGATTGGTCACCGTCACTTCCAAGGCAATCTCCTTTTGGTCACTTAAAGAGATGACCTGCACACCATCCTCCCTTTATCAAGACCATTAACAGAAGTGAGTAATTCATTTCTATTATGTTATATTTTTAAACACTTTTAGGCTTCACATTGTGACCTCTGGGTATCTTTTTATGAAAACTAATTGGAGTTTGATTTTTCTTCGCAATAACCACGCAGACTTTTCACATATAGAATTCCTTACAGACCTTATTTAAAAAATAATTTCACTTCATCAGTCAGTGGTCACAATGTTATTCCATGTTACTGTGTATTACATGCTAAGTGGAGTGAAGGTTTCGTCAGCTATCGTTCTGTAGCCATATTGATATTTGACCTGCAGGTTGCTCTCACACACATTGTCATCACCACACCCATCTTTACGGAAATGCACCTGTATTGATCAAAACACAAAAACACTGCTGTATTGAATAATCACTTTAAAGGAGTCACTATTATAGGTCCAGACTTTACCACTGAGCGTGTTGAGTTTGGCTCGTTGGCATCAAGAACAGGCGCTGGTGGTGTTGTTACAGCTCTGCGTTTACGTTTGGCATTTTCAATTTCAACAGAAACAT
This sequence comes from Rhinogobius similis, assembly GCA_019453435.1. Lineage (NCBI taxonomy): Eukaryota > Metazoa > Chordata > Actinopteri > Gobiiformes > Gobiidae > Rhinogobius > Rhinogobius similis. The sequence continues at coordinate 21,527,375 of CM033632.1, read as the reverse complement.
CAACAGGGATACCATGCAGCTTGTCTCGAATATTGTCCTGTAAGATGCATTAGTAAGATACATTTTAGTACCAATAATAATAAAGATTCCATATTTGTGTACCGTGTACCACAATTACCTGCATAACAAGCTGATGTTTCTCACACTTTTTCTTGCCTTTACTGTCCAAGGTCATGGTGCCTTTTGAATTACGGATAGTGGCCCTCAGAGGCAGATTGTTTTTACGATAGTCAGCGTCTGCCTCCAGGGAGTAGCTGATTGCTAAATAGGCAAATTATTGAACATCAAGTTATCTTATGGTTGGTGTAAATATTTTAAATACTATAAAAAAACATACTCAGCTTGGGAGAATAACTGGGAGGATTGGCGGTATAGGTGAAGCAAACCTCAACCTCTGAGCTGAAGAAAGCATATTTATTTTGAAAATGTAATTACAAAGCAGAAGGCAGAAATCATCTGCCTCTCTGTGTGCATAAAACAGATAATTTGGAGAATTGGTTCTTACCAAACTTTATCATTGCATTTTGTCAGGTCAATTTCTTCAGGTGTGAATGTAATCTTCTTATCAATGCTGATAACTGGCCGAGCCCTGGAAAAAATAAAATAAGAACGTTACCATACATAATAAAGAGCAGTATACATAAGAAATTATAGTCTCCCACTCACCGGTAGACAAAGATAGAATCAGAAAGGGAGCCCACTGCAAGGTCTGGGTATGAGTTCTTGTCCAGATCCATGTTTCCAGCCAAAGAGTATCCAAACATCTGCACCCCCAAACCGTCCCCATACAGAATCTAATGAAGAAAAATACAACTATGTTTACACTGATCCCATTTAAAGGTAATGGTTAAGTGTTCAGCTGTCAATAATATTGCTATATTAAAGATAAGAAAACCTCAATTCCACAACGTGGAAGTTGAAGATTTACCTGAGCTGCTTTTTTGGACATCAGACCTGTAGGAGATCCGTGGTATATGTAAACACTTCCAATGCCGTTGTTATCATTAGGGGCTCCAACAGCAAAATCTAAGATTGAGAAAATTAAACATTTACAAGTTAAAAAACTTTTAGTTCAGAAGTTGGAAAGAAATTACAATCAAACATCTCACCATGATAATCATCTTGATTAATGTCCCCAAGTTTTGCCACAGCGAGGCCAAACATCGAGTCCTGAGGTCCATCGATTCTTGTGGGTGTGACTTCGCTCCATTCTCCAGCCTTATTGATGTATACATAGACAGCTCCTCCAATTTCTTCATCCTTCTCGAAATACTGAGGGGCTCCAACCACAATATCCTCCCAACTGACAAGCAAAACAATGCTTCATTAGACTAACATTACAAACACATGTTGTGACATCTTACTGGTTACTAACCCATCCCTATTGAGATCGAGAACAGCAACATCATATCCAAAAGATGAAGCCAAGCCCTCCCCCTCTAGAATGTACTCTTTCAGGACAATCCTGGTTGACTCTGGTCCTGTTTTCAGCAGCACCACTGCTCCACTGTGGTTGGCTCTGGGAGCTCCTGCTACCACAGTCAGCTGGCCCTTCTTAGTCAGGCTCATACCCGAATCCAGAGAGAAGCCTGCGGGAGAAAGTGGATCTTTCAATCTACATTGCATAAAGTTACCTGTGAGAACAGTTGGAGAGTAAGTATTTTACCAAGGTAACTGTTGGCAGGAGCTGGTACCAGCGATGGATCTTTCTCATTTTCATCTCCAAGCTCAAAAGGACCATCTTCATAGATGCCCATTTCAATAAAGGTGTCATTTCTTTGTTCCAATCGAACTATACCTTGAAAGGAAAGCAAAATGGTTTGAGGACCGTAAGTATTACACTTAGGCTGCGTTTACACTTGTCATTCATTGGTCCTAAATTAAGTCCTGATGTGGACTTGGTTTGGTACTGTTCCAAATCTTTATTTAGTCCTCATCTAGTCCAGGTTTAGATTTGGTTTAGTCCTGGTTTTGTCCCAATTGATGTGGTAAAGTGTGAACGTACTTAAAAGTAAGGTACTATTTTATTTGTATGGAAATTTGTCTTCTGCATTTGACCCATTCTACAAAGGCATCGGTGCAACCTGTTGGCAGTGGTTGCTGCAAAACAAGCACCCCACACAAAGGCCCAGGCGGCCAGGGAGTCGGACCCAGAACGTTCTTGTTGTGAAGCGTGTATTACCCAGTCAGCCACTGTGCCATAGACAAACACAGAGAAATTTGACTTTCTTACCTTTCCAGTTATATGCTCCTGGAGCTCCAAAAATTATATAGTGAAAGTCACTGTCGAAGATAGCTGCTACACCCTGCTGACAGGAGCCAAACATCTCATGGCCTCTGGGTCGGCTTTTGCAGAAGTGCCAGCTCCCGCCCTCGCCTGCTCCTGAATCCTCATTAATGGTCAGGTCCTGATTGAGCATGTAGCAGCGCCCTGTGATGTCACGAGACTCTCCAGGCCTGTTAACGGCACTTCGTATCTGATATCGATGTGCACAGGTCTGCCACAAAAATGTACATATCGTCAGTAATTGATCAATATGTTATGAATATGTATGTATATATATGTTATGTATATATTAGTATCTAACACAAGCTTTCATACCACAATCTTGCCACCTGGCCCTTGACTGCTGACAGACACTCCCATCCATTGGTTTTCTTTGTTTTCAGCTGTCAGATCCTCTGTTGTGAAGTTGACCCATAAATAAGTATTATGCCAACTGCAGTTAAATGTACATGTAAAATAACTAACCGGCATTGTCAAAGATGACTCTGTTGCATGTGTTGGTGGTGGAGGTCATGTCACAGCTGTACAGTCCCCCGGTCACTTTAGACTTCTGACCCTTGAGCGCATTTGCTCTGGGGGCACCAACCAGGAGCCTTCAAAAGATCCACACAAATGGTGTTGAATTTGGTTGTCCAGGAAAATACATACATTTGTGAAACTATGGGAGCAACATTTTATAATAATATTACAATTTTGTGCAATTTTCTTTACTCCATAATCGGTGTAGCCACAGCTGCCCTGGGGTAGACTAATGGAAACAAGGCTGCCAATCTGACCATCACTCTACTGACACTACATTGATGCATGATAACATGTCTGGCCCAATGGAACAACAGCAGTTTCATGACCAGCCATTCCTACTATCTTTCAATTTTGACAACAGTATTGATAAATACAAGGAGAAATTACAATGGAGACCAGACTGTAATGACTCTTGTCTTTAGATTGTATTGTATCATTTAAAAAAGTAAGTACAAGTGCATTCACTTATAGTAGTGACAGAGAGTGTAATGTACTAGTGTCATAAAGTTGGGTCTGGCTGTCAATTGTAAATTCAAATTACTAAAATACTATTCCATATGACATAAATCCTCAAAACATTGTGAAAGATGAACTGACATTCTTATGGCTGATTTCAACAGAGCAGCCAAATTCACACAGACAGTAGCCTCCAAAGCCGATGTTCCATGTCCATACAGTGTATTAGTGTCAAAAGACTCCTTTCAACTGAATGCTCTGCTTCACTGGCCTAGGATTTCTATCTTTGTCCACACACAGCTGGCCTTTGTGGACAACTACAAGGTCAAAAGCCACACCCATCTTCATATCTCCATAGGCATCCAATTTCCAGGGTTTACTACGCCATAAATCAAGCAAGTCAGGAATGTCATCGTTCACACTGTAAAACTGATGTCAACACACAACATTTACTTCAGCTTATATGGGGAAACACAAGTCTGAATGAAATTATATAAAGCAAAGCCAGGCACATTAAGCTCTTTGTAACCCTGACTGACGCTATGTGCATGTGGGAAGGTCTAACCTTTTTGAAATGCATTTGGAGTTTTGCATCATCTCAATGTCTAAATGCTCTGGGACAATCCTCAGAAATGAACAGTTGATACTTAGTGCAAAAGTTTACTGCCTAAGATCCACAAATTGGTTTGGCTTCATGAATGCTGGGGGCACTGGATGAATCGCTTTTATGGACAATAGTATGTTATTATATGGTGTTTGCCTTTTGTATGTTCTTTTAATTGTTTTTAATTGTTCTATATAGACCCCTTTGTGTCTGAAATAAAGCTTTGAAATGAAAAATCGAATTAAATTCTAACTTAACTGATTTCAAATCTAAAAGAAAAAAAAAACATATCACACAATGCATGTAGTTTAGTTCCAGTAGTTTTGTTATTGAAGGGTTGATGCAGTGTCAGCAGACTCTCGGACAGTGAGGCTGCAGTTTGTTTAATCGTGTGCCACCAGACAAGTTAGGACTTAGTCTACAGGAAGCAGCAGCACCAGTGTGAGCAGATGGACTGATGATGGAATAGTACTTCTATTCCATCGTTTAGTCAATTTATCAGGTCAGTGGCATCAGCCAAAGTCAACAAAATATTGGCATTTTAAGAATTTCTAGGCACAACAGCAGAAAAGACAACACATTAAGTGACTTTGCTGGAGAGTTGGGAGTGACTGGACACTTTAATCTGCCTTTTCAAAAGATTATTGGATTTTTTTGTTTTTAGTCACTTTGCTCTCAGAACATATTAGTCTTGTCCAAACTGCACAAAAAGATTTCATCAACTTGCATCCATAAATCTTTACAGGACATTGTCACATAGGGACATAAAAATCGCACCTATACACACCAAACTTTCTATTCGTGTAAGATTTTGAAGAATCATAAAAGTTAGTTTATATCTTTTTTTTTTTTTCAGTGAGATCTAGTTTACTCAGATACTACATAAGATATCACAAATCCCCCTATGTAAACCTTCAAAAAGGTTTCAAATTTAATGTGTAAACTTCAAATTTAAGATTTTTTCCTATCTACCGGCAATGTCTCAAGAATTTCTTTTAATCAATCAATCAATCAATAATTTTTTATTTGTATAGTGCTTCACAATAGAACAACTGAACTAGTGCTTTTCATTATTGTATTAAAAGATGTAATAACAAGTCAAAATGCCATACACACTATATCTTCTATATCTAATATATATTTAGCCGACTACAGCCATAAATAATAGTGTCTGTGATTGGCTGGTATTGGGAGTGGCTCTGTGTATGTTTGAATTGTTAAAGCTATGAAGACTGCATAACCTAATGTGGTATTTGATAACTTATGAGGTATCTGACAAAACTGCAAAACTATATGTATAAGTTTACTTAATAGTTATATAGTTTTTCACAGCCTCGGACAATATAGATATGTAAGTCTCTCTATTTATTATAGAAGTCAAGATAAGAGCAGCACTAAAACCAAAGTTGGCAAATTCGAGGTTTTCCTTTGAAGATTCTATTTGATCAGGTAGTTAAGTGACTGTGTGAAAATTGGATTGCAGGATCATTTTCAGTGGATTTGTTGACCTTTGGCAAAAATTATGTGATAAATTGTTTTGGAGTCTTTAAAATGGTCAAAATGTTTTAACTAAAGTATTATTAAATTGGTCTTTGCTGGAGAGTCAGTGATTCAGGGGAAGACAAACAAAGGCCTGATGCTGTTTATGTGGTTTACTGATTTTGAGTTTGCTGGTATTGTAATATCAGAAAAGTGACATATTATACCGCTCATAATCATCTGAAGCCCTTAACCACTGAACACTGTGAAGATTTTCCAAAGCTGTCTTATGTTACATCTGTGGTTACGTCTTATTTGAGTGAAAGCCAAGCCTCACTTCAGAGCTGATATTTGGTGCCCAGATGTAAAAAGGATTTATGTACTTTTTGTTCCTCCGCCATCTATCAAATTGTTTTTATTTTAAGCTGAAGTTAACCCATTGACACTAGCACGTTTAAAGTTACCTGCAACATTTACATTGACTGAACTTTATTACAGTGCAGTTCCATAGTTCGACTCAGCGCACAACAACACAAAGTACTCCATCGTCACCCTGCCTTCATCTCCAACAATCACTGCCTCCGGCCAAAGACACTGCAGGTAAGAGCGAGAATAAGAGCTGACAGGCAAATGTTGGTGACTCACGGTGCACACCCAACTGTTACACAGAAGCCAAGAACACAGTGTGAAGAGCCCCACCTGACTCAAAAAAGATGGTAAGCAAAGGAATTAACAGTGGCCTAAGGTTATGTATAAGTTGGTGAACACTCCAAATGATTGACAATAAGCCACCGTCTATAAGTTCTTAAATCCAGCATGTGCCAGCTAAAACACGCACCAGACTGCACTTTCTTCCTATATGTGTATTATCAGGTGTAAAACAAACTTGTTTTCCTGTCCCAACATGCACAGTGACAATATATGGGATATTTTAGACATGATGATTTCAGAAGTGACTGTTATCCTGCCAATCAGTGAGAAACGTTTCATTAAACCCATGGCCATTAGGACACCATTCTTTAAAAAAAACTGAATAAATAGCATTCTACTTAAACATTTGATCATTTTGACGATTTACTAAGTAGGCTGCATGACAATATCTCAGTTTAGTTTCTCAAATTATAATGACTTGTCACTAGATAGCAGTTGCTTTTTATTTTCTGTGACAAATGCCTCTGATTAAGTGCAGTGCCCATTAAAACGTCACAGCTATTGAAATGTTTTGGGTCTGGGTTTTAAATAAATCTGTCAAGTTTGCCCGGGAGGAGTTGGACATGCAACACGTAGAAGAGACTTCCAGGCAAGTTTATATAGCCTACTACTATCTTTGCAAGACTAACATGCTCCACTTTAATTAACTGCCTACCCAGTCTGAGCGTTTTCAACAATAATTCAAATTAATATGTAAGCGTTTTCATTTCTACAATAGTTTATTATAGAGCCCGTTACCATAAATATTGCTGTGAAAAGAGTTCTTGATACGCGCGCACTTACATTCTCTTATCCACCGGCCGAAGTTGCCAGTGCATGGCGAGAGAGAAGCCGAAAAGACTGCCCGGATCCCCGTTCTTTCGCAGCACGTTGTCCTTGTCCAGGTTGAAGGCCCACAGTTTGGTGCACCCCAGCAGAAGGCACAGCCCGAGCGCGCAGGTGATCCGGACCTCCATGATAATGCACTCTCACTGACCCCGCGCGTCCTTGGTCTGGAGGGAGCAAAGTGCCACTGACGGAGCGCGCGTCAGTGTTGCCCCGTGTAGAGTCAGCGCTCCTCCCACCAGCTCCGAAGACTTAGTCATATAGTTACAGGGCCTCTCCTAGTCCCTGGATTTTTCTTAACACCACATGGTAGTCCTTGGTTTATAACGATGTCTTCCTGTTGCTGTAATGGTCTCATTATGGGTTTACTGTTTCACCTTTGTTGGCCTTATATCAAGAAAGAAAATAGGCATATTTATTGTTGCCTTAATGAATCAAACGATACATATTAGAGTGATGTTTAGATTGGTTTACAAAAGTGTACATTTTTAACTATATGAATCTTCTATTGATCATTGTAATGTGGCAAGAATGGCCTATTGTCCTGATTCTGATTGTAAACTGAATGTTATTTTTTGTGTATATTTTGCACATAAACCTGGTGTAAACATATTTACTCACATTGTCACATTCACCAACTAAAACAGAACAGAAAAACACAAAGAACAGAACATGACCAGAGAAAACAGAATAAGGGGAGCAGTAAAAGGTGTCGTAAGAATATTAACGCATAATGTGATCCAAAGTCTGTCAAATGTATCCATTTTCAAATGAAGTCCAAATGTCAGCCCAGACCTTGACTGTTGTTGCAGTTTGTGTCAATTCTTTTATGATCTTATGCATGTCCAAAGCTATCTATTTATTGGCTGGAGTTTTGAGATGCAAGTACAGTTCTGAAATCACTGATGGCGATTTCAAAAACAGTCTGAAGAACTTTGTTAATATAAGTACGGTAATTCTAAGCAGTAGGACAGTCCCACATGGAACACATGGTAAAACACATGATAAAAACAAATTGATATATTTTTTTCAACAAAATTCTCCTTGTCCTCCTTTTAAAAATATGTTCCCATTTGTCAAAACAAGATACACTTCTCTTTCTCACTTCATTTTAATATATTTATCATTTATTTATCTCACAAACGTTTTTTTTTACATTATGTCAGGCTTGTCTCCATTGTAAAGGCCCCTAAGATGAATGACAAACCCAAAGGGACTAATAGCTTTTAAGACATTCCAGCAGACACTGATACAGAGCCTCAAATCACAACACTGGCTTTGTCACACACACAGAGACACACAGGGAGAGAGAACTGCCCACTACTGTAGAAAAAGCCACAATTAATGGTGGCACAGGGAAAAGGCCAACGCAAGAATGTGCTCTCTGTACAGATCTCTTCCCCATTTAGGTCGCAGACAAAGACTCAATAATGGCTTAGGATCTGCTTTAAGAGATGATTTTTTTGATAAAACAAAACAATCAATATACATGCTGTTTTCTGAAATCTACACGCCTTAAAGAACAAACATGTCACATGTTTTGGCAGTCAATCTGGAACATAACTGAATGCAAGAAGAGTTTATTTGTGCATTGCTGGTCGTGTTTCCTGTGCATGTATCAGGTAAAATCACAAGAGACTGGGGCCATAATTTGTAGCTCTTATTTGGATGGATGTGGCACAGTATGGCTTCAGACTTGCCTGTCTACATAATCATGGCTTCTCTGGGCAACTAAAGGTCACCTACAGTGAACACACAGGGCTATGCAACTTGAATTTAACATCAAGTTATTGACAGAAGGGTCAGATCTAAGATTAGTAAACAAGCAGACTTACAGACTGTGGTTTATGAGCAACAGACTGTGGTTAATAATGGACTATTTGAATCTGAAGCAGTATGAGGCTAAGAAAAAGTACATAACCAAGAGAACCTATCAAACACATTTCAACATTGCCGTGGTGTTCTTGAGAGAAGGATTTGTGATTCACCTTGAATCACCCTGCAGTACATATTTCATTTATCATCAAATGACTTTCTCACTAAGTACGTAAGTCATGAGCATTGGTTCACGGTGCTGTGGCCTGAGGTACAGAGTGAAAGTGCCTGGACCTGCCCCGCCACAACCCTGTGATTGTTCTTAAAGCTGCAACTTCACTTAGAGAGGCTTCACCTGAAGGTGTGGTGCAGTGAGCAAGGCGTGTTCATACAGTCTGTAGAAACACATAGCCTCTGGGCCCCACAAACATGCACATATTTCACAAGAGTCAGCTCCAGCCCAACACATTTCCTCCCAATCACTTCAGCTCAGCTCTGTGGCTTATGTTGACATGTGCTGCTCATTCTGAATCAGCTGCTGTAGCTGTAGTCGGGTTGGAAAAGGAGAGGAACTGGAAGGAATGTCTTTTTAAACTTTTTACAGTGTTAATCTCCTTAAATATTGGCTAAATTGTTGATCAGGGTCCTATAAGCATGCATTTAAGATTACAGTGCCAACAAAGAATTCATTCAATGTTTAATTCTATTTCAACTCGTCTATCTTTTTTATAAATACTGACAAATTTGTTTCATTTGTCAAGATTCCTTGGTTTAACAATATGTCACGCTTTTATAGCCTCACTTTACTGTTTGCAATTCCTTTTTTTATTTTGATTTGAAAAAAGACACCATCCCTAGGCTAAGGGTTATTGAATCAAACTAATACAATCATTGCCATTCAGGGCCAAACTTGTGAACGGTATACCATGTTTCCAGTGTTTACAGAAGTTGCCCTAAAGCTCGACGTGTGTCTTAACACACAGTAAATGCAGATGAGGTCTCAATGAGCATATTGATTGCAGTCAATAAGATATAATTGGTGTCTTTTGACAGTCCTCAGGGAATGACCAGGCCCTTTAACAATCCACCACCTGAATGAGCAGTTCAGACCCAGCCCAGCAGTCCATAGCAGAGGTTGAAACATGATCTGACTCTTGACAGTCAGGTGAGCCTCAAAACATTGTATACTGCAAACTGAGGAAAAAATAATAAAAAATAAAAAAATACAAAAAATTTGCAGACCAATTGAGAACTGTGCTCAGATATTTGATTTGAAGCCTATCTAATGACATGACTACTTTATTATATGCTATACTGTATGTTTTTGTTACACGGCCACTACTCAATCCCTCTCATAAACATTAACCTACATAACAACTATGCCATAATTAGTAGAACCAATGTGGAGTTTAGCTACACATACTATAGTCTAGCATAACATCTATCCATACAGGCTCAGGAGACTTTTGGATGAAGCAAAATAATTTTACTGAAACGGCATCTGACAAAAGGAATAAACTTGTATTTGACATAGAACCAAAAGTGAATGAACATAATAGATTATAGATTGATATAGATAGATAATAGATAGGGCTTTTCACCATCCACTTAAAACTGTTCTACTTTATCTGGCCGGACACTTTCAGCTCTGTTACAATCAATGTGTGAACAAATCCTTTTTGTATTAACAAACATCAAAGACATTCATAAGAGGTTACCTAACAAAGTGTATGATTTCCTGAGCAAAATACAAAGAAACTAGTTCTGTTTCTTGTCTCATATGTCCAAATGTCTAGTGTACTGAGTTGAAATACTGGTTTTCACACTGGTCCATATTAAAGCATGGAATTACAGAGGATGGAGCTAAAATGTGAATACAACGGTTAAGCATGTTAACAAGTGCCTTTCAAGTCAATAAATTGTTTGGTTTAGCAACAGACAATGCCTTCCATTCTGAATGTTTCCAATGTGCCAAAAACAACTAAAACATTCCACCAGTGAAAGTGTGAGGAGGTCAGAAAAGAAGGTTTTCCACCTTGTTAAAAGCCATTCAAAAGGAGGCCCTCCCTTTGCTGATCTGGTGACTCCAATTTGACCAGAGACTTCATCTGACACACTCTCATACATTCTTTCAGATTAACTTGAAACACACAAATAGACTTGAAAATGCCACAATAATGGACTCAGTTGGAAATTCGCTGTCTGCAACAAACAATATACAGACTTTTGTTGCCGTTTGTGGCTGTAAAACTAGTGCCACTGTTTGCCCATTGGCCCTTCAAAGTCAAGGTAAAATGTTGACATGCAAAAAGGCTTCTGGACCTGAAAATACTAAACTAGCAAATGTGGCCCCTAAACACAATTAAGAGAACAAAAATAATAATTTGTGCAAAATGAAGTTCTTGAAAAAAACTTTTTCTTCTCACGGTATTGCAAATGGTTCAGCCGTGGGTCTAGTGTTATTAAAACTGCACAATTAGCCAATATTGTATGTGTGCCATACTAATAACCAAACTACTTAACACCAGTTCTGACAATACATTTTTTCTGTACATGATCTAATACAGTAAACCAAGTCTAATAAAGGAGTACAAGGCATTTGCTGTAAAGACACAAAATGTTTCCAATGATGGATGTGCCTCTACAGGTCTGAATATTGTATGACTTACTCGTTTTTCAATTTTACACATCTCCATAGAAACCAAGAATGTGTGGCAGTCTGCAGTAACATCTCAGGTAGGTGTGATATATCGCACTCTCACAAAGAGGTGGATGGACAGACACACACCTGTATGATCTACAAAAAATACTCTGTAGAGATGCAGGTAACAAGACATTAATATTTAGGAAATTTTACTATTAATACCTTTTTCCTTGTCCTTTCAACTGCTTTAAAGAAAGGTCTTTCATTCTACTTTAATTTTTCAAACATAAATGGATATTTCATATTTTGGAGAATTTGTTAAGATGATATTGTTTAGATATCCAAACTCATATGCCTGAAACAGTAATGAATTAAAGTGTAATGACGCTATATTTTGTGTTAACATAAAAAATAAAAATACAAACACACTTTTTTTAGAATACAACTTTTTTTTAAAAAGGCTCAAGTTGAAATCCGGGAGGAACACACTAAGCAGAGGGTTAGAAAAACAGTGAAGTGACGGGCGAGTGGAGGAACAAGTCTGGACGTGTTAAAGAATGAAACAAATGAGAGAATTCATGACAGAGATCCAGCGCCTCTCCCTGCCACTCCCAACTCCTCCCAAAATCTATCCCCCATTTTACCATCCAGAGTTGATTGTACTTGTACCATAAATATATTGATCTTACTCTTAAATTGAGTAAATGAATCATACACTGGTATGTTGCTGACCAACCTTTATTTGCACAGTTCTCTATATCCCACCCATAAAGTGGCACTGGCAGGAAGTGAAAACACACCCATACACTGGGAGGCAAGCCAATTCATCTTCATAAATGCTTACACTGCAAAAAAAGCCTATCAAAAAATAAGAAAAATAAACTCAAAATAAGACCTTTTTACCCTAATTTAAGTGAAATTATCTGCCAGTGGAATAAGATTATTTTACTTATCAAGTTTACTTAAAACAAGTCAAATAATGTCAATTTGAAGTAGTCCTGTCAAGTGAAAAAATCTTAAAATTGGACTTTTAAGATTAATTTGCTTAATTCAAGTAAATTTAACTAAGTTAGATAATCCCTTTTTGCAGTGTAGTCTCCCACATCACCATGCCATGCCCACTGTCTGAGGCAGTAAAACTCATATTTAATAGTAGCCAAATAGTAAAAGGTGATAGACCTATGAAATTATTTTAATGGTCGATCATTTATCATAATGGTACACAATTACTATTATGTTCCACATTTGAGGGCTTTGTGTGGTTGAACTGCAGTGTCTACTATGGGCTAACACTCAAGTGAGAATTATTAAATCCACCTGTAGATAAAAATGGGGAAGATGAACAGATTGAAAAAATATGAGCTTAAAATGTTGCTATGCCTGGAATTTATAACTGGCATTATTCTTTACAGGAGGAGAGTTTTGTATTTTGTGACTATACAAATTACCACAAAGTTTAGTGATATAAAGGTAGACCGTAATAATACCTGCGTATGCATCCTTTTATATTTATTCAGTGTCAACAATTGGAAAATTGTGTTTGTGAAAGCTGCCATCTACTGGTTATTATAATTAATGCATAGTATTTAATGAATCTTTAACCATTTTTGATTATTAATTTAAACAATGACATAAATATTAAATATTATTTTATAAGCTTATGCTTATAATGCTTAAAAAACAATCAAGACTTTAAAATACTTTTTTTATTTACAGACTAATAAATAAAATAAGAATAGTAAAGCAGTTCTGGGTTATTGAAGTAATGCATTTAGTATACAAAAAACATCTAACTAGAAAAAGTCAATGCAGAATTTTACCAGAGGTAGTTTTAGTTTGATATTTCAGTCATGCATTGTCCTCCTCTGGCAGTTTGGTAAGAATATCCACTCCATTAGCTGTAATGACCACAGTGTGTTCAAACTGAGCGGACCTGTTTGGATGAAAACACTGAAATATGTAGTAGTCCTGTATATATGACGTGTATGTTTGATTGGTAATAACGGTCTAAGATGTACCTTTTGTCATCTGCAGAAACTGCTGTCCATTTGTCATTAAGAATTCTAAACTCTGGTGACCCCTCCATTAGTATGGGCTCTGTAGATATAAAAAAGAAACAAGTGTCAACACCGTCTTTCTTTCTGTGCATTTTACCAGTTGTTACGTGTCGATACTAATAAATATAAACAACAAAATTATTGGGGAAAAAAAAGGTTTATGGCATAACAACAGAAAAACAGGAATTGTGAGCACTAAAAACATACCAATTGTGAAAGCCATCCCTTCATCCATAGTCATGTCATTGTCATTTGCTGAAGTTAGCAAAGAGAAACAGCAGTAAATATAAAATCTAGTTTGTTAATGCATTCTCCTCATAACTATACAGAACCCAAGCACAAACTCACCATGGTGCCAGATTTCAGGATGACAATGAAAACTAGAGCCAATTCCATGTCCAATAAAATATGGGCACACTTGGAAGCCACTGGCATGTGCTATTTTGCTGAAACCAAACCCACAAAAGCTCAATTGTCTGGACAATGTTATTTGTCATGATTGTGTGTACCTAATAGTGTTTCCTATAACACAGAGGGGAGCCCCTGGATGGCAGGCTGCAATTGCCTCATCTCTGCAGCGTCTGGCAGTTTCCACTAACTTTTGTCCGACCTCATCCACCTGCCCAATCAGAAAAGTTTCTGACGTGTCACCATGGTAACCGTCTAAGTATACCTGTAATGACAATACAATTTTAATAATGCAGTGAATTTTGTTACGGGCTTACGTAGATAACTTACGGTGACATCAATGTTAATAATGTCCCCATTTTTAAGTTTACGGCTGCAATAAAAAAAAATGTGTGGGACACATCAATAGAGGAGGGAGAGAAATATGTGTGTAAAATAAAATAATTATTCACTTTTACCTGTCAGGAATACCATGACACACAACATTATTGACAGAGGTGCACACAGACTTCGGAAAGCCTCCGTATCTGAGAGGAGAAGGGTAGGCATTGTGCTTGATTGTTTCTTGATGCACAATGAAGTCTATTTCATCTGTTGTCATACCAATCTGAAAATCAGACCGTATGTTTCTGATTTGTTCGAGGACCGTAACATGATATTCAGGATATAAAGAGCAACCTGTAATCCCTGCCCGGCAAGCAACAGCACATGTCTCGCTAACTGACAAGCTCTGGCCAGGCCCTCAATCTGCTCCTCGTTTTTTAACTCAATGTAGTCCGGCCATTCAGGGACTACTCCAGTGCCCACATAGTTAGGACGTATTATATGCTACGGAGAAGAAAGTGCAGTGAACATAACATTGAAGGTCATGGACACATTTGATCATGCAGTTACATATGTTTAATTTTCATCTCTAGCTTTATAGTATACTTGTAAATGAATTAAAATGTGTACTTTTGGTACTGCATAGGCAGGTCTGACAGTCTCTGGGCGCACTATACTATGGGACTGACTTTTCCACTTTTTCCAGAAAAAGCACCGAGATTGCTGAGGGGTTGTGTGAGGACCACAGACCTTAACACAACATAGGCCTCTCAGAAAACCACCCAGCCCTGTGAAAGAAAAAAGGGAGGTTTACAAATATTTAAAAGCATATTATTAGTATTAGTAACGACCCTTTAAATGCTGATGTCATCAAAATTCCTGAATGGAGACGAGTGGAGGCAAAATTAAGTTGATTGTAAATTATTTAATGATCAGCTAACATTAGATCTAAATTCTACTGGGTTGAAGTGTTTGTGTTGTAAAAAAAAGCAACAATTTCCAGGGTCGAAAGGTCAGCTAGTTTGCCTTTCCATCACAAACAATTGACAAAATACAATTTTCTAGCCTTAAAATTGTATTTTAGCTTCAAAAGAATCTCATTTATGGTATAGTATCTAATACATCTCTAGATTAAATGCAAAAAGTGTATCATAATTTCCTAAAACATTATGTAAAATACAATAATAAATGTGTTTAAAGAAGCTCTGATGTCACTCACAAGTGTCTGAGTGGTTTTCATTTTCCAAAATAATCTAAATTTTTCATGTTTTATGATATTCTGAGGTTAAATCCCAGTGTCTCCAGTGAAATCATATTATGTTGCACTTCATTTTTGCCTCGATTTCGAATTTAGAATGTTTTTGTTTACAAACTTTTAAAGGGTCTATAAGTGTTGTTTGATCATTGAAATAGTACAATAAAAGTAAGCAAGAAGCTATTACACACTCGGTTTATTCAAATAACTAATTGAAATGTTAACTGGCAGACATTTGCTCACAGCATGCACTGTGGCCACTTGTTGTGATTCGCTGCACATGTCACCTAATAGCTGCCTGCCAACACCATCTTTCATACAAAAAACAATCTTTTGAAAGCTGTCCCCAAAGGAGCAGTGAATTGAGACACAGTGTGAAACATGCTTAAATATATTACAGATGTAAAGTTAAGTGATCGATTTGCAAAATAACACTGTACCTCTTGCCAGTCCAGCAGAGCAGTGCGCCGCCATGACACTGCTACTTCTCACGTGGGTCTGGAATCACGTGGTGCACCTACTGTAAAATATATGTACAAAAATTACATACAAAGTATGCTGTTTTGTTGGTTTTTATGGTTTTCAAATACAACTTTGAGGTGGTTATAAAGGTTGTGTTGTGTCTGTCCTGCTGGACTGTTCAGCCTTTTGTCGAAAGTGTCACTATCTGATTCTTTCACAACAAAGGCACTTTCCATAGCGCGTGAATGCAAAAGCTTTTATTATGTAAGGGCCACGGGAAGTGTAATTTTTAGTGGAGGATGCTTTACATTTCGTGGAACGCCGTCGCTGGAGGAATTTTGCGGAGGCGTTCTTGTTACCCATTTGAATAAAGTAGATAAGGCTCGACCACCAGGCGCCGCCCCTAAAGCCACTGCAGCGTTTGTGCGTCCCATGGCGCTATTGTAGGTGCGGCCGCAGGGAAAAGAGGCCGTGCGCAGTGCCAGTGGCGCCCCCATGGCTCTTTACACACTGGCGGTTCAAAGTTATGTAATACACAGTAGTGCAGGTAAGAATAAGGTCAACGCCTTATCTATGACAACAAGCAGGGTTATCTCACGGCGACACTTTCCAAGGACACAGTGATAAACTCACGTTTTAATAGACGGTGGTTCTCCACTAATCATTGGTTTAAAGTTGGGGGGGCTTATGGGGCCCTCCTGAAAATGTGCGTTGGGTGCATTGGTGGGCGTGCCTGCTCTAAACTAAAGCCTTTGTTACATCAGCAGGGAGTCGAGTAGTGACCCCAGCGAGCACCACAAGAGCCGCGTGACCTTAGTCTCCTACAACCATCTTTGGATGTGGAGGAGCGAGCTGTGTCACATTCAACAGATCAGCGTGGATACTTGTGACTATCATGACCGTAGATTAGATTCGGCAGACGGGAGTGTCATTTTCCCGTGTCGTTTCCTATTTTGTTACGGAGGACGCTCGTTGTACGTGACGTCAAACCAGCATGGCGGTCAAGGTGACTTCGGCATCTCTTTCTTTTCGCATTTTACTTATAATTTCTCCTAATGTTGCATGTCTTTGTCCTCTTCTTTAGTGAGAACTGACACAGTTAGACTTTGTCTTGTGCGTCGTGTCGGAGTTTTGTGGATGTGCTGTTTTCTGAGAGTGTAGCATCATCAGGTTTAATCCCTGGCCTTGGTGGAGAAGCTGCACATCAAAGTTAGCTCATTGCAGCTAACCGGCTGCTAAAGCCGCTCTGTTCATAGACATTCATGCTATTACTTGTCTGCGGTTCTTGTAACCTTACTTGCCAAAGTTATTTAAACGAGTTTTGTTTTACTGCAGCCTCTTTATACTATACTCTGAGCTTCTCCTGACTATAGCTATAGATAAAGGTTAAAAAATACTGCAGTGTGTGCGCCGTGTTCTCTTTTTACATAGGTTTCTATAACAAATATAACTTTCATTTTACCCTTTAATGTGTGAATGATTGTACAATCGGTAGATCATAACGCAGAGCGTTTTATTGTGCAGTTTCTCCTCCGTGATCTTCTCAAGAAGAGGTGGTATAGTTGTCTAACTTGGCTCTGAGCTTTTTAATCTTATCACTGGCCTTTTCATAAATAAAGTGTGTGTTTTCTCTTTTACAACTTTCTTGTGTTTTGTTGTAGGTGCAATCCACAAAACGTGGGGACCCAAACGAGCTGAAAGCAATCTTCCAAAAGGTAAACACTGTTATGTCCCCTATATGTTTGCATTGCAACCTGTTTCTGCTATTGATTTTGTAAATGAGTAGAGTAAAAAAAAAACACGTTATTGTGGGAATGTGTCTAATTTGTAAGAGTCTGTAATGTTGTGTCATGGGGTTTAAATTACAACATTAGCTACAGCCTTGACCACACTGCTGCCTTTACAGGCTAGGCACCAATGCAGAAAAGTGTGGTCGGGTCTGTTTGGTTGTATTGTTATGTTTTAGTTGCTTTGGGGAAGGAGGGCCTTACAACTTCAGCAGATTTGTAATACATACAGTAATTTTCTTGTGTAGATAAATGTACAAAATGCATTATTTTTTTGAGCGTAGCTTAGAGGTCAAAGTATCTGGACAAAGGACAAGTATAAAACACCAACGAACCGTAACAGCCCACAGCTTGAAGAGTGTGTGACGAGAATTGTGACTGATACACGTTTGTCTGTTGTAAATGTGACAATAAACCAAGGTCAAATGCCTTGTCATACTGAAATGGCAGTTTAAAGTAAAATTTTGTCTGAGTTTAATTTTATGAATACGTTATGTGGCATTAATATTAATATGCATTAATATAAAATAAATGTTATGTCATTAGATTGACTATTTTCAGAGTATAGATGTCATTTTTCAAATGAAACAAATAGGAATAATGATGTGTTTGCATGTGTGAGAGATATTAAGTTTAATGTTATGTTTTCTTCCCTTAGTATGCCAGTGTGGTGGATAACGATGGAGAGAAGTTTATGACCCCTGGAGATTTCGTCCAAAAGTATTTAGGATTACATACACAGATCCATCACAACCCGAAAACGGTCCAACTTATAGCTGCTGTTGCTGACACTACAAAGGACGGGTAAAAAAAACAATATCAGACGCTCACTTATTTATCTGTAATTGTAAATTTATTGGTCCATATCTGATCCATATTGCTGTTAGTATTTTAGATTAGATAAGACACCTAATGACTTTGGTATAAAGGGGTATAACATTGCTGTGTTCTCTGAAATACATAGCTTACTTATTTATTTATTTATTTATTTAACAGGACCATGTACAGTGACATTATGCTCGGGGGCAAAGATAATTCAAGTTTAGCTTTACTGCATTTCAGTTAATACAATTTTTCACATCAAACTTTTGTTCTTTTTTAAATTAGATTAAATGATCTTCTAATTGTATTTTTGTCTTTTAACATGGTTGTTTCCACTATTGCAGGCTCATCTCTTTCCAGGAGTTTCTTGCGTTTGAGTCTGCATTGTGTGCACCAGATGCCCTTTTCATAGTCGCCTTCCAGCTGTTTGATAAAAATGGCTCTGGAAACATTTCTTTCGGTAAGTCACTCTTTATGTATTTCTGTTTTCTTTCATTTGAAAATATACAAATTATTACCTCTGTATATTCCCAGGCGGAATTTCTTAAAGTTTTTAACCCGATTAGTCTATGGGCTAATTCGCTACACATGCACAGGCTTACCCAATTGCCTGAGGATTTATTTCTACTCTTTTACTCCATTATTATGTGTTCAGTTTTCTACCTGGATTACACTTGAAGAAAGCTCAGGGTCTGGATAGAACCATGAAAAGCATCAGTCTTGAGGGTTCAGGGGTTATACACACTTAGAGCTGATACTGCAGTATCAATTCAGTATCAAATATAATCTTCATGTGTTTTTTTTTTGTGTGCAGAAAATGTGCGCGACATCTTCAGTCAGACAACAGTGCACCACCACATCCCATTTAACTGGGAGTGTGAATTTATCCGGTTGCACTTTGGTCATGACCGCAAGAAATGTCTCAACTACCTTGAGTTCACCCAATTCCTTCAGGTACACCATGCATTGTGCTCTTAATTCTCTTTTAACATTTACTGATTGTAATGCTACACCGTTCAGTAGATCCTATAATTAAACTGGTATTTGTTTTAGGAGTTGCAGTTGGAGCACGCACGGCAAGCATTTGCCCAAAAGGACAAAGGCAAGAATGGAGCTATCTCCGCAATGGACTTCAGTGACATTATGGCCACTATCCGACACCACATGCTCACACCGTTTGTGGAAGAGAATCTTGTCTCAGTAAGTCTGTAAATATGTTAAAGGATGATGTTAAAAGTATTATTGAACAGTTTTAAGTAGATATTTTTATTGGACAAAACCAAGCTATCAGATATATTTAGATAATGTTATAGTGTGTGTTACAAATTTTGACATTCATTCAGCTGAATCAGACAGTGGATGTTTTACCACATTAGTTTTTTTTGATACAGCGGCAGCAAGAGGTATTGGATGTGTATATTTTTTTTCTTTTGTTCAAAGGTGATATTGAAATGAATTAATCCACACATTAATATCAATAGCAGGGGGTAAACTAATGCTCAACTGCTGAGAGGGGACTAGCTTCAAGTAAAACACAGAAATAACTAATATTTCAGACAATCCCAGGCATTAAACAGGCTTTTCAGTTTCACAAATGAACAAATTCAGTTTCTGGCTGTGATTAAACATTAATCGTTAAACAACTGTGCGTTACACGGTTTTAACGCACTTTGCAGCATAACACATGGCTCCTCATTGTTTATACTTACAAGTTTCAGTGAGCAAGGCAGTTTTCTGGAAGCTGAAAGAAAATCTTTTTGCCATACAAAATTACTGTGGCTGGGTGTTCCCTACTGTGTATTTTTATTTTATTTCTGAACTTTTTGATAAGACTAACAGGTTGCGTACACTCGTCATCAAAATATTCTACAATCCCTAAAGTTTAAAACTGAGCTATGAGCTATTCTGTGGTATAATTTGCAGTTTAAGTAAATTTGTTGACCTGATTTATGGTTCGTATCTATAATTACTGGGCCTCTCCAGATGAAAAAAAAATCGGCACAAATATGAACATTGTCTCTGTTATAAATAAACATAAGTGAAATTATAGCCAGATATTTCTGTGCTCTACCTGAGAGTATGACATTAGCCCTAGTTTTTTCCTATCTTAATTTCATTTGGATTAATTGGGCATTATTATTATTATTGAAAACTGCTTGCTTTGTTATCAGGCTGCAGGTGGTGGAACATCTCACATGGTCAGCTTCTCCTACTTCAATGCTTTCAACTCACTGCTGAACAACATGGAGTTGATAAGAAAGATCTACAGTACAATGGCTGGCACAAGGAAGGATACATTAGTAACCAAAGGTAGGTACACACTTCATTTTATTGAACCACAAGGGAAATTAGGCAAACATTATTCAATTAATTGTATAAGTCAAAATACACTGTCAGTTTTTATTTACCAACTGTAACAAGGATAATAACCTTCAATGATTTTCTTTCTCTTCAGAGGAATTTGTTCATTCTGCCAATAAGTTTGGTCAAATCACTCCTATGGAAATTGACATCTTGTACCAGTTATCAGGCTTGCATTCTCCCTCAGGGTAAATCATAAAAATTCTTTGTATTTAAGATTAATTGTGTTGCAAAATCTAGATCTTATTCAACTATCTGTGCACATATACTAGGCGTTTGAACCTTGCTGACATTGAACGGATCGCTCCCTTAGAGGAAGGGAGTCTGCCCTACAACCTTGTTGAAGCGCAAAAATCGGTACATGACAAAATCTATACTTTTTAAGTTCTTTATTTAGTAATGTGTCGTTTATTTATTTAGTTTTTTTGTTGCTAGGTTCATGGAGATGGTTCAAGGCCTATATGGCTCCAAGCTGCTGAGTCAGGCTACAGGTTTTTTCTTGGCTCTATTGCAGGAGGTAAGTTACTCAACTGTCAACAACAAGTTGCAGCGTGTCTTCTCCATTAGGTACAACAAATGCACATTAATGATATTTCTTGTAGCCACGGGAGCAACAGCTGTATACCCCATTGATTTGGTAAAGACTCGTATGCAGAATCAGAGATCAACGGGGTCATTTGTTGGAGAGTTGATGTACAAAAACAGCTTTGACTGTGCAAAGAAGGTGCTGCGTTATGAAGGATTCTTTGGCTTCTATAGAGGTAAGATCTCAGCCAAACTTTGAGTCTGTTTCTTTTACACTCTTCCATTTAATCTTGTGATTTTCACAGGCCTCGTTCCTCAGCTTATAGGTGTGGCCCCTGAGAAAGCCATCAAACTCACTGTGAGTAATTCATATTTAAATTCGGAATAATATTGGTCATCAATAATGGTTGGCCAGTAATGGCAAATTATGACGTCACACTGATAATGCCATGATCAAATTTTCTACCGATAATTTGACCCAATACTTATAAACCCAAAATACATAGATTCAGCAGCTTTTCCTCCGAGTTTTCTCCCTCACGGCTTCTTTCACGCTTTGGAGGAAAACATAGGGACTACAGGCGTCTCACATTAAACTCATCTTATACTGAGTGAAAAGGCTAGGTAGCCCTCGGTAGTGCTGGACAAGCTTGACATGGACGCTAACCCGTGTCGGTCATTGTGAGGATTGTCATTTATTTTAGTTCTTGACCAAAGAAGCATTTTGTGCAGGGAGAGGAGTTTGCCTGTGTTTGAGACTCTGTTGTCATGATGCCATCAGCCCAATGCATAGTGAGCAGACTATTTGGCTCCTCCAATTCACTTATTAATTAACAGTCATTGAGTAGAGATTGTGTCACTTGAAGTCCGTGTCATGTTAAAGCAGCTACAGTCAGTTCTGCAGGCCCAACCTTTTCCTGTGTTGCACAAAGCTTGAAACCCCCAGATAAACCTGTAGAATTAATAATGAGTATGACTAAAAAAACAATATTAACATACCTAACATGTGGTAAGCGAAATTAATGTAGGTCCAGCTTCTATTAAACGTTAATCTACTCGATATGCCATAAATAATAAATTATTGAATTTAAAATCAGGCAGATGTTGCTTCATAGTCTTATAAAGCAGTCATTCCTAACCTTGGGGCCGGGACCCAAATTTGGATCCCCAAGATTCTCAGGGGGTCCCCAAGATTTTGGATCTTGATTTTTTAGAAAAGAGGTCCAAACTAGATTGTGTGGATTTTAATGAATAGATAGCATGTTAATTGTTTATTTAAAATATTTTATTGTCATTAATCTTCTGTAACATCTTTATTACCAGAAAATAATAATATTTTTACTTATAAGGCAATAGCATCTCAGGTTGGAGAAGGTTGTTGATGTTGTCAAGATATTCACGTTCAAAATAGAGGTCGCTGGGAGACAAAACAAAACAAACAAACAAAACTATTAATGGTATTATTTATACAAGACATCAACATGAAAAAAACACCTTTCATATGAACAGTTTCATTTAGTAAATACTGTAAAAATGTGCATGTCCTTGTTTGCCAGGTAAATGATTTTGTGAGAGACAAATTCACAGAAAAGGATGACTCCATCCCTTTATTTGCTGAGATTATGGCTGGTGGCTGTGTAAGTGGAATTTCAAATATCGATAGTATATTTAATGATCTCAAATGAGTAAACCATGTGAACAATCCCTTCTCCATTGTCTATGTCAGGCCGGTGGCTCTCAGGTGATCTTCACCAATCCTCTGGAGATTGTGAAGATTCGCCTGCAGGTGGCAGGAGAGATCACCACTGGTCCTCGGGTCAGTGCTCTGAGTGTGGTTCGAGACCTGGGCTTCTTTGGGCTGTACAAGGTTTGAGAATAATGCAATAACTTGTAAGCTTCTGTTTTTAATAATTTTGTAACATTTCTTCCTTGATGTATTTGCAGGGGGCTAAAGCCTGTTTCCTGAGAGACATTCCCTTTTCAGCCATCTATTTCCCTGTGTACGCACACACCAAGACCTACATGGCAGATGAGCAGGGCAGGCTGGGCCCACTTCAACTGTTAACGTCAGGAGCTATCGCAGGTAAGAACATTAACAGCAAGTCAAGTCCATACTCTTGGTACTTTACATCATTAAGGGTACCTGATTTTTACTGTTGTGGAACCTGAAAAAACAGAACTAGTTCATGTTCCCGATTAATTTGCATGTGATAATGTAAAATCTGTTTTGCCACAGTAGAGATAACATCTAAAAACATCTTCTCGGGTGAAAATGAGACCACAACGCTTTCTCTGCATTTATTTATAGCGCGTTTTATCCTACGAGAGAAGCAGGAAGTGCGTCGTTGGCATGCTAATGTTTGTTAGCTTTACCGTGACGGTCCGTGACGCTCTGGGCTCAGAAACTCGTGAAAAGTGCTTATAAATCATGGCGGTGAATGTTTAGGATGCTGGAACTGAATTAGGTAAGTGAGCGACACGTGACTGCTGTAAAGACTTTAAATGAACTAGTTCTATGTTTCACATTTCAAAACAGTAAAGATTAGGTACAGCGCCTTTAATCTCACAAGATCTGCTCTGCTGTGATTTTCATTTAGTTTGTCACATTTCCCAGGTATCCCTGCTGCTTCTCTGGTAACACCTGCTGATGTAATCAAGACTCGTCTCCAGGTGGCAGCACGGGCCGGACAGACCACCTACAATGGAGTTGTTGACTGTTTCTGGAAGATCCTGAAAGAGGAGGGTTTCAGAGCTTTGTGGAAGGGAGCAGGAGGTGAGCCTGTGTTTATCATTTTGTGTTTAAATGAAGATGTGAGATTTTAACATCCACTTAATCCATCCAGCTCGTATGTGTCGATCCTCACCACAATTTGGTGTGACTTTGGTGACTTATGAGCTTCTGCAGAGGTGGTTTTACGTTGACTTTGGCGGACAGTAAGTACAAGAAAATCACTCGTCACTTTGAGTTGAGAAACCTTTTCTGATGTCTCTCTCTCTCTCTCTCTCTCTGAAGTCGCCCAGCAGGATCTGATCCTACACCCAAATCTCGGATTTCAGAGCTCCCTCCTATTAATGCGGATCACGTTGGAGGGTACCGCCTGGCTGCAGCCACATTTGCAGGAGTGGAGAACAAATTTGGACTCCATCTCCCCAAATTTAAGTCCTCGGGTGTAGTCTCTATACATCATCCAGAGCCATCCACTGCCACTCCGGCTCAGGGACCATAGCTAGTTTAACATCATAGAATCTTATTTGCTATACCAAGAGAAGACATTAAACAGCAAGAATATGCACAATAAAAAAACATCTAAAAGCGCTCCATAAATGAGACTTGGAAACAGAGTCCACTCTCTCCTGAGGATCCTCTGGCCCTTTGCTTCTGGCTGTGGAAGTAAACAGTGGGTTGCAGCTGAGGTTTTTTTTTTACACAAACTAAAAGTCTCATGCTCCCTCTCAGCCTCTCAGAGCAGGGTTTTTTGTTGGTGGCAGATACTTCAGATATTGGACAAACAATACAAACAAAAAAATGTACTATTTTAGATTGGTTGTCATGGTGGTTGGAGCTTCACTCTTATAAGACAGGACAGACAGTACTGTTCATATTAACATTGATGCAGCTAAAGAGAGTTATAAAGTGCACTCCAACTGTAACTGCAGTGAATTATATATAGGGCCTTTGGTCCTGTCCTCTAAGAATCACTCTTACTGATGTACAGAACATTGTGTGTTTTCTTGATAAAAGAATCAAAAAGAAAATTAGCTAATAATAAATTAAATGTATTTCAGTTCTGTCATTGTATTTTATTGATTAAAACCATGGTTTTAATTTTACAAATGCCTCAAGTTTGTTTAAGTGCCACAATGACATTAGAAAATGAATACAGTACATATGAATATGAAGTATTTTCACACAATAAATATTTTGCAGCGATATCAGAATGGTGTGTGGAAGGCATAAAACTTAAATTACTTTTGAATATGCAGTATTTCTGGAACTTATAAGTCAAGTTTTGGGAAATTGCTCACCGAATAGAAACCTATTTTGTTGTGGAGTGAAATAACTTACTGTTGTACTTGCTATGATTATTAAAAGGCCAAACTAATAATGGAGCAAAGCATTTAGTATTTATTTGACCAAACCCTCTCATGAGAGATTTCATAGGAAATTTCTTTGAAACATGAAATGTATACTTTTTCAGAATAAGTAAATTGCAAATCAATGAATGTATTAAAAATGTTACTACGCAAAGCTAGCTAAATTTGAACAGGAAAAACAAAAGCTAAAGACATAAATAATAAATAAGTATTTGGTTAAAATGATAAAGTTGCGCACATATAATACAGTTTCAGTGGTAGTTAACACTGAGGATAACATAAAGCAAAAGAGAACATTCTGCAATGAAGACGTAAAAAGGTTTGCACAGGTAAAAAATAAAGTTTCAAGCTTTAGGAGAGAAGTAGTGGTATCTAAGATCCTGAGGGTCTCACGATGTTTGCACTTTCAATAGCAATCCCTTTCAAATGTTTCAACAGTTAGGACAGTTACAGTTTTAAATCTAGCTCCTAGAGACACATTCAAATGCTTTCTAACTCATAGCCCCACATAACTTCTCAGGCAGGTTCAAAGTGGGGAA
The DNA here is from genome assembly GCA_019453435.1 of Rhinogobius similis. Lineage (NCBI taxonomy): Eukaryota > Metazoa > Chordata > Actinopteri > Gobiiformes > Gobiidae > Rhinogobius > Rhinogobius similis. The sequence continues at coordinate 21,501,397 of CM033632.1, read as the reverse complement.
AAAGCAGAACTTTAGAGTCCCGGTCAGTGTGCAGTGTGCTTAGTGTTGAGTTTACTGTACATGAATGCTATCATAGGTTAGTAGCATTAGGCATTGGCCAGCTCCTCGGCTTCATCTCGATTCTCATTGATCTCTGCCAGTGTTCTGACAAACCGTGTCCATTCATCTGCTTTAGGCACACAAATTTGCTGCAAAAGCAGGAAGCAATGTCAATGTTTTATTCAATTTGTGCAAGAATTGTTTTACAAACCTTACCTCTCCAACATCATAAACCTGCACTCTTCCATCAGAATCTCCTGTAGCTATTTCTTTGCCTGAATGAGCCCATCTCACACGATTGAGAGCAGGAGCCCCCTCTACAGACACACTTGCTGTGGGGACCTGAAAATGAATTAACATTGCATTTAAATTAGTCAAACAGAGCATAAACTGTAAACTAATATAAAGAGCATACTTCAGTATCATTGTTCAAGTTCCAAAGGTCCAAACGTCCAGACAAGTCAACACAAGCAAACAGGGCAGGGTGGGTTGGTGACCACATGGCATCGTAGACATAATCACAACTGTCCTCAAATGAGTATAATGGACGAGTGCTCTGCAATAAAACAGGTTCAGGAGTTATACTGGTGTGCCATAGACAAATTACTGAATGTGGCTGTGCGCAGGGCACCTTGGTGCTCCACAGTTTCACAGTCCAGTCAAACGAAGATGATATGAAGAGATGAGAGAAATCCACAGGCCCAGCAGCACTGTGACAGCTCAGGCCTGTCACTGGACCATGGTGGCCCTCAAACACCTCAGTAATGCCAGCCTTACTGTAGATCAAAAGCATTGTTAAAACTTTTAGGATGACAATAAACGTTTAAATTACTGAAAAGATCGGTTCTCTGACCTCCCATGGCGACAGGCAGTATAGACGGAGCCATCTTCACTTCCTACCACAAAATTGTTGACATCCCCTAACGGAAAAGCCATGGAGGTGACGGCCACTGCTTTGCTCTGTTTGAACACCAGCTCCAAACTGTCCTGTAGAGTATAAGGCCGACAACAAAATTAGACTGTGTTCTTAGCGTGTGAGTAGACTGGGAACAAGTGCACCGCACCTGTGGCTGGGAGAGCATGTCCAGGCTCCAGGAACACATCTTGCCATCAGTGGAAATACTGATCAGATTGTTTGCATTCTGAGTACCCACAACATTCACGCAGTAGACTGGGTGCTACACGCAACAGAGCACATTGAGAAGTAAGTGTTGAACGAAATGATACAGTAAATTAAGTTAGAGAAGAGATAGCATACAGTATGTGCGGCTGCAGACAGGGGCGTCCTCTGCACTGGTGTACGCTTGTTGCTCCGGTTGTCCCATAGAACAATCTGTCCTGAATATGTACCACCCACAACCAGGTTGGGATGAAACTTGGCAAAACCCGCTGACATAACTTCAGACTTTCAGCAAAAAGGGTAAAGAATAATACATTTATTACAGGATAAAACTTCCAGTGGAATGTCACATTGGTAAACGGCTGACCTGGCAATGGAAGATATATTCAGGGGTCCCCTTTTTGTACTTCATATTCCAGACCAGAGCCACTCCATCAGGCTCATGAGGGGCATCTTCGTTGTTGTTATATGAGGCCACTAGCAGTTCGGGATACTAGACAAAATGTAGATACTGTAGATAACTAATCTTACATAAATCACCTTGACAATGTGACTAGTTTTACCTGTGGGGACCAGTCAAGACAGGTGACCACTCTGTTCTTAGTCCAGCGCTCATCTGCAAACTCTCTGGTCACAACCAACTTTGCCCCGGCTTGCAACTCTCTGCACAAAACATGCCAATTACAGAAATCCGTCTTTTTACTTTTGCCATCTCTAAACTTGTATTCTCACCCCTCCTTGTCGTCCAAGTCCCTTCCGCTGTAGTCGAAGCAGACATCAACCTGCTCAGCTAGAGCTCTCTCTACAATTCTGCTGCCACGCTCAAAAAACGAAACAAACTCCTCTGAGTGTAAGACCTGCAGCTTCTCCTCTTCGGTCAGCTCTTTGGGCGTGTCTGTGTGCAAAACAAGACCAAAAGTAGTTAATAAAAAAAAGAGTTAATAAAAAATAAAAAATACCAGTGTAAGACTTTGTTTAATGGTGTAACTTTTATGGAGGTGGGGGGCATTGCCTGTATGTTTCCATAGAGATGACATTGCATTGCCTGGAATATTCCACAGCATGGATTTACACCTATTTATCTTAAATGTATTTAATGACACGTATTCTTATTGCTCTAAAACACATTCCTCCTGCGACTGTGGTTTTGTTTCCTCCACAAATCTGACCTAGTGGTGTCATGTGCTTGTCTCTATAGAGATAGTTAAGTTTAATGTTATAGTGTGGAACATTCCTGGCAATGCAATAACCTACATGGAGTAAAGCAGGCATTAAACCCTCAACCAGAAAAGTTACATAGTGCACCTTTAACTGATTACAACCTAAAATGACATTGTTTTATTTTTATTTATTTTGACAGGGACAGTACATTTTTAAAGATTTCGTCTCCTCTTAAGACCCATTTTTATTCCCTAGCTAGCTAACACCGCATGAGTTGAATAGTTTTTTATTTCTTTTTTATGTTTAATGTAATTTATTGTAGTATTTATTATTTCTTCTTAAATCAACTTGGATTTAGTTATATTTTACCTTCTTCTGGGTGGTCTCCCTGGTCACCTTTGTCCTCTTGAGCATCCTCTGCTGTAGGAGGAGCTGTTATCTCCTCCTCTTCGTCATCGTCTGCAAAGTACAAATACAAAGTTATTGATTTTTATTGATCGATTATAATGTGTAGCTGCAACTGATTTTACCTGCTTTTTGATCATTATGCGCCTCGGTCGGGGTCTGAGTCTCTTTAGAGTAGGACACCAGTTCTTTGGGAGCGAAGTCCACTTGGGTCACTTTGGACATACCCAGCCTCACCGTTCCACGTCTAAACATGAAATGAAAATTATGCTTTGAAAAGGGCTATCTGAAGTAAAATGACCATCAACAGAAATGTACAGATATAAATGCTGGTACAAAATTAACACCTGAAGACACTTATAGACAATATAAAGGTGAAATCACACAAACTGAATAAAGCTGGACGACACGTCAAAGGAGAGAGAAGGAGCAGTACCCAATCAGCTCAGAATCGGAGTGTAGTTGCAGAGTGGAGGGGTCAGGATCCCAGTGCAAAGTCCTTATACAGCCAAGCCACCAGGTGATATTAGTAAGATATTGTCAACAGAAACAGAACAAGCAAATGGGGTGCAAGAAATGGGAATGGAAGATGGGAGCGTTGAACAAAAGACAATATGCAAAAAAATTAAAATAAATAAAAGATAAAGAGGACAGAGAGAAAGAAAGAACGGAGTCTGTGTTAATTGAACCAGGTCAGATCTTTTTTAGGCTATAACTAGTTATTACACATATTATAAACACTTAGCATGCAATTAATTACAACTTTACTGACCTTGGTCCTGCGTTGCCATCCCCAGAGTCCTGGCTTCCTGCATCGCTGCCCACTGATTTGTTGGAGGGGGACATAGGGGCGGGGACTAGGTAGTGAAACAGACATGTATCCTCTGTTACTACCCGCAGGGGCTGAGCTGTCAGTGGTGTGTTTTGATGAAGGAGGAGGGAAGACATTTGTGCGTGTGTGTTGGAGTGTGTGAGTGAACATGCAGTAAGTGGGACAGGACACACAAGGGGAAGACAAAGGGGGAGAGAAGAGAGAATGAAAATAAATGGCAGGCAGGTTTAGGAGTCATGCGATCAAACTGTTACGTAAACAAACAAGGGAATAAACACGGCGAAATAGTTAAGGGAATACACCCCAAATCAATGATGCAAACAGCAAGGAATGATGAGAGTGAATAAGTGAGTTAACATCATGCAAAGCCGTGTGTTTCATAGTTTTACCATGTGGTATATCAGGAGTGATGCCAACGCTCTGCAGCAAAGCCTCAGCCTCTCTCCTTTTCCTCTCAAGATCTGAGTCTTCGTGACCAGACGCCTCACTTCCACGCTTTGAATCCACCTGTGTAATAATTATTTAAAATACAAATAACTATGCAATTACGATTCCATGGCATACTTTAATGTTGATAAGAACATACATCCTTCTTTTTCTTCTCCTCTTCTTTTCTCTTCTTCTCCTCCCGAATCTGTGCAATCCGTTGTTTCTTTCGCTCAAGTTCAGCCTTCAACTCACTCTTGTCAGACATTCTACAAAATAGAGACGAGTCTTTAGAGCCAATGATTAACACTTTGCTTAGAACTTCAACTCTGATGCCATTTGTGAAGTAGTTCACTCATGGCCCAAAGCGCGTCACACTGAGGACATGTGAACACCAGCCAGCTGTCTGCAACAATGTCTCCTTTTATCTAAAGTTTATGTAACAAGTGACTGACAATACAATACAATTTAAGTTTATGCTAACATTTATATTTTATTACGTTGCTATTTACAGTAACTGAATACATTTTCGTTCAGTCAATTCAACTGAAGAGCAAATTCTTCGGTAATAAGGTTACGCTACTACACTGGACTTGTGCTGTTGTGGGTGTCAGCATCCATAACTCTTACAATATTCGCAAACATGTCATTATGTTTAGCTATATTACAATGAAAACTACTAAATTAATTGTTAGGAATAATGTTATAACTTTGTGCACACATTGTTTCAGTTTCTTTTGTCCAAATAATAACGTTAGCTGTCAGTTGCTGTCAGTGTGTGGACCGTTAGCTGCTTAGCGGCTAATCTCCATGGCAGCGCCCATGGACCCACGGCCCAGGCCGAGTGCTCCGCTACAATAAAGGCTAAAGCATCTTCACTATACAACGCCTTTTTTCATCGGCATTCCGGTTTTAAGATCACGTTCAAAAGCAGCATAGTCATAAAACAAATACCTGGCGTTAGATGTCAATGTAAGAGGAGATATATGGACTTAATCCAGTCTGTAGTGAGCAAAGGGGTGATGTGATGGAAATTGATGATGCTGGAAGAGACAAGCCCGTCTTCCTCTGCGTTTGGCTGGACACCGTCAGTGGAGTTTTTGCGCCCCCTGCAGTTTTTGTTAATCCGTGAAGAGTGGTTGTGGCAGTCTTCACAACCCATAAGTGTATACAGTCTATGTCCCCTCTACATGTTACAGCACAAAAACTTTCTTTTCTTTTTATTATTGGTTAGCTATGACCACATGGTATTGTCATATGCCAAAATATTGAATAAATCTCATTACACTTTACAAATGTAAAACACGTATTGCTATTTTATAGTTTTAAACTTTATTATGAGTGTTTCAGACTATAGATATATAACAGACACAGACACAGACACAATAAAAATGATTTTATTTCTGATTGTAGCAGAGGGCATTGTGTATATTGACACATTATTTAAAATGAACTTAGACATGTTTAGTAAGGGTTTGGTGGTGGTTATTATCACTGTTGTTTAAGCTACTCCTCTGGCTCAGCTGCTGGCATGGCATAGGCAAAGGGGTCATAAAGATCACGTTTGAAATCATACGGATCAAAGAAGGGGTAGGGACTTTTCTCTGTGGCTGGTGCTGGGGGTGCACTCTCTTCTGCTTTCACCTCCTCTTTCACCACTTTCTCCTCAGCAGGTGCTGCTGGAGCAGCTGGAGCCTCCGGTGTGACTGCTTCTACTATGGCCCGTGGAGGGTGGTTGATGAGGCAGTCAGGGTCCCAGTATGGATCACAGTCGTACTCCATACCTTTGATGCTAACAGAAGGGGGTGGGGGTGGCGGTGGTGGTGGGGCAGATTTTTTGGGAGGAGGAGGAGCAGGTTTTTGGGCCGGAGCAGCAGCTTTGATCTCCTCCTCTGTCCTGGGACCACAGGCAGGATTAGTGCGGGGATCACAGAGCACAGGGACAGCGCCCGTCGGCAAGTATACTATCTGGGGTTTGCACAGAGGATCTTTAGGGTTGCACAGGTAGATCCTCTGAGCACTGGCCAGAGGGTCCGGTGTGGGGGCTGGAGTGGTGGGGGGTGGAGGAGCCTGTGTGGTCATGGTGGGAGCTGCAGTGGTGGTGAGCACACCCATGGCATTCTGGTAACTGGATGCATCCGGACCATAAGTGTGCTCCAAGTAGCGCATTTGTTGGTACAGCATTCTGAGTTTGTCTATCTCATAGATCTGAGGAGAAATTCACACAAGCACAGAGTGAGAACCAGTGTCATAACATTAATTTATGTGTAATTAAAGTCTCACCCCTTCATGATGTCCAATGCTGCTATAGAAACGATAGTAAGACTGAAAGTTTGGATCAGCACGGTACCACCTGGGATCAACATTCCTCTTTGGTCGCGAATTTGTGAAAAAATCATGTGCTTGAGCAGAACCAATACTAAATGGAGTATCTAAAATGAAATAAACAATATGCATGAATACAAATACAAACAGTGATTAAACTAATAAGTACACAGAAAATAGTGGAAAAAAATACCAGCTGATTTCTTTATTTTCGTCAGTGGTGTTGCACTTAGCAAAACTGCACAAAAATTGCAAGCATAGATGCAATGATAAGATATGTTAAACTGTACACATTAACATATTAGTCAATCAAGAAAACAAACCTGGGAATAAAAGTACACAGCCTAACACACTCATCAAAGACTCCTGGGATCTCATCTTGACCATCTGCATTCAACATAAAACCAACCTTTAAATACTAAATTAAAAATGTACAAAGTTCAAATACAACTTTAGAGGTAAAATAAGAGAAAATGATCACCTCACCTTGCACACCACCTTTCTTGCTCCTGGTCTAAAGTGGTGTAGCACACAGAACAGTTCATAAATAGAGCAGTCATCACAGGGTCCTTCACCATTGGTCACTGAACTGAAAGTACAGCAGACTCCTCCCTCTAACATGTTCAGGACCAATGTGGACGAGCTCATTAGACCAGTGAACATTGGGCTTCTAAAGGTGCACTTCAAACAAAATGTCACTCCTTGTAAAGCAGCAGGAAACCCCTCTGTGGCAGCAAGTCACTGTTTTGTCTGTGCGACAAGTCCGGTTTCTCATTTCGCATACCCTTTATTTCTAAAAACAGTAAGATGTTGATTTTAGTCCAAAATATAACACTAAAATACCATCAATGACATGCACTGTTACAGTAGACAAACTTGACTAAACATGTCTGGAAGCTAAAAATTAGCCCTCTGTCCCAAAACAGCTGGTAAATGTCCTTTAACTAACTCCTGGACGCACAAGAAATTGAGGGGAAGACTCTGGTAACTGCTGTTAGAAGCTCTCTGAAAAATATGCAGGAATTATGGACCAGCTTGTTCAAACAATGTCTGTCGGGTCAATGTGACAAAGCCTAGGAAGCCAGGGGCTTGAACTGAACAAGTATGATAAACTATTCTATCTAATTTATCTAATACAATCACTTATGCCTGCACAATAAAAACAAGGAATGATAGCTAGAAAAAATATATAATTGATATATATCTTTGCATGATAGGTCAACATAGGCCAATAAAATAAAAAATATATATTTTTGGTTCCTGTCAGTATGTCCAGCATGTCTAAATTTTTAGACACGCTTTTGGGCTCTGTCAGTATGTCCAGGATGTTTAAAGCAGCAGGTAAGTTTTCGATCAAAGACTGCAAGCAGGAGACAAGGAGTCTGCAGGCTTCAGCCAGGTGGCTAATCATCAACATCACTTGTAATTGCTCTTTCAACATGACAAAAATACAAGGCTAAGAGTATCTTTTACTACCCGGAGGTTCAGAGAAAATTCATAGCATGTTGATGTGAGGCCTATACAAGGTTTTAAACTGTTCAATCTGTCATTTTGAGAAAATCACCTAGTCACAATATTTCATTGTAAAAGGATAGAGCAATAATCATAGATCCATGGGAATAGTAGTGGGCCATTACCTACTAAAGCACAAACCTTTTCAGTTGTTCTTTATCGAAACATCAGTGTAATGTAGGTTAAAGCAGTGGTTCTCAAACTAGGGGTCAGGACCCCAATGGGGGTCGCGAAATGATTTCCAGCGGTCCCCAGATAATGGGGAAAAATGTATATAATAGTGTTAAACAAGGTTTGACACCCTTCAAATGCAGTGGTGAATGTAGATTCCTATTTGTTTGCCAATCAGAGTCATTTTTCTAGGTCTATGTTCTCAAAATAAAGTCAAACATTAGGATATAAGGCTAATTTATCACTATTCATATTTGTGGGTTCGCGGGTGAAAAAGTTTGAGAACCACTGGGTTAAAGGGTCTCAGTTATAGTTGTGGGCCACCTTTCTGATCTCTGTAAAATTACACCAAGTCCCAGAGCACTCTAGGACACTCAAAAGTCAGAACAAGTGAATATACACTTGTAAGGTAGTTTCTATGCTTTATGTTGCATGGTTCCTGGAAACTGATTTTATAAGTTTAACCATAACCTAAACATTATCCTTAACCTAAACCTAAATTTAACCAACCACATTAAACCATGCTGATCTAAGATTTAAGGATTTACCTTATGTGCACTTGAATTGACTGTGTACCATTGATTTCATTTTGCACAATATGATGAATACCGTACAGACACAGAGGGCTTATGAGGCTTTATAAACCAGGTCTAAATTAGGGAAACACCAGGTCTAAAATAGGAGTTCTAAAGGACTCAACCAAAGGATCATCAACTGTGCAAGTTTTAAGCAAATTAATTAAGATAAGATTAATAATTTTCCTGAAATCTGTAACTTTCTCAAGGACTTTCTATGGGCAAATTAATGTGAATTTGGCATGTGGAAAAATACTTAATTTGGACTCAGTTTTAAGATAGATTTAAGATAGAATGTTTTCAATGGTTTGATTTTCATGATTAGAACAGAATAGTACTGTCATACCTAAGTGTCAACAATTTATGAGGATAATTTATTCTTGAGAATGCAATTTTGAATAGCCTATATTTTGGTCAATAATACATTTACAAGTGGAAACAAAAATGCATAAACTCCTATGATGTTAATATAATCCTCCTTATTATTTGAGTATTCTTTGTTTCAAATTTCATTACTTTGTGACAATGTACATGCCTTTTTACTCACTCACAGAATCCCGTCTGAGGCTTGACAGTCTCACGGGGATCTCGGGGACCAAGCGGGAAACAGGCCATAGACTTAAACAAAAGACGCGGAACTTGTAAGGGTGGCCCAAGGTACCCACGAAGGTACCCAAGGAAAAAAAAGGGTAAAATAATGGGTAGCAAAATAATCGCGGGGGAGGGGTGACATTTTACAGTCTATGGTTTGGCTTCGCAGAGAAAACGACGGGGGCAGCATTGGACGTGTACAATCTACCGGAATGCAGTCAAGAAGAAGAAGCGTTTGTAGTCTTGCGCATGCGTAGACGTGTCAGTGGGCTTGCGCTTTGACCTGTCAGCGTTGTAGTACAAGCTGTCATGTTGATCTTTTTTTGATATTAATTTAGTTAGAAGATCAGTAAACGGGCACAGTGAAGAGACAAAACAAGAAAACTTATTGTTGTTGCACAGCTAACTAGGTGCAGGTTAGCCAACAACAACAACAAAAACTTAACAAGTGTCAGCTAGTTAGCTGTTAGCTCATAGCTAGCCGCTTTAGCCTCCTCTTGCTGCTGAAGTAGGCTAAAGGGTTTGGAAGCCGCCCACTTTCTGCAAAGCAGCAATCCGCGGAAAGGTGAACGGTAAGAAAGAACAGTATCAAAACAGATGATTTTTATTACTTTTTACTAAACGAGGATGAGAAAGGCATGTTCTGTAAGGTTTTAGTACTTTTGTTTGCAAACCTGGTATAGCGCAGTATAATCTGGCACTACTCCCCAGTCAGCTGTTTGTGTCACAGCTTTAATACAGCATTTAGTCCTTGTAGATCACGCACGAACTATGTGTCTGTCCATTAATGCAACCTCTAACAGCCATCTTAATGAAACGCAAGCATTTCAAGCTTTCTTGTGCGTATCTTTGTTTGGCAGAAGGAAGTTGGGAACATTTTGTTAAGTCTGAAGTATGACGTTTGTTTGCTGAGGACAGAAACACATAAGATGTTCCTCTATTGTTAATTTACTTATGTATGTTATTTCACAGATTGCAAAAACATGGCAGACATGAACATTGCTTTCAGACGGAATGCTCTTATTATGAGTTACCTAGTATGGAAAACAGTTTAATGTCTGATTACGTGCTGTTCGTATTAATCTCGTCTGTCAGTGAGTCGCTGTTGGTCCCTGCTGGGCTCCAGAGCACAGCTGTTATAGGACACAGTCAGAGGGAGGAGGGGCTGCACAAGGGGCCCCTGTAGGATCAGGTAGCTATCACCAGCAGCACCGTCCATTGCATAACTTGGCACTCATTGTGCCAATACACACTTCTACACAGACTCCTGCGCGCCTGCAGCAACAATTGCAACTAGTATCAGACATAGCCCATCTTACATTAGCACACCATGTTGGGAGAGTGAAGACCTTTTTACATTTGGTATGCCTGGAATGGGGCAGTGACTTAACCTGCAACACAACTCTTGTTCTTGTTTATTGTGGGACCACTGTCAAAGTTAAAATAGGCATTCAGGTATTTAAGGAGTTTGCATGCATTCCTTTCATTTGTAAATCTATAACGGTTTTAAGATTTTAAACATAATTACATTATTTGAAAACATACAATTTTATTAAATTGTGTTCATGTGTAGGTAAATATAATGGATCAACTTATTTAATAATAACAATTTAAATACTTCTGAATAATTCTGTCTGATGTCTTTTTACCCAGATGGAGGCCGAAGGCTCCAGTGGACTGTTATTGTCCAGAAAAAGAAGAAGAGAAGGATCCAATGGAGAGGCCGAAGACAGTGAAAGGATCAGAAAAATCCCAAGATTCACTGTAGTGAGTTGAATTGAATTGACACACCTCTGGTTATCAAATAGTGTCTACATAATATATTATTTATAATAATGGATTTTATACAGCATTGAGGTGTGTGCAAAACAGCAGTAATTTGTTTTGTTTTCATAGGGTTTAAAGCACCCTGCTCCTTTTGCCGATGAGCTTGAACCAGCTGACAAAAAACCATACACCAGAGTCACTATGGAGGAAGCCAAGAGAGGGACGCCTCGTGAGTCACTTTTCAGTGTTCAGCACACTATTAAAACCTGTTTAAAATATTTATTTATATATTTACATTCCTTCTGTTTGTGCAGCTGAAAGACCAGTGCGGGTTTATGCAGATGGTATCTTTGACGTATTTCATTCAGGTCATGCCAGAGCACTTATGCAAGCCAAATGCCTTTTCCCAAACACACACCTTATTGTTGGAAGTATGTATTAAGACTGAATAAATACTGTATGTGTTTAAAAGCATCTAGGGAAAAAGTAACTTTTTTCCATTTGAAGTTTGCAGTGATGACCTCACACACAAATACAAGGGCTTTACTGTAATGAATGAGGATGAGCGCTATGATGCCGTCACACACTGTCGGTATGTGGATGAGGTCGTCAGGAACGCTCCATGGACACTTACACCAGAGTTCCTCGCAAAACACAGAGTAAGTGGACAAGGATCCCAACAATGGATCTTCTGCAATACATTTTACAAAGAACAAAGTAAAGTTACTGCAATGTATTTTCAGATTGACTTTGTGGCCCATGATGATATTCCATACTCCTCAGCCGGCAGCGATGATGTGTATAAGCATATCAAAGATGCTGGTGAGTGGTCAATGAACTTCGGCTGCAAGACATCATAATTGCAATTTTTAAGTGTTGCAAATCGCAAAGACTTCAGTTTTTCACCTTTTTGTGTATTTTTAAGTACAATGTTTTAAAACTGCTAGCAGCACTATCATTTAGACCTCCACAAACATGTTCTGAAATCCATGACGTCAGAATCAGTATGGTTTTATTACGATTTTATTGAACAAAATTCACAAAATAGGAACTTGCTTTGGAGGTAAATGTGCAACATAAAACAATAAATAATAATAATAATAATAATCGTAAACAATATAGACTAGGCTAAAATAAGGGCATACAAAATAAAATATTTGTAAGATTAAAAAAAATCTTAAATATAATTATTTTATGTTATATAAATATTTCGATCTAATCTCAAATTTTAATGCTCCTGGACAGGACTGATTTTAAAACATACATTTCAAATTTAATTGAAATACTATATAAATATTGGAATTTTTTTCTCAATGGTTTAACCTTACATTGTACTTTGAATTGCATCTGTAACAACAATGTGCATGTGTTTGTTGTCCCAGGCATGTTTGCTCCCACCCAGCGCACTGAAGGCATCTCCACATCAGACATCATCACTCGCATCGTACGAGATTATGATGTGTATGTGAGACGGAACCTACAGCGGGGTTACACTGCAAAGGAACTCAACGTTAGCTTCATCAATGTGGGTAAACCTAGGACTATGATGAAGTTATGCTCAAGTGTTGAACTAAATGTGCAATGCTGATGTGCATGATTTAGGAAAAAAAGTACCACCTGCAGGAGCGCGTGGACAAGGTGAAGAGAAAAGTACGTGATGTGGAAGAGAAGAGCAAAGAATTTGTGCAAAAGGTGGAGGAGAAGAGCATTGACCTCATCCAAAAATGGGAGGAAAAGTCCAGAGAGTTCATTGGTAACTTCCTGCAGATGTTTGGCCCCGAAGGAGCCCTGGTGAGACATGTTTCCATTTAATTTAAAACAATAATGTAATGTATGCAATAATGCAATAAGGTAAACTACTAATTTATTTGCACATTTGCTCTGCCCCCTGCTGAGCATTTCACCATTAAAACAGCTCACGTTTTGTACTTGCTTCTCCCTAAGAATCTGCTTGTGTCGTCACTTGTAGAAACACATGCTGAAGGAGGGCAAAGGGCGAATGCTCCAGGCCATTAGTCCCAGACACAGCCCCAGCAGCAGCCCGACCCGGGATGAGCGCTCCCCCTCTCCCACCTTCCGCCTACCTTTCTTCAGCAAGACATCCCCTCCTCCCTCTCCCCCACCCCACCACAGCGGGGCCCGGGGGTACCTCATCAGTGAAGATGACGACGAGGATGACGATGATGACGATGAAAACTAGAGAGACGTATGAAGTCCACTCACTGTCCGTCTAGGCAGGTTTAGTTTACTGTCAGAGTGGTTCATCAAGCTCCTGCTCACATATTTTCTTTTTTTTTAAATGTAGTTTGAATGTTACAATGACTTTTAAGTTGGAGATGACAGTCTCATCTCAAGGTTTTTTTTGAGAGGACTGGGAAATAAGTTTTGAAAGTACTTTTGATTCAGTTTCTTTTTACTGTTTTAGGTCACTGTCAGTATTGTTATGGTCAGCACTGTAGCACACTCTTTATGTTTTCTTTGATTAGCAGGGCTTGAGCACTTGGTGTAAAGCTCACATTTGGTGAGGTGGCGTGTGAGAGCGTCCCTGCAGCTGAGCATCCCATATATCTTATGAGGTTTTAGTCTGCTTGTGCGTTGGGCCAGGTGCATTCACTAAGCATTTAATCAACCTTATCTTTGTTCACAACTGAAATTCAGTTGACTTTTTAATGGCAGAAAACTCCAAATATAGGCTACAGTATTCAGAGTTGAATCTGAGAGTTAAGTGTTACATGACTGCTTCCTCTGTGTATGTAATTTTTGTGTAGAACTTTGTTGGCATGTTTTAAATGGTCTCTGTCAATGTTGATTTATCGACAGATCAACTTTTTGCAAATGTAGTACCTTGAGTATATTGGTTCCTGCTGAAAAAATGAGAAGTTTTGAAAGACCAGGCGTTTCAGTGGCATCTCATAACTGTGACCCATGTAAATGCAGAAATATTTTTGTAGAGTTCACTTTTCCTCTGTATTTTCTGTAGGATTATGATCATCAGCACTAAACATTATTTTTGTGACGTAGATTCAAGTTTTTTTTCCGTCTGTAGATGTGGTCAATTGACGACACATCCATGAGTTTAGTTTGGCAGAAGTTTTTAAACTAACCCTGCTTTCACACTACAGCAATGCATTACTAAGGCTTTGCCTCTTTCTAATAGAGGGCAAAAGTGGATTGAACTATTGATTTTAATGGGCACGGCTCAAATCTTATAATTTTATTTTATTTTTCATAAGGTCTCCTCTCACTCCTTAAAATTAAATACACCCCACTCATTCAAGGAAGTTATGCAATATTGGACCCATGTATTAGTAGATCTGCTGCGGGCTAGTTTTCAAAAGGCACGTAAAGTCTATATGACAAGTTAGATGACACATTTCACTAACATAAGCATGAACATGATTATGTTTTAAGATTTTACAGTTGCCTATTTGTCCCCAGTTTGGCAGTTTTTATTATGTTATAGTTGTACTTCCTGGTTGGTTATGGGCAGCAAATAAGACATAGAGGTAATTCTACAACTGATGCCTAGCAACCATTTTCAAAACAAGGTTCAAAATCCAAATAAACTACACGATAGTTATAATTTGACAAATAATACCTGATAACGCTTTTATTTTGTTGAATGAGTTAAACTGTCAGAAAAATGTTTCAGTTGAGTGTTAACCGTCTCTTTATCTACAATGGCCCGTCGCTTTTTGATGCCATAGGGTAGAGGGATGCCACTACTTCCTGTAATTTTCCACTTTTATTTTTCAAACTGCATTTTCACTGATGTAAAACTATGATAAATATGCACCACAGATGCCATATCACCAAACTAAGTCCTATTCACAAAAACAGGAGAACCTGTCATATAGACTTTAACTATTTAGAGAATACCTAGCTACTATATAATTGCGCCAACAATCACTGCCTCTGTTGACGAGGTTTTAAGCCTATTTTAAAGTTGAGAAACAACGGAAAATGCCATTGTTCACAAGCATAACAATGGTGGGTATAAAGCATTGAACAAAAAAATAGGCTACAGTTTGGTGCTGATGTGAAACTTTTGCCTGGCTAGCCATCTTAATGACTTAAGACTTGCTGAAGTGGTTTGCAGGTAGACTGATGGCACTATCAATGATGTTTTAATCATGTTTTGAGTTAAGTCTTGGGAAATGCATAAGGTGTATTAAACTTGTTGGCCAAATGCTTTCTTTTTGTGTTCAGTGTATGCATAATCTACAGAATCAACATGCTCACATTTAACAAAGGTTCAGTTTTCTCCCACTGTTCAAACGTGTTGAATAATGCCCTCTAGAGTTATACCATTGGTTCTACAACCTGCACTGGTAGCAACTTT
Source organism: Rhinogobius similis (assembly GCA_019453435.1). Lineage (NCBI taxonomy): Eukaryota > Metazoa > Chordata > Actinopteri > Gobiiformes > Gobiidae > Rhinogobius > Rhinogobius similis. The sequence goes on along the minus strand of CM033632.1, from coordinate 21,486,131 downwards.
CACCAACTCCAAAAAGTACTGATTACAAGAAATAGATGTACCACACCCAGCAGATCTAAATATTAGGATTTTTTGCCTCAATTCAAACATAAAAAAACATGGTGACACCATGGTATGTTTCAAATAACTCGATAACATTACAAAAAAAAAAAGTAAAATCAAGTCAGTGGGTTTGGTTACATGTCAGATTTTATTGGACAGAACGGTCACCAGGGCAACAAACAGAGCAGACAGTGATGAGGCAAAGACCAGGGGGAGACATCCCCTTGCTGTGGAAACACACCCCTAGTGCCAATCTTCCCTTTGTGCCTCTTTCTACAAGCAGACGCTCAAAGCTTGAGACAAAGGTTGGAGGCTTCATAGCCACTTTAAAGCTCACAAACAAACAGCACAATGGTCAGACCTCATATCTGCCTGGAATGTTCAACATTTCTTCTCTGACCCAAACTAATGCCGTCTCCTCCGGCCAGTACAAAACATCAGTAATTGTAAGCATACACTTAAAACTTGCTCTCATACTGCCAAATGGCAGAGACACAAGCTTTTGAGATTTTGTTGACCACTTTCCAGAAACAAATATCAAACCTGCTCACGATACAGCAACAGACAAAGTAATTTGATTTAAAGGGTCAGCTGTATTGACTCTTAATCACAATAGCTACAAATCATCATAAATTGTTTTGCTTATTTATCTAAAAAAGGTAGCAGGAGAGGAAATAGTGGATACATAAACACCAAGTAAACACATTTAAGCACCCCCATATTCTGTCTCCTGCCAACCCCCCTGGCATCCTGCGTCACACGTCTAGTTCTTTCACACCATTTTACAGGTTTTACAGGTTAACTCATCACTACAAGGTATACAATTACAATGGGTCACATTTTGCATATATCTGTGCATTATACCATATTTACTTTTTAAAACAATGTAATATGAATCTCCAACTAGTTAAGATGTGGGGTGAATGAGAGGCTCTAGAGATTGTAGAGGGGTAGACACAAAGTGAAGAGAAAGAAAATAACAGGAGAGATGAGACAAAGTGGTCAGTTTGCTGCCAGGCGATGATAATCTTAGCAGCGGGTTTCATAGATGCCAGAGCGGCCAATATAGCGCACCCATTTGATGACGTCATGGTCACTGTAGTTGAGCTTGGACTCAAACACCTTCAAGTAACGCACCTTCAGCCCAGATGGAGCGAAAGGAACCTGCAAAATGAGACATGAACAGGTCAGAGCATGCTAGCACTAAACAGTTAATTTATCATTACACAGCGAAGGAATAATAATGCTGAACAGAATACAAGAAATTTGACCATCGTGTTTTAACTTTTCTGCAAAGTTACATAGTGCACCTTTGAATTGCAATGATTAGAAGTCTGTATCGTTTATGTTCAAGAAATTATAATTGAAGGCTTTAACAAAAAACAGAAAATTGTGATTGCTCAATATGAGACAGAAAATAGTGATACATTTTTTGTCACATCGCTCAGCTCTACCTCAAAGTTCATAGAGATCGGAGGCCTCGCCCATTTCTTCTTATCGTTGGTTGGCAGCAGCTCAATCTCAGCACTGATCTGAGATTCCTTCATCCCGGCCATGCGTTTAATCCTAAAAGAAATTAATTTTTTACTTATGGCTGCATAAATCATTTTCATTTCAATAATTTGTGTAACATTTACACAAAATTCAACAGAAAAACAACAATACACAATATCAAAGTTGATGGTCATTAACACAAGGTTGAAGAATTATTTTGGATGGCTTACTTCCAGACAATGGCATTCTCACTGGCCTTGTACTTGGCTTTTCCCTTCATACAAATCACCTGCACGCCGCTGGTGTTGAGCGGTGTTGGGATACGCACCTGGATTAAGAAAAATGTATTGCTTATTCCTTAATTTATAAACAAAAAAGCCATTTACACAAGTTAGAGCAGAAAAGACGCAAGAACAGTTTACCTCGATCTTCTGAGCCAGCAATGAGGGTTTAAAGTTCGACTTGATGACCACCTTAACCTCCAGTTTTGTGCGGCCAACCTCCCGAACCAGAGGGATGACACGAAAAGGGAGAATAATGTCTTTCGTGGTTCGGTACCTGGAGTTATACATACAGTTAGTAACTATAGACTAACTGAAAATTTGTAATGAAAAGCTTTCAAGGCTGACCTCATGAGCTCATATTCTCCATCGGGAGGGATGAAGCTGATGCTACGCTCGGAGTCAAACTTACTGAGGCGCACGCACTGGTGGAAGGTGCAGTCGTCGATGGCTATGGACTGCTTCCCGCTGCAAGAAGAGGCAAACAAAACTACGATTAGCAATAAAGGCAAACTATGCCTATTTTACCACTACATTTTCTACTCTGTTAATGTTTACCACAAAACTATGGTCACAGACACACACAAGCACCAAGACATCACGAACCCTGCTGCAGGTTAATGGCTAATTCTGTAATAGAACAAGTCACAATCGCTGTTACGCGTTTGGGGTAGGGATGTCACGATATCAAATTTTTGTGTTACAATAACAATTATCCTAGATTGACTCATGATTGAACAACAGTAAATCCTTAATTCACACTGTTTTACAATTTCTCTAATTTGTGACCTGCTTTATGAAAACAAGCTTTCTCAAGGGTAAGCTAATGTGCATGTGACAGTCACGTTAAAAAAAAATATATATCTACTTTTTTGAAGTCTAGATTGAATTGCTATAACTTATTTTGCTTCTAAAATTGTCAAAATTATTATTATTTCTAGTTTTTATGATTACATTGTGACATTTTTCGATTAACCAAATAATCTTGACATCCCTGAGTTGGGGAATGGGTTAAAAGATCAGGCAGGTAGGCGTGGGGTCGTAAAGCAATCCAGCCAAACCAAAAAGAAACTGGGCACAAAGAGTCGAGTAAACCAGGCCAAATTGGTGTGTTTTGGAAGTGAGGAGTTACAGTGCAAAGTGTTCAGGCTGGAGCAATGTTTTGGTTTGATGTGGCACACAGACAGGAGTGTGTTTGTGTTTTCAGGATGGGCAAAGGGTGAGGACACTTTTTAATACAGTACCTTCCTCCCCCTAAATCACTGAGGTACAGCACATAGAAAAGAAAGATAGGGAAAAGAAAGAAAGGAGAGATGCATCCAAACAGAAAACAAAATTAAACAAAAGAACACCAAAGTTTCCCTGAAAGTTGCTGAAAGTAACAAGGCACCACAAAGACACTGGGCTTAAGTACTCTCATGTTGTGTTTGTCCTACCTCTTCCCTGCGTCATCAGAACCACCGCCCTTGCCCTGCTTGTCGATGACAATCTTATCATTCATCCCAAATTTGCACTCTGGCATTCCACTCAGATAGCTCTTCATCACTACTCTGCCCGACACGTGAGCACTCAGGACTTGACCTAAATAAAACAATTTCACGGAGATGGTAAAAACAACAATACAAGTATATAGGAGCATGTGTATGAAGGGATTTGTAAGCTTCAGACCTTGTGGGGACATGAGCAGGTTAACGCTCTCCAGCACATCCAGGAAAAGCTCATTGCGGCGATACTTGATGCCCTCGCGTCGCCAACCAATCTGTCCTGTCACCTGGCTGGTGATCTGAGACTGCTCCTCTTTTGTCTGTGTGGGGAGCAGAGAAGCCTTAGTGAAATACAAAGGCCAGGCTGACAAAAGGACAAGCCACATGTCAGGGGACCAATAGCCCCCGGGACAGGTGCTGCAATACAAACAAATGACCACATAACATTACCTGATGCTGAGAAAGCACACGACCCGGGGCACAGGTGAAAAATAAAATAAAAGAGAAAACGTGTTAATGTTGTGGATTATAAAACACTCAAAAACTCTAACAATAATAATAATGTAACTACAAACCAAGCTATATAACAAATAGAAGTGGTTTAAGTGGTCTAAGTTCATTATTCATTTACAGCTAGTGACTTACCTGTCCCTTGATGCCCTGCTGGGTAATAAAGGTCTTCAGTGCCCCGGTTTCAGAGTTCTGGGGGTAGCCAAAGTCCAGGATCTCTGCATGGACAGACAACACAGATAAGCGTCGCTGTGCTTGTAATTTATATTTAAAGTGCAAACAGATTTCGGAGTTTTTGTTCACTTCAATTTTTAGCTTAAAGTGGGAGTAAACACTGATCAGCTTTTCACAGCTAAACTGAGTGCACGGTGTTTTTTATAGCATTGTGAGTATTTCTTCTTTTGCAATTTATTGCAAACTAAAGGTCAAATTGGTGTAGCCTCATGTTTTACATTTAATAATCATTTATCTCACCAATGTTTGAACATGCTTACCATCCAGAAGCTCATAGATGAGCACAAAGTTGTTCTTAATGTTCTCTTCGCTGATCTTGCCAAAGTAGGCTGTCATCACGTCACACATCTTGTAGAGGAATTCAAACACCATGGCAGCGTTGACATTCTGCTTAGTGACAGCCGCCAACCAGATGTTGGAGCGCTTGACGTGGAAGAAGCTTGTACGTGCAATGTTGGTCACCGGTGATCGGACCTGCTGCCTTGCATGGATGACGTTTACACGGAACGCATCCACAGCATTACGTCTGCAGAAAGAGTGGTTTGTATTACAAAATGTAGCACATCTTAGACAGGATGCTATTCCTGAAAACTAGTGTTTCAATCCAATTACTATCAAATAAAACACCCAATTTGCTGATTATTATGAAAGACTTTATAGCAATAAAATGTAATTGTTGATAATTATCAGGGTGAGAAGGCCAAAGTCACACCCAGGCATCAAAACCACTGAACTCTGAGAATAAAGTCTGAGACAAGAGTCAAACGCTATTCTTTATTTTGCAACAAATGGAAATATTTGAGGCTGCACTCATCCTGTGAGGCAAGTATAATAGTCTTAAGGTGGGAAAAGGAGCCAGGCTTAACATGGATTTGTAAATGACAATGTTTAAGTGTTGTGAAAGCAGAGGTCGTCACAAACCTAACTTAGATAGGCCTCTGGGAAAGTCTGAGAACTTCACAGTGTTATGTCCTGACTGTCAAGTCAAGAAAAAGGTGGCAGGAGGCCCAAAGGAGGCAGGAGGATCCCATGCTCAGACTACATGCTGTGGGATCAGTGCTCTCTGCAGGCCGCTGGTAGTGACAGATTAATTAATTTGCTGATATAGTTTACAATTGAGTTTATGTTCCCCAATATTGTCACGAAAGGTGATTCATGCTCAGAGGAGGTTCACTGTGGAGCTCAACAACATGCAGTTTAGGACTGGGGTGGACTGACCGTTCAGTTCATGAGAGGGAGGGCTCATGCTAGACAGGTTGGATCATCTCTTACCTATTCCTACAAGGGCCAAGATGGACAGATGATGTAAAATGGTGGTACAGAGAGGAAAAGAGGATGAGGTAAAAGGAAAGACAAAAATGCACAGTACATTTTCGTGCATGTACACAGTGAGCACCATGGAATTGATGTAAAGTCTACTTTGAACTCTTTTTCATGTTTTCTGCAGTGGGAACAAGGAACGGTTGCCTACTCTGTGCTACATTATATAGAAGATGTGTACTACATTTATGCATTAACAAAGCTGCTGATAATTCCAAAAGCCAAAGACAGTGTAAACATAAACCACAATTAGTTTTGTGTGAACAAAAATGATGATGGTGAGTGAATGAAAAAGGAACAAAACTAATGAGTCAGTTGTGACAAAATTAGCTGAACATGAACATCAGTCTCCTCTTTTTCTTCTTGCTGTAGGCTTACTAGACAGGTCAGTGCTGCATGAAATGGGAGTGAGAAAGGGAAAGACATTCCACAAATTTTCAGAGCCAGGAATCAAACTCACAATGCACAGAGTCTGGCATATGTGCTGCTGCTTAATTTACTACTCAGCCACTAGGCAACACCAATTTTCTCTTTTACAACCAAACAGTGAAGAGAGGCATTTTTATTAGCCATACCACATGCCTCTAAATGTAAACTTAAGGTATTGTCATTTTTGAAGTATATTAGGTAGAGCAGAGTTTGACATTTTTTGTTAAATTATACGGTATAAAATTACAATAAACGTAATCTACACTGACTAGAGTCTTTACATGAAGAAAGTAAGAAGAAATAAGGAAAATAACTCAATGCTATAGAGAATAAGACATCCCTGGATTTGTACAGCCCTGTTTTACAAACCTTGAAGACATTTATGTAGTCACATCACAGCTCTGCGAATTTTCTTTAGTAAGGTATTAAGACCCAAAATTGCCCTAAACTGGAGCCTTATTTAGGCACAAAATGGCCTCACTGCATACGGTTATCTGGTGTTAATCCAAAAGCTTCAAGTGCATTCACCCTCTTCACCAGACTACTTCTGGTAATTTCAGTGCACAAATTACCTTCACTGCAAAGCTAACAAATTTCAATGGCTGCATTTATTTTTATTTTTTCAACTTGCTTTGCGTCAACTACCTACACTTTCTACTGCAAAAAATTCCATGGCAAGACAATAATAATCTAGAAAGTCTAACTAATGGATAAAATGGTTGTTAAGGATAACAAAATAATAAAAAAGATTTTTGACAATATATTTAAGGCAACAAACAGCTAGAAATTTGTTTCCCAGGAGAATAATAAAGTGTAAACTCACATTGTTAAGCTAAATAGAGAACAAATATGACAAACTTTGCTAAACAAATTGCCAGTAGAGGTAGCCCCACTTTAATAATGTTCTGTAACCTAGTATTGCACATTTGCCAAATGTGTTCAACCAGGTTACACTGTGATGATACAATAAAGACAATACACTATGAAGCAGAGAAATCTACACAGTCTAAAGCATAACCATTTCTCCCCATTTAATTTTAAAGTGAAAACTAGTTCAACATTGCTAGCTGTTTGACTAATTTTCCTTTGAATTTCCAACATGCAGTGCCCAATATAACAATCTATGATTAAGTCCACTTGTTTGTAACAGTTCATTGTAAGGCTTACAATGTCATGTCATACAATAGATTACAAGATAAAATTGTAACAAGGCTGCTGCAACAGTGTTATACTTGTGCTACATACCCAATATCATCTCTGTACACCCGAGAGATGAGGACCTCCCCCTTGTGGTTGTAGATAAACAGTCCTCCAATCATTGTGGCTGTTTCTCAGTCCAAAGTGGCCATGTTTAAACCAATCCCTGCCTGAGGAGAGAGAGAACATGGGTGAGATAGCAGGAAGGATACTGATAAAGAGAGAGAGTGTGACAGAGAGGACAGGGAAAGCTTTGTCACTCACATCCTCTTTTAAGATCCTCTACTCTCATACAACCATCACAGCCTGAATATGCCTGCAGCTGGCCCTCAGTGCTGCAAGCGCACAGAAAGATTAAACCATTTCCTCTGCAAGACATAATGTAATGATTTCAAATATTCTTTGAAAGGCTTAGACTGAAATCAGGATGCACATGCAACTACAGAGTACTATGTTGCCCTTGGATTAAATGTGATTTATGAATGAAAGACTAATCATAATAACTTAATAATATCGCCTAGTGGATTGTATGTTTGGGTGAACAAACAACATTGTGCATCATGATAAATAAAATGCAGAATAACAAACATGTGTGACCCAGTTTTAATACTATTTAAGTGTTCGTGATTAAAGTCTCTATCTTCCAAGGAGGAAGATTCTGGAAAATGTGCAATCCCTCGTAGACGGTGGATCTAAATACACACGGTGGCAGCAAACAAGATCACGATGCACGCTTAAGTAAATTGAAAACGTTCAGTAACAGTTCAATTAAGCAAAATACTCTAAATGTGCACTGAAGATGAGCGGGATTAAACATAAACTCGCCCTTTATTGGCCGAAGTCAAGATGTCTGCTGGCTAAGGCCATTTCCGAATGGACATTTTACATATTATTATTTGTCTCTTGGTAAATACTACATATGGTTGTTGTGATGCATTTGTTTCATATATTGAACATGGTTTAGATGGTGACGAAGACATGACCTTCAGCTAAGATCAAAGTGACGGAGAAATAACGAGGTAAAGGTAGCAGGCTAATTTAGCTTTAGCATAGCGGTCAGTGAAGCGTGCACAGAGTAACACGGGATGCCCTTTGGAAATAAAAGCATGGATATATTAGCGCAATTCATTCTGAACAACACTAGTATGAATTTACATACATCCATGTGCATATTTTACAGCAATTATTCCTAAAATAAAATAGTCTTTGCAATGTTGTGTGTCGTGAATTTTAACCAAATGCGTCTCCTTTTTCCGGTCACTTGCGACCTAGTACCGTGAGCTTGATCCACTTTAACTGAAGCTAATGTGGCTAAAGCTAACACTCGCCCGGGATGATACGATTTCCCCGGATTTAAACCATAAACGTCGAATGGAGCGTATAAATGAAGCCTATTTGTGGATGAACTCACCCTACGACACCTCCAGCCCGACAGCCCCGCTCCTGCTGTGGTTGTGGTGGATAAGTCGAGATCCAATGAGCCCGGATTCACACAGCCGTAAATTCCGTTCTTCAGCTCGGCTTCTCCTCCGATGATCGCCGTCAGCTGACTGCCGTGGTCCTTACGTACAACCATCTACTGACAGGAAAAGGCGCGGCTGTAGCAGGGACGTGTAACCGCACCCAAGACCCACTGAAACGATAAGCTACGCTTATATAGGTGCAATTAAATATAGACCCATTTAAATGCTCTGTCATCAGAATGGTCAAAATCCAGAATGGAGGAGACTAGAGGGGCGAACCGCGGCAAACCACAAATAAGACATTTTCAAAGATTAACTAGAAATGTCAGTTTGCTTTTTCTATGGTAAAATACAATTTACCAACCCTCAAAATTAACATTATATGTGTATAACTCACAAAAGGTAAAACAAGTTAACTACTTTTATATCCATAGGTTTCAGAATGATAAGAAATCAGGACTGTTGTCATAGCAATTAATAAAACATAATTTATTTTCTACGTGGAAAGTTGCTGAAACCCATGAATAGGCTATGTAGATAAAATATGTAACAATCTATTTGTAGATATAATGAAAATCTATTGTGGGATCAAAGTTTCTTTGCATTTGTCCAGTAAACTTAAAAATCTTAAAAACCCAAAAACGTTGCTGGAGGATCCACTTCACTTTGCCTACAGATGCATGTATGTATACCGTACATATGTATGTAATGTAATGTAATGTAATGTATGTATGTGTATGTATGTATGTATACAAACTTTTAAAAAGGTTCTTTGAAGAAGATTGTAAACAAAGTGAGCATATGTAAACGAGCTTAACTGCCCAGCATTAGATTTGATTTGAGTCATACAGTCTCAGGAACAGGACACATAATTAGTGTATGAATAAATTCCAATTGCCGCATACAAGCCCTATGGACAATCTGGTTCCTAGTTGGAATTTCATTCAGCGCAGTGATTGCATTTCCATTAACATCCTCATTGTCCAGCTATTTACAAAGCCCACAACTCCCCCGTACACATCTGTTCACCAGATTGCCCAACCTATGCATTCCTTTTTTGGACAGACTGGAATTTGGCTTTTAAATACAAATATGACCCCCAGGTATCCGGAAACCAGGAAAAAAACAGACTGTTATTCTCAAGCATCTCTACACACACAAACGCACAAAGTAGACACTGACACTAGGTTAAGTCATAAAACTATATTTATAAATAAAAAGACATTTTCCTTGATAGATTAGTGTGAAATGTTAAGAAGCATGTTTACTATACATTATCAGAAGATAGAGACTGAAAATGCTCTGGGTTCCAGGTGACCATAATGTAAAAATGCAGCTCGATGTTCGTATAAAATGTTGAGCAATTTAAGTATTTTCACCAGCTACCTTTAAAAAACAAAACAAATGCATTGGTACAGTAAAAACGACTGAAATTCTCTTATTACATCATACACATTTCCATTTCTTTCTCTCTTGGACCAAGCAAACCTTTGACCAGTCTGAATAGGGTTAAGAGTTAGTGTTTCTACTTTGTTATTATTAGAGAGATCAACATGTGGGACCTGGAGGAGCAGAGGGGTTGTCCTGCCTCTGTTTCAGTCTTGGGCAGGGCTGGAGGAGGAGGACCGACAATGTTAACTACATAAAGCAGAGAGGAGGGAAAAGAGATTAGAAGAATAATGAAAAACATCCAAATCCAGCGCTGAGTCATCTTCTTCAGCTATTCGATACCACTGGCTTCCACTCTTTTTTGCGCCGTCTTTAGAGAAACCTTTCCAGGGAGCAGAAACTGAAAAAAGCGCTTTGGTTCCATTTTGAGGGAATTTCTTCACTGAAGAAAGTATGGCTAAGTTATGGTAAAGTATAAAAGAAAAGTACAAAACAGCTTTGATTCCCCTTCATTTACAGCGTGCAACCTCCCGTCCCTCCTGCCCTCCCATATGCGATACAAAAATGCTGCTTTTGTGCTTTTTCTTAATCTCCTGCATCACATCACATCAACAAAAAATTCTCCAGCGTTTCCAACCGCCATTCTCAGAGATTGCCGTGAAGCTGTGAGCTCAGGGGGCACAGAGGAAATCTCTCTGCCTTGTGGTGCTCCAGGGGCAGACATGGTGAGATGTTGGGGCTGTGGTGGAAGACCAGGGGGGCCATAGATCAGGCCAGGCCCAAGGGCTATTGAGTGATGAGAGTTGGCACTACGGTGGCTCACAGAGCTACGTACACTGCGCTCACTAGGTGGTGCCACTGAGCGCTCACTTGGAGCCCGGCTCCTGACTTCAGACTCACTGCCACTGCCGCCAGATTTCCGACCCTCATTTTTGCTGCAGTTGGAACCGCTGCTCCCTGTAGTAAAAAAAGAAGAGCTAGGTCAGTAATTCATGCAAGCATGATGTTATTATGTTTTACTTTTCCAATCAATAAATGTCACTTGCTTATTTCACAGACTACAAAAGATTCCTAGAGGAGCTGTCTGACTAAAAGTGCTCAGGCTGCATTAATTGTTTACACACTTAAACAGTGATACTAGATGGCAATTACACATTTTTATTTTGTTACCATATAGTGCCATGGGGCAAATTCTGATTTAGTCATTACAAGAGTCAATAAAAAACACCATGTCAGTCTGAAATAGTATTTGCAGCTGTGGCTAGTAGTGAAGGAGTACATGATGTTTGGTGTTGTATTCCACTACAATAAACCAAAAACCTTTCTCACCACTGTGCTGACTTCCCACACTGCCACCACCAAGCCCGGCGGGGAAGGGCTGCTGAAGCTCGTACGGATGGGGAATAGGAAACTGGTAGGGCACAGGCATGGGCCAGGGGGCAGCTCCAGGATGAGGCAAAGGTGGGACGGTGTCCTGGTCCGATGCCCCACTGGAACCATCATGGTCATGAAGAGACAGGTGAGCCATGTCTGAAATTAAGAGTGTAAATACGACAAATAGTGTTGGTCGTTTTTATTACAGACGCACTAGATTTGTATCCAGTGTTTGATGATGACTTACTGCCACAAAGGTCTCCAAAAATGTAGTAGCACTGCTCAGAGAAGGTGATCTTGTTGACAGTGTGCCTAATATAACCAGCCTTTAGAAGGTTGCTGGCATATTTTCGTGCTTCTCGCCTGTCTGAGAAACCCTCTACATGATGAAAGAGCCAGTCCACCACATCCGAGCCTAGAGGGGAAATCACATACAATCTATGACTTCACTTTGCTTGCCATTGTTGTAAATATAAAACGGACTCATTGCACACTACGGGGCAGGACTTATGTACTATGAATAAACAATAACTACTTGACTATGTTTTGTTACACATACCGATAAAGGCATTTGCGATTGTGATCTTGAGCCACATCCTGTCCCGCACCTCCAGACCAGACTCTGGGCAGGCCATAGCCTTGGCAACAGTACCCATATCACTATGAATGGAGAGGTGGAAGTCATCGAATCCTGAAGAGATAAAACGGATGCATAGTAATAGTTAGTAAAGAAACCAATAACAATACAAGTTGTATTTTCTTGTGTTTCTTTCTTTTTTTTATTTTTACTAAACTAAACAATAAATAGAACCAACAAGCCTCCTGAAAGAACAAATATTTGAATTATGATTTAGTTTTGACAAGAGTTATTGACCAGATGGAAGCTGTGGAACAGAATCTTCACTGGAATGCAATATGAGACTCAACAGTGAGATTTACTGACCCAGACTCCTGAGAGAAATAATGATATGGCTACAATTGCCAAGGTCAGCCAGGGGTTTCAAAAGATAAGACAAGCACTACTGAAATAGGACAAAACTTTAGTGTGAATGGTAAAAATGTAAATTCACAGGTGAACCTATATATTTTTTTTATTGAACTGTGAAGCATTAAAGAGGACCCATTATGATCCATGCTCACTGCTTGTTACTGACTTCATTCAGCAATTGTATTTTCTTAAATAATGACACGTGGGATTTGGCAGTGTTGCATAGCCATTTTGGCACACATGGAAAAAAAATCCCCAGCTCTATTGTGAAATGCAGCTCTCTAAAGGCGACGTAACTCAAAGGGCATATTTGAATGCAACATGGTATTCCATTTTCTTTATTAATCACAAGTACAGAGAAGTGGGTGGAGATAGAGGGCAGGTGAAAACAGAAGGGCACTCAGGACTCAATGCCTCTCAGGGCACTCAAGTGTCAAACGCAGAACAATGTAGAATTCTTCAAACATGCATGAATCAATTGAAATACAAGTTGAAGAAACCTTATGATGAGGGAATACTGTTATAGCATGGCAAGCTTATAAAAGTCAATTGTCTGTAATACGTATGTCCCCTTTAAGGTACTTTAAGGTATACTGAATATTTAAGCTATGAGTTTTCTCTTACGTTCAGTCTCAGGGAGGGAGCTGCTGATGGAGGAGCTGGTGGAGGTGACCGTGCTCATGGAGGGGCTCATCCCATAAGGGGGATAGACGCCAGTCATGGCTGCCGTGTGGGACACCCAGGCAGCTGGGTCTATGGGCCGAATAGGCTCACCTGAAAACACAATAGTTCTGTGGTTAAAAATATTCAAGAAACACACAGGATTTTTTTTAAGGGAAAATTAGCACTTACTCCTGGGGAGAGCAAAGCAGCTACGGGGGTTTGGGTCCCAGCACTTGGCCACAGTCAGCGTAATAGGACTGGTAATAAAGGAGAAGTTTTATGTACACACTGCTAAAATAAAACACTGTGGAGTTCTGGCTAAGTTTACACCCATTCTTAATTTGCACATTTGTTTTATAGAACCATATCTTCATTTTGATATGGTACATTTTAACAGTGCATCATTTACCCAGGTTTGTGCACGATGTCCCTTAGGACACGCACTGCATCGTCGTTGCTCATGTTCTCAAAGTTGATGTCGTTCACCTATAGGGACAAAAATTTAGTTTTTAATCTCTGTGGTTGCTATTGCATTGTACATTTATGCACCCACTTTATGACCGCTAAGAGTAACTATGACGCCAGGCAGTTTTGTACATGCCATTTTACAAGCTCACAGTCAATAAAGCACACAACACTGCTTGCCAAGCTGGTTTGCAATGTCGGACTTGAGTTTTTAACAATGTGCTCAGAATGAGCAAAAACAGTGGCAAAAACACATTCAAAATGGTCACAGAATATTAAATACACTTACAGCATTCAATTGATTTGCAATCATATTTGACTCACAATAGATAAATATGAAAATATATTCTTGGACAATTTTATTCTTAAATCGTAAAGTTCACTTTGCAGATTGGAGTTTACATCAACATGGAATAGCTTTAGCCTAAACATGTCCAGTTTGACTTTGTTGCATGTTGCAAATCTATAAATAGAACAACCCTCAATAGTAACAGATAAACCTAATTAGCTACGCTTGTAATTTAGTTAATAGTCATGTTTCATTATGAAGTCAAAATATTTTAACACCATACATGTTTTTGCCATAACATTTTGTTATTTCCCATTTTTAGTGGCACTAAATTAAATGGGACTGTCCAAAAACAGTTAATAGACAATGATACTACAAAACAAGGTCTTATTCAGTGTCATTGCTTACACACCTGCAGCAGCATGTCCCCAGGCTCTATACGTCCGTCTGCAGCCACAGCCCCTCCCTTCATGATGGAGCCGATATAGATCCCACCATCTCCTCGCTCATTACTCTGCCCCACTATACTGATGCCCAAGAAGTTGTACTTCTCTGTGGAAGAGGCATGTTTTAGGAAAGGCAGAGAACAATTACGTGTGTTAAAAAATAGATATTAAAATTATGCAAAAATAAAGCTGTTGGAGACGGACAGACAGACAAGGACTCAAACTCTAAGATCTTCTATGTTATTGATGTATTATCAGTAGTATAACTAAAGCCTTACACAACTACAACAAATCTACTAAACTATTTAGTTTGTCTTGTATTGTGTTGCACCTTGAAATTGTGTAAATCTATTCCATAACTTAAAAATCAGATTACCTAGTAACCAGCATTTCAGTGATGTTTCCCATTTTATTATAAGCGTCACATGTATACAGCCTTTCCAAAGCTACATACCCATGTTGAGTGTTACAGTGATGATGTTCAGTGACATAGTGGAGTCTGTGATGCTGCTGAATGAGGATGACTGTTGGGGGAAAAAAGCCAATCAGGTGTTTAAGGTTTATTGGATTTATAACTGAGTGCGAAAGTGTGCGCTGTCTTACCCTATCCATATTAGAGGCCTTCGGTTTCCTTCTGCGGCGCCGGTGACGTCTCATCAACCGAGAGGAGCTCTGCTCAGTGGAGCTGCTAAACCTGATGTTGAGAAAAATATCAGAACATTACTAATATTGTATGAAGCACCTCAGGAACATAAAAACAAAAGCTGCCAACACTCAAGTCAATACTTTTATCATCTTATACAATGTTTATAGTTTTATTGCATTTATGGAAAAAGCCCAGTATCATTATTGAGTTTGTAGGAATGCACTTTTTTCCCCTGTTTTAAAGATTTTTTGGGCAAAATTAGCTTGTGCACATTTCAAATTTACCAAGACATAAACAATACCTGGCTTAACATATTGAAAGATAGGATCAACCTTTTTTCGATACATATGCTACGCCAAGCATTAATGAATGCAGATTACAATTAGATACAATGAAAAACAAATTAATCTTTTTTTCTTTCATTCTCTCAATAGCACCCATGGCACAATTCAAAACTAAAGAGGCACCCAAGTATTCAGTCCCATACTTTACTGACAAAAAAGTTCAATGAAAATAGGGTAGGTGAGACTACAAAGTGCGATGAGCATGTGCAGCTGCTTTCACATAGAGCCATATGGCACATCACAACTATGCTTTTGACATTAATTTCAGTAGGAATAGGTTTCATCTCTTTGTAATATAAACCAAAGAAAAACATCCTGAATGAGGCTTGGTCCATAACACTGAGAAGACTGTGTTGTTTTAACTCTGATCTCCTGAGGGGAATCATGGAGATGACCACAGGAAGTAGAATTTAAATCTCTGCCAAATCATGGAGGGTTTGATTCCAGATGCATTTCTTCAAACTAAGCATCCTTGTCTGTGTAGGCGTCACACAGAGACACCGACCTGCTGGTGGCGTCATCGTCCTCTGAATCAAAGCAGGAAGTGGACTCCAGCTCACTGCTCATAAAAGACGAGCAGCTGTCGTAGTCTGGTCCACCACGTGCCATTGCCCGCGATGAATACCCATTCTGCCTCCCACCTGCAACAGAGAAAAGCATTTATAAAATAGTGTACAATGAATTAAGAAGATGAAGAAACAAATCTGCTTACTGACCGTGTTCGTTGGCATGTTTTCGCCTCGGCCTGTCCCTTTCTCTTCTTTGTGAAACCACAGAGCCTGTCTCTGCATCGTTGTCCAGACTGTCCCGACCACTGACTGCTTTCCCACTGCAGAGAGTAAGGACAGGTATAACTGACTTGAAAATACTTTATTGTGCCCACAAAAAGGATTCACCAGGCTCAAATAGCGAAAGAGTGGTTAAGGGAGTGTAATTTTGACACATGAATTCATTATCTAATGGGGAGCCATTACCCATTAGCTTGGTTAAATCAAAGTGTTAACATTTTTGCCACCAGATATCTATTTATTTAAGCAAATATCAAACCTGAGGGTGACCTTTGAGCATATGTGACAGTTGAGTCAGAAAGTGAATTTATATATATATATATATATATATATATATATATATATAAGTTTTAGTTACAAGAAAAGACTAAATCTTCAGATCCATAAGAGCTTGAACAGACTAAAACTCTTAAACTTAAACACTATAAATCAGTTAATTGCTTGAAAATTAAAATACTCACTGGTATGAAGATGGCCTGGAGTCGCCGATGCCCCCTGTCCTTTCCAGAGGAGGTGCTCCCTCTGAACTGTCAGCCACTGACCCTGCGTCCATGAGGGCACCATCTCCTGACACCAACTGGAAACCAAACAATGGATAATCACACAAATTAGCAAAGTCAGAGAATACATTACTGGACACATACCAATTTAATAATTAGGACAATTAAGTGTACCAACATTTTCTGCAATTCTAACATTAAGTGGATGAAGTTTACAACAATCTCATTATGGAAACTCTGTGCTGGCACTCTGCTCTGCCAGGCATTTACCGTGTGGTGAGACACAAGACATTTCTGCATATTTTAAATCATTACAGTTTTATTAGGACTCAACCCTGACTGTCTAATTATTTTGTTTCTTAGCAGAAGATAGAAGAGAGGTTTTAGAATAGGTTTGTCTGATGTGTTGTTGGTAAAAGCCAGCCACAAGACCCCAGAGAGCAATCTGTTCAGTCATTGCAACAACAGATGAAGAACAAAGACAAACATATGGACATTCCCTGACATGAATAACATTTCAGTAAATGGAACATTTCAGCCCTCCCCAAGTCAAACACATGTTCCACAGTCTGGCCTCACATGGGCTACGGCTTTGAATCAAAATCTGCTGAACGTTTAAGTTCTGATAAAGGTCACCACAACTGAGAGACAAATCAAGAGGAAATGGGTGATTATAATTATCAACATATAGATATTACCAGCTAGATGACTCTCAAATCAGTCACATAACAGTCAGTATTAAATTATCCAAATGTGTTTCACATCAGAGCACAAAACACTCTTTCTTCTGGCTTTACTTTCCCCAACCATTGAGATTTAATCTTCTTGTTAGGCAACATGGAGTGTGACTCTTTGTTACGGGGCGTTTTCCTACTGTCCTGTGATTTCACTTGTTTTAATTCAATTTTCACTGTACACATGAGAAGAAGGGTGGTAGCTGGTACCACAGACTGCATTTGGAAACACAGTATTATCAAAAAAGTGATATTAAATAATATCTTCTGTACCCGCATAAAGCTTCTTTCAAAGGTAGTGCTAATGAAATTCATTTCTTTTTTTTAGATAATTGTGATAAGGTTTAGTTAGCTCCTTTTTCACAGTTGACAGTTCACAGAATGATCACTATACATTTTTGTAAACATACTCTTACCTCCACAGCACACAGGCTTAATGAACACAGACACACAAGAAGTACAGACTCCAGTTAAATAAACAAATAGTAAAGAATGTATAAAAACTCACCCATGACACAACACGGCCATTAACACAGGGCAGCTTAGCGTTGTCGTCGGAAATTTCCTCCTTAACCACCCTGTTAATAGAGCCAAGCTTTGTTTCAGTAAACCTTTAACAACACAAAGCACTCAGGCAGCAATAAACCACGAGGCAACAATTAAATCTTTGGAGATGGGCAATAGAGGCAGACAGTGACATCTGGAACAAACAATACTGGTTTAATGGGTAATGTTGCCACCAACAAACACCCAACACAAAAAAATGCATCTTTGTTAGAACAAATTTGATTTTTGGTACATAAAACATTGAATTATTTGCATGTTTGAACAGAAAGTAAGAGCTGATTCATCTTTGACGTTTTTCCATTAGTTATTCACTGATGATCTCTTTCCCATGACAGCTTGATAGTTTTCAAGCATGTTCCAAATGTTTGTTATTAGTGCCCCACCCAATGTGAGTTATGCCAAAACTTTGGAAGTGCCGTTTATTTAATTAGTTACATTCATTTATTTCAAGTGTAGGACAAGAGAAAGAATCTACGTTTCCAGACTGTACTTTAGTGCCCAGAAGGACCTGCTCATAAAGCTGCCACAGAGATGAATAGGGCTGCATTCCTCTGAGCATAGACAACAACTGCAGGGCCTTTACATTCTGACATTAGCCTGTTAGCCGAAGCTAGCTGACTTTTGATCAGACCAACTCAAACTTTGATCATGTATAGAATTAGCTAAATGGTGAACTGTCATTTGTCTTTTTCAACCATGAACAAACGAAAGCACAGGTCGCAGCGAATCCCGCAGTAACACCAAACATGGGCACACACACATTACACACAGGACATTCACGCCAGTCACACAGTCAATGTAAACAAACGGGTAGGGACGCTACACAGCTGCTAATGCTAGCGGCTAACAAAGGGAATGCAATGGAAAAGGCCAATAAACAGACAGGTGAAGCCAAAGGCAGATGACAGGCAAACTGGATCAGGTATCATACGGAGTAAACTTAAAACACAGACGCTACGAGGATGACAGTGGGAACCACCAACAACCACTGGTTTTCAGACTGATGATACATTAGGGCCGTTGCCATAGCGATTGACAATTTAACAGAAATATTATATCTTTTGAACGGGGAAATGTCCTTAATACGTTTAACCCATTTAACCCCAACCCTGAAGCCGAAACCCATGAATGAAACAGTGAAGTAGTTACCCGAAGTCATCATCCATAGATTTGAAGTAAAACTTGTAATTCGGTTTCTTTAGGACATTTTTGAAGTCTGCGAGAGTGACTTTGTCCGCCGGGACCGGGACTTTCACCAAATACGGCGTCTCCTGGTCGTCGAGGTGGTAGATAATCTTGGTCTCTCCCATGACGGACTGCGGCTGTGGTCTTCGGGCAAACAGGGCGCATGAAGCCGAGGGCCTGGCAGGCTCCCTCTCGGGCCCTGGACTCCCCAAATGTGCGCCGTGGTCCTGCGGCTCTGCTCTGGCAGCCTGACCGAGGAGTCACTACGTAGCTCTCCTTTTTACCTCACCTCTTAATGGTTGCGCCTGACTTTTCCCCTCTCAAAACACAGCCCGAAACCCCTCTCACATGTGTAGTACACGTGTAAACCAAAATCAAGTCCAGTTATAGGTTTAAAGTCTCTTTAAAAACATGGAAATATAAACAATATCCGAGGTCGGGCTGGTTTTCTCTTGCAGCAGAGCTCGAGACTTGGTGGACGAACTGCGCAGGATGGTTATGCGATGTCCTTCAGTGGCGCCCTCTGTCATTAAGGAGGCGAATAGACTCAAGAATGCTTTACCTCAATTCAGTTAATCAGTTTCTTCAAATTAGATGTAGATCATCAAACGTGTCTCTAATAAGATAGTTTCGGTGATTTGAGATGTGATAATATGAGATGCTAAGACGTGAATCTAAATATACAATTACAATCCTATAAGGGAGGCAGCTCTCCCTAAATTGTAACAAATAACAGGCCCCAGGTCAAGTTAAACTTTGTAAAGGTGGTTTGGTAAACAACTGGTTAAGGTTAGGATCGGTACCCAGTAAATGAATGTAAGTCAATGTTATGTACCCAAAAACCATGCAAACCCAATGTCTGTGTGGAGACAATAGTAAAATGCCATGAATGAATTTAGAAGAAAAGCTAAGAAGCAGTTTGCATTGTATTTAAATAATGTATGACAACGTAAGTATGTATCCAAACCCTAATGTATAGTTTCACTATACATAAAAAGGGTGGGGTGGGGGGAATAATTTCTGACAGTGTTTAACGTTACAGTCACAGCAGATTTATTGAATGAAGTTTACATTTGAGAAATCACAACCACAATAGACTGTTCAACATTTTCAGGCTGTAATATACAAAATAAAGCGTGAGATGG
Organism: Rhinogobius similis; assembly: GCA_019453435.1. Classification (NCBI taxonomy): domain Eukaryota; kingdom Metazoa; phylum Chordata; class Actinopteri; order Gobiiformes; family Gobiidae; genus Rhinogobius; species Rhinogobius similis. Next base: position 21,466,154 of record CM033632.1, on the reverse strand, counting down.
ACAGAATCTACTTATGCTCTGAAATCATAATTTTCAAAAATGTGGAAGAAAAAAATTAAAGTATTATAATATTTTTAGTACAAATAAAAAATGGGGAGGGGTGTTTGGTCACTTTCTCCTTTTATAAATAACATCTTAATCATCCAGGAAGTCATCATCAAGGTTTACATCAGTGGTGTCAATGTCATCCAGCTCCAAGTTGTCCAGGTCAACTTCTAGCTCATCCAAATTCTAATTCAAAATTATACACATTTTTAATCAGGTAAATTACTGTAGTTATTATATTATATATACTATATAATGATATTATATATACCTTTTCTTTTTCTGATTCTGAAAACGTAGGAACTTCCTCCTCCTCCTCTCTTTTTCCATGAATGGAGCAGGTTCAGACTTTGCCTGGACCACATCCTCTACCACAGAGGAGTCTCTTCAGTGTCCTGTGTGTAACGAGACAAAACAATAGTAGACAATGATAAATGAGCAGAGGCAAATGTCATGCTTAATTGGGTTGGCATCTGTCACACATCTATACCTTTGAAACAGGTAAAGGGAACGTTCCTTTTGGTTCATATCCTTGAGCTTCCTCGAGAATATTTCTGTCTTCATTCAGCTAAAAAAACAAAACCCAGTAATATATATATATATATATATATATATATATATATATAAATAATTATAATATAATAAAATAAATGTCTTACAGTTACTAGTGGATAATCAGTGGCGGGTCTAGAAGTGCCCAAACATGTTTCTCTGAGGTAATATTCTGCGCCAAAGGCTTCTTTAAGTCCAGGAAACAAGTTCTCATACTCTGTTGGGTCGGCCAGAGACTCTGCGGCCTATAAGTGTATAAAATAAAGTGCAATTTTTAATTACAGGGATTATAAGGATTACAAAGAAATAACTATTCATTTTTTATCCATTACCTTCTGGTTGATTTTAGCAAGGTTTTCTCGCCACAGTTTGACCACACGAGACACCTGGCTGGGCAGATATGTGCGAGCGAGGAAGGCAGCCTCAGGTAGTCTGTTAGTTCTGATCAAAAGTTCCAAACACTGATCCAACCTTGACAGGGGAAGAGATTGGTGTCCAGATTTTAGCTTCAGCCAATTCAGCTGGGTCATAGTGAGAACACAAACTATTCCATGCACTTACTTGCCCTGCAGGAAGTAGGTCATGAAGGCAACATTGTTCTTTCCATCCCTTTCAGCTCCTTCAGCCAGCTTGCCCACCATAGTGGCATTACCAGAGGCAGTAGCAAGTAGCAAAAGACCACCGTAGTCCTGAGCGTGGTGGAGACACTCTTGAGCCAAGCCAAACTGGCACTTGCTGATGGCCAGTTCTGCTAACTGCTTCCATTTCTGTTCCGACTGGAATTATACAAATGTTATATGTGAAACATGTTTCAAAAATGAGGATTATCAACAAGTTACTAAAAATGAAAAAAAAATATCTCACCTCTGCCTCTACAGCCAATTGGTAGGCTATTTTTAGTTCACCAAGTTGCAAAGCCAATTCAAACCTGTGCTCTGGGTCTGTTGACACAGCCAGTGCCTGTTGCTTGAAACCCTGTTAAGAAAAACAATTTAATTTCCACTTATTCATTACCACAGCACCAATTGTCACAGCAGAAATCTCAATTTCCTTACTTGTTTCTCGAGGAAATGTGCCACCCTGGTGCGCTGCTCTTTGGGGATTGTGGGAAGAACTTTGTCAGCCATTCCAAAGTCTCGCCTCATTACAGCAGTTTGATATTCAAGAACCGAGACCAGCAGGGAGTAGCTAACAATGTTGAGCTCTTTGTCACCCAAATACAGACGGTCATCTTTGGGTATGTAACCCAGCAGGTACATGGTCCTACAAGAAAAGTTTAGTTTAACTAATTAGTCATGTTTACAAGACAACAATTTTAAAATAAGGCATAGTCTCACCTGTCCAGATGAGCTATGGTCACAATTTCTCCTCCAACATAGTAGTTGAGTCTGTTTACAGAGCTTGTGTATATAAAACAGTCTCCCACCCAAAGACCAGTTTTGACTATCTCATGAATCTCTCCTTGGACCTGGAGAAACAGAGGTTTTATGTAATTATATAGAACGGCTCGAAGTCCACCTATCAGCTACTTCATGTTAGTTTTTTTTTTTTTAAACCTCACTCACCTCAAACGCATCTTCAATTCCATCCTCTGTGACACCCTCATTGTTTTCTTGGGAGGCAGCCACTTTCTCTGCCATATAACGCAGAATAAAGAAGGACTCCTCTGTGGCTATGCAGACCAGCTCACCAGAATCTGACCAAAAGATCTGAATAAAGTGGGATTTACATATTGGAGGGTCATTAAATATGCAGATTTACTGTAAAATCAAAATTATCCATTCTAAAGTAGATTTGTATCATAACATACATGTTTTGGCTGGATCTCGATGCGTCGTATAAGTTCTGTGTTCTCCCAGTCATAAAATGCCAAGCCGTTAACTGACCTGACACCAAGCAAGAAGCCTCCATAAATTCCTGCAAATAGAAAGTTAAAACAAATGAGGCAAATGGCAAGAAACTAATTAGAACTAATAAGAAACAATTTTACCTTCAGCTCCAAAGTCAGGCTTGAATGATTTCTTTTCTTTGAAATTCTTAAAAATCTTGACAATACTGTTGCTTTCTCTTATGGCATATCTGATTTGAACACACAAAAATATAATTAATTAAGAACAAGGACTAAACGTGTAAAAATATATGAAATATATAAATGGCACTTACTCAGAGGAGTCATGTGCCCAGACAAACTCCTGAGCAGAGCCAAAGCTCTTGTTCCTCAAAGCCATGGCAGTGTAAATTATATACTCCCCATCTCCACACACCACCACAAATCTAGTGGACAACAAAATTCCATATTAACATTAACAAAAAAATTATATTGGATTATGAGTGACAAAGCCAAATTTAAAGCTCTCTACCTTCCATTGGGGTTGTGTTGGATGGTTTGTGGGTATATTTCACAGCTGCCCATGTCTTTAACAGCCAGAGGAAGCCGTTCTCCATCTTTGATCTCTGCATCTCCCATAGCCTTCAGATTAGCCTGTTGAATTTCACTGTGTTTGGCCCAAATAATCTTTCCATTGGCGTCCATGGACATGGCTGGCTCCTCCCGACCAACCTATACAGCAAACAGAACAACAATTTCAGCTTTACTGACATAAGCAGTAATAGAGACGTCAGCACAAATGTCACTTTTGACTTTACCTTGATGATAATGCTGCCTTCATCATAACCCAGAGCCACATTGTTTGAGCCCCTGAGGCCACAAACGCACCACACTCTCTCCATACCATAATTCAGAGTGCTCTCCAGGCGGTAAGTGCTTGAATGCCAGATACGCACAGTGCCTAATGACAGGGAAAGTACAATTAGAAAAACATAAAACAGAGATTACACAATGAGAGGAATACAACTAACCATCTTCTGAACCAGTAATAATGATGGGCAGCTCTGGGTGGAAGCTAACACACGAGACATTTTGTGCATGGCCCTCAAGTGTCTGAACACATGTTTTGTTCTAAGAGAGAAAAAAGTGAAGATAAGAGACCTTAGGCTGATCATAGTAAATTCAACTTATATTAAGTGTTTCCAACTAAGCACATCAACATTTATTTAATATATAAAGGAACACAAATGTCACACCTGATAGTCCCAGATCTTCACTTGCCGATCATCAGCCCCGGATATGAGATAGGGTTTATCTCCTCCGCTGTAGTAGTCAATACAGTTAACACCTTTCTCATGACCCTCCAAAGTAAAATTTGGGGAAGATGAACCAAGCTGCCACACCTTAAGAAAGCATGGCATAAATATAATTTTAACAACAAGTAAGAAAAAAAAAGTGTGTTTAAAAGTTTTTTCCTTTCACCTTAATTGTCCTATCCAGTGATGCACTGGCAAATTGATTGTTATCCTTTGGATTGATAACAATTTGCATGACATAGTGAGTGTGACCCTCAAACACTTGGCTGCAAGACCATTTCTTTTCCCAGTCCCAGAGTTTAATCAACATGTCATCTGTAAATGTAGGCTCAAAATAATTATCAGAATATCTTTCAAATAATGATAGGTTCACACATACAGTTACAATAAATGTATTTTCACAGCCTAAAGAAAGCATACCACTGCTAGTGAGGATGTAGGGCTGGGTTGGATGAACAGCAATGCAGCGGATGTAGTCAGAATGGGCCTCAAACATGTGGACTCGCTCCAAAGTGTTATAGTTGAACACACGGATTTGCATGTCATCCTACACAGGGAGAGTCCAGTTGTTACAATAATATAGCAATAAATGAAGGCCCCTTTTTAAATACATTTACACATTCAACTTTTACCAGCATAAATCTGTTACATCTACTTGAGAACTTTTTGAAAAAAATTTTACTTTTCAGAATATTGGTAGAGTAGTTTTGAAACCGTACTTTTACACTTGAGTAATATTTTTTATTGAAAGTAACATTATTCTTACTTGAGCATAGGTTTAGGTTGCTCTCCTTATTTTGAGTAAGTCTGTATAGCTACATGCATATAGCTTTGTGATGATATTAAACGATTAGACCATTTACGAACATTTATGAACACCATACCTTCAGATACAGTATAGTATTTGTTTTAAGTAATGTCTCTTCTTTGGAAATGCCAGAATCTAATTTAATGTTTTGTCAAGCCAATTACATCATCTCATATATCAGATTATAAAAGCATTTTATGTCCAACTGTTACTCACTACTTTTGCTCATACGTGGGTACTTATTCTACTTGAGTAACAATATTTTATAGTAACGTTACTCTGAGTTAAGTTGTTGGCAACTCTACCCACCTCTGTGCAAAAAAACAAAAGCTATGCACAAATAGAAATAAGTAAGTTAACTTACTGCACCGGTGATGACCCAGTTCTTTCTTGCAACAAATTTAGATGCTCTTACAGGTAGATCACACACTTCAAAAGTCTTCACAAGTGTCTGTTGAAAAAACAACAACAACAACAACAACAAAAAACATTTAGCCTTGTAAATACTTTGATCTTCTTCAACCAAATGCCAGTGTCCTAGAGCTAAAGATGCCTCACCTGTGTTTCATGGTTCCACACACAGACACTGCCGTTGTACAGACTGGCCAACATCCAGGGCTCAGTGGGATGGAGGTCCACACTTTTCACCCGGTCTGATCTGGCTGTCAGCCGCCGTTTGATGTCCAATCTTAGAGGCTACAGGGTAATAACATATTTCACGAAATTAGTTATATTTTTCATACCAAATGGAAACGCGCGATTGATAACATGACTAACGTTAGCTAACTACAATACCATTGATTTGATTAGTACCAGCGCAGCCTGCGCTAGCATGCTAACGTTTAGCCTCATAACTTAACCGTAATTATATTCCAAAATGTGATCACAAAACAGTAAAACATTTATTAATGAATTTGTCATATTTAAACGCTCAAAAGATTATCGCATGTCATATAATTACAGTTCAGATAAAGCATAAAACAGCAGCTTCAAGATCAAGCTACGTAGCCACAGCGATGTTTACAAAAGGCATTCATTCTGCACTCACGTTTTGTTCATCCATAACAGATCACGAATATGGCTTGTGTGTATAATACAATTTACAAAAAAAAAACTTACCATTTTTCACCTCTTGCTATTGTTTTAACCCACAAATACACGTTATAAAGAATTGAAGTCGCCTTCAAGAGCGAGGATTTTGTGGATGATGCTGTGGACTGACGTGGAACTTCCTGAAACTGAACCACGCGAGAGTTTGACCTGAAGCGGCGACGTGCCACGACAGCTTCTGGTCGAGCAGCAACTGGAACAGGAAAATATGCAAATTATTCAGATTATCAAGTCCGTAAGTATACATCTGTAAATCTTTAACACGAAAACAAACGATAAAGGCCCAGCTTAGACGACTGAAGAGAATGTTTTATGAATAAAGTAGCCTAGGCGGGCCTTGTTCTCGGGCCTTCATTTCATGGCATGACGCTATTTATCCACTAGATGGCAACAGTTTGACCATAGGTTTCTCAACCAAATGGCAGTGTTTGTATTAGTGATGTAAGTTAACGCAAATGAAGTTGAACAAAAGATCTGTAATGATGGGCAGAAAAGTGGGTCTGCTCCAAGGTACTCAGGCCTCCTCCATTTATAGCAGGGCTATTCAACTAAAGGCCAAGGGATATGATCTTGCTCTCAACCCATTTTCAAAAATATAGAAAGTATTTTATCTGTTGTTATTGATTTAGTACCGTATAACTGGTTTAGGCTTGTGTAGACCTGGTTTAGTCGGTTTAGACCTGTTTTAGTTTCGTGTAGTCGTGGTTTAGATCTGGTTCATACCTCGTTTTGTCTTTGTTTAGTCCTGGTTAATTGTGGGTTTAGATCTGGCTTCATCCTGGTTCAGTTCTGCAGCTGTCATTTTACATTTTTTCGTATTTCAAAAGCGTTGGACATGTTTCCAGCTCAGAGGAATTTGAAAAATCTGGCCCTTGGTAAAATAAAGTTGAATAGCCCTGATTTATAACCTACAGAAAACAACTTTATTCAAATCAGTCAAACAATAGTCAATGCAAAGTATTTAAAAACATTTTTATTCTTTTTTCTTGAATACTTGGGTACAAACTACATCCTCACACGTCAGCTCCTGCAGAAAGATATAGTGCATCAAAGGTGAACAGAATATAACAGAATTCCAGGTAAATAGGCATGTAGGCAGGTGACGTATTAGTAATGAAAATTAAATGTGTTTCTCACCAGACAAAGTTTGCAGTCCTCTATCCAGTGTTTCCAGCCACGGTTTGCCTTCTCTCCTTTCTGTGTGCATACCAGCTTATCTCCCTCCCATACCACTAAACTCTGTGAAATTACATGAAATATTATTACATGTATTTATGTACTAGCACTCTTTACTTTGGTGCAAGATGGAACTTTTCTTGTGGAAGGTTCTTCACTTGCTTGTCTCCATGGAGATATTATTGCTTTTCCTGAAATATTCCACATAAACATATCTATCTCCAAGAAGACAAGCAGGTGACGTAACAAGGCCGAGTCAGATTCTTAGAGAAGCAAGCCCACTCACAGTAAGAATGCACATTTTTCTATTTTTGCTATAAAAACATTTGTAAAGGAATACAAGTAATAGTACTATTAATAATTCATATTAAGTTTAATGCCATATTGTAGAACATTTCCAGCAAAACAATTAAAAAAAAAAAAAAAACCATCAGTGGAGACAAGTGGCTAACCATCCACCAGAAAAGGTACATACAAAATCTCCACTCACCGTGACAGTTCTGTTGTCTAGTCCTTTGGTGTACTCCTCAAACTCTACTCCTACTGTAAAGGACAGTTCATAATTCCTTAACGTGCTCAGGGTTTTGAACTCAAAATGATCTCCTTCTTGAGTGACAACTTTGGTCTGAGACAGAGAAATGGCAATTTTTCTAGTTGCAAAGTCAATATCTGGTGAGAAGAACAATTAATATGAAAAGAATGTCAGCACCTTACAAATCTATCTAAACAATGTAACAGTACATAATCTGTTGGCATGCAGTTATAGAAACAGTGATATTATGGCAGTAAACAGCTATATCTCTTACTTAATGCTTTTAAATATTCTTCAAATTTGTTGCTGGTTTCGAGTATCCATCTGCCGCTGTAGTCTGCAGGCATGATTGCAGCTAATGATACTATAGACTTTAGACACTGAAGGAGCACAATGTCCTTCTGCTTTTATTTAAGGCAAGGGGCATGGGTACAACTATTGATACAGAGTTTACTGCCTGAAAGGGATTGGCGGGGTCAGTTGTGTGAGAAAGGGAGGGGGAAACTTGCACATTTCTTTTTTGGCCTTTGCCATCAAAGGGGGGTTGGTTATAGGTTGGAAGGGCAGAGTCAATGTATGAGTACCCACACAGACAAACACAGCTCAAATATTCCTTTACATATGTACGCAACGAACAAATGTACAGATACTGATAAATATTATGTAATAGTTTCCACTATGTTTGCCTTGTCTATGGGGTAATTTGAGATCATTGGGGTTAACAAAGGTTACTGTACACTATCTATCACACTATCTAGTGAAGTTACAGTTTAAATGCTTTACATTACATTATAATAGCTAAATATGAATATTAGTAAAATTATACTACATCAATACAGCACTGCACCTGCCAATATTTCTCAACATGCTTAAGTATACACGTCTTCAGTGTACAACAGATACTTTGATACTTTGTCAAGGAAATGGATGAATGAATAAGGAAAATACTCTCAGAAAACTATTACAGCGATATGCATTAAAATGTTAAATTGGAAGGCAAAATCTTTTCAGACCTTGGAAAGTGCACATATCCCGTCACTTACAGAGTTTGACTAAATTTGAAACTGTTGGATCACCATGGATCACTCTTGGATGAAATAGGGATTACTTCAACATAAATTTACTAAATGTATTATATTCACTGTGTATATAAATAAAGCACTGACTTAGTCTTTAAACTCTTTATTGGTGGGGCCTCACCAGAGAGCATAATTTCTGAAGCAGCCAAAGCACGGATCAATAACATATCCCCACAAGAGGCACAACTGAAGTGTCTGCAGGTACATACTGGACAGACAGTGGCTAAATACTATTCTTCACATGCAATAAAATATTCAGGCAAAAATAGTTGCATATTACTTTTATTACTTATTAGTTAAAGACACAATTCACAAGGAACTGGGCATAAAACATATTTACACATACAGTATCTTCAAGCAGACAATTTCAAACCAAAGCTCATAATTCATCACTAGATTTCACACACCAGCAAGCTTTAAACACATGTAGATCTCAATCAGAGCAGTTCCCACCATGAGATTGAAACAAAGTTGTTACAGTTTTTTTTTTATATTTTGCACACAATGTTTAATTTGTGTGGTTAAACAGCACAGCACTGTGGTCTTATCGAAGAGCATCTGTGGCCAGGCACTGACAGGCGTTAAATGGACAAAACAGAGGCCGAATGTGTCCTCAAAGAAGTTCATAAAAGTTGCTCTAGGACTTCTTGAAAATTTGCTTGCAAACAGCTCCTGCAGCTCTCAGTTCCTGCAAACATGAAATTTGTTTTTTGATATACTGATTCATTACTCATTACTCATTGTAACTTTGTCGGGATTATTTAATACAATCAGTGGATTTCTACCACTGGAGGTCACTGTTCATCCTCAATCAAATGATGCCCTTTGACTTCCTGGTAATAACTAATTTCATGGTGTTCTGACTAAGACACATGTTGAAATCACTTTCTCTCCCGTAGCGACATTAAGTAGAGTAAACGTATGTGGTGCTGAAAATGGAGTTGTAAAATGTATTACTTAGGCTATTCAAATGCAAATGTTTTCATTAGCCATTCTCTCTATTTGAAAGAAAAGGTTAGTGAAATCATTGTTACATAAATTAGGTTTGCCAAGCAGTGATAAGAACATGACACTGGATGTTAAGTTTTCAGCTACCAACACTATGTCACATTTAACTATTATGCCAATGACTGGATTAATTCAATTGTAGTCTTTTGTTATTTAAAGCGATGTGTTTCGCATGCTTTTATTTCAATGTAGGTAACCTTATGCACTTAGCAAAGTCCTGCAAAATATATTCACATCACACTGACAGCTGAGAGGCACTCTGGCTTTTGGGTTTAAGTGTCCAAATTGAAATGATTAATATTCATGTCAGGGAGTGAAGTTTTCTTACCAGATGAAGTTCATCTCCTTCCACCCAGTGGGTCCAGCCTCTGCCTTCAATCTCTCCTTTCTGAACACATACCAGTTTGTCTCCATCCCATGTGATTGTGGTCTAAGGGTAACCATAATAAATACATATCAGTTTACAAGTTCAGATAGATGAATAAGAAAATAAACAGTTACTGCTTTAAGTGACTACAGGTTTGTCCCTTTTTGTACTTTTTGGTGCCTTTCAGTCATCTAGATCTCTAGATTGGAAAGTATCATATTCAACACCATATCAGAGTGCACCAAAGAATTGCCTCTGCCACTGGATCCACTAAACAGTTTTGTGTAAAACGTAGCATGAGTTTGTGTGAAACCACGAGCAAAGAATGGAGTTCTCCATGATAATCCTAGATTTTACTCAATTTTCTTATCCATTCTGAGGTTTGATTTGAACTTTATTTTATGTTAAAGATCTCTGATTATCTCACTGCCTATTTGCCATAATAATGCATACTTAGAAGAGTGTATTCAAAAGACTGCAATTATATGTTGTAAAAATGTATGTAGAAATACAAAGGACATGGTGCCCACTCCCAAAGGCTTATCAGTAATCAGTCTTGGCATTGATATTTGGGTTTATCTAGGGACTTGGAAAAAATCTTTGATCCAGGTTAAAATCCATGACTCACTTACCATACACTTCCTGTCATCCACCCCAGACAGGTCCTCCTCGAACTCCTTGCCCACATAGAAGTCCATGTTGTAGTTTTTAAAAGTGCTCAGGGTTTTTATGATGATGTGATCTCCATCATGGGTGATGTCCTTGTCCGGTTTCAGCAATGTGGCAATTTTTCTGATGGCAACGTTCACATCTGTAAATGAGACCAATGGGAATACTCAAAAATTATTTATTAAACACGCAACAGCGCTGCTGGAGCGAACCATTTAAACAAAATTTCAATCAAATGTGTGATGGCATTCACATCACGAGGCAACGTAAAAAGTTGGTAGTAATTACCGATTTCCATTTTAGAGCACAAGTTACCATTAGAATTTTTTTGCCCCCCTTTTTTGTACTCACCAAGAGCTTTCAAGTACTCTTCAAAGTTGTCATTGGAGATCATTTTCCAGTATCCGTTCAGATCAACAGGCATTTTGGCAGGTTTTCTGGTGTTACTTCCACAGAACAAGGATACTGGGTCTGCTTGCGCTGGAGTGCATGGTGCGCTGTCAAAAATCCCAATTTGAATCCCACTCTCTCTAATCCGATTATCAACACTGGCTCATTTGTTGTATTGAAATTAACACACGCACCTCCCACTCTCCTCCTACCAAATGGTCCACATAACCAATGCGATCTTTTATATGTAATACGTTTAGAGACACGTGTCCTAAATAGTGAGTATAGTGTAGAACATGCCTGTTCACAGCTTACCCTGCCTCAGCGGGATTAGTTTGAATGTGCTTTCTTTGTTGCAGGAATAACATATGGAATTCCACGTGTGACAGATTTGCACTTGTTGAGGCTTTGTTGTTAAAGTGGCTTTGGAAGATGTTTCCTGAATGCATAACCAGCAAAGAACCTATGAATAGAAATATTTTGAACATAGCTGACAATTGCAATATTCCTACTAAAAGCAAAAGAAATATAACTTCCTCTTATGTAGTTTATCACTTGGCTCAATAGGACAGACCATGTGAAATCTTGAGTCTACATTAAGCTCCTTCAAGAATGGTCTTATTGAAATCAACCTTGTTGCCTTGTCAAATCTTCTGTCTCGCCTAAACAACTCTATTAATTTGATTATATTCCTTTTGGGCAGAGCTGAGTGAACACACACATCAATGGACACACAGTGGAGCTCAGAGCCAGTGAACTGAATGAGAAAACAGCTACTGTAGCTGGGCAACTAATCCTTGAGAGAAACAAGCAGAGCTAGCACAAACATAGAATGATAACAAAGTAAACCGAATAGATGTGGAATGAATAGCTGGGAGGCTGCTAAGTAAAAAAACATGGAAATATTATTTTTCTGCACATTTATGCCCAAAGGTCGGAGGTTCAAGTGCATGCTGTCATTATGTCCTTGAGCAAGACCTTGCCTAAGTCTGAATGTGGAGTTTAAGTAAATGATGGTGTTCAGAGCACTTTTAGCACTTTGAGAGACTTTGACAAGACATTATTATTATTCATTCATCTGCAGATGGAAATTAGCTTGCATAGTTACAGTCTGGTGCAATCATCTTTTCCCTCTAGCTTAATGTCATTGTATGTGGTCCTGTTAAAAAACAAAAATTGGTGCAGATTGGCAGCCCTGCTTCCATTAGTCTACTCCAGGGCAGCTGTGGCTATAGAAGTAGCTCACCACCTCAGAGTATGGAGTGGACACATAATTCAATAAAATAATACTAAACATAATATTAGATATTACTGATGTGTAGCTGTATAGTTTTAATAATTTAATTGCCCCTGACATATTAGGAAATAGTGCTAGAAGAAACGTTAGGCATACTGTCAAAGACTGGGCTCACAACTAGTCACATGACCAAGGTATGAAAGTTGCTCCAAGCACACAAATGAAAGAAATTAAGTGGCACTCTCATAGTTTTATTTATAAACCTACACCCCTCACAATCAAACACAAAATAATTAGATGCTCATTCAAACTGCTGTTTGGCACAAATATTTGAAGTTTTTTCTTTCCACAACAACACACACAACAGCATTTGGGAACAGAGACCATACCATACCTTTGTCTGATAGCAGAAATGTCCAAACTGTGTGACTGACTATTGCAGAAAGCAGGTGTTGCCTAACTAACACATTACATTACATCTGAGCTAGTGAGAAGCTTTCCTGTGGTGCAGTCCAGTGGAAATAAATAGAGGTCATCCCTGAGGAGAGGCACTGATGCTTGAAGCTCTCCCGTGTTCTGCCCATCACTGCTCATTCATCCAGGTTGCTCACTGGGTGTGTGGCCTGTTTGGTGAGCGGCCTCAGCAGTACACCATGATTCTTCTTCTCACTGTCCTGCGTGTAGAGATTGTGCTGGTAAATATATTGTAGAACAGAGTCAGGGATGAGGTACTTCACACTGGCACTGCGTCTCAAAGCCCGCCGGACCTCTGTGGCGCTGGTCTCATTCCTAACCCACTCCGTTACTAGAAATATATTATGTCTATGACGTGACAAAATGTCAGATTCGTGCACTGTTCTCTCAGGCTGCAGTCCTCCTCGGCTCACGCAGACAAGGCCGTAACTACCGGACACTTCCTCAATGTGCTTGTCCAACCACAGCCCTGGGGTTTTAAAACTATCAAGAAAATCTGCTCCACAAAGAAGCTTCAGCTGGACAGATGGATCTATGGACAGAAAGAGATTTAGAAGTTAAATATTTAATGTTGTTTGTATAGGCTGCCAAAATGATTACTGGATGTATGAAAATGCAATAGGCTATGTTGTCGGCAGATATGAAAGGTTATTGCAAACAAAAAACACACAAATAGATCAGTGCAGTCTAGCAAATAATAATGACTGTTGATAATTAATGTTTTCTTTTGGTGTTCAGCTGGTCCCGCTCCATATCCATGGTCATCACTGTACATCATATATCCTCAGTTACCCCAATTCTCTGCATTTTAAAAGGAGCTGTTGATTTCATTTGCAATCCTACACACCTCTACCCCAAAGAGAACTTCCCAAATTTTAGGGGACTTTTCAAGGACTGCACTTCCACTTCCACTGCACAGGATGAGACTGTATGTTAACATCAATACACCAAAAGATTCTTACTTGAGTTGGCTGAGGGGTTATCATCTGAGAACCTGTGCATTGTTGTGCTTTTCCGGTATTCCTGAAGAATACGATTGTGATGATACCTGCACAGTCAGACACAACAAATAGAGCAATATTAACAGGTCCCTAAATTGAGCCAACCTTTTAATGCACCTGCATTTTAAGATGTAGATAGGATTATAATAAAACAGTATAAAATATGTATAGAAAACACTCATGTTTTGAAGTAAAGCCTCTTAAACATGAGGAGCTTTGTGTGTGAATGAGCTGGGAGAACCACAGTGCCGTGGTCCGGCCTCACTTGGGCCGGGGACAACGAGCCATTTCATGGGTGGATCAGCTCTGTGGTTGCGCAAACAGAGCTTAGGGCAGTTCAAGCTAGAGAGGTCACTAAGAAGGAGATTTGAGGGTGTGCAGAGGAGGAACATTAGATGTAACAGAAAGGATACTGTAAAGTTGCCTGAGGACATATGGTGATTAAAAAATAATAAACACTGTCTCTCAAAATCAATGCAATAAATAGCAAACAGAGAAACACTTAAAATCTCTAATCCAAACTGAAAGATTGGTCCAAATTTGAACATAGGACTATTTGTCAGGGTCATTTATTTGCTTCAGTTTTCTTCTTTAAAGTCAACAGTCAATCAGAGAGTCCCTCCTAAATGTTCCTCTTTAAAACATTATGTCTCAGACAGACTTTTAGAGCCAGTTATTTCCTATGGACTGAAAAGGTTTATACTGTTGTTGGTAATTCTGATTTCCACCTATGGAGACCAGGCTGACTCAACAGACCTCTACTCCTCATTGTCTCTACATTCAGATCTGTTGAAGGTCTTACTTTGCTATTTTTTGTCAAAGCATGCATTGACAAAACCAGTGGAAGTAGCTAGTAATTATTTAATATGATGTGCCAGAGTAAAATGTGTACTTAATGAGAAATGTTACAGCATTTTTAGGCTTTGTTGGGAAGGAGATAGGAGAGAGGCATTTTTGTCCTATTGATTTACCTCTGCAAACAGGTTAGATTAACTTACTTTTGACATGAAAAATACTATAGTTATACAAGTTCACATAAAATAGGATAACAGCTAAGACTGTAATATTTTTTCTTTATGATGTTACAGGTCAGATTATCAGACCTGACATAATCTCTATCTTTAAAGGATTTCTACAAAAAATAGATGATGTAATTAACCTCATGGTGACCACAGTCTCCGTCCAGTCTGGCTGCTGGCTTTCCCATTCATCAACCCTGATCCAGTCAGAGGTCTGCAGGGCGAGCTTGGCCATGGCTATTCTGTGCTTAGCCGGGACAAGGCCTTGCTTTCCGTAGGCATCGCTCACAGGAGACACAATGCCACCCAGCACCTTGTACTGCCCTAATATGATAAGAAAATGCATTTTAGACATTACAATTGATGGTACCAAAGAAGAATACTTTTCCATAATAATACTACAGCAATGTATAGAACTGCGTTCAGTCTGTTTTATTACTTAATACTTTGTTGACGCAACACAGGATTTTTTGGTTGACTAAATTATAGTCCAAATTTGATGAATTTGTCATGTTTCCAACTGTTAATTAATTTTACTAAACTGTACACTTATTGATGACTGTCTCACAGCGAGGGTAAGAAGGGGATAGAGACTGACATTATAGTATGTTTCTAATCAAGAAATGATGTACTGTTTATGTCTATGCATTGCATTGTTTTATGCTGTTTGTTCATTCTGTTTTTATTTGTCTCAGGGATAGAAATTAGCCCTGAGCGCTATAGTCCAGTGCAAAGCCACTCTTCAATGTTTCTTTGATTAATGCTCTTGTATATTATATAAACTAAACCAACAAGGGAAATAAACTTATAAACGAAACTAAATTATTTAAGCAGCCATACAAGGACTACTGAACTTTAGTGGAAAACACTTGTTTGGCTTATTTCTGTTATGTTACCTAATAATTATAACCGGTTGCTCAACTAGTCAATGCAGATCACCCATACTTTTTAAGTGTGTGACTAAAATCAGGTTTTCAACTCTTTCACAGAGAAAGTGGCCTAAACTAAAACATTATTTCTAATAGAGTGTGGACTTAGCACTGGCCTGTGCTGTGCATGTGGTCCCGGGCCAGCTCAAACAACCTCATGTGCTGGTTCGTGATGGGATTAAAGGAGCCACAAGCCAGAAGTACAAGAGGGATTCGGCAGCCAGCCATCTTTTCACTCTGAGCAAAAGTACAAGAAAGATGAACAGAAATGTAATCACATTAATCAAAACTTTTTTTTTTTTGGCCATACATAAGAAAACGAATATTTGTGTGTAATTTGTACATATTGCAAAACTATTAATACGTGTGTAACTTGTACATATTGCAAAATTACTAAAACAATTTGCATTTCTATTGAGCCTTTCTATAATCTGGATAGTTTCTCCAATTTAAATCTGTGAGCATTCATCTGTTCAACAAGCAGTAGTCCCATCTAAATATATAGCAAATAAAGTGTCACTTAATATAATACAGACCGTTTGACTGAAATGTGACAATAATACGTCACGTGGACTGTAATAAAAGAAGCGTCGTGTTGATCTAATTATGATTGATTGAGAAGATTACAAACTAAAATAAAAAATAGATGTATATTTAATAAATTCACCTGATAACCTGTCTGACATTGAACGAGCTTTACTCAACACCATGCAGAAAATGACAAACACAGAATCAATATATTGTATATGTAAACGTGCGTTCATTTCGGTATCTGTGTATTAATACTCCAATCAATACGATCATGCCTGAAAACAACATAAACGTTACCTTTATAACATTGTTGCATGATGGGTGTGCTCCTTATTTTTATTTCCCCCTGAACACGAGCTTCAAGTGTTTGGTTCCTAGCATCAAAAACTGTGGGGCTCCCTCTGGCGGTGGATGATGGACACTGGCGGAGCTGTCCATGGTGCTCAAATTTGCTGCACTACAATTGCGAGGCGCGTCTTTGTTTTATACAAGGTACATTTTAATCCCAGGAAGAGGTCACACTTTATGTAAAGAAAAAAAGCAATAAAATAATGCCTCCATTTGAGAAGTACCATCATTATTTCTTATTATTTCATCTTTACAGCCAAGGCACCACCCATAGCCCTTTGTGGCCTTGCTGTTTAACAGTTGATAAGAAAATAAAAAAATCTAAACTGTTATTGAGTGCAGGAAAGCACATGTAAAAGGTAATTATTAAATGGGTCTGGTACAACTCTCCAATAACATTCTTTTATTAGAGGCATATTCTTTCCAGATGTTCAACAGTGTATTGCTGACATTTTGACGTCACAAAATTGTGCAACAAAGAAAAGTATATGCAATTTCACATAAAAATGGCAATAGCTCAGTGCATAAAAGAAGTGTCCACCTACCTGTAGATCGTATTTGAAGGATCACTAATCAATAGCTGCTGTGTCATGAAGCAAGACACAAGAAGGATGGCGTGTGGAAGTGAAAGTTCTGCCTATTAGCCCGGTTAGACCACCACACCCTGCCATTAGTTTATCCTCTCCAAGGCTTTCAAAACTTTTTTGTGAAACTTTTTTGACTTTTGTAATTTGGTTGATTTGTTTCCAGTTTTTTGCCCAGTCGACATTCCATCTCTCCAGACGGCACGTACCATTTCTCCTGCACCAGTGAACCTCCCAGCTCAGCTCCCAGCTCCCAGCTGTGGACCCATTCTCAAACCTCAATACCTTGCGTCGCAACACATTTTTGTAAAACTTGTAACTGTGTTGGGTTCTACTTTAAGATTCTTATGTCTGCTTTCACAACAAGTCCAGTTTATAGAGCACATAACTACTCAACACCAAGTCTGCACATTTGAGGGAAACCACAATTGTAAAAATGTGACTGATAATGACCTGAAACATTACAATGCATTGAATGGCTGAGGACATCGAGCTCATTAGCCTCATTTTTCTCCTGCTGCATCTACTGTAACTAAGCTGCCACTATCCATGGAACTGCCTTGGGACTGTGTGCAATGGTTTGCCAGTGATCTGTGTGCATGTAAATGTTGCCTTGCATGTGTTTTGTCTCTGAATGCTGGCTCTGTCTTTGTTATCCTCTTAACTCACTTGAGGTCTGCCTGTCTCTAATCCCAGAATGCACTTCCACACCCACACAGCGAGAGCGAAGGGAATAAGTGAGGTACACACTGCTGCTGGAGACGGCCAGTGATTCTGCCACAGGGCGAAAACTAAACCAGTCAAATCTGTGAGGGGGAGTATAGTACAGCTCTGCCTTTTGGGCTTGCGTTAAGAAAAAAAAAACAGCTAAAACAGCATGCTATAGCAGATGTGCATGCACTTAGGAGAGAAATGTGCTTGCAACGGTTGCCATAATATTCTAAAAACAGAGCAAATATCTCTGACTGAAGCAAGAAAGCAAAATATAGTGTAATGACATGAGAAAATCTATCAATGGCTTGTGTAACTTATTTCAGTATTTTTTGAGTGAATGCAATGAAAGAGTCTTATTCATCATGGGTAAAATTAAACACCAGATTCCAGCTTGGAATGTGTGTTTATATATATATAAAAGAACATGAATGCTGCATTTGTACGTTCCCAGACCTGTCACTGCTCCTGGCGGTGTCACCTGCTTAACCTGCCCGAGGTAGATACATATGAATGCCATACATTGAAACATTCCATGTAAAGCAATAGGATCTCCATGCATCTACATAGCACTGTCTTTCAGTTCCCTCACTTGCAATAAAACTGTTCCTGCCACCCTTATATGAGAGAGGAATACAGGTCATTTTATTTCACAGAGAGGACTTATTTCTTTGTACATTTATTTTTTTATTTTCACAACTCACTATCAGCACGGTACGGCATGACGTTTAATGGCAACATCTGAACAGAAAAAGCGCTGTTATCGACGCTGCTCGTTCACTGTACGTGCCCCCCCCCTCTCTCTCTCTCGTCGTCAGAGCGCCGGTGGAGAGGAGCCGAGGCTGTCCGTGTACGAACGAGCCGGGATTTGAGAAGAGGAGAGGACGGGGAAGACATCTTCACCCGCACCGCTCTCAAACAAACATGCTGCTCCGCGGGATATCGTTCCTTCTTCTCTGGCTCGTCTTCGGCCACTCCTGTGCATCCGCGGGAAAAGGTAAGAAGAAAGAATTATTACAAAAGTGTGCCGCGATTTATTGCTTGTGCTTTTTTGATCCGGAGGGAAAGAGTGACCAACTTTCCCGCTGTTTCTCGCAGTCTTTTTGCGCGCTGTAGCACCATCGTTCGCTTTTATGCCACTGGACTCATGCATCAGACGTGTTCCTGTTTAATGGGAATCCACAGCACTTAACGGGTGGGTCACGTGTCACCAGACTCCAAGTTATCCATCAAGTCAACATCAAATATTGCAGTCAGCACATGTTTTTAACACTTCACTATTTTCTACAGGCATCGTGTGACATCCAATATTTTTCCCCACAAATTGAGCAGTGTTATGTTTGTGCTCCCTAGATATATATTGTTTCAACTAACAATAGCACACAAGAGAATCAGTGAAATATTTGAGAAATTAAATTAATTAGTTTCAGCTTAGTTTCAGATACTCCTTTTCAAGGCACATTTTTCAAAATATAACACAAATGAGATCCATCAACGTCCATTCACTTTCATTTTTGTTTTCACTTCAAACCTTGGATTCTTACTTTTTTGATTGTATTTGACAGAAAACTGGCAGATGCTGTCACCAACACTTCTATGAAGCATAGTCAACTTTAAAGCAACTCCATGTAACTTTCTGGAGGTGGCACATCACCTGCATGAGATAAAACTATACTTGACTGACAGCATTTCCCAAGTATGAGTCAGGTTTATTGAGATGCAAGCCTACTCACAGAATTGATTTTATCAGCTTTAGAATACTTATTGGATAAAAAGTTACGTGGTGGAGCTTTAAGTAGCTCTTGTGTGTTTTGTTTCTAAATTCTAAATCCACACTATCTTTGCCATGAAAAATTGTATTGTTTTAAGGATTTGTATGTTGGTCTTTAAAATAATGAATCTTCACCAGAACATAAGCAGAAAACCTCCCAGAACCTTTGCTGTGCACATGTGAGAGATGTTGTCAGCCATTTGCTTTCTTGTGCCGATTAGCTTGCTGGCCAGTGATGTGAAGATGATTTCTGACTACACTTATTGATTAGTGCTTAGTGGTGGGCGGGAAGTGGTCCGAGCGTGTTGTTTTCAATCACCATGTACTTCCATATCTTTCCCTCTCTTGGACATGCACAGAGCCAACGTGCTGAGTCCAACTGGTGTTGTAGCCTCTGAAGTGCAGCTGCGGTTTACACTGGTATTAATTGGGTCTCTGGAGTGAGAGCGGAGCGCTGACTGTCTGTCTGCACTCAACCAAACATTATCATTATTTTCCCTGTTTATGAAGGACCTTCATATGGCTCGGAGCCAGTCTACAAGGCTAACTAGCTTTAGATTAAGGTGAGAGCCGTTGCTGATCCCATTTGCATAGGGCATATAGAGTGTGTGCAGGTGAGCGGATGGACACACATTAATGAGGATGTAGAAATGACTGGTACGGTGTGCACTTATTTCTGTCTTATGCTGCTTGGAGAAGAAAACATTTTCACTTCAGTGTTAGTAGAAAAAAATAGATCAAGGTTTGTCTTGGCTGGATGTGTTCGTATCATTTTGTATAAGCTCCACCACATCAGCAGAATGTGGTGAATACCCCAGGCTTTACGTACGAAGACAGGAAATAAAGGCCATGAATGCCAGCAAACAGCGAGTGAGTGAAGGAACAGAAAGTGGGAATAGAAAATCAGATCAGATTTATGGTAGTCTTTTCAACAGAGCCATCGAGCTGCATTATCCACACTGCAACATAAATTGTGGAAGCCATGGAGGCGGCAGAGGCATAACTCAGGCTCTGCTCTCCGCTGCAGAGACCGGCCTTGTCCATCTTTCCCTCTTTACTGTCAATCGTGGCCTTTCTATTTTCTGTGTTTCTCCCTGGTTCCTCCTGTGTGCTCTGCTCCGCTGAGCTGATGTTATTCAGAGGGCAAATGTCACACAGGCAGGCCGTGTTTCGTCATCCACTCCACTGTCTTTATTCTAGCGCCGTTCGCCTTTCCAAAGCTCTCTTCACATACTTAAGAGTTCAAGCGAGATGTGGAAAAATCTTCCCTACTACTACAAAATAAACACGCACTTCCTCTAAATGTGGACTGAGCTTAGATATTTTTTTATAAGAAGGGAACCTGGCATAAAACTGTGAAATTATAGTGATCTGATTTGTTGTATAAAATAGATTAATAATAAATGAACAAATGTTAGTACACCAAGTTAATAAATTATATAAACAAATAACAGGGGCCAAAGTCTCTATTCCATATTTTGAAGCCTAATTGCTGCTGGGACAAAAGACCACTCCAGAGACGAACTGAACCTGCTGCTGTCCTGAACGGCGCATGTGCAGATAATAAAGAGGAAATAAATGAAATATGTTACATCAGCCATCAGTAAAAAAGCAAATAATGCCATATAAGTGCTTTGTGGCTGAGTGTGTGAAGGAAAGTGAAAGTTCTCGTTTTGTTGCGAGGATATCAGCTACTCGCCTCAATCTCCAGCATAGGCCGATATTTTGTGTACACTGACCACATAATTAAACAAAAGACATATTGGTTTATTTCAACACTTTTTCAATACTTTTCCCCCATTTGGCAAAGACCAGTGACGCTATTGAAAATTGCCCATAGGATGAAGTTTGATTTGTTTGTTGTGACACTTGCCAGAGAGCACTGGGACTTGTGGATGCTAATTATTGTAGCTATGCAAATGAATGCCTAATTTGGATGTTAATTACTTATCTTGGCTAATTATAATATGTCTGATGAGGCATAAGGTAGAAGGCAGGAAATGGAGATGGTGTCACTGATGATGTATGTGCGGTTATGTTTGTGCGTTCTGTGAGTGTAGACACAACAGCTGCTCCTGGTCCCACTGGTGCACACTGGCTGATGCTCCTCCTGACCTTATGTCAACATGGAACGCTCCAAGACAATTGGGTCATTTAACAAAACTTCAACAATTATAGAAGGTCTAATCTCACATAAAGCCGTTAAGTTGTGGGGATATGTTAAGCTAATTATGGATAAAATGAAATGTATTTTTTGCGTATGGCTTTGTCGATATTACAGTACATAAATGTTCTCATTAGAGTTCTGAAAGCAATATGCTAAACACGTTCTTGATTTGCACAATGATTTAAATGCATTGAGTGCTTGGTTTTGATGTGTGTGGGTTTACTGCTATTGTAGGAGTTTACGCAGATAAACCAAAAAGCACATTTATTATCTAACCACATGCTGTTTTTATTGGTTTGAGTTGACAAAACTGAGGATTTTTCAAGCAAATTTTCAAGGAACGCTTTGCAGCTTTTTCTTCTCCTAAATGTTATGGTCGTCTTGGGCAGTTGCAGTTGAAGTATACTCACATAGTGTAGTTTGTATATTCCCTGTAGACTGTTGCAGGCTGAACTAAAGACTGTGTCCTCTGAGCTCAGCCATGGAAGTGTTGTCTATTGTCTACACTGGTCCCATAGTCTTTTATTAAAGAATATAGTGTGGCCTGTGGAGACTCACGATAAAGCTGAAGTTATGAAGACATGCGCCGATGCACACAGTTTTAATTATAACTCAACACAACTTTATATGTGTTTCTTCAGCCCACTAAAATAGTGTGTGCTTTGTGCTTCAAACCCATTTGAACATAAAGACATTCACGTGCACGACCGGAGATGTGCACGGCTCTTTTCATCTAGCACACAACTCAATTGAGTCATCTCCTTGATCTGCGTTTCAAGCGGTTCTGTGTGGGGCTGTTGTATTTTCAGTCCAGAGCCTTGCTGCCGGCTTCAAATGGCTTTGTACTTGATTTCTTTGCAGAGGATTCTCGCCCAGAGAAACCATGAAAGTGTCATGTGATTTGTGTGCTGAGATATGAGTCTGCTGATGTTCGACAACTCAAGTTTTATAGAAACAAAGTGAAACTCATAGAGCTCAGGTGTAAGTTATGCCAGCGGAAAAGGCTTTAAAGTTATTTCACTTTGTCAACAAGACATCCTAAAGTACAAAAGGTGAGAGCTGCAGACAAACCGAGGAATCTACAGACAACAAAAATACAACAAAAGGCCTGTTGCTGTGCTCTGCATCCGGCTCTACGCAGCTCCTGTGGTTCTTTGATACTTTGGGTTCACACTATGAGAGCATAAAGTGTGCTCTCCATTTTATACTGTACTTGGTTTAGCTACACATGTGTTTGATGCCGTCTCACTGTTTATGCATTCACCTTTTTCTCCTCTGCATGTTTTTAGCTATTCTTATCTTACGTTGGTCAAAAGCAACAAAACGCTATTGCTGTGAATGTTGAATGAGCAAAAATTGGACTGTCACTGGCACAACTCACTCTACCAAGAAAAACTAACACATTATTTTTCACTTGATGCGTTTAATCACAGAATAAGGCTTAGTAAACTTTTCTTTTTCTGATACTGTACTTTTTGTTCATCCCTCCTTAATGAGCCAGCTTCCCCCACAAGCCATTTCTGTCGGCGCGGCAACATTTTCCATCGGGGGCCTGTCACAGCAGATGAGCTTTAATTTTGACTTACTTAAATCTAATGACATTTTCTGTTTATTTTACTCACGCTCCAGCGCCTTTGCTATTACATCTCTGTTCCCTGTCAGCAAGACGTGCCATTAATCTTTCTGCTAGTTCAGCATTGTTTTAGCGTCTGATAATGCTGCTTACCAAGGGTTTTCAAAGCCATTATTGTTAATCGACATTTGTCATCAGAAATGCAATTTATTTTTTCATCAGGGCAGGTAATTGGAAGTGTTTGTGTTTCATTTTGATGTAAAATTCCAGTAAAGTACATTTTATTTTACAGAAAGATGTACAAAAAACAAAGATAATCTAAATCTAATCAGGGGTGAACCAAGGTGGAAATAGACAGGTGCAATCTGGATTGTCAAATTAAGATTTGTTTTTGTTTTATGCTTAGAGGTCTGAACTGGATAAAGTATAGACCTAATTTATTTTGATATTTGTAATATTTTGTGAAACTGATACTGTTGTTTGAAATATATAATAGAAAAGTTACTTTGCTCCAGGTTTTCAGTTGCAGAACGAGTGCAAGTATCATCCTTAACTGAAGGAAATGCATTGTAGTTTTGATTACAGCAGCTTAGTAATCGAATAGAGCAGTGTTTTTCAACCTTTTTAGAGTTGCTGGACTCTTTTTACTTTTTGGGTTTAAAAGATACCATGGCACAGCACCTACTAATAAAACATGACCAAATCAAATTTGGTTTAAAAAGGTATATAATGAGCAAATGAATGTCTGTGCTACTGTCTGGTTCTTTAAATTTGGCAGTAGTGATGGTTTTGCATTCATTTTTGGTTTGAAAGTAAGAACACTCCAAAAAGGTAAATTAGTCAATTACATCTGCATTTGTGAATCTGTTTATTCAAATTGGACATTTTTTTCAAGGCACACCTGGCAAAACCTCAAGGCGCTGGTGTTCCCCGGTACACTGCTCGAAAATCAAGAGAACAGAGTAATAATTTAAATCATGATTTTAAATGTGATTATTAGCACAGATCTGGTTTGAACCTATTATTTTTTTTGCGAAGAATGGTGATCTCTACATAAATAGTGTTTTTTATTTGTATGCGAAATATAACTGATCCTCATTATTGTCATTCCAGAAGATAAAAGCGAACCGTTGCATGAAAGGACTACGATCAGGTGTAGGTGGTAGGTGCACAGAATCTACGGCTTTGTTCAAAGCGTCGCTATGAACCCAGCACCAATCCCGCGCATTTCTATTCAAATGCCAGCGCTTTTTGTGTAGATTGCTCTCCCCCATATCACCGTGCCACTTTGCTCTGTAATTACAGTCAATTTGTAGTCTTCACAAGAATACAATAGCTATTGTATTGATTTAAAAAGACACCACAAACACAATGAATCATGGATCCAAGATTAAAATGAATTTCTGAAGACAGCCAAACAACACAAAGGATTCATCTCCGGTCATGGCAGCGCACTTAACATCCTAAAAAGAAGATGGAAAATTAAATTATTTTTTTTGTTTTTCTGTAGAAGTAGAATGGTAGGTACTAACTTCAAACTCACTTTTCATACAAAGAAAAAGGCTCAATACTCAAGGAATACTATTTATACAATTTTATTTTGTCTTATTGAAAACAAATAAAATGCCGCAAGCGATGAAGATTTAAATCATTAGCATCTAATATACAAAATACTCATATTCTATCCTCCAAAGTCTAAACTCTGCCACAAACCACTACCACGTGACAAATTAATGGTGGTTGACCTCTCAATTTAAAATGCCCCAAGCATATCGACACTGATGATCGGAAATGATCATTTGCACACTTTTTCCACGATAAACTCTTTTTAGAATGCCTTGGATTAATAAAGTGCCTTTCAAGATACCAAAAGCATTTGTAGAATAAAATAAAGTTTTCAACACAAAGCAATTGTATATAATTTGTTAATATTACCTTCTGGTCTTACACTTAAACTATTCACAACAGGTCAACGTTTGTCCTATAGATGTGATTTATTTCAGTCACAATGCATGTTCAAATGAGTGTCTAGTTTTGGTACTAGTTTAAGCATCGAATGGTATCTGGGTATACATTTATTTTACAATCCTACACTAAGTACATGTGACTGGGGTTTTGTTTTGATCTTAGACTTCTCCCTTAGTATCTCTGGGCTGTGGACCTTGCCCACTCACAGTCTGTGAAATGATGCTTTCTGGTGCAGTTGGGGATCAGCTGCCCGTAGTGACCGGAGACGTCGGGTCTGTAAACAATAAGAGTGATGTGTGAAAATCATAGAGACGCGTCTGAGAGAAGACTCCAGCCCAGTGCTCTTCACCCTGTGGCCCTCTCTGCTGTCTTTTCAATTTCCACACTTTAATGACTGCTGCTGGACTCTAGCATCCCGCCATGCAGCACAAATGTCATGTGGCATGGTCTGAAGGATATAGCTCCACAGGTCAGTGTCTGTACTGGTGTTTTGGATCCAGTTTGGTCATTAAAAGTGCTTAATATAGTAATATAAATGGTATCAAAATCTAATTATGATCTGATGCTGTTACAATCTAAGGAAAATCGCTGTCTTCCCCCCTTCTCCCACTCCTCTTATTGACAGACGTCTCAGTCATGCTCTGAGTATATTTAACTATATAATTGTAGTGAAGTGTAATACTCTTCGTCTGTTCTGGTCAACAGTGAGGGGGGATCCTGATCCTTCAGTGATCCACAAAGGGAATTGATCCCAGAACAAAACACTGGTACAAACGTCTTGTTTTGTAAATTGTCAAACATTCTGATAGCCTTATGAATGCACAATAGTGGCTTTGATGTTGATAAACTTTTTTTTCTTGAGTTCTGACAAGTCACCTTCAGCCTGTCCTATTTATTGAACCCCTGCGTTCATTTCTTTGGCGGCTGTCTCTGAAGTTGAAAGGAAAGATGGAGGAGAGAGGCATCTGAGAGAAAAGCAAAAGAGTGAAAAAGAAGAAAGACATGCTTCTTGAGTGAGGCCGACAAAAGGGACGACGCTCAGAGGCAAGGACAGACAAGAAACATGGTCTGAGGGAACAGATCGCAACACGAGGAGAAAACGTTGCAACCACAGAGAGGGTCAGATGAAAGGAGGTGTGTTGCTGTTGCCATTGGCGATGGCGGCGCGGTGGTCAGTGGTGAGGCCGGAAGCGATTCATCATGATTATGTGATGTGGGCAGGTAATGTCACAGCAGGCAGCTCGGGCACATCCAGGGCTACGCTATTTCTGTGCCTTTGTCTTTGCCAGCGCTGATTTGGTTGTTCACAGGATCTGTCCCGTGTCCTTTTGTCCTCTGTCAGCCTTTTGCCTCTTGGTATGCTTTGTACTTCCATGATTGATCTAGTTAGGTTATGTATCATACTTTTTAAAAGAGTTTAGTACACGGTTTTATATTGATAACGATTTATGTAAACAGCATTAAGACTTAACTAAAACTATCAGATTTTTAATTTGTATTCTTTACTATGATTAGTTAAATTAATTGACAAAATGGAGGAATAGGTGGGAATGTATTTGAGGGTAAAGCTGCATTCAAAAAGCTCAGAATCCCAATATAACTATCTCTCCAAATTGGCAGATTTTATTTTCTTACATCATATCCCCAACACTAATGCAAACTATACGCAAATACATTATTGTGACTTAAGCTCTGTCTATGTTAACCACCATCACAACATTTGTTGATTTCACAAGGAAAAGACGACCAAAAACCGTCTAGACTTTGCTGTAATGAAGCTCATTTGTTCAAGTGTCAGATTCTCTTTGGTACAGAATTGCTTGTTGCTTGTAGCTTTTTGCTGCTGACATACAGTCTTGTAGTTTTGAAATGTATTGCTTTATGCCAAGTTTAATGCCACACGCACTACTTGCACTCAGTATGTTGATGCTCAGTGTGGTTGGAGGCGAGTCTAAATGATTAATGATGCCCATGCAGCGTCTGTGCCAAGGATGCAGCTAAGTGTCATTCTTCCTTACTGCTCTCTGTCCATGAATTTTGCATGGGCTTTCGAAGTACTGTCTCAAAATTGAGTCAAGGTCTGTCCATGTTTTTTTTAAATACTCGAAGGCTGTTGTTTGCTTTGCTTTCCTCAATATTGCTTTTATGATGAAAAACCATCAAAGTGTTTCTTGTAAAGGAAAAAAAGTTCCTAGCAGACAAGAGATCATTAGCAACAATCACGCCACGCCATTACAGCCTTCATCTGAGTGTAATCACGTCGCTGACAGTTCATCCGGAGAGGTATTAGTGTGCTACCGCTGCTAAATGCCCCGGTGCATAGGAATATGATTACTCGTGAGCCATGTTGCATCGTCAGCACAATCCAGGGAAACAACTTCATTTAGGTTCTCTCCCTACGCGGGGGTGCTGCTATCTGGGATAATGTATCACTATTTTATGCATGTACTAGAGTATGCTCACGCTTTTTCGATACCCAGACACTAATGGATGCTAAAAGTAGTGTCAGAAGTAGATCGTCATATAACAGGTATCGACACTTGAAACATAGGAAAAAGCTGGACTTGAATATTTGCAACAGTGCAATATACAGTATGTGATGCACTTCTTACAACCTTAATTGTTTTGATTGTGTTGATTCTTTCTTTAGTTTTTAAGACATTTAAGACTGAATGAATTGAGAATGAAGAAGTCTCATTGTTGTCATGCTGTGCTTTCATTTTAAGACCTTGGACTTTGGATTTCTTCAGTTGTTTCAAGTTTTAATAAATAAAGCAGATAGTCGAATCTATCAAGAAATACCAAGCATCTTTCTGCAGCTAATGTTGAAATAAAATAACCAAAAATACTATTATCATGAAAGCTGTAATGGTAGAACATGGTTTAAAGCTAAAAAAAAAGCTTAAAAAATCCTCAAATGTCAAATGTATTTATTTTTTATTGTTGTGCATTAAAAGGACTCCTGCACGCTCGTCCTGATCGCTGTGATTTTGGTCAGCGCGTGGTCAATGGATCACGACTAATGGAAGGATGTGATCCTGCTGAAAAAGCCCCAGTTTGAGATAAACGTCTCATAATCACCACATTGTTACGGCTTTACACTTCTCGCTTTGACATGTTTGAGGCTCTGTATGGGGTTGTATTAAAACCTAATGTTATGGCACTGATATTTGTTTGCTCATTAACTCGTTCACGTCTGCTCGGCCGCTGAATCTTAAGCGTAGTACTAATTTTTTGTGGGTGTTTTCTTTTGATCTGCTTTTGGTTTTAATTATTTTATTTGACTGGAGAGACTGTGGATATTTATTTGGATCTAAAATGATTTAATCCATGCTTTTACATCAAAACTAAGACAGAACGGTTATAGCTCAGACGACATGAGCTATAACCATCCAAAAAAAAGGACATTAATTCAAAAGGCAATCAATGAAACCACATGAAATCACGGTAGTTCATCAGTAGTAATTCATGTCCCCTTATTATAAAACGTTATCCAAAACACTTCAACTAGGGCAAGGCAATATGACAGAAACACAAAAAAGCTTTCAGATTTAATTCTCTGAACACAAACGATACAGACTTTTAATCATTGCCATTCTATTAAAAAAATACTTCGTCCTCCAGAATCTAAAACCCACATGCTTTTATTGACAGAGTATTGGCTGTCAATCCACTGTAGACTTCTCAATTAAAAAGCCCCAAGCTGAAATGATTGAATCTGGATCTTGATTCAAATTTGATTCATTTCACAGCCCTAACTCCAAACTTACATCAGCTTTTATGGTTATCAGTGTCTTGTTATGCATCGAATAGACTGAGAATTAAACCTAAAACCTCTTTGCTGTGACTTCTCTGCTGGTCAGTACCTTTTCAAATTGTATACTGCTCTGTTTGATGACCTTATCAGTGTTTTGTTTGACTTTCCTTGTTCTCCGTGAGATTATAAAGCCGTCCTGTAGGATTACCTGTTTTAATGCTGAGGGGAAACAGCTCCACAACTGAAATTGGCGTTAGCAGAGATTGCGTATGACAAGGGAAGCAGAGGATCCAAGTGCAATCATAGGAAACAAATGGAGTCTATAGCATTAAATGACAAATGGTATTTATACAGTGAATGCATGCAGGATATAGTTAATAAAGATCCACTGTGTATTTTGGGGGTTTCTGATCTTTGCCTTTTTGTTGCCATTTCCTCTCTCCAACAAAAGATAAGAGAAAATGTTATTGGACAGGCGAGGAGCTGCTGATGTGATTTGGCTTCCTGGAAGAATAACTTTGTCACAACAGAGATTTGAAGGCACAAAAGTGAAATAATGCTGTGGCTGGCTCAGAGCAGCTTTACAGGGGCAGGAGCAGAGCAGAGGATTTGTGTCTCCTCAGATAGAGACGCTCCAAGATGGATGCTTTTGTAGAATCGGTGCATTTGATTCTTTTGTGCAGTTCTTTTGCATAGTCAAACACGATACAGCAATGCTTTTATTATTTCAGCTCCACCATTTGGAACTGTATTTTAACTACATGAAAGACAGAAGAGGAGGACCGAACTGGGCTTCTAATCAAGACAACAGTTCTCAATCCTCAGATGAGTTGGGAATAACGCTTATCAGTTATCATGGGCAAAATTAATTGTGATTAAATATGAACACAATAATTATTAGATTATTGACAGTTCCAAAATGTTATGGACATATACACAAACTACTTAGGAGGTAAATTTCATACTGCATTGATCGAAGAGAGAACATCATGGAGCTTTTTCTGCATTATTTGGTGGTACAATGGCGATTGTCTTCTACTGTATTGTATAAAAAGTTTCATTTCTTGACGTAAGCATCTAAATATAAATGATAATACAGACAAAACCGAGCTATGTGATTTTTTACATTCACATTACCTTTTTCTTAAAGCATGAAAAGAAATACACGTCTAACCTTTGCGCCTCACAGATATATAAAGAAAAAATCAAGTCTTTCAAAACACTAAGGATGTCAAACTTCACACATAGAGAGAACATCTTAAACTCACGCTTCCTTACAAATCAATGTTAGTATCTATTGAAAAGGCACTGTAAATACCCTCACAGTGTAATCTGTTGATTCCTTCAGTGACGCTAGGTATTATTGAAGTAATGGATGTCAAAGGATCCTTAAAGTGTCTCTGCATCTTAATCAATACTCAAAGCTTCTAACACATCCATTTGTAAAGCTTGTCAAAACCACTGCTATTGATATTTCAGCCATGTCTGACATAGCTGTATATCTCAGCTTGTTCATTTGAAATAGTAAACATAAAAGACGTTCTTCTCAAACTAAGATAGCTTCCATTATAACTCCTCATTAAAAAGTCAAGGCACTACGTTCATTGCGGGTTCACATGGGCTTGATAATGATGATGGCCGTCGAACCTTGGATGGGTTTAAGTGGTATTATAGACTTAAGCCGGGCTGTCCCTGAACGTCCTGTGGGACTATCGCACAATCTGTCAACATTACCTTTCCCTGCTCTGTCTTTCTCTCTCCCTTTTTTCTTCTCTATCTCTTTAATACATCTTATCTCCAGCCGTTGTAGTCGCATGCGTCTAATCTGTATGCACTGTTTATCGGCCGACTTTCTTTGCACCTTGAATCTGAATGTAGTTCACAGGGTCAAGCACTTGGACAAGGGCAGCATCCACACCTCTGCATCTGCTGCTGTTTAGTTTTTGGCTGTGATAAATATTCGTGCGCTGTGGTCATTCATCCTCACAGGGATTTACTAAGGTGCAATTCATCAAATTTAATAGTCCCGTGAAGTTCATTTGGTCGTTCTAATAATTCATTTTTACCAGTTTTCAGCTCAGTTTGAGAGTTTGGTTGTTTACTGGACAGTTTTGACTGCTCACTCACAATCTTCTTCATGTAATCTTGCTTTTTTACGTGTATCTGTCAGCTCTGTCAGTTACTATGCCATCTGCAGACTTCTTAATACTGTACATATATATATATAAAAGAGCCTTTCTACTCTCTCACAGAAGCCCTAAAACCTCAAATAAAAGTGCCAACATTTCTAATAAAATAGATCAGGTCTCTAATTTCTATACAGGTTCATTCTGACACTATAGAAGAAGAAAGTATTCACGATTTCAATTTTGAGCCAAATAACAGATTTTTTGCCATAGTCGGGCAGTCCTAGTTTACATCTTGCTAGGGTAGAAAAATATTTAAGAAAAATAAAACCTTTTGCAGCTATAATGGATAAAAAGAAGAGAGAGAAAAGCGTTAGAGATTTAACAACATTTTTGCTTTGCTATCTCCTCTGACCAGTTAAACAGTAATGCATTAACTAATAATTGATAACTTACACTATTTTTGTGTGTAATCTTCAGTTAGATTTAATAGCGGCTGGAGACGTCTTAAGTCTGCATATGGAGGAGTGAGTCGAATCTCTACACTGTTTGTTGGAGTGTAAAGTTTCTATCTTCATTAAAATTTAAATTATTTTCCCCCAGAAACCTCTGCTCCATTTTTACTTTTCACTGAGCTCTGCATCTTTGACTGCACACACCTTCACTATCTAGGCCAAAGCACCCCCCGGCCACAGCGCAACTGTAAGCACCATCTCGCTCGCTTAAACCAGGCTCTCCGCCACAGAGGCTCGTGCGGGCCGCGTGCGATCATGGACTCGCTCACACGGACTTTCACCTGTCCCGCGCACGTCATAAACACACTTAAAGCTAGGGCCAGCAGACACAGCCATCGCTCTGTCTGCGGCCGTGGCCAGGAATAGCCGTGTGGATGTGGAGGAGCTGGTAAATGCATCGTCCCAGAAGAGATGCAGTGTGCTCCTCTCCAGGAATAGATTACCGGCTGCTCCTTTATCATCAGGACGATTACTCACAGTGGCCCATTGCCCTTCCATTAGTTACCACAGTCACCAATGCATTACACGGCCAGACGGAAAGGACACAAGTACTTTGGTGCAAGCTCAGAGCATGATTCAACAAATGTGGATTTTGTGAATTTCAATACTTTTGTTACTTTTGACTGCCCTGCCCAAATATCCCGGCTTGGGTTTCACGGAATGTACCACGGCACGCTCATCAGCAATAGCGTTTTAAAAGTTAGGAAATATATTAATTAGTTTGGAGTACAAGTTTTAAATCCCACTTCCTCTGCCGCTCCCACCGCAGCTCAGTGCCCTCCGGACGTCAGAGAGCAGAATCTGATGTGGCAGCTTTTAAGATTACGTCTTGGAACATTAGCCTTTATAAGTAACACTGGTGGATAAAAGAGAAGCTACAAAGTCAGATACAGAGAGATAGAGCTCTAAAATGATCTTCATAAAGACATCCATAAAACGGCGCCTCCGGATATTCATAGGCATTTTCTTCTTTCATCCCACTGAAAGTCATTTGCAGCTGCATAAAAACTAGATTAAGCATTAAATCATAATCTTGCTCCACGTCGGCAACAAAACCTACCGTATTCTTTCGTTTATTTAACCTGGTTTACGCGTGAATATTAGTGTCACTTTTGTCCTGTTTAGATTAGATGTTGCGCTGTAGATAATTTGATAGTATTCATCTCAAGACAGCAAGAACTTACTTTTACATTAACAGCATCAAAAATGAAACGCAGTGACCTTTTTCATAGAAGAGATTGTTTCATAACCCACACTTTGAATTTTTACATTCATTTGTTGTCACTGAAGCTGTGTTTTGCAAAAGGGCAAGTATTAGATCGTCAAATCATACCAGGATGTGGTTTATGAAGCAAACTGTGTTGTTGCTTAGACATTGTAATATGGTGATAAGCAAAAGTTTTATTCAGCATGCTAAATTGTTCACATTCCTGCCAAAATATAGCTGCAGGGGAATCACACCACAAAATCGTAAATCTACAGGGGGCTGCTTGAAAATGTGGGCAAATTATTTTTGAGTTTGGCAAATGGAGATAATGCACAACACAAACTGTGCCTGTAGCTATGAAATCTACAGGAAGCAACGAATAAAATTGCTAACACTTTTGTCAAATTTGTTGTTCATGAAAAGGTATTGCAACTTGACTCTGTGATCACACATTAAGTGCCAAGATAGAAACAACAGGCTTTGCGCAGAGACACTTGTGAGGTCTCTTAAAGTGTTTTATTTCACTAAAGAGCCAGGGCTTTCTGCCAAGATTTGAGTGCGATTTAATGCCAACAAGTGGAGCACTCTATCGGTTTACTATTGTCAATTGCAATCAGTAATTTAGTCATTTTGAGCTGCAAAACAACAATAAGGACGCTGAAGATAGATCTTGGCTGAAGCATTTATTTCCGGACTGATAACTGTAATTGGAAATTGAATACTCATTAACCCCATGGAGACATTTGCTGTGTTCTTCAAAAATAAACAATGGAGGAGGGCTTTTCCTGTTGGGTGTTCACTTATAGGACCTTTGCTGTGAGAAATACAATAGTCTATGTGTGAGCAACAGTAGAGCAGTAATTTATCACAAGGAACATTTCCACACACACAATGAGCCTCTCTCTCTCCTCTCTCTAAAAGGTCAGGAGATGGAAGCCATTTTTTTCTGAAGAATGAGTGCCTCTGGTTCCTGCTATTTCCATCACGACTTATGAATCCATTCTTTATCGTCTATAATAAAATTTGCCCTCGCTTGCTATTGCATTATTATTTTCCCTTCCCGTCCACAGTGTAAGACGACTCCAGGCAGATGGGGTGTTATCTGACTAGCGTTAATGCTGCTGCAATTATTCACCAGCTAGAACATGCACAAGGTGTGGTTAGCTTAATTATTAGACTTCTACCTCAGTATAGTATAATTATCTCAGTTTGCGTCAGTTATAAGACAAAATGAATGCATAAACGAGACGTAAGCTCTAACCTCAAAGGCCTCAAAGAAGACATTATGCTTTTGTCTATTATACAGGTATGATTTATGACACATCATTATTTTATATTTTGAAGATTTTCAGTTGCAATATTGATCTAAAACAATTTAGAGGCAAGTACACTGCCTTCCAGTTGAAATAGAGTAAGGCTGCTTATTAGAATAGTAATTCGGTAAATACCCCATTTATATTCAAGATTTACCAATAAAATGTGTGTGCCAGACTTACAGCTGTAGCTGTTATGCCTTAAAGGTGGGTGATATATTCTCTAAGATATCTTCAATGAGCATTTACTGCACACTCAAAACACGAGAGGCCTCTGAAGGGTCTGTGAGCGTGAAGGTCACGACCTTAATCACCTTGCAATACAAACACTGTGTAACAACATGGTACTTCACACAACCCTGAATTAATATTGTTACCAGCTACAGATTTGCTGATTGTTGCATTATTATAATAATATTTTAACCTTGTACACTCTATTTTTACATGTAGTCAGTGTCCTGAGGCCCAATAATATCTTTGCTTTGAATCTCTTCTGGGGAAATTCACAAGTTGAACGAATCTTGGGTTCAGAAACTTTCTATAACACAAATCGCTGGGGGACAAGGAACAAGTGGCATATTTGAGCAAAGTGAGCGGGGAATGGTGACATGTGTCCGGCTCATTTTGACACTGTAGAAATAGCCACTGACTCCTACACTCAAAATGTGGAAGGAGAAAATGACTGAGAACGCGGCGTGTGAGAAGATGCTGAGGAGGGTCCATGGTGGAAGGAAAGTTTAAGTTTTTACTTTTTACTTTGCTTACTTTTAAGATTTTACTTTTTATTCCTCACAGTAGGGGTATATAGAGATGTATATCATATTCACATCATATTGTGAATATTGAGTATACTTATAGTAAAAAACATTATACAAAAAGTTGTTTAAAAAGAAAGTAGTGTTGTAAACTTTCAAATGAGCATGCATGGTGATATTTCTGCTCTTACATAATGTCATCTGAATATCGTTATCAGGATACTCCTAAAAATATTGATCTTAATTTTTGTCTATAAAGCCCAGCCTCAATTTATTGTATGTTATTTTACGTTTTGCTTTGTTATCATTTGTAAAAAAGACATTTTTTTTACATCCCTAATTGTAATTAGCGAGTCACTGTAAGGTGATATTGGATTTCATGTATCTCCAATCACTAATTTTCACCTGAAATGAAGAGAGGGCAGAAATAAAAATCATAACATGCACCCAAGGCTTGTCCTGAATAAGGAATGAGTGCTGCTCCATATTTGGGGAAAGCTGCAAGGAACGAATGATGAAAACATGAGAAACAAAGAATGTGCACGTAGCAAGAGACATTTAAAGAAGGATGCCGAAGGGAAATACTCAAGTTTAGTGCACTGTCTTGGGAAATTACAAGGTGAGTTTTGTCCAAAGAAACTATAACACAGGAAGACAATGGCCAGAAAAATGTATTTGGTTGTTTAAGATGATCAAATGTCAAGCTGGCCTTTCTAATGTCTTGTAAAATCCAGACTTACTCAGAAACAGGGAGGTTTGTACAAGCAACTTGGGAGATGGGACCAAGGAAATTCAATTTGATTGTAATCTGATGTACACACGCTACTGTTTGTGAGTGGAATTAGATTTTAGATTTGTTTTCTGTCCCCATTGCCCCCTTACAGTATTAGAGCTGGAAATCTATCTGCAGAAGATCTATGTTTGTGGTGATGGAGGAGTCATGTGGACGGACGCGTGGTGAGATGGTGATCTGTCAAACAAACAGCAAAGATTTTAGTTCTTTACTTTACTGGACCAGCAAAAGTGCACTATGTAACTCTTCTGATGGAGGGTCTGCCCCCTGCTGGTCTCCATGGAGATGTTGTTGCTTTACTGCTTTACCTGAAATGTTCTACAGTATGGCATTAAGCTTGGCTATCTCCATGGAGACAAGCAAGTGGTGCTCCCCCCACACATCATAAAAATGACATAGTGCACCTTTAACCATAAATAAATGTAAGGTTGTATGTTACATTGTTATTTTATAGAGAATAGGTACCTGTCTATGTTCTAAGATATTATGGTGTTATGATTAGTTAAGGAATTAATTTATTGTGACAGAAAATCAACTGTTCACGTGGTGAAACAGCCGGATGGAGTCTTGATAATGTGCACGCTGGTGATGTAGTGGTTTAAGGCGTTGCACAGATGGGGTTGTTTCCACCTCAGCCTCCAGGCCTTGACCTTTTGCCGAGCATCCCTGCCCTCTCTCGTGCCATTTTATGCTTGAGCTATACTACCAAATAAAGCCTTCAGGCCATAAAATCCCATAAAAAATCCCAACCCAAAAAAACTTAATAAAGCAAACTTGTGTCCACTGCCCTTTTAAAAGTGTCACTTTGATTGCAGCCTGATTGCCTTCTGCCGTTGACCTCCTTAGTATATAATTGTGAAATGCGGAGGGAGTCACCAGCTTTACACTTGGAGACGGGATTCAATTACAGTATTTCCAGCTTGGAGATTTTCTAGCAATTTCCAATGACTTCATTAATATTCACATGTGCAGGCCAAAAGTACACAATCGCACACGCTCCAAAGCACACACCAAGTGAACTGCAATACTTACTTGGAAACTAAAGGTCATGACCCAAATTATCTCACAATTACAAAGATCAACAACATTTGTACCAACATGACACGCTCGGCTCTGTGCAGCTTAATTGCCTGGACGACCGTTTATTATTAGAAGAATCGTAGAGTAAAGCAGAGTTAAGTAGGGGCTTAATTGGGTTTAGTGTTACGATGCAAACATTTTCAAACTTGATTTCGATTATTGATTAGCCAAATAATCCTGCAGCATGAAATGATTGTAATATTATGGCGATGCAAAAGCAGACTGAATAGGACCTCTACATCAGTCACAACAACAGAGTGGGAGAAAGTACACAGCGATAGGATGGAAAAGAGATAAGGTGTTTTACATTACAGAGGTAGACAAATCCAAGGACAGATCACCCGCTGCAGACTAGTGCCATCCCTGCGCTCCTCTCTGTTTGAATTCACATCTGGGCTATCGGGCATGAATGTGCTGGTTGGTAATGTAGGTGAGAAAAAGAGCTACGGCTGCAGGGAATATATTGAATGTTGCATCTTTCACCCCCTGGAGTAAAGTCGTATATTCACTTTCAGTCGCCGTCTGTGGTTTGACCTTGAACGCTTGACTGCACCAAACTTTTCGTGGATGCATTCATGATTTTGTCACACTGTTGGACAAGCCACATAATCAACGCTTGCTGTGTTTATTTGGCCTTGAGTTTATCATTCAGCTCTTTACGGCGCACCAGTCTGTTTTCAAAAATGCAAAACAGCTCTCTGTTCATGTACTGGACAATTTCATTTTTACATAGACAATGCCCAAATCAAAGCTTTTAGTTATTCTTTTGGTTAATAAAGTGGTATTCATCTAACTTATGGAGGTTGTATTTTAGCTGGTGTTGGGTAGAACTTTGATTTTTTTTATTTTTAAAGAAAGGTCAGTAATGTAATGTCACTACAACAGTTTGAAATGAATGTAATCCATTTGTAGATCTATTTGATTTAATTTTATTATTTGACTATATATTTCTGTTGACAGTACAAACCAATATCTTTTTAAGACTACCAAAAGCACTTGAAGGTCTTGGCTGAAGTTTAAGAATTGTGAATTTAAGACTGTTTGAGTCGTTATGGCTGTTATGACCTGACATAACCCCTGGATTATTTCATTTTTAAACCACACACATTGCTCTACACTATGCACTTTTGAGGTCCTCATTTTTTGACTCCATAAATACATCCATCCCTGTTTGAAGCTGTTTTGCATTCTGGCCCCAATGGCTTTTGGCTGGAAAGCTCTTGCCATGCGGTGCTCGGTAGTTTTCACCAACATAAGGCCTAATGAGTGCAGCACCACTGCTGTGCTGCATTGTCAGAAACACAAAATAAAGCCACTGTCAAAGGGGCACAAGAATAAGAAGGTGCTGAACCAAGAGCCTGTATTCTAAAAAAATCATGTGGTGTTTTTACAAGTTCTCGCTATTCACACATCCGTCAGTCTAATTAAAACTCGGTCTGCTATTCCCATTAAGTAATTGACTGTGTGAGAAGCAGTTCAGCGGATGAGTGGATGAAAATTTAGATCATAACGCATTAATGAAAGCTCAAGTCAGTGGTTACAGATTTTTTTTCTACAGGATTTTGTTTAACCTATGTCCACATTTGTTTTGGACAAAAAAAAGATTAAGTGCTGGTGCACTACTTGAGAAGACGCATTGCTACAATGACAACAAAAGTCAATGAGTCCAAAATTAGGATCTTGAACATACAATTAATTTATTTTAAATTATGTTTAAAAATAAAAGTCTTGTTTGTGTGGATCTGATCTCTTGGAATAAAATCACAATAAAAGAAACTAAAGAAAGAACTATTACTTTATGTTGAGAATGTCTGTCTATTGTCTAAAACCTTGAACTAAAAAAGAACATTTTATTACTAGTGTAGCATCAAAATTGTTAGTGAGAATGCAGTATTTTCCATACAATAAAAATTGAGTACGAAATTGTAGTTTCGTGAGCACAGTAGACACAGCTTCTGGGGACTGTAGAGCATTATAAACACACAAGAGCACATCTTTATTTTCTATGTCGACTAGTGAATTCTACCATTTGAGCTTTAGAGAAGAAATTGGAATGAATAAGAAAACAGTTAGGATAATGGAAATATATATACTTGGGATTTTTTGTTTTAAATAATTTTCACATCCTTTGGCATTTGCTCAGTTTGTGCTCCCTTTGTTTGAGCAAGTAAGTTGAGTTTAAAGTGAAGGAACCCTAATCCAGGTATTGGGGACTAGCTGAGACCACATTGGGTCTGTTGACTCAACGTGATGGACAGTGTCTATGTGAACACTGGCTTTGCTGTGTTTGTCCTTCTGCTTATCGGATTATTGACTCCCTTCACACTGGGCTTAGACACTTTTTCACTCTGCTATTGTATCAAAGACTGTAACATAGACTACACCAAGGTCATGCCTCTGTATTTGCATGCTCTCCTCATTTCTTCGGATTTGGAGTTTCTTTAGCGTTTCCTTGAATCCAAGTTTTCAGTGGAAGGGCTATTCTATTTCTAATGAAAATCTAAAACATTATCGTCATAAAAAGTACAACAAATTATAGAATGTACAAGAAAATAGGCCTACATCTTAAAGGTCCCATAACATGCAAAATTGACTTTTCAGAGGTTTTAACCTTCCTACAGTGCTATTTGGGCCTTGTATGTGTGCCCAAAGTGGTTTTTTGATTGATTCTCGCATGCTTTCGCTAGAGAACTGTCTTTTCCGTCCCCCTCGGCTGAGCAGGCAGACGGGGGCTCCTCACCAAGCTTCACTAGGATGACGCGGCGCTCAAGCCACGCCAGGAAGCGCGCAGCCGCAAGAATGAAAACAGCTAATGCTAATGCTACACAGTAATTACACGATGGATACGACAGATAGAAGAGTTAGCTTGTTATTTACCAAACGGCAACGTCCGTCGTTGAGGTACTGTGTGCACGTCAAACTCCAGGTCAGATCCAGGACGTCGGATCTCAGAGTGAGCCGTTTGCTTTTGCAAGGAGGGGGGCCAGTCCAAGAAATGGGTGTTTTTTGGAAACTGTTATGTTATGGATATTGCACAACGCAAAAATTTATCAACAAAGCCCTTAGAATAGACTGTGTAAAGGGGAAAATAGCAGAATATGGGACCTTTAATTTAATTTTTACGATAATTTTAACGGGAAAAGCTCATCTGTGGAATTAACAGGCCTGTACATGATTTTGAACCATAAGTCAATAGAGTTTAGATTCTTGGCCTGCATTTCCTGTTTTGTTGTCGGGCCAGGCTGGGCTTGGGTCCAGAGCACAGAGTTATGCTGTGTGATACATGTGTTCTTTTAATTACAGACAATATACTTCACATTTTGTACATCTCCAAAACAAAAATAGCGATATTATAAATTTAAATTTGATATATTTCCCACTTCTACTCATATTTATCATGTGGTTTGTGACAGTTATGCCAGTAAATGAATCTATTCCATCTGCTTATTCAATGCATGCATACTTATTTCTATTGCAAAAACAGCCTCCAGACCTCCGGTTGCAATGATAAAATTGGACAACTGGACAAAATGAACACAAAAGTCTAACAAACATTTACACAAACAAACAAATCCTTTCTTTATCTAAATAGTATAATTAATAAACTTGTAAATCATGTACAGCCAGTGGGTCCAATTCGAGAACCACAGGCGCAGTGTGGAAAA
This sequence comes from Rhinogobius similis, assembly GCA_019453435.1. Classification (NCBI taxonomy): domain Eukaryota; kingdom Metazoa; phylum Chordata; class Actinopteri; order Gobiiformes; family Gobiidae; genus Rhinogobius; species Rhinogobius similis. The sequence goes on along the minus strand of CM033632.1, from coordinate 21,425,750 downwards.
TATTTTTTTTATCTCAACAATTAAATCTTCAATTAGAGTGAACATCTTTTTATCCAGTGTTGTCCGTTGTTGTGCAAAATTGATTTGAATGGGCATTTTTCATTCCTTGATTTGTCCGACGCTGAAGCACGATGAAGTGATTTCCCATGAAAGCTTACCGATGAGCCTGGCCTGAACCAAGGTCGCTGCAGTTGCTGTGGAGAAAATATTACGAATCAGAGCTGCAGGGCCAAAGTCTTATCCAAACAAACGGTCTTCTTATTAGCCACAGTAAATGGCAAGGTTGTGATCTATAGGCTATATTTCCTGATAATTCACCCATGAGCTTTATGTGGGATCTTATCGCTGGCCTGAAGTCCTTTTACCACGCGGCTGGCTTTGTTTCTTCAGATTTTCAGAATAGTATTAGGTTGTTACTCAGAACAGAGAATGAGCCAGAGGGGGGCAGCTGGAAAGAATGAACTCGCTCTAAAACTTTCATGTAAACAGTGCACAGCCACATCCCGATTGTGTGTTAGCAAAGATCATGCATTGCCCCTGCAGATGCTAAATTGTGGACGTTATTTCTCTTTCTTGCTATAATTCTTCAAATTTTGTCTGCAAAAATGACAAAAACATAAAGTACAGTTGAGTACAGTACGTGGACTTGGACTCATATTATACTTTACACAGTTTAGTGCAATATACTGTACTGTTTTTAGTATTTTATATAGAAACAGGGGGTTATAGGGTTTATTCTTACACCTCATTTCTAACCACCTGCTTCCAGTGTGCAGCTTCTTGCCTGAACAGCCGAAACCACATATACTTTAACTATACTTTTCAAGGATGTTATGGTCCGGAACCGTAAGTAGAAGTGGAGGTTCAGTCGTATCGTCCACACATATGCAGTGCCTTAAACCACTGCACCAACGGGGAGCACTTTCTTTACTGTGTTTAAACCCATGAGACAATCTGGATCCTTTTTTCACAGAAGCAGCATGTCAAATCCCTCGGTCATGGTGTGATTTTTGTCTGGACACTGAGCAGTTATTGGGACAATGATGTGTGTCTTTGATCCCGGAGGAGAACATGACGCAACCCGCTACAACACTGTCTCCACATTACCTCACTCTTTATGGATTACTTCACATACAATATTAAACTGCCTCTCATTATGTGAACGTGTGTTATCATGAACCGATTTGAACATCTTTCTGTTCTTTTCCACATTCAGTGTTACTTTTTAGAGAAAATTTAAGCGGATTTTGATGAACAAGTATTGACACTAAAATCACAATAAGACAAAGTTGAACCCTTTGTGAATATTTTTAGATTGGTCGTGATATATATGAGAACTAGTATATCATGGCATTATTAAAGAATTATTAGTTTGTGTCAAGAATTACATCTTGTTGGCTATGTTTGTAATTGGTATTAAGTATTAAGTTATTATTATTGAGTTTGAAATGTAAGAATTGTGACGTGGACTATATTCTGTATTCTGTGAAATATTCTGTGTTGAATTGTCAAAAGTCCTAAAAATTGCATCCATAACCCATGAGTCGACCTTAAAGTGCGTATGACAGGTTGGGCGACTCATTTAACCAAAATGTAGTTCAGATAAACATATTTCAAAATTAATTAAAATTCTTTACAGATTTTACACCATTTTCGCAATTTTTAGCTTTTTAATTTTACTTCCTGGTTGTAAATGATGACATCACGCTAGGAAATTACCATAGCAACAACACTGTACACTGGGCCAAAACTCATCTAATGTCACTTTTTTTTTAATTTGACAAATAAAAATAAATGTGAACACCTTTATTTTGTTGAATTAATGTTTAAAGGGTCAAAAAAGTAGTTCATTTTGTGTAAATGATGCATAATCTTTGTCTCCCCAGTGTGATGTCATCAGTCTGTTTACTTCCTGCATTTTTCAACAGGTTTTTCAACTTTTTTTCCACAAACAGTGATCTGATTGGTGTAAAACTATAATTTCTATTTACAACAAGTATTAATACACTAAATAAAGTCAAAATGAGAAAATCATAGAAACCCGTCATACGCACTTTAAGAACAGCCTCCAGTGTGTGACAATTATTAAAAACAATAGAAGACATTTTTCCTCTTTCCGCTTAAGCAGATCTGTATTAGAGGGCTGCCTTTGGATTGCAGTCATTTGTCTTTGCTGTGTATAAATGGCATTATGAGTAATGGTACTTTCACGCTTTTCAGCTCCCGTGATTACTTTGCGCCCCCATGCCTTTATACCAATGACATTTTCTTTTGGATGTGATGTGGACAACTTGGAGAGCCACATATGATGAAAGGCACAATCCATACCGACAGCAGATTTTATCAAGGATTCTGAAAAGTTAAAGAATTTTAAGCACTCGTCATGCAGGTATTTTACAAGTGCTTTATATCTAACCTAGTTTCAGTGAAAAAAAAAAGATGTTTTTGATTAACGATTATGAAATGTAACCATATTTTTAGATCAGCAAAAGTAACAGTCCAGAAACTTGTCTGTGACTGTGCTTGTCTGCACTGTGTATATATTGGACATCAAGCCATTTAATCACTTCTGTGCACTTTAAAGACTTACTGAGGCGTTTGAGAGCTCAGAATGGCTCAAACACCAAGGACAACCCCGCTGTGAGGAAATGAAGAAAATGATGGGGCGTTAGTATTGACAGCATGTCTGGATGTATGAGCGTATAGTGGAGTGTGCCCCCCTGGCTCAGGTTGCCGACTGTTACAGGAAACTCTGAAATGGATTTCACTCTTATCTTTGTCGGTAAGAGAGGAGCGTGTCATACTGTGGATTAAAAGTATCAGATAAGACACTTGAGTCCCTTTGTGCGCACTAATGCTCAGAACTAGTGAATCCTGACAAAAAATAATACATGTTTCCTGTAACATTAACACTGTACTATTTTAATAACATATTTTTCAAAAAACAATTCTAATCTTTTGTTGACACTTGGGATGCCAAGATTACTCGGTACATCGATAATGGTGATGATTCAGACCTCAATATAATCATAGGAATTAAAAAACAATAATGGCATCACTCTTACAAGCAAAATGAAGTAATTTCCATTAAATTTATACTTTAAAAAATAAACCTAAAAGTAAGGTTATGTTTAGTTATGTCCCATTAAATTCATTTGATTCAGAAAGTTTGAAATCTTAAGCCACTCATGAGGAATTGTGACGTTTTAGACAACAGGAAAAAACTTAGTAGGTCAGTCAGTCTTGTATAAGCCACTTGACCGCCGTCTTCTCTGCGACAGTATTAGTCTCATCCAGATGTCCATTGTCCTAGATTTCTTACAAAAGCATAACTCTGGTTTTAAGTGTGTGATTCACTGCGGCCTGATGCTCTCAAACAGATCCAAGGACAGCACTTGAACCGCCGCTGCTGGAGACGGAGGATGACCGACAACGTCAAAAGAATGATGTGTAATTATGTCGTTCTTCAAGGGTGAAACTATTCCAGGAAAAAAAGTCGAAAATGGGAACAGCCATAAAGGCTCAAACTTTTAGAACAAATTGTCAGCGCATTATCAAACCCCAAAGGAATCGTTCATCTTCAGTCTGAAAAATCTTTGACTCTTAATGTCACTCTCACTTCTAAAATGTGGTTACAAAAAGAGGAAGGAACTGAAGCACCTCCATCTCGTAATGAGCAACAAATAAAAAGGGAGCAGCAACCAAGGCAACCATAATTCAGTAATCTCTACTGATTTTCCGTTTATTCTTTTTTTCTGAATGCTGGGTTGTAAGCAAGGCTGGTCAATATTGATAAAAATGTATATCTCTATTTTTTTTGGAATGTCCTGATAACAATAGTCCATATATCAATCCAACAGAATTGTCTTAAACACATAACTTGAGGTTTAATTGGCAGACAAATTTGAAATGTCTGTAAAATTAAAAACATCAAAAACATTCAGAAATATCACCATATACCCTCATTGGAAAGTTTATAACACAACTTTTACATTTTTGTTTTAAATCAGTACTTTTTGTAGCATTTTTTATCATTAACAATATATTCAATATTCAAATTTTGCACATCTTCAAAACAGTATTCACGATATTATAAAAATGTCGATATATTCCCCACCTCTAGTGTATGTGCTGTCAAACAAGCAAACTTGTGGTGAATGTTCTCACTGATCAAATATGTTCCAGCCATATGCGGAGTGTGTTTGTTTGAAGTTGATTTTATTGTGATTGTTTAGAAGATGCATTTCAATCCGTATTCCTTCCTATACGTATACAATGAACAACATTCAAACACATTCTTCTTCAGTGGATATGGAACAGCATGATGCAAGGCCAACATTACGTTATTAAAAGCATAAACCAGTCAGCGCTCCTGTTTGTACACATCAAATCACAGCCAGTGTTCAATACAATAACATATACTTGTTTAAGAAAGCCATCTTCTTGTTTTTATAGAACCATTGTTGTTTTTTAAGCAGGCATATTCAACCTAGAAACACCTTGAGCATTAGTTTCTTGGCACAATCCCTTTGCCTAAAGCCCTAAGCCCTCGCACGGCCTTATATCCAGGGCACACAATATTCTCCCTCTGACTTGTCCCACCCACTGCAGAATCCCGATTCAGTTTATCTCCCCCCGTCAGACATCCTTCCAGTCACTCTCTGGGGCTGAATGCCATCACTCCACTGCAAAAAACACACAAATCCTTGTACACCTTGTGCAAGCATCGGCAGTGGGTTGCTCAAGGCTGTTGCTGAAATGACTGGCTCCCCACCCAGAGTTACTCCGCCGGCCGACCTCGCTGGACCAGTCAATAGTCCATCACCCCCGGTCTTGTCCAGCGCGGTGGTTGTGATATGGCCTAGGGCTGTGTGTGCTCGCTCCCCTGCATTTGTGATTCTGCAGACACACACTAAACAGCGAGGGCACTGGACATATGCGGTGATGGAGCTGCTGAAATATTTATTAGTACAATAGTTTTCTAATGGTCTGAGCCACGATTAACTGGCTCCATAAAGCAAGTTTATCTTAGTACTGCTACACTTGGAAAACAGCAAAATATGAAAACAATTAAGGTCTGGTGTTGGATTTAATGTGCTTACTGAGCCCCAGGGACGTCACAATATCAACTTTTTGTTTTACGATTGTTGTAAAGGAAACTTTAAGATTTTATGACTATTCATGATTATTGACACCACAAACAAACAATTATGTGGACAGAGAAACAATTCATTCACTTTCATTTACATTCTCTAATGCAGGAGTCTCCAAAACAAATCCACACTGTAACACCAGGGTCCACAAATAAACAGGCCTTATTTCTTGAAAAAGTAAAAAAAAACATACTGTTCATTGAGTGGTCACATATTTTGCTACTGTGACTTTACCTGAAGTTGCATTGGATTCACACTGTTTTAATGAATGTTCATTAGAAAATGCTCTCCCCTCCGATAACCCCTCCTGGTTCTGGGACACGTCCTTTTTTCTCCGACCTGCCAAGACCCAGTTAGCTTACCTGCCCCAAAGCCCAAAATTTCACCAAATTATCTGTTCTTAAACCTAACCCTGATCCTAACCTTACCCTAATTGTGAAAAAATATATTTAAAAAAATAAGCTTTTGCTAGCATTGCCACTAATGCAAAGTAACGATCTTTGGCATAAGTGGGATGGGGAAAAAAATAAAGCTTCTGGGATCTGAGAGCTTCGGCTGTTTTTAGTCCTTAAATCATCGCCAGGCTCATTCTGAGCATTTCTTGCGTCTAAACACGATAACTGCGGCTGTTAGCTAGAGATAATATAGTTAAATTGTGTAAGCGCTTGGCGCCATCTACTGGGCTTAATGCACTAAGTGTCATTCCAGACTGCTGAGCCCAACATGCGTGTCCTCTACCAAGACTGTTTCCCCCTGCTGTGGTTAAGTAGAAACACTTGTGGTATCAGCAAGGAATGCTGGGAAAAATAACTTGTGTTCAAAGCAAGGCGAAGTGTAATAACGGCAGGTTCAGTGTTCCTTTCAGCCTCTACCCGCTTCCACCGAGGGTTTCTCTTGATTTAACTTCTTTTTATTATTACATACAAAACTACAGAATTGTGGATGGAAGACACTTGTGCATTTTTATGTAAATCTTGACCCAACACTATCCACCTTATTCCACTTTTGCTTTAAAGGCAAATCTGATGACTTTAAAGGCAAATCTGATGACTCCGTTCACGCAAGGAGCGACTGAGGGAAAAGTCTTGTCGCTAAAATATTTTATGAAGTAGATTGATTTGTATAAAATGTTGAATGTACACGTGCAACAACAAGTCAGCAATGCACCAATTTCCTGGGCGGCCTGAAAACGGCTTTGTAGTCCGTGTAGAACTTATTTTCTGTTGAGCTCCTCTGCCCCATGTAAACTAATACAACGGAAAAAAAATTGCGGTTCCCACATCAACTTCTGGAATAAGGTGAATAGACAAAACAGGGAAGCAGAATGTAGAATTAGTTTAACGTTGTCATATTGAGGTTGTTTGTAGACTTGTAGTGCACTCAAAACTACCATAATATTTCTTCTAAAAAGTTGCTTAAATAAGGCTCTGTTGTGCTCAATCAAAAACAAAAAACAGAATTGTCTGTGTTGAGCCACAGCTGCAGAATTGCATAGGCAATGATTGTTCTGCTCTGTAAATATTTGCTGAACTTCCCCACACTGCCAAGACACTAATCTCATCATTGTTGATTCAAGCTTTAACCTATCTCCTTCACTAAGCACCATATCCATATAAAGTTCAAATATTTTTCTCCAGTAAACATTTCAGAATAGACTGTTTTCAAGCGTCCTGGAGTGAGTTTGTATGGACAGTCTTTTAAAATGCATTAGATGTTAAGAGTGAAAACATTCTGAGTGTAATGGGCAGTGACGAGGAGCCCGCAGGCAGGTTATTTGGTCAAAAGTAAATTTGATCTGGAGGCCAACATGCTGGGCTGCTTGCGTCTCTGTTGTATTACCAAAGTCTGCAGGTTTAGCAGGTTGGCAAAGCCCTTCGGGGGGCTTAGAAACCTTGTTTGTTTGTTTCTGTTTAGCCTTAGAGCAAGTTCCACTTTTAGGGTTATGATTGAGAGAGAAGTTAAAATGTTTTGAATAGTTAGGAATACATATGAAATTGATAGCATAAATTTAGGTATCTTAGGGTATGGTCTCCATGGAAATATTATGGCTTTGCCTGGAATGTACCTATCCTGTATTTATTCAACCGTGCATGTTTTATTGACAAAACAAATCTTGAAAACATGCATTCTTACTGTGATGCATTCTTACAGATCTGAATGTGTAATTCAACCTTGTGGCATCACCACTCATGGAGATAAGGAAGATAACGCTATACTGTGGAGCATTCCAGGCAAAGCAATATCATTTCCATGGAGACAAGCAGGTGGCGTACCCTCCACCACAAAGTTACATCATGTACCTTTAAATACAAAGAATTTAAAACTAACCTTGAAGTAAAGGAGCTTGTTTATTTAGCAATAATCATGCCAAGTCTTTGGTGTCAGTTGTAACTAAGCTTTTGTCTTACAGATAAATGGAGTAGAAAACACTGCTAACAAGGAGGAGGATTTGCTGTGCTAACCCTGATTAAGAAGAGCATTTATGGTCATTTTTTAATGCTCTTTTGCTGCTTCTTCGATTGTCTTCACTGTTAATGAATAGGCTCCTTGGAATAGAAAATAATATGGCATTATAGCTGCTACTGCACACGACCTGATCTGTACCTCTGTGTAACGATGCCTGTGGTGATGAAAGAAGAAAAGAATTAAGTAATTATAAGTCTAGTTTGATCATCTTAAGAAAACAAGAGGTTACTTGGGTTATTTGTGCTGCTGAAAAAGAAGAAACACAACCTTCAATATTACAGACTTTCCAGAGTCTAGTCATCAACAGACTTATCTTTAATGATTTTTTTTTTAACTTCTGACCAACTTTGTGTTTGGACTTCTGACCCCAGCTGTTTGTGCTCCATCTGTCACTAATAGGGCCAGTAGAATAGACCTGCTGTGAAATGGGTCTTTTAATAGTGCTTAAAAGCCCAAAGCCTCATTCCTGTTGATTCACTGGTTTCTAAGTGTACTGAAGGAAGTGTGCTGGCTTCACTTTTATGTTCTGTGAGAAAGTGCCCTTTGAAAAATAACAGGTTTTATTTTACTGGGCAGAAAGTTGTTGACATCGTTGGCTATTTTTCATCTACAACATGCACAATCAGGTAAATGACAGGTACACACTGTGCTCTGAATGCACACATTATGTTTAAAAGTTCACTCAAGACCGACATTAACTTTATTGTCCCCTTGGGAAGTCAAAGAGAATAATCATTTCTCTTTGACTCAGTGCCCACAGCTCCAAGTACGATAATATATCACAGAAAATACATGTAATCAGAGACAAACAACAGCTATAACCGTTTAGCTGTTTATTCAGTTCATTCAAAGTTATGTGATTATATTGATTTTTTTCACACATCACATCACTTATGTTTCCTCAAGGTCTGTGATATTTTTCGAATAAAAATCACAATTTGAATGTCACAATTAACACATTTCCTCTGCAAACAAGAAAATATCCTGTCTTAATGTAGAAAACGTAAAAGTCTGCTCACCCACCCTAGTTGTAGTAGTTCTTCTCTCACATGTTAATTCTTCTGGACGTGTTTAAAATGTGAACTTTAATCAGAAGTCTACTGTTAAAACACAGATTGTAAATCTTATGCTGCTCTGAAAAAAATCACTATTATTTAGTTTTCAAAAAAACTTAGACCTAGTCACCTCTATAGCCATTGTCAGATTTATATTTTTAGACTTCCACTTGAGTGTGAAATGACATTGAACAACACCCAATATCTTTTTCTTTGTCAATTCAAAAAGATCCAAAATCTTAACCTTTCAGCTCTGTCCTCAGCATGTGCAAAGGCTAGGTGCTACAAAACAGCTAATTAAAACTGTGAAACATGTTTCTCAGAACTGGCTTGTGAACTCGTTAATAGAAACTGAATCAGTTTTGTGTTAAGGGAGCACAGAAGGCTTCATCAACAATGGCTCCAGCGTGACCTTTTCAACTATAATTGTGATGATAGAACATTCACTTTAGTCATAGTGTGGCGAACAATCCGGGGTCATCTATGCCTGCACCCTCCACTAAATGATTCTGTTTATTTTAAAAGACTGGCCAGGACAATCTCTTCTTAGATTTTCTCCCAGCTTTTTTAGATACAGTAGGAATGCTTAGAGGACACGAGAGAGAAAGAGGGACTACATTTCCTGCTCCCCTCTTCTTCAATACGCTATTGCAACACATTTGGGGCTGTAATTGAATCAGACATCTTGCTGCTTGGACAGATATCACAGACTTCCTGATCTTTTGTGTTCATTATTCCTCTGCCATAGTGTGCCGTTGATGTGAGTGTGAGAGGACACGGAGCGTTTAGGGCAGCTGGTAAAAGCATGTGCTCATTTTCTCATTCAGATTTTCACTGGTCATCAGCGCTTTTATTACATTATCAACAGACTGAAGAGCTGACGTTACAAAAGATAGGGTTGGAATCTGCAAGGGAATCAGCCAATCCTTCCTTTTTGCCTATGAAAGATTTTGATAATAGATAATTTGGGTCATTCATTCATGTCATTCCTTGGCTTCTTCTGTTTCGAGATATTGTTGCTTGTGAATAGGTAAGTCATGATTGTTCAGTTCCATGCGTTATTTATAAAACACTTTGAAAACAGTTGACCAAAGTGCCAAACACAGCGTGATAACAGTTCGTGGCAAATCAACAGGGTACAATGAGCACGCAAAAACAAAGACTCATGTAGTATTTAAAACTAATGAGAAAAATTGTAAAAACAGGCAGAGACTGAGCCTGCCTAATCTCTAAAGGTAACTGATTTCACAATCGCGGAGCAGCAACTGAAAAATAATCAATAATTGTGATTATGAAGGTCACAATATCATCATGACAACAAAAAATGTTTAAAATCAAAGTCATATTGTCCAGAAAATAAAACTAAATGTAAAGTACTATTTATCTGTTGTTTTTTTGTGAGATAGGGCCAGTTATTGGAGTAGTGTTTTTGTTTTAGTGCACTTTCTAATTCAAGATCCAGCAAAGTGACCTCCAAAAATCTAATGAAGAATAATGATGTTTTGGCATTTCCTTTTGTATCCTTTTTTTTTTTAGCATATGATTCTAACTTTCAGATTCAGAACGATCCGGCGTGATTTTCCGGTGTTTTAGCTAACGCTTTCAAACTAGCAACTTTGTGTTGCAGCATGCCTATAAGAAAAATGCCAAGTGCAGAAATAGAATGGCTGCTCGGTGTTGCCCTGGCTGTCAGCACGAAGGCATTTACTATAACAAGCTCCTCCTCAAGCTTTTACACTCAAGTGGTTTTCTTCAGGGGTGAGTCAAGATCTGATGTTAAAGATGTAAATACATTTTTTGTTCCATTGAATATTATGTGGTAAATAGTACAGTGCAGAGAAATGCACATCTTTATTGTGTTTGCCTGTGTGTAGTCGTGTTTGTAATGTGACTTATTATAGTTACACAAGGCAGCTCTGTGACATAGTGGACGGAAGCAATCAACATCACAGCAAGAGGGTTTCAGATTCAATTTCCTCTCTTTGTGGACTTTGCATGTTGTCCCTCGGGCAGTTGTGAAAAAAGAAAGAAAGCAGGCTCAAGATCTGGAGATGGTGTGGTTGTGGCCCCCCACAGCTGACAGTTTGCTTCAGCGGCACTGGATGGTGGGTCAAATTAGGGCTGGGCGATATCGCAAAAAAAAAAAAGTTTATGTTTTTTCCTTATATTGAGCAATCTTGATACGTGATTCAAGTTGACCTTTTAAAAAAAAAAAAAAAAAGGCTTTATTAATTTCATGAACATATGCAGGAATTCATTTTAAATAGTGTCATTTTTCACAAAAAGGTAAAGTAAACCTATCAAAGAAAAAACTCCAAGCATGTCACTGACAATTAAACTTCTTAATGTTCTTATAAGTGTATTCAATGTCTCTATGTTTACAATAGACCTTTGCTTACATTTACAAAAACGAGGACTGGACAATTTGTCAAAATCAGATTGAAATCCCAATTTTAATGAACACAATTAGCAAATTGCAAAGGCTGCAATTTGGAAGGTCCATAATTTCCTCCAAAACATCGCAATATATCCGGTTTTATTCTGTGTTAAAGCTGCTCCTGCTGTAGTTTACACATGTGATTCTTTCAATAGTTTGTCAGTTTATATTTCAGTATTTTGTCAGTTCTCCTGGAAGTGTTTGAAATGTGAACTTCTATTCAAATCTAATTGCAATCACAATACTGGTCAGAAAAATTACAATTGGATATTTTTCCTAAATGGTGTAGCCTTATCAGAAACAGTTAGACTTAGAGCATGATCACAGATTGTCAATGGTTTGTGTCTCTCTCTTTACTGAAACATTACATTCACAGCCCTCCTCTCTCCTCACCCGTCTGCTAATGGACATGTTACTTCATTCCTCCTTCCACCTCCATTTTATATATAATTTTTCTCTCTGTTTGATGCCTTCAAATCCTTGAGCCATGCCTCTTCACGTGTCCACTTGCTGTAACGAATCGACGGGCTTTCAGCCTTACTCTGTGAGCTGTACTTGTTATTCAATGAACCACTCTTACTTGTCTGCTCACGCATTGTTGTGTGTGTGTTTAAATAATGATTTTTTCCCCCCTTTTGGAGTAAAATAAAATAAAGATAATAACACATGCTCACAAAAACCTCAGTAAAAAATCTGATAAAAATCTGGTGCTTGGTATCTGCTTTGATTGATAACGATGGTTTTACAGTTTTTTTCTTTTTCCCCAGACATCGAGCCTGTCCCAATAGTATGCACATAATTGTGCTGACTTCACTCCAGCAGAATGTGATCCGTGCTGAGTCTCATCCTGAGCGCTGCACACCACCATAGGCCATTAACTTCCTTCTCAGTTATCTTCTGCTACCCTGTGATTACATGAACTTTCTCCTACAAACTTAATACCAGTCGTTACGCACCAATCATTTTACGGTCACTTGTTTTACTCCATGGCTTTTGGTTTTCTTTGTTTGCTCTTAAACCTTCAATGGCAAGTGTTTCTTCTTCTATGGTTACAACAGGCTACCTCTACAACCTGAATTATCCACCTGCAAACAAGTACTTGAGTAGAAGTTGAAGTGTTTTTATGAAATGGTTTAGTAGCAAATATCTACCAAGAAAGTCTATTTCTGTTTGACCTTCCATATATTCCAGATACATATTCCATATATTCCAGAGCACCAGATCTAAACCAGGTCTAATCTATGAAATTGTGCTTTTCCAAGTTTTCTGACACCATACTTTTACTTCTTCTTGAGTAAGATCTTGTTTGAAGTAAAAGTACTTTTACTTGAGTAAAAGATTTGGTTAAAAGATTTTGGTTGAGTAATTCTTTAAACGCTTTGAATTTTGAACTCTATGCCGTCAGATATGATTTGTTTTTGACTATTCTTTGGAAATACCAAAATCTGTGCATTATTTAATGTTTTGCTGCACAATTGATCAAAATTGAGTCAAAATCGCAATTTGAATTTGAATGGATGTAACTAGCAAATTCAAAAATCTGCAAGTTTTTAATTGGAATAATTTCCTACCCAAACAACTAAATAATCTGTTTTATTCTTCTAAGACCTTGACTTACATCAAAATCTGATTTATTGCCATTATCAGTGTTCAAAATTCACAAACCGGAATTGTTTTTGATGTAAGGTGCAACATAAAACAATGAATAAAATTGTAGCAAGATATATATATATATATATATGTGTGTGTGTGTGTGTGTGTGTGTGTGTGTATATATATATATATTTATATATATATATAAAAGAGACATGCATAAAATTATGAATTAAATATGATAAAATAGACTTAGAGTATGTAAGTGTGCACTTGGTCAGACAGTAGTGCAAATTGGCAGTGCAAGTAGATAGCTGCTTTTATTATTTGATTGTTAAAGTGGCAGGTGTTGTAAAGTGTTCATGAGTCCAACAGCAGAGGGAAAGAAACTGTTCTTGTGGCAGGAGGTTCTCCTCCTGCCCCAGGGGGGTGGCTCAAATAGTCCATATCCATAGACTAAAAGACCCAAAAACGAGACCGAAATGGTCAAAAACGCTACTTAAAAAAAATAAAATAATAATAATAATAATAAAAAATAAACATGACAGAAAGTACCTTGAAGGTATTTTATTAGTTTATTAGCTCATATTTAAATCTTTCTGTCACTTCTCCCAGTTGCGTTTAAAGCAGAACCAAGTAACTTCAGCGACAGAGCCTCCTGCAGGTCTCTTGTGAAAATACACTGCCATATAATGGCGTAATGGCATAAATGGCGCCAAAATCTATTTTTTTTATTTTTTATTTTTTTATTGAAATAAGTACAATCACATACAACATGTCTGTACGTTTGTGTCATGTTTGTCGCATGTTTGTGTTGTACATACGTATGTTATATGTCTCCTGCAGAATAATGCATATATTCCATCCAGTTATTCTGTTTTTATGTGGACTCTTAATATTTCATAAGTTTTTTCTCTAACCTTAATTGTTTTGTAACTGTGTTGTATATAATGTAATTGTACAAATTCTGGCATTTTAACATCTTGCCTGCTGGGACTACAGCTGGAAACTAGCTTAAATAGCTAATACTGGCACATTTACAGCAATGTTTATTAATGTGCAGTTCAAATAAACTAATAAATAAATAAATAAACGTTTCATGTCACCAAATATAAAAATGAGAGCCAGTGTTTCTCAGGAGAGTTGTCTTTGGGTCGGCGTCAGGAAAGTTGCAAGGCTGGTTTTCCGCCCAGAGACAGCAGGGGCAGACGGCAGGGCTTCAAATGTCCTGAAAATACATTTACAACCGCCACACGGACTTACAAAAACGTTTAATAAGGTAAAAAGTTACTTAGTTCTACTTTAAAATGTGAACTTTGTACAGAATCCCATTAAAACATACATCGAAAATCTCACTGCAATACTGGTTTGTCCAGTTACATTAACTCAAATCATAAATTCTAAACACATTTTACGTCCAAACTGTTCCTCAGTACAAACACTTTTTTTTTACTCTTATTTGAGTAATTATTTACTGCTTAATGTTATTTTAAAGCAACATTACTCTTAAGTACACATTTTGGCTATTCTACCCAGCTCTGACTACGCCACACTTCTAAACAAAAACGCACCGAAAGGAGGACAAAATGTGAATTAAACTGACTCTAAATTAAACATATAGCAGGCAGTTTGAGCAACACCACCTTGTCCGGAAGTACTCTCTTACATAACCCATCATTATGCAGCCCTTACAGTAGAAATAGAAGCTTCTTCACTTCTAACAACCCCTACACTAACCACTGTCATATACTGTTATCAGCTCTACAGGACAACCTCCAACTCTCCTGGAGATAATTGTGTTCTCCACTCGGGAGGCCTTTAAAGTTCATGGCCGGTGGAGATTACTGGCCCATTAATGAGATCAACAACACTAAAAAAACAAGCACAGATCTAAGTGCATAAAGGGAGGTCCTGGGAGGGAGTTCGGGGGAGAGTGGGAAGAATTAATGTTGTGAAAATGACCCACTGCCGACTGCAGCCAAGCTCTGCTTAAAGTGCACCAGTCAATATGGCTAATTACTCTGTTGTTGCTAACTGCATCTTACACCTCGGCATAGGGACTAAAAGCCTGAGTCAATGCCTAAAGTACTTCTGGAGCTAATGTAATGACAGGGCGTGCTCTCAGGGGCTGTATGGGTTTCTAATGGCTGAGCTAATGATAATGTTATTGCTTATTCTGCAGTAGTTTACATAGATTTTCAGATGTATGTACGGTAGCAGCACAATGAATGGAATATAACCTGAAAAATGTTGAATGTTTTTGTTAATGGCAGTTATTTATTATAGGCACAAGATCAAAGAATCAAAGTAAATTCACAGCATTTACTGCATTTTTTCCCCTTAAAGCTATCCATAAATTGTATTGCAATTATGGTTTGGTCAAATACACAAAGAGCACCACAACCAAAACAAAAGAAGTAAATATATGTTATTTGACCAGGTGTAGGCAGAAGCCAAGACTTATTGTTCCTACCCTTTTATCAATGATTTATCAATGTTAAATTACATCTATGGACATAAATGCTTTCATCAACAACAAAAATACATGATACTGGACAGCAAATTATCAAATATTATCTATTCCAGTTTTCACAGCAATGAGATCATTTTTATTTTCTTTTAACAGTTTTAAACTGTAATAGTTTAAAATAGTTGGTTTCAGACTGATCAGAAATTAGGACCGTTTCCATAGCAATTAACAATTTAAAAGTAATTACTTTTGAAAGGGCAAAAGTGAGCAAAAAGGTGCATATAACTGGAAGTTGAAATCTTTGGGGAGAAAAGACCATTATTACAGAGATTAATGTTTGAATTTAAATATATTCACTCACATATATATCGTAATGCTCCTTCCATTTCTTCGCCATCCAGCTTTATGACCATCTCCGTGATTAACAGCTGCAAAGGCCAGATATTAAGTTGCTATCAATTAAAGCGGGAGTGGGATATAATGAGATGTGTTCTCCATTGAAGCAATTATCACCTCTCAACTGAGCAGAATGGCTGTGGATTTGCATTTCTAATTCTCTGACCGCTTCTACTGTTGAACTAACAACATCATAAACACCCTCCCACCTGACCGCATCACCAGCCCGGAGAAGCAGGCAGCAGAAAATGATTCACCTCAAAACCAAGCACTGGAGATAACTCTGTGATCTTGTTTATGTTTAAAATGTAATGATCAATGACTGTGAATCACGCTTGTTCACTTGTGTAGAGTCTAGATTAGCGCAGCATTATCTTTGTCACCACTTTTCACTCCGCTTCAGCAATAGATACTAGATCAAAGCTGGAGATCAAAATCTATATGGAAAAAATAATAATAATATGATAAATTTAATGAGCTTTCTTAGCAGTTGCATGGGTCTTTTCATTAATGAACGTAATTAAAATCAACATCATGGTTTTAGTTGCTGGTGACTCTCGATGTTATTCTCTGTCACGTTGCAAATGGCAGAAGAGAAAAAGATAAAATTTCCATTTCCATATGTTCCATTAGCTGATGATAACTTCCTTTTGTGTGTTTTTGCTTTGGTTCTGTCCTGTAGATCTGCAGGACTACAGTCATTTAGTTAATTAATCTGTTGATGGAGTGTTAGTCAACCAGTGAGTCAGACAGTTAAAGATTTGGCAGTGAATTGTGAGTTTAAACTTGCTCATTTACAAACAAATACACCGTTTGCTCGTTGTTGTCTGTATAAATATTTGTAATGGTGTGAATTCTTGCAATCTTTTGGTCGTGTCAGGCACTTTGGGTCTGATACAACTTTGTTCATAGAGATACTTATTGGTTTATAAAGCTTTTGCTAGCACCACGCTACTGCCTTTTACAGTTAATGATCGATGCCCGAGGCAAGTCAACCAATGGGGTTTCACAAACAGTACTTTCCTTTGTATCGAATTAAAATGAGAAACGTTAGGATTGTGACATCACACCTGTTTATATTGTATATCAAACTAATTTCCACATACACCGGCTAATGGTGTTACAGTTGCATAACAATAATTGGCCCGTTCTGTGAGACTTTACTGTTCAAAAGAATACAGAGTGGTCTCTAATGTCTAATGTGGAGTGTATGGATGATCATGTGTCCTCGTTTCTGCTGCAGCTGCCCCACTTTCTCTGTGACTCTCCCTCTATCTCAGTCCACCATTAAAGCAGCTACTTATCTTCTCTCTGCCTCTCTTTCTACTTACTTGTGCCCATTAACCCTCGCCTTCTGCCACTGCCAATATCGTCTCTCACTTTGTAAAATGAAATGTTGCTTTTGTTTTCACATGTTTGATCATGTCAGTTTACATAATAAGACAACCAGCAAATCGTGTTGGTCGTGCGCAGTAATGTTCTCCATGGTCAAATATTAGAGTTATTTTGAAACCTCATATTCTATTCTTCTAATTGAGGAGTAAATGCTGACTGTTTCTTGCAATGGATATAGCTAATTTTATATAACTGTAACTCCTCTAACTATAGCAGTGTCAGGAATAAGACTTTGGAAATATATTTAATTACTGAATACCTGCATTAAAATGTACTTTGTGACACATTCCATTACCTGGTCCAATCAGAGCACTGTATTCTGAATACTTCAAATACTTTAACAGCTTTATGTTTGTCACACCGTTTATTATGCATTTATTTATCACTATTTACAGAAGGAAAAATAAGACTGCATAGTATTATTTACTGCGCTCATATATTAGTTATATATTGAGTTAACATTTGGCAGCAGTTGTAGTACGCTCTGCCACAGCTGCGTAAATCCTAGTAATGCTGAATCTAATGAGGCCGACATGACTTGATTTGATCTATATGTGAACAGAGCCTAATGCAGGATATGAGCACAGGCCTAAATTAAATCAAGACTATACAAGAACACACTCTTCACTATAGTACACTTTAATGTACTCCAAGAACAAAGCACACTTCCCTTGTTTGGCTTCTTGGATCAACATTACTCTCTCAACCAATTTCTAAAGCCTCCTCTGAGACTGGAAATACAGCCTGTACTCTCTGTGACACGAGACATGGTGGACCAGCTCAAACTGAACAATTACTTATTCCGTGCAGTCAAAGCCGCACCGTTTACATGCCATTTATGAATCTACAACCTCCTTGAGCTCAACTAATACGAAGTAAAGTCAATGAAGTGTGTTGCTCAAAGACACAACAGCATAATATGGTCAGTTATAGGTCTCTCAACATACAAATACAAAGATTATGGCTGTATTAAATAGCATTACATCTTACCTTGTGTAGTAATACTGAATCTCAGATATTTAGAATCAGGAACAATTATTCTGAAAAATGTTTCTTTAATCTTTTTTCCGCCCAACAGCAGCAGAAACCAAATCCCCTTGCTCTCCTCAGCCTTCTCCCTGTAGGTTTTCATTTTTGCTTTTACTACCTCAAGAGCATCACTAATGGCTCGGTAGTACTACACATCATAAAATCCATTTTGGAAACGGCTCATTTCCATGGTCTGGTGTGCACTCTGCTATAAAACAGCTCTCGTATTAAACTGCCTTTAAGAGTCACGCCTCATCCCGCCACTGCCTCCACCCAATTTATTTGGGATAAATGTAAGACCTAAAGCCCCAAATTGAAGCTGCCACCCGTGAGTAAACTGCTCCAGCGCCGCACTGCTATCGCACTTTCCGAGGACTTCTTCAAATGCAAATGAAACGCTGTGCACCCATGACGGATACCATATATTTTCACAAGTGCACGAAGGAGTAGGATGAAGAATCACTTGGATAAAAGTCATTTTAAAGCCACAGTTATTACCACGTCTCCGCCTCAGTCTTGCATTGTCTTCATACGGTTGTTTCAGTTCAATTTGGTCTTGACATGACTAAATCCACAGCACTCAGCAAAGATTTACACGGCATATAAAAGGCTTCACTTCAGCTTCATCCCGTGTATCCGCTGTTTTTGAAGTCAAATATGAGATTGAAAGCGCTTCATTTTTCACAGTCAATGCATGATGAAAGTTAAAGGAAAGATATTCTGTTTTAAAGGTTTTCTTTTTATGCATAATTGGTGAGATGTTAAAAGAATATTAGTCATGGCCAAATGCACATAATTCAAATTTTCTTATTTTGGAGTGATCTATAGAAGTTAATATTACACCACGGTTAATACTAATTTACTATTCCAAATAAATCTTTGCTTATTTACAATGCAGTGCTGAAGTTTAGACTGGTCTGTGCCAAAGCCCATCTGTTATTCCATTAATGGATACTAAAGCTAGTATTGAAACTAGATACTATTTTGAGCAGAGAGAAAAAGACTTTAAAGTGACAACATCTCTGAATAGTTACAATGGTATTTATCTAGTAAAAGGCCACATGGTAATTACTGTATAAAAAACTATTATTATTTTGTGTGTGAAATTGTATTATTTTGATCTTTTCCTCAGTAGCAAAAATGATTTAGACATTTTAGTATCATGACAACACTATATTTAGTTCACTCTTCATCACAGTTGAAACAAATGTAAGGTAATGCTTTTAAAATCGAGGATGGGTTTGGGGTTTTTCCCGTCTCGACTCCACCGGCATCAAAGGGTTTTGAAGTCAAGTACTGGGTGTAAAAAGCAGAGCTCAAACAAGCAACGTGCAGCGCTTCCTTATCTCCTCGTGAGCGTGATATGAGGCTCCTACTGTGAATAATGCTGTCCCTTGGCGTTCATTCAATCTACTGAGCTTAATTCCACTAAAAAGTGACTGTGTAGGACAAGTGCTTTCCTATGTACATTCAATTTCATTCAATTTTAACTTCTGGATGTTATAAAAATAGCAAATGAAAAGGTCTTTACTCATATTTGCTACAGGGAATCTCTCACTTTGCGTTGCTTTGACCCTGTTTTTTGAAAATAGAATAGTAGGACACAAACTCCAAAACAGATGAAAAGCGACGGCGGTTTTGGGAACAGCGTGGCGCAGTTTTTAAATCACTTCCAGCTGGCCACGTCAGCTGCTCCCTGGATCAGACAAAATGTGGCTCTCCAGTGGATTCGCAGGTCAAGTTGGTCCCCTGATCCTTTGACAGAGCCGCGCTTGTATGTCCTTAATGCAGTGCGGGCCCATGAGCCTCAACCTTGGGAGTTCACAGTGGGAGTGCGTGTGTGAGAAGAAGTTTAATTTACACTCGCACTAATCAGGCACATTGAAGATCTGTGTTAATCTCTGGCTCATCCCTTCGACTTTTCACCCCGCTATTTGTAAGAAAGAAGGCTGAGAAAAATAGCCACCAGAAGCCGCACATAAGACACTGTTGTTGCTGGGCTTCAGGTTACATCACAACCTTGTCCATCCAATCTATGGTGTTGATAGAGGGGGGGAGTAAAAATGATAGATTGTTATTGGAATTAGGGAAGATATATTGGTCTTATTTTGAAAAACAAAACAAAACAAAAAAAATCTGCACTGCACTAGTCTGTGTGTGCTCTTGTGTCTGTCCCAGTTTGTCCTCAGTGCAACAGATTTAACTTTTTAAACTGACTGAATGGAATGGAAATAGATAGATAAATAGAAGAATAAACACGCTAAAATATGTCTGGATGTTTACACAAACATGCATTAAATTATTTTACATTCCAGATACATTTTGCTGTCATTTTAAAGTTTGTAAACATTTCTATAACTTGACTTAATATGTAGGCCTTGCTATGGATTTAAAATATTGGTAATCAGCCACAAAAGCAGGACAAATATCAGATATAGGGATGATCCGTATTGGACCATCCCTAATTGGATGCAGTGGGTTCAAGGGCCTATAGTTGGTTCAAATGATGAGGATCAACATTTGTGAATTTCTTTTTGGATATTTCCTATGAAAATACAATGTAATTAATAGGAGAAGCTGGCTCTTTCCCCCCACCTAGGAATATGACTACAACACATTCTGAAAACCATATAGTGAATTAATCAACATGTGTAAACTGATTTAGAAATTATTGTGAGAAGGCCACTCTGTGGATTTTGGTACGCACATTAGTGTTGAAATGATGTAGTGATGTTTGTATGAATAGCTGAATCATTCATTTATTATAGTGGGTCTGGGTGACCTCAGTCATTCATGACAAGCTTCATCTTGAGCACTAAAAGTACTTGAAGATGACTGAGAAATAGTAACAAGCACGGAGGTCACAGGTGTTGTAGTTATGGTGAAAAGAGTAGGTTATCCACAGTATAATTTTATGTTTTAATTAAACGATTTTAAAAAACATGTTATTTTGACTTGCCGCACAAAATCTTGTTTTGTACTCAATTTATCATATATACTATATTCATACAGTGCACTGGTGACAGCAGCTCTGTAATGAATTTGTCATGCAGTCTGTTGAGCATTTTGACAAAGATGTAAAGCCTAAGAAGAAAGATAATTTACTTTCCACAGCAAACAACATTACTTCTCCTCTACTTTTCAGTAAAAACTTCCTCCCGGCGCAGAGAGACGACAAGTGAACACTATTTCTGTATCATTGCATCAGTCCAACACAACTTTCCATTGTTTTTACTCCACTGACTATCTGACTCTTTCTTTTCATTTCTCCACAGTCAACAAGCACAAGCCGTGGATAGAGACGTCGTACCATGGGGTGATCACAGAAAACATGGACACAGTGCTGCTAGATCCTCCTTTAGTGGCTCTGGATAAGGATGCCCCCGTCCCATACGCAGGTACGCACACTAACTCTCCACTCCCCGCTGTAGGCCTTGAGATGTGTACGCCTCGGTAGTCTCCACGCAGCAAAAACTTCCCAACATCAAACAAAACGAATGATGCAGCAGTTTTCTGGGCAGCCTGTTTGTCATGGAGACCGGATTCCATTTATCACCCTTAGCGGCGCACAACATTTTGGAATTTATTTTTCATTCGTTCTTATGATCTGCCTCAGACAAAAGGCGTACCGTTCAAATTCTCCAATATATCTGTAATGCAAACTTGTACATGGTATGGAAAGGGACTCAGCGAGGGAAAAAGATGTGTATTGTTGGTACCTCATGTGCACAACACCCGAAAAGAGAAGGCATGGAGTGATAATGCGGGAGTTTTCAAAGATTAGATTCACATTTATTGTCTAATTATGGAGAAATTTGTGTTGGACAAGCAATGAGCACAAAGACAAATCTGACAAAAGCCATTCCAATCGCCACAATACCAAGCACATACAACAGCCAGTGATGGTTTTGTCGCGATACTAACATTTCCAACTGTATTAATACACTCAGTTCTGATTTTGATACCACAAGGAACTTTTAAAATGTTTGAGTCAAGGTTTTAGATAAGACACCGACATTTTCAATAGTACTTTCTTCATTAAACATTGTGGTCTTACACGAGTTCATAAGAGGTCAGATTTTGTCCTGTAAAAGTTGATACTTCTCATATGAGTATCTAGTTTTGATACTAGTTTTGGTATTGATTAGAATCTGACTTTCTATACTTTTGACAAGCTTAACCAAGCAAACTTGACAAATTCAATTCAGTCTGATTTTCCCGTACAAATGAATCAAACCGTTTCGAGTCTGTACCCAGTCCTGATTCTAAAACACTGCACAGGACATGTTTACTAAATCTATTGCACGTACATAGTTAGCAGAACTATCACACTATCAATTAATCCTCGTCACTCCATCAGTTAATACACACATTAGTTTCTTATGATATTGAGTATTTGACTTAAAGACATTTCTTACTAGTACTTCTCTCTATGTATTGCTGTCTTTAAGTCCAGTTTGCGTCAGATACATTGTCAAAAAAGGTACTAAATTGTTTTGAAAAGCTCACGCAAATACACTTTAGTCAACTAACCGATCCATTGGGCATGTCTTTAGTTGACCTAGAAATGATTTAGTCGACTAGAACCCTAGTTTATGATGGATATAGTCTCACATTTCTGTAGTTTAAGTATGCCAAATCAAGTCATTATAAAACTTGAATAGCTTAATTAAAAATTACCAAACAACTCTAAGTGGCATTTATTTGATAATTGAGCATCATCACATTGTTAGTTTTCACAGTTTGACTTTGTGCTGATCAGAACTAAAGATTCCAGTTTTTCTTGTAAAAGCTTTATACTCCTGTCCACTCACTTACTCCAATTGTTCTGAAACATTTTGGTTGTTTTTTAACAAGTTGTCGTTACAATTATGCATGAATGATAACGCTTTTGTATTCAAATCTGAAACGAAGTGGGAACAAATTATGCAGATGCAACTTTTATTCATCAACGCCTGTTTTTATCGTCTCGTTTGCTTGTATCTGTCAAACATAGGGTTGGCGCTTGTTACAAGGTGGCATATTGACACAGTTTCTTAGAAAATAGCAGGGAACAGTGCTGTATTTTCCACCCTAACATGATGAGCTGTTGTAATGTCAGCTTTTTGTAAAATCACTAATAGTGTCATTCACCGTAATTGGCCCTTATGACAATGTATTTATTTTTATCATCTTGTCAGTTTCTGCATTGGGATACATCTTCTCCTCAGCTCTTGACAGGAATCCATTCAAGGCCCTTGCTAATTGAAGCCATGCGTCATCCCTTTTTCCTCGCTACTGAATTGCCCCATTAATCTGACGGAAAAATTGCTCCCAAAAGTGGTGAAATATATGACTTTCTCCCAGGACGTTAGCGGTTCATGACAAAGTTAATTTTCAGTCCTGAATTCAAATTTCACCCAGAGGACAGAGTGGTGCGGCTTCTTCTGTAAAGCACATTAACGCCAATGCATCTGTGGCAAACAAAGGAGCAGTGAGTGTCTGGCAGTAGCAGTGGAGAATATCAGTAGAGAAGTATTCAAAGCTGTATTTGTTATGTGGACAAAACAGAAGCACAGTGGCTGTATTTACGTCTGATCATTATCGGATTTCTGGAGTTATTAGATTATCGAAGTGCCACGTAAACAGTTACATCTTTCTTTCTGATTATTCACACCTGACATGTGCAGGTTTTGACAAAGAAAATTATGCAATAAAGGGCAAACTGATGTGCCCAAGGGGAAAAGATAAAGAGTTAAAGGGTTAAATTTTAAGGAGTTATTTTGAAATATATTATTCTTCATCATCAAAATACAACAGTTACTGCTTTACAGAATCAGATTCCACTTGTGCATGAAAACACACAGCAAAAATTTGATCTCATTATTGGGTTATCTGATTATTGTACATTTTTAATAATAATATAATAATAATCTGAAGAACTGGTAGAAGTGGGACCAGTAATATCAGCAGCAGAAATAGAATTAGTTCTAGATGAAGGGCTGTGGGCCTTTGGTCCCTTATAGTCGCTATGGTGACTATAAGCGATTTTAATTTGCCGACTAATTATTTTGTTGATGGTAAAGATATATCTGGACCAGAGCAGAAAGGAGCAGGAAGGAAGTGAGTTAGCTGGAGGTTTTTTTTCCTGCCTTTTTACTATTAAATGTGCCGTCTAGTTGTAATTTTTGAGATACGTTTTTGCAATTCTCTTGAGCTTGGATAGTAGTACTTTATTCAACTAATCAAGGCACAGAGCAGTTTAGAATTTCTTTCGACTACATCAGTAGATAGTGTGGAGTAGTAATAGTAGTGGCAGAGTAGGTCATAGAAGCAGTAGGAACATTATCAGACAGTATTATTTATTTTTATTTTGAAGTAATAATTTTGTTGAGCACTGTAATTTCTAATGAATTAGTTTTATTTTGAAGTAACATTTCTTTACTTCGTTTCCAGCACTTCCTTCCCCTCTGGAACACAAAACACCAAGATTTATTCACAGTCTGATTTCATATCACAGTTTGTTCTAAATGATCCTCCCGTCGCCCGTAAATAAAAGCCGCCTGGTACAATTGTTCTAGTCTTTAGCTTTTACTGCCGTTGGTGTTAAAAGCTGAGAGGCGTCACATTGTGCAGTTTGCATTTTCTCAGAGCCATACAACAGTTACAGGTGTAATGACTGTAGTGTGGCATAATTTCTAATCTCAAATGATTTTGTCAGGTGCTCATTTTGGCCTCTAACAATACAAACTGCTGGCGACCGCGGCACGGCTGACAGTGTTGAGGAGGGAGAGAAATGGGAGAAAGGGAGAGAGAGAGGGGGAGCGTTGCCGTAATTAGACAAAGTATTCAGAGACTCCAAAGCAAACCGAGGGGCTTTTTTGGCAGCTTTACGCTCACCAGCTGATTATGGCGAAATGGCTACTATTAATCGCAAGGCTTGACAAGCATGGAAAACTGATATTCAGCTATTCCTCTCCCCATGGTTTTCTTTTGTGTGTACGTGTGTTTACTCCAACGCTACAGCCATAATTTGCCTTTTTCAGCGCTACGAGTGAGCTGTTTTGTAAATAATGACCGAGTAGAAGTGACCTTGGGAAGTGTGGATCAGCCAGAATATACATTAGCAGGTTTGTGTCTTCGCCAGCATTGTAAAAGCAGCTAACCTTGATTCAGTAGAAATACGAGCGCTATGAAAAAAGAATGATTCAATTAAGACTGGTGGCCATTAAAAATTACCTCTACAGTACTGAAAAAGTGAAGGTACTACTGTAAAATAGTTATTGAAAACCTTTACTGAAATAAACAACTGGGAGAGAACTAAGGGTACCAGGCAGTGTCAGCAAAACCTTTTTTTGTGTGTCAAATATAAAGTATTTAATAAAATTTATGCTCATTGCTTTTCTGTTTTGTTGTTGTTGGTAACAGGAATAGACCCAAACAATGCATATAAAGTATAGAAATAAAATATGTAGAAACAAAACTGGGTAGCTGCAGTTTTATATGCTCTCAGAATCAATTATTATCAGATTTTTGGCGTTAAAAAGTGAAATTAGATAATTAAAAGTTTATGTAAACAGCATCTAATTTCTCTTTAATCATGGTCCCTCAGAGTATTCTCATCACATTTTGAGGTTTGCGTGCCATTTTGAAATAATCTTAACAGTCCAGAAATCATATAATAAATAGATTTTGGTATGCGTGTGAACATAGCCATTGTCAAAAATACAAAGAAAACTTTTTGCAAGTCTAAACAAAATAATACACAAAAATGACTCATGTTGTTCTTGGCCTGTAACTGACCCTTTGTTCTTCAGACCTCTCTTAAAATAAGAGCACTAGTGGTTATAAATATTTGCTGACGTAAAGGTGGTATAATTGTGTCTTTAATTAGCCCACATAGCTCTACCTGGATACCCAACAGTCACCGTGGAAATCGAAAGGTTTAGCGCGGCAGTGAAAAGTGTGCATCCAAAGTCAGAGGGTTTGTCCATGATTAACCACTGGTTTGTTGTCTGGAGAAGGTCAAGCTCGCTGAAATATTGCTGTGGAAGCCAAAGAGCGCGACTGTGCACTCCTGGTGATATTTCTCTCCTTTAAATGTATTTCATTGCGCTATAATGAATGAAACCCAAAGAATAGCTACCAAGGAGACCATCAAAAGACCAGCTCTGTTCCAATTTATCTTCCTTTGGAATTGTCTAGCAGCAGCTTCTATGCAGTTTGCACAAACCACTGTGACTATTCACCCAAATGGCATTTCCAAATGAGTTTGTTTTGTGTTTTTGCTTATTCTTTCACAGTCTTTGTTCTTCAAGGATTCTGTATTTACCACTGCACTCCTATCAAACAGGTTTACATGCAGTACTTCTATTAGCTGTCTAGTTACTGTGTTTTATTGCTTTCCATACACAAGGTTTATTGAGCAATTTCTTGACAGTCAACTGTAAATATATGGTGGAGGGTCCGTTTATGGATTTTTACTGTGAGTGAGTTTGCCTCTCCACAGATCTGACCTGTAGGCCTGGTGGCATCTCCTGCTTTTTGCTATAAAGAATAGTAAATTTAATCCCATACTGTGTAACATTCTGAGCAAAACAACAACATATCCAATAAGACAAGCAGATGGACCCTCCAACAGAAAAATGACATAGCGTACCTTTAAACCAAGTCCAAATGAGTACTTTTTAAAACCTTTTTGTTGTATGTGTTCATAGTTATGGTATTTGTTGAATTGAACGCACTCCATGCCATATTTTACATTTGATGCATCCCGTTTTCTGTTGGTCCTGCCACCTGCCACGACCCCGCCCTCTGCCGCATCTCCACGTCTGACTGTGAAGTAAACTACCCACAGTGGACCTAAGTTGAACATTATACGCTGAGACAGGCATTCAGCAGACAAATGGTCATTGCTGCTCACCATGATGGCATCCTCTATCCTCTGCCCTGAAGCTAAGGTGTGCAGGCCGGGGTCTGCTCCACCGACCGCCTCTCTCAATCAAATTAGCATGAAGGATGGTGGCAGAGGGTGCGCGAGCTGGAGACGTTTTCATTTGCTTATTCTCTATCTCAAGGCCACAGTCAACAACCTCTCCATTTATCATGTTACACAATAACACGCTGTGCTGTTTCTTTGCTGAAGTCACAGGAAACAACAGTTGCTGGCCACAAGGCAGTGAATAAGGCGGATGAAGGATGAGAGACAGATGGACAATACAAATGTCTGTTTGTAGTGGAGAGAGGGCTTTGTTTTTGTGACAGCTACATTCATAAACCTTGATTATGTAGTATTGATCAATATTTGTTTAAATCCAATGCAAGGCGGTATTATTCTCAAATGAGTTTGTACAAAGAAAATTGTCTCAAAAGTCTCAAAACCAGCTACTCATTTGGACCAAAAAATCAGGTACAAGGACAAAATAGACTTTTCCTGAATAGTTTGAGAATGGTCTTGCCTAAAAAAAAAAAAATCACATGAAGGAAACTACTACTATTTCTTTTCTATTGTGTTGGTTTACAAGTATGAAGGATTTTTCTCAATATCTATTATAACTAGATTATTTACATATCTCTTGTTTTTGGTGTGTAGCGTTCTTCTTTTATCCAGTTTTGGTGGATCAGTCATATTTACCCTTTGGATCCTTGTCCAAGAAGCAACAGAAATGGACAAACAAACAGCTACAGCTAAATTTCACTTGTTGGATTATTAGTCGATTTTAACAGCTGTTTGTTTCCTGATTGATTCAGTTTGTAATATTTTCCATGAGTACAGCTTTCTTTTTTCTTTTAGTTTGGTAATGATACAAAAATGTCACTATTGTTTATGAGCCAGATTCTGTTAGTAACCAGTATCACTGTGCAGCTTTCACATTTATAATAGCACAATAAATATATAATCCCACTCCTTCACACTTAGATTTTATGTATTCAAAGCTGCCCAATAAAGGAAATAAATGTATGTTCACTATTATGCTTTACGTTTAATTGTGTACTTTGGGCAAAGTTGAAAATAACTTGAAGAATGAGGATTGAGGATGGCTGCACGGTGAAGGTGACAGTTTATTGACACATGTTCAAAAGCAATGCATTTTAATCTAATGAAATACATTCTCTCAGAAATAAATGTTCATATATTATTCACAATGGTTGTCTTCTGTGCTTGCTATAGTGGCAGGCAAGTAAATATTATAAATAGCTGTCTCACCATGTTGCGAAGTGAGATTTTCTGGCTTTCAGCAAAACACAAGTTTAGAATATGAGAACGCACAAATAACACAGTTGGTTTATAAATCTTTAATGGCGCATTCACTCACAATAGATTGCATTAACATTTTCGAATTTCATTATGTCATAATTGAGTCTGTGCACAAGGTGGCAGTTAGGTTGTTTACTTTTAAATTGGTATGCATTAGCATTGAGACACAAACACTTCCCTTTATAAACACACAAGTGTCCTTTGGTGAAGTATTCACTTGTTTTGTAAAGTCTTTAACGTGTTTCAGAGACAACTCACTGTTCACTGCACGATCTGTCAGGATTTATTCATTTTAGTCTGACTGGACCAAAACCCCATAGAAATGAATTGGACAGCAAATACTGAGCCAGCCATTTTAAAAATAAACAGACCAACTGCCGCCTTGTGCACAGAGTCAATTCCAGATGGAGAGCACTAGTGTATATAACTCCAAGAGATCAACTAAAATTGAATCTTATTCTTTTTTTTAATCTTAT
The DNA here is from genome assembly GCA_019453435.1 of Rhinogobius similis. Lineage (NCBI taxonomy): Eukaryota > Metazoa > Chordata > Actinopteri > Gobiiformes > Gobiidae > Rhinogobius > Rhinogobius similis. Next base: position 21,397,043 of record CM033632.1, on the reverse strand, counting down.
TCTTTTTTGGCCTCACAAATCTATCCATATTAATCTTTTGGCTTTAAGTTCTTTCAACTGTCAACAATCACGTCTTTGAGGTTAAATAATGGCACCACTTTCAGAAGCCACTGTGTAAAAGTATTTTCAATTTAGTTAATTTACATTGACAGATAAGATAATTCCTTTAACATGGACAGGGAGCTGACTCCTCTGCTTTTAGAGACTAGAGACCGTCAATAGTCCAGCATTGAGAACAGTGCTCAGTTTAAATGATATGGTATTATTGACCTTATTCTGCCCCGCCCACTTTTGCCGTTTTTTGCACTTTTGTTGTAAACGCACTCCCGTTTGACGAGAACTCCGTTAAAGCTAATGACGAACGAGGGAAAAGTCTCGCCCCTAAAATGTTACATAAAGTAGGTTGATTTGTGTACAATGTTTAATGAACACGAGCAACAACAAGTCAACAACGCTCCGATTTCCTGGTCAGTCTGAAAACGGCTTTTTAGTCCATGTAGAACCTATTTTCTGTTGAGCTCGTCTGCTCCATATAAACTAATACAACGGAAACAAGATGGCGGCGCGTAAGGCAACTTTCGGAATAAGGTGAATATCATATTTGAGGTGGGATGGGGCTATGCCATTTTTGGCTTTATATTTCAGAAGATTGATTTAAATGTCTGTTCTAAACAGGAAGCCAGCAGGAAGTAATGTCCTCTCTTCTTTAGCTCCTGCTCATAAGCTTGCTGCTGCATGTCACCATACTATTCGTCCCGGAAATACGATTCGTCCGGAAGTGCCATTGCAAGCATGCGCAGTACGAAATAAAGTATAAAATATTTTTTTACGGTGGTGTTCTTTTTATATTATGTAAAGTTCCAATCTTTGTATTTATTCTATACAAGGAAATACCGTTTTTATATTTATTTATCACTTTTGAAGCGTTAAACCGCAGGTGTTCGCTACGCAGTTGTGTTGTGACGCATTCAAGGAAATGGAAAGATATACGAATATAAAAACTGACTTTGATTGTTCAGATTTGTTTAGATACTTTAAGGAAAAATATTAGAAAAATGTATTAAGATAAGGACCACGTTTTTCTGCTCTATTTATATGGAATAAGATTTATATAACGACCTGTAATGAAAAGCTGCAGCTCTGAGCATCGATGACGTCAAAGTCAGAGGGAGATTTACATTTGAATCGCCTCTGATTTTGTTTCGCACAGGTCGTTAAATAAATCTTATTCCATATAAATAGAGCAGAAAAACGTGGTCCTTATCTTAATACATTTTTTCTTTAAAGTATCTAAACAAATCTGAACAATCAAAATATTTTTTTATATTCGTATATCTTTCCATTTCCTTGAATGCGTCACAACACAACTGCGTAGCTTAACGCTTGTAGTTTAATGCTTCAAAAGTGATAAATAAATATAAAAACGGTATTTCCTTGTATAGAATAAATACAAAGATTGGAACTTTACATAATATAAAAAGAACACCACCGTAAAAAAATATTTTATACTTTATTTCGTACTGCGCATGCTTGCTATTGGACTTCCGGACGAATCGTATTTCCGGGACGAATAGTATGGTCACACTGCATTTTGAACCAGTTGAACGTTTTTTATAGAGCTTTCAGGACGTGCTGTAAACAGGGAGTTACAGTCGTCTAATCTTGCTGTAACAGCTGCAAGAATGTTTTTCAGCATGAACTTTAGGAATGATTTTTTTTTCTCTTTTTGAGTATGTTTTATGGACCTTTATTTAACCAGGTTAAAAAATAATAATAGAGTGAAATTTCTTTTTCAAAGACAATCTACTGCAGCATGCAGTCTTAAAACACTTACACATTTGCTCCGAAATAAAAATAAAAACCTACATTTAAAGCAGAACTACGTATCTTCAGCGTGAGAGCTCCCCCTGCAGCTCTCTTGTGAAAAAACACTGCCAGCAAATAAATGTACGGTAAAAGCTTTTTTTCCCCCCTTCCTTTTTATTGAAATAAAGAAGTACAATCACATACAAAAACATTTCACATTGCCAGATATAAAAAAGAGAGCCAAGGTTTCTCTGGAGAATTGTCTTTGGGTCGCCGATGGTAATGTTGCAAGGAGGCCTTCAAACGCCCGAGAATACATTTGCCACCACCACATAGACTTAGAAAAATGTTTAATAAGATAAAAATGTTACTTAGTTCTACTTTAAAAGCTCAGACAATGTTACGATTCTCGCTCCATGTTTTTAAAAATAGAGCGAAAACCCCATAAAGAAACATAAAGAAACCAGATCACAAGTTTCAGTTCAGACTGAAAAGTATGCTTGCTGACTGGATGGACAACATCTAGTTACTTGCGTCCATGTGACAAAACCATGGCTTTGGTTTTGTCTGACTTTAACATTAACTTCAGTGGCTGCAGCCGAGAAGGAGAAAGGAGACTGCCCAGCCAGCAGTGGAGGAGCCATGGGACACACAGGATCCGACGTGGACCAGACGTGTGTGAGCGGTCGTGACCTATGTTTCTAGTGTGAGCCACACAGGAGAGATTGAGCAGGGCCGAGCCACGAGCGTGGCCCCGGAGGTGGCCCTGGAGGTGGCCCCAGAGGTGGACTGGTGGAGTGGCTGCACAAATTCACCTCTGCTACGGCTGAAAGAGAATCTGTCCCGCTGCTCGCTAAGAGCATTCTCGTCACTTTCTGCTTTGTTTTTTAACATCAAACAAGGTTTAGCGAGTCAGCGAGGTCAAGTTTAGGTGAAAACAACACAACGCTTTCTGTGGTGCTTTCAACATAAAAGGTTCAGCGTTTACCATCTGCAGAAAGGGCCTTATTGTGAAAAGGTTGGACAGAGAGAAAAAAAAAAACTGTACACATACAAGACAGAGCCAAAAAGAGAGACTGAGGGCTCAAACGATAATAAAAATGGATGCGTATTACATCATAGTTGCAGTTTTCGCGGAGAATCAATCCTGATGACTCAAAGCAGCTGTGACCGTTTTGTGTTTTTCTAAATCCAGACTGAAAATTAGACAGAATTTCATTAGAGTCTAAAAAAATCTTTCAATTGGATGCTGACCAACTTCTCAAGGATTTTGTCTGAGACACATAGTTTAGAAATAAACTTAAAATAGGCCTTCCCCTAAAACTTGGTTCTCAAAAGTTTGGTTCTCAAACTTTTTCAGTCACGACCCCCAAAACAACAAGAGTTCACATTCGCGACCCCCAAACACAAAAAAAAGGCGACACGCAAAGTGATAAATTAGCCTTATATCTAATGTTTGATTTTATTTTGAGACCCCTAGTTTAAGAACCACTGCCCTAAAGGGTTTATTGATCAGTCGGATTCCCTTTCCTTCTAGTTTTGACAACTCTAAGCTGATAATAAACAATCTTTCCAAAATATTTTGCCGTTGTAATTAATCACCTTCTCGTCTTGGGTTTTTCTTTCCAAACTCATCCACTATTACCACTTGGAGTGCAAGCTTACCAAGGTGACAGAAGCACAGGTGCTAATTAAACTGCAACATCCAACAAAGCAGAGCACACTTCAAAGGTGGGGAGGGAGAGCCGAAGCATTACAAAAAGAAGAGAAGATGAAAGTAAGTGAGAGAAAGAGGTGTACACCGGAAATAGGATTGGGAGAATGGGGAGCAAACATGATGCGATGGATCTTCAAAGACAACAAGAGGCTTTGGAATGGAACCTCGAAACACTGCATTAAACAGAGGAGCATTCATCTTCTCTGGCTGAAGAACCTCTCTGCCTTGTTTACTGAAAAAAAGGAAATAGTTACCCTAAATAAATGTATTATGTCGATTTTTAAATTTAAAGTTGCACTGTGTAACCTTTCTGGTGAAGGGTTAGCCACCTGCTTGTCCCATGGACATGTTATTGCTTTGCCAGGAATGTGTCCACAGTATGGCGTTAAAGCTGTGTGGATGACTAGAAGAAAAGCATGTGGCACAAGAGGCCAATTTACAGATCAGATCTGATGAGGCGACTCACAGTAAGAATGCTTGTTTTTCAAAATATTTATCTTTCCTGCTCTACTGTCCTGTTCAATAAAACCTACGGGTTTTATGTAATTACATATTTTGCAATTACAAAATTATGTAATTGCATTGTATAATTTATTCATTTAAATCAGGGACTGCATATTTGACTAGTGATTTAGCGATTGAATGCCTTGAGTCATTTGGAGGAAAGTGCTTGGAAGATCATGTGGTGTAAAATTCAATTTGAGAATACACTGACCAATTCGAAGAAACAAGTACCAAAGTTGTGTATACTTCATGTGAACAACATTTTGATTCCTTTTGGCAATCGAATTATCATCATTTAAAGTTGAAGGACCTCTCGCTTAGCATTTCCTGTTGTTTCCTGCTGTATTTTGCCCATTTGTCAGAGTCCAGGGCCGTGACCTGTCAGGCTGGGTGAATTGATATGTGCAGTTTTGCCATAGGACTCCTCTCTCCACTGCTGTCTCAGTGTGTTTGGCCTGATGCTGACTCCTATCGTCCTCTTGCACTCTTTCACACTCTCCTCACTTCTTCTGTCCTTATTTGAACTGCTGCTCCAAGCCTAAAACAATAGCATTGCCTCATTATAATTCATAAAGTTGTTTGTCGCATATTAGTGATTCTCTTCTCGTTTGACCTACTGTGCGACCTGAGCCATGCATTCCACTTGGGTAATAGGTTTGGACTCTTGCCATTTCAATATACAGCAGGACAGTATGCTTTAGTTTTGTTCGTTGTTTATGTTTCCTTTCTAGATAGGTCAAACTGCTTTTAGCTTATTGAATAAATATATAATGAAGATATGCAAATACTTTCTTTGGAAAATGTAATATACTATAGGATGATCTGTAAATAATTCAAGTAACCCTAGTGTTGTAAAGAGAGGCCACAGACTCTGGATGTCTAATGCAGAAGAACTTTATTTATACCATTATACTATCAGCACAAGACACATGAACACTCAACACATTATGATTGTATCTTTCATTCAAGTCTGGCCATGCTTCAGTTGTAGAAGGTAACTCTTATGACGCAGGTCACAGCAGTTGGCAAAAAAATGTCAACACCTATCTGGAGGTGTCCCGGGTAGAGCAGTGCATAGAAAATTGTCCACAGGTTATAGTGCAGATGTATGTTGTCAATGAAAAAGTAATAAAACGAGTCAAGTTCTACTTTTTCTAATAGCAACAGCTGTAAAATCATTTCTTTCTCTATGTAGAAAAACATAAAGCCCCTATTATATATTATACTGTATGTTTTTGACCTTGTAATGTACTGTATGAATGCTTTTACCTTGTGACCTGATTTCTAAAGAGCGGTTACAAATATTTCTAGGAACAATTTGAATACATCAAATACGCCAGTGCAGCATTATATGAAATTAGCAAATAACCTCTAAAATAGACTCTGACACTTGGGAGCTATACATTCTTGGCTCACGTTGTAAAGCAGACACATTTTTCTGATGCTGATCCCCGGGCTGATCTACTGCTGTACCGGGCTAATTACATCCATATAAGATAGTGAGAGTAATTATACGTACGGTAATGCTCCACTGCAGGTTCACCATCAATACATCGTCAAACAACCTCTTAGCCTCAAATTGATTACACTCAGGGCCTATAGTTACTTCCTCTATCACCCACTATGCACTCTTTCACTTCAATGCGTCTGATGCTCTGATAGTTTTCAAAAAGCTGTATGGTTTTGTCCTCTATCGTTTGTTGTGTAATGTATTTAACAGGACAACGTACAGTTACATAAAACCTGAAGGCAAAGATGAATGTACCAGATTATTGCTATGAACACTAATTTCCACCTGCAGTCTTTAAATAAGAAGGAGGGAAAGTGCATAATTTACAGTGCAACAATACTCATACATTCACTCACACATCCCTATCACACATTATATATTATAGTACAAATATAGCAGTAGCCGCTTTGTGTTGAAACTGCAGCATTATCTATTAGATAGGTAGTTTCATAATGAACTAAAAACACTATTTTGTCATTTTGTACTTAAACAGTTTCTTCAGGATGATAATCTAGGCTGTATTCACACCAGAAAAGTGGGATAGACCACTTGGTTGATCCGGATTGGACTTTTTTTGTTAGTTTGTTTGTTAGTTTTGACCCTATTCATACTGCACTTTTCGCAAATGAACTATATAAGGTAAACAAATGCACGTGTATGACAATCAGCGCACACACTGGACAGAACTGATGGGGGCGGAGCAAATCAATATATGCCTTCAATATATGGTTTTGATAAATGTGAAAAGCAAAATTGTAAACAGTAGCAGCCTATTATTTTTATATTTATTAAAGACAAATAGTTTGAAAGCAGCCAATGCACCCATTCAGTTTGTGTGTGTGGTGAAAGTGATGAACACAATGAGTGTTGTGATGAAGAAGGACATGCGGGTCCAAACCCAGACCGAGCCCAGACCAGCAGCGGTGGCTGAGGGTCAGACCCAGCACAAAACAGCTCGAGGAGGAGCAGCAGGTGCCTGCAACTGTGCACGGAAAACCACGGACCAGGAGCGCTTGAGCATCAGCAGAAACCAGGAATGCATGAGGAACACGCGGTGTGCATAAATGGCGTAATCCTTGGTCCAGAGGCACGGCCTGATCCACCTGTACGATCAGGCTGCTCCTCTGCAGCTTGGCGACTGCTCTAACTCAGACAGGGTAGACATACAGACATTGCAATGCGCTCATGGTAGTTGTGGAGCGCTTCATTCTGGAGGAGCCTCTCAGATGGACACATGGACTAAACATCGATCAGCATCAGAACCTGGCGGGGTGCTTATAGGAGTTTGGTTTGTGTGTCCTCTTCCTGCTCCCGTTCCATAACGGTAAGAAATATAACAATAAGGCATTCACAATAGGCGCTCGTGTGTTAAAAAATGACTGTATGTGCTGTTATTATGCATTACGCAGCCTTTACGCTATGGGCCCAAAAGCGCTATGTTTGATGGGAAAAGGCAAGCGCCAGAACAGATTAAAATGCAGGTGATGCGGCCCATGCAGCCGTGGGCCCCTCTGTCTGCACAGACTCATTCCATGTCCCAGTGCAAGCCCATATTCAGCGCATTCAGCGACCCACACCAGAGTCCATTTGAAATTGGACCGAACAGGTCTCGGTCCGATTGTTTGGTCCGGATTAGAGTTCGCTTTTCTGTATTCACACCTGAAAAAAGTCTGGACTTCCTGGGGAAACGAACTCTGGTCCGTTTTAATCGAACCAAATAAGGTAGGTGTGAATGCAAAAGGTAACATTATAGCCTTAAATAATAAAAAACAAGTAAATTAACTAATACCGTCACATTTTCCTTTTCCTTATCATACTAGCAATCACATCCTACTAAAATAATAATAATAACCCAAAGACGTTTGACATTACATTATTTATTCACTCCAAGTTGATGGTGTTGAGCTACTATTGTAGCCACAGCTGCCCTGAGGCAGACTGACAGAAGCAAGGCTGCCAATCTGCACCATTGAGCCCTCCGATCACCACCAATCATTCACGCACACACCGCTTTCTTACTTGGCAATGTGGGTGGAGTGTCTTACCTAAGGACAGAAGGACATTCCCTCCAGTCGCCCCACTGTGGCACCATCCAAGTCCTAATCAGGCATCGGCCTGCTTAGCTTCCGAGATCACAGGATCGGGCTTTGGCTAGCAAGTATGGCCAATCTCCCTTTTGTCAAGCTCTAGTTACATTCAGTTATCTAAACATTGCACATCTGCCTTGTGTAACTGACCTTCTGTAGTTCTACCAGCTTTTCTGTATTTAACAAAATCATTTCATTGGCCCGAGCCAGTAAACTGGCGAGGGACATTGTGTTTCGTCCGTTTATTGCTTATTCTTATTTTTGTCGTTTTCATACTCTTCGCGGCCCTTTTTGACCCAGTAAACATGCACGAAAAGTCTTCAATGGGGGTATAGTCGCGATCGGCCCGGAAAAAAATTTCGTATTTCGTGCGTCTCGAGAGCGTCCGACCCGAACCGAACGAGCAGCACCGGCCCGAATCGGACCTATGGGAAATGGGATGAGCAAATTTTGCCCGACGCGCACGAAACTCGGAGCAGTGATAGAGAACAGTGACCCGAGCAAAACATGACATTGGGCGCGTTCCCTCGACCAAAGCGCCGCAGCGCCATATTGGACCCGAAGTCGCCACGCCAGTTTGACTTTTTTTGAGCTCCGATGAGTCCTAGGGTTTTGGTCCGACATGGGTCTGGCATACACGTAGTCGATCTACACGGATTGAAATTCAATAGTTATCCGCCTTTTTTACGATATCTCAAATGGTTTCGCCGCGGCTCGCCATCGAAGAACGCCGCTTTCCTGTTTTCTGATCACATGTCACGGCTACACGCTTGGACTGAGAGAGCTGTAATTTCAGTCACGAGTGCGTAATTATGATCTGAATGTAATGCATTACTAAAAATACAATAAAAGTACTCGCTAGCGCCCCCTACCTATTAAGTGAAAAGTCAACATTGTCCGATTTTGACCAAACTTGGGGAATATGTCCAGTGCAGGGCGCCATGAAAAAAACTGAATTAGTGATATGGTGCATTTATCACCGTTGGCCACCAGGGGCGCAAAGAGTAATCACGAAATTGTTTAAATAGCTCCTGCACGCACACGCATTCTCCAATCGACATGAAATTTGAAACACACGTAAACGTCAAGCAGCTGAATCCATTTATGTGCGCACAATAACAATCAACCCTACGGCGCCATCTGTAGGAGCGCACTAAATTACAATAGGGAGAAAAACAATTACTTTGACTTTTATTAGTGAAAATTTGCACACCATTCCTAGACGGCCTCCTGATCAGAAAAGCCAATGAGACCCATGGCCTATTTTTCACACTTTTGCCTCTAGGGCCCTCCAGAGCTCCCATGCATTCTCTATGGCAGTCTGACTGTCTTCACACAAAGATGCAGCAAAAAGCCACTAAACAGTGAGTAACAGCCAGCAAACTTAATACAGTGACTCCTTTTAAGGAACATGAATGTCCCATAACACCATTTTACATGCAGCTCAAATACAGCCTCTACAGCGCCACCTGTTGGGTGAGGCCTATGGAAAGGGAGATGCATTTAGTTTGGAGGAGGCCTATGAAATTTACCACAGTGATAGTACACATAAAGACGACCCTAAAACATAATTGGTGCACAGTGATCAGACAAACGACAAGGCGGCCATATTCATTTTATTTTTAGACGCCACTTTAAGTTTTTTTTTTCCATTGCAAAAGGGTCCTAGGTTTTTGGGCCTAAATCAGTCTAACATACACGTTCCTGATCAGGACGCATTGAAATTCAATAAAAAACCAATTTTTGGAGATATCTCTTAGGGTTTGCGCGTGACTTCCTGTCAAATGTCGCCATCATTTCCTGTTTTTGTGCTTATCCCTCAGAGGCACTTGGACTGTGCCTACAGAGCCCAAATTGCCACCAATGATGGAGAATTGAATATTACACAAAATAAACCAGGGAGCACAGGACCACTAATAACTATAGCGCCCCCTACAGTTCACTTAAAAGTGTCCAGATTGTCCGATTGACACCAAATCTTGGGACATGATTCTTTGCTATATAAGATGCAAAAAAGTCAATGAGACCCATGGCCTATTTTTCACACTTTTGCCTCTAGGGCCCTCCAGAGCTCCTATTCATTCTCTATGGGGGTCTGGCTCTCATCACACAAAGATGCAGCAAAAACCCACTAAGCAGTGAGGAATAGCCACCAAACTTAATACAGTGACTCCTGTTAAGGAAAATCAATGCCCCATAAAACCATTTTTCATGCAAGTCATATACAGCCTCTACAGCGCCACCTGTTGTGTCAGGCCTATGGAAAGGGAGATGCATTTAGTTTGGAGGAAGCCTATGAAATTTGGCACGGTGATAGTACACATAAAGACGAGCCTAAAACATTATTTGTGCGCCGTGATCAGACAAACGACAAGGAGGCCATATTGATTTTAATTTTAGACGCCACTTTAAGTTTTTTTTTTCCATTGCAAAAGGGTCTTAGGTTTTTGGGCCTACATCACTCTAACATACACGTTCCTGATCAGGACGCATTGAAATTCAATAAAAAACCAATTTTTGGAGATATCTCTTAGGGTTTGCGCGTGACTTCCTGTCAAATATCGCCATCATTTCCTGTTTTTGTGCTTATCCCTCAGAGGCACTTGGACTGTGCCTACAGAGCCCAAATTGCCACCAATGATGGAGAATTGAATATTACACAAAATAGACCAGGGAGCACAGGACCACTAATAACTATAGCGCCCCCTACAGTTCACTTAAAAGTGTCCAGATTGTCCGATTGACACAAAATCTTGGGACATGATTCTTTGCTATATAAGATGCAAAAAAGTCAATGAGACCCATGGCCTATTTTTCACACTTTTGCCTCTAGGGCCCTCCAGAGCTCCCATGCATTCTCTATGGGAGTCAGACTGTCTTCACACTAAGAGGCAGCAAAAACCCACTAAGCAGTGAGTAACAGGCACCAAACTTAATACAATGTCTACATATAAGAGACATTAATGGTTCATAACCATATTTTTCATGCAAGTCAAATACAGCCTCTACAGCGCCACTTGTTATGTCAGGCCTATGGAAAGGGAGATGCATTTAGTTTGGAGGAGGCCTATGAAATTTGGCACGGTGATAGTACACATAAAGACGACCCTAAAACATTATTTGTGCGCCGTGATCAGACAAACAGCAAGGCGGCCATATTGATTTTAATTTTAGACGCCACTTTAAGTTTTTTTTTTCCATTGCAAAAGGGTCCTAGGTTTTTGGGCTAAGATCAGTCTTACATACACGCTCCTGATCAGGACGCATTGAAATTTTATAATAAACCACATTTTTGGCCTGTCTCATTCGGTTTAGTCATGACTTCCTGTCAGAATTCGCCTTCACTTCCTGTATCTTAAACTTATTCTCCAAGCCACAGGCATTGCCGTACAGAGCACAAACTGTAACCACAGATGTGGAATCAAAGATTAAACAGAACAGACTCAGGAGCACATGAGCACTTTTCACTATAGCGCCCCTGCTGGTCATGTAAAAGTACCAAAATTATCGGATTTCCACGAAATCTTGGAATCTGATTTTAAGTTTCAAAAGCTGCAAATAAGTCAATTACATCGATGTCCTATTTTGGATTGTTTGGCCTGGGGGGGCACGCATATTCCCCATGCATTTCCTATGAGACATGTCATAAGTCTATAGAGAGGCCAAAATTATTTCGAGCAAAGTCAGTGAAACTTGGCAGACGCATTATTTAGAGCATTCCGATCGAAAAAGTCAATTACATCGAAGCCGTGTTTTGAGCGGTTTCGTCACTTCTGGAGAGCAGCGCCCGCCAATGCACTTCTATAGGGACGCCACCCGGCGTGAGCGGGGGAAGGGGAGGTCACGGGGGCCCGAGTGACGCTCAGAGGAGGAGGACGGTGCACCGGGGCGGTTTTGGACCGTCCGAGGCCGCGTGGGAAGGCGGTCGCGCGCGGGGCGAGGGCCACCATCGCCGCTTCGCGGCTTTAATATTCACTTTTTTTTTCTTTTTGGAACATGTTAAATTATATCTGGAAAAACAAGCCAATATTTTGACACCGGTTCTGACCAAAGGTTGAATTTTCAATAAACCAGAATCTGAATGAACATTTAAAAAATCCGATGACATTTTGCTGGCCTAGATTGGTGTTTTTGTTGCATGTAGTGGGTGGTAGTGAAGTGCTGAAAAGTGCTGACTCCTTTCTGTGAAAACAGCTATGCTCTTCAAGGATGGAGGACTGACCCCTGGCCCTGACGTGAGCACAAATCACTTAATGAAATGTCCAGTGAATGACAGCTGAAAGTAACCCGGTGATTCTGTGTCTTCTACTGCTTTTCCCTCCGTGTTTGACAGCGCTTTGACAGGGCTTCACTAACCTGACGGGCCAATTAGATCCTCATTTGCATATTGCCTTTGCTCCATTTGCCTTGTTCACATGGGCAGAAAATAGGATGATCTGCCTTTTGGACCTGTGCACCACATCAGCAGCATATGAGCTATAACTTTTTGCCGTCATTGTCCTTGACCTCTCACTAATAATGCGTCCAGAGCAAGGTAATGATGATGGCTACACATATACTGTATATATTATATACTGACAGTCATCACAATGGAATCTCTCAAAACACAGGACAGATGGAAATAAGATAATAATGTGGCTGACTTATAGATCTGCCACCCATAATTCTGCCATGACCTCGTCTGTATAGTATATAAGATATGGATACTGAAATAAACATGAGGTTCAAATCCACAATGGAATGGCTAGACATTTCACTTTCTATTTGCGGTTTCAGATAAAGTGTATATATTGACCACATTTCCAAATTCCTCCCACTAAACTGTTGTTTTTTGAAATTGTATTTGCAGACACTGTCCAGACACCTGTGGTACAGCAGCCTCTGCATTTTAACAACGTCTGAAAAGGCTGTAATGAAAAACCACACTCCTCTGCTTGCTCCACTTTCTCTGTTTACCACCGGTCTAAATTTTGTACCGCTGCAGACTAAATTAGATTGCATCCTTGTTGTGCAGCCTAATGAGATGTCTCGAACTCACCGGTTCCCTGCAACCTTAAGGCAGAGCGTGTTGAGCTGGACTGGGGTCTCGTGGGTCAATTATGGCGGCGTAATGATTGTAACTGGCTAATTTTCAGCCCATTACCCTATTTCATGTCTCATGCAGCAGGTTGTAATTCAGTAGAAAGTGAGTAATGGAGCTGGTGGCTTTGGGTGATAGATGGTGTCCATGACTGAGAAAGAGCGGCTTTGTCATTAATAGTCTTTAAGAATGAGCTGTCATCAGGCCAGATCTGCACCAGGACACTGTAGAGGTCTGTTTTGTGTAAGAGGAATACATGCAGGCGTTTGATGAACAAAGACACAACAATCATATAGAAATGTTCGTTTGGCTTAATGCACTGTTTTGTTGTAGCAGAAAGCATTGACATCCGCCTTTTATATAGCATTAGCCTGTCAGTTGGATCGTTATCCAATTTATAATATTATGTGTTCTTCCTTGGACCAATTTTTCACAAATACTCACCACCCCATCTCAGGAACACAGTCAGAGCTGTGATTTCTGAGAGCTCTGCTGATGTTTAGTTATTTGTCACTTGTTGCCCTGCACTTGCTGGTCTCTTCACATTTCAGTGGTAGTAATTTTATTAATGTTTGGCAATAATTGGCACTAGGATGTTAAAGTCAGTCATGAAAGAAGACATGAAGTTAGTTGGACTGCAAGAGGAGGCTGGTGACCCATTAGGAAAAATCTGTAAATGAAAGATGCTATTGGCCAGCCTCATGAATTTATATTTCTACATTCATGTCTTTATCGGCATGGACATGCTAACATCATGGAACCTGCACTTACACGCTCTTGTGAGTGCTGGGTTTTTTGATCTGCTCATCCAGAAGACTTCCTCAAATATTATTTGTCTGAGACTTTCTTCCAATGTGGCTTTTCATCTCACCTGCAGAGAGCCATCTTGGACAAAAAATAAAGTGCCAGAACATTTGAAAGGCAATTTTGAATGAGTGACAGTGTAATGGATGGGGACAGAACAGGCCATCAGTCAAGAGTTGAACTGCGCTAAGTCCCACTCCAGGCTCCCGTGTAGTTAGAGCCTGTGTCACTTCACTGTGTGAATGACTGCTCTCTGCTCCAGGCTCAGCTCTGCACCAGGAAATGACTTTCACAATACACACCTATTCAATGTCAGCTAAATATTTTGAACATCATGTCACCTCAAACTGGTGGAGAACAGTTTCTTCAAACAGGATTCCTCCTGTAGAAAAAAGGAAAAGGGCATCATCAGGCTGACCTATCTATCTATCTATCTATCTATCTATCTATCTATCTATCTATCTATCTATCTATCTATCTATCTATCTATCTATCTATCTATCTATCTATCTATCTATCTATCTATCTATCTATCTATCTATCTATCTATCTATCTATCTATCTATCTATCTATCTATCTATCTATCTGTCTATCTGTCTATCTATCTATCTACATGTTTATTTCCTTTGTGTGTAGTGGAACAGTAGAACTATAATTAAACCTGGAAAATGAACTCAAAATGGCGCCCTATATGGCGTGTGCTCATTGACACATGAAGCCAAAAAAGTCTTTTACTTCTGCATTACTTCCTGATATGGAGGCTGCCATCTTTGCCTTGGGATGTGACGACAATCCCCATGATGCTTTGAGTGATCACGCAGCTTGCAAGTTTTTGTGTTAACATTAGCTTGTGTGATTGTAATCGTATTCTTCATATTAGATCACACGTGAAAGCGTCTCAAATGAAATAAAATACAGCTTACATCGCTAGTCTAGCCATGTCCACGTGCTTCTGTTTATAAAAAATTGACATAGTTTCACACAAAACTCCAAAAATGGGCTGGACAAAATGATTCAATCCCTTTCAAAATAAATAGTGTATAAATATGTGTCTAAAACTTGGTTTCAAGCATATGATGCTCGTTTTAAAAAAAAATAGAAGAATCACATCTGAAACCAGTTAAAAAGGTGAGAAGCGACCTCAGTCTTTGCATTGTCTGTCTGTTTGTGCCATATTAAGCATGGAGAACAGAAAGAGGAGACGAGAACGGTGTCTTGACTGTGTGCAAGGCATGCTATTTGAGGATTATCAAAGGACTTTGGGTCGAAATGTAGGGCCCAGTGTCAGAAAGTGAGTTTGTGTCATGAGTCTTCCAGCAGCAAATGTACTTCAAAAACCCAGAAACGGATGGCAACAAAGCACTGGAGAGTTCTGAAGTGGCCAGCAATGAGTCCAGATCTCTCAGAATCCCATTGAACACCTGTGGAAAGAGCTTAAAATTGCTGTTGGGAAAAGGCGCCCTTAAAATAGGAGATACCTGAAACAGTTTGCACAGGAAAAGTGGTCCAAAATTCCGCTTGAGAGGTGTAAGAAGGTTATTGATGGTTATAGTTATTTTTTCAAAAGTTTTGTGTGAAATGATGTCAAATTTTCTTTTTTTTTTTTTTTTTTTTTTGTGTTGTTCCAATACATAAAAAGGAAATAAACATGTGTATCTCAAAAAATGTAAAATTGCAATAATTTCCAGGGAGAAATATTTCCAAAATACAAAAAAATTCAGGGGTACTAACACTAGTTCCGTGTTCCTGATTGGTGGTGGCCAAAGGACTGAGCTGTGAACTATATGAGCACTGTATTTTATTCTGTCCACTCTTTGACATCATTATTATTCTTCCGTTGCACTTGTGTGCCCCCTGAGCAGCTCTTTGAATGTGCTAATTGTTGACGAGAGACTGAGGGAGGGAAATAACACCTTTATATGTGTCCCTCCTGTGCCGACTGCCCTTCACAGACCTTCCATTGACCTTTCTGTAACATTTAACACATTCACAATAAAGAGATGTGCTGATGAGGTTAGCACTCTTTGTGCCACTGTAGAAGTCCAAGACAAAGCCCGTCTATTCTTATTAGTCACCCTTATGTTATATACACCATGAAAACAAGCCCTTATGGCACCATTAAGTCAAATATACACAGTATTAATACTGCTGGCCTGCTTAACCGGCCCTGACTCCCCACGGATGTTTTAATACGCGCCTGTGTTCAGCCCTGCCATATTGTTGAGCGGGCATACACATGACAAAAGCAGGTACGACAGCTTTGTGTTTGCCAGGCTAAATCCATTGAAACACACACAAGCTGGCTGCAATCATCCATTTTCACAGAGATTTTTTCTAGCCAATCTGTGTAAATGGATAATGGCGCTCCCTCAAAAAACAAAAAAGACAACTTCACATTTTGTCAGCTTACAAATGATCAAACATGACTGCGACTCGTGCGTGAGCTATTGCCTGCCTCCCGTTATGACAAACATAAGTAGCATGCGGAGATCAATGAGAGATGACAGATTAGGTTGTCTTCACCTCCACAGCGAATCAAAAATCACCGCTCATTACCGCTTCTCGAGATGTTTTTGGTGAATTTCTTGTGAACCCTCTTGCCCATCTGGCTGACACTTTAAGCTATGTCAATTTAATAGGAACATTAGCATGCAAACATCTCTTCAGGGCCTCTGAAAGGCCACCCGTGAGACTTGTGTTTTTAGCTCATGCTAAAGCTAACATCTATAATGTATAATAGATAGATAGATAGATGCTTTATTGATCACCGAGTGGGAAATTAAAATGCCATGGAGTTACATACACGCATGTACACAACACATGGACAAAAATGGAACAAAAATTGACAACATTATGGACTCTGCTACAGACCCATGTTGTGTTAGTGATCAATAAAAGAGAATAAATAACAACACAATTTTATACAAAGTGTTTGTTATAAAAATGCACAGCTGCCGGTATGAAAGCGTTTCTGAGGTGTTCAGTAGAACACCGGGGCATCACCAGTCGCCCACTAAAGGAGCCTTTAAGTTCATTTAAAATGCTCCAAAGAGGATGGTCTGAAAGAGAGAGAGAACAGTTTGGAGTTTGGTCCTCATTCTTTTGTCCATAACAATGTCCACTGCATCCAAACCCCGACCCACCACTGAACCTGCCTTTTAATCAGCTTGTTCATTCGATTTACAGTACAGCATAAAACAGCACACTAGCCACAATGCCCTGGTAAAACACATGTAAAACACAAGAGCCTCCTGCTCACATCAAAGGAAGTTTCCTCAAAAAGAACTGTCTTGTCTGAGTCTTTTTGAAAACTGCATCGCTGTTCCTCTTCCAGCTCAGATTACTGTCAAGATGTTATAAGGTACTTATAAGACTCAACAATTTCAATCAACTGCCCTTTGATAACAAGTGGTAAAATGGCTGTTTTTTCTTTATGAAATCAATCAGTGTTTTACCCACGTTGAGCTGTAAAAAGTGGGACTCACACCAGCTAACAAAGGAGCTCATTTCATTACTATAAGCCAGGTCATTACCATGAGAGATGAGGCCCAGAAGGGCAGTGTCATCTGAAAATGTTTGCATATGACAAGAATTAAAACTGCGCCTATAGTCAGCTGTATACAGGGTAAATAAAAATAGAGATATACAGTGTCCTGAGGCGCTCCAGTATTTGTCAAGATTATTTCAAAGCATCTGTCACCAAGTCTTACAAACTGAGGATGATTTAAAAGATAATCTAAAACCCATGCAACTGTGGTATTGTGCAGCTCAAAACTCATTAATTTATTTGTTGAGATATGTGGTTGTGATGTATTAAAAGAACTTGAAAAATCAAAAAACATAACACGGACAGAGCTGCCATTTTTTCCCCTCGATTTTTTCCTTTTTTCCTGAATTGTGTAGAGCATGCAAAGTAAAGCATAATCTACACTCACACCATTTCTGAAAGCAAATTGTAGTGGGTCCTGAAATGGTGCTACTTGTTAGAACCACTCTTTTAAAGTATTTCATAATGTGTGATGTAGGTCTAAGATTAGACAAAGTGCCGCTCACATTTGACTTCTTAGGTATGGGTACTAAATAAGAAGTTTCCCACATAGATGGAATTTTGGCCCTTGATAGGGAGAGAGTGAAGATAAAATGTAAGCTAGACGAAAGCTGCTCTGCACAGACTTTGACGGTGCGCGCATGAACTCCATCTGGGCCTGCTGATTTGTTAGGCTTCAAGTGCTGAAGCTGCTGTTGGACATCACTGACACTGAAACAAATTTCTGCAAAATCAAACTCATCAAATTGAGCAAAGTAATGATCAATTTCATTCACTTTAATCTCTGTGTTTGGTAAAATGGATTTACCAGATCCATACCCAGTAATAGGGTCCATATTGTCCCAAAAACACTTATTGCTGCTGTCATTCATGGAGCTCTCAAATCTGCCCTTGTGCCTTAACTTACTCTGTTTCATTACTGTTTTGAGCTCTTTTTGTGCACTGTAAAAAATTGCTAACTTCTTCTTGTTTATTGCAGCTTTGAGCTCCCTGGTCACCCACGGTTTGTTATTAGCAAAATACTAAAATAACGTTCACTTGCTTTTAAGGTCCAGTCCGTGCACTCAAAACATCCTTTAAGCGCCTCAAACGCCTCCTCCGACCACACGCGCACAGCCTCATGAGCAACTGGCTGTCTTTGCTCTACAGGTGTATATTTGGATTTTAGTAACATGAGGTTGTGATCCGATTGTCCGAGTGGGGGAGGGCAGAAGAAACAAAACTGTCTTTTATGTTCGTGTAAAACATCAATTGCCTTTTTCCTCCTCTTAGGAGATTTAACCAATTGTCTAAAAGAACGTTGAAGAAAGAGAACAATGGTTGAAATCCCCCTTGATAATAAACAGTAGATCCGCTGAGGAGCGCTGCAACTCGTGCGTAACTTTGGAGACTCTGTAGCCAACTTTTGATGTACACTGGTAACATGAGAGACAACATGAGAGATTTCCCTGGGAAGGTTGTAAGGACGGCAACTTACCACCAGCAGCTCGATGTTCCCCTCTCTTTTACCGTGATGTGATTAGGGTGGCACCAGCGTTCGTTGACGTAGGCGCACACTCCCCCACCTTGCTTTTTAGCTGTTTGGCTTAGATCTCTATCCATCCTGTATAATGTAAATCCATTAAACTTAGACTCCGCTATCTTCTCCGTCAGACACGTTTCCGAAAAGCAAAGCAGACCGCTCCGCAAACGGTACAAACGAATACACTCGGATAGTTCATCTACTTTATTAGAAAGCGAGCGTACATTTCCCATGATCACAGAAGGGAGTACAGGCTTATACCCTCGTCTTTAATTCCCCCTTTACAGCCTTGTTTCCTGGTTTTATGTCGCACAGCTCAGGGTCCAGGTCAGGCTTGCTACTGGTGTATGGTCGTAGTTTCAACAGCTCCTTCCAAGAACAGGTGAGGACAGGTAGGCCATTGACTCGCAGTGTACGAGTAGGATGCCAGGCGACCATTACGCACAGCCATAAAAGGCACAGCAAGATATATATTTCTAGTTTGACCATGGCTGAGTTTGTAGCATGTTGACTTGCTTACAATTGGGCTTAGCTGAATCCATAAACGTATTTCTAAAAGCAATAAAACATTAAAACATAACTCGCTTCAGCCACACACGTCCACAGCCGTGTCGCCAGCACAGAGGGGGCGGCGATGGCTGTGTGTAATGTGAACTTTATGGTACAGACATTTGCTCAGAACAACTGGAGAAGTGGGTGAGTACTTACTTGACTCTAGTGTGCAGTTTTGCACCCATCTTTGCTTTTGCATCTATAAAAGTGACTGTCTCCGTGCTTTATACATTGTAAGTGAAACCTATATGACTAAGCTGGTTGGTTTGAGGTCTTAATAGTGATGAATGTCCTATATTCATTGTACAAACAGTTGATATATTTGACTCGAGTGACTGATGTTTTCTTACAGCTCACATCGTGTCCTCTTTTGTGGCAGAGCTCAAAAAGGTTGTACACAGAGCCAGTGACATTTCCCGCTCCGAGGCTTACGGAGACTCCCCGCTGCAGCTGGCACTTGGTGATTATCCCTGAACCGTGCCCACCTGCGGCCCGACACTGCAGGTTCAAAATCAGAGTACAAAGAGAAACATTGTATAGATTTTCTGCTGGATTTAAAGGAAAAGTGAGAAATGGCTTTCAAATCACTACAAAAGCCCGGGAGATCACTTCGTTGTTTTAGGGCAGCACTCTAGACATATTGGGTGAGAGTTTGTAGAAAAGATATGGTACTGAATGACTGAATGAATGTGAGAGAATACCTTTTTTGAGCTGGGCATTGTGCAGGGTGTTTTCCACTCAAGGGCTTTGAAAAGTAAGCATAAAATGTAATTTGTGTGATCATTTTTGATATTCAATTAATCAAAGCTTGGACCAGGACACATAAACCCTTTGCAACTCTAGTGGCTTTGTGCCAAAGGGCCACCTGGTCTCTAATTTCAAAATACCAACAGGATAGACTTACTATTATTCATTTACTATGATAATTTAATACTGTGCAGTTTTGTTTTGTTTTTTGTCATTTTTTTATTTCATAATACTCAGCTAATCACATTTTAATACACTACAATGGGTTGTATTGCTATTAAAGCCTCTACCCCACCTTTAAATCTCAATTAATCCTAATTAATATTAATAGTGTCATAAAACTGGCTTTGCTATATATAGAGCGCTGTAATTAATCCACAGTGTTGGCAACATTATATCTCTTTTCTCTTTTATGAAGCACATCCTAGTCCATATCTTTTTTTTCTCATGCATCCTGTTAAATTCAAAGAGGCATTTCCCTGTGAACCGTTGACCCTCTGAGACTGCAAGCTGTCAGCTGTGGAGGGAGGCGTATGACGGACGAATAAAGGAATACCCACAAGATAGACAGGAGGAGAAGAAAGAGTTAGTGAAGTGTGTCAAGGGCGAGCTCAGGCTTCAAGAAAAATGTCTGAAAAAATAACAAAAATCACATTTGATTAATAATGCAATATTGATGTCGCATGTTTCAATGTGTTAGCGCTGGAGTGTCTTAAATACCAGCGCTTTGTGTGGTGGGATGTTTGACGTTAAGAGCTGAATAATTGCTTACTGATGGGAAACTGCCGACGAACGGGAGGTGAAGGTGAGCCAAGGAAATGTTTAAGAAATGTGTGCTGATAATTTTACCTGCATTAGTTATCAGTCTATTTATCTCTGTATGGGCTCTGCCCCTGCAGCTGCTCCTGTCTGCTCCTCCGACCACTCAGACTGCAGACCCGCTGGTGCACTCAACACATTTTATGATAAAGTGGACCTGTTTTCACAGACCACAGACAAAACTTGTGGGGCATAGCTAAAGGCAATTAATGCAGGCTGTCGCAGAAGTGAAACTCAGGATTATAATTGGATGTAAGCACTATCCAAAAAACACACTGCTATAAATAGTTGAACCTAAATACTGTATAATAATACTCGATGGGGGATATAGTTACACAGTTTTTGTCTTGTTAATGGTGGCGCTTGTCTCTGTGGATGTTAATGCTTTGCTTAGAATTAAGATTGCACAAGTATTCGCAAAAGTGTCGATATCGCAATTTTAGCTGACGCAATAATCAATATTGCAAAAACAAAATATATTACAATAGAACGGAAAGGTTTCCACCATTGAAAGAATTGGTCAGTTTTGTCTCATTTTGTCAAATTTTTATTTTCGCTGAGTTTGACTAATGCATTAAGGCATGAACATATGCTAACTATAACAGAACTGATTATTGTGCCAAAAACTATATTCAAATCTTGCAATAAAATGGATATTGTAGCACTTAACAGCCACATTACATATTGCAATAATTTACAATATTCTGCAGCCACCTTACTTTGAATGTTCTACAGTACAGCTGCGCAGACAAGCTGGGTCAGATCTGTGGGATGCGAGCCCACTCACAGTAAGAATCCATGTTTTTCCGAGGTATTTTTGAGCAATAAAATCAGCTTTAATTGAAAAAATGCAAGGTAGATAAGTCATACTGTATGGAACATTCCATACAAATAAATAACATCTTTATGGATAAAATAAAATTTTTTTATTTTATTATTATTATTTGTTATTCCAGTGTTGCAACGTAGAGTTCAAGAACAGCAGTAAAGGACTTAAATCTAACTTGTAACGTAATGTGCATGTAGGGCAAGAATAACCTCCTATAGAGACAAGCAGGTGGCAGATCCTCCCGAAAAGAAAAAAAAGAAACTATGCACACGACGTGACAATGGTTTGATTTTTTTTTTTTTTTTTCTGAGCTGTGGTCGTACACCCACATGACAATTAAAGTTGGACAGCTTTAACGCCCACAAATCTTGAATAGTACTACCTTGTGTTAAATGCACCGCTAAAAAGACATTTTTCACATACAGGTACTACTGTGCTTACATGGGGAAGCTTTCTATTTTCATAAGTAGCCGTGCATTAGTACAAACAACTAAAGGACAATCCAAGTATTTGATAACCAAAAAACACAGCCTCTCACATCTGCAGCAGTTAAACTTTGTCTTAAATATTTATAAGACCAGAGACGAAATCACCCCACTGCAAACTATTGAGGACTGACCAAGAATTCATCTTTTTGTTTTTAATCGTACAATAAGTTGCAGTAAATTGTTCATGATGATTGTGAACATAGCTTCAGAATAACTTGTTTAGTTTCATTATTCCACACAGAATCCCTAAGTCATCCTGAACAGTTGAAAGTTTTCCTCTTAGGTATTTCAGTCACAAGTTGGGCTGCTCCCGGTTCAATTAACAGCCAACACTGACGGTCACAGTTCATCTGATGAATCCTAATCTCTAACTTCAGAGGATGCAATTAATACTAATTGCTGTGCAGACCACCAATGCCCTAAGCGGAATGAATGCTTATTGTCTGCGATATTGAATTCTACCAGATCGTACGGTGTGTTAGGCCAAGGTATCAGCGGTCTTTAGCGAATAGATAACTTGCGGTGTTTTTGTGTGCCTGTGTGCGAGCTCCAGCCCGGAGGTCAAGTGGATGGTGTGACAATCTCCCAAATGCAATTAGCACATGTTGTACTATCTAAACAGACCAGGGAGACCATGAGAAACACCAGTTTCTGGCTTCACTTTGACTGCAAAGGCATGGAACAGTCCATTTAAACAAGCTTTACACTTTCAAGTTGGATAACAAAACAATGGATAGAAATGGATAGCCACAATTAAAACCACAACAAAGACTCCAAGGATTCAACATTCAGTTAGTACTTGGATGGGAGACTGCTGGACCACCAGGGGGCGCTAAAGGGGGGAATGTTGCTGTGTCCTTGGGCAAGACACTTCACCCACGTTGGCCAGCTCACTTCTGTTTGCCCCAGGACAGCTATGACCACAGTAGTAGCTTATCACCATCAGTTGTGGGGTGAATGAATAATGCAACATGAAGTGTCGTTGAGTGTCCAGAAAACCGCTGTATAAGTATGATGCATTATTATTATTATTATTATTATTTACCATTTAACCTGACAAACCTGGTTTAGATGTAGACACTCAATCTTTATGGTTGAGTGGCTTTTCCTCTGTTTTTCCTATTGCTTTCATCTTTTATGAGGCAATTTAATGATGTTAAAAAGTATTTTTATATATCTTGGTGGCAAATATAGTCTTGTAAATATCATTGCAACAATCAAAGCTTCCTTAAAATATAAATAATATGTGTTGTTAAGATTTAAAAGGGCCATATGTTGCTGAGACAAATGTAAAGAGCTCCAGCTGGCTCTTTAGGTAGCTCCTGGATGATCAGTGTCCCTGCTCGTTCTCTCCAAAAACCTTGAGAAAATTGTATTAAAGCCAACGGGAGATTGGCTTTCCACTAGGCCACTGAACCCTGTTTGCTTTTCACTTGGCATCACTCTCACCACCACCCACACACTGACAATGAGTAAGAAGAGGCTATTTTCATCTGTTGTCTGTCTATATGCTAAACCCAAAATAAAGATCAAAAGTATTCTTGGATTTAGAAGATAATACAATTCATGTGTGGTCCAACATGTAGAATGTGCAGGGGCATAGACGGTTCTTTGAAAGTAAAAATGTTATTGAGTGTATTTAAGCCTACGCTATAATTAACTATTCATTCTTTTTGGACAATGTGTGGCTTTGAAAGTTAACCTGGCCCTGATATATGAATTCTTGCGCTATTTGTGAGTTCACAAACTCTTGAGAATTCATCTGGACGGTGTCCCGCTGTGTGCCGCTTTGTGGTTTGGGCGGAAGTCAAATAGACGAACCTAAACAAACATGGCAGAAAATGTGCACATAGAAGGGCTTTGTGCATTTGAGGACTAGGAAGAAGTTGGTGCTTTTGTCTCAACTGGATTTCTTGTTCCGCTTTCGTGGCATTACGACAGTTCAAATGTTCATCATGACGTTGCACATGTTGCTCAGTTTTTGTTTTTTTTTACATTTTCTTTTTTTATTGGAAATGATAATGCCACACTAATAAATGGTTACCTTGGAAAACACTGTAATCAAGGACCACATGAGTAATTTACACAGTAATTATCAGTTAATAAATGTCGAACTGAACTTCTATGAAGCGTGATGAGATGACCTCAATCTCTGTTTAAGAACTTAGTGCTATTCATTTTAAACATTTTTGTGAACCTTATTCTCTACCCTTGATTAATATCACACCAAACTAGTTAACAATTTGAAAAAAAAAACTGAACTCCTGCCACATGCACTCAAACCCTCAGGTTAACTAATGACCAGAACTCGAAGAAAATAGTTTCAGTATTTTATTCTTATGAACCATGTTTTATAGATATATTTGGCTAGTCATTTTTAAGTCTATTTCAGGCTATTTCACTCCCAAATATATTAAATCTCTACATTTGTGAGAAAGAAAGAAAGAAAGAAAGAAAGAAAGAAAGAAAGAAAGAAAGAAAGAAAGAAAGAAAGAAAGAAAGAAAGAAAGAAAGAAAGAAAGAAAGAAAGAAAGAAAGAAAGAAAGAAAGAAAGAAAATAATGAACTGGAGTCATTTGAACCCATGGCCTACGTCATCAGAGGTACATGACTCACGACAAATGTATAGCAGCCAGACAATACTGGACTTGACTGGAACACACGCAATCGCAGTGTCGGGACCCCCAAAATATGCATGTCCATCCAAATGTACTGTTTTTAATTTGAAAAATAGAGCAAATACAGTGTCATATTTATTCAAATTAGATCTTGAAATCATCTCGCGACTCCCAGCTCATCCATCCCGACCCTCTGGGGAGTACTGACCCACTCTTCTGTCGATTCTTCGGCTACTTCAATTTATTCCACGACTCTTGGCCTTTCTTGTTTGGAGAGGGCAAGATCTAGGTCTTGTTATTTTTTCTTGAGCTTATTCTTGTAACGTTCATCCAGCTGTCGTATTGTCCTCCTTGATGTACTTGAGCTCAGGCCTTTCCAGTCTTCAGAGAACTTCAGCAATATGCGCTGATTCTCTCTCTTTACGAGTCAGGATCTGATCTTGTTCTTGTTGCTTTCGTATTTATCTTTCTATCTTTTATGTCTCAGAAGTCTATTCTTCCACTTTATACATTCCTCTTCAGGTAATGTCTTCATGCCGGGTATATCCTCTCCGTCCATGAGCTCTTCTTCCATTTGAGCCACAGACTCGTCCAGAGTCATTTCCGCCGTCTTAACACGATCCAAACTATAACTAGCTCACTCGCATTTATCATTAACGCTTATGCTTGTGTAAGCGCTATGCAGCCAGTAGATGGCGCCTAAACTCAGTAAGTGCCAGAACAAACAACTCAGACACAGATGTTCATTTTGTTTTTACAAAAATGTTTGTTGTTTTTTTTTAGTTCTAAAACATGAGATGCCAAACTTAAGGTACTCAAGAGCATGTTTAAAGGCCTATAACAATAACAATTTTCCTTTAATACATTAACTTAATTGGATTCACATTTTGGCTTTTTTGAGCACTTTCCTGGTTTGTCTGGCTTGTTTTGTGTTGCTAATGTATAAACTGCAATCCACTGCTCATTGTTTTTTTTTTTTTTCTGACTTGACAACTGACACTGAACTGTGTAAAATCAAAGTAATAGTAACAGTAAGTAACTGTAATATATATATATTTTTTAAAAAGCATGAGGCAGCAGTGGCTTATAGGTAGAGCTACTAATCCAAAGTCTGACCATTTGATCCCCGATGTTGTGTCCTTTGGCAAAACTTGAATGTGTTTTGTAACTGTGGGATTGGTAGTGCTTGGAGGGCATCAATGAATGTCTAATGCTTCATAAGAACTGTACATTCATTGTATTCACTACGTTGTTTTGACTTCATAGCATTAGGCATATCTTAAAGGGGTACAACTAAAATTTGCAATAATTAGAGATTGGTGCGTGTGATGGTCCTATTGAAGTGCTGCTTTGAGTGCTGGTTGTATGTGTCTGCATGCATTAGACGTGGTCGCTGCACCGCTGTGTCTGAGAGTGTACTGTGGAGTGTGGTAGCAGTAAACAGGGGATGAGGCCTAATCCACTCATTAATTAAACGAGGAACCAGGCTAAGTGTGAAAGGCAGCACTGGGAAGGCATCAGGGCTTAGAGATACACTTCTGAGAAACTGACTTTAATCAAGGTCTTACAACGCAGGGCGAGAGAGAGAGAGAGAGAGAGAGAGAGAGAGAGAGAGAGAGAGAGGCTTTTGTGTCTACGTTCTACAAATAACCCACATGGACAGATGGAGTCACAACATCTGATTAGGAAGAGGAATTAATGTGATTGAATTTGATCTCCTGGTTGATTCGGGGCCCAACACAGAGATTTCCTGGTTATAAAGGCCACATATTTAACCTTACAGTCTTGCAAGTTTACATGCACACTAGGAAAAATGCTTAATAGCTTAATGAACTATACATGTAACCCAGTGTAGCAGGCCAAATACCCAGGCTCAAAAGGGCCTAGGATCAACTATAACCCAGTTCATTTGTATTCTGCGGGTATATTCTTCTGGTCTGGGTCCCTTGACAATGTTTTGTTCCTGAGCTAAGTTTGGTCTGGTCTGTAGTCAATTGTTAATGGTGGTAATAGCTGCTGTAATCAGGGCTCCTAAAAATGTGAGAACTGAACCTGAGATATAAACTGACTGAGGACACATAAGTAGCTCATGTGGGTTCATTGCAAACTGTGTTTAATCATCAGTGGCTGAGGACACTGGTGTTGAATGTGAGAGTGGTTCCATGATGTAGTGTTTTTAGTGCCCTGAAAGTGCCATATAAATCTGACCATTTATTTACCATTGGTAACACAACACTTGAGCTACTTTTGTTCCATATTGGTAAAGCTAATATTTGCTTTGAACATGTTCTCTCTATCACTTCGATGTAGTAGGTAGGTGAAACTGAAAGTTTTAACACAGCAAAAAATATTCTTGTAAATCTTAAGGTTGCTAGCGTGGTAGGTGTTTCCCAGCAGCATCGTATGGGTGGCTCAAGGATTCAACAGGTTTGGTCAAATCCAGTGTCGTTCCATCTTTGAACAGGTGTGATTCATTTACTGCAGATTCTCTTGATACAGTATAAAAACTTCCAGAGTATTTCACAGGATCAGTTCATCCTTTTATCTTGACCACAAATGTTTTACTGAAGCATGGTTTGATTGATGTGAGTGTGTTATTGTGTTGTTTCTGTGCTGCTTCTTGGCCAGGTCATTGTAAATGAGATGTGTTCTCAACTGTCCTGTTTGGAAAAATATTGAACAAATAAATATATTTAGGCTTGGCTTCATTAAGACTAATAAACAAGAGAAAATAATTGAATAATTGGTATAATCTGGCCCTTAGGGGTTTAGTCTGGCCAAGGACAGGTAAACTGAGTACAGTTTTGCCGAGGCCAAACTCTGTTCAGGGTTAATCAGGGCAGAGGTTAATCTGGCTGGTAACACCGTGAACTACGATTTAGGTGTCTTGATTTGAATCTCAAAGTATCCAATAACACATGTGAAGACCATCACACTAGGAGCACACTAGGAGAGAAACACAGGGCAAGAAACAGCCAGGAAAGTGTTAGATGTGTTTGGATATGTACTCTCTCTTTTTTTTTTTTTTTTTTTTTTAGCAGTGTGTCCGTTCAAAGAACTATAAACAATACATACTATAGAATCCAAGAGAGGATACAGTGATACTCAAAAGGAGCAGGTAGAAATTCGAGAAACTTATGAGGTCCTGCTCCTCACACACAGTCACCTGTTGTGTGTTAACACCCTGTACCCTTTCACAAGGCATTTAACTTGGAGTGCTCTTGGACATATACTTGTGCTACAAATCTATGATTGTATACTACACTCATTGATGCTTGTACATCTTAAAGAAATAGGTAACTAAGGTATGCTCATTATCTTTAAGAAAAAGAGGTCAGAGGATCTCTTCATCTAAGTGCCTTTTGCCAACAACCTCAAAGAGCACCTGCTCAAGTGAGCAATCCTTGCTTTTTTTCTTCTATGCTCGTTTCCGTTTATGATCGTACAAAATAAAAGGTAACGAGATGGAAAAACAAAGCATTTTTTTGATCAACAGAGATGAGAAACTACTGTCCCTCCACCGCGGATGAGCATATGTTATTTTGTTTTAGTCTGTTGCATTAAAGTGAAAGTAAAAACTACTGGAGCTTAAATGTGTTTATTTACAATGTGGAGAACAAATAACATGTGAATAATGTAATTCCTAGTATATCTGAATATATGTATGATAGCCGTTTATATTTGTGCCAGTGCTTTTTACGAGATGCCCCTAAGCATCTCAGCCACCGTTTGCACCTATACGGTTCTTTGACTGTGCATGTAAACTAAGGAAGCCGCTGTTCTTGTATGCACAAATACTTTCAGAATGATGAGAAATCAGGACCGTTGTCGTGGCATTTTAGAGCAAAATATAAGATATTTTAAATTGGCCAAAATCTTCCAAATGTGGCATGTAACAGGAAGCTGAAACCCATGAAAATCCCTATAATCATAAACCTCTAGTACACTGGTCCAGTCTCAAACTTTAAGTCTTGTAAGGTCACGTTTGTTATGGTAATTATAACATGCCTTGAACTAAACAGTGATCTGAAACCATGCCTAATGACATCTAAACCTATTTTATTTTCATACCAGCTATTTAAAATACAACAGTATTTTATCAAAAATTCTTAGTTAAAATACCCTTCAGTGTGTTTTCCCTGTAATCCTACCTGTGGTTTGAAATACGGAGAAGAATAAAGCATTCTTCATCTGTTCGGTGATGATGGCCTCGTACCTTTTCTCACAGTGAAATGGCTTCAGCTCTGTTTTGCATAATTGTCTTCTTGACATCAGTGGGTGAGTTGCTCAAAGCCTGGGGACTATTTGAATTGCATGTGCAAACCTGTTCAGACTGTGTATTGAAGAATGCCTTGAATAGCCTTTCTTCTGAATACAATTCTAGATCCATTTTAGCAAGCAACTGTGCCTCTTATTTTTAGTTTGTTTACCTGTGTTGCCTACCAGCCATAAAAGTAATGCTGATCCCTGGCATGTCCAGGAGGATTTAAGGTTTATCGTGGTACAAACAAAACAAATTCCTTTTTTTCATGTTTTTTTCTTCTTTTTTTTTACCAAACCAGGTCACCATGATGCTGCTGATTTATCAGTAGCTTACAATATTACCTACAATATTTTGTAGGGTTAGGGTTAAGGTTAAGGTAGCTAACAGATTCAGCTTTTGAGTATATTATAATGTGAACTTTCTATGTAATCTGAAATATGAGTGTATGTTCTGCTCAGCTCATGCAAAACTATGTGTGATGCTAATATCACACACATAAGCAAACACTTATGTAAAGCCTTGACATTATTTATGACATGATCACTTTCCCCTCCACTTTGTTGTAATAGACTGCATGTCTTTTTCATAATAATTGTATCCATCTTGTGTGGAATACATGTGGTACGTCAACTGTATTTCTTGTCCATGTAAGTTTGTCCTCATATCTCTTTGTGGAGAACCATGCCTTTCAGATTATTGTTATTATTGAGTTGTTTTTGCTGACTCTTTGCTCACAGTTGGGGTCGGCAACAAGATATCACCCTCAAGCTAAAATCTATGAGTTTTTTTATATTTACTCCAAGACACTTTCCCTGACTAAATATTCGACTTAGCTTTGTTTGTTTGTATGTTTGTGTTGAAAGTATAAAATGTTTGGCGTCATGCATGCATGTATGTATAATGTATGTTTGCTGACACAGTTGGAATCCATTTGAAATCCCTGTCATTTGCATAGACCCATTCCTCCTCATTGATTTGCTCTCCAAATGCTCCTCGTGCTCCATATAAACGCACACACCATGACAGACGGAGCAGAAAATGCATTCCCAAACTGTTAGGTGGAACTACTTTTGCTAAGTCAAGATTTGCCGCTGTGAGCTATAATCACTGCTGTTCCTGAGTGTGGTTGGCCTGTCCTGTGCACCACTCGATTTGCTTGGGAGTGTGAATGAGCAGCTTATTAGCCCCTGTAGAAGCCACCCACTGTGTTTGTTATTATAAGTTTATAGATATACCCTTGTGTCCCACTGCTGCATAATGGCCGTTACATTTTCATTTAGATAAGAGCTCAAAGGAGCCAACAGGAGGGCCTCTACGCTCCAAACATATTTAGGCTCATAGCTCTAAGCACTCCTCCTGCCTCTTTTATTTCACTGAAGATGAGACGGTTTGAGGAGACAAAGGTTCAGGGGTTAATGATGTGAAGGGCAAAGGAAATGGAGTGAAATGCTTAAACAAGGTTTTTCGGGTTTAGCAGTTATGTCAGAGGGTAATACATTATATTAGAATTTTTCACATACAGTAGACGCTGTTGGTTTTATTCTAAATCAAAAAGAATGGGACATTAACTCCATTAAGCTCCAAATTTCTTTTTTTCGATGTCATAGATAGATAGCTTTAAAGGGGCACTATGTTGCTTGCAGGTGGAGGGTATGAAACATTGTATTATTTTGAAGATGGAATAAAACCAAGCAATCTCCTGGAGACAAACAGCAAATCAAGTGCTTTTTGGGCAATAAAAATGTATCAAACTGGATAAAAGAAAGATGAATGAATGAATTGATATCATACTGTGAAATCTTCCAAGCAAAGCAAAAACAATTTTATGAGAAAATCAGGTGATGGACCCTAAAACATACATAGTGCATACATTGTAATGAGGGTCAAAGCAAAGAATCAAAGAAAATAATAATATATTTTTATCAAAAGACAGAAACTGCACTGTTCCACATTACAACCTGTTAGGGTGAGTGTTACTAAAGACTAAAGATGATTACTTTTCATTTCTGCTGTGCAATAATTTATTCCCAGTTTGTGTTAAAGCCACTTTTTTGAAGATCCCCCAAATCCCTGGAACGAACTTCAAACTCACATCTCCAGTTCATGTACAAGCACACAGCTCTGAATCTGCGTGTGTCATCCTCCTTTAGAGCCGCAGATATTTGACAGAAATCAGAAGTTATCGTCTTCTTAAGCCTGCCCCGGGAGCAGAACACAGAGAACAGCCCGTACTGAGACATGACTGTTGAAAACCGGCTCCAATCTAAAGTGACTTCTATAGAGCTGAAAGAAGATGTGGGCTTTTGTTGTGTTTACTTTCTCACCCACAGTTTGATTCAGTGCCAGCTCTTTGCCTTTTGGAGTCGAAATTTCCAAAGGCCTTTGGAATGGAAATAACCAACCATGTCAAACCCCAGCAGATGCAGCACATGTTTTATGAAATTATCTTTAAATAGAACTTCAAGAACATGTCAATAAACATCAAAGTAATATATTAGTTAAAAGTACTGTAAACTTTAAATGATTTATATGCTATTGCTCCTTTTTCTTTTAAGGACAAAAAAACAGGCACACATTTGCTTTCTTCACATTGGGTTTGTGTTTCACACCATTGTATTTTTCCTTTTCATGTTGCATCTGTGACACTTTCTTAATATAGACTGAACTTAAGACATTTATCTTATGAGTATTTATCTTTACTAAAAGGTATTGCTCTTTTAAAGTAATTCCTTACTTGCTACTCATTGTCTTTTGTACATTTTTAGGGGAGATTTGTGCCTTTAAAATCTACGGGCAGGACGTCCCATTTGAGGCAGTAGTTCTTAATCGGACGTCTGGAGAAGGATTGCTTCGAGCCAGTGGCCAAGTGGACTGTGAGCTCCAGAAAGAATACACCTTCATTATACAGGCCTATGACTGTGGGGCGGGACCAGACGGGGCAGACTGGAAAAAATCACACAAGTAAGTTACACAAAGTTTAAGAGTACATCAATCAGGCAATACATGAATTGTGAAATATCACGAGAATTTATCTAGCTGATCAAGGCAATGGCTTTAACACATTTGAGAAAGAGAACCCTTGATAGAGAGATAATCTGTCCTTTGCACTGAACTTGTCACTGGTCATCTGCTTATATGTTTGAGCAAATATGCATTTATTATTTGCCCTGAAATACAATTGCAATGACTTACACCAATTCTGTCTTATTCAGTGAAACATTTTGTGTAACGCGACTTCTGACATGACTCACTTGAAGAGCTGCTATTGTCTCTGATTTGTCTGTCAGCCTATTGACAAATAACAATGTTTTCAAATAAAAAAACGTGTTAACTGTGGGCAGTAATTGCTCTGTTGTTCAAAAACTTATATAACCAGTGACTGTTGTGAAAGAACAAATAGTGTTCTTCGCTGGTGGTGCGGCGGTTGGGGGCGTTACAGTGTGTGGTTGCTGCCCTCGCAGTGTCGTGGGTTCTGGTCCAGCCCTCGACATATGTGCTGCAGCTGTCCAGTCAAATAGAGCCTTTGGGCCAAAAAAAACAGGAAAGGGACTGGACAAAAAACATCAGCAACAGATTTATAAATGTTTTAGTTCAGCTAACATGGATTTTTGGACACTCGCATGATTAAAGACTGTAGGTGCACAGTTCATTGCAGTTGTTGATACTACAATTTAACTTGTAAAACCTGTAATTAATCTGCCTTATTAAACATTTCATCTTTCAGTGGAAATGTCCGTTTAGTATAATTAAAACTGTTTCCAACAATCTGTAGTTAATATCTTTATTTGATTATAGAAGATGACTGATATCAAATCCCTGCCAAAATATTTTTGGGTATTTTGGTATTGGTA
This sequence comes from Rhinogobius similis, assembly GCA_019453435.1. NCBI lineage: Eukaryota > Metazoa > Chordata > Actinopteri > Gobiiformes > Gobiidae > Rhinogobius > Rhinogobius similis. The sequence goes on along the minus strand of CM033632.1, from coordinate 21,364,298 downwards.
TTGTTGAAAATACTTGGGATAAATCGCTGAAGCTTGAATCCAAAATGCCGAGGCAAACTAGACTTTCACCAAACTGTACATTTAGATGAGTGGAGGTATTCCACATTCACCTGCTGCAGCAAGGACGGGTGGAACAAGGATGTGCCCGGAATGCACCATAAAATAAGACAGCTTTCCCAAAACAGACAGACCGACAGACCGTGTCATGGACAGTGGCACATCAGAGTCCGGTCCTTCAGCCAAAGACAGAGGTGCTAAAATAACCTGGACAGGAGACAGTGGAGGCTTGGGGCTTTTTTGGAGCCTCTACAGTGAGAGATAAATAGCACTGAGTGTCAGGGGCCTGTGTGTGTGTGACATTATCACTGCATGACATTCCAAATAGGCCTCATTACACTAATGCCATTAATTAGCCAGATGTGCTTCCTCATTGCACCACGAGTTAGTGACAGAAAAGGTCACCATAAAACAAACTTCATGATGTGTCGGAATAAGAGTTTAGATTATATACTTCCACTCTGATGCTCTTAAATTGCCTAACAGCAGCACCTCCCACTAGATTACATACTGTGTGATTGGATCTGAGTAAAAGGAAATGGAATGTCAACAACAGCCTATGATACACAGAATTTTCTTCATTTAGTTTGGAGCTTATCTCAGACTAAAAAGTATATTTTCTCCAGCAATTTCTTGACGTGCCTTTGTGGTGTAAGAATTTACCCCTCAACCACAAGACAGTTTGAGTTTGTCCTTCAGCATTTTTTTTCCACCTTGGAGTTGACAATGCCATGAATGCATGCCTGTAACAAAAATAATATCCAGAGTATAATACCGAACAATGAATAATTATTTATCACATTTCTTTTTCAGAGCGGTGGTGCACGTTCAAGTTGATGATGTGAATGAGTTCAGTCCTACATTTCGAGAGCAGCAGTACAAAGCATCAGTCACTGAAGGCAAGATCTACGACAGCATTTTACAGGTATTTAGATATTTAATATTTTGTAAAATTTGATGTTATACACCAAAAATAACAATCATATTACAATTGTTTAGGTGGAAGCTTGGGACCAGGACTGCTCCCCACAGTATAGTCAGATCTGCAACTATGAAATAGTTACTGCTGGGACACCGTTTGCCATTGATCGTAATGGTAAGCTCTGCCTTTTTATGTTTGAGTTTGAAAAACTAATTTTAGGAGGGATGTGATTAGTAGTGATGTCAAAGATGGCAGATTGGATTATATCCTATTTATTTAGAACTCTCATAAGTACACTGCAAGACAAACAGCATGTTGAACAAATGAGGTCACACAGAGGATTTTATATGCTTAAAACCTGGTCTTATCAACAAAAACAAAAATACACTTAAAATTCAGTGTGTGGTTAGATAAAAAGGGTTCAGAACTGAAAATAGGTGAGACTATCTATGTTGTTTGGTAAGACTGTGGCCCTAAGGAAAGCCAGAGGTTGAAGATACTGAGGTTGTCTTTGAGAGTGAAGACAAGAGGAGGGTAGAATTAGGTATCAGAGGGCAGTCATGGATGATGTTTTGGAGATGGTTTGAATAATCATGAGCTGAATGAGAACAGGAATGGAGCAGAGTGACAGAAGAGGAGGCGTCAGAGGCTTAGCTTGAGCAGATAATTTGATGTATTCCTTCTGTAGGCATACGTAACTTTCTAACATACATCATTAACATGATGAGTGTAACATAAAAATGTTAAGACGTTTGAGCAATGTGAAGAAATTAATGAGAACACGACTAAAGGTATTTTTTAAATAGACCCAGTCAATATATTGTACAAAATAGGGCTGGATCATCCTGATTTTTATTTAAATTGCAATTAGATTTGCAATTTATATTTTAAAATAAGGACTCAGTTTGCAGAGCATATTTTAAACATGTCGAGGAGCATTTATATTTAAGAGAAGACAGAAATATGAAAGTGTAATACATGAATCTTTTTGTAGAACATGTTTGTGGAGGATTAAACTGCAGGGTTATCAGGTTTTATATCAAATGTAACAAAGACTTGTTATTCGCAGAGAACAATATGTTACTTTTTGCAATTGCAACCTTTGCCATTTTCTTATTGGTACCATTCAAACTGCAATTCATTTGCACTTAATCTCACAATCGTGGTTCAAATATCACTGTGTTTAAGGCTGGATAGTGGAAAAGAAAATGGAAGAACAGCTTCCTGAATGTGAACTCAGAGTCCGAAGTCAGAGTTCTTCCTGCACATACTGTACGACTCAGTAGATTAGGAAATGTATATGTTTTTCTTGATGTGCTATTCTGAGTGCATCTGCCAATGATAAATCTCTGCTTTCAGCTTGTACTCCCACGGCCTTCACATCTATGCAGCCATGATCCGAGCGTGGTCTAATTCAAACTGAAGCGAGACTGCTGCTGTGATGTGATCAAACAGAGCACAGTGATATGTCTTTAGCTGATAGTTGCTGTTCTGTCCCTTTGACTGCTCCTGTTTAACCCCATGGCCCTCTGTTTTTGTTTGAGGGGAGCCTGGACCATTTAATAGTGAGGCCTCCAGGCACAATAACGTCATGGTTTGTGCTGTTCTGTTATATGATTGTATTATTTTAGCTGAAGTTAAGGTTAAAGTACTACTCTGCATATGATGTAAATTGAGCAATGAATAATGGATACTAATGGAATTACTAATATAAAAATGTGTTCTTTTTATGTGCCTACTTTAGTCCACATTTTAAATCTTCTATAGCTCTCTTGCAACAATTGCATTGTCTTGTGGTTATGAAACAAAATAACTATATATTAAACTGTATTTTAATTAGGGGGAAAAAATCATATTTTTCTGTGTCTTGCAGTGAAATGTGACTTAAACATAATTATTTGATCTCTAAAGTTGAAACAAACTCTAGCCAGAGGCGTAAATTGGCTTTGTAAACCCACTGTGATAATAGCTTTTTGAAATAACAGTGATAATTGCTGCGCCACCAGTTATTTATGACTGATTTGAGTTGATTGTTCTATTGAAATGCTGAATGAATCTGAATGAACGTTTGTGTTGATCTGTTATCAAAACAGAACGAGACAATATTATTTCACCTGTACTGGATCCCATCGTCTTCGGGGGTTAACTGTCTGCCCTTTCTCTGCCTTCTCTCTGCTGTTCCCTCTTCCTGCCTCTTCCTTTATGCTTTTGTCTCCTCCTTGTGTTGTATCTTCTTGTGTGTCTCTTTTGTCGCCCTACTCCTTCTGTCTCATTCCCTGTGTTTGTAGAGCTGCACCATATTGGAAATGATTAACATATACGATATTATTATTAACATATACAATATCAATGCTGCAGTAGAACCTTGGTGTTATCGCAACTTATTTAGTCTCACACGATATTGATTTTTGCGTCAGCCAATCCTGAGATATCGATACTTTTGTGATATATTATGCAGTCCTAGTCCACTGTCTCCTTCAGTTTCCCCCTGCCTCCTCTTTCTCCCCTTGTCTCTTTTTGTCCTTTTTGTCCCCTTCCCCCCTGTGTCTCCTCCAGTCTCCCCCATCTCTGTTGTCTCCTCCTTGTGTCTTCCTCTACCTCGTCCTTCCTCTCCCTGTCTCCTGGCGTCTCCTCCTGTCTTCCCCAGTCTCCTTACATAACCTCTCTCTCCTCTGCTCTCCCGGTGTCAGAGAGTGACAGCTCTTCAAACATGGCGCCTCAAGATGCCAACAACAGAAATAGCAGTGTTGTCCTCATAGGCCTGCATAAACACAAACGAGATGGGAGGCATTCATTTCTGTAGCTTTAAGGGCTTGCTAATGTTATATAAAGTTGTTTTTAGTACATGCTATATTATAATTCAGCTGAAATACTAATCACAGTCAAATTAAAATCTGAATTTTAGAGAGTGCAATTTGCATAGCCCAAAGGCTGCAATTATTTAGGCAATGTTGAATTTTCCTTGCAGAGAAAACCTAATAATATTAAGAAATGAATAAATACTTATAACCCACTTTTTAGACCTCTACATTTACTGAATAACATGCACTTATTATTATTTTAGATGCAAATAAGTGATCTCTTTAACATTACGGCTTCTGGTTGTTTTTAAAATGTTCATGACTACAAGTTCAATAACTGTCCTGGCGAGCCCTCCTTCTTAATGTTCAAATGCAGGAGGATTTGGACCAGAACACAGAGCTCATCATTTAGCCGTCTGTATTTGGGATGTGCCAATCACCGCTATTTGTAGCACGTGTCAATCACATGCAGAAGACATCTCCTCTCGAATATTCTTGCAACTTTAAGAACGGACAAATTTTTCCTTAGAGTTTAGTAATCACTGACTCATTGATTCCTCTTGTATTTATGTATTTATTTGTATAATATTTTTTACTTATAAGCCACCATGTTTGTTTAGACACAAACAAAACATATGTTTCTGATTAGTTACTCTGCCTGTCAGTTATGCCCACTGGAAATCGTGGAGACTGTACACAATTCCAGATAATACTTACGTAAAGCCTTGTAAAAACGTGTACTCTTGGGCATCGCAGGCAAGAAATACCTGACCTTGAAATATATATATTTTTTAATTCTTCTTAATATACAAACTTGAATTTGATTTGAGTATTTGTAATGCATTTCTTACTGTCATGTCAGGCAACCCCCTTTCACTTTAAAACTTAAAAGAAGAAGACGTATATCATAAAATTAGACTAAAATTTGTATTTTCAGTTACAGCTTTCTTAAACTGAAGCATCTCTGTGCTGTTTCTGTGGTGACAGATAAAAATAATTTATATTTCTTACATTAGCAGCTTAAATAAAGTTTAATCGAACATAACAACATAATATGCTGAATAATAAGGCTTGTGCATTGTTGAGTTTTTCCATTACAATCTGCACAAATGTGGCATTAATGCACTGTTGCTTTCAATTATTGGTAAATTGAAAATCTTCCCTAGCTGTAATTTGTCCAAAAACTGCGTCAGGAAAATAATTAGAAACATAATTGCTTTCATCTTCTGAATATCTTTCAGGTAACATCCGAAACACAGAGCGGTTGAGCTACGATAAACAACAGAGCTACAAAATTATGGTGGCGGCCTTTGACTGTGGTCAGAAGAGAGCCAGTGAAGATGTGGCTGTGCATATTGATGTGAAACCAGTGTGTAAGCCCGGATGGCAAGGTCAGTACTCAACAAACCACACATACACTTCTATATTACTAATTAGCAAAGCCCAAAGCAATTTATTTAGGACGAATATTATTGAACTTGTTGTGCTTAGATTTTCTGAGAGTAAAGAAAGTGAAAATACAGATTTAAAGTTCATCTCTGAAAGACAATCTGACAGTGAACCTTTAAATAATGCGTCTAATACTTTGTTTGTATGCTATAAATGTCATTATGATGGAAATGTTTAGCTTGTTTAGCAAAGTTTAGCCTGAAATAGGTCACATTCAGATCACTTTATTATTGTTCATTTTAGGCCATAAGTTAAAATGCTTCGGTGTAGGCTCATGAACTGACTGATTGATTACATTTCTGATTAGAAATGTGTTCCTTTAATGAATTGTCTGGTGTAGATGAAGGAATTGGTTGACTGTTTTAGATTCTTTGTACATGAGTGGGCTTTGGCATTGGAGGCAGCCTGTCTCTCCTTGTGCTTTGGCTGACAGCGCTGACAGCCTCTCAGGTGTCAAACTCTCAGGAGAGGAGAAGAGCCGGGAGATGAGAGGGTCGAGGAGGGGCGAGGGAGGTTGGGGGGAGAAAAACAATGTTACAGTCCAACGGAGATGCCAATGTGTCCTGTGGGCCAGACATGCAGCCCTGTGTTGTCTGATCAGGGTCAACCTTACACAACACCACAGCGGCGTGCATGGTACCGCTTAGTTTTTACATGATGTGAAACCAATGGCTTAATCTGCCAACATAGAAAAACATAAAAGCAAAGTGGTAAATATTGAGGAAGCGTTTATGTATTTTAATGAGGCAAGATAACAGCATGAAGCTTAGAGAGCTTTGACTTCAGAAATAGCTTGAAAGTAACCTAAGTCACAGTGGCATAAACATTCAAAGATTTACAATTACTGTTCAATTATGCAATTACAGTGCAATTACTGTATTCAAGTCAAATATGATGGTTCGCTGACCTTGCAAAATGCTGCCAAAGTACTACAAATTACTCTCCTTTTGCTTATTGCGTATTAGGGTTTGCAACAAATTAAACATTTTTTAGTTCTCTACGTGACATTTGAGTGTCTTCATGTGCACAGATTATTTCAAGCCTCTGTTTATTTCTGCAGAGCTATGGCAAAGAAGATTTGAATTAACCCTGAGATTTTTTCTTATTAGCACTTTTGCATTTTAACTGAAAATTTGACGATTGAAAGAATAATATAATTTGACTCTTCTAGACCTCTTCCTCAAAAGCTTGTTGATGTATTTATTTATTTTTTAATAATTGAATAATTGAACTTGTGTGTTAACTCAAGTTATCCATCCATCCATCTTCTTCCGCTTATCCGGGGCCGGGTCGCAGGGGCTGCAGTCTAAGCAGGGAAATCTATGGAATTTATTTCATAAACAAAAACACAACAAAAAATTCTGGGCGTGCAGTAATGGTTGCCTCCTCTTGTCAGCAGTCTGAAGCCTCATTACACAGTGTAGTGCAGTGTATATAATGTACTCACAAACAAGACATTTGGCTTCATGTCCAATGATATTATTTGTGTTAAGAGACATAATTGAATCAGAAAAAGGCGGCACTGGCATCAGACGAGATGCTGTTCCAGACAAGAGCCATTACTGAGAAGACGGGAGGCAGTGAAAAGGACGATGCTGCCAGTAGTTAAGGCTCATTGAGGAAAATGTCAGAGAAGATTACAGAAGGCGGAGCCACTCAACCAAAGTCCAGGTCGCCAAGCACCACGTCAGAAATGGCAGGGCACTTTATGTAAATGCCATGCAGTTTGAGATGCTTTGGAATTCACTACAATAATATGAGGAAGTTAAGACTGAAATACAACTTATTACAAATGTATTTCCTATGAAAGATGCATGTTCCCTAGGCACAAGTATTTTATTTGATTCAATTCTCTGCGGCTCATACAGCTACTGTACTTATTTGATGTCAAGTCTTGCAATAACGTTAGTACTTTCTTTATTAGTGTCTGACCACAAATGTACCACCATGATTTCACAACACTTTGAAGAATCTGAAAAAAACTGCAACAAATACAGAAGTCTACATCCACTGACTTGGAATAATATACACAACAAATACAGAAGTCTACATCCACTGACTTGGAATAATATACACATTCTTATTTGTAGCTGTTTTATTTTCTCTATAGCACCCCCCATAATTCATAGGTACCACTTTATGTATTATTACTGTGCCCCGACTAACAACGTGCCCCAAAGTACGTCAAATTAAAGAGCCAAGTTAAGTAATGTCAAGTTGGCTTACAGGTCAAGAAAGAAACAAAAGGGTCTCAAACAATGAAACAATGGCATAGTGGGTTTACATAAATGTCACTGTAATTTCTTTTAATCACAGTTAAATAATGTGACCACTCACGGTGAAAGAGCGTAGAGTAATGAAGAAGAAATGATTGCTTCACATTGGGTTAATTGGTATGACACACAAACAATGCACCACTTACACAGTGGAACAAATTATTTCATGCTATTACTTTCAGTAAAAGCCCCAGTTGTATTTTAACTGCAGTACACCACTAACAGCTTATGTTTATTTACAATCAACACATTTTACTGCTTTCAAAGGTTGGACCAGGCGAGTGGACTACGAGCCAGGGACAGGAAGCAAGCAGCTGTTTCCCAAGATGCACTTGGAAATGTGCGGAGGCCCCCTGTCTGGTGTGAAGGCGATGGTGGAGCTGCAGACAAACCATATTGGAAAGGGCTGTGACCGCGAGACATACTCCGAAAAGTCTCTGCAAAAACTGTGTGGTATGTGAGAAAATATGAAGGAATCAGAGAGTTTATTCAACAGGAATTTTAGATGTAAAAAGTGTGAGTGAGAGTGCAGAGGCTAGTGGTAATAACTCCAGCCTAGGCAATATTTAATTTAATATCTACCTTAAATTCAGCGGCAGATTAATATACCAGAGACATGCTTTTAATATCAGAAAGATGGGCTCAATTTCCATATTTTATTGGTTTTGCTAGTGGTTTTCAAAACTTCATTTGTATTTGCATGTACACAAAATATCCCATGAAGACTTAGTGGGAATTAATATTCATTTGAGGTCATTTTCAGGACCTATGGCAGAATTACCACTACTTTCATATTCTGTTTGCATGTTAGATGTTTTAGGTTGTAAAATATGAAATGCCAATGCTATAATTTGAGAGTGTATAACAGAGGAACATTTTTGCAAGACTCAAACGTAAACTGATCTATAGATTGTAGACTATGGATGTCACAATATAAAATGTCAGTGTTACAATTACTGTGAGAAAAAAAAACAACAACACAGTATTCACAATTACTGAGACCTTAACCAGACAACAGTAAAATATTTTATTTAATTCCCATTGTCTAACATATCACTATTCCTCAAGCCATTTTTTATGAAATTTAACTTTCTGAATAACAGAATAAAGTTAATGTGACAAAAACAAACAGATAAAAAAGTACTTTACATTTAGATATATTTTTGGACTACTGTAAAATGCGGGTTATAAGCCGCTACATTTTTCTCATGATTTCAACCCTGCAGCTTATACAGCAATGCGGCTAATTTTTGTATTTTTCCGCGAACAGCCTCTAGGGTAGAATTTAGATTGGGCTCAAAAATTCAAGCCTGACCCGCCCGAGCCTGCGCCCGTACTGTCCGAACCCGACCTGGTCACGATTCGACCCGATTCGCACCTGCGTGGGTACTGTCCGAACCCGACTCCGAGTCATTCGCTGCATGATTGACCCGCCGCGCACGTATGTCTGAACCCGAACCGAGCCCGCGCAAGTGTAGAACCAGAGTTACGTAAACTAATTTCCGAGCAGAGGTTTATAAGCAGAATAAGTAAGTAACTACGTGTTTAGCGTTCTACCTGCACCAACGGGACGTCTCCTGTACCAGACGGGCCTGTTCCTCCGCTGACGCTGGCCCACATGATCTCTCCTTCGCTCCTTTCTTCTCTCTCTCTCCTCCTGCTCTTTCTCCTCCGTTGCGCTCTTTTTCCTCTCTCCTTCACTCCATGCAGGAGCCGCACGCTTTCATTACGTTTCCCACGTAACATATTTTGACCACATATTCGAGGATGAGGAGGAAAACAACACAGCACTGGCTGCACACCGTGCTCTTTCGCGTGGAGCACATGTTACAAAGCATGTGTGCGCCTCTGTCACGTGCGCGTGCTCTTCCCGAACCGGCACTGCCCGGCAACGTAAATGTCTCAACGCGGACACCCGCGGCTTATAGTCAGGTGCGGCTTATATATGTACAAAGTTATTTTTCTTTGTAAATATGGCTTTTGCGGCTTATACTCGGGAGCGCTCAATAGTCCGCATTCTACGGTATATAGATTGATGTAAAACAACATTTTGCCTCTAAATTTGTCACAGTAATTATTTTTCAGTCTTTACAATTATATTGTGACCTGAATAATCATGAGTATCAATTAATCGACCAATTACTTTTGTTTGTGACTGCAACCATCTTGACAGTGCGTGTGTTTGACAGGTGCAGCGTCGGGCAGCACTGACCTTCTCCCCGCCCCGAGCCCCTCCTCAAACTGGACGGCATCACTGTTGACCGACAGTGGACGGGACAGTGACCTCATCTACAAGTTTGATGGCCGTCAGGCCGCCAACGTCCCGGGACATGTCGTACCCCAAAACCTGACAGACCAGTTCACTATAGCAACCTGGATGAAGCACGGGCCAAGTCCAGGACTCAGAGCCGAGAAGGAGACTCTTCTGTGTAACTCTGACAAGACAGGTACCACTTCTGAAACCTCCTACTCACTATGAGGTTCATGCAGGAAGATAATGAGCCAAAACACAATTGTGCAGGAGTCCTACTAACCTGGTTTAGGAGTACATACATGTAAAAGAATAGCATGCAGATAACAAAAGCTCATCTATAGGAAAGATTTAGACTCCTGTTTGGTTTGAATCATGTCCTCAGCCGGTTCGCTCACGCAGGTTGTAGGCAGAGCTGACACAATACGGCAGGCAAGCCCGGTAATTGCCTAGGGTCCCCGGGCTGAAGGGGCTCCCGAGGACGACACGGTCATTTAATAGTGACTGTCTCTATGATCCGTTACAGCATAAACTTCAGTAAACAAAGCACCAGTGAAACAGCAGTCCTGTCCGTATTTCCAATCCCTGAAAAGGGCCCATACATTCTAAACCCCCCCATGCAACGAAAAAAATGACACGCTCTCACACACACCCCAAAAGCACTCCCACTAAAGCGCTAGCGATCAAACTTTTGCACACTCTCGGAGATGTAGAGCAGGAGATTTTAAAAATCAAGCACACTCATAAAAGACAACAAAAGAAAGAGGAATTAAGAAAAACAAAGACTGCTAACTTAGACTTCTAACTAAATGCCAAAAGACATGTATGCAAAGTTAGTTGGTTGGTTCCTTGACATTGGCCTCTGACTAGGAAAATAAAGCCGCTAATAATAGACCAATGTGAATTGTATTTGTTGTGTTTTCAAATTGTATTCAAAGCATAAGATTAAGTTAGTACTGTTAAAGCAGTACTCCACAAGCCCCTGCGGCAAGAGCCTCCTCCTCTAGATATAACGTAACACAGAGCAGCAATAACTTAAGACAAGACAATCCAAAAAGTTTTTTTACTCACCCTGCCTTGACTGAGTAGGAGTATGAGTCCGAGTGATGTTTGACTGATCTAAACAATAGTCTTACCTCAAAGTCCCCAGTCCAAACTCCAGCACATACAGCATAATTTTGTCCAAACACATTTTATCCACTGGAGTCCCAACATAGGTCTTCTTTACACCGTGGAAAATATATTTTTTCCTTAGCGTTTGTCTCAAGATGCTGTCCCCACTCGCTGTCCATGCCATGCATACACGCATTGTCCATGACGTCACTATCGTGCAGGATTATTGGAAATTAAGTTATATGTTGTATACGAATTAGTTAAAAATTCATTTAATTGTGACAAATGTTTACACAATAGATCTACTTTTATTTGATTTAGGACTACTAGTTGAAATGTATTATTTAGTTCTGCTATAGTCCTGGCTCAGTCCTGGGTTTGTCCTGGGTCTTGTTTGTCCTGCTGCTTAGTTCTGCCTCATAGTCCTGCTTTAGCTTAATGTTATTGTGTGTTGTACAATATTAACATTTGATTATAAGTGCATTGTTTTATTCTTCAGTTGTCTATCAAAATGACAAAAATTAAACTGGAAAAAAAAGGTCCTGTATCGGTTCATGCCAACCTACGTCACTTATCAAGAATAGAGTTAAATTCATGGTTAAATTGAAGCTGGTCAGAGACCTATTATTTCTACGGGAAGCGGGTAGGGCCTCAGTTGACTTTCTTGCCTCGGGCCCCCAAATATCTTGAAATGACTCTGGTTATAGGTCTGCACAAAACTGTGTTTGGTCTGAAATAAAGAGGGTCATGGTCTGGGTCAAGATCTGATAGTGTAGTGAAAGCAATCGTTTATGTTTAGGCATAGGCTACAATTGATCTGCCATGAAAACTGACTCCCCTCCCACCCTCAAGTTTTATTACTGAATTAATGAAACAATGAAAAATATAATGTAATGATGTAATTTACTATAACGAAAGAAATATGTTAAATTTATTATCCATGTCTGTAATGTTTCTACATCGATCTAATAAGTATATTATTCATTATGTCCTTTTAAACAGTACAATGTCTCCTCTGCTATGCCCTTCCGACACGTTGTCATGGCAATATCACAGCTCCGGGGAAAGTCGTAGTTGTGTGGTCTGAAATAAAAAAGTTTGCAACCAAATAAACACAAAGCACATTACTTGAATGATTAATTAACTAAGCAGAAATGAGTGCAAGTAAAATCCATCCTCTAATTGGGGTAAGGTAAAATAGGACTGGTTATATTAGCGCAGTAGACTGCACTTGTTTCTGACCATTTGAGGGTGAAAAATGGACCAAAGAAGAACAAGATAGTTATTAAAACAAACGACTGACCTTTCTGTCTCTCATGTTTAGATGATTTACAGGACATTTAAGGACTGGGACGATGACAGAATTATGGAGAACAAAGCCGTCTCCAGAGATGAAAACAGGCTGTTGTCAGTCTTGGTTTATGCTTGACCTTATGCCAACAATGAAGGAAAATACTACTCTTTGTATTGAGCGAAATGTTCGTTGCTACCACTGTAGTTCAAATAGACTCTCTATGCAATGACATTTTAACAACAACTTTTAACTATGCACAACATGGGTAACTATACCATACAACATTACTTTTACTTTTTTACTGATTATTCTGTATAATGTGTGAATAATATGTTGTTAAAGTATGCATTTTTCTCTATTTTAACAACTGAATCAACAAAAACATTCACTAGCATTCAGTCAAATCATTCATCTATTGGTATTAAACATGACATTCAATATGCTATCATTTGATTTTATAAATACATTCCTACTAATGAAATCATACTGTTCTGTTGTTTAATAATCGTTATTATAATGCATTTGATTTCTTAACTGACCTGGTAAAATATTGAATAGATAAAAATAAATACATAAAATAATACAGCCAACCAAAAATATGTCTTTCTACTATACGGCCAATGTTGTTCTACCAAATAAAATGAAAAACACTTGAACTACATACTTGAACTATAGTCTATAAACTGTTCAGCATAACAACAAGAAACTCAAAAGTGTTTTGTTTTTTTCCCCACAAAGTCTAAATTGAGCTGCCTGAACTCTTTAATTAAGAAACCATCTGTACACTTTCACAATGTCCACACAGATGGCTAATTGGCTGAGGAAATGTGAATCGCATAATAGAAAACCGCATGGTACGAAGCGTCTCTGTGTACAAGATCTTGACCCAGACTTTTGGCGTAAATCTATTCATGTGCTTGACGTTATTTCTACAATTATAAAGCTAATTTGTTCTTTATCCGTCTGACATTGTTTCAGAGATGAACCGACATCATTATTCGCTGTATGTCCACAACTGCAGACTGGTTTTCCTGCTTCGAAGGGACTTCTCTCAGGTCGACACTTTCAGGCCAGCCGAGTTCCACTGGAAACTAGAGCAGGTACGTCCTATTTGGATTATATAGACTCTGGGTGACTTCAGTGCAGGTAAAGCGCTTTTATTTGTGTAATGACAAAGAGACTCTCTATCCTAATTACCGTTGGTCCTCTGTCACTTCCCCACTCTCTCTGTTGGAAATAAGGCAGAGGAAGGAGTCTGTTCATATAGGCAGAAAGTCTTGTGTTTGGTGTTTAGTCATGGGTAATATTCCGCCCAGCAGCACATCTCTATTATCTGTCACAAACTGGTAGAGTGCAGAACTCATTTGCAGAGAAGTAGATTTCATAGCAGCCGCAGTGTTTTTCAAAGAAACAGTAATTAGAGCGACGAACAATAAATGTTTTCAGCCCTGATCGTGGCAAATAAACTTGACCACTACTCTATCATGCCTGTTTCTTCATTTAGCATTGTACTATGTAACTTTTTCTGATTGTGCGTCCACCACCTGCTTGTCTCATGGAGATGTTATTGCTTTGCCTGAAATGTTTCACAGTATGATTTTACTTTGTATTTATTCAATTACAGTGTGTTTTTGATGCAAAAAAAATAAAATATATATAACTATATATATATAACTATATAACCAAGCAGGCATGAAGGACTGCAGAGATGTGTAGTACTCACTTATATTTACAAATGACATTTACTTGAGTAACATTTTAAAGAAATTGTACGTCTCCGTCTAGTTTTGTGACTGCACACTTTTACTTCTACTTGAGTAAAAGTTTTGGTTACACTTCCCACTATGAGTAAGTCTAAGCTTTATGTTGACAGTATGGTTTTGAACATGTGTTGCTTGCACCTCTTCTACAGATATGATTTTGTTGTTTGGTTGTTTTTTTTCTTTTTGTGGTATACCCTTTGAAAATACCTGATTTTGTGCATTTTTTATTGTTCTGCGCGTCTCAAGTAAATCAACTTAAAATCATTAATCAGATGTTACGTTCAGACAGTTACCCTTATTTGAGTAGTTCATTCATTCGTTCATTTTCTACCTCTCTTTCCTGTTTGAGTGACTGGAGCCTATCCATTGACTGACTGTGGGCTTTAGGCGGGGTACACTTTGGATATTCATTCACTAGGGGTAAGTTAGAGTTGCCAGTTGACCCAACACATGCATGTCGTTGGACAATTGGAGGAAGCCGGAGAACACGTAGATAACCCACATTAACACGGGCAGGACATGCAGACCACCCAGAGAGATCATGTGATCTTGGTCTGGCCCGGGAATCAAACCTGTTATTTTGCAGTAACATTACTCTTAATAACCAAAAGTACAAATTTTGGTTACTACCCATCTCTGGTCCTTTGTGACTTGAATTTCAACAGTGAAGACTTCAAAGTGACTTGGACCTAAAAAACTTGACAATTCTGCATCCCAGTCACCACTTTGTAAAGGATCCACCAAGAAGTACATTTCCTTCTTGACTAATCTGGTATTAAGATTTATCTCCATATCTAACCATATCTCACAAATATTACCATTTCTCAAAATCCATTTTACGAAGGCTAACTGTAACTCATATAAACTATGTTCAATCTTCAGTTGAACTCTAAAACTACGTATGTGGTGGAATAATGTCTAGTAATGAGTGTTGCATAGTCCCCTTGAAGTGACCAAGCAAACGTGTACTGCAGCTAAATCTCAGGAGACCAAACACTGCTGAGGATAAGTCAGTGCATGGGAATTTCTTGTGCAAACTTACTTTCCCTCATTAATTTTGGACAGCAGATGCACTAGCTTATCTGTTCCCCTGAGATGCAGCATGAATTCACCTTATATTAAAAGAACATTAGTGCTGAAGAACTGCTCCATGATAAAGTTGTGCTCTTGGGGCCGTTGCTTACTTTGCACGTTATTGGATGTAAGATTTTCTATCAGGCCTCAATGCTACTGATGCACAGGTTATTTTAATGAACTGTGCATATACATAGAATATTATATGCAAGGTCAAGAGGAGGCTTCAAAGTAAGTCACTAAAGTACATAAAATTGTAAAAAAAAAAAAAAAAAAAAAAAAAAGCAGACCTAAAACATGCACAATAGGTACAAAAGATAATCCAGACTAAGCCTTGCTCAAGATCTGGAGACGGATCCCAGGCAGAGCATTGAAGTCAAATGCTGTGGACAAATAGAGTGTACCTTATAACTTATAGCGGTGGTTCTGAACCTTCTGTCGTAACTTCCATA
Organism: Rhinogobius similis; assembly: GCA_019453435.1. Taxonomy (NCBI): domain Eukaryota; kingdom Metazoa; phylum Chordata; class Actinopteri; order Gobiiformes; family Gobiidae; genus Rhinogobius; species Rhinogobius similis. Next base: position 21,348,846 of record CM033632.1, on the reverse strand, counting down.
ATAACAACTGTTAGGTCACAGGTCAAGGTCAAGATCAGATTTATTTGTATTACACATATAAACCACCCAGTGGTGCCCAAAGTGCTTCACAGCGTCAAGGTACAATACAAAACAAGAATACAATAGAACACACAATTCATAAAAGCAGATTTCCTGTCTGTATATATTGTATATTTTAATATTTTATTTTTGCATCTTACACCCAGCGTGTCATGTGACTGCAGCACATGACCACCACGACTATTTAAAGCACCTGTGACAGTTTGTATTGCCCTGCTTCTCCTGATGAAAACCCATAGGGGGTCGAAATGTCTGTATGTCCCTGTGTCATGAAATGATTTTTATTGCTATCAAAGTGCCTCGAATTTCCTCCCTTTGCATTTTTACACTTTTTCCACGGATCCTTGAAGAGCACCAGATTTTTTAACGTCATCTTTGAGACCCCAACAGCACACTTATTTATATTCAATTTATTGCGTACTGTTGGCATCCGCAACCCCCAAACACAAATAGCCTCAAAAAGACGAAGTAGCATGTATGTCACATGTTTGATTTTACTTTCAGGGCAAAGACCGAGTCCCAGATAAATATATTTGGTCGAACAACAAATAGGAGTCTACATTTACCACTGCATTTAGAGGGTGTGAAGCCTTGTTAAAGACCATTGCATACATTTTCAGTTTTTCTTGATATCATTTGGTGAGCCCTGAAATCATTTCACGACCCCCACCCCCAGGTTGAGAACCTCTGTCTTAATGAACGGCACTGAATTCCTTCAAACACCAATAGAACAACTGAACAAGGTTTATCTTAAAATAAATTAAACAAAAATGACAATATATTTTTACACCTAAAACGTTTTTCTCGGTACTGTATATTAGTTTTGTGACTGAGTCAAAGTGTAATCATCAGTCCATTTTTGTGCCCCTATCCGTTTACCTGTGTGTACCCTGCAGGGCACGGCAAACACAATGCATTTTTCTCCTGTGTACCTTCTAAGCAGCCGTGTGTTTGTTCTTGGTCAAAGGTAGATTGAAAAGTGTTTTTTTCTCAGCCGCATGTTGTTCTCTCTGGAGGTTGACAGAGGTGGATGTGACAAAGGGAAGGGCAGACACACACTCCCGATTTTTCTCTTCTTTTTGAGCAAACAACCTCAAGACGTGGTTTTCTTTTCATTCTTTCTGGCTTCTCTTATCGTGTGCTTTCTTACCACCATCTGTGCTTGTGCCTCACACACCGACTGTAGATATGGAAGCTTACTAGCATACGTACGTAGCATTGGCTTAACAAGAAAGAGCGAGAGAAACATGTGGTGTTAAGAATGATAATTTTTCTGATTCCTTTGAGCCTTTGCAAATAACATTTTAATATACAACTGGAGAAAAGCGCAGTTTTATCATTTTAGGCTTCAAGAACATATTTATTTTCAGTCCACCTTGTTTGGTTTTGAGACACAAACCCCGTTGGAGGTTCAATCCCTGAAACCAACTCTACTTTGCCTACTGTTTCAGTATTGTATTGTGTTTCAGTTATGCTTACTGGTGTGATAATAAAACATGTGTTGTGTTAATAATAATACATTCTTTATTCCCTTAGTGTGTGATTAAAGTGCATAGTTAAGAGTTCAGACTAAGTCAAACTGACTTAGCGACACTGGTTTATGAAACTGAAATGGACTTTCAGGAAAAAGCATTCTGATGTCTTTATGGCAGAGCTACAGTTTTAGAACGAACATATTGTTATGTAACTAGTGGCTGTGTATGTATAGTATACTATATGAGCAAGTCCAGGTTAAGTGAGGTGAGATAGCCACAGTGCCACTAATAAATAATAAGAGTGACAGAAGTAGTGCATTGTGGGTAGGGGTTTGGAGGGGTGGGAGAGGTGACTATGGGGTGTCACTGCTGCTACTTGACGTCCTTGTTTCTCCAGCACTTAGAGAGGACACTCGATGGCTTCTCCGGCAACTCCATTTAGCTCTATTGATTTTGCAATTCTCACTTCAAGAGACAAGGGGTTGGACCGAGATGGAGGAAAGTGGGCAACGAGAGCAGGCCGTGGAGAAAGAGGCTTTAATTTTCGGAGTCAATAGCACGCAGCAAGGGAATGTGTTACAGGAAGGCAGGCCCATCACTATGCGCGGCCATACTGGGGAACGTGAACGCACTCCAACCCATTGTGCTGTCTGCTGTTTTTTCACCTGCGCTAATGGACCTGAGGACACATCACTTTTCTCCAACCACTTTCGTCTTCACTTGAATGTAGATAGCATCTCTTTTTGAAGAAACCAGGCATCACCTCTACTTTTTCTTCTTTTGTCTGTTGAAAAAGTGGTGCATTTTAAAAGTTCTGTCTTTTTTCAGATAAGATGGCTTGTGCCTGACAGTGATTTAAATCTATATCGATGCGGGTCATTGAAGATAAAGAAAAACAATATCAAAGTTTAGAATCCCTCTTCTTTGTGCTTAAAACCCATATGTGTAAGGAACAGTTAAACACAGATAAGTGTGATCTCTAGATGCACTATTTATCATGAACCTGGTCGATGTTGGCAGTTGAATGGTGCACACACAGTATCTGGCCTCAGATTTATCTCGCTGCTATTAGCATGCTTGTTCTGCCATGACTTGTTCTGTGGGCTGTGTTGATTGGAAGCATCTCTTTGTTTCACAAGATTAATTGGGCATCTTTGTGTTTTATGGCGCTTTTTGTTTCTCTGCTGTTTGCAGTAAATATCAAGAATGCACACTGTATGACTGGGTTCACTACGGTATGTTGCTTATAGAGCAATAACATATGCATAACACAACATTGTATAATGTAATAAAATGTTCATCATAATTGTCCATGTGTCCAATGTGTCTGTATATGTACTCTTTTTCTTTTATTTGTAATTACACCTGTTTTTTTGATAAACTTTGCAACCTTCACTTCACTTCACTTTCACAGCTTTTTTTTAAATATGTCAAATTTTCTTTTTCAAGACAAGAATGAACAATTCTGAGGTTTGAAATCACATTTGTGCTTTAGCGTCATGTCTATTTCTTCTGTAGCTGCAGCATTCATCATTCGGGTTTTGAGTGAGACAGAGCTTTATACAGAGCTGCTTATAGCCCACTCTTCAGGCATTCTGAGTGCTACATAAGCTCTACATTATTCACCAGCATCACAAGACTTTACTCCACATACTAATGCCGCAATTATTCTTATGTTCTGATTTTCTTGTTATCTTCTACACTCTTTTGTGCTATTCACTTTTTAGCTCTCAAAATCTCAAAATATTTTATTATATAATGTATTATATGAAAATATTTCCAATGTCTATTTTAACAAGAGGCTTATAGCTTATGGCGAGTCCCTCTGACTTTCTGTTCAAATGTAGCAGGTTCTCCAACCAGGCCATAAAGCGCGTCAAACAACCGTCATTTGGAATGTGCCAATCACAACTGCTAATTTGCAGCACGTCTCTCTAGCAAGTCTGAGGGGTTTTTTTTCTTCCTTTTTTACTCATAAGCCAGTATGTTTGTTTTGACACAAATGGACAATGAGTCTCTCTGACTGGTTAATCTGTCAGTCACGCCCTTCAGAAAACCTTGAGACAAAATAGGGTTCCAGACCATAACGTCTTTGTATTGTAAACGCATGCAGTCTTGGATGGCCATGTAACCTTATGACAGTTTTGATGAACATCTTGTTTGTCTTTCTTGGATTACTGAGGGACTGAACAAACAATACACTATGCGATTTTTTAAATCTTTGTATTTAATCATAATTTGTAATACTTGTTACAAACAATTTATCTATATATAATGACTCCTTTTGCTAGATTACATTTATTCATGTTTACTGCAGCCTTTTCATTTCCAAGCAGCGTAGTGACACATATAATAGGCAGCTATCAATAATGCACGGGCACAACTGCTGCAGCAGAGGGCCAGTGCAGGGAACATGAATACAAGCAGGAAAGATAAAAAAGGAGCAGCCAGGCAGGGAAATATATAGGACTTTGTAGAGGCACAGGATCGGAATATACAGGATTACAAGGCAAGAGGATAGATACAATTGTTAAACTTTTACAAGGATGTCATATAGTCAGTCTGAGAATAAACCAAATGTATTCATGTTGTATATGACATTGACATGTGCGAAGATAGGACAAAATATTAGTGTCTACATAAATGGTCAATCATAACAACTTAATTTTTTTTTTTTTTCCCACCTTGATCAAAGGGGGATTTATTAGTTTGCTTTCCACATTTTGCAAAACCAATTGTGAGAACTTCCTTGGCAGAGATATTCAGAGATGTCCTAGAGGGCACCCATTTGAAGTACAGAAAAACATTGCTTGACCCTTACAAAACTCCCATTCTCTTCCACTTCATAAGCTCATGCTATTTGAATTTTTATTTTAAAACTGATCTTCCTCACCTTGTTGAAATTCAAAGCCTTAACAGCTTGACATGATATTGTCAGGGGTCTTTCAGGTGTTAAATCTTTCTTCCAGTTTCCATAGTAATTTCTGCGTCCAATCAGCTCTGACAATCTCCCTTCTTTTGCGCCACTATAATGTAATAGTTCCTCGTAAACATGCCATGACACATTCACACCAGATAGGCAGTCTTATCTGCTCTGCTTTATGACGCCAATAAAACTCGTCTGTTGTTGTACGGTGATATATATGTACTCAACACAAGAAATTGCCGTTTACTTTAGATGTTAATGAGATTAAACCATCAGTGCCAAGACAGTTTTCCCCATTAATTACATAGTTTTGTTTTTGAAGGGTAATTGGTGACTAGACCCTTACTATATGTACAACAAATATAAGATTGTGATAAATACTATTGGCCTATAGAGCTCGAGGTCGAACACCTAAAGGAACAACTCGATAAACTGTTGGGTCACTACTGGTTAATACAGGTATTATTATTTTTTTCAATTTTCCATTTTTTCCATACTTAGTATTGAACAAAAACATAAGTAGCTCTTTTTATTTATTTTTTTTACATTTTGTTCTTTATAGACTGCAGTATTGATCTAAAATGCCTAAGTAACAGTAACAGGTCCATTGACTTCCAGTTCAAAACTGCAGAACTGATAAGCCCCCCCCTTTTAACAGTGAAGTGGCTATGTGATGTTTTAGAAACGTAGATGTAATCTGTCAAACAATCACATCGAAGTACAGGGATGTAGGCAGGAATAGGAGTAGATGAAAACTGGAATTTTCTGAGCACTCGAGACGTTTTCAGTTGCAGGAAAACAACAGTATTACTCAAACATGTAAGAATTAATTCAAACGCACCTGTGAGGAAACTAATGATGATGAAAGTTGATTTGGATTAATATGTGTATCATCACATCTGAAATCCAGCAATACAAACTCCATCCAAAAGAGTTCAGTAAGAAGTGTGTCATATGGTTTACTGTATGTGGATAATGGGGTAAACTGGGGGAACTGGATTCTTGAGACAAAATAACAACAAAATAAGTAAGTAAAGAGAACCAGACGCCCTAAACGAGTACAGTAACTATAGAATGAGAATCACAATTTAATTTTCAGCATATAGAAAAGTATGTATAAGATTGTTAGAGCACTTATGATTACTGCACATCCATCCCTCCTCTATCGGATAGTCCTGGTTATGAGTGTCCCTGGGGCTGCCTGGAGACTGGCTCATTACAGCGGTTCTGCATTCATTGTCTTGTTATGCTTTAGCAGAGCCGACGCACTTTCAAGCTTCCTCCGACTAATGTGCTCTCAGAAAACATACCTCAGCGGCTGCAAAGGATCTCTGCTAATGATAGTGATACGTTTGTGTGTATCTGTGTGTGTGTGTGTTAAATTTAGAAAGTAAACATTACAAAAATAAGGACTATTTGACACCAGCTTTTCTAAGGCTTATCAGAAAATCAACACAATGTGCCGATGTGTAAAAGATGACCACTGTTTCCTCTTTTTATTTCTTATCAAAGCGACGCACACAGCTATGACAGTGACTGATCTCTCTGCACTTTTGTTTCCGACTGAAAAATAATGGTTTTGAGAATTTTAATTCATAAACAGTGTTGTGTTAAATTGCTAAAAAATAAAATACGGGGCATATTTCTCCGCTGTTTTTGGTGAGAATGTCATTACATTCAATGACACCTCACTTCACCCCATAGTCTCTTTTATAGACCAACAGCTTTAGATCGATTTGTTCAGTTTATTATAAAAGTTATACAATTATCAACAATTTTGTTACTCAGACAGAGCAAGAATCACTCAAAAATGACATCGGAATTGTGTAAATTTTGTGTTTTTGATTTTTCTTCAGTTTTATCTGTGTCTGAGCAAAAATGTCATATTTGCCTTTTGCGTTCACAACAATTAATCGATTAATCTACAGAATAATCACTGGGATAATCGATTACCAAAATAGTCGTTAGTTGCAGCCCTAATCAGTTGTCACAATTACAGAAAGTAGATTACCACAAGTTATATAAGAAGTTTATTTACATACAGTATATATTGAATCTTATAAATGTATCTCACTTAGTCATGGCTTAAAGTGCTGGCACCACAGTATTTCTCCCCAGAAAGTACTGCAATTCCACATTTTTTGCTTTACATGTGTTTATTTCCTTTGTGTGTAAAAATAAAAAAAATTGAGAAAAAAAGAAAATTTCACATAATTTCACACAAAACTCCAAAAATGGGCCGAACAAAATTATTGGCACTCTTTCAAACTTGTGGATAAATAACTTCATTTAAGCATGTGATGCTCATTTAAACCTACATGTCTATTTTACATGACTGTAATTAACGTTCTAATTACGTATATGATTAAAAATAAAATGTTTTCAATACTATTACTCCACAACAAATACATTAAGTAAGGTGTAGGTGAAAGATGTAGGAGCAACTCACTTTAATGTTAGAATTCATCAGGGATTTGACTCACATGGTTGTTGTGGTTAGAAAATGTGTGTTCAGTTCCTATGGTTATGTAAAAAGCTTGGTATGTTGCCTTATAATTGGAAGTAAATAATGGTGCTTGCTGCACATCTCAACTGTTGAACTGTTGGCTTTTATATCAGTATTACAATAGTGCTTGAGGTATGACTAAAATTGTTTAATTGGCCATCAAGTCAGGCAAGTCAGTTTAGTTGTTGTGGTCTTTCTTGTCAAGTTTGCAATTATAAATAGTGAAAATATTGTTAATTGCCAATGACTCACATCTAAGATCTTGTTTTGTTGCTGATAAGTGCATAAAACATTGATGCTCTGTTGGGAAAAGAGAGAAACTTGATGTTGGAAGTCGTTTACAGTGGAAGTACAAGCTACCTGCTGAGAAACGTTAGAGTGAAAGAAGCGGAGGTGTTGACAGACTGGGATATCCTCCGGGACTTTGTGTCTTCACACTCCTAACAGATGACAGTCTGAGCCAGAAATCAAAACATCCCCAAAGGACCCAGGATGCTCCGGCACAGAGTTTAACCCCATTAGTTCACACAACACCTCCTTGTGTTGCACCTGCATATGTTCTGTGTGTAGGATATGCAATCACAAATGAACTCCTGTTTTTATATTGAAAGTCACTTTGACATTGTGTGCAAAAACAGATCAGGATTGCACTTTTATTTGTAACTTTTACATCAGGTGTGTACGTTTCCGACCTTTGGTGGTGGTGTAAAGTAACACACAACTAAACTGTACTTAAGTAAATGATTTTGTTGTACTTAGGTCATTTTTACAGTGGGTACTTTTTACTTCACTTTTGAGAGAAGGTATCTGTACTTTCCAGTCTACTACATTTATGAACTGGACTGGAAAGTATTTTGATATATATGGTAGTATATGGTTTTAGGGGTTATTTTCAGGACGTTTATGGAGACATCCTGCGTTAAGGTTTTGAGTTCAAGCCCCAACTACATAAAAATCACTAGATCACTGTATCAAAATCACAAAATTGAATGCTTTAATTGCTCTCAATTTTTTCACTTTTTCCCCTTAAAGTAAATTTTAAGCCTGTGTGCTACTTTTACGTTTTTGTTATTATATCTGTACGTTTACTTACTTAACAATGAGTACTTTTTCCACCACTACCATTAGATGTAGCATTAACAATATCACACAGCTGAACTGGTCTGAATGTGTTGTGCGAGTGAGTGATTGGTGACAAGATAAAGATGCCATTGATCTAGTATGGCATATGTATGTAGTACCCTGTTTCTGTAAGTTAGCTTGGGGGCAACTGTGGCTACTTTTTCCCCACACAACGTTAAATGCAGACTGGATTTACTGTATGTATGGTCAATTGCCGCTCTTCTTCGTAAACTGCAGCAGCCTCTCCCTCTGTGCATCAAAGACTATTTTTGACGAGTGACAGGGCGTATTTGTCACTCACCCTCTGCTTCATGAACACCTCGTTATGCAGCGCCTCGTTACTTTATTTGACGACAGATAAATCCTCCGCTGATGAGCCGGGACTTTGTTGCATCACTTTCACCGTAGTGAGGTGAGAAAAGAAAAGCGCCACTGCTCCTGGCTTCATGATTGTAACATCATCTTTATAATGCATTTCTGTAAACACAAGCTTCCATGAGAAAAATGCTGCCAAACTAAAAAAAAACATATCTCTGAGGGAATAATGTGTTTTTTCTGCTGTCCTATTTTCTTGTACTCATGAATATATTTTCATCTGAATGCAGCCACAAATACCCCAGCAGTAATGAGCCCCTCCCTGTTCGTTTGCAGATATGTGACAAAGAATGGCACTACTATGTAATCAACGTGGAGTTCCCGGCCGTGACGCTCTTCGTGGATGGCGTGACCTTTGAACCCTACCTGGTAACGGATGACTGGCCCATCCACGCTTCAAACATCGACACGCAGCTGACAGTGGGCGCCTGCTGGCAAGGTACGTATGTGCGCTTCTGCTTCTCCAGTAATGAGGCGTCAATAACCGGGGAAATATTTACTGTGGGTTCTGGTTTGAAGTCACACTCGTGTGAGCTTCAGAAATGACAGGTAACACTGTGGCGTGAGAAAGCAGTCCTTAGAGGATTATACAGAGAAAGTGATTAAGTATACATTACAACTACAGTTTTAGAACTTAGGATACAGCCATTTTCCAGAATTGACATTTCAGTTTGTCAGTTTGACAACCCCTGAAACCCTTTCTACAATTTCAGTTTGTCATTTGGGTTTTGGAGTGTGTTGTAACCATAACTATTGTAGGGTAGTGTAATGTCTTTTCAAATGTATTTTTATGTTTATTTATTTGTATCAGGACATATGCATCAGTTTGTCTGCAAACAGTTTCTACATAAATGTGCTGGATTTAGCACAAAACAAAACACGTCCAAGAGAAATTTAAGGTGAGACACTACAAGCAAAAATATATATTTTTTTCAGTTTGTTTTTTGGTCAGTTTGTTCTCTGAATATATGGGCTTTCATGTGGAAACAACACTTATCCAATCTGCTCCTAAAGATGTTTTATTACTTCATTTAATCCACATCATCCATAGATTTCTCTTGGACATTGTAACTTCAAAGGCCGTTTTTCTCTTGTAGGGACGTAAAGAATACCATTTAGAGCAGCACCTTCACACACCAAACATTACAATCTTGTACTTACAAGATTTTTACGAAATGTACTGAAGGATTTGTTGATCTCAAATTCTAAGCCTGATTTATTCAAGTTTCAAGTAAAAAAAAAAAAAAGAAAAAAAACCTTGAATTTTATAGTTATAGTTGTTATAGTTGTTATAGTAGGTATAGTTTTATTTAATTCACTCAAAGACTAAATAAAATATCCAGAATCCTCTCTGTGATTTTTTTCCTATTCACCTGTAGTGTCTCACCCTGAAATATAAAAATTTGAACAACAACATACTCGTGACATTTTTCCAGATAACAGCAGACATTAGAATTACACATTAAACATAATTTAAACAAAAAAGAGACTTGATTTCCTCTTTACTTTTTATATCTTGTGTTATTATTCTCCAAAGCAATTGTGTAGACCTAAGTATGTTGCCTCTGTACAGCAGCAGTTCAATTGAATTTATCTAAATAGACAGCCATGAAACTGTAGACGAGTAAAAGGGCCACGGAGATATGCAGAACTGAGCATAAACCCAGTCCTAATAACTTCACTTAAGGCGAGGTTAAAAAACAGGGCACAGTGTGTACAACGTGCCACGTTTGTTCACCTGTGTCTGTGTGACTATTACTAGTGCACATATGGACTAAAGTTTAAGCCTATAATACAAAAAAACAAACTCTTAAAAGTCTTGAAGGACTATATTATTTATTCACAAAGTGTAATAATAATAATAATATCTTACAGGAGCTGCCTCTTTCCATGTTTTGAATTGCATAGTAACGCCAAAAGGCCCTAGCAGCTTGCTTAAATCACACTCCACAACAATCATGCTAAGCTTCATATTTTGCCTGTACATTTCTTTTCATCATCATCATAATCGTTCTGATTGCATTTCTTTTCCTCTTTTTGTGTCAAACTTCACACAGCGTTTTGCTCTTTCCATGAAAGTGTGATTGTGAAAGAACGCCCTGAAGGAAGGATTAGCTCGAGTGAATAGAGGACAAGTTTGCCCGCTATTACATCCCAATGAAGCCGCTTTAAGCTTCACTAAGCCGCAACTGATAACTTTGCAGGCCATTAGCGGGCGAGATTGCCTTTCAGAGTGTCTCATTTCGGAGGGCCCCCTCTCCCCCACAATCAACAACATAATGGGCAGACATGTGGAGGGGAAGTCATTCAAAGTGTGTTCTGAAAAAGTCTAAAGGCACAATACAAGGTTGTAAGTGAAAACGTTCCATTGCAGGTGTCCTTAATAAGTCATTTTATGCACATTTCAAGAGGATTGTATAAGCATATTCATTTTTACACAAGTTTATATTCTGTACTGTAGAGATGAAAAAGCTTCGCCTGTTCACCTGTATAGAAATCTATATTCCTCATAGCTTTTGTCTTTGCTTTTTGGGATTCGCTACAGAAAGTTAATCTTCCAGTGCAGTGATGTTTTAGTCCTGATGTTTCTCCGTTTTCCACCAACCTCTGCATTTGTCCAGGCTTGGGACCACCCTTAAGAGTCCTCCCTCTTTGCATCTTTGCGTGCACAGTAGTTACATTACTTTTGTCTTTGTTTTCGACTTGGTTTGGTTTTGGAATGTTCTTTAATCATCTGGCGAAAATCTCTCTCGTCAGTCAGTTTAAACGTTGTCACGGTGGATTTTTTTAACCTACTTTACAGTTAAACCTCATTGAAAATGACTTGTATATGTATTCAGGATCGCTTAGATGCAGAATTCTTTGTAGTGTGACCACATGTTCCAGAACTCCATGCTCTACACCAAAGATGGCAAATCTTGAGATACAATCGAATGTTCTATTTGTCAAACTTAGATTTGATGAAGTGCACTCATTATTATTATTATTTCTTTATTTTTACTTACAGTCTCTTGTATTCATAAACGGCAGACGTCAGCTCCAGGCTCAAAACTCATCAAACAAAGTTGTGCAGAATCCCACTATATCCCTCATACAATTAGCAGATTCTTACTCTTAACAGATTGAGAATTGGTCCACTTCTCTGTCCATTTACCTTTTATTTATCTGTTTCATAACTAATAAAAGAATAGGCCGTCTAGACACTGGCAGTCCAAAAATATCCCTTCTCAAACACAAAGACCTTGGCTTGATGAAAAGCTTTCAGTGCCGCATTTGTCGCAGAGACAGAAATGGAGAAAAACAGGAGGTAGAAGAGACCGGCTCGGCTGTGGAAATAAAGAAAACATGTCTTTGACTTCACCTGCTCTGCTCCAACTGCTTACCAACTGTTCAAGTGGGATCTGCATCATCAAGAGTGTGGAGATTGTTGTAGGGCTGAAAAAATCATTAATTAATAAGTAACTGTCAACTTATTTAGTAATCAAATAATCATAATCTGGAAACTCAAACACATAACCCTTGAACATGATATGTTTGTGTTCATGATGATAAACCAATTTTGTCTGTAAATATATCAGAATGTTCTCAAGCCACATAACTTTTGGGTCAAATTTAGCAGCAATTGCATATTCACAGGCCTTTCACAAGATTAATCAAAATACTTGTTAGTTGCTGCCCAAATGGTTGTGTTGTGGACTGCTGTGACAAAATCCAAAACAAAAAGTCAAATGTATATCTTCCCTGTTTCCTCCAAATATTTGTGTGTAAATGTGTTCCCGTTCTCTGGAGGATTGTACAGTGCGCCTCATGTTTCCCGTGGCTCTGTGCTGACGCAGAACCAGAGTGTTAGTGACAGTCTGGTGTCTCTCTCTCACTGTGATCCACATCGACTGAGCTGAGGAACCACAGGCCTCCAGCAGTGCGGCTGCTTTCACTGATATCTGCTCCACTGCTGAGCCTCCCCCAAGCCCCAGTGCACCGTACATTATGTACCGTGAAACATCCACTCACTGTTGAGGCAGATGGGCTTCGACAAGAGGAAACTGTAGTCACATAGCTGACATGACAAATAAATATGCTTCATTTTTGAGGGAAAATGTTGCTGACAGTATTGGTCATAACTTGGAAATCCAGGCTAGAAAAAGAAAATTTGTATTTCCAAGGCCACAGCAGTCAGGCAGCAAAGTGTATTTTTACAGTATAAAAACTGAGCTGACCTGTTTTCTTCTGCATAGATTATATATATATATATTTTCAAATATTGTCCAAAGTGCACATTTTAGGGTCAGGAGCGTTGAGATTTGAGAGAAGAGTGAAATAGGTTAACTAATACAAGAATCCCATGGATTTCAGTACGTTTGTACAGGTCTAAATTACAATTTTAGCAGGCTTTATACATATTAGTAACACAGAATATTTTGTTGTTTGCAGGGGAAATTACATAAATAATTGCAGTCTTTGCAATAGTCTTTGTTTCAATTGTAATCAATCTTGCTGCCCCACTTAACACATATTACAACATAATTGTATTGCAATCAATTATCTTGGTAAAGCACAATTGTTTTTGGATTGATGGTCTGACCATTTTCCAAATTTCTGGCCCCGTCTTGTCTGGCCCTCCACTTTCTCCTTTCAGGTGGAGAGGTAGCGACCCCACGCTTCACCCAGTATTTCCATGGCAGCCTGTCAGGTCTGACAATCCGGCCGGGCCGCATTGAGACGCAGAAGGTTATCTCCTGTCTACAGGCCTGCAAAGAGGGCCTTGATATCAACTCCCTGGAAAGTCTGGCTAAGGACATCAAGGTGTGGAATATTACTCAGGCTTGAATAAATATAAAATATGACCATTTTAATCCTGTTTTTCGGGCGTAGTTTCACTTTAATCCAGCTCAGTCAGTGCTGGTGGTTGAAGGAGAGGATTTGGACAGTATCAACACAGCCATGACCAAAGTGTCCTACATCAACTCAAGGCAGTTTCCCACGCCGGGCATCCGAAAACTGCACATCACTACCACAGTGAAGTAAGTTTCACTCATATAATCCTGCAATTATGTTATTTTTTTTTTCTTTTTTCTATGTTTGATAAGTCAATAAATGTTATTATTGTACATATGTCTACTTTACAAAGTATTATTACAGTTCATCTCATTGGACAGAACTGGAGAAGTGTAGTGTTTTCTGTATAATACATTCAATCCTTGAAGTTACATTTCTTTAATTTAAAAAAAAAAGAAAAAGAAAAACACGTCAACTGCTTCCCTTTTTTAAACAAGGTCAAGGATGTTCATCTGGGAGTTTTATTAAATGCAAGGTTGTTCTGTCTTGTTTAGAATCTTTACTGCATTTATTACTCCTAAAGAATCTTAACTTTATATTAACCAACTACTTTTCAAATTTTCTATACTTAAAAAATAACCCATATTTTGACAAGCTATAAATATATAATCTTCAACTTATTCTACTATATTCTGTTCCCACATTGTCCCACATCGACTGATATATCACTAGCAGAGTATATATTTATGTGTTATGTAACCTTTCTTTCCGGTGTGTTAAGGTGTTTTGGTGAAGACTCTTGCCTGTCCATCCCGGACGTCAAGGCTGTCGTCATGGTGATGGCTCCCAGTGAACCGCGCATCACCATCTCTGGCTCGAACCGCCTCGTCCGACCGGCCAGTGACCTGCGAACGCCGCCCGGAGTGGCCCCGTTTAAAGAGATCCACCTCACTAGCACCTTGATCCGAGGGAACAGCCTGAGTGGGAGTGAGTCAAGACCCTACAATGACTACAGAACGTCTTCATGTTCAGCTTCACAAAAACCTTCATTTCTGAAGGAAAAGAAAAAGATGGTGCTGGTTGAACTTTGATTCTTCTGAACATATAACAGTTGTCCATTTTAGAGAAGACACTCCAGGTCAAACTCATTTTATTTAATATTTGATTTGTTTTTTGTACTTTTGACACAAAGGACTGGTCCACTCAACACATTAAAATGTATTGTCACTGAATTAGTCATTTTTATCTATCGGCACGGTAGCGCAGCGGTTAGCGCTCCCGTGTTTGTGTAGGTTTCTTCCAGGTGCTCTGGTTTTCCCTACCACTAAAAACATGTACAGTAGTATTGTTGTGTTTGTGAGTATGAATGGGGGACAAGGGATGGAAATTAGTCCATGGCTATAATCCGGTGTTTACAGCATGTATATCATGTACCAAAAATACAAACAAACACATCTATAGATTTAAGGGAAATCTTCACTCCAAAGACCGTTTTCTCAAAATATTATTTTTTTATCCGACTCTCAGAGATCTACACTTAAAATAGCACCTACAGGCACCAAATTGTCTTGTATTGAACAAAATTTTGAAGGTTTTACTGAAGGCTTGTTGTTAGCTAATTTTTAGTGACTGAGCTTTTAAGCTGGGGAAAAAAACAAAACATTTTCCCAAGAATATTTACTGAACTCAAAAACTGGTTGCTGAGCTATAAAAAATTCACTTCATAAACTAGTTTGATTTTGTTTGCCAACAAAATAAACTATTTACTAAATCTAATCTAATCTAATATAATTGTGATGTTTTTTACACCCAAAAAATACTTAAATTCTTAACTTAAAATACATTTGTATTATATTCAGGGGAATTAGTCCAAATGTGTATTTTATTCACCAACAGTATCTTGCCTCTAAGCTTTGGTCCACACACGTTGATGATGGTTGTGAATGTTCTGTATTGTTCTAATGATAAATCTCTTTTTACTGTGTCCACGCAGTGCACAGACCAGGTGTGACGGAGCTCATGCATAACCTGGACTACTGCGACGTGCTGCTAATTGGTGATGAATTAAACCCTGAAAGAGAAAGTCTAGAGATACATCATGGCGCCTTGTTAGGAAAACACCTGGACGCCACCAACTCCACCTCGGGGATATCAATATACGGTAGGAACATGTCACAAACCCACCTGCCGCAGTGACAGGCGAACCGTCAGTGTGGCATCTGGCCTTTACACAGAAATCAATAGGCTTAACCAGGACGCTCAGTCTCTATAGACAAAGACAGCTGGAAAGGTCTTGTCAAAACTTGCAACAACTTATAGAGTACAGAATGAATGTGTGTCTTTTTTTTCTTTGGTTGCACAGGTGTGGACTCCATGGCGCACTACGAGCAGGCGTTAAGACAGATCCGGTACAGGAACTGGAGACCGGCATCTTTGAGTGAGAGAAAGTTCAGAGTCACATGCTCCGAGCTCAATGGACGATACACCAGCAATGAGTTCAACCTGGAGGTGACGTTGGTTCTTATTGGCAAGATTGTTTCAATGTGGTGACTGTGCTCGTTCTCTTTTGGCTGTCTTAATAAACAAGAAAAAAACAATACAAATTATGTGTGTCCAGAAAGGCTTCAGTTTCTTTGGATTCTTGGACAAAGACAGTCACTGTGGGTCAGCGAAGGAATGATAAAACAACAAAAGATAATTGAATAATTGCTTGAAATCTTTTGGTGTGTCTCTGACAGTGGAATTGTTATGGTTTGAAAGTTGTTTTTCAGAGTGCTTAATTTTATGGAGATGCTTTCCCCATCTGTAATTTAAGTTCTACAAATGTAATCACATCTGATTTCAATAAGTCACTTTAAATTTCCTCAGAGTGAGAGCATTACTCACAGTTTAATTCTAATTTTCTGCCTATTTTAATTTTCAATTTAGAGTTTACTTTTTTATTGACAAGAAATAATCACTGCAGATAATTGATTTTAAGATTGCCTTTTCTTGAATATGCAAACACTCATGTCTAATATTGTTCAATTACTGTCACAGATGAGTCTGCTGCACCACTCGGCTGCTCCTGTGGAGCATGTAAACCACATAGCAGCTCCATCCCAGTTCATGAGGCCAGTGCATCACCCCCTGATGATCCACTCTCTCAACTCTCACATGACAGGTACGCCCCAAATGTCACTCAATACACCCTGAACTATGAAAAGGTCACTTCATCAACCTTACCTTATCTTCTTGACCTCATCTCACGTAGGGCCAGCACCTCCAGCCGCCACAGTGGTGATAGTGGTGTGTATCGCCGCTCTGGTGGTGATTGTGGTTATTGGCGTGTACAGAATTCATGCCACTCATCAGGAGAGCTCGAGAGAGGACGAGGATGAGCCCAAAGACTGTGACATGGACTGGGACAACTCCGGCCTGACCATCACAGTCAACCCCATGGAGGTAAAAGGAGAACACTGCCTCTGTTTGTTGTTGTTGATTAGCAGTACTTTGTCTTAGCAGTTACATTTTTTCAGTGAGGTGGCCGCTACTTGCTTGTTGCCATGGAGACTGCTTTGTCTGGAATGTTTCACAATATGGCATTAAGCTTCTATCTTCCATTTACTCAAAAATGAAAAATGAATTATTACTGTGAGCATGTTTGCTTCTCCACTTCTTTGGTCTTCATTGGGATAGATGCGTTTAATGCCATGCTGCCTAACATCTCCATGGAGACAAGCAGGTAGAAAAGTTACGTAGAGCACCTTTAATGAATATGAGTGTAATTTAAATATAACTTGCCCTTTTTAGAACATCAGTGCAGCTCAGGCAGCTGTTGAAGAGGCGAAGGAAGAGAGTGAGGAAGAGGAAGAGGAGCGAGTGGAAGGCCTGACGTGCACCGACTCAGACAACACTGACGAAGAGGACGAAGAGGAGACAAACCGGGTCACAAAACTGGAGTGGGACAGTTGCTCTGGGACATACTGAACACACACACATACACACACACACACACACATGCACACACACATGCACACACGTCCAACACAACCATACACAATCTGTTGCTGGAAACGATGCAGAAACATGTACACCTATTACTTCTGATGCAAGGTCTCCCTCTGTTGGACAAACTCAGAACATCAGCCACATTTGAACTCACTAAAAACAGCCAAAAGAGAACGAGCACAGTCACCACATTGAAACAAATAAACCTTCTCTGTTCTTTGGTTTGGATAAATGTCCATCATATAATTTAAGACACATGTTTCAGAAGCTAGACTTTTGTGTTATTTTTAATCAATGATACATTTTCAGACATGAATAATTATTATAGGTGCACTATGTAACTTTTCTGGTGAGGGGTCTACCATCATCTTTTCGCCATGTGTTATTGTTTTGTCTGGAATACTCCACAGTGCGGTATTAATATCTACAGTATGTTGCATTTATTTAATTACAGGTGTTTATATTGCTCAAAAATACACTGAAAAATATGAATTCTTACTGTGAGCAGAGTCACCTTTGATGCTTCACCTGCTTGTCTCCATGTAGAGGAGTAAGCTTAATACCATACTTTGGAAAGCAATAACATCTCCAGGTGGAAAGTGGCAAACTCTCCACCAGAATAATTACATAGTGCACCTTTATGAACGCTGTCTTTGTCTTGATGCACAATCTACTGTATCTTTTTGTTTGGACAAATAGGAGGTTAATATTACATTAAATGTCAGTGTGTTATCATGTCGTCTGTCATTGACCAGTGCAAGGTTTTCCCATTGGGAACCAAACACCTGGACAAGTACATGCTTACATCTTTTAGTCAAAATACCATGCATTTTTAGTGTTTGTCACACACCATATGCATCTATGTCTTATTAGTGTATCTAACCATATTGTAGCAACGTTTAGCATATACTCTTGTTGTTCCTTCTCTCAGTAACAAAAGTCCCCTATGCAAATTTGGGTTCCATTTCAGTAAACACCAAAAAAACTTTCATGAAGCACCCACCACCTTTGAGTTTGAGACAATACCTGTCTCATTTGCAGAGGGTCCTTAATTTTAAAGTTTTAAAAGTATATCAAAGCAATGCATTCTAGCCCAACAGTTTATTAATGATAAAAATCAGAAACCAAATTTAAAGGACAATGTTTTCTTTTAATGTTTTGATTAAAGCACTGGCCTGTCCAGCTCAGGCCTATATGTGATTAGATTAAATCCCTCTAATTGTGTCCCGTTAGAGGAGATCTATTAGCTTGTTACCTCTGTCCCCTGTTTGACTGTCCCTCTCTGTTGGCCTTTAAGCACCTGTGATTGTGATGTCATCATTGTGAGACAACTGCCTTGTTTTCTTCGTCTCCTTTGTGTATCGTGCTTCAACAGATTAAATTATTAAAAAGATTCTTTTACATATAAAATAAACCCTGTACAAATGTTATTTTATATTTATAAATATTGGGTTCTTTTTTCTTTTTGTAAACAAAATGGTTGGGATTCCTCTGTATATTGACCAATAAAGACTTGTTTTAGACTCTACATTTGCTTGTATGTTTGCATTCTAAAAAATAAGTTGTTCAGGGATAAATGTTTAAGACAAAAGCAGAAAATACTTTTCAAGACAATATTTCAGTAGCTGAACATTTTGCCAGATACCATGAAAGTGCATATTGACATTTTCTTTAATGCACTGAAATGAAACCACAGTGAGTGACCGATCATATTATTGATTATTCTTCTGAAAACAATGGCATGTCAGTAGTAGAGTTTAAAATTGGGTTTTCCACCTTTAATGTTGTCTAATAGTATCACCCATTTAAGGAGAACTAGGTCCTGCTATGATGTCCCAAGACAGACCAAAGAGGACAAGAGGAGGGAAAATAACCATTTGGAAAAATCCTATTTTTATTTGATGTCCTGTCTAGACGTTGGGTTTAGTACATTTTCTGGGTTTTTGAACATCCCTTCTCTGGTTTGAAGCCAACTGTATGTCCTGGTTGTGATAAATGGTCAGCTCTTTTTCAAGCTCCGTGCTCACACTGATTATTCCTATTCTTCGCTGAACATATCCCCTGAGACAGAAATACAATGAGCTAATTAGTGTTCTAATGCACCTTTAATCAGGAACAGCACATGTCGAAAGATATATGTGCATTTGGACTCACGCCAGACTCCATACTGTGTCCTGAAGGGTACTTACATCTGGGTGGTGATAAAAGAAGGAGATCGATTGTATTAAAATGAAATAATAATTTAGTAAACCATATTTGGCCATTTCTGAAAAAAATATTTTGGATTGCCTATTTTGTCACATTGTAACATTTGTCATAGTATTATTACATTATACTACACCACTATTACTATATAAAGTGCATAGGCTGCTGCTCCCACATGACTTCTTCGACTGCAGTTGGTCAAGATGGCTGCAGTCAGTTTTTGTAGTCTATGAGCACCTCACGTCTACTCACATTTCTTTGAGTCAGCAGCAATAATTCTTGTTCCACCAAGTGTATTTTTTATAACTTTTTGCTAAACTCAACTCAAGGACAGTTCATTTATGACCTGTGGACTTGTGACCAATGATAACTTTAAAGTGCATACATAACAGGTTTTCACGGTTTTCTTAATTATTATTAATTATTTGTCGGAATAGCACCTGTGGGGAAAAATGTTATATATATATATTACATCAGTCAAGTTGCAGTTTGTGAGGAACATCTTTTTTTTTTTAAGTACAGAATTCCCCAATCTATGTCATCAATTAGCACCATTGACAATTGACACTAAACAAACACATTTTCTCAGTTTAAACAATCCTTTAACAAAATAAAGGTGTTGTTGGATATTATTTGTCATATCATGACTCTTATGTAATTTAAATGGATTTCGGCACTTGTTTACAATATGGTTGCTAGGTAACTGTTGTGGAATTACCTCTGTATGTCACATCTTCTGCTCATGTCCAACTAAACTGGGATAAAATAGGTAACATTTTGGGTAAAATCTTAAATATAGTCATGTTCACTACCTTTTAGTGAAATGTATTCTATTGTATTCTATGTATATTCTAACCTATCAAAAGCATTTTAAATGTACCTTTTTTTATTTAGTACCGGTACATGTAAAGACTAAATTAGTGTATGCTGTTGACAGTAAAATTACAGTTTGTTTAACCTGTTTGGAACTGAACTGAAGGCTGTTTATCTTTCCTCAGTCGACTGGAGCCGCTTCTCATTAAGAACGGAATGCAAATTGTGTTGAGTATTGAACAAACCAGGGTGAAATTTATGACATGGGATTAAATTGGGTTCATATATCATTTTAGTGCATTGTAAATGCTGTAGCCATGGGCTTTTGCTGCTGTACAATGTGTGGTATTTCACAAACTGACTCTCCTAAATTGTTATTCTGTGGATTCAACATGACATAACATAAACAAAAATAAATGTAATTTAAATATGTTGCTCTCCATTTCCACCTATCTCAAATAAACAAAGATTAATGCATAATTTAAAATGTTATGCATACATTAGGAAAATAAAAACAATACAAATATTTCATCTGACTGTGTCTTTAATTCAAAATAGACTATAGACATGAATAAGACTTTTTACACTGCCAACTGCATAAATAACAATAACATTCAGTAAAACTTGACATCTCGTCACTCAGGCGCTGTGTTTACCATAATAAAATAGGAAGTCAAATAAAAACTTAAATAATAAATAATAAAATTCATAAATCATCATCAAAGAAGCGTTGTAACAGACAGTCTGAATGCATGTGGAGGCAACATGTCTGAGAAGGACTTATACCTGCCTCCAAATATTCACTTCAGCCAAGAACAAGTTTGGCATGCTAAAAGTTCTGCTCCCTGCAGCTCTTGAACGCAGCGCAGAGCAGTTTTGGTCCTGTCCCGTTCAGTCAGGGCGCAGTACTCATCTCCAACACAAGATGGTAGTGTCTGTCTGAACATTTCCTCTGTTGTTTTGAGAGGATAGTTTTCTTTCAGAGCATGAGCGGGACAGTGTCATTAACAATTTATTGAAGTCCAAACAGTCTAAGTTAAAGCAGCTGTGGATTGCTATGAAGCTGGTGCCATCTTGAAGTTTTATAGGTCGAACCCAACCTGTCAGTTGAAACCCATTTGTCATTAAAAGGCCTTGTTTCGAGGGGCTCTGTGCTCTTGAGTGCAGACTTCAGGCCATTCATCATATCCTCACATTTCGTCCTTGTCTGCAGCAGGTCCAGTAGCGTCCCCCGGGTGTCGGTCACTGGTATTGGAGGTAATTCTTAAGGGATTGTGGCAAAGGGAGAGATTCAATTTCCTGAAGGCGTTCACGTCCCAGTGCAAGACGGGCGGCTCTGCGACACAGGTCCATCAGAGGCAGGGGTTCAGCTGTGGAAGAAAAACAAAAAAAAAAAGATCAGAAATGTGATTGTAATTGTGCCTCGACAGAGCAGTGATGCTTTATTCACACCCCACATTTGACACCTGTTTAGACACTCACAATCAATCTCCATGCGCCATCTGTCAGCCTGGTTTTATAAGCTCATTTTCAGTGGTGGTTAATGACAATGTCTGCCTCCGCTAGGTTTTGTAAGCATCTATTTAGAGCATTTCCCTGCATTACTTCAAAGTCAGGCCCTTCGTTGACCTTCATCTTATATTGAGGGTAAGGAGGAGGTAATGGATACAGCGCAATGTAGCCCGAGCACTCAGACACACCCACCACTAAGAGGCAGGATGACACAGGGATAACAAGAGAAGAAAAACAGAGAGAACGGAAGACTAAACTGCTAATTTCAATGTGCACTATGTAACTTTTCTGGAAGGGGGTTTGCCACTTGCTTGTCTCAATATGTAGATATTATTGCTTTGCCAGGAACATTCCACAATATGGCAATAAACGTATATACCTAAAGCAAGACAAGCCGATGATGCATATTCTATGAGGTCATTTTCATCAATTAAAAAAGTAATTCAATAAATGTAAGCTAGATAATGCCATACTGAGGAATATTCCAGGCAAACACAAAAACATTTCCATAGAGCCATACAGAAGTTACACAGTGCAGTAACAAACTACGTACAAAAATGCAGTATAGATAAGCCTTTAGAGCCATGTGTAAACAGCTCTGTGTGTTCAAAGTGTGGTTACGATTTCCAACTGTTTCTAATGTCAAGGCTGTCTGGTAAGTTACCTCCAGAGGGCGTTCAAAGTCAGTAAGAGAACTGACTAAAACAAAAGAAAAACTGACTAAACTGACTAAAACAAAAACAAAACAAAAACGGAGGCACCCATGGCAGTTTTTAGATCACATTTGTTGGGAAGGAACACAAAAAATTAGGGGAGAATAAAACAACAAACAAAACAACGCAGAGGATGGACAGAAGCCTCTGTGCGTATCCGTATGAACCTCAAAAGTAGAGCATAAGTGAGTCTTAAGTCTGACATTAAAACAAACACCTTCAACAGTGTAACAGCTCTATCTTGCAATGATAAAAGAGGCAGAACTTGGTTTAATGTATTCTTACATCCAAAAAGCCTGCAATGAAAACTATTCACTTGTGTACTGACCCCTTGTGGGTGGACTTGGCATTGACGGCCCCATATGCCATAAAAATTCTTTCAAGAATGCAACGTATTCAATCCTCATTACTATTTTTTTAGAGGTCATTTATTTGCCATAAACGTTTGCAAAGCATTGAAGCATTGTTGACAAAATCAAACCATTTGCGTATTCAAAAGTTTAGCGTCACTAAAAACACCCACTAATTGCTTGTTTACCGTCTTTCCACCAAAAACAATTTCCTGAGGCCATTTTGCAATATAGCCCCATTCTGTTTTATCGTACCATCACTTTTAATTACTGGTAATAGGCTTGTCTGATTGGCTTAATTACAGCACAGGGCGACGGTAAAATGAACAGCTCCTCTCCACCAATTTTCACACTGAACACACAGCAACACATTGTGGCCCTTTGACAACCTCGCGTCACTAACCATCAATCAAGATGCAAAGCCCAAATTAATGGATAGGAGGAGATATGCAAATAAGCAAACGGCTAAAACTAGACGGTGTTTTTTTGCCTGTTTTTGTGGGCATCCTTTACCACCTGCGTCTTGCGCTCCACTGCTGAGAGCTCAAGGTGACACGTGAAGGATGCGGCGGTTCAATCTCACACAGGAGCAGTGCAAAGTGTGTGTTACTGTGTGTCTTTAGGTTGTGTTGGTGTTCTTCACGGAGCGTACCGTTGATTTGTGCGACCTTCTGAGTGACTCTATTACTCTGCCCTTTGGGAGATGTACTAGAGAAGATGACTCTGAAGTGAGTGGTCAACTAGGACAATAATAAAACATGAAAGATGACATGTCTGCAATTAAAGAGGAATTATGTCATCTCTGACCTTCACTTCATCCATTCATCTTCCTTGGTCTGTTTCCATTAGAGGGTGCTAATCAAGTTTATTCAACTAACTTTTAACCTCAGCTAGAACAAACAAACAACTATTTTCTTGTTATACCAAATTAGGGATGAAACAAGTTAATTAACTAATTAATTATTTAGATGATAGCCAACTAATTTGATGCGTGAATAATAGTTATATGAACTATACAGACTACAAAACAAGCCATGTGCTGAGAGAAGAGGCAAAGCACCTCAAAAACGTACACATTTAGTGATTTTTTCTACAAATCTACTCCATCAGGATGCCCTCAAGTAGCATCATGTTAGACTCATCAGGGTCAAATGTTGAAAAAATCCTAAATATCAGGTTACATTTGATCAATGTTCTTGCATGGTGGTGGTATTTTCTGTAATTATGGACAATCTAAGAGACAATTGCACAAAGCCCTAATGTGTACTGATGAAACATTCACAAATTGTAAGTGTAAATTTAACCAAATAAACAATACTGAATGTAAATAAACCAACAAAGGAATATGTTGTAGAGCTAGTTATAGCATATTGAGCTCATTAGAACTAAATATAGCCTTCCCCACGAGATGCTAAGCTGGCTTTGCTTTGGCTGATCGTACATGACATTTGTAAACACTTGCATTAGGCTGGTAACATCGCACTGTGGGGAAATGTATCGCAGTCAACCGTACAACCATTTACCTCATTAGAGGAGTTGCATCGGAGTCGCTCTAAAAACTCACAAGATCATTAGTGGCATAGAGGCTCCACCTTTTATTGGCAGATTATTAACTTCAGTAACATAAATTGATTAAATTGTGGCTGACTTGGAGAATAACCACAGAAAGTCTCTCCATAATTGGACCTTGTCAGTGTGGTGAAAGAAACTGTAGCAGCTAATAAATGTTATACTCAAAACCAATGTGTTACAAAGCATGAATGAGTAAGGATTTGAGTGAGTTATACAAGGAGTAAATGGTGATGAAATATTCAAAATGGCAGATCTTGAAGGGCATTCTCAGTTTGCAGTTGTCAGGTTGCCCTTTGTGGTCCGATTGAATACGTAAGCGACTATAGTGATCCTTTATAGTTTAATGTTCTCCCTCATAGTCTAAAACAGCTGAACAATTACCATGTTCCAAAGCTCCAAAAATTATGTTCAAATTAAATTATTCAGATGATTGCCCGTGTACCCGTTGTGACAATAGTCTGAGCAGAAGTCTGGGGAACACCGCAGTGTATTTCTGAATGCTGGTGGAGAATATTTAGCAGAGCCAAGTACATATGCAATGGAGTATGAAGACAGATGGTGCTACCACATAATCACAGGCAGACGGTCATAATGTTATGCCTGATTGGTGAATGTGTGTGCTTAAACTAGTACCGCAGAATACAAGTTTTGTTCACCAAAACCAATTCATTTGTTTTGCAAGGCTTTTTTATTTGTGCAAAATTTCAGCTCCAAACTGAAACTCCAGCTGCTGTGACAAATGCTGCACTGTCGACATCTGATTATTTGCCTCTTGCTCCAGAGAAAAAAACAAGCAAACATAAAAGAAGTCGTAATTGTAAAATCTCACATGGGTATTGTCAAGTCTACCGCTCAATTTGAGAAGTAATCAAGCCTGCATTAAAAGATAAAAAGTACATCTCAAATTGTTTTCTTCGACTAGTCTTTTGGGAGAAAATTAAAATGTTTGTCGCTGCTTGTATTAATTAGGGGATGCCCTCAGGATGTGCACAAATGTCTTTATGACATTACATGAAGAATTAGACCAAATAATGCCATCTATATATCACATATTTTATTCTTTTTGTCAAGTGACTGTGCTGTTTCTTTCACTTCTTATTGAGGCCATTGGATAGAACTTCATATACATTTAAGGTAATAACAAAAAATAAATGGTTTAGTATGAAACAACATTCAGAAATACAGCAACAAACCCATAGTAGTTGCTCATATAGAAGCTTATATATTTTACTCTTAGCTCAAAGTAATTATTCTTTAAATCTCAGTTCTTCTTGGCATTTATAAAGGCCTTGCAGCCTGCTGTCCTGCAGCACATCTCCAACGCAACAGGTTTATTTAGTAAAGTGACAGCATTTACAGTGTGAGTTGCACTTTTGTAAATTGTACAATAAATGTATAAAAACACCAGCCTTAGCATAAAACAACAGGAGTTTGCTTTGATTATTATGAAATGTGTCGTGTTACATCGTCTGGAACTGCTGTGACTGATCACAACATGCGGGCGGCATACCTTTATGAATTTTTAGAAGCTTCACTGACAACGGCTGGAAATAGAAGATTGACATGACGTGAGGACCTCCCCCTCCGAGATAAAGCGTTTCTATGGATATGAAGGGTGACCCGGGTGCAGCACACAGGGGAGCAGGTACAGAGTGATGTCCGTAATGAGATGCAGCGCTGCAGGAGAATTTATCGTGTGTGGACGATGATAATGGGACAGGGGTGAAAATGGCAACGGCAGCAGGGTTTTTATGATAGATGATAAAACAGACCTGAGGGCGGGCCGAGAGCCAAACGCAACACAAACGTGACCCACAAGTCACTTCTTGTAATAGTTTGCAGACATCAGACTTTTAGTTCTACGTTATTGATATATTTATACAGTCTTCTTACTTGAGCAAAGTTTTAGATTACTCTTCCCACAGTCAGTAAGTCTACAAACAGCAAAGCTTTATGTTGTTAATAATATTGGCGTTTTCTTGCACTACTTCTTCCAGTTAACAAGCAGATGTTGCATCCAGACAGTAATGCTTACTAAAACTCTTTTTTGGACCACTGTGTAATAAAGACTTTGGCTGAATGCAAAAGTTATAATTGTTGATCTATATGATTGACTATCGATTTGAATCGTTGGTTGGCGAAAAGGTGCTTTCTAACCCATCAAGTACTTCTATGCTTTGACCATCTGTAACTGTAGCCAAACTGCACTAACAAGGCCATGGGATTAAGAAACTACAAGTATATATTCTATTTTTGAATAAAAAGGAAGTTAGAATTCATAATTCAGACCCAAATCTCAAGATAACTCTGCGTTCTTTCCCCTTTATGATTTTGTGAAAACAAATCCTTTAAAATCCCCCCAAATTTTGGTCGGTCAAAACCCCATCAATCGATTAAATGATTAAAAAGTTTGTTCACCTTTAATAATTTGGTATCACAGCTTAAAATCTACCCCCCAAAAGTTTCTATCTACTCCTTTCCATCAATTCTCAGTCTTTTCAAACTGAGCCTTCTCCTCCTTCACAAACAGAAAGAACTACACCTTCAAATGAGACAATCCATCAACTATACTATCGATGACACCTTACCACTTCAGCTAAATCACACGTTTACAGGTAATGCCAATATGATACATTTCCTTGTGTGAAACTGTATCCAAATGAGAGCGATATGGAGAGAGGAGACGACTCAGGCAAATCCGATCCACTTTATTCAGATCCCTCCTGATGTGAAACTCGACCCGGCTCCTCAGCTTCTGCCTCTGCGCTGTACCTCCTCCAGCCCATGGCCTTTCCCCCTCTTTGCCGTCTTATCTACGTCTCCTTTGTACTTCAGCGGGGCGTTTGATCATCTCTCTGCGAGCTGTGTCATCAAAATGTCATCAAGTGAAGGAGACAGGAGGCTTGTTTGGTTCAATGACAATGCCGATACGTGGCGACCCGAGACCGTGAGCGTTTTAGCGTAATCCTTTAATCTGTTAATTAAAGAGAATTCGCTTGAAAGTGTGCAAGATTTTTTTTGGGACACAACACAAGGGGTTGTGTTCATTGTAAAGAGCAAGCTGTAATCCCTCTAACACTCATTATAATAAATATTTACACAAACGAAATTCGCCAAAGCTACGTAAACACAAATCCCTATGCAAGGTCACGTAGACCGGAAATCAAAGGCACAAACCCTGATTTACCTGGGAGACAGACGTAATTGAAAATGAACACCAGAAAACAGGTTAAGTAAACATTAGAGATGCACAGAATTGTCAAGGGAAGACAAAGGGGAGACAAGACAATGATGAGAAGAATGGTTTAAACAGGTGAAGGATTAGTTTAGATGGACACTAATGGCCTGCAATATAAAAGAGGACAAAAAGCTTTCATGTAGTGCCATGAGCTGGAGTAGAATTATGCACTTTTTAAAAGGGTGTTTACTCAACAATGGGATGCAAATATCCAAACATTCTATTTGGAGTTGACTTTTTAAAAAAGTAAATAACTTGTAGATGGCCCAAACTAACTGGTTCTACTTTAGGTGTTGCTGAAAAAAATATCGAACAATGACGCATTATCTTTTTTTAGAGTTGCTCAAAAACTATGTAGCACTCTTGAAACATCTGAGGTTTAAGATGACAGCATGATAGAGAATCAAATGCTAAAAAAAAATACTGCAAAGAGCCTCAAACAAAACATCAAGAAGCAAACTTCCTTCAAACTCAGAACAAAAGACGACAGGTGATCACCTCAGAGACATTAGAGTTATCTGAATACCAACATCCGTCCTAAATGCTGAGCTGCATCACCATAAGTCTTTCCTCTGTGTAATGAGGCTGCACACTCAACCAAGGAAGCTGCTTTTGTTCTACAAAAGAACAGCCACAGGCAGGAGAACTAATAGAAACAAAACTTGTGGTGAATTAGATTCAAACAGGGATTTTCCTGAGAAAGCTGCATTAATATTTACTTAATTTGACTTTTTCCTCTTTTCATTTATTTGCGCTTCAACATTTGTGGCAGCTGTACAGTATGCATTAACCAGTGTTAGCATGATTCAAAATGTAAAGAACTCTCATATTGGTAGAAATAGTGGTCAATATTTGGTCATATCACAATAGTTTTTCCATTATCTCGATAACACTATTCAGTTTATGAGATTTTCATTTTTATATTCCTGTTTTTAAATCCTCAGAATGTGCAAACATTTATATGTAAATGTCTTGATTAAGTATTACGTATTGCACCAAAAAGTGAATGGACCATAAAATTACCCACAAAAGGGCAGAGATATTACTTAAAACCATTGTTTGGGAGATTACACAAGGCGTTTCTGCCTCTATTTGATTTCATGCTAAACTGTTTTAATAATTTATAATACATTTTGCATATTTCCAAAACAACATTTGCGATAATCATTTTTAGATATTGGTCCCACATCTACCAACAAACAAAAAAACAATGCCAGAAAGTCCTGTGCTCCCTGGAGGAGTAACGGGCCGACACTGACTGTGCACAAAGCTGGCTATAACCAAGAAGACTGCTGGTATTACAAGCCATACTGCGGTTCCTTTGTGAGGCCCTATTGTCCTTTTAGTGATGTGTCGTACAGTAAATCCACAGTGATGGCCTCCGGTGGGATAAGAACTGGCCAGATAAGAGAGAACTACACAGGAACACAGGAACACAGGAAGTGAAGCAGGAAGAGAATGACAAATCGCAACAAGGCGACCCTGAGATCTCCTTGACAAACTGCAGGCAAGTGCCCACAATTCCATACAAAACGTCAATATTGGAGGAATTCATTGATGTAATTTGCTAAGCATTACCATTCCTGCTTACATGCAAGTCTGTCGCTGTGAAGTGCAGTTTTATGCAAAGCGCTGTGTCCCTCTATCAACCCTGAATGTAATCTGCTGATGTTGACGCACTGTGGCATTTGCTAATAGCTTTAATAAGAAAAAACACGCGGATTGTTAACATGTGATTATGGCCTTTGAAGTTAGCAATCAAGCTCAAGTCCTCACAAGCTCTGAGGATGTGGGAGTGATGAAAAATTGCAGAAAAGACACAGCGATTATCATAAAATTAGACACTAAAATGAATGGCGTTAGCAGTAATAGTTTTCCCCCAACACTAAACATTATAAAATTAGCTCTTTGGGTCACAATAAGACCGCTGTGTGCTGAATGCATATGATTATAGTTTTATTTTCTGTGAAGCAGGAAGTGCACTGTCAGCATGGTACTTGTTGTGAGCTTTATTGTGACGGCAAAACGCGCCGACTCTCTCTGAAAGTTGTGAAAACACTTACATAATCATCATCACTGTGAATAATTTGGATGCTCGGAATAGTTTTAGTGAGTGATACATGTGAACTACTACAAAGAGTTTAAAATGAACTAGTTGTGTTGTTGTCTTTTTTTAAGATGGTAAAAATTAGGTACAGTACTTTTAAGGTACCAAGCACAACAGAGCAGGCCACGCCATATAGTCATCAACTTTTAAAGGGATTCAGTAGATAAATATATTTGTCTGAGTCATTTACAGCATTAGAAATGTAACTTTGCGATCTTGTTAACAAACTAACAAGCCAGCACTTATACAATACAAACACACAAAACATAATTCTTTGTTGTCAAAGTCATATGTTAAAAAAGCAGGCTAATTAAACATTCTGAGAGCTTACACAAAGCACAGAGCATTCCTCTTTTTGAAAAACATCCACAGGGTTAGTATCGGACAAAGGAATTGCGGGCCCCAAACTCCATTGAAGGACAGTAATGTTTACTCCTACTGCTGCGGCTTTAGCAGATTAGTGCAAACGAGACCCACACGTGCACTCACACGAACCCGGGCATGAGCATCCACACGTGCACTCTCACACGTGCACCACACAGTAAGACACCATTGAGACGAGATGGCTTTACAGGTCACTGCACACTAGGACTGTGGTCTTCCGTGGTTTAGTTGATTAAAGGGCCTATGACAGGTTGAAATACACATTTAACTAAAATGCAGTTAAGATAAATATATTCAAATTTCTACTAAAATCTTTACAAATTTAACCCCAGTTTAGCTGTTTTTTAGGTTTTAAATTTTACTTCCTGGTTGTAAAGTATGACATCACGCTAGGAAATTACCATAGCAACCAGAATGGGCCAAAACTCATCTAATGTCACAGATTTAGTTCATATGACAAAGAAAAACACATGTGAACACTTTTATTTAGATATCAAAGTTTAAAGGGTCAAAAAAGTTGTTTATTTTGTGTAAATTATGCATAACATTTGACTCCCCAGCGTGATGTCATCAATTTATTTACTTCCTGTAATTGTCAACAGATTTTTCAACTTTTCTCCACAAATAGCGACTTGATTGGTGTAAAACTATAATTTGTATTTACACGAGGTATTAATGCACTGAATAAAGTCAAAATTAGAAAATCATAAAAACCTGTCATACGCCCTTTAATTGGTCAGTGATGTGTTAGTTGACCAACATTTCTATTATAGTTGACCAGTTTATTTTATTGGGATTATAGTAACTCTGTCTCCAAACATATGGCAGATAGAAGTTACGTCCTCATTGGCGTAGATCGCACATTCCCAAACTCTGCAGTCAAGCCCCCTTATCAAGCAGACGATCCCTCATGGCCCTCAATAATAATTAACTCTATATTCAAAAAATATTTAAGGATTTTCTTCTTAAATTTATAAACAAAAATAGAAATTGTAATTAAAGTAGGCTTGATATTGATTTAAAGTAGTAAATTTAAGAAAATATAATATATATAAAATACAACAATTTTCTTTTATGCTTGTTTTTCAGACAGCTTTTGGGGCCCCCTGCAGTGTCTCTGTGGCCCCGGACCCCACTTTGGGAATCACTGAATCAAAGAGATACTGAATTTGTTTTTGCGAGCTTACGACGTGCCTACTTAAGCGATCAAATCAGCATGTCTTTAGCTGACCAAGATTTTCTTCCACGAAGACAGCCCAAAGCGAGCACGCAAACAAAGATCAGATTGACCGAAATGAGGCCCAAAGGGAGAGGGGTAAGCAAATACCTCAGTCTGATACTACAGTGCGGAGTTTTAAATGAGAAAACATCTGATTCACTGGAAGGCAAAAGCAGCTGCGTTAGGTCCTGTTCAGAGGTGGAGCCCGCTTCTGCATCATACAGACTTATACTTGTTTTGACAATGTCCTGAGATGGAAATTACACACGGACTGCAGCAGGCCGGTTCAAACCAGGACAATCTCTGAGCTCCACACCAAACCCACATGAATCTGCAGTTTACAACTTTAAGCTCCAAGTCCAAAAGACCACTGATGTTTATTACTATTAAGAGACCTAATACTGCACGGCATGACTATTAAACTTCAGAGTTTAAGACAGCAGCGTTGTAATTAAAACGACACAAAACACATATTTGTGGGTCAGACACAAGATTAATCATCTGCTCATCTTAAAGTCTTCTGCCCATGATACACAATGCTGACAAATTACATACTATTACATTGTTTTACTATTGTTAACTCCATCTCTATTGGCGTGTAAAGTTGGTGAGTCACTAATGTGCTGTGTACACGCACTTCCACGCTACACCACATCAAAAACCTTTTATATGCAGATTGGGCTGTGCTATGAAGCAAAAGATAATTTCAATTTCATCAATATTTAAAAAGGCTGAGCGATTGAAAATAACAATCCACACTAATTTAATATTGACCAGTATAACTAAGCTAACATGACAAGTATTAGTGCTGATATAATCACAGAAAACATGCCTTACCACTTACTCATTATTATAAAATACCCCTTTGCAGAATCACATGTTAAAGTACTTGAAAAACAACATGGGAACACAATGTTACTCGCATAGAGACTGTGTCAGCCTTAAGAGATGAGTTCCTTGAAAGCAAATCCTTTAATTGTCCTCATTCTCCCAAAAGAACAATGTTTTCTTTGTCGATAAATGTAAGACTATATGTTGCCATTATATTTCACAAGTACAAAAATGTTGATACAGCAATGTAATCAATGTCAATGGGGCACGGCTGAAGCGAAACAGAACGACCGTATCTATCTACAGTTATTATTAACAAGTGAAGATAACAAGAATCATCTTTAAATGCAGTTTTGTCCTATAGCACTGCACTTCTACATTAGTGCCGACTGAAACAAATGAGTTGACAACAACATCCTAATAGCAGAGTTTTTTCATGTGCCTCCTGGCGATGGACACAAATCAAACAATATCAGAGCCACAACACAGAGAATATCCCATCAAAAGCACCTCACTTTTGATAGTTTGTTTGGGAGAGAAATGTGGCGTCATCAGCAGAGGCAGGTGTGGAGTTTGATAGAAATAACAGGGCAGTATTAGCTCAGCCATCAAACTGAGAGGCCGGAGACGAGAACGCGACAAGACACATAAACTGGAGTGGAGACCTTGAATTGAACCCTCAGAGTCAATCAGAAAGTCCACAAAGCACTTTACAATTGCCACACATTGGAAAATTAAGCTAACAAGATTAGCTTGTGCATTATTTAAGCCTTAATTGGCTTTTATAGAACAAGTATTATGCATTGTTTGTTACTTATCTCCTTTAAACATGGTATTTAGTACCTGCTTCGAGATGTTTTAGAACTTGGACACATTTGTTTAATTTGAAATAATATGGACATTTAGTAGTCAGGCATTTCCCACATCAGGAATTGAGTTACAGTCCCATCTACTGGATGCAGGGGAAATTACAAAGCATTTAAACAAACCTAGCTTGGGCCCGACATTTTATAGCAGACATGCAGTTGTAATTATGGCAATTTGATGGCAAAAATGATCAGAATAAGTCTGATGAGACTTAAAAAACTTAAGAATAGCACAGAAGATCTGTGACGTCACAAATCTGAAAAATGTGTGTCTTTTGAAGCTCAGACGGAGAGGACTTAAATGGGATTAATGAAACAAGCGTGAATGCGTTTTTGATAGGATATTTGTTAAAATAAAAGCTTTAAAAATACATAAAGTGTCCATTAAAACATTCATCAAGCGTGAATGCAGATGTAACACCAGGTTTCACGAGGGAGAGGGAAAAGCAGAGGGAAAATTAGTCAACATTCACCATTTTGCCACCCATTTTTGCAGGTCGCCAGAAGTCCACTAAAGCCTACATGCCTCCAACATGGAAAACTATTAGTGTAAACAGTGTGCATTTTACAGATTACTCCACATCACCACATCTATTTTTCTACCTAAAAGGTTATGAATATAAAAAAATAAACTTTTGAGCCCTGAATGACCAAAAGACTGGCTATATGTGCTTAAAACGACTGTCCTTATCAAGTGAAGGACAAAATGCAATGTAAACCACAACAGGAGACTGAGCTGTGGAACAAAGGTCACAGAAGATTTAATCCACAGGGAGAGACAAGAGTTGGTTTGAATGGAGAGGCCAGAGAAGTCAAGTAAAGACAGACTGACAGTGTGCGCTCTGATTGGACAGAAGAGGTTATGGCTGAGGACAGCACTGCGGTGAAAATTGAAGTCGTGAGTGACCCTCTTTGGTCAACAGAGGTCACAGTGGCTCTGAACACGTCTCGTCTGGTGCTGCTCTGACCTGTCCTTGACAGTTTTGCACAGTCTGAAATGGCAGCTATGTCTGTTTACTGTACACTGTGACATCTGCAAACACCAGCGACCAATACACGTTTTATGCCGCAGCCTCCAACTGTGGGAGACTGTAAAGTGCCCAGATCCACACCTCAGGAGCAGAACAGATGTGGGAGGCAGCAATGCTTACGGCTATTAAGGAAGATAGAAAAAAAGTAAATAAGAAAGATAGCCGCAGTGCAGAAAACTAAAGATGTGACGATATGTAACATAAACATTCAGAATGAATAATTAAAGTACAATATTAGCCTGACCAGAAGTGCTCTCTCATTGTCCTGTCTCTATGTACAGAGAAGCAGTCCTGTACTGCTCCAGTGAGGTTTGATATCCTGCAACAATTGTGCAGCGGGGAAAAAATCTGCAAATTTGGCAGCCACTTCAGGTCAGTTGTTTGCAATTGCCCTGCTGTTTATGAAGACCTCTGCCATCAAGCACTTTTCTGACTCCATCTTCTATCTAGACATGTCAAGATTATTAAGTTAATCATCAATCACGATTATTCAGACCACGGGTAAAAACTACAAGCAGCAACAATGAGTAACTTCAGTTCAATCTATACTCCAAAAAAAGTCAAACTATATGCTAAGTACTCTGCTGTCTATGTGACAATATCATTACTTTTCCATTCAGAAAGTTTGATTTTGCTCAGTTATTTTGTAATTGCACTGGCTTTTATGAACATGACCACTGCATTAGAGCACTTTTTCTGACTAGCATTTCCAGTTTTGAGGTTATGACTACATGCACGGTCATTGTACAGATTACAATGGGCCAGAAAGGGAACATAATCTGACTTGGATCTCACTGTGCCTCTGAATTTGGACTGCACTGGGCCTGTAATTAGCAACTCTGCATGGGCAAGTTTTTAAAAGTAAACTTCACACTGCTATTCTCATTTCAGTGGTCGTGCAGAGTGAGTTATGCACCACGAAGACATTTAATTACGACAGCTTATTTAATACGGCTTGGCTATAAAAGGTCCCAGTGACAATGAGTTGGTCTCCTGGGGTTTACTGGCAGAGGTGACTGGTGAGCTTGCACTTTTCAGATGTTAAAAGTTTCACGCAGTGGCAGCGGCAGAAAATGTGTTTTATCCAACCCAATGATAGTTTCATTCTAAGATAAATGTTTTACGTTTATCTGCTGCACACCTTTCAAATCCCCACAGTCTTTCTAAAGCCTTAAGTTAAGACATTTTTTGACTTGACAGCGGCTTTTCCTCGATGCTGACAAGAACTCAAATATACTTCTGTTCTGAGCTAAAAACAACTTCTTACAACCAGCGGTGGCTTAAGGAGCTGTCAATGCAACAGATGCACAGGGATGCCTCTTATCGTATAAGCTTGCTGTTGCTATGAGACGACAACTGTAATGTCTATTTAAGCATTTGCATCTTGTTATGGTAAAATGTCAATGGACTCAGGAGGATGATTGTAGATAACTGTGCAAAGAAATATACAAATGAGGCGCACCACATAGTCAACTCAAATGTTTTATAAGTGAACATTTGACCAGTCAACAATTGTGTGCAGAAATTAAGTCCAAAACTACTGTTGTTGTGGGGTGCAATAATAAAAAAAAAAGCTAAATAACTGTGGAAGAAATTGATGCATTTTATAACCATGTATAACAACAGAGCCTGATATGGCTATATGGCATTAAAAGAAAGAACCAGAAACAGGAAAAGCACCACAGTTGGTCGAAATGTACTGAAACATGAAGGTTATTGTTCTATTTTTAGTCACATTAGCCACAATAGAACCACTTCCAGACAGCTAAGGTTAAACACCCAGTGCACTCACAGTATAGTTTATGTAACAACAAGGTGACTTCCACATACTGCAGCCCCCCACACAATCTCTTTCATCTTGTACTTTCAATGGAGAGTGAAAAGTGACAGATTTATTTTCTACATCACAATATGGATGTTTCAACCTTAACCTTAATTTAGCCTGGCATAACGGGTGCCTAAAGTCGTAATGAATGTGTGATATTGCTCCACAGATTTATTTCCCCATAGCACAAGTCACATTGGCGCTAAATGACACAAAGGGGCAGAGATGTAAACTCAACAAGTGTTTCAACCTTGCACCAGGAAAGGAAAAAGTTTGTAAAAGCATTCTCCACCGACTGGTCAATGAGATGCAAAGTATTTAGCAATTTACTTTAGTTTGATTTAGCAAATTATATTAAGTAGGAAATGCTACTAAGAGAGACTAAATGTTTGCTGAAGAAGTATTCTGTTAGGAAGAGGAACAAAATTCTATAACAATACCGCGCCATTGATAAAAGTGTATTCTATAAGATGCAATTACATATCAATAAAAATAATAGTAATGCAATGGATTTTGGTAGTGTCTTTCAACACACCCAAAGTGCTTTACAGTGCATTATTTATTCACTTCATATAATCAGTGGTGGTAAGCAACTACTGTAGCCACAGACTGATAGAAGCAAGGCAGCCAAACT
This sequence comes from Rhinogobius similis, assembly GCA_019453435.1. Lineage (NCBI taxonomy): Eukaryota > Metazoa > Chordata > Actinopteri > Gobiiformes > Gobiidae > Rhinogobius > Rhinogobius similis. The sequence continues at coordinate 21,312,316 of CM033632.1, read as the reverse complement.
GCGCCATCGGCCCCTCCTCCACCACCAACCACTCTCTTTCACACTAAAAATTGTACTAGGCAAGGTGTCTTGCCAAAGGAAACAATAACAGTTTGGGTCAGTGCTGCACATTGATAGCCCCTGGTAATCAACACAAGTACTAACCAAGCACAACACAGCTTACCCTCCGAGATCAGACATCCTCAAAGTGGCACAGTTGCATCATTACAGCAATAATGACAGTAAATAGTACAACAAATCATTCAGGCTGTGAACAACACAGAGTTGCATTTTACTCAGTTGTCTAAAAAAATAGTATTAAACAAAACTTCTGCAAGTTTCACCTTGATATTAGAACATTGTGAAGCTTTACATAAAAGAAGTTCAAGCCAGGAGAACCAGAGGACCACATCTGCTCAGGACACCACTCCAGCCTGACGCAGAAGTGGTCCCCACACTGTACCGTAACAGAGAGGGCTATGAGTCCAGGAGCAGGCCCAACCAGGATGAGATAAAGTGGTGGATGGAAAAGACAAATCCAGAACAGACACAGAAGCATTACAGAAAATGTACACCTGAACAGGAGAAGCACATAGGAAAACAATATTGTATTGTACTGTGTTCTACAGCCCACAGCCAAAGACAACAAGATGTATATGAGAAAAACATAAGCCATAGATATAACACCACATGGTCACGCGTTGCGACTTTATAGGCTTTTATGGACATCTGGGAAACCTCCAGCTTTTGTTTTATCGCCTCTCACAACATGGCTGGCGAAACAGACAATCCTTGTAAGGGGTATAGAGAAAATATACAAGAATCCTGCAGCACTGCAAAGACTGAAAAAGGTTAAAGTTATATTGAGCTTAAAATAACAATGACAAAGCCAAAGCCTCAATAAATGGGCTCAATAATAGCAGGGCATCTGACTGTGTTTTTCCTATAAAACACAGTCATATCAGAAGCCCACAAATGCTTAACAAACAAGCATAGGGACCTCCTGTTTACTCAAACTTTTTTTTTTTGTCTCACTCCATTTGTTGTTGCATATTGAATCTCTTCTTGGAACCTTGTTAGGATCCAACCATGCAAAATGTGACTTTTGATCAGGACTGTATGACAAGCAGCCAAACCATCTGCTTATTTAATCAGGCATATTGTACTAATAATTACTTGAAAGAAAATTACTTAATGTCCAAATATCAGAAAGTCTTAATGGTAAACCAGGATTGGGAAATATTTTAGTGAAGAAAGTACAGTAAAAGTACAAGGGAATGTTGTGAAAGAGGTGAGTGCACAGGATTTCCTCACACACTCTCCCAGAGTCACACATTGAGTCATTTTATTCAAAAAGTCCAGGATCCAAAAGACAAGCCCAACCCCACAGAAATGACCTTGTCTCTATTGAAACGCTAAACAGGATATAGAATAGTGATGCGTAATTATACACAATGGGCAAATGCAAGTGATTTCAATATGAACAGGCCAGCTGCTAAGTGCAAATCATGTGGTGTTAATTATTAGCTTTGGCTTCAATGTTAAAAGCACAAAAGAGGCTAATAACAAGGTAGGCTTTACCCACAGTTAATGCAGCTTGGGAGACAAGAATACAAAGAGAGTAGTCAAATGTGATGCTGACCTCAATATAAGCCTATGGTGCTTTAGACAGAGGAGGCAGAGGAAGTGTTGTCAGTAAAATACACAACAAATTGTATGCTAATGTAATTGAGTGTTTGCGTTAAGTTAACAATACATTTCAAATCTATTCACAACAGAGTTAAATGTACTTGTACTGCTGCTGTTGACATATGCTCCTACTATGATGGGAAAAGCTCTGCTCAGTTTTACTCTGAAAGTTTAGTATAAGCCACATTAAAGAGTAATGTGTAACTTTTCCGGGGGAAACTTTCTTGTTCCCATGAAGTTTAGGGCTGGACAATGAGGTACTAAAAATCAATTCATGATCTTGTTCCTGTAACAATATATGATTTGCTTTATCTGTATTTAAAGGAGGCCTGTGCTCAGACACTTTTCTCCATCACTCTGTTTGGTCAGCTTCTGTCGTGATCTGAGTGAATGACAAGTGGATTTAACTAATTACAGTTAAGTGTAAACTAAACTCTGAAAATAGTTGTCATTTCCCCTTGAAGACATAGTAAAGTCACGATGTTGCACATAATGGCATCATTTATTTAATTACGGGTGGTTTTGCTGCTCAAAAATACCTTGAAAACATACATTCTAACTCTCCAGTAAAGCCACCTACTTGTCTCTATGGAGATAGATAAGTTTAATTCCATACTGTGCAACATCCTATTCTACATCTATATTCTCCATAGAGACAAAAAGGTGGTGTATCCTCTACCAGTTACACAGGCATATTTTAGAAAGAAGAAAGGTTTGAATTATACAGGTTACTTTTCAGCATCTGGTTTTAGGTATCACACTTACCAACTGAATTGTAACTGTAATTGAATAATTATGTTATTAAACTTGCCTATATTTGACCAGAAAACAGAAAAAATAACAATTATTTCAAGGGTAGAAAGAATTACAGCATGTATCAAGTAGAAATTCCTGTGCTCTAAAATCAAAACCCCGACATCGTTCCTTCATGAGATGTGCAAACAGAAAAGGGGCGTCTCCATGGAAACAGGTCAAGTCATCTCTAACAGACGGATGGCTTTGACTTGGACCCTAATATGCCACTGGAGACACACACTGGTCTCTCTTCCTGTAAGACAAGACTCCACAGATCTCATTTAGTGAATCGGACACAGAGGGCTGTAGTGAATAAAGCGGCTGTTAGATAAATGTAGTGAGATTCATGTGCTGCTGAATTGGACAGATGTCGATGGGCCGCACTGGGGGACCTTCAACCAAACCGCAATCCAGGAGAAGATACAAAGGAATGTGGCTGCGGTGTGAATTGGTGATGTCGCAAGGCCAAATTGAAGTGTTGATTAGGGGCCAATCCAGCAGCCACGCGCACAAAGACAGAGGAGGCAGACAATGACTTAGCGGATTACAGCTCGCATTCATTATAGAGGTGAATCGTGATTGGATTGGCCCCGTTAATAACGCTGGACCGATGTAAAAAGTGTGTTTGAGTCGGATTTAATAAAAGACCATTCTGCCTCACTGATCAGACAGACGTTTTGTCAAGGTTTAATTTGATTTCTCTTTGTTTGTCCTGGTAAAGGAAACATTCTATTTCAGTAATCTCACTTAGATTGAAGCTCTCAACTGCAATTCCCTGAACATTCTTCAGGGACAAAATGGTTGCCGTACAGTCGTTATCGATCAAACTAGGTTCCTGATTTCTTAACTAGATGCACTACTTACAAGTCGAAGTGGTTGATTTGTTTCAGATCAGTTGCATTCATTCATTCATTTTCTCTGAGCTCTAACTGCTCTGCCCCAAGGAGACATACTATGCAAAGTCAAAGAGCTTTTAAACATGTTATAATTGTTTTCCCTTATAATATACCCTGTCAAAGTTGTATTAGTGATGCAATTTATGTTTGAGAGATCTTTATTTTCCTGCCTTCAAGACGACATATTCACAGACCTCCAATAGACCCATTGCATTGTACTTTATGACTTTTTAAATGGTAATACATGTGCGATTCAGCTGCATGGTTCTACAGTGTGACTTTAATTAGGTCATTTTAGATTAATACCGCACAGTAAAATGTCAAAATCAATAAAAATAATGATGCACCACTGTCACAGATCATAACTATGTAGCAGAGCAAAGCATAATCAGACTTTTAAAAACAATTTATAGTACGTTTTTTAGCTGAGATGTTGCGCACTTTCATTTAAAACGTTCCATTTTGCCATAAACGTCCACTTCTAACAGCATTCTGGCCTGAAGAACTCATCAGCTCTGGTGTATAGTAGTTGTTGCAGTGAAGTTGTTGCCACTGCTGAGCTTTCAAAACCGCACCGCAGGCCTGCCTCGCTTGCATACATTTTCTAATCTCCGGTGGCTGCCTGCTATTGTGGCGCGTGACTGACTGGAGAGTGTAGCAGATCCATCACCGCCGCTATTGCTGTTTGGAGTATATTTTTGGAAGTTAATTGCACTTAAATGATTCTGCTCTGGTCCAGGAAATGACACAGCAGTAATGTCATGGCATAGTAAAAGCAATAACTCTGCTCCTGGATATAAAGTATGTCTTTATAGATGTATTCTCCATCAAGTGGTGGAAGGACAGATGAGGAAAGATGGCGGAGAATGTTATAAATGGAGACATAATCAAGTGTGAAATCACTAGACGTTTTTTGGGCAGTTCTTCAGTTTGTCGTCTCCTGGCTCTGAGTGGTTTCTATTATACACCAAAGCCACAAATACTCTTTAACACACGACACTTCTTTACACATGCTGCTGGAATGGTGAAAGCTTGTAACTCAGACTGCGATAGGACAGCTTGCAACAGTGCAGAAAAAATATAGACCCCAGTGAAACGCAATACTATAGAAGTATGTTTAAGATGCAGACACCCAATAAAAAAACATGACTATCCAGCAATGATTTAGAAAAATGTAGTGTCCAGGGCTGAAATTGGAGCTTGTTTTATTTAAATTTCATTATTAAAATTGATTGTACATATATTCAGTACTTTGCTGCTACTTCAACAATGAAAGAAAATTGTGAACCAAAAAACATGGGCATGATAATATATTTATATATTTTTTCAAGGACAAATAGAATACAACATTGACTTGGTTGTCAACTGTTTTTGTTAGTTTCTATTAAAACAATTGGGTTCTCGTGACATCGCAAAATTCTAAAATCCTGATTATTATTATTATTATTATTACTATTAGCGATCGCCATAAGATTGATTTGGCAAGTTTGTGGAGCCAAATAATGATATGGATCAACATTAGTGGACCATTAACTTTCTGTCTAAAAAAAGTAAATCTCCCATAGATACCCTCCATCATCAAGTTGTAAGAGAACGGAGCTTATCGTCCCAAATGTCATCTCCAGGAGGAGCAGGTTACTTCCTGGGTTTATGGAGTGGTCTGCAGGAGTATTTTGACGAGTCACTTGGAGAATAGTACGATTAGGATTTGAAGTGTTGAAGCTTAAGAAGCTGTTTTATTGCTCATTAGCGAGCCACAGGTGCACACGCCTCTGGACCCGAGCGCCTCATAAAAGCTGCACAGATCAATACGACCATATTAAAGTGCAGGAATAGGGAGTGCAACCAGAACAATAACAATGTAAGAGTTGGACGACACAACAGGAGGACAAGAGGAAATTGGCTCTTTTTGAGGAGTCAACATTATAGCTTACATTAGGCATTGCAAATCAATTTACACATTTTCCATTGTAATATTTTGCAATAGTTTTACAAAAATCACATAGTAATATCTTTTGCATTCTACTTCACTACTACTACTACTTCACTATACAACAATAAAAATTCCATTTTGAAATTATGGAATAGTCTTGATACCGATTTTGACACCACTATAAAAGACTATAAAAAGTGTCCATTTTTAAACACAACAATAACTCATGTTACTATTCTCAGTACTATAGTGTCAGCATCTGTTTTTTGTATTAGTAGCTGATACTTTTGACACTCCTACTGCATATTTGCAATGAGAAAGCATAACCCAGTTAAATCTTGTGTAGCAACATTGACTCTTGCAAAGTCTTCTCCAAAATAAGGATTTGTTGCTAAAAACATCTCAATGTTAAGAACATTTGAGATCCCTGATTCCAATTGAAAAGAAACACTTCGTTCCAAAACAACCAACCAAGCAAACATTTACTTTTATTGCAAGGACAAACAGATGCCAGCAAAAGCACATAAAATAGCAGAAAGATTGCCCTGATTTCCTATTAAGGATTAACATCTAATTAATTCCATATTGCTTTAGGGATTTTGAAAAGCCTATAATAAATACCCTTACCCCAACATCATAAAAGAAAAAGCCCACACCAGTGGTATAAGTAAACTAAGTAAACAGTTGACCCCGTCCTTCTAGATTGCATTTTAAACATCGTTTTACTGCTGCTTGCTGTGGAGCTTGATCTGCTTAATATTTGATTGTGAAGCTCTGACATGACAGCTCCCTCGTGCTGGAATACACTTGGATCTTAAAGCTTAGTAAAACATTAATCTGAGCGTTAGCTTTGCCTTTAATGTAAGATTTGTGATGTTTTTACAGAAGAAGTATTCAAAGGCTTCAGTGTAGGAGGTTTGCATATCCCCGATTTGCACTTTTGCACAATTTGTTTCAATGAGCAGGAAAATCATTGTGCAATATAGCTTTTCATTAGGAATAATAGTAGACCGACTTGTCCTCGCTGGCAAACGCTGTGACAAACGAGATTGAATAGAAGAAGTGAGAGAAGCATGCACAGATGAGAGCCAGAGGAGGAGGAGGGGCACAAAGCAGAACAGCATTAAAAGCACAGAGAGAACAGAGCAATGCCAGAGGCTAAAGGACTAACCCAGTGACCCACATATCACACATCCAGAAGTGAGCGCTCGCTAGCCAACTGCTGTACCGCCAATGAAGCTAAGTCACATAGTCCCGCAGGAGGATACATAATTCAAATGGTGTTGAATGGACCTGGAATAATAGATGAAAGCCAAATGGGTCTTATCTGTGTAAAGAGGAAGGCTTCTGATGACAAAATTAAGAGATTATCCATGCCAAAAGCACATGAGTTCATAAAAAGTGCATTATTCTGTAAAATAAAAAAACCCACAATTATTTAACTAAGCCCATCCAATCTTACCCTATACCCTGCCTAAATACTGCATGTTTGAATCTACACTTGGATACAGATGTCAACATAGTAATCTAATCTAGTGTCAATAAAGAATAACAATTATAACAACAATAATGTTCTTATGACACAGACAATATAAGAAAATGCCAGTTTATGATCCCACAATTGCTGCCAAAGAAAAATCTAATAATAATGTGAATGTGAAATATGCAAAATGTGAATATCGAGTGAATAGCTTACAGTCAAAGATGACAAAAACTTAAACAAGAACTCATTAAACAAATACAATTAAAAATAAAATGTCTCTCAGGTGATATTTCTGTACTTTTGTGATTCATTTTATATATATTATCATTTGCCTGACAACTAAACCTCAACAAATATGTTTAAAGACGTGTTTAACACATTTCTATTGAATATCGTCTGAATATCGTTATTGGGATGCTTCAAAAATATGAGATATTCATTTTTGTCAATATCAGCTACGCCTAACTTGTTCTCGCTGGGAAACATGAGACAAAAAAAAGAGAAAATCCGCCTTTCCAAAAGGGGGGATATTGGATCAACATTATTTTGACCTTGTATATAATATATGTCCAAAAAACACAAGGTTATGATAGCTGATACTTGATACACTCCCAGTTTCTGCTGAAGACTGTTATTCATCATTACTTTGCACGAAAAACATGACCTACAAAAGTGGTGCCTGCATCCATGTTTAATGTGGTCTGGTCTAACAGGCTGCAGAGTGATCCAGTCCACTGTAAACACTACAGCCGTGAAAGGCCCCTCAGTGCGCAGGCAGCTGGGTTCGTCCTGACCCGCAGACAGTGTGCTCATGTGATACAGACTAAACAGGAGGGAGAGAGAAAGGTCAAAGGTCAGGCTGGCTTACAGTGGCAAAAAAAGTGGGTCACCTCCTCGCTACAGATCTGCAGGAATGTGCCGCCTGAATAAACCTGCAGTCAGGCTTTTACTGTTAGTCTGAGTCCTGCCAGACCGACAGACAAGAGGCTCAGAGAACTGTTTCATACAGACATTGTAAACTGTGTTTTCATATTCTGCAAGAGTGGTCGTGGACAGGCATTTGATGAACTGCTTGTTCTTACTGTGGTATTCAAAGGTCGAAGGACATTTACATTACAGATCAATGACATAATTTAAGTATTCATAAGTATTGTTGACTGGAATGTAAAATGTGTCCAACTCCAGATTTGGGAACAATTTCCTATTACTATAATGGAAAGGTACAGACTGCTATGCTACTTTACTGTGCATAAACTTAATTATTCATAACAAAATGTAACAATTTCAAGGATGTCGTAATAGTAACAGGAACAGTATTTACATTTCTGGGAAAATCTATTCACAATTCATTCATAAAAGAAAGGAAAAGTGAAAGTTGGCTGCAATCTTATGCAGCCCTCCACTGCCTCCAGTCTAGACAACATAAAGCATTACACATGTCTGAGTGACACAGAAACTAGAAAAAAACCACAACACTTCTTAAAATAGAAAGCGAAATCTTACAAGAATTCTCTGAAGGGACTTTGTTTTTTATTTCATTTCACCTTAAATTAACCAGGAAACTCCAAATGAGATTCAAAGACGTCTTTTTCTATGGAGTCCAAGACAATATCAACAACAACCCATATATTTCATACAAAACAGATATAACCAAATGATTATCTTAAAAAGTGCTATTTTCAGCAATGCAACGATACACTATAGTGGCAGTGATGGACTCTGTGCCCGGAGGGGGAAAAGCCACCAGCAGGTTCCAAGAAGACTCAGTAAATCTCTATTTAATACCTCCACAGTCGCTTCCTCTTAACAACAATCACTGACAAACAATCCAATAGTGGCTCTGCTTGATCAAGGTATTACTGAGCGTCCGCGACAATATTTCACCAGGACACACGCACATCAAGCAAATCACACGGCTAGTTTAAAGCTATAAGATACAATCCGAGCGTTCTTGTTGGCTGCTACATTTGGATCCAATAACACCGACAGAAATATGGCTACACTTTAAACCTCTCTCAGTCACCTTCGCAACACTGGGAATGCGCCTGTAATAATGCCCTGTTTGCCCGCTCCACAGCAAATACAATACCTCAAGGCTATTTACTCCAGCTCTCAGAGAAATCAGAAAATAGCAGTCCCTCAGTGCTTTTTGTTTCGGTTTCACTGTGACTTTTACCTCAGAAAACTCCAGTGCAATAGACCGTAAAAACACAAGTCTACACAAGTCTTAAGCCAGAACTTTATAACCATCAGTATCAGAACTATTAAGGAGATTTAGATCACTTTTAATGGGTAAACTACTTTTTATTTTGATTCTTCCAACTTATCAACTTAAAATGTACTGCCATCCATTAAATTATTAAAATCACCAGGAAAATTACAAGACAAATAGAAATGGAAAGAGTGGAATCAAATGTCAAAAAGTACATTACTGACAAGGTTGTAATGTCTACTCTACATCAATTTTCCCTGCAATTTATGTGTCTACATCCTTGTCTGATATTTTACGTGTGCAGCTGCAAACGAATAAAGTTGTTGATTAATGTACTGTTTTCACGTTTATCGCTGTGTCTTGATTATACAGCCCTTTTCTCCTTCCTAATCGCTCTTTATTCCAGCACAAGAAATTTCAACCTTCAAACCTTCTTTCACACAATTCAAATACTGTAAAGCAAAGGGTGATATGAGCACATTAAACACTGCTATGAAATCCAGCAGATGGCTTCATAAATGGAAATTGTTTGAGTAAGGGGGCTTTCGGCGGTCTACTTGTACTTTGAACCTACCCTACAAATAAGATTAAGAGACCCCCACACACAGATTTGTCGCTTTGAACTGTAGGTTAGAAATCCAGGCATTAAAAATCACAAAATTCTTAGTCGTTTTAATTTTATATCAGATTTCATATCATTTGAAGCCATATTAATTGACAAGGCAAGTGTGGAAATTGGGTGACTCGAGCCAAACAAATCTAACACAAAAGGGGGGAAACGTAAGTTGATTAAGAAGTCAAAACAGGCTACAAAGAAACCCTGCTTCGCTCGTGAGTTGAGATTTCTGGAGGTTAGTGGACAAAAACACCGCCTGCTGTGATATCAAATAGACTTCTTCAAACAGGAGAGAGAACGCACCAGTGGATTGTAAGCCCGCTCACCGTGCACTTTCCCTGGCCGTCAGGTGTGAGTGTGGATGTGTGATGTATAAGTCTATAAAGGCTTTTAACCAGCTCTTCAAAGAGGCTCTGTTTAGACTGGGAGGGGAGCAAACTATTCCCTCTCGCAATAACACACAGACAGGCAGGCGAGGAGAACGCAAAACATAGCATTTCACATACCAAACTTCACTGCAAGGTCATTCTTTACTTCGACATTCACAGGTCAGTTTCAAACAACGGTTCTTAAAATGTGGTAAAGATATAACTCCATGTGCGCTGATTTAGTGTGGTAACTGATATTAATGTTGGTTAGGACTATCACGATTATTTTAGTAGTCAGCTGGACAGCAATAATTTTTTAAGTTAAATGATTATTTCAAAAGTGCATTGAGACTTTTTAAAAAAAAATCCAAATTCATACTGAAATATGAGAAGACTTGAGAAGATAGACAAATAAAGTATATTACTGATAAAAATCTGAAATTGTTCTTCAATTTTTGACATTTTGATTTAACAATGGCACAGTCTTTGTTATAAAAAAAGTATTTTGTATGTGTTTTAGAGTCTGGTCCAGATAACGACTATGGTTATCAAAAAACTATTTATAACATTTTTTACAGTCGACTAGTTAAATAAATTTAATTGCTGAAAATTTGTTGCAGCCCTAATGTTGTTTCGTTTTGGTTCTGGATTAGTCCTAGATTAGTTAGTTTGGATGAGCCCTGCTTCTGTCCAGTTAATGGAATCGTAAAATGTTATGTTCTATGTTCTGCCATTTGAATACCATGTTTAACACAGATTAGACAATGGAAGAAAAGATACTTACGATCTAAGCCGTTTATATACTTCATGGTGATCTCACAATGTCCCCACACAGCGCTGACCACTGGATACAGCTTCTTGCCTTTAAGTCCTCTGAACGCCACTCCTAGATACTGTCCATCCACCATAAAGCTTAGTGTACCTTCATCCATATCTAAAATCACTAATAATGAATCCGGCAGCGTGAATGCCTCCTCTGGCTCCAGGAAACACGGGTAGAAGGGCAAAGAGCTATGTGCCCTGTTTTTACTGTCGTGGTACAACCGGTTTCGTCCCAGATCCCAGCCCCAGGACTCCGAGTCGGACCCTACCAACGCAGTGTATCCTACTGAGTGTAAAGGCGCTTCTGAAGTGGCTACTCCGACGACAGCGTGGGTGCCTCTTTGTCTCGACGGCCAGTGGATCCTCCAAACATGAAGCCCTCTTGTGTATCCTACCTTACCCCGAATGCAATCTGTGCTTTGGGCTACGGGATGGCGATGAAACGTTAGCTTATCATCGTCCTTGATGAATATATTAAGCGATCTATCGTCAGGATTCCATGCATGGCGAAGTTGGGTCTCTAAACCAGCACAAGGCATGTCCAAAAGAAGGTCTAGTCGAGGCGGTCTTGAAAAATCCGGACCTCTAAATTCTGGATGCTGTCTTCGGTGCGCTAGCGGCCGGTACGAAGGCGATCCACCGCTCTCCCCACGACTGTCTATAGACTTAATGCCGCTGGAGATCTTTTGACCCATATCGGAGAAGTGTAGGGTCCACACAGGGAGAGGGCGCGGCAGGGCAGGGTGCGGCCAAGGTGCGGGGCTAGGCGGAACAGCACTCGGCGTTACCTCATCAATGCAGCAGGGCGGGCAGGAGACACGACCCAAAACCACAGAAGGTGCTGGGAGATGAAGGGGGTGATGGATGGGTAATGGATGTGGTTGGGGCTCATGCCAGTTAAGTTGTCATAACGTCTGATTACAGCTGCTGCCGATCCTGTGGAAAGAGAGAGAGAACAATTAACTCAGATATGAACTAGGATATAGCTTTTATTGTTTCGTTATATTTTATGGCTATGTAGCTTTCAAAATGATATATTGTTGGCATGGAATGAAAAAGTGAAAAAATATATATGTAAATTAAAGTGACAGGGCATGAATCATAGGAACCTTATTTTTCCTGAATAAACACACCCCGCTGCACACAGCTTCAATAATGAATTAATATTCAGATGTGATATCAATCAAGGATTGTGAGTTATTACTTGCTATGAGTAATGATTTAATGATTTTCTTTATTTAAATATAAAACTAGTCAACGTATAACAATCTATTCAAAGGTCAAAAGGTGGAGTACAATTACTATTACTACTAGCGATCCAGGAACTTCCGATTTGTAGTCCCTCGCGTGCCATTCACTTTGCTTAATATTTAAAATAATTCTTAAATACTTAAATACCTGAGTACTGTGAGGGCAACTTAAAGTCTTACATTTGACAACAATGGGAAGAGCTACTGTTGATAACAAGAGCCCCAAGAGATATAAAAGGAGAGCAATGCAACTGTGAAAAGTTGGTTTGGATTTGACGAGAATCGAGAATTTAGACGAGAATCACAAATGAACATGATGGACAAGTGTGAACACTGACGACACCCGCGCATTTCCTCTGACTCATACCTGAACCGCCAAACCCTACACTAAAGTCACTCAGCACTGTCCAGGGCTACATTCATTTCACTAATGTAAATTTAATGACCCTTTTCTGAGTCAGCAAATGCATGAAGCAGATGATGAGCAAAAACATCAGGTAATATTCACCACCTCAAAGCGGATTCAGCCACAACAAAGGGTGATGTCAGATACAGACAGAGTGATAATGCTGTGGTTGAAGTGACGCGACTGTGTCAGCTTCCTATTCCAAGGAGAAAACTCACTCAGACAGACGGGAAGTGGACGAAGCGACTCCTGACTGCATCATTCACAAGCCCTGTCTGCTCCACACAAGCCACAAAGCACTCCGCTCTCTTCATGACAGTGGTCAAGCTTGACTCATGTGCTACAAAGAAATGCAGTGTTTTACATAAAAGAATGCAAAAGAAAAAGCAACACTAGATCAACAGTAAAATACATACATCTAAAAATATATTAAGTCATTTGAGAAGAAAAAAGTAATTCTGACTATTAAAAAAAGAGAATAAAAAAACATAGTCACTTAAGGTAATATAGTGCGTGCTCCTGGCTGACATAAGCATAAATATTCCCACAAACCGACTTGACGCATACAGCTGAGGTCATGGTGTAATTTTTTGAGTGTCTGAGCGCTGATGCTTCTTACACCATATCAGAGACACCTCCATAACACTTGGTTTTGTCGTTGGCTCTTGTTTCCGTCTCTGTGCTGTGAATGAGGTCATGGCAGCTGGCAGGCGTTGTGTGCCAGTGCTCGGTATGAGGGCAGTTCAAGGATTGGTCAGACGCACAGGCAGCTGGCCCATCTGTGTCAGAACTGCCTGGCAGGTGCTTTCAGGGCACACAGACCAGACAAAACATGGCCTTATTAAACTTATAAACGTCACCAGTAAAATAGACTTTTTATTGTATTTAAGCAATCACCATCTCAACTACCTTCCAGTATAGGCTAAAAGTGCGAAAATGGGTAAAAAATAATTTTGTTGTTGAATAAACATTTAAAGTTATGGTCTTACATATCACAATAGTAAATACTTTGATATTGTAAACTCTCTTTCTAATATTTTAGAACTTAACAAAAGTATTTGCAAAAACCAAAATGACTTCATGTTACACTGGTGATTTTTTTTTTCTCTCCATCTACTGGCTGCAGAAGGAATTACATAGATGAGATGAACAAATGCTAGCTTGTCTCCGGCATGCTAATGTAGCCATGCAGTTGTAACGATTGTGAGCTTGGTCTATGATGTAACAAATCTGGAAAATTCAGAATGGAATGTTTTGGAGCTTAGAAGGGAGAGGACCTTCTAAACAGCATTCATTCAAACTAAAGTGAATGGCACTAAATACAACTCCAGATATATTTTTGATGAGGGAATAATGTTATATCATGGTTAAAAGCTCAAAAAGGTCAATTTTATATCATTTGTGTCCATTAATTAAGAATTAACAAGAGGAGTACTTTATGGGCTTGAGCAAAATACAAATCGCAAGGGTAAAAAAAGAAAAAAAAAAGAACTTAAGTAAAGCATGCCCTCCAGTTCCTGGTCTTATATACCATATGGAAAACAATCTGGTTTGGCATGGCGTCATTAAACAAAGATCGGGACATTTGACCCAGTGTCGTTACGGTTACAGTTACGTGGTAACCTCTTGAGACGATGATGGGCTGGCACAACGTCGACTGGTGCGAATAGCCGCAACATGCTAGTGCCATCTGTTGTTTACTTTCCCTCCCTCATTTCTGCGTTTGTGTGCAGCCAACTCATTTAGGACTGCCTCGCTCCCCGCTCTTCATCTGCCCGCTCAGCTGCGTCAGGCCTGGCTCTCTCCTGCCAACAGCCTTTAACTGTTGTTCCCAAAGAGAGCAGAGCGTATATGGTTGCACAGAGAAAAGATGCACCTAGGGCATTGTTATGCTTTCCAGGCCAAACTGTTGGGTGTAATTGAACCATGTTGTCTTCTTTTTTATGTGAAATGTTGTTAGATCCCCTAAAATATGACTTCTTCTTTGCCCTATATGCCAACATTGATTTTAGGCGGGGTTTATATAAAGGCTTTTACACATAATAATTCTCTTTCATCTTCATTCACCAGCAATTTCAGGGGTTTCACGGATTCAGAATGCACCATAAATATATCATGCACAGTGAACGGAGTACAGATGTTAATTTTGTCAGCTAAAATATTCCCAAAAGGAAACATGTAATGTCAAGGTACTTTTTCAAGCATTTCAAATCGACAAATTATTCTTGATTTCCTTGGTAACAAATGTCAAACCAATTGTGGGATGTTAAAATTGCTTGAGGAAAATTTTTGTTTGACCACCTACACGTTGCAAGATTAAAAGTACCTACAGCTAATATCAAACACAAGCACAAACAAGATGCCATGTTGTATGTGTCAAAATGAATGCTATATATAAGTGGGACAAAACAAACAGCCACTGTAGATGAATACAGGAACTTGGCAAAGCGCTGGGATAAGAGGAGACAGATGTGGGGTGCACCTGGTGAGTGGGCAGCCTTCATCTGGCTTCTCCAGGCTGCACCGCTAACAAGCATCTCCCACTACACTGTCTGCTGCTATATGTCTAGAGGCCTCTACTTGGCTTTCATTTGGATGTCCCTAACCATCTCTGACCGGGCCACCATGCTTTGAAGTCTGACACACATAAACAGGGAGGGGAAACCAAACAGCGCCCCCCGGGATGACTCCACACATGTCAGCACACTGTTCCACTCAAAATATGGCAGGCTTGACGTGTGACTAACGGGTTGGTTTCCTGCGTTTGTTAGTGAGGGTGATTTGTAATGAGAAGGTCATTTAAGGACAAAGTATAAAAAGGCTGGATACAATATCTTGATTCTCTTATTAAACTACAAAAGTACTAGTTGCTCAAAATTGGATAAAAGATAACGATACTAAAAGCAGATATGAAATTGGATTTAAAAAGTTTGTCTTTCTTTCTTTGCACACAATTAGAGCCCCCTACATGCTAGGTGTAGCTGCTTCTGGTTGAATTATTAAGGCGTTTAACCCCAGACAATTAGCCGGTAAGATTAGCACAAAAGTAACTTTGGGCATAGACTGTATTCACCTTATTCTGCCCACTTTTGCCTCTTTTTGTCACACATCCACACACTAAGTATATTACATAAAGTAGATTTATTTGTGTAAATCTTCAATGCACACGTGCAACAAATCAGAAATGCACCAATTTCCTGGGCGGCCTGAAAATAGCTTGTCGTCCGTGTAGAACTTATTAACTGTTGAGCTCGCCTTCCCCGTGTAAACTAATACAACCAGAAAAAAGATGGCGGCGCTGACAAAAGAATTAGGCAGATGAGCTGTCTTTGTGTTACGTTGTTACGCTACTGTTTAGTTTAGTTACTAAAAACATGCAACCCAAAGCTAGTTCATTATCAACTGCTTGCAGCGGTCCAAAGTTATTGGTCACTAACCTACTTCAGTACGGGCATCCAAATGATTCATGTTGATGAGTTTGTAAGCTCTTTTCACAACTTTCAGAGCAGAGTTTACCGTTACAGTAAAGCTGACAACAACTAGACAACTTTTTCAGACAATAATAATAATAATAAAGCGATTTGCTCTATTATTATACACAGACGAGACTACACACAGCGGCCTCCCAGAGCTGCTTTTACAATTTATCTGTAGTGGGAAAAAACAGATTTTATTTTATTCCATTAGCATTAGTTACCTTACATGACTTTATTACTCAATGTTACTAACAGCTCACAGACGCACAGGAACCGAAAGCGAGAAATATGCTGTGTGACGTCATCACTTTACAATCCCAGGTTTGGCAGGAGCCAATTGATGCCAATCGCGGCTAACAGTTTCAGCGGATGATTTGGAGCAGAGTTTGAGCTTTGCAAATGCGACTGCGCATTTCCTGGCAACCACAGAGCCAATCAGGAGTAAGGTTGTTAGAGGTACTCTGGTTTCCACAGGGCGGGCCCTTAGCAACGAGCTATGCTAGCTGTCTATCAAACTTGTTGCTAAAATGAGCTGCAGTCATGGATGTATTAAATGAACTGGATAAGGTACGCCCCCTCTGACTGTGGTCCCAGATTGATTTGTGGCCGTGCGAGGTACTGCAGCCTCTTGGAACCAGCCTTTTTCTAAAATTGCTAATTATAATTGCAGACAGGACTGAATTATTATCGGTATTTAAATAAAATAGAAGGAAATGTTCTTTTCTACCGTTTCTAAAATCACTGAAATTACCGTTTTTATATGAAGTGGGGGATTGTGGTCACGTGGCCCCCTAAAACAAAGATGGCAGCCATCGTATCAGGAAGTAAAACAAAGATGTCAGCCATCGTTTCAGGAAGTAAAACAAAGATGTCAGCCGCCGTATCAGGAAGTAAATGCGGAAGTAAGAAACTTTTTTGGGGTCATGCGCCAATGAGCACTCTCCATAGGGATAAACAGGACGGCCATCTTGGATTCATCTTCCAGGTTTTATTATAGTTCTATGGCTGCAGTGGAAAATAAAGACATGAACATGTTTGTAAATCTTGATGACAAAATAAAAACACCAGGATCGTGCTCGAACTTTTCAAAACAAACATTTCAAGGCCAGAATGATGACCGTGGCAGCAGCAGTTAGAGACAGAGAGGCGCACATTTTTCAATGGAAAGTGAATGAGAGCCACACAAAGCAGCCAATTTACACCCAAGCTCACTTCCCATTTGGATCAGGGTGGTTAACGGGTTAGCTACGTCCACTTGATGGGACAAGACTTTTTTGTTGTTGTTTTTTCTAAGGTTAACAAATTCAAAAGGATTTCCCTCATCAAGAACTTGTGAAGTGGATTGAAACGAATAGAAGACAAAACAAAATTAGTTCTGACCAATTAGTATATAATATACCATAATGAAAAACCTCCCATTTTGCAGTTTCACAGAATTTACTTTTGATTATGTAAGTACCTTTCTTCATTCACTGTGACACTTTATTCCAATGACGACTTAAGAGTGATTCACATCGTTGCTCATTTCTTCTGCTTTCCATTCCTTAAAGACTACATCTCAGAACTATACTTTATCCATGAACATCGGTCATAATTTATCTGTAAATACCAGCAAAATAAGTTACCATTGAGACTGGATTGCACACATTCATTCATTCCTTTTGAGGGACTCCCTGAGCAGCACCAGAGGCCAGACATAAACTGTGCCGGCTGGCTCCTAACAAAATGTCAAAATACAGACGCAGAGACCAAACAGCTACGAACACATAGTGTGGAGAAGGGTTGTATAGACCTGGGTAAAAGCTGCAACGATGTCCAAATGGGCTTTCCATTAAAAAGACCAAATAAATGGCATTGAAGAATTAGCATTATTTAAGCCAAATGTAATATAAAGGAGTCAAAAATGACAATAGAACAGACTAAAAAAAGGTTACTTGGAAACGTTTTACGTTGGTACTACATGGTAAAGAACAAGTAAAAACCTAGTATTAAAACATAAAAAGACGATACATGGACATATTCCTACCGTGTGTCGTGAAGAAAACCTAAACTTTGCTTTGGCTCGCTCATATGATTACATCTGCAGATAATCATTACGCTCTTGTGGGGAAACACCGAGCAGTTCTCTAGAATAGGAAATCTGCGCAACTTGGTGTAAATTTAGAGAAGCAGTCAGCCCTTCCTCTCTTTCTTTCACATCAGACTTTACAACAAAGCCGTGGTCATCTCCCGAATTAGTCATATTTCCAGACTTTTCCTTCCGGGAAGTTTTTCTCATGAATCTTTGAAATGTGCAGACAGCGATCCGCATTAGAGAGCTACAACAAAACTATTCATTTGGACCAAAGAAGTTTAGAAAATGTTACAGACACTGAGTCTATGAATGAATGAAAACAGAAGAGTGGCTGTGTCTGTTTGAGCAGTTGAATTCAACAATAAAATTTTACACATAAAATTTCACACTGACAAAAAAAATAGCATATTTTCATCACAATTTGACTTTTATTGCCAATTTGCTCCGTCCAACCATGAACTTTTTGACTTGTTCAGGAGGACAAACAATTCAATCAGAAGCTATAAATATAAAATCTCCGAGTATATGTTCATAGTTCGCTGTAAAAATCGTTCTATTTCTCCAGTGGCTAGTGTGACACTTAAAGAAATCCATGGAGCCCTGAGGGAAGACCATTAGTGGAGCAGTGATTGAGCACTCTTTTATGGACACCTTGGTAAAAGCCATCCATCTGGGCGCGCACACGTATATGAAGATACACACACATCCATACAGATACACAGGGGGCCTTGGCGATGCCATCCATAAAGCTCCCAGGGGCGGCAGGACGTTCAGGTGGCAGATTCACAGCCCCAGCAGTAATGAAACCGAATCAAAGTCTGGCCACGATGACGCACTGTTACACACTCACTCATGTCTGGACGAGGCGCAGGCAAGAGGAACAGGTCACTCCCACATAGCACACATATGACCTCAGCTGCTAGACTGAAGCAATACAGGAATGTTTAATAACACAAAATAAAACAGGATGTGTAAGAATGAATGGAAACAAGTCGTTTTCTTTGAATGTAAACCTCAAAATTTGGTAGAAGGTATGCAGGAACAAGAATATATGAATAAAATTTCGACAAAAACGCCACACAGAACCCTATAATTCTAAGAAGACAATTATACATTTCACAAAAACTCCTTAACAATTAATTCTATTCATTTTTGCACTGAAAACATCACTTATTCCTGGGAGCGAAAGAATACAGTGTTTTTTGTGTCAAATCGTGAACTCTTTTCCACAATTTTAAGAAAAAGTAATTATAGTAGTTGTAAATTGATCCCTGGTTATGTTTAAAGAATTTTGGCACTTAAGTCCTAATATTTTATCCTTTATTCATTACAGTTCTATTTATCTTTCATATTTAGAAGTTATAAATCATACAACCAAAGCAATATGCTCTTTTATACATTTGTAAATGTTATTCATTCTGTCCGTGTTTAGCATCACCATGGAATGAATGTCCTTTGATAGTTGTAGCTGATACAAGCTATCGACTGCATCTCTTTAAGACCGTTAACATTTCTATTGACTCATGATTAAGAACTAAATTGAAGGTTATATAAAATAGGACAGAAAGTGACACTGATTGCATATAGTACCATTCAATCTGCTGTGTGTTATCAAGAACTGGATCAATAATCGTCATTTATGTCACAGATGCCATTTGAACTTTTTCGAGCAAAAGTTTATAGTGATAAATCAACATTTCAGCTGGGTGTGTCCACAAAATTTGGCGAATAGAGCAAAGTACAGTCCAAACGTGTGAAATGGCAGAGCTAAAAACAAAAAGTGCAAATCTAAAAGAGGAAGGGAGGGCCCAGTGACAAAGCCTGCATCAGGAGTGTGACTGTAGACTATAGAGAAACACTGCAAGTGAAAGGGAACACAAACAATGGAGGAGATGGAGTGGAGAGAAGCGGAGGTCGGCAGCTGACAAAACAAAGGATAAAGTCAGAAAAGATGACCGCTATCTCTGTGTCCCAGGACAGTCCACATGTGGCCCTCCCACACCGGGCCAGTCCACCCATGCGCAGACTAAATAGCACTGTGAACCCTCAGATTAGCACACAGGGGACAATGTGTGTAAAAATAGTGTAAAGGATCCGTCCAATTATTGTATATGAGAGGGATATCCTTAGCCTGCCCCAGCTCTGCACTGCCCTCAAACAAAAGCTTCAAAATAGCATTACTTAACCATCGAAAGTGTCGTAATCCACATTTGGCTCTATCCCGCAATGGTATAAAGACTTGAATAGGGAAATTTCAGATTCAGGGGTAAAGTAGGGCTGATATTGAGGGCAAAAAAAGTCTTTTTCTGGAGTATCTTGACAATATTCAGACGATATTATGTCAATCCAAAAGAAATGTTGAGGTTTAATTTTCAGACAAATGTGAAATGTCTGTCAAATCAATCACAAAAGTACAGCAATATCACCTTATACATTTATTTGACAGTACAAAGTAGTATTATCTAAATTTCAATATATTCCACTTCTAGGGTAAAGCCACATCCTTTAGGAGTGGAACATAAGAAAACCACGTGGTATAAGAAGCTAAATAAAAAAATAAAAAATCACAAATGTATCCTTTACTACACTGACCATTTGTAAAAACTTCCATAACTAAAATGTTATTTTGTATTTATCATGAAGCTTACAATAAATGCATGTCCCTAAACAATGGAAGATTTGCTTTGGTGACATTGAGAGAACTTAGGGTTAAAAACAAAGACACAAAACACAAAAACACTGCATGTGATACTTTCTGAGAGGGGGATATTCTCATGGAGCCCAGCCCTCCGCTCTCCACTGCTCTCAAACAAAAGCAGTGACAAACCCACTCAGGAGGGGAGTCCCAGCAGACCAGCTGGTGCTCCGACCATTAGCCGATTTAAGACAAGAGAAACTGAGCAGCAGCAGGGGTGAGGCGAGCACAGGAAGGAGCAACAGAAAGAGTCAAGGGGTTAACAGCATGAGCAGCTAAGGTAAATGCACTGGAAATGACCCTCTTCTTACATAAGCACAGATCTGTTGTAATAATATACGTATTTGCATTGCACATACAGAAGACCATGAATGCAGCTTAGGAAGAAGGCAGAAAGATGTTGTTGTTTTTTTTTTTAATGAGGTGGCCAACTGTACATTTCTGTATATAGTCTTAGTCTATTTTATTTTATTCTTAATCTTATGCTTGCCTCTTTTATATATGTTATTATATTTTATTCATTGTTTTATGTTGCACCTCACGTCGAAGCAAGTTCCTATGTTTGTGAATTTTGATCACTGACAATGGCAATAAACCGTTTTCTGATTCTGATTTCTGATTCTGAAAACAAAACCACACTCAATTCTTAGTTGGTAAAATGGGATAGAACTTCTAACTCTGATTCATCACCCGTGACACAGGACTATTGTATTAATTTTAATTACATGGATTTAAATAGCACCAGTATTGCGTCTGGTTGTGGCATCTGAGATTAAGTTTGCCAAAATACTAAAACTGGTTCTTGCAAAAGTGCTTTCTGTGTTTAAGGTTTAT
Source organism: Rhinogobius similis (assembly GCA_019453435.1). Taxonomy (NCBI): domain Eukaryota; kingdom Metazoa; phylum Chordata; class Actinopteri; order Gobiiformes; family Gobiidae; genus Rhinogobius; species Rhinogobius similis. The sequence goes on along the minus strand of CM033632.1, from coordinate 21,290,788 downwards.
AGCTATATAGACATAGACAAGCTAAAGTTTAAGAGGTTATAGAATATTTGTATATTCTCATTTAACGTATACAAAAGTGAACAAGTCACTTACCTAAAAAAGCCGTTTGTAATGTCTCCCATCCACACAACCCAAACAACGAAACGACTGTCTTAAGTGGCACGTACATCCAAAGAGTTATCCCAGCACAAGTCAGTCAGTCCTCTTTACATTGACCCAAGAGGAAAACATAATCCAGACAGAGCCAGAGAAACACAAGTGAGTGACTATTTCCTCAGAGATGTGTCCTGGTCCCTCTCGGTCCCTCCTCCCAGCTCCAGTGTCCTGCGGCTCCAGCCTCTAACGCCCCGACTCTACTCTTGGTTTCCACGGCAGCCTCATCACAACACTCTGACATGAACAGACTGAGAGCTGTGCAGTTTCAGTTTGACTTCCCAGAGAAAAGAAAAGGGCAGGGCGGAGGACTGAAGGGCTGAAAGGCGATCCTCCTCTGATCTCATCAAGTTGAGTTAGAAGCGGCACCAGAGCAGCAGGCAGTCTCGGCACCCTTCTCACTGCCGCCTGTTAATGCTGCGTATATCCAGCGTCTTACAGAGAGGGCGAGCCAATCCGTCCCCCGCGTGCACACACCTGTACACGTGCTACACCAAAGTCACGAGCAAGACATGTGGCAACTGCCTGCGACGTGCCAAAGATTCCCCAGTAAAAAGCCGTGATACAGTGTGGAGTACTGGAGTTATCAGGGTTTTTGGGTTATGGTTTTGAGAAGCCAGTAGTGTCAAAAGTTGAGAAAAACTTACTTTAAACATCTATTAGACTACAGAATGACCTTTTTAATATTTAAATAAGGCACCTTTGGATGTCGGTCACGGAAATGTCATGCGAATGCCGCTGTTATAAACATACTCATCTTGCGTGTATTACATTTTTTTATGACAAAAAAAAAAAATCATGCCTTTTTACTATGAGCGAGGTCACCTCTGGCGTGATTTGGCCTGTAACTCTATGGAGAAACATATAAATGAATGGCATAATGTGGAACTTTCCAGGAAAAGCAATAAGATCTCAAAAATTACAAAAAAGATTAAACTGATTTCTGGCTAAAACATGCCTGTAAATGTCAAGGTCAAAATTATAAGAAACTGTGAATGAATGTTAAAAAATAACCATAAATGTTGCAATATTGTGAATATTTACATTTGTGGAGGCAATAAGTCCATTGAACCTCAACAGCTATAGGTTTCCACACCTTTACATAATTTTGTTTGTTTGTATTAGTGGCTCTTTATGAAAAAGGAAAAACATTAGGCCTCTTTGGCACTGAATGGCTGAACTAATCTTAAGCCTGAATAAATCTGAATAGTGCAAGAATAAGCCTGTCCACTCTTTGACGAGCACTGCTGTAGGCAGACCCCACCAGGGAGAGCAGGTCACTTCCTGTGGAGACTTTTCCCAGCCCTTAAGACCACGAGGGACTACACTGGGTGTTTGTGGGGGATACATGGTGGTCCTTAACTCTGTGTGACTACTACAGAATGATTTCCACAATTACTACCACTAAGAATACAACTAAAGATACATATTTGCCATAGCCTTATGCATTTTCCTCTTTAAACTGAATCATATTTTTGTCCCATATCAGTTGACCAACAGTAAATCACAGTCCTCAGTTTAAGCATTATTTGTCAAAAGCTGGTTTGGTTTCCTGCAGGCTTTCAGACATTTGGGAAAGAGGATACATTTAACCAAGGACATGTGCAAACTGTCAATGTTTTGAAACTAAAAAAGGCATAACTAACAGGAACCAACATCCAGTGTAAACAAACCGCAGAGGGCAATCACTCAGCATCATTGAGGCTGGGGAAAGGAAACACAGGCGCTCCGTGGATCAGCGGCAGACTTGCCTTTGAGTGCATACATCCACACGAGAGCGCCTGTTACTCTAGACAACGCCGATGTAGGTCAATGGTTTTGAATGCAAGCAGTCACTGAGGGCTTAACATAATATGCACAGGTATAGGACGAGGACTTTGAACTCACTGGGCTGAAATTTGGCCACGAGGAGCACATAGTTGAGAAATGTAGGTAGATGGCTTTTTATATTACAGTTTGGATTTGGTTCATAATTAGAAAAACAACCTTGTCTTTTAAACTGCATGTTAAGCAAGCTAATCTGTCCCACAGTTAAAGCACATTGATTCGGAATATTTGCTTGGGAGGTTTTGCTTCAGCTCAGTGATCACAAAAATGAGAAGTAACTGTGTGCCAGCAATTACAGGGAGCAAATTTCAGTGGTGAGCTTCCACATGTGAGACTAAAGATTAATGTACACTGTAATGGTACTGTATTGAAGTAAAAGCACTGATAAAAAGGAGCCTAAAGTTTTAAAGTTCTGGGACAGCATAGGTTGAAAAAAAAAAGCCAGATTGAGCAGAGCAACTAAACACGTTTGGACTTTTTAAGTAAATCTAATATTTGAACTCAATTATGGCTATTATTGGTATTTTCGATGGTCACGTAGGCACAGTGAATGACAAGATGCTACCCACTGGGACCATCTTCTCTGCTGGACCCCATCTTAAATTGGCCCTTGATTTTCTGCCTCAGGGCACATCCACACTTAAGAGCCCCATGGGGTCCTGGGACACGTGTGCATCTGAGGGAGAGTTAATCTGCAGGACAATAGGGCCCCGTCCCCGTCCCAGACACAGCACTAAGGCTCGGGGCAGCTTCCGGACAAAGGAAACCCAAGGTGCCTGCTGCCAACACATGTCACACAAAGCCACCCAACTGTCCGCAGGGCCCAAGGGAGAAAGGTGCAAGGGTGAATGGACAGAAGGGATTGAAAGTAACGAGCGACGATCATGGGGCTAAAGCGGTGAAAAGAGTGTGTTTGAGCCAGAACAAGGGGCTCAAGGTAGAATTACAGTGTGCAGATGGCAGTGAAAAGAGTGACAGGAGCTCGACCAGTTTGGACAAGAGAGTAATGAAAAGAGAAGCCATTTTGTGCCTCAGTGGTTTTCAGTTTGCAAAAGGACAATTCTTACAGTCAGCGGATGTGAGGACTTTGCGGACACCTTTTGTATTCATATTCAGCGTTTCTATTTGCATTTCTTTTTCTCTGCATTAGTATTTTGCCAGAATTACTATTTTGAGTTTTATAACTTTAAAAACAGCCACTCTAAAAACTAGAAGTCACCAGTTACTTTGGGGTAAATGTAGTCCCAAGCAAATGCCACTGCTACTCGGTTTCTTTTTACTTTTAAAGAAAGAACAACAATGCTTGTTCAGCATTCTAGTCACATCGCAAGATGGATATGAGCGTTCGGTTACAGCAGGTAAAGGTCAACTGCAGAATCAAAATTGCGTACAGTAGGGTTATAAAATATATGCAAGCAAGTTTCCAAGTTTAAGAGACACCCATGCTTTGTATTAACCTAAATGCTACATCTTCTTCTTTATATAATGCATAACTCACATTACAAAGAGATTTTAGACACAAATATGCAGTAGCAATTGGAAATAATTATTTTCATCACAACAAATATAACTTAAGAGTTTCTGAGCAGGGTTAATTATAAACAGGCACAAAAGAAAAGTCATTATGAGACAAAAGTGCTACTAATTTTTCTCTAGCACACATCGAAGCAAGATGTCTGCTATCTTCAAGTCCAGAAGGACTGCATTAGCCAAGCCTGCTCCACAATCAATGGAGGCAGCAGGAGGCAGACAGGGATCTCTTGTTTCACCTGGTAGATATTAAAACTGCATTTTTTATTTCATGAAAACAGCATTGATTAATTGATATATGCCATGATAAGTGTTTCATAAATCAAATCAATAGTACAGTTCAGATTTTCCACTTTAACACATTGAAATTCAGAAAAATATTACACTAAAAGGATTCCATAAGGGCACAAAGGTATCAAAGGGCAAACAAGAAGCAAAACCTTCAAATCAAGGCATGTTTGATCACAAAATGTTTACAATATAAAGCTGTGCCAGGACTCAAAATCAAAGATCATAAAGTTCAGGAGAAATTACTCTTTCCATTCAATCTTTAAATTCATTATTTAATTGTTAAAATAAACTACAATAAGCCAAATAATTTGTTTTATATATCATCTTGAGGAGACTAACAAAAATATTGGACATGTGCAGCAGATATAAACTCAGACCTTCGCTTGCACATCTTCCCCTTCTCCCTCCTCAAAGCCCTTCATCTCCGCCCCATCCATCCATCACTCTACTCGCCTGACGTGGTTCTTGTCCGCCTGTCTCGCCTCCACACAGCTGCTGTTCCTCTGTCTGTCACTGTTGACCTCTCAGTGCCACGTGCCAAGTCCCCTGCACACCGTCCCAGAGAGACCCTTAATCAGAAAGGCCCACAGGCAGCAGACCCCCCTCCTCCCGCTTTGAACGACAAACGCACACAAAGTTAACATCTGATTGAGACTCTCATCACATTACGCGGCATCGTTTGTCACTTAAATGCCTTATAAATGCCAGATCCCTCTCTGAAATAGAGCAGGACAAGATGTGAGGGGAATATCAAGCAAGATCGTTACAAAGGAGCATATGGTAACTACAAAATATACAGAACAGGAATCAAGTTTATAATTTGTTTGGGGGAAAAAAAGTCCTTGATTGCATATGGCAATGAATTAGTCAATTTTAAACTAAACAATACCCATTGTGCAAATATCTATTATCTGTCTATGTGCCATTCAAGTCAGGATGAATGCCAGCGTTCAAAATAACCTCGGCACTGACATAACCACTGTGGGTCGTACAAGTCAAAGTTTCATGAATTCATAAAGTTGTACAAGTAAATTATGTGCAACAGTTCCACACTGGGCACAACACGACACGGTGCCACTCACACTTCACAGCAAAGGATCTGGATATGACTCCTGGAGAGCCTGGACCTTTCTGTGCAGTGGTTGCCTGTTTTATTTCATCCCTACTGAATCGGGTATTGATAGAACCGTAGTTACATACGTAACCTTTGTTTCTCACAGTGTCTGTTTGAGTTTCCCCATCAACACAAATCATGTACCAGCAAAGGACACTTGACCAAGATGTGTCCCCGAGTATTGTACTGCCACAGCTCACTGCTCCTGACAGGTTGCCCCAACGGTATTGGTTGAAGGATGGGACAAATGCAGAGCATGAATTTCCCTCACAAATGTATCTTATACCTTACTTATCAGGATCACATTTTCACTGTAAATATCAGTAAACATTAGGTATGTTGTTTTGGGACATTACCTAAATGAAAACAACGCAATTCATATAATCGACCTAAACTATACAAGGAAAGCTTTAAACTAAATAATAATTAGATCTTTGGCATAATCAATATTAATCACAATATTTAACTGAACATATATATTATCATTGTAACCATCTCTCTAAGTGGAGGGCAACAACAACTAATCTTATTGATGAGAATGAAGATGAACTCAATAGCACTTATTAAAGCCAGAAAGGTTACTCGCGATGTGCAATTACAAGCAAACAACATCCATCACAAAACCTGTTAGAGCAGTGTTTTCTCACAAGTTGTTTAATGAGAAATTATTTCTGGACGCACTAGGCATGATTTTTTCAAACTAAAATTGATATTTAGATCTATGATATGGAGGACCCTGAGGGCCTCCTGGCTAATGTAATGCAAATAGTAAAAGGGAACTATTACGTGGCTCTGACAGGTTAGAGCAATTTATCGTGTAAACCAACCAGAGAGCTCCTTACTAGTTCACTTTTATTATTTGCTTTATCTAAATCAAGACAACACAAATCTATCTTTTCAAAGCTGGCTGTTATTTCTGTTGCATTCTCACCTGCAGTTTTGATCCAAACTTGGGCAGTGGTCAAAGTGGTACCAAAGAGGGACAAAAAGCCAGTCGACCCTCACATGGGCAGTGTTTTTAGCCCTGAGATTATGACAGCTCCATTTCCTCAGACAGACTGTGTGGGGCTGTCTCATAAGCTCCTTTAGTCTGGATTAGCGGCAGGTGTCACTCACTGTCTGTTCTCCCGGCTAGGCCTCTCTCCATTCATGGATTTCCAAAAAAGTCAAAAGCAGAAGTTTCTTGTACTAATATTAAGTACATGAAACAAGTTCAGTAGTCAAGTAGAAATATTACATGTTACAAGGTTATGTTCAAACTCAGAATTTAACTACAATAGGAATGATGATGATGATGATAATAATGTGAATGCAGCACAATAGAATAACACATCAATTCAAATACAGACTCCCTCTCAAGGACCAGATGAAAGGACTATTTAAAAAGTTCAGACAACTAAAAATACCATATTATACATCATATGATCAATCATTCAATATTTGAGACAGATAAAAACTCAACACATCAATTCTCAAATTATACCAAATCTAGAGCCCAGGTAAAAATAAACCTCTCACACCCCATTCTCATACACACACGCACTACACACATGTACCCTAGCCCCTCTTTTTGCCTCCTTCACTCATTCTAAATACTCTTCTGTCGTTTGTTTGGTTTTCTGTCTTCATCTGTGTTGTCATAGTGGTCGATGTAATGTTGTATGTTGTAAAAAATGAAGGGGAAAAATGAGAAATTTAACTACAAAGGCAGAATATCAAATATCAACCACCCTGTATAAAGTGGGATATTGCATGGACAGTCAATGTCACATCAGTTCTCAATTTTGTTTTACTTAAAATATAGAATCAGAGAAGCCAATCGAATCTAAGGTCAGCCAATATTTTGGAAAATATATTTGTAGGGCCACAATTTATAGTACGTGATACAGTATATGAAAATACTATAAACTCAGTTATGGTACAGGGCACTGACTGTTCGGCAAAAGAAAAGTAGAATAAGTAAAAAATCTTAATAATTTTAGGCATTCACTAGAAAACTGTTTTCAAACCTCTAACAAAGCAGTGAACTGAAGCTGACGATGCACCCAAGCATTCAGACAAAGCTTCATGCATTTCCTTTAGTCCAGTGGTCAGGTTCGCCCATCTCAACTGTAAAGCCTTGTTCAGACCGCGGCGAAAAATCCACGGCGACCGCCCCTAGTTGGCCGCCTCTACATTTCGAGGACAGCCACTTTGGTCGTGAGACTTGGCTGCCTGGTGCGGCTGAAGAAAATCACTGGCAGACGTGTGGCCTGACCAACGCGGCCATTGTACTATGAATGGTCCATTTATCAACTTCTCAGACTCAGCACCATTTTGACATTGTGGAACTTTCCAGTCAGTTTCTGCAACTTGCATCAAGTCAGAGCGAAGACAATCCTTGCCTCCAGCAAAGACTTATACTGCAGTACATCGCATTGGACTTTTGGCTTTGTGGAGTCAGAGCCGGGACCTTCAAAAGATATTTGTGTAGGAGTTAACGTGCTGCTCTCCAGAGGCAGAACAGTCAACATCCAAGTCAAGCAGTAAGTGATGCGACTCCAGGTAATGCCAGTCAGTCTTTTAGTGTTTGTAAATACAACACTGGCATAAGTTAAACAGATTATAACGTTTTGTCTGTGGAAGATGAAGCAAATATATTCACACAATTGATGAAGCTACATAAACATTTTTGTCAGCTTAATGCACTCAATAGTAAAACTAGTAAGAAATAATAAACAGCAGATTTTCCTTCAAAATAAAGATCCCAATTGCCAGAAAATTAAACAGAAAGATCTCATCTCTAAAGCTATCAGAATGTGTAAACTATTTTAGAGTGGCAAACATTTCACAAGCCCCGCTGAAACCTCGGAAAACCCCCTATGTTAACATTTATTTGCTTTCAAAGGTGAAGCAAACCGATAAATTATAGAGACAAAAGACACGGAGCTCATTATCTGCTGAAAACATCTCTATATGCCACAATCCTGACGTTGCCATGGCGACGGGGCAAGTACAGGAGAGGAGGCGGATACGGGGACAACGTTACTGGAAGAGTGTGAGAGTAAGTGGTGCCAAATATAGGAGCAGAGCGTGCTCTTATCGTGTCTCCCATATCTGCAGCTCATCTTCTGAGCATCGTGTCTTTTCCTCGAAGGAACTAAACATTCCCCAACAGAGATGGACCTGAGACAGTGACTTTGCAATAGTTCTTTTTGTTTATGAATCTGAAAATGTATTGTCTATAGACAAATGAATTGTCTATATGTCTATTATTGTTGTGTTTGTGTACGATTTGTTTGTTTTAGTTTATATATATCCGTAGAGCTTGGGACATCACATTGTAAAGAATTTTCTTTCTTTTTTCTTTATCTTCTGGCCTGAAGGCTTTATTGGACAGGACAGTTGTAGCGTTGAAGGTTGAGACATTCAGTAAATGGTCCAGGCTGGTGAGCCAGTCCTTGAAGCCAATGTTGTAAAACAACAGTGGTGCATTGCCTTAAACCCCTCCACTGCCACCATAGTTAGCCCAATGCCAAACCAATGGAGATTTTAAGATGCTAAATATAAAGTTCAATAGTGTTCTGGTACTGGTGTGATAAATACCACTTTAATCCAGCAGCTTATCGGGTTCCATCACAGCTCTTTAACTATTAACATAATCATACTTTAATAATCTTATTTTCATATTCTTATAATTTAATAACTAGACAATACAGATTCTAAAATACGCTAAAAGACAAAGACATTGACATTATTTAATCAAAATGTCAAAAAATAATAAACAGTTACCAATTTTTCACCATTAATACATTTTATTCATAAATATTTTCTAACTAGAAGCAAGTCGGTGTAATATTTCATACCTCAACTAATAGCCTTTAGTCACCACATCTCAACCTTTATTTGGTAAAACACCTGATAAAAAAAATCTAAACATAATAGAATTACTTATTTGACAATTGTCTAATTGAAAAAAATAAAATAAAATATTTCCGACAGGTCTAAAATATGTATTAGTTGCAGCCTGTATATGAATGTTTTGCACGTCTGGCTAGAAACTTTTTGCTGTTCAGTCCTGAGCTCTGTGGCAGCTCTCTACAAGCTCTTAACAATTTACACAGAGCTGTTAACATTTCACCAGTGGGAATCGAAACTGCCCAATGTAACATTATATAACACAGTCCAATTCACAGTTCACATTTAGCAAATTTGTACCATATAATCAATTAAATAAGGACATGTCAGAGTCTAAATTCGCCCGAGAGTATTACATATTAATATTATTATCATTTTTGAGAACACAACAGCTAAATGCGATTTTTGAGTATTTTTCTACATGCCTTTGTATTTGGCTTTATACTCATGCCAATTTAAATAAACAAACACATTTTAGGCAGGTTTTGCTTTGAACTGAAATGAAAACTTGAAAAGAGAAATGAAGACAGCACTAAACATCCACATCAGTGCTCTGTTGTAGTTCCAGGCCACACTTGAATAATCACGGATGCTAAACTTAGACAGTGGCACAGCACACATTGATAATCCTTTCTAAGTCATGTTTGTTTTGTTCTCGTGCTCTGGATCTCGGACAGATATTGGTGCATTTGGCAGGCTCGCTTACCGAATCTTTCCTGAAACTTAGAAGATGAATATTTCAATAATAAATGCAAGAACATTTTTTTCTTTCCCCACAGTGAAGTGACTTATTGTGTGTCCTATTTGCAACTGAACACAGTCCTGTTGCTGAGATGCTTGACTTTGAGACACTGTAAGTTGCATATGAACAGACTATCCAGTTTCCCTGCCACCTCCTGTTTCCTTCACTAATTCAAGGCAATGGCTTAGATCGATTACAAACACCGATAAACAAGCCGAGGAAGTGGAGGCCCTGGAGCAAAAATAATGCTTTTCTTCTTATCTGCCTCTCCCCACACAAGATGCTGCCACAAATAGTCTGTTTTTGCCCTCGGAATTCCAGCACCTGTTGGTTTCAGAGCAGGAGCCCGAGGAAACGGAGATGTGAACAGCTTGTGCAGGTTTGTGCTTCTCTGTCCCTGCTTTCAAAACAAGAAAGGTGGGTCCTCATCTCTATGAGTAGCACATGAACAATAACAAATTTGCGAACAGAATTTTATTGTTGTTCATGATTACTGTAAACATGACCAAACAGTTAATGTGACAAAATCAGCCAGATAAAAAAGCAGTAAAAAGACGAAAATTGCTACGATTATTATGTTTCAGTTCTTACGTTTGTGATCTGAATAATCACAATAATCGATTAACCTAATCATTAATTCAGATTTGTGTGTATTCAAAAGGGCATTATCTTGCCTGTTTGTACGCCATTAGACAAATAAAGACTCCAGTGGAATAGTTTGCATCTCTTTGTATATTAAGTACTACATTTTTGACATACCCCACTGAAACTTCTTTGTTTATTTTTGTCATAGCTCCAGTTTTTGCCATAGGCTGCCATAGCACAGCTTTGAGCAGCCTTAAAGTGCCTTACCCAAGGACGCAACGACATAAGTACTTTTGCAGGGCTTGAACCGGCTACCTTCCCGTTTCCAAAACAAATACTTTAACCATTGCACCTCTACTGGCTTTTCTTCTTTGAGACGCGTAGCTGATAACAAATGCGAGAAGCCTCTTTTCTACACAACCACCCTCCTTAGTCTCAGCACCACTCACACAGAGAGCAAATCATCTTGTAATCCTCCATAAGTGCACTGCGTTTTCCTCCTTTCCACTTTACATACACTGGAGCAGCAGCTCGTCAGTGACAGGCCTGAAGTGCTGACTGGATGACACACTTGTTCCTTTCTGAGTCTCTTCAAAACCCTCCCCAGTCTACTCATGCTCACCATGAACACTGTGCTCTACAGGTGCAACAAAACTAACATGTTCACACCAAATCATAAAGAAACTCATTTTGATTCACCAGGTAACATAAGAAACATTATTTAAAAAAGGAAAGACAATAAAAGAGGTGGATATTTAAAAAACTGTATTTATCAAAAACAAACTTAAGTCAAAGTATGTAACTACTTGTTAAATTGCACTAACAATGTATACAAACCTTTGTGCTTACTGTGTGTGGGCTACATCTCCACAAACCTGACTAGTACTTGGCCTCAAGGAGCCTCCTCCCACTTGTTTTGTCCTTTAGCAATAATATTCCACAGTATGGTATTAAATGTATCGATCTGCGTGGAGAATGTTCAGAAGTATGGCTTTAACTGTATATTTCCATGGAATCATACAGGTTACTTTTAGGGGTTAAACGAGACAGAATTTTCACAAGACGAGACCGGGTCACGAGATCGGGTTCATGATACGAGACGAGAACGAGACAAGATTTTCTTTTTTTTTTTATTGAAATAAAAATAAAAATAACATTAAAATGTAAGCTGTTTAAGCAAAGTTAGCCTAATAAACTGCTTTCCTTTGTTCAGTTTTCTGAAATATTATAAAGATAATAAAGAACAACATGGTTAAAAACTGTATATTCTCTTAAATAATAATGAAATATTGCCACTAAAATAGAAGTGGGCAGTATATCAAAAATTCGAGGAAGATTTGCAATATTTGAACCTAATCGAGAATATAGTTTAGAGGAAAAAATTCTACAAAAAGAGCTGATTTTTTTTTTTTAAAGTTCTGTTTTAAACTTTCAAATAAGGTATAAGGTGGCACTTTTGTGTTTTGTGATTTGTTTTACAGACATTTCACATCTGTCTCATAATTGAACCTTGACTAAAACATTTAAAAGACATGTTTAACATATTTCTGTCTCAGTATTGTTATTGTGATATACCGAAATAAATGTTGATATTCCTAAACATACAATCATTGTAAATGTAAAGTATACAATGTAAGGTACTAAAAGAGCTGAGAAGATACTTCTGCTGTAACAGGTTAATCTCCAACACTACAAAATTGCCACAATGAAAGAAATGAGAAGTCAACAAGATGAGGTTTTTCAGCATGTCCATGTGAATGTTTCTGTTCAATGACGTGCTCTGACTCAACTTGTCTACAGCTATCAGCCACATCTGAGCATTAAATGGAGGCTTGGTGTCTAAATTCAACAAACCCAAATTGTAAACGGCACATGCGAGTGGGAGCCAGACTGTGAGAGGTGCTAAAATGTTTTATTCATGACATCTCTCCACTAAAATAGCCCCATAAATAAACATGTATGTATAAATAAGCATGCCATTTCTACACTGTTGGACTGAATTAGAGATCACCACAGCTGGGAATCACAACAGCCTGCCCAGTTTAATCAATAGCATAACATGAGCTAACTGACGAGAACTGCGGCTTCTCAACATGTGGCTCCGTTTCCGCTCTCTAGGCTGTGATGTGGGTGATAAAAACATCGTGGTATCCTGTCTGGACTTGGGGGTGAGGATTGTGGTGGGTCCTGCCTTTTTGCACATATAAAGAAATGACAAATAACAGACCAGACAGATATACCTAACGAATATCATCTACATTTCTTCGTAATGTCCTGGTTTCATCAAAACTTGTAACCGGCTCCATAAAAATCGATCATTACAGAGCGAGGGAACTGTTCTTAACACACAATGTCAATGTTTTGCAAGCAGAATCAAGAAGGCCTTCAAACTAGTGTCAATTTTTATTCTAAAATCAAGAGTTTAAATACTACACATTCTTAGTTTGTATATGAATAATCCAGATAAAAAAGAGGAACGATTCAACTTCAAAGTTTAAATATGATGTGTGTCCTGAACTGGCCCGGCTCTGATTCTGTACCTTCTTGTCGATGTCTGATCTGTATGTGAGGCGAGCTTTGACTTAAACACTTTCTGATCTCGCTGTAATACATGCTAATGTGAGCACCAGCCTCAGGGACGGTTTTTATCTCTCCATCACAGGGAGTTCATTTACTGTACCAGCCCTGTACCACGTTCAAATCATTTTCTGGGCCCGAAGACGTGTTTCATTTGAACACCCACGCTTCACGCTTTGGCAGAGACATCAGCAGTAAAGACACACAGTATCTTACTTTAAATTGATGACAAACTTTATAATATTTCCACTTAAATCTTCTCAAATGACAGTATAATGAATGATGCGTGAAACTTTTTACACTTGTTTTTTTTCTCCTTATTGTATTGTAACTTAAGCCTATAGTGGACAAATATTTTCTGCATGCATGTTGTGATATTAGCTCCAAAATACTGGCCATACATTATTGGGCACTTCGATAACAAAATGAAAGGAAAAAAGAGATTCATTTAACTTAAAATTTTAACTGAAATGAATTGAGGTTCCCACTAATTTTATTGACATGCAGCTTTCCATCATTCGACTCCAAAGTTAATGCTTCTCAAACAAGATTTGCCAAAAATGGGCACCACTAATTTATCAAACTTATGTCCATCATTAGCTCATAATTTAACAAAAGAGGAAGAGGCAGCAGCTGCAGAGACCCCTCACCAGCTGTGATCTATATGTTTCAGTTTTCTGATTGGTCTAGGCCTACATTAACTTCCACCACAATATGAGCGTTTGATCATTTCCCATCATGCCCCAGTCATGAGCCTATGTCTCCATAATTAGAGCAGACCAGCCACACATGGGCCTCCCCTGACACTTCACAGTCTAAATATTCATGAGTCTAAACACCCTCACCAGCACTGTAATTATGGACACAACACAGAGGCACAAAAAGTCTCCAAAATTGGTTGAAATGAGGAAAAATTAATGGAAGTAGCCCTGTGTTTTCCTAAACAGTGAACTGTGAAATATTTATGGCAAAACACTTTGAGGAAAAATCATAAAGAGGGTGATCAAAATGAATAGAACTACAAAGATCCTCCGACTCCTCCTGGTTTAGGTCTATAGTTCATAGCCTGCAGGTTCTAGTCTAGGGATCAGGGAGCACCGTCGCGGGTCCAGGAGATCTGCTGGTCTGTGGTGGAAGGAGCAGGATTAAGCGACTTCTCCGCACACTAGAACCAAGGTACACCATACCGTCTCACACATACATACATCAAGCAGTGCTTACAAAGCTTTATAACAAAACAAAAAAAAAGTGACACTTGAACTACAGAATAACTGCGCTTTATAAGAGCAATTCCAGTTTGTTAAGCTTTTTATTCTAACACAGAATTGTTGTTTTGTGTATATATTCTTGGAACTGGAAGGATTACAATTTAAGAGAATATCCAGTTTCAAAATCACATTGTCACATTCATTATTGTCTTGTAATGCCAGATTGAATTTGTAATACAGAATAGGTACCAAAGGAAAGCAGTTTATCAAGCTTGTTTTTTTTTTGTTTTTTTTTAACAAGTTAAAATTTAAGTTAATGTTGTGAAGTTTAACTAAAAAATGTTTTTTAAATCTTGTTCTCGTCTCGTGAACCCAATCTCTGAAAATTCTGTCTCATTACACCCCTAATTATAATGGAAATAGCGTTGGGGATATATTGCGCAACCCCAAATTGTTACAATTGTTGTAGCGCGTTAAGGCCCTCTAAATACTGAGCCCCGCATGCAACGTAGGTGAAGAAATAAATAAAGTATCCCATGAGCCCAAGAAGTTTCCTCAGGATCTTGAGATCCTGAAAAGTTTTCTCCGAAATGTTTTCATTTCTTCACCAATGTCCCCTTTGGGGCTCTGTAACCTGAAAGATATATAAGGAAAATATTTTTGAATAGCCCTGTCCAAAGGTATTAAAAGGTTAAAAAGGTACATTTCACTATCAACCAAAAAATCGAAATGCATGATTTAAAAGCCAAGTGAATGGAAATCAATAAGATTTACAACAGCACTTGTTTTGCTGCTGACTTCAAAAACACATTTTGATAGTTTTGCTCCATTTGGCTTTGGGGAATGAGCCAAAGGGGAGCTGGGCAGGCAACCAAAAACAGTACTGAGGGGCACTTCAAGTGAAGCAGGTACTTTCACTAAAAGCTCTTTCCCTGTTGTTTAGAGGGACATAAAAACACTCAGCCAAAAACCAACATAAACTAATCCCTTGAACAAAACTGTAACTTAAGACTTAGTTTATTGCCACTCGTGTGCAGCAAGTAGCATTTAAATATAATGTGTGTTCTAGGTCTAGCACAAAACTCTAATATTAGTGAAGATGATGTGTGGGCAGAAGCCTTACTGCGTGTCTAGTCTATTTTTAGCTTTGAAAGTAAACTGTGGGTGCAGGCAGCCAGGATTCCTGTTACAATATGATACATGAGCTTACACAACATACTTTTTTTCTTGTTAACAAGAGAATAAGATTTATTTCACATCATAAAATGCTGGTTAGAATTTGTGTACTTTCATACTCTGAGCATTTCAAAATTTCTTCATAGTTTTTGCTTTCAAACTACAAACTAAAACAATGCCTAATAGAGTTGCAGGATTTGCACTCGAATTGAAATTGCAATTTCAATTTGAGTGCAAATTGCAATTTCAATGCAAAGACGCCAATTAGGTATTACGTAGTAGTAAATAATGTCCACTACAAACAACAAATATCCTGTCTTATTGTGTAAAAAAAAGGCAGCTAATCCTGTAGTTTAGACCTCAACAAACATGTTCTGAAATGCATGGCTCTTATGTTAGTTTAAAAGCTCATAGGTCAGACTATTTATATCACAATGTGAGAAAATAAAAATTCGAAAATGTAAAATTGAGGATTCTAAATGATCAGAATATATGATACATAAGCATGAGCGTAACCCACCAGTCAACTGTGATTTACATGCAAATTGCATTGAAAGTCTCTTCACTTCACTTCACAAGGCAAAATAAGTGAAAAGTTTCTGTGAGAAGGCAGATGACTACAAACATAAAATGTGACAAGAAGATGGTTAATGGGACACCATCTGAAACCCGAGGTCTTTCTGCCTTTACTCTAATAACCTTCAGTTTATGTCTCCCTCCTGAGGGCCTGCCTGGACTGGACGTGCCCCCCACCACGTCCAGCCACTGCAAATCAATTCTAAAACTGACACATAGCATGCAGCATGACAAGCATAATCAACCAGGCCCTTTGAACTGATGAGCCAGCTAAAACACAGGGGGAAAATATGCATGCTGGGTCAATGTACTCCCGCCATCTATTGACAGGCACAGGCAGTGAATGTGCCCATTTTACAGTAAATAACCATTACCTCAGTTACAGTGTGACTGTTGTGGCCTGGTTAGTCACGTCCACAGCGGGGCAGGTGTGTGTTTTTGTTCAGTACCAGAACACTGAGCACCTGTCAAGGGCAGGAGGAACACATCATCTCATCTGTTTGTTTCCATGCGCCATTGTTCATGTCGCTGCCACAGGTTTAGCCCAAGACAGTGACACTCTTGAGTCGTGACAGTTCTGGGCTCAGCAGTCAGTCACTGTTTAAGTTAAAAATAAAATTGAATTAAAATGGTTCATTAATAATATTAATGTTCAAAATGAAGAATTTCCATCCCACTTGCTTTGTCCTGTGCTTTCTTCAGTTGTACAATGCCACATATGTGAACACATTATTTCTTACAAGTTGTCTTTAGCAATATTCTGTTGTATTTCTCCAACTTTGAAACAAAATTCAAATTGTGATATGGTTGATTTTGAAATTCAGTTTTGTTTTCTTTTTTATGTTACATAATCAATATTGTCACAGCTCCAATTCTGTGACTTTCTGAGTGAGTACACAAGCTATCATTTCCACATTGGGATAATTTGAAGGATATAATATGAAACTGATATGGGCTTTATCCCAGCAGCTCTCACTCAATGAAACTGCTCTATAGTTTGATGTGCGCCTTGATTTGGTCTAATTTGAGGGTTCAAATGTTCAGATGTTTTGAGGCTGCTTCCTGCTGGAGCCCACATCCTGTGGCAATGAACAACATGCACAGTGGGGGCAAGCCAGGGAAATATAACTAATTAAAAATAATGATGACTGGTGGAGATCGTCTCACACTGAAAGATCTTATCATGAGATGGCTGGAATGACACAATGAGACACAGTGCTTTGAGGAACAGAGAGCACTGGTGATGAGCAATTGGCCCAGTAAATAGAACAACCACATTTAAATCATCACCACTCACAGCTGATTAATTAACATGTTACAACACTGACTCAACTCTTGTGTGGCTGTTGACTCTGAGTGATGGCTCTCCCACATGACTCCTCACCATCTGTAGCCCACTCTATTTCAAAATTCAAACAGGACTTACCCGATTCAAAAGATGAATGTCGCTTGTTTATATATATATATATATATATATATATATATATATATATATATATATATATATATATATATATATATATATATATAT
Source organism: Rhinogobius similis (assembly GCA_019453435.1). NCBI lineage: Eukaryota > Metazoa > Chordata > Actinopteri > Gobiiformes > Gobiidae > Rhinogobius > Rhinogobius similis. The sequence goes on along the minus strand of CM033632.1, from coordinate 21,273,581 downwards.
ATATATATACACATATATATAAAGCCCCTCCAGCTCAAACAAAGTTGAATGCCACACGATGCCAACCAGTTTCCTCACAGAGCCCAATTCTCCCTTTCACAAGTCATCTTACTCCACCCACCATCCCACTGGAGAGACATACACCAGCCAAACAACTTTCTACGTCTACAGAAGACGTGCTCCACTAAACTGCACAGACACAACATTAACAGCAACTGACCAGATTATTGAGTCAAGAGCTTTTCATAGCTTTGACTTAAACACAACTAGAACACAAGTAGAAAAAGAAACTACAGACCATTTTAAAGTTTGTGAAATACATGCTAAAATTCCATAATAGAGATGACTGGAAGCAAAAGTGGTACATAATGTAATGTCAATTGAGAAACTTGGAATAACCACAAAATCACACAATTATTTTTCATTGTAATTACAGATGTATTACGCACTTTAACACTTTTTGTGAAGCTCAAATACAATTTAGAAGATAGAACATTGTATTTTATAATCATTTATCATAGACAGTCGACTAACTGACATTTTTAGCCTGGTAATTCAAATTTTTAGTAGTTAAAACAATTTGCATTTTGATCTGATGTCTGTCAATCATAGAAAATGTTTTGCCTCCAGTCATCTCCAGTCCGGAATTTTGAACGTTTTGATGACAGAGAATTTTAAAGAATAATTAATAGGGAACATAAATGATTACTTTGATCACCATGCTATCCGACCAATTCCTGTCTACTAATGAAAGTTAAAGTCACAACAAGCCTATTCCGTGACAAGTATAATGCTAGCGTACAGTGTTTTCGTGGAAGTTTCTAAACAAACTACAACCCACTTACACGAGGAAAGTTGGCTGATCGTGAGCGCAAAGACTACAGCGTAGATAAACAACCATTTTTTAAAGAAACAACTCGGTCCAAGTCTGACTACAAATAACCCAAAGCAGCAAATCCCCGAGTCTCGGTATCCGGTGTAAACAGGGAAACACTTACCGTGGAAACTCAAATCGTCCACGAAGCGCACTTTTAACACGTACTTTATGAACACAGAGAAAACGGAATCGGTCAGTTTTCTAGTCCGCAGATGACAACAACATAATCCCAGCCTTGTGGCAAAAGTGACACCGGTGGGGCCACGGATCTGCTTCTTTGTTACAGTAAACAGCTCGATCGTCGGGCGACGGCGGCAGCGGAGGACCGACGCAGAACATCTCCGTTTACTCTATAGAGCGCACGCCGATTGGCTAATGTTGTTGTGACGTTAGACTGTGCCGGGGCCTGATTGGCTGTGGGTCTCAAGGTGCGTTCACGTTTACATGTATGATTTGTGTATCTTCATGTTTTATTGTTTCTATTTGCCTAAAACTTGCTAAAACTAAGAAAAGACATTTGAGACGAATGTGACAATTTGTAAATGATTTATTTCAAGCTTAATATAAATACATCTAAAATATAACAATAAATAACCTATACAGTGTGTAATATTATGTTTTTTTGTTCTTTTTATTATTATTATTTTGTGTGTGCATATACTGTTTGTTTGTTTGTTTGTTTGTTTGTTTGTTTGTTTGTTTGTTTGTTTGTTTGTTTTTCTTCAGATTTAAAAAAATATATAAACAAAACAAAAAACATGACACAGAGAGGGAACATACAATTTACATAAAGCATTCAAATAGTCCAACATGTTTAGCCCGGAATATCTGTCTGAATTACTCCAAAGTCTTTCGAATCTGTCCATTTTCAAATCGAGTACAAATGTGATTTTATATATTTATTTAATTATTTTCATTTTGCGTATATCTGTAATCATTTTTGGTCCAGTCCTTAGTCGTCGGTATGATTTGTGTCATCCGTTTTTTTCCCCAGCTGCCAAGAGTATGCTCCAAAGATATCAGTTCATGTCCATGGCAGGAGTTTTGAGGCCCAGATACATAGTTCTGAAACCGAGTGGGATGGTGATGTCGAACACAGTATTACTTTATAAAACCTTTAAAAGTTTGTAAACAGAAACATTCTAAATTCAGAACGGAGTCAAAAGTGAAGTGCAACATAATGTGATTCACTGGAGAAACTGGATTTAACCTCAGAATATCACAAAATATGAAAAATTTAGATGGTTTTGGAAAATGAAAATCACTCAGACACATGTGAGTGACATCAGAGCTGCTTAAAATACATTTATTATTGTATTTTACATAAGAAAATTATGATCAATTCTAAAATACTCACAGAAATGTTGAGTCCACAGTCATTTTTCATTTTATCTAGAGCTATATTAGATACTATACCATACATTTGATTCTTTTGAAGCTGAAAATACAATTTTACAATTTTTTCACAACGTAAACACTTAAAACCAGTAGAATTTAGAGCTAATGTGAGTTACTCGTTTACAGTCAACTTCATTTTACCCCCAATCGCCTCCATTCCGGAATTTTGATGACATCACATTTTAAAGGGTCTGGTGATCTCTGTCCAATATTTCTGAGCAACAGGAGAGTCCCGAAACAAATGGTATTGTTATTTTTCCTGGCATCCACAATTTCTCCAGCAGTTTGTATTTCCTTGTGAATAGTGAGTACACTGTGTTACGAAAAACGTGATCCATTTTTCCAACAGAACTCCCTCCACACGTGTGATTTTGAGGTCCTCCATTGGGATGTATATATTTTCCCATTCTTCGTCAGTAAAAACAAAATTACACTCTTTTTCCTATTTATTTTTAATATAATTCAGAAAGTGGCTTCTGCAGTTTCCACCGTCTCAAATGCTTGTTCTATCTGGATCAATACTAAATATTCTAAGGCGATTTTAATATCAGCCTCAACATGCACAATTATGGATTATTTCCATTTCTATCAATCCCTGTTCATTGATCAGTCCTGTTATAGGTGAAACGCATTAGAGTGCAATATAGAAGTCCATATTTTATGCTGCAGAAAATTAGACTTGAAAGCAGTCTATCGCAATAGTGCATTTCCATCAGACGTTTAGCGCCATCTGCTGACTGAAAAGGTTTTTCACAATACTTGATAGGCCACATATTTCTAAACACTCACAGTGTAAACATTCTACTGTAAGCTTGCACAAAGAAAATAAGTGTAGATCTGTACTAGTATTTTCTTTTATTAAACAATCAAACCAAAGTTGTCACAATATTTGTCCATTTTGAAACGCATACAAACAACAAAATAAACAAACAAAAATGACAACCGTATGACATGCCCCCAGATTTGGGCTATTTAGAAATGATGCACAGCTGAGGCATCATTAGTGATTTTATAGAATGAGACCATTATATTATTTCACATAGAAACATAAAGGAGACCAAACTGAACAGCAATTCAGTGCTTTGCACAAGTCAGCACAAACTTCTCCTCACTGGTAAATTACTGTATAGTGAGAAGTAGTAGACATAACGTAGTGACTCTGTAAATTTAAATTCAGACGTAACAATAAGTTATTTTAGAGCTGTGCAGCCAACAGAAAGGGTTTATTAGTGTTTGCATTTCACATATTCTTCACAAACTTTTTTTGGTCTCCAAAGGGGAACTATCAGATGGAAGGTCTGAAGAAAAAATACTGCACAAATGACAACATTAAATCAACTTGAAATCAATGCACGAACAAATGTAAACACAAACATGTCTTGATGAAATTGTCTATAAAAACAATCCATACTGTTCATACTGTTATGTCATATGGCAGCTAACAGTTAAAACCATTAACTTAAAAAAAAGAAAGTCGTCCAAAAAAAAAAACAAAAAACAAAAAAAAAACCACAAACAAAGAAAAGGTTTGAATTTTGCTAATGGCAACTGCATGATGAAAGACAAATATGTATATATCTACAGCTCTGTCTACACATCTGAACATCTTTGACTGCTACTGAGAATTATAAGCTTCACAATATATCTGCTATAAGTTGCACAAAATACCATTTAAATATACAATACTTTTTCATAAATGTTCACACACAAAAAGCAAAGCACAAGCCCCAAAAGGCCACAAAAGTGCATGTTTAAGGTCAATTGGAAGCCGCTTGAAAAGAACTGGCAGTGGGAGAGAAAGCTGCCACTCTTGTACGGTTGCTCATCCTCACTCGACCACAAAGTCGTTCTAAATCATTGTCAGTGGGGGCCATATGTATATGTTTATTTATTGCACATGCACAGAGAAAAATAAAAATGGTGCCCTCACACAAGCTAATGTACCTCTAACAAATGGGTGTATTATTTCCTTCCCCTTCACTTTAAAGTCAAGTGCAAGCACAAAGACTGACTATTTGGTCAAAAAGAGTTAAGTACAGGAAATTGCCAATTGTCCCCATTTCCAAAGTAAAATTTTGAACAGTTCAAGATAATCACAATTTGCATTCAGCTTGTGCTTTGTAACAGACCACATTAGGTTAGAAAGAATAATTTGCTTTAAATCAATTAGTTAGGAGTTACAGACCACCTTTTACCACAATAATTATCACATTATTCAAACACATTCCACATTCCAGTAGTTTAGTGTTTGAAATGAAATGTGTTTGTGTTATCTGCTTTGTTTGAAATGAAATGTGTTTGCGTTATCTGCTTTGTTGTGTGACCTTCAATTGGACCAATGTTGGACAATGAAGTAACACTAGAATTATTTGACAGTCGAATTAAAGTATTTACAGGTGTCTCCCATTTACATTATCAAGTACAACAGAGGAAAGGCTTCACTTTAAGCTTTAAATGTAATTAAGGCAACTGATGTGTGCTTTTCCCTATAGAGGTACCATGGAGTCAAGTCTCGTAACCCTCTGGTCTTCTAACATTCTTCACACCTTACTCTTCTGATCCAGTATCATGATGACAAAAACTGATGTGCTTTTTTGTTACAAAAAATATAATTTTCTTTGTCTAATATGCTCAAGTACTATGGCCTTCAGGCAAGCCTCCTCTCAACATTTTCTGGCTTCTCCTGGGAAGAGTGTAGTCTAGCGCCCGAGCAGGTACACCACTACTTCATAGGTGCACATCATAATGGCTGTGTTGGGGATTTGTCGGACCAGGTGAGTTGTCAGGCCACGATACAGTGCTCGATATCCTTCCTCCTTAGGAACAGTTAATAAAGTCTGAAAAAAAGAGCGATACTTGCTGCCCTCCTCTCGTAGTCGTGTGCGAATCACCTCTGCCAAAAAAGCATTTATGGTTTGAATGTTAGGACTTTTTGACATTTATGTATGTAGTTTATAAAAAATGGTCTTACCATGTGGATAAGCAATGGTTGTTGCACAGGTCTTGGAGGTAGCAGCTGCAAGCATCATTCCCACAAAGTCTGAAGTGTCTTTCACAACCTCATCCTCTTCGTCCATGCTGGTGTGGGCTTTGGACTCCAACAGTTTACGTTTGATGCTCTCATAAATGACAAAGTGGATCACAGTCTCAGAAATACCAGCGTATGAGGCTGACATGCCTCTGTAGAATCCTCTAAGTCCATCCATCTGGTAAACCCGCCGTACACACTCCAACGCATTTATGCGTCGTTCCCCGCGGTTTCTGTGGGCAAAAAACATTAGTTTACCGTTAGTTACAAATCTTACCACACATAACTGACATTTGTTAAATTAAACAAAGTTTTTTCCCAGAATTCTCACCTTGCGTCCAGCTGCATACGGGTCTTGATGAGCCAGATGGGGTTGGTGGCTGTAATGGCTGTGAAGCCTGAAAATTCGAGAAGAGTCAAGAGTCAAGTTAGGACATCTGCATAAACACTAAATACATTACATTAAAATATGGCTTTATTTACTAAACAAGAACAGTGGGAAAGTGCTTTGAAAGCATAAACCTGCTTTTCAATCACAAATCACATGATTTATCATTTGATAATGATGATTGTATGGATGCATGTTTATCTGTGAAATCTTCTTCGATGGTACAGTGTACTTAGTGTATCATGAGATATTTAATACATAAATATGTTTATGTATATATATACACACTAAAATATTCATTATATCTATTTCATTGTAATTAACTTTAAGAATTCAACTTTTAGAATGAGAATTGGCAATGTATGTACATGTATATGAATGCATTGTAACCATAAAAGGGGTAATAAAAGTAAAAAAAAAAAAAAATCTATGACAAGATTTATTATCATAATGAAGCACTCCAAATTATGGTAACATTTTAAAACATTACTACAATTGTGGTTGAGTTTTGTGCAGTTCTTTTATTTGTCAATTATCACTAGACTGGAGGTGAGTTTCGGTGTTTTTTTGTTTTGTTTTGTTTTACAGTCAGCATACAACAAGGGACGTAAGAACAAAGTGGTGCCTAGAGAACAAGGTTTAATTATTAAACAGTGCTAACCCGATGTAAATGCTATTGTAACTTTACACAAAGAATTATAGATAAGACGACTCTACTGAGTTACAGTCACTGTAGTGCGTGAAAACCTTGTGATATGAATTAAGGGGATTAATTGCAAATGAATGTAGGTAAAAAACATATTCTGTCATTGCACTGTCATTTATTAAATTGAATTCAAATGCACATACGCAATTACACTGAATAACAACAATTTAATTGAAAAATCTAAGTCCACTGCAAGTCTATGTAGACAACACAACCCCAAGTGAGGACAACTGCACGAGAAGAGTACCACAGATCTTGAGAAGAGAGAGAGAAAGAGAGAGAAGGTAGAAAAAGGGAAAGTAGCGTCTATGGCGTGTACTCACGAGGGAGGGGCAAAGCTCCTCCAGCTCCTCCCCGCTGCAGCTAGAAGCCTGCAGATTTGGGGGGCTCAGATGGCGGGGGGTCTCCCACCCAATCACGCAGGGGTGAAAGCGTTATAATAAAGCCCTAAAATAGACACAGGCTTTTCTGTACCACAGTCACAACAGCAGTCACATCTAACCCCGGCCCCAAGCCCCGCCCACCCCTGCTGCAATATCAACTACACTAAAGCTTAATCCAAAAGAAACATTCTCTAGTTAAAAAATATTATTTAATCATAGCATTTCATTTAATACAACTGAGACTATCCTTCAACTGTTGCTAACCTACAAAAGAAAATTATACTATTCAATTATCGGCCTTTACACTCTTTCAGTAATTAGTCAAGTAACTACATGTTACATAACTCAAGATGTTAAATGGCAAAACAATTATGCAGAAATGCTAACCTTGCTGTTTTGTGTGATTAACACAAAGCATGTTGAGTAGTTAAAGGCAAAGATCTAAGATTAATAAATGTTTATACAAAATAGCCAATACAGTTTTCTTAAACAAAGAGCCACTTCAGACAGACTTAACCGGAGAAAAAGAGCTTTAATAAACTGAGATCATAGCGAAAGGTTAGTTAGAGGCATTTGTGAAACCAGTGAATGAAACCTCTATGTATATAAATCAGTTTGGTTTACAATGTGAATACAGTTGATCCATTGGATCAGATTATTGGTCAAATATTCACAATATTTATCCCATTAACACTCTTTCTACCACAATATCTTCACTAGGTTACAAGAAGGCAGTGACAAGGTTAGCATTCCTTTTACATGTGGTTACTTTACTGTTGATATCACAAGACGACTAAGAGGAAGGGGTGTGTATAAAGGCACTAAGAAAAACTAGACTAACACTACAAACAAGCAGCAGACACACTGCTGTAAGCAAAGGTAGTTATAAATTAATAACCAATACGAGTCTTCCTATAAAAAGAAAAATCACCATGGTTTGGCTCATACCAGTGGAAAGAAATGGGGTGCTACCTGACGTGTCCGCCCGAGTGCCAGGGGCCCCGGTTGACCATTGGCCGTGCTCTCTCCTCTGTACACACAGAGCAAAGAAGGGGCCCACACCACACTGTTCAAGTAACAACGGGGATGATAAACCATTAACAAGAGGCCCCCAAAGAGGTCTCAAGATGAATATTATGAAAACAGATGAGAGGGACGAGGTCAAAAATAAAAAGAGAACATAGGGACAAAGGGATCAGAGCAACTGAAAGCACAACCTAAACTTGAGGACCAGTAACTTTTCACTTCCCTGAACAAAAAGCAAGGTGTGTTCAACATTAGTGACACAAAAGTCCAGATTGCCATGTTCCATCGGCTTGGCTAGTCTGCCAAGATGTACAAAAACAATTAGGAACTTTTTGATAATAATAATTAATAAAATATAAAATAATGCAACAATTGTACAAAGACTCAAATTATACAGTAAAAAAATGACTACAGAACTCCCATTTAAAAGGACTCTGATCCTGATCCTTAAATTGTGCTTTCTTTAACTATATTACTAAGTAAGTGACTTATTTGTATTGTATACCACTGAACTTTTATTTTTTTAATTTAATCAAAAAAAGCATTTTAAAAAGTCACCATGTACAGAAAATAAAACTAAACCCTATGTAATAAAATGGATTAAACTGTTAAAATGTAATAGGACAGTTTGCCCTAGAAGCTGTATTGGATTTTAAGTGACTTGAACAGACCTACAAACACGAGTATAGGGGAAACTTCAGTGATCATTACCTGCCATCCCAGCAGACACCATGTGCACCTGGGTAGAGTCGGGCTCGAACACTCCATTCAGTCTCTCCTTAGCTGTGGAATACGCTGCAAAGTAGATGGCCCTATAGAAAAAGACAAGACAAATGAAGCTATTCTAACCCTAAGGCGAAACAAAAAAATATACTTTCAGTTACTCATAAGTAAAAAGTGTGCTTAGTGGGTTTGCTTCACTGTGAAATTGATAAATCTTACAGCAAAGTCATAAACACCAGCCTCTCACATGTGGATGGTAAGCATTTGAGGAAAACCAGAGAAAGAGGAGCAGTGCGTGAAACAGAGAAAAGTCTTTAAGGTTGTGACTCATACCGTGTGAACACAACAGGAAATGGATCTCACTGGTCATGTGACACTAAATCGGTCTGGAAGGTTAGGAAAACTACCACTCCTCGCTCAGAAGCTCAACCATTACAGTCACATAACAAACTCAAAGCTGGATAACCTTCCCTGCTGTTTCATTGACTGTGTTAAAACTGTTATGCAAAGAAAGAAACCTCTCTTATCACTTTCAGTTTCTCTATTTATAAGAGTGGATTTTTTGTCCTGTGTAAATGCCTCCAACTCTACAGTTAGAATGCACATAGCAGGCAAATAAGCAAACATGCTGCTCATACCTGGAAGGGGCCACACCCACGAGGTTTGGTCCTAATCCTCTGAAGAGAGCGCGAGCCCCTTCTCGCTCGAGGATCAACCTGTAGAGGGAAAAGGAATTTTCGTTTCTCATACATTAATGTCATCTGCGTTTCTGTTAGGGATGGGGCAAGACACATTTTCAGATACAACGTAAAATTGGGTCCACGAAAACGAGACAAGACAAGGCTGAGCAGTGGCTTAGTTTTGTCTAGCATTGTTTGTGTTGTTTGTTTTATTTATGTAATTTTTATTTTTTATTTTTGTTCTGTTAAATCATTATATTACATTATATTCATAAAATAAATGTAAGTTTAAGTATTAAGTATTAATAGAGGTATCAACTCTTGCTTCTCTGGCCAGCTCCATCAGAATAAAAGTGACTTTCAGAGTTAAAAGTCTTGATTTTAAAAGTACAGTCCAGATGACTAGCTATATATATATAATACAATTATTTAAAAATAGTTAATAGTTAAAAGTTAAAACGTATACACATTGTTGGATCTTATGCCACAAGATACTGTGAGATAAAATTGCCACAAAATAATGTGCTTACAATTTGGACAAAAAACGGTTAGGTGCTAGTGGGTTACATTTTGAGAAGCTGCTGTTCAAAAAAGCAGTTATACTTTGACAGCAAAATTATAACAAATATTTAAACTTATAATCCTTAAAAAATAGTTTGCAGAAGTGCCACTAGAGAAAAAGTTAATCTAGAGGATCGACACACAGACTGACTGTACAACAACTGGCAGTAACAGTGCATACATTTACTAACCAGTTGATTTCATTTATGATATATATACTGCTACACCAGGTTTTATTTTAAAGGTGGTCAAAACAATCTACGTCAACAATACAAATATAATCGATAAAAGAACTGTGTCAGTCACAGTATAATTTGTACGATTACATGTTGAGTTAGAGCAGGTTGTTTTCTCTGTTGCTGCTCTTCTCTCTTCCACAGCTCTGTATCAAATATTTGTGGTGTACTATTGCAGCTAGTGTTTGTTTACTTAGGGGCAGAGCATGGCTGGTTTATTCCAGCTCATGTCCTATATACAATATTTAGATTAACTAGTTTTATGTAAATTGGCTAATGCTAAAAATACATTTCAAACCCAATATAAAATTGTGACTTATATTTCCTTTAAATACATATGATTTGAACTTTCTTTAACAGTATAATTTAAATCAATGAGACTTTTGTGGCAGTTTGTTGCAGCTCTTACTTGAGACAATGCATTGGCCCAGGGGGGGCCATGCGCGCCACACTGGCTCCATTGACGGTGCTGAGTTGGACTTCAGAGACGTACAGTGTGATGGAGGACGACTGGAGTCTAGTCTTCACCACCTCCAATGGACAGGTCAGAATAGCACCCACCGTTCCACCGCATCTACAACAGTTACATGTAAAAGTTGGATAAAAAAATTATAAGAATAGGTATGTCAACAATGTTAATTGATTACTATGAAATTCTTAAATCAATCATTAAATGTTAGATTTAGTCTTTTTTTTATGACTACTGAGTGTTTCCATGAAAAATGTATATTTCACATTGTCATGTGGATTTAATTTCTGTTCTGTCTTGCAAACACAACTTATTTTTGCCAGCACATAGCATCACTTTGTCTCAAAGATGGTTTTATAGTAAACAAACGGCCGCAATCACACTATCCTGAGGCTGCAGGCGCCTTCAGATGAACACTGGCTATATTTACCTTTCAGAAGACTGACCCACATTCATGAGCACTAGCAGAGGTGACCCTTGCCCTACTTTCCGACGGTGGCACTGTATGTGGTAGATGTGGGCCTACCACATGTCCTTTTTGTTGTAGCAAAGACTCAGTCAAATATGCTGTGTATAAACGATAGTATAAAGACAGGACTTTGATTAGATAAACTACGCGAATGCCACTTACACTGATTATTTTCAACAAGGAAAAAGACAAAAGCTACTCTTGCCTAATGGGGAGTGGGCTATAAAATAGTATGTGCAGTGTGTAGTGGCATTTAGGAGAAACTGATAGTCTACTTGTTGTAATGTTAGCATAATCCAGTATATGGGTAATTCTTGAGGCTAACGCTTATGATAGTTTAGTTACAGTGATAGCTGCAGCAACCCTCGACCACTGCAGCGGAGCGGACCTTTCCGTAACCTGGAAACCGCAAGCCAGGTTTACGTTTATCGACTTAAAATAAAAAATAAAAACGTATGTCAAATGCAAGCCTACAGGCGTTACGCAGATCGACTTACCCTCCAGCAAATAAATGAACCAGTGTGTCTTTTTGGCTCATTATCTAGCATGCTCCGCCGCCAGGCAGAGCGCGTCAGGGAAGCAAAAGCGACGCTTCTTCTTTGCCTTTGCTTTGCTTAGAGAGAAAATGATGCGCAATGCGATGGTAAGTTCGACGAAGCAGCAGCAGTAATCGGTGATGCTTCAGCCTCGGCCCTCAGCCTGTGACTTCCAGACAGCGCTACTGAGTGGTGCAGTGCAAGGGAAAGAGCAGATGCGGGCCTGGACCGCTGGACCACTCGGCAACCTGCTCGATGAAGAACAAACCTCAGCTCAGGCTCGGACAAACGGTTTTATTGAGCATCTACAACACTGACTTGATTTGCCCCCCTTCTTCCATCCCCGCTGCGGAACAGACGACAGGACAGCGCTTACTAGTACGTACAGTGATAGGCTACAAGCAGAGCCTGCTATTGGCTGCAGCGACCACTGACGTCACATGCGCCCGCCCTGAGCACGCACTGTTCACATGCATCAATGGCCAAGTTACTGTCGAAGGTTCTCTGACTGCATGAAGGCTCTGGTTTGCTCTTGGTGATCGTTACATCTCGCTATACAGTCATTTATGGAAACCTATTAAGGGTGACCACCTCAAATAGTAAGAAAAGTAGGACAAGTAGGTCAGAGTGGTGGTACATGGGACCATAGACATGGTGGGACAGACAAATTTCAACTTAAAGATAAAGACTATGATTTTCAATGTTATTCCTTTAAACACAGTTAGAATTTGGAATAGCAATATCACATCATATAGCAACATTACATTATTTATTTATTTATTTGTTGTGTTATGTTATCCAGTTTTCTATGACTCATCACAGTTACAATTTCTATGACAATTTTCATCACAATTGTATATCATGTGGTGACTGCAGGATGGCCAAAAGAAGGTGACCCTAAATCTATTTCCAAATCACATGATCAGAAAAATTGTGTTGGCCTAGATTTCAACACAGGCTTTTTTTCTACAATGACATCTGTAAATCTGTATAAAAAGAGATATCATTCTGGATTTTCCAGGCAAGGTTTGTTATACAGTATTTCATTAGACTCATCTAATTAATGGAGATAAGCAGGTGACGCCACTGGAACATGTCACAGAGCAGATCTATGGAGTTGAAGAATGCATATCTTTCAATGAAAAAACAAACAAACTGTAAATTAATAAATACCTGATGGATAGAAACCAATAAATTCTCTGGAGACAGGTTACATAGTGCACCTTTAAGTGGCTTGAAACATTTAATTTAGACTGAGCAGATTAGCACCTCAGTCTCAGCTGTCAATCTGGGGCCAGACTTGCCTTGGCATGAACATGCTTAATGTTCCTGTCATATAGGCCATACCCGTTTGGCCTATATGTTAAACAAACACAGCAAGCAAGGCCTAAATGGTGCAAGTCCTTCAGAAATAGGGCAAACCATAAAGTGTAAACTTTGAAATATAGTTCTACATTTACCAGTGGCAGTTGTTAAATTAAATAAAACACTGAATGAATCCACGCTGTTTTGTAAGTGGAAGCAGCCAGCTGTGTAGTATGGGTTGAGTTAAAAGTCATGCGGGTGACTTGGGCATTCAGCATAATGTTCCTATTACACGACAGTCTTGTGACAGAGAGCACAGGCTTGATTGTGATCTAACAGCAGGTAGACTGTTCTCAATTTAGGAGAAAAATTACTTAACACCAGAAAGCAGCAATTTGTTTCACTTTTTACATTAATATTTTAGATGTAAACAATAGGGCGGGGAAAAAATGCTCTATAAAATTCACTGAGTTCACTGCTTTTCACTGTGGTTACTTTAAGCCACCTGCATTGGATAGTAATTAATCAGTTATGTCATATATTGGAATATGATCACATTCAGCATTTCACATTTCAGTGCATACATGTCAGGTCTATGAGCCCTTAAATTTCCAAAGATAGACACAGTAACTATGACAAAATCAAAATAAGATAATTTCAACCTGGAGAGACTCAAATGAAGACAATATGCATAGGAAAATATTGAATGAAATACAACTAGAATGATATAATGCAGTATATTGATAGGCATATTAGGTTTAGCGCGTAGAATGATGAGTAATGTGCAGGAGGTGTAGAGCAAAATATGACAGGAATCTTCCCCCAGAGCCTAGACACTGGTGGTGCTGGAAATAAAAACCTGAAAGAAAATGAGACTCTGTAAATACATGATGTGGAGGTGTAAAGGTAGTGCTGGGGTGAGAAGGACTGCTGAACCGAACTGCTGAATGGAAGAGCTGAGGTTTGAGAGTAAAACAATAGGCTGAGCGGTGATAGATGAGGGTGGTGATGAGCAGGTGAAACAGCAGGGGTTTCCAGACTGAAAGTTTGCAATTTCTGTTACCTAACAATCATACTGTAAACAAGGGTCAAATCTCCTCTAATTTACACAAGAGTTAATTAGGATTTGATACGTAGAATATGACAGCACCTTTACTTAAATTTGTAAACTATAAGAAAAAATGTATTGCTATGTGTAAATTGTCCCTTCCTTTGAATAGAATGTCATGTCGATGATAGAGGGAGTCCTTTTTCGAACTCAGCTTTACTTCCCATAATTTTCTTTTTATCTCTTTCTTTCTCTTTTTTCAATTTTTTAATTCTTCATGATATTTTCAAAATATTCACAAACTGCCACTATAAATCATGCAAAACTATGATAAATATTTACCACATCATAAGGATAAAACGTGGGAACCTGTCATATGCACTTTAGGTCACATGGTACAGCAGTCAAACAAAGTTAAAGTTATTGACTGCCAAACGTTGAGCATAAGTTATACAACCAGCCTCTTGAGATCAGTTCGGATGATGAACTCAACTTGAAGGGACTACAATGTTAATGTCCCTGTGTTGTCTTTTGTTGTCTGAGTTTTTTGGTTTTTTTTTGGGGGTGCGGGTGTGTGCTTGTGTGTTTAGGCTATTTAAATTGCCTTATTTTATTTCAAAGGTCAGGAATTCTATAATTCACATTGTTATAGCATATGTTCAATAAGCATTTTGCTGAAAAATGATTAAATGAATGGCTCAAAATGTGAGCCTTCAATGAGATTGTCTAATGCTCTAACATGTAGGCTGTGTTAAAGTCCAGGTTGACTCTAGGAGAACTTTGGACAAGCTGTATACACGCTTTTTTATGTTGATTCTGTGGGTTCAGATCACTCACTGAGTGAGTGAGTGGTGTGTTTTATCAGTGTTTGGGTTCAAAGGGAGCTAAAGGACAGAACAGAATTGACTGAATAGGACCAAAATAGAAATAGTTTAACCAACGGCCAACGGACAGGGGTTGGTATCTCAAACTATAGTCTCACACAAAAAAGGTTAAAGTCTCAGGAAACTAAGTCAACCCACTGTCATGTATCTTATTCTGTTCAAATGTTATTGATCACTAAATCTAATTGTTTCACCTCAAACAAACACCCACTGAAACTCATACCCATTTAATTCAGCAATGGAATCTATGGAATTTAAATGGAAAGAAAAATGCATATGAAAATTAAAAACATGCATTTAATTAAGCTGTCATTAACCTTTGTAAAATAATATATCTGTATTCAGTGATGAGTAAACGTTTCAACAGAACAAGATTCATGGCAGTAAATTGATGATTTAGTAAAGTAAAGTAAAGTAAAGTAAAGTAAAGTAAAGTAAAGTAAAGTAAAGTAAAGTAAAGTAAAATTTCGACAACCAACCCCATTTTTGCTTTTTTTTTAATGTACTCATATGTGACAACCAACAATAGACTGTCAACCCAACCCCAGTCATGACAACCAACCCCAAATGGACTGTTTTGCTTTGGCCTTTGACTTAATTTATATATTATAAAGTCTAGAAAGACATGTCCTAATAGGTTGCGTTTACGTGATATTTAATACAGATTGTGGGCAGCTAAAATGAATATTGTTAAAATACACATTTTTATTGTAATACAATAAGTTCTTGGGTCTAGTAACTAAGAGAAATCATCATTTCAGCATTTGCGAATTTACATTTGAGATATTTCATGGCAATGTCCAATGCAACCAATAGAGAAAAAGTCTCTTGCCTCCACCTAAGGTCATCACATTCTGGAACATGAACCACTGTAGCCCTGACTTTCCCCCTTATAATGTCACTGGTTATTATTGAAAAGCGACTACAGAATTTTAAATATGATATTTTTAATGTCCTCTCACCACAATGCTGAACTTGAACGTTAATAATAATAATAATAAGAAGAAGAAGAAGAAGAAGAACAATAAGGCTTCAGGGTAAGTCTCACTGCTTTGTTTAGGCCATGACGTGATCTAATAAAAGCTGCCTGGACTCTTGTATTTTATACATAAGGGATATGAGACATAATCAACCATCATTAGGTTGTGTTCACGTTGTAGGATTTTATAATGTCATAACCTCAGATGGAGGGCAAGAGACACTTTTCCCTATTGATAACTTTACCATGAAATATCTGAAATGAAAGTAAATTTAGAAATCTTCAACCTAATGATTCCTGAGGTCCTTAGAGTCTGAGATGGTTCATTTGTGACAAACATGTCAGAGATGTACTTTGGGTGGCAGTGCTGGGAAGGCTTGTATAGGACAATGAAGAGTCTGGGGGAGACTGTTTTAGCTCCATTTTAAAAGACAAATACTCAAATGACGAAAACAACCCAAAAGACAACCTCTGGGCAACTATTATATCTCAAAAAACTGCACAGACACCTCCACCCTTTTTGTTTTCACGAATTTCAGAGTCAAACTTGAAGTTGGGTGCAGTCGCTTGTATTAGACCTACCCTCGTGTTTTTAATCAAGCCGTGTTTCAGTAAAAAAAAAAAAAACACATAAAATCAAGCACAGCAAGTTTAGAGTTGACACGTGGCCAAGTCTTTCTGAAGTGCACAATTCACTCAGTGTAAATATTTGCAGCTGTAAAACGATTGTAAAACGCACAGTTCTTGTGAAGCTCGTGTGCGTGTGGCCTGTGCTCCCTGTGCTACACCGTACGCTACGACAGCGTCACGTGACCGGGGCACAGCTGAGATGCTGCTGAGGTAGGCTGGCCCTTGCTAGCCACTTAGCCTCGTTAGCTGTGTGTGGTAATCCTGCAGGACTGTCCGTCCCTTTCGCTTTTCTGCACATAAGCAGCCGTGGGTGACGCCAGGAGGTCATGGGGAGGACTCAGCACGAGCGGGGGTCTCCAGTCAACTCCAGTGTGGACGGTTTTGGGTCAGATGTTCCCGTCCTTATCTCCGGTGCTCGGGTTGTGTAGGCAGTTTAGGCTCAGCGTCTGGATAACACAGGCCAAGGCCAAGGCCGAGACAGAAAAGGGGAGGCCGTGGGTGAGTAGATTTAGGCTATCGCCTGTTTGACAATCTCTGCATTTTCGTCAGCTCATATGTGTCAGCTCTACCATATTGAACAAGGGTTATTAATCGAGTAAACATCGATTCAGTGCCATAAAAAGGGCCATCGTTATGTTGCCTCTCCCCAGGTCTGCTGTAATGGCACTGTTAATGTTACACATCGCATCGGCTCTTACATTTAACTGTCACAACCAGTTGTGTACTATCTCTATTGATATCTAAGCCCTCTAATACCAAGACAATGAACGGGCGTTAATGTCTATTCTGAAAGGTAACCGAGGCTTTGCTTTTTTATTTGTTTTTTTCCATTGTTACCAGACCAGCGTTTAATTTGTCGTTAAGGGAACCGTTGAACATCCTGTTACAGACCTTTTCTTTGTAACGTTCTACGGTGGTCCTTTAATACTTGTCATTTTCTGCTATTGTGAGAGTGATTAAATGTATAGTATTATTTCTTTCATATGGCCTTCCATTATGTGAAAACAGTTGTATAAAATGGGATCTGTGAGTGTGTGTGTGTGTGTGTGTGTGTGTCTAAGTATAGGTTTTAGATATATTCTATATATTTTATTTTTAATGTGCCAAAGTCCTTAAAGTATTAGTTATTTAAACAGGAAAGTGACAGATAAAATTGCCTAAATTGGGTCTGTGTAATAGATTTAGTTGTGTCTGTGTGAATAGTTTAACTCTGACCTACACTGAAGATCACACAGCTGTCACTGACTGTGAACTGTTGGGTATTGTAGTGTCTGTGCTCCCCTGCTTTTTTGTGAATAGTTTCTCTGTTTTTTGCTGCAAAACAGGAACCTGCTGCAAAACTGTTTTTAACTGAGTCAGACAGAATTAATGTATTTTAATCATTTTACTGTATTAAAATGAAATGATATTAACCATGTTGATGTGTTGTGATGCCCTGTAGGCAGACAGTGGAGGAGTGTTGAAGACTATTAACTTTCTTCTGGAGTGGCCCACAATCGCCTGCTGCTCCTTGTCACTGTGAGCAGAGTCATGTCCTCCTCAGGCTGCTGTCACCTGCCTGGATCACTGTGTGATTATTCTGGGACTGCTGAATCAGAAACCTCCAAAGATTCAGAGGAGTCAGACTCCACTGCCCAGGCCCAATACATCGCCAAAGTGACTGCTAAAGATGGACGCCCATTATCCACTGTTGTCAAGGCTGTCAGTTTGCAGAGGTATGTTCAGTGAGATCCCAGGGTATTTTTACACACCACAAATATATCTACAGTGCTATATGAGATTAATGAATTATTACAATTTGTTTTAGATTTGTTTCATTTTCACAGTGGCATGCAAAAATGAAAAGAAAATGAAAAAGTTTTTATCAGCGTAGATTCTTAAGAGCATGTTTGTACAGGTTTGTGATGGTCGGGTTTGGTCAGACTGATTTATTGGCACTCACTAGTCACAACATCATGAAAGATTTAAGAATATTTGGTTAGATAGCTAAATGTTTTATATTCTAAACCTAAAACAATAATTATAATGCATTATTCTTATGTATTGCTTTTCCAGATGCTCAAAGTCGCTTTACAATTTCATGTATTATTCATTGCCTCCACTAACATGGGTCAGGCCAGATTGACGTGTATCCCTCTGAAGCTGTGAAATCAAACTGTAGCTAAATCCAGTTGAGTGAAAAGTACAGACTTCATTCCCGTCCCCAAATACAAAGAGCTTTTATGTGCACGTATTTCATATTAAAATCATATGTAAATCTGCTCAAATTGGCCAAAGTATGTCTGTCAATGTCACTATATTTGTATAGATTTGTGTATTTGACTTCCACCCAAACTACAATGCACTGTGATTGGTCTGCCATACAGCTGGGCGCCGCAAACCCAGCAGCAGGACACCTCCATTTAGATTCTCTAGAGTTTGTGAGCTCACAAATATCAAGAGAATATATCTGGCTGGCCAGGTTATGACTCCACACTCAGTGGTGTAAAATCTACTTCTACGACAAAAGCGAGGCTCCCTATCAAAGTGGGTGAAGTGTCATGCCTTGGGACGCAACAACAGTGTGCATTACCAGAGCCACTGCTGTCTCACTGTGACACCTGGTATGCCAGTGGTCTCCATCCAACTACTAACCAGGCCCAATCCTGTTTAGCTTTTGAGATTAGATGAGGTCAGGCACTCTCATGGTGGCATTCAATTCAAATAATTTTTGTAAAGATGAAAATTACAACTTAAGTTGACTCTGTGCATAACATTTGACGCAAACTAACGGCTGCTCCTCCTACCGGCAAAGTCATTTCCGGTCCAGTTTGTAGCCCAGCTTATGCGCTGCGTTTGGCTTAAAAATGTCAATTATGTCATGCTTTTCAAGATGCCCCTGGGACCTGCCAAAAATTATAATAAATGATGTCCATAGAATTCCCTCTCTCCTGCTCCCTTGTGTAAGCGAAAAATACATTGCACATTTCCAGCTACATCCACAACTACGAGGGTTAGTAGGCTATGCTAAAGAGCAGTGCTTGCGTTGCTGACGCTGTAACATGCAACATGGAGAGAATCTACTCCCACGGACAGACAGGCTGCAGATGGTCAAGCAAGGACTGACACTGATAAACAAGTGTTTCTATTATTGTAGTAGAGATATTTAGTTTTTCTCCATCTTTTGTAATCCTTAAGTGATGTCGGCATGTGTCGGATATGCCATGAGGGGGCTGGAGGGGAGACTCTGCTGTCCCCCTGTGACTGCACTGGGACTCTGGGTAAAGTGCACAAGAGCTGCCTGGAAAAGTGGCTGTCGTCCTCAAACACCAGCTACTGTGAGCTCTGTCACACTGAGTTCACCATTGAACGGCGACCACAGCCCCTCACACAGGTAAATGAGACCACGTTTACACAAAAGTTTTAATCGACAAACATATATAGAATTGACTACTAAATACTAGGGGTGTAACAAGACAGAATTTTCACAAGACAGGTCACAAGACTGGGTTCACAAGGCGAGAGCGCGACAAGATTTTCATAGTTTTTTTTTGTTTTTTTAAAACTTTTTTTTATAACTTTAAAATTTAAGTTGTTTTACTTATGTGTTAAAAAAATAAGTAAAAGCAAGCCTAATAAAACTGCTTTCTTTTGAAAGTTATCTGCATTACAAATGAAATATGGCATTATAAGACAATAAAGAACAACACTGTAAAACACTTTAAAACTGGATATTCTCTTAGATAATAATTCTTCCAGGAAGATTGTTGCACTCGTCAGTAGTTGCACTGCAAAAACAATGTATTAATAAATACTTCTCAAGAGATTACTCTGTGGGTGCTCGCACAATCTTGAGGCATTTTAAGCTCACACAATCTCGAGCCACCCTTACTAAACACATAAATATTATGAAGACACTAGAAATGCGAATGAATACGTGAATAAATGTAACTCCTCTTGTTCAGTGGCTGAAGGACCCAGGTCCACGCAGTGAGAAGCGCACTCTACTTTGTGACATGGCGTGCTTCCTGCTCATCACGCCGCTCGCAGCTATCTCTGGCTGGCTGTGTTTGCGAGGAGCCCAGGACCATCTTCAGCTAAAGAGCAGACTGGAGGCTGTGGGACTCATCGCACTCACCATTGCTCTCTTCACTATTTATATCCTCTGGACACTGGTAATTTGAGAACATGCTGTGGTCATCGGATATGAAAGCTCCCTTTGCCAGGACTGTAGACTTTAGAGAGTACTGCTTTGTGTACCAGGTAGCACGAGTCGTTTAAGAACGAAGTAAGAATTACAGACATATTATGCCTATATTTATTATCTGTGGCACCTGTGGATCATAATTTTAGATATTTTCAATCAATATTAATTGCCTCTTTTGGGTACGTCACAGTAAATGTCATCGTAACAAAATGCAGCGCTGCTAGATGGCATTAATTATATTTATATATAAAATTATATTGTATTTTGATAGCAATATTCAGAGAAAACTATGTCAATCCAACTGAAATGTGCTAAAATATGCCTTTAATGTATTTGTTGAGGTTTAAGAACCAGTCAAATATGAAATGACTTATACATTTTTTTCCCCATTTCACTTTTAATCAACTATATATATTTTTTATTAACGATATCCTCAATATTTAAATGTGTATATAGTCAAAACTACATTCACAATAAGAGTATCACCGATTAAGGAAAAAAGTCAACTCAGGGAGCGATTTCTTCGTGCAGTGCAATGGGCATAAGGGAAAAACTGAATTCTAAGCAATACTATGTTGAATGCAGGAGAATTAGTGAAAGAGAAAGATTAGTGCAAAACAAACATGCATGAATCACTCTGAATACAACTTTGAGTGGATTAATGAGGGAAAACGATTACAAATTAGATTTGATGAATTGATTTAGCATAAAATTTCTCCTTTTAATCATTAAAAATATTTACTGAGACAGTAATGTGCTCCAGTGCTGTTTGGTGTTAGGCACTGATTTAGCTCTTTTTCAGGTCATACTATTTACAAAGTTCCAAGCCCAGATTTACTTTAATTTTTATTGAAACGTGAACCCTTTCCTTTCATAATGTCATTCTTACTTTGACCGTGACATGGGCCACTACTCTCACTCTCATTTTGACAATGAATAGTTAGTGGTCATTAACAAGATGAGCTCTAGACTATTTTCCATCAAAACAACCTCCTTCCCTGGTTTCACATTTTCATGTGCACCGGATGAAGTAAATTGTTCAGTAGTAGTGCCCTGATAATAACATTTAACAAACATAATTCTAGCATCATACTTGCCTTGTGTGTGATAATGACCTACACTTGTATAAACATTCTTTTACTATTTTGTGGTTAAAAATTTTCTTTTCCTAAATACAATTGCTTATTTTCTGCTGATTTGTTATGATGAAATTCATCTGCTAAAACCTGCACCAGGCGTGTGTATGTTTTCTGGGCCACTGCAGTAGTTAGTCTGCCCGGTGTGCTACAAACTCTCAAATATCATGTTCCTTGGTTGTCTCTTATTCTCTTGTCAACTCTTCTTGTTTCTGCTTCCTCACTCTCAGGTGTCCTTTCGGTATCACTGTCAGTTATACTCAGAGTGGAGGAGGACCAATCAGAAGGTGCGTCTGCTCATGCCTGACATTAAAGGGGGCCACACCACCCAGCGCTCTATGCCGACCAAGTCGACCAAGAAAATGACTGACGAGACCATCGTATGAGTGCTGCGCTAAAAACACCCCCCTGAAGCACTCTCTAAAACTTATGAATAAACTCCTGCACTTCACCTGGACCATTTGGAGAGGGACAAAGACCTTTCTTTTTCTTTTATGGAAGCACTTGATGTATGATACAACAGTATTGGAAGACCACTGAAGTGTCTTGGAAAGAACTCATTCCAGAGTCACAGCTAAATGACATTTGACAGACAGCTAGAGCTGCCATGGTGAGCTGCTCTGTGTGCATTTGGACTTATCAGCCTGATTTCATGTCCAACACAAACCTATGAGAAATTAAGACACAAGCTAATGTAGCAGGTTAGAACTGATGCAGCATGCTACTACAATATAATATGAAACAATACTCACTACCTATAACCCCATGCCCTGCACAATGTATTTAGCTGGTGTTAAATGGGCATTCAGTTACCCAGTGGATGGTATTGATAACATTACTGGCACTGTTCTGGTCTTTGTTGAAAACCTAGTTATCTGAACCCCTTTACATCTTTGGTTAAACGCTTGTTATTATGAAATCTTACTAGTTTAAACATTTCGTACATGGGGTCAGTTTGTAGCATATGGTTTTAAAATGTGTCCGTTAAACGGGCAGGCCGTGGTGCAAAAAGAAATGGTATTGAAAGTCTCTGTGTTTCTTTGCAGTCAAACTGGGTGCAGTTTCTACGACTATTGTAAAAGCGCATTACAACAACCCTGCTCCACTTGTAAATGCACCATTCATTCTTTGAGCTGCCTAACTATGACTAGTAGTGTTATGTCCTATCATGGGAAGTGAGATTAAAAATAAGGGAAAATGGTATTCGGAGAAGAAGATGACAAGTTTTGTCCTACATAAAACTGATCAGTACCAGAGTAGGCTGGTGCTCGAGGTGCAAGTGTAAAATGTGCCAAAGCTTGGCAATCTTCACTGATTTGAGATGTCAATCAATGTTTGCAGCACACACTAAACAAAATAATTTGTGTTGTTGTAGTCTTCCTGCTGCATCCTTTGGAAAGTTGGGTTATTGTGCAATAAACATGAGGGACTTCTGGATTCACACTGAGTGGTGATGTTTATACTTTTACAAACTGTTTTACAAATGTTTTTTTTACTAGCCCAAATGCTTTTTTGATATATTGTAGAGAGGGGAAATGGCCGGGAGACGAACCCACGATGCCAAAGTGTAACAATCACATAGTGCAATGCCTTAAACAGCTACACCACAGGCAAGCAACCAGAGAAGACCTTTTAACCCAAAGGCACTCTACTAAGACTGCTTCCTGTTTCATATAACAGGTTTGAAATTGTAAGACTACGCAGTTTATTCATCTTGAGTTTAGCTGAGAAAAGCTGTTACCAATGGAGCCTAGAAAAGAGGATTCACCATGGCAACTGTACACCACAAGACGTTGCCATGTTAAAAGAAGACTTAAGTCGTGTGACTGTGGGCAGGCAAGTGATATGAAATTTAAGTGATTGTTTTAGACATAGTTTGAATAATTCCTAAAATTTATGTTGCATTTAAAACACTAAATCTTAAGTGTATACAAAAATTGTAAAATAATGTATTATTAAGTGTTTGGAGAGGATGAATTAATTGTAACATGATGTTTTTCACATAATGTTAATCTTTTTGTTTAAGTAAAGCTATAATTTATTAATCTATTTGCATGACATCAAACTAAGAAACTATTCTAAATTTACTCATTTGATAAGTTATATGATTAATTTAAAAAATGTTTACATTTATAAAAGTACATTTTTATTAATCCTGTTTTTAAAACTTGCATGAATAAGGAAGTGAACTGTCCAATCAGAGCTCTCCGTCGGGAGCAGACTCTGGTCAAACTCTGGGTTTTCTTTTAATTAGAGGAATAAAACTGGCTCTGGATCAAGTTTACAGAGTGAGTTAACAACCATGGTGACTTAACTCTCTGGAAAAAAAAAATGAGTTTGGGCTGAAACTGCTTCTTGAAAAAGGGCCACGGTGAACACTCTTGTGTTTTTAAAACAAGAATAGAACATTTCAGTATTGTAAAATTTATTTCCATGGCATTAATATAATGTATGTGAGCAGACAAGCCTTCAAAACAAAAAAAATATACTTTACACAAAAAGAAAGCATCAGCAGCAGCAAAACCACTTTTGGGATGATGACAAGGATGAGGAAGCCCAACACAGGACTGCTGGTATGAAGAGAAACAAGCGAGGTTACCTGGAGGCCTGCAGCACAGAAGAGGTCTTGGCCGTCTGCTCCACAATCAAAAGTAACTCGGAACTTTTGAACGATACCATCAGTCCTGACTTTGCACTACAGTGTAGCAAACCTGGGTCATATTATGATTTGAAATCATTTCAAACAGCTCTGAGGACTGAACATGTGTGACTTAAAGGAACTGATCGTGCATATTAAAAGTGCAGACTAACACAATATTGCACCCCAAGTAGATGGAAACAGATCAGCACACGAGATTTCAACTAATAATCGACCCAGGTGAAGGTGAGATGTGCAGGGCTACAGGTTCTGACAACACTGCAGCTTGCTCCCCCTCTGGCCGTCTGTGGTCGGTGGCACACTGATGTCTACCACATTATTCCCTGGAGACTCATCATGGGCAGACCGCTCTGCGATCTGTTTCTGCGATACAATCCGATATATTTCTGGAGAAAAAACATAATCCTTTTAGAATTTATGTTGTTACACTTGTGCAACGTCCTCAGAAATTAATTCTTTTTAAAAATTCTTATAGCTGTTCAACAGGTGAGTCTAAGTGAAATACACTTCCTCTTCTGAGAGGAAGTTTCTCAAGTTCAGTTTTACCATTGCCCTATGCTCTAACAGGAGGTGTCCTTCAGCTATCAAATAATGGTAAACAAAATTTGATTAGATAAAAGACCCTGTGGATACAGTTTGTGTACCGTCTGGGAAACATGCTTTAAACCGCATATGATGCAATCTTTTAAAATCTATTTCTTTATAAAGGGCACACATTTTAGGTGTAATAAAAGCATGTGATTTTACTGCCTTTTGGTTGCACCATTGCCCATTAGAAAAAAAAAACCTCACCTGTAAGAATATTCTTGAAGGCCTCTTCAACATTTGTTGAGTCCAAGGCTGAAGTTTCAATGAATGACAGATTGTTCTTTTCTGTGAATAAAACAGGAGAGTTTTAACAGCCTTGTTGAGTCTGCTGTCAGAGGTGGGCAGAAAAAATGAGTACATGAGAGTGAGCACCTGCAAAGGCCCGAGCCTCATCTGTGGGGACAGCTCTGAGGTGACGCAGGTCGCTCTTGTTTCCGACCAACATGATCACAATGTTGTTGTCCGCGTGGTCCCTCAGCTCTTTTAACCAACGCTCCACATTCTCATAAGTCAGATGTTTGGCAATGTCATACACTAAGAGTGCTCCCACAGCCCCTCTGTAGTATCTGAGGAGAAAAAAAGCCCAGGACACTGATTATAGAGTTTTCATAACCAAGGCCCACTACGGCAGTCTCTTGGAAACACTCTCAATCCACAAAATGATACAACACAACAGACAAAACACACCACAGAAAGTGTTCCTCCAACAAAGGAAAATATATTTATAGCTTAGTAGTATACTAACCAAATCCCTTCAGCGGGTATGTATTATCAAAGTACCATTTGGGAAGGATAGTTTAATGAATCTTCTGTTTGCTTCCTAATAATGCTGTTCAATAAATTAAATTGGCCTGAAACAACCATTGGGCATCTAACGATAACTTTATTATTATTATTAAAATCAAATAAGGTTAAGTAAGGTAAACTACAATTTCAAATCTTTGCCTTTGACATATCCTTCAGTGTCACTGGGTGACCTTTGTGGAATCACATCCCCCACACAATCTGGTTTTGTTGCTCAATATGAAAAAAATAATAATGAAATAATATAATCAATAGTCAATCAAATAATATTTTGAACTGTAAGAAGTTAACCTGTAGGAGAGGAAGAATCATGTGTCACAACCATATGAAGCAGCTTTGCTCCAGGTTTTGTGCGCCCCTATCATTCAGGACAGATTTTTAACCATTCAACAATAATTGTACTTAAGACTACACTTCACACACAAATAATTCCACAGCTCCATCATTTAGAACTCAAACCTGGTACATTCTTCCAGTGTGAATAGTAATCCCTGTGCCCTCATGTTGCTGATTTATAAACCTTGAACATGCCACAGAACTAAGCAAAAACAAAATTTCAGTTTAGAAATTGTACCAGACTTACGCCGAGGTGATGGCTCTGTAGCGCTCCTGTCCTGCCGTATCCCAAATCTGAGCCTTTATTGTCTTGCCGTCGACCTGGATGCTGCGTGTGGCAAACTCCACCCCAATGGTGCTTTTACTCTCCAGGTTGAATTCATTCCTTGTGAATCGAGAGAGAAGGTTACTCTTGCCCACGCCCGAGTCACCGATCAACACGACTGTGAAGACAAAGAAAGACACTGAAAAAGATGCCATTGGGGCAGATACATACGGAAAATGATGGGTTCATTGGCTCATTAATATCAAATGACATGTTTTTGTTTTTTATTGAAGTACTTAAATGTGAAGATTTCTTAATCATTTCTGGTCCAAATATGTTCAGCGTTGAGCAGCAGAGGCTGAAGATATGTTGCGTTTCCCTTCCATGGTCACAGCATGTCAGCTTAGTGTGGATTATAGTGATTTGACGCAGACATGTTGAGAATTTCAAGTTTATTACTATAGAATATACAAAACAAGGAATATAAGTCATCTCATTAAACCACATTGACCCCATCTGATAAAGTCCTAGAAGTCTGTTTTTTCAGAACCCGTCAATGTTAACCGGAGAAAGCAATTATTTTGTTGTCACATGTCAAATCAATGCATGCAGTAGTTCTTGTGACATGTAAACCATATGTGAGAAACATATCCGTTTCAAGGGTCCTGGTGATCTGAACTAGACTACTGCATACGACATTTATGTTGAAAATGAAAACACCAAATTGGCCTTTAATTTGGTCTAACTTAATTCAAAAGTGTGTAAAACTGGTCTTTAGCAAACTATAGTGAGGAGGCAGGCTCATCTTTCAAAGTACTATGAGTAATCAACCATAGAAGTGGTTGCAATGCCATTGTGAAATTAGATTAGGTTGTTTGCTTCAACTTGTGTGGAGTGTCCATTCTGATGTGTCTGTTGTTCACATCACAGCAGAGGTGGAGCACTGTTGTTTTCTTCATAGAGGAAATTGAGCCAAACTTTGTCCCTGTCCGAAACGCTCCCCCCAGGCTGCAGGAAGCTGATAACAGCCTCATCAAAACCTGAATCGACAGTTTCACAGCGCCTTGCCCTTCCTGTTCGGGCCAGGGTATAGCTGATGGATCAGGTATAGCCCAGGAGAGGAGAACCAAATTGGTGGGTGTATGATGCTTGGTGTGGGGGCTCCTCGTCTCCAGCAGATGCCCTATTCATCCCACAGAGGAGACTTTGTTACATCTAAATGGCCTTTTAGCGTGTGCAGGCCCAGGATGTTAATGTGCCCCAGGATTACATCAAAGGAAGCCATTCTAGATCCAAACATAAATATAGGCCAATAGCCTGTATATCATAGATAAAACCACAGGGAAACACCATAAGCTAAAACAAAATCACTGGGACTTCTTACTGCATAATAACCATCTTCCCTGAGCATCTTCATAAGAGGAAGATGCCTGTGGATCAATACTAGGTACAGGCGCACACAGGCCTGCTTGGGATACGGTGAAATGGGTCACAAATTAAATACAAGCCCATAAATAACACCAGCTTTCACTGTAGCCAATTACTGCAGTGTGAGTTGATAAAAGTTTAATACAAAGGCAGTGCATATGGGTGTTGCATCCTATAAATATAGCTAGAGGCGATGTTATGTTACAATGACACTATTGTGTTGTAATAGACCTACTGATTGTCAGTGATAAAAACATCACAATTGTTAGTTGAAACTAAATTTAATGCAACCAAATCTGATACAGGTTTCTATCATAGATAGCTTTGTCGCTATCGAAAGGGAATGCAGTCATCTTTTACCTTTGAACAAGAAATCGTATTCATCGTCTCGGTTCCCCATTCTACACGAGGCTGCTCCGACGCTGGTCCCCGGAAAAGGCTGCGTAGAAACTGGTGTGAGATGGTGTTCGCTGTAAGATATAATAAAGATAGATAAAGGTTTGGAATGGGAGTGTGCGCCAGAGTCGGCTGCTGTCAGGGCGAACTGGCCGCAGAAAAGAAGCTGAAGTCTGCAGAGGGAGGGGAGGAGTCCCTGCAGTGCGCATAGTTACCGCTAGGGGGTGCACTCTACTGGCATACCAGCAGTGTGCGTTCAACTATCACGACCATTGACAAGAGTAGTTTGTTCAAGCCTGCATTGATCGTGCTTGGTATACTGCATCTGAGCACAGTAGCGTAGGCCTGATACATACAAAATATAGCTACGAGAGAGGAAGTGAAACTATTTTTTGAATTTGACGCTTACTCCGACTTCTTATGCTGTACTGCATGTTCTCACGGATGTTTCGATGCTTTATTATTGACAATTTAATGACAACTGTCACAAACTCTCATAAGGCCTGTATTCAAAAGTAATTGCCCTTATGTTGGCTGAATGCATTTATGTAATGATGAACTCCATCTGCTATTTTCTCTATTTTCTACGGTGTTCTGCATCCATTAGTGACTTTCATGAAACAGTACTTTTGTATCAGACCTTGGGGATGTCCGTGTCACTTTAAAGCATCAGTGACAGCTGGCCCCGCCTCCCGCCCAGATGCCCTGCTATGATTGGTCCAAATGAAGGTCAGCTGACACAGGGAAAACCACGTGCGTATCGTCGCGCTTCAAGATTAAGATGGCGGCCTCCGTGTGTCGGTGTTACGAGGTAATTTATTCATTCTTTCAATTATTTTCTGCTCAGTTAATTTTGTTATCCAGTTTACGACATCCTAATAAGAAGTAATACTATTGTTTTAGTTTGTGAAATTAGCGGGTAATGTTTTATTTTGAACTATGATTCCCCTTTTATGTAGTCAGTTGCATCAGACCAGTTGATAAATGTCATCGGTTGAGGTTTTACTTGAATAATGTAATACCTGCCTAACATTTGTGTATATGTGTACTGCACTAAGACGTGCCTGTTGACTGTTCTGATTAGGGTTCGGGGGTAGATTGGAGGTTTTAGTGAAGTCCTTCAGGTTCTGTTGCAAAATAACCAGTAACTTGAGTGTGTTTTACTCTTGCGGTGTAGCTGGTCGGCAGACGGGCTTTGACCCTGTGCTCACGACCCCTGGGGTCCTTGGTTTGCCATAAAGATGTCTACAGGCTACAGAGGGGTTCTGTCACTTCAGTGCCAGTACTGTGGATTCAATGTTTTATGTTTTCAAACTACATTGTCTACTGTAACATTACATATTGACTTTCTTGATTTAAGTTAATTTTGTAATCATTCTGGATGCATATGCTCACATCTGTATATGTTGTGCAGGTGCGGTATTCATCTGGGCGTAAAAGTTTTCTTGGAGAGTTTGTGGATAATCTACGGCAGGAGTTTGGCAAGAATCAGGAGATGAAAGAGAACATTAAGAAGTTCAGAGAAGAGGCCAAAAGACTTGAGGAGTCAGATGCCCTTCAACAAGCTCGCAGGAAATATGTAAGATTTATGCTATAAAGATCACTTCTTTCCCATGACCTTTTACTTACATTCTTTCAGTATTATTTTATCAGAAATCTATTGAAGCTGAGACTGTGAAGACATCAGAAGTATTTAAGAAGACACTAGGCTCATTGTCAGACACTGTGAAGGAGGTTAGATCCATGACTTAATTGTGCATTTTGTTGATTATAGGAACCAACTTTGGGACTGTTTGTTGTGGTTTTAGGGTTTGGAGGAGGTGACTCGTACTGACCTTGGAAAGAAGATAAAGGAGGGAGTCGAGGGAGCAGCTCGGACAGCTATTACCTCTGCAGAGTCTGTGTCTAAAGGAGGAGAGAAACTCGGCAAATCCGGTGCATTTAAGGCAATCTCACAGGTCAGAGCTTTAAAACTTTAAGGCAGTTCTTATTATTATTTTACACCCAAATGTCTTCTATTTACCACTTGTGGATGTTGGTAGGGTGTGGAGGCGGTAAAGAAGGAGATAGATGTCGGTGACGCAGGTCCTTACAGAGCTCCACCGCAACTGAGGAAGAGAACAGAGTTCTCCTCTAAAGACGCAGACTTTGATTCAAAGGTCTATGAAGCCAATGAGTAAGTAACTCTTGTAATACATTACAGTGGTTTTATGTCTATCTGCTTTCTGCTTTTGTTTTTGATAATCTTCTTGTATAGGGAGGCAATGGGTGTTGTCTTACACAAGGACTCAAAATGGTATCAGCAGTGGAAGGACTTCAAGGACAACAATGTTGTCTTTAACCGTAAGCAGACATGAATCTTGCATAATTGTTTGATGATATGAGAACGGTTTATTTCCAAGGCCAGCAGGTGGCACCATGTAGCAATAATCCATTATGTATGTCTCCTGCTGATGTTGATCCATTTTAGGATTTTTTGAGATGAAGATGAAATATGATGAAAGTGACAATGTGGTTATCCGAGCATCCAGAGCAGTGACAGACCGGGTTACAGGCTTTCTTGGTAAAGAAACACTGTAGTTTTACTCATTGAGGTTCTGGTTTAAAATCCCTTTCATAACATGTTATTTGTTATTACCCAGGTGGTCTTTTCTCAAAGACAGAAATGTCTGAGGTGTTGACTGAGATTGTGAAAGCTGATCCCTCTTTTGACAAAGACACTTTTCTCAAACAGTGTGAGAAAGACATTATTCCCAACATTCTTGAGGTAAAGGTTAAAGAATCTTGTTTTGCAAATATATCTACAACTGTTTTTTTTTTTTTTGTTGTTGTCTAAAAGAAAATTCTGCGCACTATGCAGGCTATGATCCGAGGAGAGCTGGACGTGTTAAAAGACTGGTGTTACGAAGCTGTAAGTCCTGCTTCACTAGATGTTTTCACACTATTTTGTGTTGTGTGCTACTGACATTCTACACTAATTTTAAGGGCATTGTCGTTATATGTTGCTTAAACTTCTGTAAACCCATTGCTTTTGATTCTTGTCGTTAGACTTACAGTCAATTGGCCCATCCTATCCAGCAGGCCCGAGCACTGGGTCTCCTGTTCCAGTCCAAAGTCTTGGACATTGACAACATCGATGTAAGTGCATTATAATTACACAGTTTTGGTTGTAGAAGAGCTAGGACACTTAGATAAGTGTTTTGTTTGTGCTGCAGCTGGCTATGGGGAAGATGATGGACCAGGGCCCAGTGCTGATTATCACCTTCCAGGCTCAGGTCGTCATGGTGATCCGAAGCCCCAAAGGAGACATTGTGGAGGGAGATCCGGTGAGTCAGACATAATCTCTGCAAAAATACAAGCAACATGATATGATCAGGATCCAGGATGTAAACAGCTTAATGAGTTTTGCGCACAACTTTTAATTCATAATGTTTTACTAAAATGTTACAGTAATAAACATTACTTTACCTGTATATTCTATAATAGTGTAATGTAGTTTTATGCTATTTGCTCCTTCTAACACATGTTTCCATCTAGCACAAACGGCACTAGCCTCTGTGGCTTTGTGTCTGCCTTGAAATCCCTAAACGCATATAAATGTGGCTTTAGAACTTATTTGAAATAAATACATTTTATTTTTTCTCTCAGCTAAACAGCCCTCTCCTTCCTGAGAAACTACTGTCTGATAATACAAAAGACAAAAACAATTATAATAATAATTTATTATTTATTAGATATTATAGATGTGGGTAATAGAACGGTAAACATTA
Source organism: Rhinogobius similis (assembly GCA_019453435.1). Lineage (NCBI taxonomy): Eukaryota > Metazoa > Chordata > Actinopteri > Gobiiformes > Gobiidae > Rhinogobius > Rhinogobius similis. The sequence goes on along the minus strand of CM033632.1, from coordinate 21,241,687 downwards.
CACAGTAGTGCTGTGAATTAGCTCTTGTTAAAAGCAGTTAGTCATTGCTTTTGTATATGTCCCCTAAAATAAACCAAATATAAAAAAATAAGTATTAGCCAGTTAAAATGCCATTCTTACATTAAACTTTCCAGTGTCTTGTAAATCTTTAGGGACACTAGGTTTGGACTCACTGGTTCAAGCCTGTCCTATGAGAAAACATTTCCACAGAGATCTAACCACGTGCCTCTGTGCTCCCTGAACAGGACAAGGTGATGAGGATGATGTATGTTTGGGCCCTGTGTCGGGACCAGGAGGAGCTGAACCCCAGTGCAGCCTGGAGACTTTTGGACATTTCTGCCTCAAGCACAGAGCAGATCCTTTAGGAAGACCAGGTGCATTATGGACACCGACAAGCCAACTTAAACAAGATAAGAAATGTAACAACTTGCCATACATAGACCAACTCTCCGAGTCTTAATTTATGCACTGTGCTGTCCCAAGAGTCTGGCCATGGGCGATTACTCACAACAAGCATGTGCTCAAAACAAACCTTCAGACGAAACATCACCTCTTTCCAGCATGTTGATAGCTGTAGATGTGCATTCAACCCGGCTATGAATGCACTCAATTATGTAAATATGTTGCAAAAAAGATAACCAACCAATTGATTATGGTGAATATGGACATAATTACCATTATAATGATAGACAGAATAAGGGTGCGTTCACACTTGCACACACCTCATAAGAATTGTGACTGAACTGGACCCATAACTTAACATGACTAGACCAAGACTAAACTGGGTTCAAACCAGGACAAGTGTAAACCTGTATTCCTGCTTAGCAATATTGTACAATAGTCAGTGTTTGCTGCCAAATACGTGAAGCCTCTAGGTTACAGGATTGTGGGTATAACATGTACGTGTAAAACAAAAGTGTGCTTCTTTGTTGATTGGGACCATGTTATGTCCAACATGTTCAAGGACTATTTAAAAACCTGTTAATTCTTGGTGTTGCTTTGTCAATTGTTTAAATTCTGTGACTATATACATATGGTATATGAATGCTTGAGATTAAGGTGTTATTTATAAGAATGTCAATTTGAACAAACAAATTCACATTCTTTTATTGTATACTGTATGTAATATGTTATAAAAAATGTTATATTTACTGCTATAAAATAAGGCCTTTTAAATATATATAAATATGTGTGGACATTTTGTCAAAACTCTGGATGTTATTTAGAAAACACTGATTATTGCCTGTATTTACTTTTTCAATGCACATGTTAGGAACGAACCAAAGGTTAAATCTTTAATGTGAAAACTCAAACATAGTCAGTACTTCCACTGGGGCCAACTTCATGCATCACTTTTAGTTCCCTTTATTGGCATATAAAGCCTTGAGGACACATAGATAAATGTATTTCCCTATTATAGATTTAAAATATGTTTACTTAAAAGCTGTTTTTTTAAACATTTATTTATAAGATTGGTGGGTAGATAAACAACTAAATGGTGCATCAGCACAGTTGCCCCATGCACATTGATCTTTGCGATATGAAGAGAATGTGTTTCTTGTTTGTGCCCACAATAAAACAACCAGAATATGATTTTCTCTGTTCCTCTGGCTCCACAGATTCTCTGTAGCGTATGTTGGTACTCGCAGTTGAAACTTGAACTCCTACCCACAATGCTTTGTGTGTGTGGTCTTTGTTTTTCTCATTTGAAATTTGACATGTCTTGATAGATGCCCATGGATCTGAGCATTGAAGCTGCTTGATAAACCTATGGATTTGGCTGTATAGAGATGATAGATCAGGCTTTAAATAACACGTGCCTGTTTGTTCACACCCAGGGCCAATACAAGGGGACCTCATCCCACTCCTGTCTGCAGTGATGAATGACTGGGGTTGTCCCAATACTAGCTTAGCGCTAAGAGACCCCCCCCCAACCTCCCCTCCATCCCCTTAACTAAGAGACACCCCCCCTCTGACACACACACACACACACACACACACACACACACACACACACACACACACACACACACACACACACACACACACACACACACACACACACACACACACACACACCTTACCCATAGTCACTATTTACATAACCTTAACATACAGTATTTTAACCCATATCTTACCTTTAATTACCCGTTCACTACTTGCCAAATAGAATCACATCACTCCTTCTTTTAGTAAACCCTTTTTTGTAGAGAATCCATGTATGCTCAGGGAAATAAAGCCATTACAAGAGCAACATTATTGTTCATTAATCTGCTTTAACCATTTGGCAGAGGAACTTGATTATTTTAGTGACAATGATAGATCCTTGCTTTATTCCAAAAGAAACAACAAAACATACAAAAGCTGGCGCTGCAAAATATCATGGGAGGAATTACCCACACTCTTAAGAGAGGCTGAAGTGCTACAATCTACTGTATCAAAACTGCTGGCTAAATCATTTGTAATTTATATGATAAACAAAATTAAAACAAACAGAATATTTGGATTTGGATATTTGGTTTGAACGAATAATACGTGAGAAAAAAAAGGTCACTTTTTGTGCAACTTTGTCCAGCGTCTTTCTGTGAGTGTTAGGTTGGCTGCATAAACACAACTAACAGACTAAAGACCTGCAGGCATTCAAGTTCTTTTATAATCTTCACCCTTTCACATCTTTATAATGGAACATTTTATATAATTTCTGCTGACCACATTGCATAACAACATGCAATTATGTATAATGTCAATATGTGACATTAGTGCTATAATGAGGAAGAGGACGGATTTAACTAGTTGACAAGAGAGAGGTTCACAAAATGAGCATGGAAAGACCAGGAAGTGATTGAGGAAGTAAATGTTCCAAATGTTTTAAAGCCAATGCCTCCTGTGGACAAAATACGTCCATCCCAGTCTGCTCTTAGCATCCAAAATGATCCTGCCACTAATGAGTAGTTAAGCCCCAAAATAAATCTTTAAAAGCTAAAAATGAAGACGACAATGAAGACCATGAAGGAGAGGCAAATACCAAAGGATGGAAGTCTTTTGGGTGAGTGGATGGGTGAATCAAAGAACAGCAAAATGGCAGACGATACCAACATTCAATATTTTAAGTGGCAAATCATGAGGCAAATTTTAAATGTAAACGTTCAATTAGGACCAAGAATAAAACCCTGTGAACCTATAACAACAATATCTCATTATAAAATTATTTAAATATTAACTTTCCAGTTCTTGAAAGTTGTCCATCAAAAACCATATTTTGGGTTATTAATAACTACTTCCGGATGTGCTTAGAGGAAACGTCACTTGGGACTATCTGACTCACACATGCCCCAGGACCGGCCCTGACCACGGGCTCCATCAGCCACTCAAACATCTCCTGGTTTCATAACCTACAGACATTTGTATATTAATTAGGGCCATGAAGGAGCGTGTTGGCGCTCTGCTCTGCATGAGGGGATAAAGTTTTCCGTCTGAACACTGTGGACTATTAATTAAAGCCAGAGGGACGTCCCGCGGGCCTCGGGCAGGGGACTGACCTGGGAGAGAAGGACCTGATCTGTAAGCTTTAATTGGGCCCTTACGCACACACAACAGTCAGCACGTAAGGTGAGAGGGAAAGACAGGTCAAGTTTTCAGGTTTTTGATGATGTATTATCATGAAAAACTGTATCAGATGATGTAATAAGTTCTAAATTATGCAAACATGACTGGGAGTAAATAATGTAGTGGGAGAGCGAATGTCGGTAAACAAACAACAAACAGTGAAACACAGCAGACTATAGGTCACACTGTGCTATTTATCTGTCAAGTCACTGCAACAGCTGCACAAGAGGGTGTGTACATCCATAAGGATATTTAATCATGATATTTAAGCATGGACTGTTGTTTTGTACTGTAGGTAACCATAAGTTATGTCCATGAACAAGACACTTCTATAAGAATGCAGCTGTGCACAAATGGTTATAGCCAGAGGCCAAATAGAAGCTACATTTCTATCAAACTCAGATCAGCTCTGGCTTCAGAAATAGTTCACTATCAATGTACATAATGACTGTATTGGTAAGAATGCTGACATTATAATTTGAACTTAATCTTAAAGTCTATATGACAAGTTCTCAAAATGTTCTAATTTTAACTTGTGGCAGTTATTTACTATTGTTTTGTGTGAAGAAATGTAGAAAAATAAGTTTAAATAAGTTTATAATTACAGGAAGTGAGTGAGGTCTAAAAGTGAGTGAGGTCTAAAACGGAATCCCTCCACCAATGTCATCAAAAACCAACGTGCTATGAAAAATACAGATACAATTTACACACAACTGACACAACCTTTTGATACTTTAAAGTGTCATTCAACAAAATAAAGTTGTTATTGGATATTATTTGTAAAATCATAACTATTATGTCATGTGTATGGGTTTTGGCCCTTATTTTCAAAATGGTTACTAGGGAACAGCTGTAGAATTACCTCATCTATGTCATGTTTGCTGCCCATGTCCAACAAGGAAGTAACATTATAAACATTACAAAAACAGTCAAACTGAGGACAAACAGGCAAAATGTGTAGTAAAATCTTAAATATAATCATGCTCATTACATTTTAGTGAAATGTGTAGTTTAACCTGTCATATAGACTTTAAAATGCATGCATAGTTAGAGGCAGAAGTGGAAAATTACTTGTTTGATTCTTCAATTTATTTGTACACTGACTTAGAAACATTTAATAAGCTGCAGTTTTGTTTACTGGTGCAGAGTGGTTGGGTCCAGCTGTGTCACTCCAGCTCCAGGGGCCCTCCGTGTCCCTGCCCCACCAAGTCTTCTTACATAACGCAGTCGCCACGAGAGGCTCTGGGCCCTTTACTCATCCAAAAGCAGATTACGTGCTCCGTCCAGGCGCGGACAGACTCTGGTGAAGGGCAAGAGGCATGGGGGCGGGCTCTGAGTGGAACTTATTAAAGCCCCGTGGAGCAGGACTGCAGCCGCGCGTGTCACCGCGGGAGCACGAGGAGCCAAGGAGCTGTCCGCGGTGCTGAACCTCTCCAACTCCGCCTCAGGTAACTTTTACACACCATTCTGCGCACGGGATCAAAACTTGAAGTAATTAGTACGTCTCTTTCGATGCTGCTTTCACTTTATGATAATAATTTAAGACGAAAGACATGATTTCTTGGCTAATAGCAAGTCACTTTTGTATAGGCAACTTTTTTCTCTTTTGTGACACATGTGAGACAGTCTTTGTAATGTTTTAATTGACTAAAGAGAGCTGAACTGCCTACATTTTTACTTATTAGAAAAACAAAACAAATAAAATGTTTTGTTTCTCTGCCATTGCCTAATGCCGAGTATGGTTGTATTTTTAAATTGAAATAAGTTATGCAAGTATGGTCAACAACAACCTATTGACTCAAACATTGAAATGGTTTTTAAAATACAGATTTACATTTAATATCATGTGGTTGTAAATTGTTCATCAGTTGATTTCTTGCTAAGCCAACTGGTAACCTCATATATTAAGTTAACTACGGCCCAGATACATGGGCAACAGCATAACTCTTACTTAGCTGGATTACGCAGGTGATGTTTTAAGGGTAAAATTAGGTCAAGATATTATACTGTTTTTTCTCTCTGCTTGTGAAAAGCTGATAATATATTTTACAATCATCACAATATTACCGAGGTGATGAGAGGCTTATTGTCAAGTTTTTGATTGAAAGTCCACTTATTTTTAACAGTTAAGTAGTACTGCCTAGTAGTAGGCTATTTGTACTACAACTGCATGCAGACTTATTGATTTATGCATTTCTAAACGCAGTAGTGAGTAAAAACTGCTGGGGCATGAAATTGTCAGTTTAATTTATTTTCTTAAAGGAAGATTTGTTTTTTCTTTCACACAGCTATGGTGACCTTTGCACCTTAACACAAGGTTTATGATAGAAATCTGGTCATAATCAAGTCTATTAAACTAATCACTGCAACAGAAGGCAATAAGAAAACAAATGGGTCCCCTTATCATTTAAGTCCTAAATTACTTATTCAAACCTCTCAACTTAAAATTGATCGTACTATAGTGCAAATTAAATGTACACAGCATAAATAATGAGCCTTAAAAATATTGTTCCAGCAGTAATTTATTGAACAATAAGTTGATATAGTAATGAGAAGCTTACTGCAAGTTTTTAAGCTGATTCGTAATAAGAAAAATCTGTCATTTATTACAAAAAGCCCAACCCTATTTATTACAATAAAATAAAATAAAAAATAAACCTAATAAAGTTTCATATACTTTCTTTGTTGGTTGGCCCCAGCTTCTGTCTATACCTGGTCTGTCCACACTGACATAACCTCGGCCCATTTGATAATTGATTCTGAGGCAGGCACTTTCTTTCATTAAGGCTTTAAGTTGCCTATTAAAAACCTCGCCCTGGCTTTAAGACCATCAGCCCCACTATCAATGCCTGTCTCTGGAAGGATGGAGGGTTGTCACAGGCCCTGGAATAGAATGTGCTGACGAAAGAGTTACTGCCGCACAAATATCTAAGCTTTGAACCTGCAGGAGCGCAGTGTATGAGGTCCCTGAGGTCTCCATATACCAGTGCAAACGTGTGCACGTTTCACAGCCGTTTCTCAAACTACGTCCTGTCCTTTTAGTCGGCATTATCCAATCCACTTAATGCGGCACAAAAAAATAAGAGTTCCTTCTGATAATTCATTGTTTATGTTGAATAAATGTGTTTCAGTTTTGTTTGCCATTTGCAGTATAAAAAAATGGAAAAAGATTTCATTTATTCGTCCATTCAAGTCGACATAAAAAAAACTGTTGCAGTGCCACATGCCACTAAATGCATTACTGTACCAACTCGCTAACTTAAATACAACTAAAGCCAGAAATACAGAGCATTTACCCCTGAACATACCAAGTTTAAGTCCTGGTGTACTTTTTTACTTCTTTAAATAGTTTGATCATTCTGATTCTGATTTTTTTTCACATCTTTAACGAGGTTGTGTATTTACAATTTGACAGAGCAATTGCATTTTTCACTGATTTGTTCATGGACGACACATGAACCAGAGTGAAGCTTTAAAACTGTAAAAATCCATATGTCTTGACATGTTTCAAGGCTCCTGTAGAGCCCAGAATCCCTTGAATCACTCACATTTCAGCTCTGTCAGCATCTCTGCACACTTTCTCATGTTGTGTATGTTTCTTCTCTAGGTAACCAGCAATTCAGCGACTTGCACTTCCAAATGCACCAGAACAACTATTAAACCAATCAATTACTTTGGAAAGAAGATACTAGCTGGAGTACTTCAACAAAACCAACTGCCATCTTGAAGGACTTTGATTTATTTCTGAGACAGTGGTTGACATTGAGATGGGTCTTAACCTTAATTTGTCACTACAGAGAAACCCTTTCCGTTGAAAAGGGTCTACTGTTCGATGACACTGAAAATGTTGATGAACTGAGAAGATGAAGACGGCTGAAGTAACGCCTAGACTAGAGTTGACAGTGGTTTATAAAGACAAGTAGGTCACTGTGTTGGTTTAAGCAATACATAGAGTGTATTTTCTATCAAGGGTTGCCACATTGCATCAATCCTGTCTTCTAACATACAGTAATTTGCTTATTTCTTTAGTATACCTTTTACTCTGGATGCCAAAGAATAGCTTTTAGCCTCGATCTACAACATTACAGTGTTTACAAAGCAACAAAGACGACAAATAAAATGGCTTTGATTCTGCATGACCTAATTCTGTCAATTCTGAAAAGCCATGAAAGGAATGTAAACTAAAATGTTGATCTTGTGAAACCATCAGCTTATCTTGTATGGATTGAGTGTGACATCTCAATATGAGTGACACAAATTACTGGGTGGTGGACTACGAGTTCTCGTCTCCAGCTCCGTTCCCCAGGGGCAGCTCTGGTGTGCACCCGATGGAGGGCCATGGGGAGCAGGGGACGGCCTTCTGCCTGGTGGGCCTCCTGGTGCTGCTGCTGCTGTTCCTCATGGTGCGATGTGTCCGAATACTCCTGGACCCCTACAGCAGCATGCCAGCGTCATCCTGGACTGATCACAAAGAGGGCCTGGACAGAGGACAGTTTGACTATGCGCTGGTTTAGACACAAAAGCAATCTCAGGGTGTGTTCACACTTACACGAATGCCAAATTAACTAAACTAATCAAGGACTAAACCTGGAACCAAACATGGACAAGGCCAGGGTTAAACCAGGACTAGAAAAGAACCAAAACAAGTCTACGTCAGAATTAAAGTGAGCTAAAACCAAAACCAGACAAGTGCAAGTGTGAACGCACCCTCTAATTCTTATTTTTAAATGAATTGGGCCAAAGGTTGTGACTATAATGGTGTGCACATTCTTTGACAAATCAAAGAGCTGCCATTGCTAATTGGCTCATATATTGAAAAATAAATAAGTTATAGGAGTTTTACCAAAGTTGTAAATTTATCTTTATATTATTTTGTATTTATTTACTACAAAGAAACTTAAATTTGTAATGTACCTTCCTTGGTGTATCTTTCCAAGTTGTTGCCTTGTAAAAAGTGTTTTTACTTGTTGTTTATTGCAAACCTAAACTAAAACACAGTAGGAGTTTAGTATCCTACTCAAGTTGTGGTGAAATATTTGTTGTGATTTTGAGCACAATCCAAGGACTGACTCACATGCTTTAAAGGAAAGGTTTATAAACAGTAATACTGACCTATATAAAGTGGATGATTGTAATATTATCATTGACTGCTACTTATTTATATACTAAGCCATAATTGTAGGTCTTGTAATCAAATGCTCCTCAGGGAGAATGCTCTATTAAACAAGGGTTTAGCTGCTATTTCTAACAATCTGATTTTCAGTCTCTTTTCAACTTTGTGAATTTATAACAGATGAGAGAGGCTTATGCACCTGTCCCTTTAAGAGGCTTTGGGGGATAATGTTGAGAGATCTGTGTCATATGAAGGTGTCATAATGAAAAGCACTGACGCCAATTCCACTCCTAATCTTTACCTTTTGTCCTCGTGCAGTCCACCAGCCAAAACAGTGCCTGTAGAAATATATCTGGAAAAGCAAACTTTGTAAACTTTCTTTTGAGTCTAAATTTGTAATTGTTTGATAATTTATTGTTAATAGATGAAAACCAAAAATACTCAAATAAAAACAGTTTTGTGGATAATGCTTTGGTTTATTTATTTTTTTTTTCTCGTCAATTCATTAATTTTACTTCATCTTATCGCAAAAGTTGGGCAAGTGATTGAGTAAAGAACAAAAACCGTCTCCTGCTGCTTGAACTCTTGCCGCAGCCAAACAGTCAATATCAGCGAGATTTAGAGCAAACGGAATCAATGAAGAATCAATGAAGGCTCGTAAAGAGGCAGGGCAGCTTCATTCACGGGGATGAACCATCGTCTTCTACTTCAGGAAGTACTATTGCCCATTTCGGTGAGCAAATTAATAAAGACACGTGCTTGTGGAGAAAAAGACACTCTTACTACGTTTAAATGATACATGGCAAAAATATAGTAATACATGGCTTTTTTTTGTTTGTTTGTATCAATTTGTCAATCTATTACCTTTGCTTTCCTCAATTCAAAATGTTTTATACTCTTTTTCCGGCCTCTTGTGGATACTGTGTGAACTACAAGTTAGGACACGGGAAGAAGTAAAGTAGTATTGAACTGACTTTAATGAGATTTTAACCACGTTACAGTGGTGTTCCCTCATTCTCAATTTACTCAAAATTGCCTTTTTTTTTTTTTTTTTTTTTTTTTTTTTTTTAATTCATGCATGTTAGAGTAATCCTGCATTATCCTGCATTCAATCTTAAAGTGTATATGGCAGATAAGACTTAACATTTCACTAAAACGTCTGTGAACATAATTATAATCTAGGTTTTAATAAAATATTTGGCCTATATTTCCCAAGTTTGACAATTTTGGTGAAGTTTATGATGTTACTTCCGGGTTCAACAACAGGAGTAGCCGTTGTGCCCAATAGAGGGAATTCCATTTCTGTTACCATAGCAACCGTATTGGGGCCAAAATCCACATAAAAATCCACATGAATCACACAATAGATATGATCTGACAAATAATAATGCCCAATAACATCTTTTTATTAAATTATTTTTAATTAATTTAATGTTTAATGTCAGAAAATGCAAATTGTCCCTGTATTTTAATAAGTCACTTATTAATGACATAAAGAGGGATTCTGTTTGTGAACTCAGCTCTACCTCCTGTAAATCTACTTTTGTTTTTCAATTCTTCTTGACAAACTGCCCCTTGACTGATATAAAATTAGGCCATGATAAATATTTACCACAGGGACACTCCCACTAAACAAAATAAGAATTAGAAAAACACAAGAACCTGTCATGAACCATGTAAATTGCTTAGGAGATGTCTGTTTTCACCAACCTGCTCACTTTTCTTACACTTGACTTATTTGTAATTATTAAATAAAAAAGACTCTTTGGGTCATACGATTCCACAATGTCTTGTAGGCATTTTCCAACCAAAATAAAAATCCAAAGCTCTCTACAATGTAATGTTTCTTTAAAGAGGCAGTTTTGAACAGGAAGCCAGTGGACCTGTTTTAAAGGACCTGTACCTGATTTGAACCATGAGACAGGAACGTGTTTTGTTTGATCCACATAGTCCTTCCTGTCACTCAGTATTGCACCATGACTCAGAGATGACTGTCTGGAATAGTCTTATGCAGTTGTTTCCATATAGTTCTTCTAACTCTCCTTACAGTTAGTTTTTAGCTCTTTTGAAACTGCACCATGACAGAGAATCACTTGTACAATATCCTTGTTTGGCTGAAAAGACCCTGACAAACGCTTCTGCACTAACAAAGTGCATTTATACTATGTACAGATTAAACATTACAAACAGTGTCTTTCCATGAAGTTGCTTCTATCAAACTATGTGTTATGTAAAGAGAATTTATCTTAACTAGAGAAAAAATAAAAATCAGGTACAGGCCCTTTAAATTATTGACTTGTTTTAGGAGTTATGTTTATCAGACTCCTACAGATGGTTTCCCACTGTCAGACTCATTACTGGCCCAATTCAACAGATACATTTGTGCTCCAGTGAACGCCAATAACTCACCAAGAACAAAGCCTCACTCATTCGTGTCTCTATGCACAGTTGCACACCCTGATCCAAGGACACGACCAACACAAAGATATGCAAATTCTCCCTTATGGAAAATAATACATTTAGCCATGGGGAGTTATGTGGGTTAATAAACACTACAAACACAAATATTAGTAAATGAAATCATGCTTTCTACATTTGTACATTTGATTTGGTTTCAGTGGAAGAGAAAATGTTTTCAACATTGTTATTGAAACATGTAGAGATATGCAAATCATTGGTCTCACATTTGTTTTTGAGAAAACCAACAAATGCAGTATGGAAGGCATAAGATGAAATAAAATTAAATATAGAGTGTTATTTTTATTAACAAAACAATAAAAATTATTAACATACTGGATAATATTTAGGTGCATTCTTTCTTTTGTACAAAATCACAATTTTTGCAATAATAAACAGGTAGATTGGTTCACCTACAAAACAATTATGATGTCTGTAAATTAGATGACTGTCAAAAGGCTCACAGTCAAACTTGCAGTCTGCAAAGAAAGTAAGCAAGCATAGTAGACACTGGCATTCCAGAGACAGTGGGGTGTCGTGAGGCCTGATCTGGGGGTCGCGAGATGATCTAACGATAATGACATTTTATTTGATCAATTTTTAAAGTGAAATGTGTGGTTTGGGGAAATTAGTTCCTATAATACAATAATCAATTTAAATAAACAATATGAAATCTAATTTGACACATTTTTCATGTTGAAAGTGTTGCTGCATCATTGTACTTTTGCTCAGGGGGTCCTGAGTCGGTTGTGTAGTTATTTTGGGGGTCCTAGCCTCAAAGGTTTAAAACCCCTGGCCTAAAACCATAAAACCATGATTTTAAAGGTGCACTATGTAACTTTTGTAGGTGGTCTCCATGGAGATCCTATTGCAAAATGCATTGAACTTATCCATCTTCATGGAGACAAGCAGTTGATGCCATGTTGCCACCAGGTCAATTTTCAGGTCAGATCTTTGGAAAAGCGAGTCTGCTCACAGTAAGAAAAAACGTTTTGTAAGGTTAAACGTTAAACGCCATACTGTTACAACATTCTGGAAAAGCTGTCACATCTCCATGGAGACCAGCAAGGTCACCGACATTGTGCACCTTTAATAAACATGAAGTCACAACAATGAACAATTATTAATGTTTAATTAAACAACTTAAGTCACAATATTGGAGTTACTCTTATGTACTTACACTTGACTATGTGTCCATACGTTTAGAGTCAACGTTATAAACAATGTATTTGCTATTGCTTCTGGTTTAATGGAGCAGAAGCCGCCCATTAGAGCAGGAGACGCCCCTTGTGTTTCATTAACCGCACAGCTTTGGGAATGCACCCATCCCGTTAACAGCGACCTGGAGCCGTGTCAAAAGAAAAGACTTGTAATGCCATCATCTGGTCACACTATCGAAAAACACATAGGAACAGACGTTCCAAAGCAAGATTGCAATTGTAAAATCAAAACATTTATTCTATCAAACATGTATTAGTCCAGCAGCAAATCAGACAAGAAAACGACACATTTCTGCACTGGTTTTATTTTGAAAGTGCGTTACTTCTCCGTGATTGTTGAAGGTGACTTTACGTACACAACACGCTCACTTACCTCCGTGTCGTCGCTGATTCAGCAGCATTGAAGCGCATCTCATCTCCCATTACCACAGTCACGTCGACAAAACGTTTTTTTGGATACATTTATAGAACAGTGAAGAATTTCTGAACGAGTCTTGAATATCAGGTGAGTCTAAGTCCAAATATGACCAGTTACATCATATTATTACAAATAGAAAAATGTATAAAATAACCTTCCAAAGTATGCAGTGTGATGGTTGAAACGGCTTGCCTCTGAGATATTTAGCCTGAGTCAAAGATATTGCCTGTCTTAAGTTGTATGTCTGTATGGATGCAGGAATAGCACAGACATGATGTGCTGATGCTATTGTACTGACAGAGATCCTTTTTTCAATACATTACCTCCAAAGCAAACAACCACTTATGATTTAGAACACTGCTGTCTTTTTCACCAGGACAATACAACTCAGTAGTTAAGCTCCATTCAAGCTAAAAAGCCAGCTACATTTTGGACATTTAGGCTGTTACATAACCTTCACCATCCCACTAAACCTCACAAACACTAATATTCCTTGTGTTTTCCCTCTCTGCTCCAGGCTGACCATCACTCGCTCACAGCACAATGGAGCTGGTGCCAGATTTGTGGAGGCAGGAGCTGTGGCTTCCTCCGGGTGTGACCTGGGACGACATGGAGCGCCTGAGACCCTCTGCACGCCCCCGGCCCCAGGACCTGCTCCTCACTCTGCCCCTCGCCTTGGGCTTTGTTGCTCTGCGTTACCTGTTTGAGAGGTGAAAAACACTGCTGTTTACCTGCAGGGACACACACATGCAGGGACACACACATGCAGGGACACACACACACATGCAGGGACCGTGAACTAAGTGAAATAAGTTCTGTCAACAATAAGTTTATTTAGGTATGATATATTCGAATTGGTTACGGGCAAAAAGTAACAAAAATGTCCACACTTATGTTCTTCTTAGAGACAATAAATGAGGAGATATATTTACCTTGTTGACATGTTTCGGCTGCTTAACTGCGAGCCATCTTCAGAACTGTCACCAACGCCAGTAACATAATGCTTTAGTTTAATATCATACAACATAATCTCTGCATCATTTTTATCCACTGTGTTCTACATAAATAGGCTAAGTGTATTTAACTTCATCATGGTTCAACATCAACATCATTTACCCAACTATCAATATGTGAATGATGTTGTTTAAACTGGAATTCTAAAATATCATCATCGAGTTTAACGATTTAGCAGTTTGTTATTACCACATTTCCCTAATTTTGGAGTTAGGGATGTCACAATATAAAGTTTTAAAGTTAGGATTCTTGTGAGAAAAAACAGTATGATTTAATGGTTATTCATAATTACCGGGAACATGACCAAACAACACTGAAATCCTTGATTTTCTTTAATTCTGTTTTTCTTTCTAAGATGTTGCTATTCCTCAGTTTGTGACCAGTTTTATGAAAAAATAAATAAATAAAGTTAAAATGTGACAAAAACACGCAAAAAAGTATTTACATTTAGGTGTATTTTTGGACTGTCAATTGAATTAAAAAGATTTAGAAGAAATTGTCACAATTATATATCTTTGTTGTGTTATCTAGGGTTCTGTTGTTAGAAACCTTTTCCTTATCTGACATCTGATAATCTTGATTGTTCCCTGTTATAATGCCCACACATGAGTCATTTATAATTTGCAGTAAAGAGTAACAACTGAGCCGTTATCTTGCTCTTTGTTCCCCTCTCCAAAGGTTCTGCGCCCCACCCATGGGCAGATGTTTGGGGGTGAAGGACAGGTTACAGGTGTCTGCAGCCCCCTCCCCAAAGCTGGAGTCCTATTACAGACAGCAGAGCAGAAACCCCACACAGGCAAGTGCGGATCATTAAACTAGAGGAAGTAAAGCATGTACTGTTTGAGCTGAGCTGGTGGTAAAACTTCCTCAATGAACTCACAATAAGACAATGCACTCTAAGAGGTTGTGATGGAAACCCTTCCTTGTTCCTGGAAAAACAGTCCTAAGAGACATGTGAAGTCAACTAAAACAACAACTAGTTACACAAGGCCGTAGTTTCAATCGACAGTTATGTATTTACAGTTATCCAGGTTATCTGAGGTTGTTAACTATTTACTAAATACTCAATCTATGAAATATAACAAAAGTAGTAATATTTATAATCAGTGGTGGTAATAGTACTGAAAATTTGAATTCAATAAAAGTATAATACAAATATGTCCTTACGGAAAAGGATAAAGTATGCAAGAAAAATAATCAAACTAGCTACTTTTTATGCAATCAGTCTTTTATGCAAAACTTGATCAATTAAACAATTTAAAGCTGAAGTATTCTGAATATTCTTTGAGCTCAGAGCAATCACAGAGCTGTTATGTGTGTTGGTAAGTTTAGAGAGGAGCAGAGACAGAGAAAGTGTTGTATAATAAACTGACAGTTGAAAGAAGAGGCATGAGCTGGAATTCTTTTTTATTTCCATCAGCACAGCGCCCAGTGACATGAACCCTAAGACATTGCGATTGTGTGTGCATTCCAGTGTAGTCCAGTCTATTCTTATGTAACTGTGATGCACCTCTGTGGAGGAAAAGGAAACAAGAGCTAAGCTGGCACTGACTGGCACAAGGAAGAGATGCCATTTTCTCCAGCCATGGAGCTTTGAACAATTGGGACTTGTGCTGTACTCAGTAATTTATATTTTACATGGAGCTAATAACAAGATTAGGATTATTCAAAGTACATGTTTAAACTTTTTTTTTTAAATGTCCCAGAAAATTCAATGACAGTAAGTCAGAGCATTAGTTACTTTCCACCCTGATTATAACACACTGAATATGTATTTTCACAGTTGCCAAAAAAACGGACAGTTGATTCATTGTTTTAGTATGAATATCCATAAATCTAATAAAACGTATTTGAATTATTTGATCCCTTATGTGGCTACTCTTAGATCAAGTGGTCAGACTTCTGTTTTTTGCTCTTTCAGAAAGAAATAGTGCTTTTGATGTCACAGTGTGGAAAAACACAGAGGCAAATTGAGACATGGTTCAGGCTCCGCAGGAACCAGGACCGGCCGTGTCAGACCAGGAAGTTTGGGGAAGCCGCGTACGTCTACATGTCTTTGTCATCAAATGTTTAATTTAATATTGCAAACATACATGCAAAATAATGAGCAATAATGGTTGTTTTATTATTCTACAGATGGAGATTCTTTTTCTACAGTGCTGCCTTCATTTCTGGATTAAGTTGCTTGATTAATGTAAGTCCGTACTAATAACAAAGCACATTACATCACCTGCATGGATTTCCTGCTGGGCTCCATATGTTGAAATTTGTTTTTTCAGTTTATGCGACAAGGACTTAAAGGATTTCAATGTCTTGTGTTTACAGCGACCCTGGTTCTGGGACATGAGGGAGTGTTGGAGACAATATCCTGTACAGGTGAAATCAGGTTTACACTTGTAGCAACACTATGAATGATGAAGGAAATAAAAGAAATTGCAGCACAAGACAAATTTCCCCAATGTGGGACAATAAAGTATACCTTACCTAAAGCAATGTTTTTTTGTTGTTGTTTTTTTATCCTTAGCCCATGGAACGTACTCACTATTGGTACTACATGCTCGAGCTGGGTTTTTATGAATCACTACTTCTCAGGATCTCCGTGGATGTTAAAAGGAAGGTAATAACACCAGCAATTTGATTTTTAAAATCCTTTTAAACATTAAAAAAAATGTATATATATTTTATAATTTTGTCATAACATCGCATGACAACTTGTGATTATTGATTTTTTTCCTACACCCTTTTGTGTCTTAATTAAAGTATATTCCAATATTCGAGTCAGTAGATTTAAGCAGGGGATGGAAAGTAACTAATTATAAATAGTCATGTTCCTGTAATTGAGAAGATTTTTTGGTAGTTGTAGTTTTTTGAGTAGATTTTTAAACGTGTAGTTGTAATCGAGCATAATTCTAACCATGTGATTGTAATGAATTATATTTAAATACATAATAACTTAATTTATCTTTAAACTGTTAACTGAATCAGATTTTGCACATAAGGTTTAACAAAACATTTACTAAAACCAAGTTAAAAAGTAACAAGTGCTTTTCCTTTTACCTGGCAACAGTATTAGTACCGTAATTGAGTATATATATATATATATATATATATATATATATAGATATATATATTTCATGTCTGTTGTCTGTTGCAGGATTTCAGGGAGCAAGTGATCCACCATTTGGCCACAATCTTCCTGCTCAGTTTCTCATACTGTGCCAACTACATTCGCATTGGGACATTGGTCATGCTCCTTCACGACTCATCGGACATCTTGCTGGAGGTGCAATTGTAATTCATATGCATCTTGTTTTTAGCCATGAGTAATGCAGAGAGTGGGATCATTAGCCTCATATCTTGTGTAAAATCTCTGAAGTCCCCCACAGCCAGAAAGCGCACACATCTCATGAGTGGATCCTGGTGAGGGCTACTTGAGTTAATCAGCAGTCAACAATGTGGTTAAGATGTTTTGAAATGAGGCTTTCAAGCTAGTGCATCTTTATCTATTACTCTTTATCATAGTTAGTTACACCAAGTGTCAGTTTGTGAAAAAAGTTTAAACAAAATTGCATCCAAAATGTAAGGACAATTTATGCACAAGGAACACATTCTGACAATGCTCTCAAAAAAGTCCATGCAAGGTTCTCATGTTTTTCTAATTATTACTAAGGTTGGTGGTTAGCACCTGTTGTAATGTGTGTAAATATTTATCATAGTTGAATAGTATCATGTGAAGTTGCAGCTTTTGAGGAAATTTATGAAATTAAAAGTTTAAAATTACAGGAAGTAGTCTTTAGTTCTAAAATAGAATCTATATCCTCAATGTGCAATGTACCACTGAAAACTGAAAGACTTTGCAAGTGACACATTTTTTGGATTTTGGCCCTTGTTTACCATATTGTTGCCAGGTAATAGTTATGTCATGTGTGCAGTTCATGTCCAACCAGGGAGTAACAGTTGTACATCGAAGTGTGCACACTGCTTAGTAAAACCTTAAATATACATATGCACTTTAAACGTAACTAAATTTAGCAAAATGAGTGTAGTCTGTTCTGCACAGCAAATTATGTTGTGCACTAATGGGAACATCAGTATAAACATTAACCTAATGGTTAGATTTTTTAATTAGAGTCAAGAAAAGAAATATTGACTCTTCGACAAACTTTATTGATCCACAAGGGAAATTACTTAGACACAGTAGCTCACTCACTCACCAGACAAAAATCTAAAAATAATTTAAGTGGCAAAAATACAAAAAGTAGTCACTTCTGCTGCCGTTAAAATGGATGTTAGATTTGCAATCACTGGGTTTTTGGTTATGGTCAGTACCTAAATAATACATCATAGTAATACATTTTGAGTCTTAGTACTTCCTCTTACTGTTTTATTGGGTCCCATTTCTTACAGTCTGCTAAGATGTTCAACTATGGCACAGGCTGGAGAAAAACATGTGACTCTCTTTTCATCGTGTTTGCTGCCGTTTTTCTATTCACTCGCCTTGTCATTTTCCCAAGCAAGTAAGATTTTTCTTTTCTTCCACAATAATCAAAATAATAAAACATTAATTTACGTTAGCTTATCATGTTGCCCCAAAATACTTTATGCTCACCTAAACTCTTTTATTTCATCACAGGATCATCCACACCACTCTAGTGCTATCCATGGAGGTGTTCAAGCCCTTTTTTGGTTACTACTTTTTCAACGTTCTGCTGATGGTGTTGCAAGCTCTTCATTTATTCTGGGCCGGTTTAATCTTGAGAATGATCTATAAATTCCTCAAAGGCAAGGTGAGGACATTTACTTTCTTTACTAGCATGTTTACATTGAAAAACGATGCATTATTGGCCTAGGACAACTGTTGTCGCAAATCGCAACACAAAAATAATAAACCCAATTTAGATTCTTAGATAAAAACAAGATACTTGATAGTGAATGAACCGCCTGACTCCTTTACCAATATAATGCTATCTTCAACACTTTTACTAACTGCATGTACAAAGTATATTTCTCATCATTGTCCATGTTTGATTTCAGCTGGAAAAGGATGAGCGCAGTGACGATGAAAGTGAACTTGAAGAGGACGATAAGGAAGAGGAGCATTTGGAACAGGGCGACACCTGTTGTTGGGACAGAGGCAAAGACAGCCTCAACTCCAAACTCTCTGTTCTAACCAACAGTTGTGTCCTGAACAATTTAACCAACCACAGAGCATCTGCCGCTGACCGAATGAGGAAAGCCCAGTGACCATTACAATGTGTCCAGCTCTGAAAAAGCCATACAGACTTTTTAATACTTTGAGATGAAAGCCAGGTTGATGATCACATTACTGTCTGTACTTCATGTCACTAGTGCATTTAGGTTATTAAAGCTATTTTCAATTTGCTATAACTGTCATGTACAAAAACACTAAGAAATGTACTACACAGCCCTGAATGAATGTGTGGACACATGTAAGTGATGGCAGATGCATGTGCCACTTAAATCAAACACTCACTTTAGCCTTTTGTGCCTTTGTTACCTGTCAAATGTATCACACACAACTGTGGACAAACACCATCATCACTTCTCGACTGAAGCCAATCATTGTAATTGTGTTAGTGTTCATTAGCAAATACAGATCATTTTTATTTTTATTTTGTAACATTCTGCGTGTAATATTAGTGAAGCTAAAGAAGAGTCAATCTCAGTATTTAGTCATTTCAGCTGAAAAAGCAAAACAAATGTACAACTTTGCAAATAGTACATTAAATGTACATTTAATTAAATGTCACCTATTTTTAGGCACTTAAATACTTTTACAAATGAAGTTAATTTGACTTTTTTTTTTTTTTTTTAATCTGAGAATAATTCCTGAGAAGAAAAACAGTGCACTGTCAGATCTAAACTTCCCATTCATTTTCAAAACGTTTTGGCGTTACATTGTTGTAAACTCATTCATTAGACCACATTACTTGTAAATAAATTAGATCACATGCCGTAATAGCCTGTGCTTATTTCTCTGGGTAATCTTACATGTAATAGTATATTAGAGCAGTAGATTCGTTCTGGTGAGCAAGAGAAAAGACTTGCATTGTATTTACAAGAGTCAAGTCAAAGGTAAGGTTGAGTCTGCAAAGAAGACAAAATGCCTTCAAATGAGTATTTCTGTATATCCCAGAGCCCCCTGCAAGTAAAACTGTGATTGTCTTAAAGCAAAGCAAAACAAACAAAAAACAAACAAACATGTAATACAAACTTTGTCCACCAGGGCGAGCTGTCACACATGTTTTAGGAGGCTGAGGCGTAGATTGATCTGATTTTACTCAGATGGCTCTGTGGATGAAGCAGTTTTTATTGTTATTGTCGTGTTATTCGTCAACTTTAAGGAGCTACACAATACTTGAGAAAAAAACTGAACAGATTTTAAATTGGTCGAATGAAATATTGCGTTACTCAACACCTTTTTCCCCTTTCTTTACTCAAAAAAAAAATAAAAAATAAAATAAATACTGGTTACATTTTGTGTTAACTCAATTTGACCACACGTCCAGTTGACAATAAAAACTGTAGCCTAACTATTTATTGAACAAGTTAGTAAAGTTTTGTTTGACAGGATAAAAACACAACTTGAATACTTGAATAATTTATTTGTTTATTTGGTCAGGACAGAACATGTTGATGAACATACAACGCCGGAATTTGCCATGGGCTAGTTTTCATCTGTTGTCCTCACAAACACACTCTCGTTCACTCTCACAAACACACTTTTGTTCACTCTCAAACACACTCTCGTTCACTCTCAAACACACTCTCGTTCACTCTCACAAACACACTCTCGTTCACTCTCAAACACACTCTCGTTCACTCTCTCAAACACACTTTCGTTCACTCTCTCAAACACACTCTCGTTCACTCTCAAACACACTCTCGTTCACTCTCACAAACACACTCTCGTTCACTCTCACAAACACACTCTCGTTCACTCTCACATACACGCTCTCGTTCACTCTCAAACACACTCTCGTTCACTCTCAAACACACTCTTGTTCACTCTCTCAAACACACTCTAGTTCACTCTCAAACACACCCTTGTTCACTCTCAAACACACTTTCGTTCACTCACACATACACACTTTCGTTCACTCTCTCAAACACACTCTAGTTCACTCTCAAACACACTCTCGTTCACTCTCAAACACACTCTCGTTCACTCTCACAAACACACCCTTGTTCACTCTCAAACACACTTTCGTTCACTCACACATACACACTTTCGTTCACTCTCACAAACACACTTTTGTTCACTCTCAAACACTCTCTCGTTCACTCTCAAACACACTCGTTCACTCTCTCTAACACACTCTCGTTCACTCTCAAACACACTCTAGTTCACTCTCAAACACACTCTCGTTCACTCTCTCAAACACACTTTCGTTCACTCTCTCAAACACACTTTCGTTCACTCTCACAAACACACTCTCGTTCACTCTCTCTAACACACACTTGATCACTCTCAAACACACTCTCGTTCACTCTCTAACACACTCTCGTTCACTCTCTCAAACACACACTCGTTCACTCTCACATACACACTCTCGTTCACTCTCTCAAACACACTCTAGTTCACTCTCAAACACACTCTCTTTCACTCTCTCAAACACACTCTAGTTCACTCTCAAACACACTCTCTTTCACTCTCTCAAACACACTCTAGTTCACTCTCAAACACACTCTCTTTCACTCTCTCAAACACACTCTAGTTCACTCTCAAACACACTCTCTTTCACTCTCTCAAACACACTCTAGTTCACTCTCAAACACACCCTTGTTCACTCTCAAACACACTTTCGTTCACTCACACATACACACTTTCGTTCACTCTCTCAAACACACTCTAGTTCACTCTCAAACACACTCTCTTTCACTCTCTCAAACACACTCTCGTTCACTCTCAAACACACTCTCTTTCACTCTCTCAAACACACTCTAGTTCACTCTCAAACACACTCTCTTTCACTCTCTCAAACACACTCTAGTTCACTCTCAAACACACTCTCTTTCACTCTCTCAAACACACTCTAGTTCACTCTCAAACACACCCTTGTTCACTCTCAAACACACTTTCGTTCACTCACACATACACACTTTCGTTCACTCTCTCAAACACACTCTAGTTCACTCTCAAACACACTCTAGTTCACTCTCAAACACACTCTAGTTCACTCTCAAACACACTCTCTTTCACTCTCTCAAACACACTCTAGTTCACTCTCAAACACACTCTCTTTCACTCTCTCAAACACACTCTAGTTCACTCTCAAACACACTTTCGTTCACTCTCTCAAACACTCTCTCAAACACACTCTAGTTCACTCTCAAACACACTCTCGTTCACTCTCTCAAACACACTTTCGTTCACTCTCTCAAACACACTCTCGTTCACTCTCTCAAACACACTCTAGTTCACTCTCAAACACACTCTAGTTCACTCTCAAACACACTCTCGTTCACTCTCTCAAACACACTTTCGTTCACTCTCTCAAACACACTTTCGTTCACTCTCACAAACACACTCTCGTTCACTCTCTCTAACACACCCTTGTTCACTCTCAAACACACTTTCGTTCACTCACACATACACTCTCTCGTTCACTCTCAAACACACTTTCGTTCACTCACACATACACACTTTCGTTCACTCTCTCAAACACACTCTAGTTCACTCTCAAACACACTCTCTTTCACTCTCTCAAACACACTCTAGTTCACTCTCAAACACACTCTTGTTCACTCTCAAACACACTCTAGTTCACTCTCAAACACACTCTCGTTCACTCTCTCAAACACACTCTAGTTCACTCTCAAACACACTCTCGTTCACTCTCTCAAACACACTCTCGTTCACTCTCAAACACACTCTAGTTCACTCTCAAACACACTCTCGTTCACTCTCTCTAACACACTCTCTCACTCTCAAACACACTCTAGTTAACTCTCAAACACACTCTCTCTCACTCTCTCAAACACACTCTCGTTCACTCTCTCAAACACACTCTAGTTCACTCTCAAACACACTCTCGTTCACTCTCTCAAACACACTTTCGTTCACTCTCTCAAACACACTCTCGTTCACTCTCTCAAACACACTCTAGTTCACTCTCAAACACACTTTCGTTCACTCTCTCAAACACACTCTCGTTCACTCTCTCAAACACACTCTAGTTCACTCTCAAACACACTCTCGTTCACTCTCAAACACACTCTCTTTCACTCTCTCAAACACACTCTAGTTCACTCTCAAACACACTCTCGTTCACTCTCTCAAACACACTAAAGATGTTTTCCTGTCAGTACAACGAGACTGGCACCATATGCTAATATTGTTAGCCGATTACATCAAGATTGAAGATGAACTGAATGGACCTTTCTTAATTGCTTATAGTAATTATTTATGGTAATTAATTAATTAATTGGTTAGCATTTTTGCTTTTTAGCAATCTGGCTTATTTGTTTTCACCTTATACCTAAAAAAACATAAACTTCTTCATTGACATGTAGTGAAAAACACTGTGAATTATTGGGTACCACTTTCCTTAAGATAGGCAGTTCTCCACGTGGCAGGCACATGGACCCGATCATGAGACATCCAAATCCAGAAATAAAACCCTGAGGAAAACACTATTCAGTCTTTAGTGCAGATCCGGTGAAATGGTTTGTCTTGTCTTTGGTCCAGAAGTTACAGTTTTTACGTCGATTCTTTATTATAATTGTAGAGCAGACGTCCCAGATATTTCTTTAAATATGTTTAATAGTCCTTTACTTGTCTGTGACCTGTTTGCTCTTTATGAGTTTAATTTCCTGTCTGTCTACAAAGTATAAAGCTTCTCAAAAAACACAGCTCTATGATAGTCTGAAATATTTACTTTTAAGGGTACCTGTGTGTATTTCTTTACTTATTCATTTGCTATTGGTTTATTAAACCTTAAATAAGGCAGGACTGAATAACAAATAAAAACTCTTTGTCTCAGTGGAACCCAGAAGCTATTTTAAAAAATGATGTGTATGAGAAAATGAATGATCACCATTGATCGCCATGATTTCTTGTGGGATGGGATTGAAAAAGTTATGTTACTTAGAATGATTATGGCTCACATAAAAACTGTAACATGTGATGTAATCGTATAATTGCTCTTGTCTTAAACTTAAGTGATATCGTCTTTAAAGAGTAAGTTTTGTAAATGTATCCTCTGTGCCTGGAGCCACAGCCTTTGACAACAGTCCTTTTATCTGAAGTCATGAGTCTGAATCACAGACTTTCCCAAGTCCTCGGCTAAACCCCTGAGGGACTGATGCACTGCATTATAACCGTTTGCACTGATAAGGATGATTTAGTGGATACTCGAAAACACAGACGACAAGGCATACTTTTTTCACTTTGTTCTAAAAACTCACTTCTGAACTTATAATAAAGGTAAACTGTGTAGCTTTTCAAGAGAAGGGTCAGCCACCTGCTTATCTCATAAAGATGTTATTGCTTTCCTAGAATGTTCCACCGTATGTCATATATTACTTATCTGTCTTACATGTTTGTGTTCCTCAGAAACATGCATTCTTACTGCGAGCAGTTGCCTCTCCACAGATCTGACCTGCACCTTGTGCTGGTGACATGACCTGCTAGTTTAATACCATACCCTGGAATATACCATCTGCATAGACTTTTACTGCTTCATACAAGCTTTATATTAAACAAAAACACAAATTTAACATTCTAACGACATAGCTCTGTTGCATGACCTTTAAGCCTTGACAAACCGTTTAGACACTCCTCAAAGATCAATGACGTCAAACAGTGAAGTTCTGATTGTCTTATAACATGATTCTGTGGCTCTTTAAAAAGTACATAAAGCCATTAGACCCTGCTGTCAGTAAATACTGGTAGATTAGTGTGCAGTGCACTCACACACGCTCTGAACTCACTGCTGGCCTTGAGTGAGTGTGGTCATGGAAAGGACACAAAATGTTCTTTTCTGATTTAATTTACAACATGGGAACAGGCAGAGGGCATTGCGCGGACAGCAGACTTCCTCTAAAAAGCCTCTCAAGTTGTAGTTCTTTACAAAGACTTTACAAGTGACCTACATGTACTATAAGAGAAAAAAACTTTTCTTATAGAAACACACAATGGAATCATAACTGTCCAGACTGTATGAACTGGAACCAGCCAGGCGTTTGGCCTGTCCCATGATCGCATGACATGACCTTTGCAGTGCAGATGGCGGACAAGTCTTATAAAGGCTGCTGTTTTTTTTTAAGTTGGTGGGCAAAAGTTTGATTTATATATATATATATATATATATATATATATATATATATATATATATATATATATATATATATATATACACATACACATATCTTTAACAAAGCATATTTCTCAATTTAGTTTTTTTCTTTGGTTTGTCGACAAGGCAGAGCAAAGTGTTGCCAGGCAACAAGCTTCGACGCAGGAAGTGAAGGACTTGCTCAAAGAGCCTGTGCTGCTTGATTAGGTTTATCATTCATTAAGAGCTTAATAAGTTGGTAGCACATGTTGCACAGAACAATTTTGTCCTCTTTCCTCTCACTCTGTGGATTTGCTGTGATTACCGCTCATTTCATTCCTGCTGTGTGAAAGCCTAAGGTCTAACAAACTGTGGACATCGATTTTAGCCCCTGCTCTTCAACCGTTGCTAAGTACGCATTAGCTTCATGGGTCGCTAAGTGTCCATCCGACTGTGAATCATCCTTTGGTTCAGAAATAAATGTTGTTTGGTTAATAAGTGCTCTAGTATCCTGCTGCCTTTCATTCACTTGTTTAATTTTATTAGATTTATTTGACAAGGACAGTGCAATTGAACATTGCCACCAATTAGGTAATTGATAGTCCTCCTTCAGGCCTCCAAAGACACAAAAGAGACTTTTGTACCAGCAGGTGAACGCTAATGATAATGATTAATGTGAATGCTGCCTATAATGATAGTTAATGAGAATTTGAGAATTTTGAACATTGAGCATAAACAGGAGGGATATGTTAGAAAAATGTTATTCTTTATGATTAACTAAAACTTAAGAAGATGGCATGCATAATTTCGTTCATCCTCATCATATCAACTTGTCTTAAATAGATAAGTGACCCAAAGACATTCAATCATATCAACTCGCTCTGAAGGTAAACTCGCTAGCCTGTAAGACTACAGCTCCCATTGTATCATTTGCAATGTATTCATTGCACATGTTATACCAATGTGTCCAATTACAAAATGTTTAAGGACAAAAGAATTGTAGAAAATATTGAAAATGAAAGTGCTTGAATGTATTTTGCAGTTGATGCTTGGTGATGGATGAGGATGGAGATTAAGGAAAATTGTGTAATTCAGTTTGAATGTGGAAAAAGGGACAGATTACATAAGATTTGTCTTCCTTCTCTTTCTTTTTGCTTATGTCAAAATAAATAATAATAATATGCACTATAACTTGTATGTGCTAGATGAAATGACATGCAAATAAATAAATACATAAATAAAATAAAAGTAAATAAATCTTCAAACTTTTTTCCTATTGACTTTTATGATTTTTAGAGCCTTGTCATGGTAACATTTTTGTTTAAAGGATACATTTTTCGATCACCTCCTATATTTCATTTTGATCAATATTGACACTAAGTTCATTGACAAGACATTTTTGATGAACATCCAACATCTTTTTATCATCTTTCTATAGCAACTTAAACAGTACAAATGAATCTAAATCTATTATATATTGCTCTCTTTAAGTGGTAATGTTTACAATGGAAAAACAGAGTGGGTTTGTTGCACATTTACATCATTTTGTCTCTGTTTTCAGTCCTTGATGTCAGTCATTTAAACAAACCTTCGGCTACCATGTCGTTTGTAAAGTAAAGAGTGGTCTCGTTATTTTCCATCCAAACAGAAATATAATTAGTTCTTTCTGTGGAACCAGCTCAGAAGCCTAACAGATACCACAATTTACAGTTTAGTTTTATTAGCATTTCTGGCAGCAATCAACAATAATGGCAATGCTGAAAGGGTTATGTTTTTAATACAAGGTCAGTGTATTTCAATTGAACAGACGCATTCTCTGGAACATTTTGTGTTGCATTTGTGGAAAAATTATTCTCTACTGCAGTTATTCCCTTTGGCTTCTTTGAACGCATGTGGAATCTGTAAGAAACAATCAAAAATATGGAGCACTTTACTACAACACAGAAAAGACCAAAGTGCCTTAAAGAAGTTGGTACATAATATACAGTGATGATAATACTCTAAGAAACCAATGAAAGAATGAAACAATTTAAACTTAAAAGTACCAGTATTAGCGGCACAGTGTCTGGACAGGTGAGTGTTGAACATGGACTTAACCAGGTTTATATACTTCTTAAAATATACCAATGTAGTCATTTGTTTCAGAAAAAAATACTTTTTCACAACTGTCATTACTGTCTATGACTATGTGTGTGACTTTAGGGTCTTTTGACTTTCATCTTTCAAACCCCCACTTTTCTCCGCTGTCATGAACCTGACTAGAGTTCTTCCCTCAGCCCTGGGCCTCTCTTTGTGTAAACAGGAAGTGCAGGTGATCTAATTAAGTTTTTCCATCTTTTTCTACACAGACACATGATCTCCTGCTCCAGCTGATCTCCTGTGGCATTCTGCATGAGTCCTGTGTGCACGAGTCAGCATAAGCTGAAAGTCCTCCACACTTTAATTTGCACCTCAGAAACTCCAGTTGTTTAAAGTTTTATTTGTTTGTTACAAAAGCCATGGAACCAATGGTCATCTAAAACTTCTATTAAAGTTACACATGGATTAACTCCAGTGTACATGTCTTCTCCTGAAGTTACCGCTCTCTTGTTACTTATCCATGCCTCTGCAAACTAATCTGGCTCCAAACACTGAGCAGCCCTGGAAATCTGTCACCTGTGGGTGTCAAATGCATGTGGGCTGACCCCTCCCACTTAACATGGCCGTAATCCAAATAGCCCTGCAACTCTTGTAGTGCAGTGTCCCTTCACACCTCAGCCTGCTGCGGCCCGTGGAGCTGTTGTTTACCCCCGGATCAAGTTGCTCTTGCGCTCTTGAAACCGAAGAGTGACCTGGAATCCTATCCCCTGACCCTCGCTGGTGTTAAAGACACACTGGTGGCCAAGTAGCATTCAAATAATCGCAAATTGGACAATGGCTTATGTAAAAAGTGCAGTGTATGTTTGGGAATATAAAAGATGTTCCCCTTTCTCTTATGTTGTTGTGCCAGCGTTAGACATTTGGAGGCCCCAAGCAAGACTTTACTTGTGGCCACCAAACGACACACTGTTTAAATAAATGGACATAGCATTGGAATATAATAAAATAAAGACAAGAAAGAGCGGACAGAGGAGAAAAAGCGTTTCAGAATCTCAAGTAGAGCAGGCTACAATCATCTGCATTTTTCTTTTTACAGTTAAAAATAGGCAAATGTAAAAGGGAATTTTAGAAGAAAATTTGAACAAATCACATATCATGTCCTGTATTCAAGTGCATTTTATATGTAATATTTAATTTGGTCAAAGTGCCCATTTGGAAAAAACAAAACAAAAAACAGACAACAACACACAAAATATTATTATTATTTTTTATGAGCTAAAGTTTTGAAGGTTAGCATATCTCTACATAGATAGATATTAAATCTACATTTTAAGTTTGCATGTGCATGTGCTCCCCAGTTGGCTGTATCCCTTAACATTTGATTTTATTGTTTATGCCATGTTGTTATGTTGTTTTAAACTTAATTTACACAGTTCCATTTCCCTTCCATCAACAATGCATAAGAATAAAGTTGTATGAGGATCAACTAATTCTACATTTTGCTGTTGTCAGTTGAATAATGTCATTTGTATGTCGGACAAGATGTCTGGTCTGCATTATCCAAGCGTACAAAAAAATAAGCAGAACAACTGTCTCTGCCGACCCAAAAGCTAATTTAAAAGGAACAAAATCCTCTCAGGCAGATCTAAACTGGGAAAAAAAAGGCTTTTCACTAAACTGTGCACTGCCTTCACTCACTTTTTGCAGTACTTGATGCTTGCCTCTAAAGCTAAACTTCGATCATTTCTGCACGGTGTCACAGTACACTTTCCAAACTGGATTTACTACTTCAAAAGCAGCTTGGTAACTGTGGGAAACTATCCAGCACCTGACGCAAAGTAAACTGTTCCACTCGCTACCTTTACTTTTATGGCACAGTAAACTAATTCTGTGACGGATGAAACATTTGCTAACAACCTCCTGACATTGACGTGAGCACTGGCTTGTTTTGAACGGCGAAGGTTCAAAGGTCAAAAGAAGGCACTGGCAGTGATACACAGCAGAACAAATGATGTCAAATACACGAGAAAAGTGTCAAATCTTTTGGAATGCTACCTACATCTTGTCGTGTTTGCAATACGATTCTGCTTTATGCAAATTATAAAGGCTTGGTTGGCAGTAGAAAAAAACTGAATGGTGTTATGTAATCCGTCTGTACTCCAGTGAACCAATGGCATGAAAACAAGTCGGTGAAAAAAAAGGGTTTGTTTTGCATGTTTTGTTGCTGCTTGGCTCAAGAGAAAGACAAGTAGACCAGCATGTATGACAAGATTACACGCTTTAAGTGACGTTAAAAAGGCTGGATAGTCAAGATGCACATTTTGGAGCCAGTGGTTGTAGGATTTCCAGAGTAATTACAACTTAATCCAGACACGTGACCTGAACGCCGCCCGCAGCTATCTCGATTCGGGTGGCTAATGTAACTCCAAAGAAAATCTGCACGAACTGTTCAAATATCAGAACAGTCCTACTCTTTACACCAGCTGTGGTTCTGACAATTATACAGCAACAAATGACACCGTGCAAAAGTATAGCTGCATTTTAAAACGCAAATGTGGTTTTGTTGTAGCAAGTTATGTAAAAAATGCTAATAAGTGATAAGCATTGGTAGCATACAGGCCAAACATAATGGACTCGAAGAAATGATCTAACAACGGGAATATGGTTTGTAATTGTCTGAGGGTAATAGTGCTGTGCTAAATATGAATTATGTTTTTGTGTGATTTTGAGCTTTTAGTGCTCACTTTGCCAGTAAAAAGTCGTGGAAGCCGTTCAAAAGCTCTGATAGCTGCGCTGACAGCTCTGTGAGACGTTACTGAACAGCTTTCAGGCAACATTTGTGACCCAATTTTGAGTTTATATAAAAAGGCAAAGTACATTAAACCGATTGGAATCTATTTTACAAGCAAATTCAGTTTAAAATTCAGGTAAATTCAGTTTGTGCTTTTGTGTTAAGTATTTGCAGTTGTATTGATCAAAGTGCAGTAGGTAACTTTTCGACTGGGGCCTTTTTGCCTGGAACGCTCCACAATTGCCTGACGAGCCAAGACCACACACTTTGACAATACTTTACCAAGACGTTTTGGTCTGGAATCATATCCTGTCTCTTCGATTTCAAATGAGCTTGATTGACAGGTGTATAAACCAATCAGAGAAACACACGGCCCGTTCATGTCTAAAACGAACATGGCGGCTTATGAGGAAAAACGGGGAAAA
Source organism: Rhinogobius similis (assembly GCA_019453435.1). Classification (NCBI taxonomy): domain Eukaryota; kingdom Metazoa; phylum Chordata; class Actinopteri; order Gobiiformes; family Gobiidae; genus Rhinogobius; species Rhinogobius similis. The sequence goes on along the minus strand of CM033632.1, from coordinate 21,211,264 downwards.
GAATAACTGGACTGAGAACATCTGAGGTAAAAGAAGTGATATATTTTTTTCTGAATGTTCGGAGAACATTTAGAGGAGAAGTTTTTCGTATTTTAGAGACATGTGCTATAAATCAGTGGTTGTGGATGGACTGTTCCAAGTTAGGAGAGCTTTTAGACGGCCCCTTTTGATCAGATTCCAGACCCTTCTGCACTGGAACAGAATGTTTGAGGAACTGGCAACCCACACGGTATGACATCAATCATATCAGGGATTTCTTAAATTGCGGATGTTTTTATTGCAAAAAAACATCTTGGAAAACGTGCCTTCTTAGTGCGATTCCACAGATCTGACCTGTAACGTGTCACCTGCTTGACTTCAGGGAGATAAATGATACCATATATCAATAACATCTCCATGGAAACAAGCAGGTGGGCAGAACCTCCATCTTTTTTAAATCGCTAAATGCAAGTTCACATTTTAATGTTGCAAACGAAAAGAAAAGGGACACTTGTCTCCAGTTAAACAAAATCTAAAACTAATCAACAAGTAATATTACTTTTGGGTACATATCTTGTCTGTTTTACGTTTGTGCTTAAAGTAAATCTAGTAGGAGTTACATAAAAGGCCATTTGAATTAATCACAATAGCATGATAGGATTACATTGCACCAGCTGGACACAATAAATCAGGAGTGCACCGAGCTAAAGCTCAAGTTACCGAGCAGCAGATATCGAAGCGGTAACTAAGAGACGGGCCAATGATTCGTTCACATGGTGATGAGGTCATCGCCTGGAGACGGCCAATGGCAGCGCCTGATTGTGATGCATGGGGCGTCGCCAAGGACGGCTCTATGGGGCTCATGTGAGACATAAACGTGCACTTCTATTTACAGAGGAAACAGCATGATCTGAAACCAGAGAAGAATACAATCAGGAGGGTCTAAACATCCACAGATTACATGGTCTGACTGGGCTTTTATGGCCAAAGTGTGCTTTGTTCAAGAGACATCAAAAGTTTGGGCAATCGGTTTGGCTGCTTGGTCACTCCAGCCAACACTAATCATATTTTTCATATTTTTCACTTCTGGTGTTTTCCACTAAAGGGAAGCGTAACTTTCCAAATCTGTTCCATTTGTACAAAGCGCTGCACTAATTCTTCTGTTGATATTGTACAGTTTCAAGCTGCACATCCCAATTAACTGTCAGGTCATTTATTATTCTTTTTCTTTTGGATATTTTTCTGGTTGCCAGGTTACCAATGCTTCTTTATATTCTCTTGAAGGCCTGTTGACAGCAGATTCATGTTCTACAGATCTCAAAACATTTTAAAATGTAAATTAAATTAGAAAAAATATACATAGCATAGCTCTTTTGACGGTGAATTCCACATTATGGGTAAACTTTTCACTGGAAATAGAAAATAGATTATTGGAGATTTTCCATCATAAAAATATCATCATCAAAAATCATCTTCAATACTGAAATGACACATTGCATTTTTCAATTCAGAGAACAATTGTAAAGATTTCTGCCACTCCTTTATGAAAGACTGCCCTTGGATTAGGAACTCACGCCCAACTGGTGCATGAGGATCAACTTTTTATTGTAAATCTGATCAAACCTGTCTGGGCAGATTCAGGTCTGAATGTTACACAACTGACAATGGTTTGAACCATGGCCATGTATGAAACGCACACACCATTCTGATTGATCTTTTATCAGTACTATTACTTCTTTCTTGGAGTTGACCATTAAACCAGCTCAATACAGTTTGAAAAACACGATCTTTGTTTTTATGTAATAAAATTCTCTGTTTTATTTCATTTTAGGTAAGGATTTTTTTCTATATACACCTGTTACAGTGAAGTCTTTTCTTCACATAGGAACTAATTACATTGTATGTTGTACTGTACAATGTTTTCTCTTTTTATACTGTATACTATATTAAATTAGTCCGATTCATTTATGCAATTGATTTCATGTATTTGTATGGACCCCAGGAATGGGGACCCTAATAAATAAAAAAAACTTTCACTTCTGTTCATATTAGATAAGTTCAAGAAGGTGCATCTCATTTGTAAAAGCATATTTCAGGCTGAAGGGGACCGTGGCTCTGGTGTTTTATGAGACTGCTTTTCATACTCTCTGAATTTCACTTTCTGACCACTTAATGATGCACACTGAGACATTTTTACAATTCATTGCAATGTGACTCGGTGCATTGTTACAGTTCTACTTCCCTCTCACCCTGACTTGCACATTCAACACACTAACCAAAAAAACATCTGACTACAAAACATTCTTAATGATTCCACCAAATTTTTTTTAAAGATGCACTATGTATCTTTTCTTTTGGTTGTCTCCATGGAAATTTTATTGCTTTGACTGGAATGTTCCACAGTATGGCATTAAACTTAAGCTGAAAATTACTTTCAGACTACTTTTCAAAATTACGAAAACATACATTCTGTGGATGGCATTGTCTCTCCACAAATCTGAGCTGCAACTTGGCCCTGTGGCCTCACCTGCTTGTCTCCATGAAGAAAAGGCAAAGTAATATCATCTCCATAGAGACGGGCAGGTGGTGGACCCTCCTCTGGAAAGGTCACTGAGCATATTTTAAGTCATGGTAAAGTGTACAATCCTGTCCCTGTTTTGAATGAACAGCTCATTACTCTTCAAGTCCTCTCTGTGTTGTGCATTCCACCTCGTCCACTGCCACTGTTTACATTTCAGTGACATTCATGCAGTTTCAATGTCTTGTGTGAAGTTTCCACAGTCGAAAACAGTTGTGCGCAGGTCCTTGACGGCCTCCCGGTCATGTTGCGAATATGAGTCAAAAACAAATAGCACATGCGGGGGCCTTTAAGTCACATGATCTGTGGCTGTGACTTTATTACTAACATTTCCTCGTTCCAGAGGGGTGTGGTAAACAAAATGTGAACTGAAGTGATTAGAACTATTTGCTGTAGGCTAAAAAACACACTCCGAAACATTCATAAATACTGTGCTGTAACCTTGAGGAATGGCCTGCCTGTTACTTTGTGTGTAAAATGCGTTCTCATAAAATCATTAAGTGAATAAACAGTGAGGATTTTTTTAATGAAGATGTCAAGAGCGAAAGGACTAGTCTGAGTGTAATAACTGCAAGAGTCAAGTAGGAGTTAGTTAGTTCTGGCGATGGAAGTGTATAATCCGAGTAGCTCCAGGTATCATTTGTATTATTAGTACTAGTATTTAGTTTCTCTTCCTCTTTGGGGCAATATCAGCAACAGAACTTAAAAGGAGCACCACTGAACTGATTGTAATGTTGAGTATGTTTATTTCACATTCGGTAATAATGTTTTGAGTTAATGGTATTTTCCTTCTTATTGAGCGACAGTTTACCCTGGATCACCCTGTAACTTTCCATGTCTCCAGTGTCCTGCTCGAGTCCCTGCCCCCATTTTGCCTGAGGCGCTTCACTAAAACAACAGGGATTTGCCTCTCTCTCTCCCTCTCTCTCTCATACACACAGCCTGTAGGCCGGCGGTGTTTTTCCACAGGTAAAACATACTGCGAGTGTTGCAATATGTGTGTTTGTATCGACTTTTACTGCCGTGCATTCCTCTCGGTGCAGACGGTGCAGCTGCAGCGAAGAGGCCAGAATGTTCCCTGCGCTGTACACTTTTCCATTCACACAGACATAACAGAGCGCTTGGACAGCTGAAAATGATCCCAACAAATACTACATTTTGGCAAAACGAGGACAAAAGCAGGATGGTATCCATACAGGTTTTTGAATATGTGGTCACTCGGTAGGATATTTGCATGGGTTTCGGTCAGTGGCTGGATCAACCATGCTTTACAAAAGGGCAGGTGCTCAAAGTAAAAGTAAGAACTTGAGCGCATCATTTAGAGTCAAGTTCAAATACACTTGGGGCTTGTTGAGTTTGCTTTTGTCTTCGTGGGTCTCATACTGGTTTACAAATCCAACTTCTGGACTCTGGACCAGATCTGGAGGTCACTATGTGCCACACTATGGTCACATATGGCTCCAGACAGGTTGGTCCAATGACACAGGTTTATGAATGTTTCAAATGTCCCTGTTGAGAAGCACACATCTCAAATCTATACTCACTGCAACTGCTTCATTTTTATTCACTATTAAATATTATAATTAACTATCCCTTTAGGTTTACTGTGAAACATTCTTATTGTATTCAAGCTTGAACAAGTTATGGTATGTTTTACAAAAGGTATAGAATATGCACCGATGGAGTCACATGGTGGATTTCCTGGTGAGGGCTGTATTTCCTTGGAGCTCTGATACTCGTCTATATTGAACTTTTAATATACAAACCCCCCAACTTACATGGCGTATCACTGATAAGCCATTTAAAAGCTTGTTGGGTAAAACTATGAGCAAGAAGACTATCCAAACTCGTCTGCATGTTTCTGCTGCGAGGGCTAATAAGAGCCCTGTTGATGCCAGAGCTTCAAATGCTTCCACTGCGTCTGACCCCAACTCCGGCAACACTAACCCAGCTAACGGGACCCAACATGATGGACAAAAGATAGACGTGCCTGCATTATTTGCTCAAATCACCAATGGGAGTTACTCTGGAGAAGGTTGTAAGTGATGTGATGAAGGTTGCACCCTGGTCCACCCTGCCTCACTTTTCTGTTGAAAAAGCTGTTCTAAAGCTGTGAATGTGCCTAAAAAGTATGCATGTGAATACTAGTGCTATGCAAAAAGGTCTGTTAGAACATGGAAGGTGTTAAGATAGATTTATATACTTACTTGTCCTGTTTCTCGCTTACCAGTACACACCCATTTCTGGACAGATCCAGATGAAATCTCCCCAACAATATGCACTCACTAGAGCTGCTTAGCCAGGTCTCACCCAACTGCATGTGTTCTTCTGTGGGAAGAACAGACAGTAAAGGTTGAGGATGAGAGGACTTTGGAGGAATCCTAAATGCAGAATGTGGAAGACCAGGAGGAGCACCAAGGGCTACATGAAAAAATTCTTGGTCCACGAAAAACCTGCCCTATTGACCGATTATTCGACTAATAGGGGGTGTGACAAAAATTTATCAAAACTTGTAACATGTATTTGATCCAAACTGAACTCAAAAGACCATTAACTGCAGAGGAGTTCATGCTGTGTTTAGCAAGTAGTAGGAAACAGTGTATTTATATGTTAGACTCCAAAATCTTTATCTAACTTAGTCTATATCTTCTTGTTTTTGCCATATAAATAATTTTAATCTAAATAAAATGATTAGTCAACTTATAAAAATCTTGGTCGACTAAGACACCAGATGACAACAATGGTTCTTAAACTTTTACCAGGTAAGAAATATTTTGTGGAGTCCAGGGAGTGAAAGAGCGAACCCAGGTCTAAGATTAGACTACACCACCAGAGTTCTAAACAAGGACTAACCCAACGGGGAGAAAGATTTGGATCAAATTGATTCTAAAGACCAGAACTGAAGATGAGTTTGCACACCATCATAACAAGCTCGTGCACCACAGTTGAAAAGGCCTGGATTAGAGCATCCAATGAAATTGATTCATCATGTAAAGCAATTTTATCCGTCACAGTTCAGAGTCAAACTGGACTGGTGTCCTGAAAAAGTGTAAAGAAACACTTGGACACTGAAAATGTCTCTTTTTCTCTTTTCTCTCTTTTGTTATGTTTTTGTATAGTAGTAATGTGATAAATAGTGAATAATAATAATAGTGAATAATAATAATAATAAATAAATAATGAAATACCAACGAGTGAGATCTTGACATTAAAAGGGTTAACAAATATTTGTTATGTGTGTTTAACCTCACCTCAAATGACCCTTGATGTCATTCACGCCTCTCCTTCAAGTTCATCATCACATACTCTCAAACTTACAGAAGGTGAAGCAAGTTTGGGTGTAGATACCTTGTATACTAAAATAATAATAAACAGTAAAACAAATGAACACAACAGGGCTATAAATGTTATAGGAGATTGAATTTAAATATGCAAAATATGTCATTATTTAACAAAAAAAAAACACTTCAGGTAAACTGTTATTGAAATGTGATACAAAACATTGTAAATGAAAGGCAATTTTTAAAAATTGAGTTGTCATCATATCACATCAGTCTTTATTGCATATTGTGTTTATTGCTTCGCACCAAAAATTAAAATGCAGAAACCTTTAAATTTCCAACAGAAACAATATGCTTTTTTCCCCATTTTGATAGTTTAAACAATAGACTAAACAACAAACGTTGTCTATGTTCACACTTACTACTGCTGTGGCCACAGTTCACTTTACACACTTACACACACTTTGCACATCCCTCTAATTTTAATCATTAACCTGACAATGCAACAAGACTTTTCTCTCAGTAGATGTCCAGAACCCTGTGTTTCTACATTTGCTCTCCATGCTTAGTCTTGCATGTACACTGCTCACACTGAGGATGCATTCTTCAATTTGCTGCAACAAAGCAACCATTCATGTGTTCCCTTCAGAACATTTAATTTAAGCCCGGACCACAAAGATATCTGTTTGTGTCCACAAATGCCTCTAGTGAAAAATACTATCACAATATAGGATTTCTTTACCTCTCTTGTAAAAATAAAGAAGTAAAATGCTTATTCCACATTGCACTCACGTCTTATTCATCAAACAACTTATTTTTATTTAGCAGCTGCTGTCGTTCCTGCAGAGCTAGTACTTTGAGAACCGGCAAAAACGTGACTTCAGAGTGAGTCTGCAAGACCCGACATCACCATGAAAGAACTGACAGCAGCCACTATTGTGCAAGTTTTTGTGGGTTTTATTAAAACTGTGAAAACCACTGCACAGTAGAAAATTAAATGCTAGTTTTACTTTTTCCAGTTGAACCAGAGTGGAGAAATATGTCTTATGTAAATTGTTCTCATAATGCACATATCTAGAACTGCAGCCAGCTTTAGTTTAACACTTAGTTTAACATTTCTGTTAAAATACATTTAAACTCTGTGTAGTTGGAAGAAACCTATTCTTTAAATGAAAGTCAATATAGCTCTGTAGCTATATACTGTCAGTGTATTCGATCTGTGTAAACTTGATGCAACAATGGAAGAGAAAGATACTGAAATTGCACAATAATTGATTAAAATGTCCATCACCAGATGATACTACAAAACATATGCATGAAAATATTTATATAAACCTCTTTACTCAAGTAAATTTAAAGATAAGAAAACACTGAAGAACGTTTTCTATTGTTGCTGCTGAAACTGTGGCTATACCAACCAACTCCACTGTTGCTCTGTCGCATATAGGGGACTCACTACAACCTTTGCAAGTGCTCAGGGAGTTTGAAATGAGTTTAGAAATTTAGAAAACATACTTGAGTAACATGCCAGATGTTTGAAGAAGCCTTCATAAATATGAACCAAAATGAGTTTTAGTCCAAATTTCATTTTGTTTTATAAGTTAATCCTTTATAAATAATGTATTTTACTATCTTTCATACAGCGAAGTCTGTCCTTAAAAGGCTTATTACACTATATTGTTGACAAGTGTGTTCAAGGGTCATTGAGCTCAAATGGACTTTGCATGTCCAGCACAAGGTTACTTCATCATAAGCTGCTGAAAGTTTCTTTACTCTTAAACACAATGGCAGATATTCAGCAAGTCATACTTTCTTTTGATTTCTCAGTGATTTAAGACTTGCCACAAACACATTTTGTAGAACACACTCCCCAAATTCAAGTGCAGGCTCTATACTCTGGCCGAAAAGCTCATTCCTGCTGGAGTTATTTGTGTTGCTGTGACAAGGGTCATTATGGAGTCATATATTACCAACCTGACCTTTGAACCCTGTCATGCAACCATGTGCTGGGGTCATGTTTTGGGACAGGCATACTGATATCCGTCTGCTTCTGGGCCAGGTTCAGGGGAGTTCACGGAGCAGCCGGTCGAGGGGGGTGGGGCAAGCCTGTTAACACGAGACACACAGTTTCTTTACATGGAGTGCGACTCGAGGGTCAGAAAATCTCTTCCACCTTGTTGGAGAAACATGAATGCAGTATTATGTGTGCAGAAACAACGCAAATGTGTAACTATGATGGTAAAAAGTGGTGCTTTTAATAGCTCATCTTAGCTCATTAACTGAAGGTCAAAAGCTGGTGTACTGGATAAGGTGGCACCAAATCAAATCAAATCAAATCAATTTATTTTTATAATGCCCAAAATCACAACAACAGTTGCCTCGATGGGCCAAAGGTAAAAGCAGTTCAGATAACTGTCCCAGAATGCCCCTGTCCTTTGACCCTCCTTCGCGGCGAGGAAAAACTACAAAAAACCCCATGGGAAAAAGTAGAAACCTCGGGGAGAACCACAGTGAAGGAGAGATCCTACTCCCACGGACGGACAGGCTGCAGATGAACTAGGACTGACGCATCCACTTGGACTGTGGAGCCAGAACCACTCAAGAGGGAGGTGGCTTTAAAGAGTTCCTCCAGGCGGACGAGGAGCAGTCCACCAGTGTAGAGAGATCCTCCAGCAGGAGATGAGGAACAGTTCATCTAAAGTAGAAGGAGTTCGTCCAGGCAGACGAGGTGTGGCTAATCCAGCTGTCCAGGCGGGTGGCGCATAGATCGTCCAGACAGGTGGGGGTGGGGGTCGTCACTGGAGCAGCCGCCAGTGCCTGAAACAGTCTCCACTCCCCGGGGGAAGTGGAGAGAAAGAGAAACATGTGAACAGCAATGAACAGACTACAGTTGAAGTAATATTAAATATTGTTGATAGGTAAAGTAGGAAGAACCAGAGGATAGTGTTCAAGATGCCATACTTCCCCCAGCAGAATTGCTCCAAGGGCAGCGTAGCTAAAACTGTAGGTTTTTATTTCTGTTCCTAACTGGCCTGACCATAAGCTATTTCAAAGAGGAACGTTTTGAGCCTGGTCTTAAATGTAGAGACTGTGTCGGCCTCTTTTACATGAACAGGGAGCTGGTTCCATAACACAGGAGCTTGGTAGCTAAATGCTCGACCTCCTACTGTGCTTTTAGAGACTCTGGGGACTAACAATAGTCCAGCATTTTGAGAACGAAGAGCTCTGTTTGGATGGTACGCTACTATTGCATCTTTGAGGTAGGATGGGGCCATATTGTTTAAAGCTTTATAAGTCAGGAGGAGGATTTTAAATTTGATTCTAAACTCAACAGGAAGCCAGTGAAGAGACTCTAACACTGGTGAAATATGATCTCTTTTTCTAGTACCTGTTAATAATCTTGCTGCTGCATTTTGAACCAGTTGAAAGCTTCTTATAGAGCTTTTAGGACACGCTATATAAGCAGAAGCGTTACAATAGTCTAATCTGGATGTGACAAATGCATGGATGAGTTTTTAGAGCATCATCTCTGGGCAGGATTTTTCTAATTTTGGTTATGTTACGCATAAATGAAAGTAGGCTGTTTTACATTCTTGATTTATTTGTGCTTTGGAACGAGATCTTGGTCAAATAGGACCCCAAGGTTTCTTACAGTAGAGCTGGGGGCTACAGTGATATTGTCCAGAGAAACTATCTGGTCAGATAAAGAGTCTCGCAGGTGCTTAGGGCCCAGCAGAATGACCTCGGTTTTCAGGGTTAAGGAGCAGATAATTAAGAGTCATCCAAGTTTTTATGTCTTTCACGCAGGCACTAAGTCTGTCTACTTGATGGGTCTGATCAGGTTTCATTGATAAATAAAGCTGAGTGTCATCTGCATAGCAGTGGAAGTTAATGCCATGCTTTCTGATGATCATACCTAAGGGCAGCATATAAAGTGTGAACAGAACTGGACCAAGTACTGAACCCTGCGGCACACCGTGGGTTACTTTAGAACATGGGGAAGATCTCTGGTTTACATTAACAAACTGGTACCTATCAGATAGATAGGATTTAAACCAGCTAAGGGCGGTTCCACTGACACCTATATCACATTCTAACCTCTGCAGTAGAATGTTGTGGTCGATGGTGTCAAACGCTGCGCTGAGGTCCAACAGAACCAGGATTGAGACCTGTCCATCATCAGCAGCTAATAACAGATCATTTGTGACTTTAACTAGTGCAGTTTCAGTGCTGTGGTACGCACGGAACCCTGACTGAAAAACTTCAAATAAATTATTGTCCTGCAGGTGGCGACAAAGCTGTTTAATCACAATTCTTTCAAGGATTTTAGAGACAAAGGGCAGATTAGAAATAGGTCTATAGTTTGCCAGTATGTCGGGGTCTAGATTAGGCTTTTTCAAAAGTGGTTTAACCACTGCATATTTGAAGGACTGAGGGACATAACCGCTTTCTAGTGAAGTATTTATTATATTAAGAATGGGATTTATAATTAGGGGGAGAATTTCTTTGAGGAGTCTACTTGGGATTGGGTCTAAAATACAAGTTGATGTTTTGGAGGACATAATGACTGAAGTTATCTCTGCCTGATCAACAGGAAGGACATCTGGTGTAGATTTTTTGCCAAATCAAAAAGCAAACGTTATGACAGTTAAAAAAGCCCTAAATCTCGTTTACATTAAGCTGCAAAGAGTCACAGCAACAAGGATGACACTGTGAGACAAGCACTGGTGCTCATGGGCTGCGTTCACACTAGCACATACACAAGGGCAGAGTGGTATGGCATAAAAATATGTATCACGTTGTAAAAAGATTCAGATTAAAATTTCATGTCATCCCCATATATATCACAGTAAATCACTAGTGATGTGATATAGCCCAGCCCTACCATACGTCGCATCAACGTTTTTGACTAAACTTGGAATAAATCTGGAACTAAACCTGGAAAAAGATTATTTGACACGGAAGTCTCATATTGTTTGCATTTTACACCATGCTACTGCAGAGCAACTGACCTAAAAAAAAAGCTGACCATATTCAGATTGCATTGGATCAGCTGATATCATATTGGTTTCCGCACTCGTATTATTGACAAAACCCAAAACCCAAGTGTCAGTATCAATATCTTACTGAAATAGCTGATTGGTGCATCAGGGTGAGCCTCAATCTACTTTCTGACAGCTAGAAGCTCCTAGTCTGCCAAAGTGCACTTAATTAGACCTGTCACGATAACAAAGTGCAATATACTGCTACAGAAAATATCACAATAAACAACAATAACTAGTTTATGACGTTGACAGCTGGAAAATCTGCCCCAAAAAAAGAATATTTAAAAAAAAACATGAGTAAGTTGTAATAAAGCACAGCACAGTGAAACGCTGTAGTAGTTAGTTGGTGGTGATAATGAGTTATAAAGAAAAAAAGAAAAAAAAATTTAATGAAAGAATAGATAGAGAAAATTTTTTTATTTTGAACGGCAAATGTAAAAAAAAAAAAGTGTGTGTGTGTGTGTGTGTGTGTGTATATTTGTCTTTTCTTTTTATTTATTTATTTTTTTCCCCACATTTATTGTATCTAGTATATCCATTGTGAAAGGGGACAGAATATGAGGATATTATGAGAATAAATATGAGGATCCTCCACATGGTAAAACCTGTTTCTGTTTATGCATTTAAATGCATTAACTATGTGAAATAAGAAAATAAATAATAATAATAAATGAATTAAAAATGAAAGTTACTTATTTTACACTCCACAGCTCAAATTATATTTAAAAACAAAGACTCCCCAAAGTGCAAAGAGAATGTGCAAGCTCCACATTTATTGTTCTTTCAATCAAATATATTTAACAATAAGTCGATAATTACTGTGACAGGCCTACATTGAACGGTTTGTACTGAACAAACTGCAATCACTCTGATTTTGTTGCTGAAGTAATAGCTAGATCTCCCAAAGCCATACGGTTTCCAAAGCCCAAAGCGAACATAAACTGTCAGTGCAGGAAACCAGTCAGTCACCACAGCTGTGCTACTTCTACACTGAACATTTAGACCTGCAGACAATCAAAAGAGATAACAGTGTTACAAAAAACAAAGGACTGTGATGTCCAGTGTATACACTATCACTGTCCTGTATACAATGTTATCAATGTTCATAACTTGCTGGAGTCAAGCGCATGATGTGCAGGGGTTGTATGTCAAAGAAGTATGTGTCTGCATGCTTGTCAAAGTTAAAAATATGCACTGCAAGGTTATGGAAGGTAACGGTGATGACACGCTGAATACCTTTGAGAAAATAAAACTGCGGAGCTATTCCTGTGAACTACATGGTAACACAAGCAGAGTGGTTGCTATCTGTCTATTTCTAACCATTTCTTAAACTTAAAGACATTAAGGAGTTTTAACAAGATTTGCACCCATTATGCTAATTCACATCCAGTTTAGGCTTATGTCTATGTAGATCCATGAAGTGAATATGAGCAGGGAGCGCAGTAGGACAGCTATAACTGATGGGGATGACGACTAGAATTAGGTGTGAAGGTTAAAATAAACAGCAGAAATGAGACTAAAGATTACCAGAGTCACCAAGGGACTTAGAGTTACTATTGTTTTGAGTAGAGTAGCAACATGCAGAGGTCAAAGTGAAAGATGTGGCTGGTCTGAACTATAACACTGCAAAATAACAACATTTAAGGAAACAATTCTATCAACAAATATGTATTTAAAATGTTACAGATTCTTTATGCTTTAAAAGTACAAAAACGTGTATATACTTAATTTAACACCATCTCTGTGGTTTTTAAAATACTATAAAACTATCTGTGCTACCTCCCTGGATTGATCCTTAAACTAAAAGTAGATGGGAGGGGTGCTAAAGTAATAATAGTATTGTCACAAATATACTTTCATTTGATGTCAGGAAACTATCAACGAACTCCCATTGATCTCATTTTCATGCCTGATAACAATATATTCAGATTAATAGCCACTGTTGTCTCCTTTCAAGTTGAAAATTGCATGTTAATTTACATTTATTAAGGCTTGGTATAGGCAAAGGAAGAAAGTAGAGTAGAATGTGGCCTGTATCAAACTGCAAACACTGAACTCAGGCCACAAGTTTCTTATCCCCTCTTTATCATAAACATGTTGCTTGGATATATGATGGTCTGTTTCTGCTCTGTTTGCAGTGAGGATAATATTACTCCTGTTAGCGATGTGATCCTTTAAGTTTTTCTGTTTGCATTGTTACACAAAACCGCCGCACACATAGATTTATATAAGACTTTATATAAGGGCTGGGCTTTGGCCAAGGACAAGAAACCTTATGTCTGGGCAGATTCATCCGGGGGATCATTGCTCCATAGTCACATATCAATTCATAATCCCCTCTCCAAAAAGCCAGATATTGTATCACTAAGTCAAGGCATAGCAATAAACTCTATGGGAGAAATCAATCACTTGACTGGTTTGAGTTAATGAAAAGTGGTGGGTTTCTGCAGTGGTCTCTCTCTCCTCTTCTATCGCAGCCTTGGGCTTAAGTAGTGCAGGCTCTACTCTATTATAGTGCATAACAAACACTTGGGGAGTATTTTGTGTTCTGTCTGGATTTTGGCTCACATCTGTGAGAGCTGAAGTTTTTTGCTGTCAGCAAATTAGGTCTGGGAGAGCTAAGGACAGCCTCTGCACACGGTGTTCTCATGCTACAGCACACAGTACAACCATAACATGATATGGGACTCTGGCCAATAAGTTGTACTTAGGTGCCATATTAACAGTGACACTGTAAATGTTGTCTTTGTTCATTCAGGAGTTTTAATACTCATTCAGACGTATGTAATAGTAGTATTATTATTAGGAAAATAAGCAATCTCTACAACCAATTTGCACAAAAGTGCCTATGTTCTGACTCATTTTAACACAAACATGTTTAATAACTTGTAAAAACGAACTGTCAAGTATGTAAATACAATGGAATAACGATCTCCATCTCCTTAAATATAAAAAAGGATCGTTTTGTCCCTCCAGACGCCAACGAAACAAAAGCCATCAATTAGTCCATGTAATCTGCATTATAAGTCCAATATCAGCAAACGCACTAAAAGAGCAGAAAACACGCGACTGGAGGAAAAACGTTTCACAGCATTTTACGAACATTTTTGTACAGATAGCTAGACCTCCGAGAAAAGCTCAGTTCCCCACATATTTATAACTCAGTCAGCTGACCTTACTTTTGGGCGAGTCCATTACGCAGTGAAACTCTAGCCGATTTAACTATTATGCATTATACTAAACAAAATACAACTACGGCTGACTCCAACAAATAAAAAGGAATTGCTTTTATATGCCAACCTTAGTCAGTAAAACATTTTTTAACTTACGGTCGCGAGTTGTGCGTGCGTAAAGACGCAGCTGGCACAGTGCGTCCTCCCCGCTGCTGCTGAAGTGGTACGGTCTTCTGTTGAAATTCCGAGAAGTAAGCTCCTGTGTTTCTTAGAATTGGATTCTGAGAACTGGTGATGCACAGAGTTTCGAGGAAACTTTTACAAGGTGACTGTTTTTTCTATCCTTTCCTATTTCTCAGTATTAGGCCAGAAGTCAAGGAGATGCGGAAGGAAGTCTGGTTCAGGGCTGGCTTGTGATTCTTTCTTTCCTTGTCATTCTTGTTATTAGAGTTAACGTTAATTTACAATTTATTGCCAGTATATTTTGAATTTATGTAAACGTTTTGGGTTGTGGCAACAAATCCTGCCCTGTTTGATCTGAACCAGAGTTTTAGTTTCCTGTCAGTGTTAGAGAAAAGTGTGGCATGTTTAGCCATGTTAACTCTTTACAACGCGTCGCTCTTTATCATCTCTAATCAACACCGTGTGAATGGTTGGCTCAAGGACTTGTTACGCTGGTTAAGCAACATTAGTGCATAGTTTTTTCAATTGCATTTCCTCTGTTTAAATTAGCCTACGCAAAACGTTCCAAATATCTTAACTCCGTGGTCTCAGAAGTAAAAAACAAAAAAACACAAAGAGTAGGAGCTGTTGGTTTTTGTGCGAAGTAAACTTGAACAAACTTGTTGAACTTGACGTGGCGGAGGGTTACGTACACGAGTGGCGTAGCCGCGCAAATAGGAGTAATTTTGTGCCTTAGAAGTGATGTGTGTTAAACTAGTTGTGCCTTGGGAGTAGTATGTGTTAAATCCCAGTTGTTACTTGTTACAACCGCGGAACAGGAAACCACTGTGTAACGCAACTTAATCTGAGCCAGAGTAAGGACGGAATGTGCTACACAGAGCGAGACTGCGCCAAGCAGAGTGCGCCTGAAAAACACCGCAAAACAAGTACACAACAAACCACGCTAAAGTTTACCAGGCTCAGCCCTAAGGTCTTTTACATGTGTTTATGACAATATAATCGTGAAAAAAGTATCCGAGTCCAAAAGCGCAATGTGATCACGGGGATCTAAGTGAAACGTATAATACTTAACTAACGAGCTAAACAGGGGATTTAGTTACGCAATAACCTCGTAGCCGCCCGAGCCATTTACAGCAGATCTTTGAAGTAGATTTAGTTGCGGGGCCATCCGCCCCTTGAGTTGTTTTAG
The DNA here is from genome assembly GCA_019453435.1 of Rhinogobius similis. NCBI lineage: Eukaryota > Metazoa > Chordata > Actinopteri > Gobiiformes > Gobiidae > Rhinogobius > Rhinogobius similis. The sequence continues at coordinate 21,195,836 of CM033632.1, read as the reverse complement.
GCCTATGGCGCCGCGTAGTGATTGAGCAGTGCAAATACATTTTAAAATGTATTGTATTATAGAAATACTACTACTATTAATAATAATAATAGTAATAATAATAATAATAATAATAATAATGATGATGATTATGAGCGTCCAGGCATAGTGCTGTTGAAAGAATATTAATAATATTTTTTCAGAATGTATAATTTGTTGTCACAATTTCTCCAGATTCTGAAAGCATGGCCACAGCTACAGATGGCTGTATTCAGTTCACCCGACATGCGGGAGACGTCCTGTTTAATTTCAACCGCCTCCGAAGCAGAAACATGCTCACGGATGTGACCATTCGGGTGGATGGCCAACATTTTCACGCTCACAAAGCGGTTTTGGTGGCTTGCAGGTATGATCATCATTTAACAACATTTATAACATTCAAACCAAGTCTCTCATATGGTATTTACAACTATATTACTCCACAGTGGGTTTTTCTACTCAGTCTTCATGGATCCAGAGAATGTTAACCTCAGATCTATCACTTTGGACTCAAGAGTGGACCCAAAGAGCTTCTCCATTTTGCTGGACTTCATGTACACGTCCTGTCTCAATCTCAACGATAGCCACATCTTAGCCACCTTAAATGTGGCACTCTATCTCCAGATGGAGCATGTCGCAGAAACTTGCCAGCGCTTCGTCAAAGCCAGGTACCACAATGCACTTAAACAGCTGTAATAGACTTGACTTTATCGTGTTATTAATGTAAATATATGTCTTTAAAGGCACCCATCAACGCAGAATGAGGATGTCATCTATAATTCTGAGACAGACGAGAGTTTCAGAAATTCTGCTACTGAAGAGTACAGAAGTTATACCCCTAACGTTTTTAGAGGAATCAACACCTCTAATTCTTACCAAGTCTATAATGACTGCTCAATGTCTGAAGGCAGCGGTCAGGTCCACCTACTCCCCAGAACAAGTACGTTTTGCTCTAACACAACCCCGATGAGACTCCAAAACTTCTCATCCATAATCCGACTGGCAGGCAGCTTTCAGGAACCAGCGACTCCGATAGAAGAAAATGTGCATCATCCTCAGGCTAAATGCTTGAGACTGTCTCCTGGCTTTGACAAACCCCTCATCTGCAGTCCCCAGAGTCCTTTGAGATCCGATGGACAGCCCAACTCGCCCACAGAGTCTAGCAGTTGCAAGAACGCAGCACTTAACCTGAAAGAGCACTGCCCCAAAGAACCCAAAGCCCACAACTGGAAAAAGTTCAAGTTTATTCTGATGAACCAGACATCAGTTGACAAGGAGACACAAGAGGAAAACATTGGAAGTGATTCTCCAACCCACAGTGAGTCGAGTGGACACCAATCGAGTGAAGATGGACTTAGCGACCAAAGAGATGAACTAAACCAAAGCAGTTGTAGCAGTATCAGGTAACATGAAAATACCCCTGTAGTAACTCAAAAATATTGTGAATTTAATACTAATAAATGTATTATTTATTTTCTGACAGCAGCGATATCCCTCAGTGTCCTTCTCCAGATTTGGCATCCAGTGAAAACACCTCAAGACTGCAATCAGAATATCCAACCTCTGGTAAAAAAAAAAAAAAAAAAAGATTTTTTTAGATGTCCAGTATCACACAACTTTATCATTTTGCGTACAATTGATGATTAATTAGCAATTTCCTTTCTGCAGAAAAAAGCACTTACTTGTGCAACGGTTGTGACCCGAATTTTTCTGAGGAAGAATCTATAAGAGAGCAATCAGCTGGAGCCCATAGTGACAACAAGCCATACAAATGTGACTGCTGCCAAGCCTCATTCAGATACAAGGGCAACTTAGCCAGTCACAAAACTGTTCACACAGGTACTGTCATAAAACATTTTGTTAAATTAAGATGTTTTCCTGGATTATGTTGACTAACCTTGTGGAAAATCTCCAGGTGCAAAACCATACCATTGTAACATCTGCGGAGCCCAGTTTAACCGACCGGCTAACCTCAAAACCCATACACGCATACACTCGGGAGAGAAGCCATTCAAGTGTGAGACATGTGGTTCCAGATTTGTACAGGCAAGTCAAAAAAATCAGCTGCTAAAGATTCAAATCACAGATGTGACCAAAAAAAATCCTTAAATCCCCTTCATTTATGCAATAGATTAGCATTGCTCAAGCACTCCTCTCATGTTGCATATAATATTAAGGTGAAATGATTGTTTTTAAATTATAAAGTAATGTCATACAATCACACAAGTTTAACGCTGTAATTTAGAGAACCATCCACTACCCTCCATTTTCTATTTCAATGTAACTTCTACAATTATTGTTCACTAATTATTATGTGCTTATGTTCAGGTGGCCCATCTACGTGCCCATGTCCTAATCCACACAGGAGAAAAGCCGTACCCATGTGAGATTTGTGGCACTCACTTCCGCCACCTACAGACGCTCAAGAGCCACATGCGCATTCACACTGGCGAGAAACCGTACCATGTAAGTGCCCTTTAGCCACTCAGACTGTAAAAAGATTAACCTGTTTGACCCTGTGATCCTTGTCTGTACTGTTAAGACTCCAACACTTAATGTCTTCTGCAGTGTAATAAGCGGTTTGTTTGTTTGTTTGTTTTCTCCTTCCAGTGTGAAAACTGTGATCTCCACTTCAGACACAAGAGTCAGCTGAGGCTGCACCTGCGACAGAAGCACGGGGCGGTGACCAACACGAAAGCTCAGTATCGGAAGAGCTGAAATCTTATTTGTGTTTTTAAAGAATGCTCATCAGTATATGTAAGCTTTATGCCCATGTAGAAAAAAACAGATTATATTATTACTTAAATGTGAATTTCACCTGGTACTAGGTATATTTTACATGTAATGAAATGCAGCACTGAAGGGCTAATGTTCCTGACTTTTTAAAGAACTTCTGTTACAGGTGAGATTTTTAGATCAGTGCTCAGCGGTGGTCAAATCAGCTGTTTTTGATATAGATATATTTTTTCACATGGCCATCTGATAGCATAGTATGAATGTATGTACAGTTGTATAAAATCTTATTTTATGGTAAATGGTACAAATGTTTAATATGCAAAGCTATGTATATACATTTTATGCCTGTTTGTTCGCTCTTTCTTTGTATTTTTGCACATTCAAAATGTAGTAAATCATATTTTATTTTTTAAGAAAGACTGTATTTTTTACTAAACTGTGCTCTTGTGTTAAACATATCTGAATGTATCATACAGTGATGCATAAGGTCCGATTTTGGGGTAGATTATAAAAATGTGATTGTCATTTTAGACACACGTCAAGCTCTAGAGTGAAAGTGCCATACAGTCATGTTTTCTAATCTCTACCTCCCAGATTATTCATGTAAAGCTTCACTGTTAGCCTGATGTTACACACTGCTATTCTAATTTTGTGTCTAGTGCTTAAGGCCTTTAGTCCGGTACAATGGTTGATCACTTTAGAAGCTAAACTTTTGTGTGTTGCTATACAATCTCTAAAATGTAATCAGATGCCTTTATAATTGTACATATTGTCAACATATAAATTAAGAGAATAAAATCTATATCTTATTGCACTGCCACCTCTTTATTGATTTTATTATTATTGTTGTTGTTATTATTATTATTGTTATTATCGTTATTATTATTAATATTTCTTTAAAGCCAAATGGGCATAAAGTTAGAGGCAAACAACTTTTAAAACTGCTTAAAGCAACAGAACACCATAAGGAAAATGTTTACTTTTGGGTCACACAAAGATGTAAAAGTTAACAAAAACTTAATCCACTGTAAAAGGCTGGTGACAATTCACAAGAGCACAAACAGTCCCGATCAAAAGTTCTTTAACTTTTGATCATTCGACCATTCGAAGAAATGGCAAAAGTCACGTTTTGCATGGTTGCAGAGGCGTACTTACCATTAGGCAACAGGCCACAATCGCCAATAAGATCCCCCAATAAGATGCCCCCCATTATCATAGATGTAGTCCAATAGTAAAGTTTACTTTTTAATAATAATAATAAAAAAGTCTGGGATCAAATGTCATATACCTAATGATGGAGCTCACCAGTAACCACCCACCCCTTGGTACCGGAAGTAAATTATAAAAGCCTCCACATTACATGTGGGCGGGAAGGACTGGTGAGCTCCATTCAGCTGAACATGTGTTAAAATGCACCAACAAATGGGGAATATGGTCTAATTTCTTAAATATTCTTCTGGGGAAGGACCCCCAAACTCTGTTTACAGCTGTTAAGAACATTTAAGCTATTGCACTTTTGAATTAGAATTTTCCAATAGTTAATTTACCATCCCATATAAACCTATCTGACCTCCATGGGTTGGATTAAAAAGACACAATAGAAAAGTTATAGAAAAAAAGAAATAAGAGTGAGACAAAAAAAAAAAGTTTGAGTAAACATTTTATCGAAACAATTAAACTGACATAGGCTGTTCTGCAGTTGATCAAAGGTTTAAAACCACTTGCCTTTTAAAGCCCAAATCTGTTCAAAAATGTGGATTCAGTGTCATTTTCTGTCATATATTCGTCGTCATGTTCTGATGACAAAGGCAAAAAAACCAAACTCTTTTTGATCATGGTCGGGTTGTTGAGCCGCACAAGCAGGGCCTCTCACAGCGCAGTAAGAATTTATTTAAAATAGGTTATGGAACAAAAAAGTCAAGTGGAAGACCCAAAAAATTACACTAGCAGAACTGCGGCTTGGACTTTACAAGAGACACCAAACATGAAACATTGAAAGGTGGAAGAGTTTTATTCTCTGATGAGAAAAAATGTAACCTTGATGGTCCTGATGGTTTCCAACGTTACTGGCTCGACAAGCAGATCCACCTGAGATGTTTTCTACGTGCCACAGGGAGGGGGCGCCATAATGATCTGGGGGCTTTTGAACAGTGGAGCTCCAGGTGGCGCAGGTCAAACGGCCACTGTCTCTGTGCAGATGTTGCAGAGAGCATCCCTCATGATGAGGCCCTCGTCTGTGGAACCACTGGGTTTTTCAACAGGAGCACGGTTCACAAAGCCCACAGGACAAAGGACTTCCTCCAGGAGAATAACATCAATCTTTTGGACCATGTTCCCCTGATCTAAATCCAATTGAGAACCTTTGGGGATGGATGGGAAGGGAGTTTACAAAATGGACCACAGTTCCAGACAGTAGATACCTTTGTGAGACCGCCTTAAAGTCATCACTTCAAGAAATGTTCCCACTCACCTCCTGGAGATGCTTGCATCAAGCGCCACAACCAGTTTTTGAAGTGATCAACAATAACGGTGGCGGTACTCATTACTAAGCTGATGTTTGGGACTTTGATTTCTGTTTTGAGGGGGTTCGGGGTTGTTTTTTGAGGTATGGTTCTAATAATAACATTCAGATTAATTGTTGTTTTCAATAAAATGTTTACTCAAAATTTTTTTTGTCCCATTTCTTGTTGCATATTGAAGCTCTGCTTGGAACCTCGTTAAGATCCAACCATGTAAAATGTGCCTTTGACATTTATTCAACTGGTCTTAAACTTTTGATTTGGACTGTAGTTTTGTTGAGCACAACAATCTCGTGTCTAGAGCCTTCTGCTGGTCAGTTGTGTTTAAAGTAACATTGTTTTGTTGACAGTTAATGTTGGAGGTGAAAAAGAACAGGGTTGTGTTGAGTATTTCACAGTAAAACAACATATTTTTAATATATATTTTATTCATTGCAGACCAAGAGTGCAGGCTGAAAACTTGAATCTAACCCAACTGTTCTTGCTGCTCATGATAAGAGATGTACACTGATGCATGATCAGTGTAATAGCCAGTGCTTATTTGTCAATTAGAAAAGCCCTACACTATGTTGAAACTGTGTTATTTTTTGAAAAGTTATGAAGTAAGTTATAGCAGTTCTAATCACACTTAAAAATAGATAATGTAATCATACTCATGATCATACAGAATTTACAAAAATGGAAAACAAACAAAAATGTATGTAAAAATTTTGACAGAAATTCAAAGAGGCTATGTAAATGTAGAAAATAAAAATTAAAAAGTAACGTGCAGCGATGATAAAGTCAACCCTCTTTGTCCAAGATGGCTTTCACGTCAGCAAACACCTGAAAAACACAAGAGCACACCACATTTCAAAATAGTATGCAAGATATACTGTTAAATAATTTGTAGATATTTATTAATAATGCTTTATCTAACCTACTACAGTCACCATTTTTGTTAAATGCAAACAATGGAGACAGACGAACATGTTTGTTGAATGCTCGGGATAAACGATCTGTTATTTCTATGGCTGATAGCCTTTGACCACTGGCCTAATGTCATGCTACACTGCAGTTTATAGTGTAGAAGAGGATGCACACGTCCAATTATATTTGAAGGCCTGCGTGCTGGGTTCCGAACCAGAATCAAAGTAAAGACACGAAAAAAGGATCCGCACAGCAGTTGGAGCTCCCAGTTTTTATTTCGCACCACATGTGACGTTTTGGAACGCGAAGAACATGTCTGAAGCCCTTCGTCAGACATGTTCTTCATGTCTGAAGAAGGGCTGGTGGCAAAATAAAAACTGGGAGCTCCAACTGCTGTGCGGATCTTTTTTTCGTGTCTTTACACTGCAGTTTATACACAATGTATGTATCTTTCCTGTAGAAATCCTAATCATTAACCATAATTTTATAATGGTTGGCTTAAGTAAAGACAGCTGAGAAACACGTATACATTTCAGTCCTAAATATACCCAAAATGTTTACCTAGTCTATGTACTGGTAGCTCTGAATTGAGATATTCATTAGACTAGTGAGCGCCCACATTGGCAAACATCCTGAATGTCTCTTTCACATCCAAACATGCTCTGCTTATGCACAGTAAATACAGACTCACCTCTTCAACATCGCGAGAGGCGTCCACTGTGTGCACTTTTCCCTGATTTTGATAAAGATCGATGATGGGTCGTGTGGACTGCAAGTAGGTTTGGATTCTGCATCAGAGAAGAAAAAAAACATTATTAAGGTCAGGCGGCACAGGAGACTTGAAGGAGACAAAAATTAGGTCAAAAGATGCGCACGCAGGTGTCTGACTGCGGTTAAATAGGTCATGCCTAAGCAAAATGGCTTCATCTGTCACAGCACAATACCTTTTCTGCAAACTTTCTCTGTTGTCATCTGTGCGTCCACTGCTCTTCCCTCGTTCTAAACACCGGTGAATGCAAACCTGTGACAACAATACAATTAGACAGTTTTGAATGTTTTATGTTTTACCAGTTTTTACAATTACTTTTTTGTTTCTTTTCATTCTATAACTTATTTGTATGTATAAAATATGTCTGACGGTTGCAGCTGTGGTTTTATGGTACTGACCTCATTGCTACAGTCAAAGAAAAGCACAAATTTGACATCAGCTTTTCCGTCCATCACTGAATTCCAGCCCTGAAGATTGTCCTCGTTACGTGGAAAGCCATCTATAAGGAATCTGAACTTATTCTCATCTTTCTTCATAGTCTCTTCCATCGCCTTAAAACAGAATTGGTAAGAAAAATGTGCATATTCACTGTGCTGCCAATAAAGTGTGTGTGCCATTTTTACAGTTGCTAAAGTCTTTAGTATTTAGTTCTTAAATATGAGACATACCTGCTTTAAAAGGTTGATGGTAATCTCCACAGGGACAATCTTTCCCTCCTTGATGTAGCTTGCAATTAACTGCCCATACTCCGAGTCCTCCCTGGCTCTCTCTGCCCTCAGTAAGTCTCCAGCAGACAGGTGGGTATAGGTATAGTTCTGTAGGTGACACGTTTATGGAGTGTGAGTTATATTCATTTCAACTACAGCTTTCTTTGCAGCATAGCTCAACATTTGCTGTTGTTATTACTATTCAATAGAACCTACAGATATACCGATACTGGTTGGTCAATACACCAAGATATTTCCATATCAGCTATGGGCCCCAACAGCAACAGAAATGTTGTTTGGGCTGCACACCTGACTAAAGGAAATACATAAAGCTTCATTCAAACGCTTTATGTAAGTGCAATGAGGGCACTCCCAAAATGTGACCACATGGTGCTCTCTTAACTTTTTCTTTGTTTTTTGATCAGATTTGAATGAGTGAAATAAGTATTGGCACCAAAAATGTGTTTCATTCAGCTATTGATTTATGGTAGTTCATGTTTTTTACAACACATTTCACATTTAATAGTTTCAATATTATCACTTATAGTGATATTTTCATTTCAAAATTTGTTATCATGACAGGCCTATGTAAACATTTAGAAACAGGACAAGACAAGACAAGACAAACATACATATTTTGACTTTGGTAATCAATACACAACCACAAGTTGATAAAGACTTGCCTTGGGAGTCAAATATTGTAAATGCCTGTATGAAAAACGAATTGAATAAGTGGGTGTGTTTTTACAACCAGGACTTGATCTTCCTGATCTGTAAAGACTGGTGACGTGTAAATGTACACAGGAAATCATGGTGATGGCATGGTAACAGAATAACAACAGAATTATTCTTTGAATATTAGATTAATAGTAACATGTGATGTATGTAATAGCCAATCAGTGCACTTTTTAAACGCCCTGCAGAGAAGAAGCCTTGTACAAAATATACTTCTGAAACATACCAACAGCGTCAGCTATAAATGCTACTTGGACACAAATTATTGCCCACAGCATTTTGTATCCTGAATTCTGATGCTAAGTGGCTACGTGGCTAATACGGACATATTTAGAGGACAACCGGAAGTCAAACACACATTTATTGTGTATGAAAAACAGACACAGACACAGACTATGGGCTACAAAACATGAACGTGTCATCAGCCTACACATGAAAAGAGTATACAACGATAGTCAGGGTTTTCATTGTCTTCGTACCTCTACAATTTTGGAGCATTGGGTTCCTTTGCCGGCACCAGGCCCACCCAACACAAACACCACCTGCGGCTTCATCATCAGCAAACGAGACGTCCTTTCAGACACGAACCCGATGAAACGCACGAACATACACTGGTCCGGCTCCGGTGGGACAGAGGGCAAAGATATGAAAGGCTGGTCGATGAATGCGTGTCAGCAGCGACTCAAACGGCAGTACTTCCGCTGTTGATGCCGAGAGCCAATGGTAGACCCGGCTCTTCATGACGCCACGACGCAGGCGCGCCCACCTGCTCTTGTTTTTTGTTTTTTTCCCCCTATGCAGAGCTCGGGTGACGCCCCGCCCTGATTTCTTCAGCATCAGCACCGCCAAACAAGGCTACACCCGCGGCTAGAGGATGCTCTGGTACTGAACTAGAGTCGTGGAAGCCAGGCAAAGACCGGAACAAGTGGCCTGAACACGCTGTGGGTATATTTTCTGCTTTGTTCTGATCATTTCTGCTGCCTCGGTGCCTCCATTCACGATGCACCATTCATGCATCTCTAAGAATGGAAACACAGTGCCCGGGACACATTAAACCCAGCCGCAAACCTGTTTACTCAGACAAACGTCAAGGTTTTTGTCTTCATGTAGGTCGAAGCCAGGATGAGAAGACTACTGTCCCGCTTCTGATGTGAAATACAACAGCAAACAATAGGCATCTGCCCCGTCCTCTGGCGCACCTGTCTGCCCTGTCGCCGCCTGACATGACAGCGGCGCGGAACCGGGAGCACAGCAGCAGGACCAAGGGGCAAGGCGTGGACGAGACTGGGACCAGAGGAGGACCAGGACGCACGGCGGACGTTCAGCTGAGGACAGGCCGAGTTACAGTTTGTGGGGACGAGCGCCAAGGGCAGTGCGGCACAGAGCGGGCAGACCGGGGGGAGGAGGCTGCGGAGAGCTGTGATACCTCTTCCCCTCAAACATCAGCCCCCAAATGTCATGCTAGGCGCGTGTGTGGTTCGTCTTTTTGTTCTACCTCCCCTTCAGTGGCGATGAATTAACCCCTGTCAAGTACACCGGTGAAACTAAGGGACTAATGTCCATACAGAGCAGGAGTATTTTGCTGCCTTCTTCATTGCTCGTTTTGCTCGCCTGCGCAATGGGCTGCCTCCAGAGCATCGCCTGCAAGCCCCGCATCAGACGGGAAAACATCGTGGTGTATGAAGTGTCAGCCTCTATCGACCAGTGTCCAACAGTCATAGAGGAGAACTCCCCCATCGTGCTGCGCTACAAGACCCCGTACTTCAGGGCTTCAGCCGGTGTAGTGATGCCACCGGTCCCTCGCAATGAAACATGGGTAGTCGGCTGGATTCAGGCGTGTACACAGATGGAGTTCTACAACACTTATGGGGACATTGGCATGTAAGTGCTCAACAGAGAGTCTGACCCCACAACCTCTGACATTTAACATAAAGATGGGTCTAATAAACCTAAAATGAGAGGCTAATTGGGAAAAACAAAACAACTTTTGATCAAATTAAAAATAAAATAATTTCAGGGCTCAGATTGAGCTGAGATATATGACAGCAAAAGACCGCCAAAACCCTCCTCATTGCCTAAATGAAATTAAAATGATTTTACAGTACACAAATAAGGGGCATTGTCGATTTCCAACAACATACTGCATTAACACATAACTTTAACAATCCTTAAATCGGTTTGCTGTATTTTATGCTGCCTATAAACAGAATATTTGTAGAAATATTAGACATTCAGAAATAACTAAATGAATAAGGATTTTAATTTTACACAATAACCACTTGGGAGTTACATTTTTTTTCTTAAAAGGCCCCATAATGTTGTTTCCAGGGCTGCATCAAATCTCAGATTGAATGACATCGTCTCATCACCTCTGTCTCTGCAGGTCGAGCTGGGAGCTGCCTGAGCTGCGCGAGGGGCGGGTTAAAGCTATCAGTGACTCGGATGGCGTTAGTTACCCCTGGTACGGCAACACCACAGAGACCGTGACTCTGACTGGACCCACCTCCAAACCCTCCCGCCTCACAGTCAGCATGAACGACAACTTCTACCCCAGTGTCACATGGGCCGTCCCAATCAGCAACAGCAACACCCCCATGCTCACCCACATCACCCGTGACCAGAGCTTCATCACCTGGCTCGTGGCAATGAACACGATCACTAAGGTAAGATGTGTGAATTGAGGCTATTAGGAATAATATACAAAGTGTAAATAACTTCTTTAGACATTGCATTCATTTGTTTTGAATTCTTCTTACACTTGTACACTCTGTATGTGATGCACATTAGGAAACATGTTTTTGTTGCAAAGTCTAAGGTAAAGTTTGATAGATAATTTTGATAAAGTTTGAATGAATGAAAGAAGTCTTATTTGTCAAAGCAACAAAATGCCTTATCCAAAAATAGGACCCTTGAACTTAACTGCTCAAAGGGTCAAGCAGGAGTTTAATTAAATGCAGGAGCAAAAGCCTATACTGCCAGTTCATGCTACTTTATCAAACTCAATTAGCACCCACAAATACAGCAGATCTGAGTGTTAATTTCCAGTGTGGATTTACAGGAGAGGATCGTCCTGCAAACAGTGCGGTGGCGGATGCGAGTGGACATTGCAGTGGACCCTGATATGCCTCTGGGCTCTCGAGCCTCTCTGGTGGGACGTCCCTATCAGGAACAGCCACACATACTGAACTACCAAGAACCTATTCCCCCAAACGCACTGGGCAGGCCCAATGCCAATGACGCTCAAGTACTCATGTGGAGGCCGCGCAGGGGGGCACCTCTCGTTGTCATACCACCTAAAATCAGTGAAGGCATAACACACATGAAATAATGATTGTTTTATCAGTAATGCAGGATGTAAGAAAAAACTGGATCAGGGAAGAGTACACAGTTTAAGATGGTTTAAGATATAAACAGAGCTTCAAGAGATTTACATGGAACATTTTACCAGAGCGCGTTTTAGTAAATTGACTCAGGTCAAAGGTCACTCACAGAGCGTGGACTGCTTTAAAAGCTCTCTTGCCATTTAGAAATACAATGTTTTTTACTGCACTGAGGCATTGGCCCCAGACTGAACTGCATCCTGCATCCTTCTGTAGATCTTATTGCATGAATGAGCAGAGGCTGCTCTTGAGGAGCAGCAGAATAGCATTTGTTTTGTAATAAGTTGTTACCTGGAGACATTTTGATTGCAGGCTGTAAAACCTCATCAGCGCCAACCAAGGCCTTCAACACACTCAGTTAAACATATTTTCACTATGTACAAAACAGAAAACAGTATTATATAGATTTTAGTTAAAGATTTAACTCATGCTTCCATCTGATTGTATCAAGATTATCCACATGACATAAAAGAAAACAAAACCTGCCGCAGTTTCACAGGACTTTTGCTAAAACACCAAAATAATTTAACAACTTGTTTGAAACTCACTTCTCTTTTGGCTACTAAATAAATGCAGTCAATATACTTCGATAAGTGCAGTGTAAATGACTGGGAAACGTGCCATACAACATTTTAAAAACAAAGTGGTGATGGCAAACCAGGCACTGATTACAGTTGGAACAGGGCAGACCATCCATCCAGTGTTGAACACTTTTATCTACACTCAGGGGATCACAAGGGCAATTTAAATGCTTGTTTGGAAAAACTTAATTCTACACAGAGTAAAATGTTTCAAACATTTTATAAATTTATGGTTTGAAGTACACTTAATCATCCCCGTAGGGAATGCATTTAACCCATCCTTAAATGCAGCTTGTCCTGTCCAGTGACGCACCTCCAGGTCTTGGGCTAGGCTTGGTCAGGACGTCCTAGCTGGACTGTGCATGTTTTGGGTTGATAGGGGAAACCGGAGCCCAGAGAAAACCCGCACAGATATGGTGATAAACATACAAACTGGCCGGGCGGCTTGGGAATCAAACACGACACTTTCTAGCTGTGAAGCATGAGTGCAAACCACTCTGCCACCAAATTTATATGTGATGGTGTTCTCAAGGGCTATTATCCAGGCTTGTGATCCACTTGTGAGCAAGATTATGAGCTACATCATCACTTTGTAATGACCAACTAAGATTGTTTCTATAAATTCCAGTAGTACACCAATGTTTTTAAAACTAGCCTGGAACCTGTGTTCCGATGTATGCAATTGTTATTATTTAGCAGCACAAACTCTTAAGTCATTACACAGCATGTTATGTTGACTTGATGTATACTCTGAGTGTTACAGGCAAGTCTTTTGCCCAGTGGCCCCTCAGTGACTCACGGTCCATCTGCGCCTCTCCACAGGTTCATGCTGCACCTTTTCCATCTGTCCTCTCCTTTGCCTGGCCCATCACTGCACCCTCAGCCCAAAACACACACTCCTCTCGCAACTATGCAAAGATTATTTGTGCTGTCAAGACACAAGAAAACAGATCAACTTTGACTGCATTTTGTGTTCATTTCATGGGAGTAAATGTGTAATACTGTAAAAAGGGCTTGTGAATTCAGGGTGTCTGCTCGTGTCACTGTGGCTCATCCAAGCATCTGTTGCTATAGAGACCGGTTTGCTTTTTCCAAATGTGCAGCGACTGTAACGTAACAGAATTTTTTTCCTCCCAAAAATCCAGGGTGTGCCTTGCTGCGTGTGTGTGCTCTGGTTTAGTATCGCTTTGATGCCACATGAAAGCTCACAGCTCAGAGTATTAAAGGTCTTTAATTTATTCATCTCTTTTGCATTTAAAAAGCAGAACGTTTTGATACAAACACTCACACTGTGAGCAGCAAGGTCAAAACTGTCATCATGTCTGATCCCATATAAAAGGCACAGACAGTCAGATGCTGTGCGTTAAAGTCATTCCCTAATAATAATAATAATAATAATAAATATGTAAAATACAAACCCTTACAAAATATATAAATAGATTGCCTAACATTCCCCTTTTATATCCATTGATCATACATTTCAAATACAGGTTGACATTTCTTGCATATATAAATTGAATTACACGAACACATCACATATAAATTCATTACAGTGATGTGTACATATAGTTTATACATACATCATGCGAAATATGGTGAATTAGACGATTACAGAATATTACTGATGGGCACCTTTGTAACAAACACATGGTTTGAAGTTGGCTCAGGAAAAATAAAGAAAACAAAAATTGATTTGTAATATAAAATACGTGCATTTACCTAAATTCCTCAGGACCAGTGATTTAATCCAACCATGGTGGGGTCCAGCGTAATCCTCACAGCAACATGCGTTTCATCAATTGTAAGTAACAGTATTGTACAATTGCAAATCATGCATTGCCAAATGACAAGCAAGAGTCCAGCTCTGAACATGCTGGTAAGTCTCAAAGTCCTGGAACACGTCTCGAGCTGTCTGTCATACTTTTATTGCACTTGTCGAGGATGTTTTGACCTCATAACTGTAGAGAAAAGTGGCAGCAATGACCAGCATTGCCCCAATGAAGAATACACTGGAAAATAGACAAGAAAAGATAAAGATAAATTTATTACAGCAGAAAGCCATTTGGTTAAATAGAGTTCATAATTACCTTGTTGGATTGAAGTCTGCTAGTATAAAATATGAGATTAGCGCTGACACAATAATGGACACAGAAGCTGCAAACCCTTTGAGAATATTGTCTGCATATTTGATGACCACTGCTACAATCAAACCACCAAGAGCCTGCAAGAACAACAGTGACGAATACATTTAAATTATTTTCAGACAGACAGAGTTGTGAAATCTCACCTGTAATACCACAACCACACAGGTGATGGCGCTGTAGCCCTGGAACATGCCAGCCTTTCTCACGCTCTCTCCATCATACACCAGCATCCCTATGAAGCCCAGGGCAAAGCTAAACAAACCTGGAGAAGAGGAGGAGTTATGTTAAGAGCGGCAATGCAATCTGAACATCAAATAAGTTGTATTATGTCAAATAAGCAGTGAGGCAAGACATAAACTGTGGTGTTGCTAGGAATTCTGCTTTAAATTTTACAGTAAACTAACCCATTTAGAGTCATTCATGCCAATTATTTCAAATTGTGCCAAGCCCCGATAAAGAGTCAGAGTCTAATATATTTTTAGTGGTTTTAAGTCATGACTATGCATAGTTTTGTTGGTGGACAACAGGGCATGTATTTTAAGTGAAATTATAACAAAACTGAAAGCCAATGATTTGCTGACACATCCAGACAAATGATTTTAGCTCAAAACATTTTAAACTGAATTAATTAAGTATTACATGCATACGTATGTCACAAAAATAGATTAACATGTCAGTTTATTCTAAATTGTAGTATTAAAACAACTACTAGAGGACCAGTGTGTCACCTAAAAAACTCTACTGCCCTGACCAATGTAAACATGCACAAACCCCCCATTCTCTGTTCCCACGCCCCTGTCCTAAAGTGCCCTCCTTTCACTGCAGCACTCTCTCCTGTTCCTAATGACAAGGAACACAGCGCAGTATAAAGGCATCCCACTGTGACCTTATGACCCTTGACTCCTGCAGAGCTCTTGTCCCGTGTTGTAAAACAAGATGACCTCAGTTCAGAAAATGAACGCTAATGACAGAGTAGTGAAGGGGCAAAGACCCATGACATCATTTTGTTGAATTCTAGTACACAAGAATAGCAGCCTCTGAGATTCTATTACTTTTCTGGTTATTCTGGTGTTATCGGTCTACAAAGTAGTTATTTATCTTTTTCACCATCTACAACTGTCTGCTGTTTTGAAATCAAATATGGCCAACACTTACAACTTTTTTTTTTACCTTACTCTACAGCCTATAAACCTATTTAGAAATGACTGTAATATCAATCACAATGATTGTTCAGAACCACAGACTTCCAGGTTAGAGACTATTCGATCTCAAATAGCTTTGTTAAGAACAATTTGGATTCTTTGGTTCACACACACATTTAACAAACCACAATTAATTTCCTGTCTTTTTAGGTATACTTAACTTAAGTTGCCCTTTTGGGAAAATATAGTTACTGTAAGAGGAAGACATCTTATTATTTTTTTTATTATTATTTTTTTTTTTTGTTGGGACAGTGCATGTTAATGAACATACATGATATACATGCTGTAAACACACCAGATTGTAGCCTTGGGCTAATTTCCATCTGTTGTCCCGCATTCACTCTCATTCATTCACACACAGACAGACATGGACAGACAACCATTCACTCTCACATTCATACACTAGGGACAATTTAGAGTTGTCAATTAACCTACACAGTCATGTCTTTGGACATCTACCAAGCTAACCTTATTTTTGCTCTAGAATTTCCACTCACCTAGTTGTATGTTTCTAAGCCAGATGCTCTGTTTGGTTTCTTTAAGAATCTTCTCAAAGTAAACTCCAGCAAATCCACTGGACACACAGGCCATGAGCACGGCCATCACGCCCACAAACTGAGAACTTGCTGACAGCACCTTCTGCTCAGAGTCCCCCATGGATTCTGTGGGCCACTGTAGGATCAAGCACATCCAAAGTCAGAGTTCAAAGGTCACAACATCACTACTGAACTACCTGTACCTGCACTAAAGTGACTCCGGCCATTAGGACAAGCAGCGACAGCCACTGGTAGAAACCCAACTTCTTTCCTAACATCGAGACGGAGAAGAGCGCTGTGGTGAGGATCTTTAATTGGTATGTGACCTGTTTGAGACACAGACAAGTGCAGGGATAACTAATGGAGGCAATGTGTCAAAGAAGGGAGGAAAAGCCTTAATTGTGATTGTGAAAATTGGGACTAAACTGAGACTAATCAACTAAACTTGGACTAAACATGAAATAAATCTGGACTAGAACAGGACCAAAATAAGTCTACATCAGGATTAAACTGGCAGCCAGGACTATGCAGTCAATGGCCAGGACCAAACAATTATCTATGTAGAAAAGGTTCTAATTCAGTCAATTCAAAGTTGCACTATGTAACTTTTTAACTTAAGATGGGGGTTCCATGCCATGCTTGTTTCCATGGAGTCATTATTGCTTGGCCTGGAATGCTCCACTGTATGACATTAAATTTGTCCATTTTGCATTTGTTAAATTACTGTGTTTTTATTGATTTAAAATAAAAATGAAAACTTGAAAAACTTTCTGTAAAGCATCTTTACAGTGAGTTGGCTCGCCTTTTCATAAATCTGAACTGCAATTTGGCTGCTTGTCTCCATGGAGATTCATGTTCAATGCCATACTGTGTAACATTTTAGAAAATAACATCTTCATGAAGACAAGCAGGTGACAGACCGTCGACCAGAAAAGTACATAGTGCACCTTGTCTTTTAATTAACAGTTTAAAGGAATTTTTGTTGAATGATTAAAAAAGTTATTATTATTCACTTGTTAATCTTGCTCGAATTCTCTTGTGAGTTTGTGAGCTCTCTCAATATCTGTTGAGGTACATTCTGGATCAATCACATATTTTCCCATAGCCAAATACACTGCCTGTCAAAAAAAAAAAAGTTGCCACCTGGATTCAACTAAGCAAATCTTTATGAGCCTCCTTTTGGATAATTGTTGCATCAGGGATTGTTTTCAGCTGCAACACGGTACTTAAACCTAGACGATGCAGTGAGTGGCTTCTCATTTCTGAAACAACCACGTGGAAAGATAAATCCTGTTTGTGGAAAAGATGTTTGAGAAGAGTCAAATCTTTGGCATCAAGCAGAGAAAACATTTTGCACAAACAACTAAAGTTGGCTTAAGAACTGTCCAATGCATTACTAAAAACTGGAAGGATAGTGAGGAACCATCGTCTTCAAGGAATAACTGTGGTCAGAGAGGCAGGTGAAGTGCACCCATCATGCACCAGTGCCTGTACAAGCCTGTGGGGGCAGCGTTATGATCTGAGGAGCTGCAGTGTGTCAGGTCTAGGTTCAGTAATACTATGTGCCCAAAGAATGAGCTCCGCTGACCACATGAACATCATGAAGGACCAGGTTAATCCATCAATGCATTTCTTCTTCCCTGATTGCAGGGGATTCATGTGTGCTTCAGGAGCATGAGGCACCATTTTCACACATGGATTGACCTCTAGAGTCCAGATCTGAACCCCACTGAGAATCTTTATGATGTGCTGGAGAAGGTTATGCACAGTGTCACACTCCTCATCATCATCAATGGAAATTAATCTTTTGGCATTGCAGAAGCTTGTTGAAACAATGGCACAGAGAATATATGCTGTGATCAAAGCTAAAGGCGCTCCAACTAAATATTAACGCGTGTAACCTTCATTTTACTGTGGTGACTTTTTTTTCTTTTGAGACAGGCAGTGTATAATACACTACAAAGAAGAAGCTTCATGGACCTGCAGACAGTTTTGGAAAATATCTTAATTTTTTTTTCTTTTTTTGATGAAGGGATCAACAATATACAAAGAATATACAAAAAGGAAGGCACTGTTTCAAAATTGTAATGCCTTTATTTATTCTGGCAACTTAGTCTCACTGCTCCCCAACACAAACATGTTTGAGCTTGTTCACATTCATCAGGGGGGACATGAGGCAGACAAACAGAAATCACCAAGTGAGAATAGAGAGAATTTAGGTCCATCGACATAATAAATAAAGGCATTTCAAAATTACAAGGAAGTACCTTGGTTTTTGTAATACTAATTCATAGTTCTGATGTTCATGTTAGAAATGCATCTGTGTAGGGATTATGGAAATTGAAAATTACAAATTTATAAGGTTTGGTTGACTTCATTTGTATCAAGGTGGCTGTTGGAGAGCACACTAATGTAATAGAGGAAGGCAGCATATTTGGAGGCAGCGTATTTGAGAGTAACCTGATAGGTGGCTGCGTCTAGGTTAGACAGAGCCACATAAAGGAGGTTGTTCTGTAGCGTGTAGATCCCCGCAGGTACAGCCAATTTCAGTGTCTCTGACAACTTGTTCACAATCTCCTCCTTTAGCTGCTGGTTCATGGCTCGCACACTCAAATCTGCCAGAGAGGACCACCCAGTTAGCAAATATACAAAGAATTTGAGGCAGATTAGCTGTCCGCTCAATGTGTAGTGTGTTTGTTCTGGTGCACTTATCTCTTTTTTATCTTATTTTATGTAACAGCATGTAATAAATGTAATACTGATAACCAATTCATTACTGCTCTATATCAAAATTTGATACAAGACAACACACTCAAAATATTTTACAAAATCTACTGTACTTGAAATAAGACAGTGTGATCTCATCATGCAGAGAATGAGAGGAGAGAGAGAGACAGAGAGAGGAGAGAGAAAAGAGAACGAGGAAAGAGAAGAGAGCAAGAGAAGAGAGAGAGCGAGAGAAAGGAGAGAGAGAGAAGAGAGAGAGGGGGAGAAATAGAGAGAAGAGAGAGAGAGAGAAGAGAGAGAGGGGGAGAGAGAGAGAGAAGAGAGAGAGGGGAAGAGAGAGAGAAGGGAGAGAGGAGGAGAGAGAAGAGAGAGAGGGAGAGAGCGAGAGAAGAGAGAAAGGGGGAGAGAGAAGGAGAGAGAAGACAGAGAGAAGACAGAGAGAGAGAGGAGAGAGAGAGGAGAGAGAGGGGGAGAGAGAGGTAGTCTAAAGTGCCAGAAATGCTAAACCTGTTACACCACATTTCCACACGTGATGATAATGATACTTGACTTGACTTGTAGTGTCTCTTATTTGTGACAAACACAACAACCAAGAAGTTTGTTCTCAAATGTGATTAACTGTGAATCATTTCCCACAGGACAAGTTGGAATGGGAGCTGTAGCCAGATGACAAAAAAGCTATTGTTCATATATGCTAAATGAGATAATGTGGGTAAGCTGGTAGGTTGCCAACACAGGGCAGGTTGCATCAAGGGGTTAGTATTTTTATTCACAACTTAGGACAAACTTACTGTTTTGCACAAACACGATAAGTGTGCACACAATGATTTTGAGTAGTTCAGCCGACACCACAGCTGAAGATGGCAGGTATCTGGGGCCGTCCTCTTTGAGTGTTCGAGAGAAGCGCATAGTGAGGACCAGGGAGGTGGTCTGTAGTACCAGGACACCAAGAGAGAAGTACTTCAGCCTCAGGGAGTGAGGCCACGACAGCAGCATTGCAGGGGTCACCACAGAGGGCACAGAAGAGGGAACCTGCGTAAGCAAAACAAATGGGTCGATTGAGGTGCTGGACTGTGGTCGACTAAACCCATGCCTTGTGCATCAGTTTAGTGAATAAAAGGCAGCATGGCATGACACTGGTAAAAAATCTCAAAATGAATCTTCCTGAAAAAAAAATCTTGCTGAAAAAAAAATGCAGAGGCAGTAAGCAGCATCTTCATAGGTGAAAAGGTGGAACAAACTGTCCAGTCACTCCCAAACTCTAGCTAACTCACTCCATGCATTCTACTTTCTGCTGTGATCCATAAAAATCCTAATAACATAATCAGTTGACAAACACAACATTTGGTTGATTAGGACTCCATTGACTGATTTGACTAAACAACTAAAGCACTTCAGCTATTCGCTCTGCAGCTGTGCTGTTAGACAGGTGGGGCCTCTTGAGAAATGCAGTCTGAAGGTTTTGAACATATCATTTGACTGTGACATATGACTTCAGTCTTCAGCAAACACACTTGGCCAAATAGAAAGCCTTTAACAACAGGATAAAAGGATAGTCATTACACAACCTGTGCTTCCTGAGGCATTTATGTATCTGCCAATAAGGATGTCATAAGCTCAAACAACACACGTGCACATATAACAGAGAGATCTCTGAGTGTTATGAAAAATTAAAATAAATGGAACACTTTTGTCTTTATACAGCCAGATAGTAGGGTCATCATGTTAATGTTAAGGCTGAATAAAATATTTACACAAATGTAGTTTGGGAGTGAGGAGAGCACCAAAACATTATTTTGTTGAAATTATTTTTGTCTACTTTTCCCTTCTATGAATTAGATTAGCGCTACAATCCAGTCAAAAGAGCACTGTTTTTGTGCTGCTGTTTTTTTTTTTTTTTTTTTTTTTTTTAAAGACACTGATTTCAATGCCTTTAACTCCCTATGGACTTAAATTATTTTGTAGCTGTTTAGTGTGGTATGTATTAACTACCACCTTTTAATCTTTTATGTCTACTTGAATGTGTCTTTCTTTTTTTATGTATGTATGAATGTGAGCAACGGACAGCAATGCAATTTCCTTCGGGATTAATAAAGTATGTATCTAATCTAATCTAATCTATCTATCTGTTTTATATGACATATTATCCTCAAAAACATCACTGTATTCAGTCTTAGCAGGTAGCTTACCTCAGCTTCACACTCCTTAAGACGCAAACTCACAGTGTCTTCATCCGTTCGCAGCATTTCAAACCATCCAGAGTAACACAGGCACTGTGTCACACTTTACAAGACAACCGTGTCTTTTATGTTCTTTTTTATAAAAGATGTCAGTTAAAGTTCACCTGACAAAACTGAAGCAGCAAAGCGCATATGAGGACGGCTTGTGTGCACCAGAGGGCAGAGCATCACAATCACTCCCTTGTTTTTCCTGTTGGACTGGAAAACGTGTAACTCTCGCTGCGCAGGTATTGGATATACACGAATGGTAAAGGACGGAGGGTGTTTCTGCTCCAAGCACCTATAGCTTTTTACACTTACTCTATTGACCAGTGCAAGTATTTTATTAGTCCAATAATAATGGGAAGGGGCTGGCTTAATGTTGCTCGGGTTTGATCAGAGGTATGGACTGCAACTGGACTTGAGCACAAGTGACTTAAGATTTTGCTCACTGTATCACGCCACAAACTTTACAAAGACGCAACATGTTAAGTGTTCTTAATTGGTATTAAATAGCAACGTGAAAGCAAATGTGTTGTTAAACGTACGCCCTTTTCAAATGCGAAGAGTGGATTAGTCAAATAAGAAGACGAAGCAGGAAGCAAGCGTTGAGTTGTTTTCTGAACTCTAAGGGAGGGAGTGCATGAGGGGCATAAGCGACACACAAGACACACTGTTGAGTTACCAATGGCGTTATTAGGGCTGGGGATGTGGCCATGCCTGAGCTACATTACTTCTGCTGTTACTGTGTGTGTGCTTTTCGTCAAACATTATGCGAAACACCAATATTTGTTTTAAAAAAGTTGCCAAAATAATAAACTATTTGATAAATGATTATCACCATGACCTAGCAACAAGGTTTCAGCTTCCTGTTGTATGCAACATTTTGAGGACATTTCCCCAATTTGTTTTTAATAGCAAGTAGCTATAGCAAAGGTCTAATTTCAAATCATTCTGGAACCCATGGATAGGACAGTCCACATGGTACAGTGCCCGGCCAGACCTAACCTGTGTTCACTTTCAAATAAATACATTTAATTATTATTGCTGTTTTTTTTTTTTTTTTTTTTTAATGTAGCTACAACTAAAACTAAACTTTGCAATGCATTAAAAACAGCTTTTCTTTTTAAGACTCAGAAAATCGAAGTCAATTTGTAAAACTTACTGCGACTGTGAATGCAACAGATGGACATCAAACTCCTCAAAGAAGCCGTAAGTCCTCCTTTGTCCAGACGAAGTAGTAGGCGCTCAAAGGTGCCGCTAAATCCCGCAAAGCGCGGTCTGTCTGTCCCACTCCGGTCCTGCGTGTGAAGGCTGGAACATATGCGCGCTGACCAGATGTGTCCTCTCACACCTGGACACTTCAAGCCCCCAAAGAAACCACGTCATGGCCAGGCCGCCACTCAGCCAGGCCATCGTCTTGTTTTTTATGAAGTTAAGTTAAGTTTCTAAATGTTTCACCCCAGCGCTTTGTGTCCAATGACCAGAGGTGGGTAGTATTAACTAAGTAACAACTGCTCAGTTACATTTACTTGAGTGACTCTTTAAAGAAACTGTACTTCTTGGGAAAATCAGACAATACTTTTACTCCTACTTGAGGGATATTTTTAATCTATGTATTTATTTAACTATACTCTTACTTGAGTAAAGGTTTTGGTTCCTTTTCCCACTGTGAGTAAATCTACAAATGACAAAAGCTTTATGTTGATAATATTAAAGGAGTTAAACATTGAATTAAACATTTGTGTTTCTTGCACTGCTTCTTCAGATGTGTTCTAATTCGTTTGAAAATACCAGACTTGAGCTTTATTTAATATTTTTGTGCTCCAATTACATTAACTTCAAATTATAAATCAGAGGTTATCCCAGACAATTACTCTTATTTGAGTAATAGTTTCCCCAAATACTTTTTTTTACCCTTGAGTAATAAGACCACTTCTCTGTACTTTAACGTGAGCAATGTAATTCTGAAGTACCTTTACTTTCACTTGTATTTGGATACTCTACCCTTGACCCATGGTCACTCGTTAGGTGGCGCTGCAGTTCAAACAGTGTAAACCCGCACAGCCGCATCTCGTCGATAAAACAAATGCCCACGTGCTTCCGCTTTCTTGTTTTCTTTTCCTGTGTCCGTTTCTCTACGAGCCACACGCGCTCAAGTAAGCAAATACAGGTAAAATGGTCCGTAAATTAAAATTTCATGAGCAGAAGCTCCTGAAGAAGGTAGATTTCATAAACTGGGAGGTGGACAACAACATTCATGAAGTGAAAGTGCTACGAAGATTCCGTATCGAGAAGCGGGAGGACTACATGAAGTGAGGCCCTTTAATGTATTAAGTTTGTTTGTAATTATTAAAATGATATGGGTTTGAGTTATAAACAGAGTGAATGTAATAGTCGTGCTGGGAGCTGCTTGAACTCAAACTTGAGTTAAACTGTTAAATCTTCATTAGGTACAACAAGCTCAGTCGCAACATCAGAGATCTGACTCAGAAAATCCGGGACCTGGATGAGAAGGACGGTTTCAGAGCACAGAGCACTCACAGGCTGCTGGAGAAACTGTGAGTGGATTCAATCAAATTAACATGTGAATATTACCTTCTAAACGTGACATTTGTATATTTTAGATACCATATTGGTTTGATTCCCACTAAACAGAATCTGGCCCTCACAGAGAAGGTCACAGCCTCCTCATTTTGCAGGTAGGAATTTTAAACGTGTTTCTATGAAAAAGAAAACCTTTAACCCTCAAACGTTATTTAACACAGGAGGAGGCTGCCCTGTATCATGCTCAAGCTTCGCATGGCTCAAAACCTAAAAACCGCCATTACATTTATTGAACAAGGACGTATCCTTTTAATGCATCTCCCATTGAATTAGTCTGTAATAGTGTAGTGTATTTAGATAGATGTGGCATTTCTTAAATCAGTTTCAGATGTACGTGTTGGTCCAGAAATTGTTACAGACCCTGCTTTTCTTGTTACAAGGTAAGACATTTGGAAAATATAGACATTGTAAAAACAACCACAAACACAATGTGTATAATTTGTTTCACAGGAACGTGGAAGATTTTGTAACTTGGGTGGATTCATCTAAGATAAAGCAGCATGTCATGAATTATAACGATGAGGTATGAGTTGCTTGACATATCTGAGACATTTCTTCAGACAGTTTCTGAAAAAAGTGGTTACCCTAACAAATGTTATGTTCTTACAGAGGGATGACTTTGACCTAGTGGCATAAAACATCAACTACACAGAAGAAAAAGCACCCTTTTCTTGTGCTTTATAAAGACTCTTTGTTGACAAGAGAAGAAATTAATGTTGCATCCTATTTAGCTATAGGATAAACAACACATATTTCCCTCTGGCATTACTACAGCTGTGAGACTGATTCAAATGGACTAGTTTGAATCTTCAGAAAAATGAAAAAACACATGATCACTGCTGTGTGAGAAACGCAAGAGACACAGATTTGGAAGTTCGAGTCGAGTGTGTGGGTATAATGGATTAATAAGAGACTGAGGCACAAGGACCGACATGGAGTGGAGCAGTGTTCGTTCAGGATGTGGCCTTTTGTGTATACTTGGACTTGTGTTTGTAATTATACAAGTGATACATAAGAACTATGTAAAGAACTTTTATTTGATAAATATTTAAACTACTGTAAACATTTCAATAAATCTTTTGTGACAGTGCAGCTTTTTACAAAGACCCTGCATAGTAGTACTATGTTAAACACCTATAATAAGTAAACAACATTCCAGCTCATATTGTCACATAGAAGTCGTGCCAAGATAAGTGGCTCAGTTTAATGTAACATGAATCCAGGTAAACTCTGAGCAATACTGCTGCAGTGGGAACAGGAACCATTAAAATAGAGAATTTTGAAAAACTGTTCTTTGTAAAGATATCATAGCCACCAAAAACGCACATAGATGATGAGTGTCAGGAGGACCACTGCCACAGCAGCCAACTTCGCGTAAGTGGAACGCGTGTTGAGATACTTGGCATCACTGTGATAGTTCTTCGCCAATGAAGACAAATTGCTAGCCTTTGTGTCTAGATCTGAAAAAGAAGGGTACTTGATTTTTAAATTCCGAATCTGTGCTGAGTGATTTTAAAAAACATGTTCGCTTACCCGAAAGGGCTTCTCCACGTTGCAGAACTTCTTCGATATTGGCAACCATTATTCTCTGGACATCCTGTAACTCTGTGTTGATGCTGCCTAGGTTTCTCCTTGCTCTGCTGTCAATGTACCTCCTCTTTGCTTTTTGGATGTAATTGTCTAAGTAACCATGGTAAAATAAGAATTGCGTCATGAGAATGAGTTTTAGTTTTTACAGTTTGTAATATATAATAACCTTACCAAACTCAATAAAAGTGTAGGGTCTAGTGACTGTGTGCATTCTTCTTCCGTACTGATCAAAGAACTCATGGTGGAGGTCATCGAGATATCCAAAAGCCATCTTTTTTGGGAAGGAAGCCTCGCATAGGCACAAATAACATGCACCATCTGCTATTAAATAACTGATAAAGTGTAATATAAATTAGGATTACTTATTTCATACAAATATGAATCCATTTATGTATTGGGCTTACTGAAAGTTTAGGTTTCCAGCCTCCAGAGTGCACCGGTCTGGACTCTGAGCATTCAGTCTGCGGAAAAGCTGCTTTGCTTGACTCTGGTACTGCTGGAGGTCTCTCTCGTACTGAACAATGACAACAACCTGTTAATCTGTGATCCACAACAGATAATGATGCTATAAATATGAATAATACCTAATGACTAATATTAAACACTGTATTGGAACACACAATCACACAAAACTCCAAAAATGGTCCAGACGAAATTATTGGATCCCTTTCAAATTTGTGGTTCGTTTTAAGCATGTGAAGCTCGTTTAAACCCACCTGGGACAAGTAACAGATTTGGGTAATATAAAAATCACCTGAAAGCAGATAAAAAGGAGAGAAGCTGGCTCAGTTTTCATATTTTGTGTCTGTGTGTCACACTAAGCACTAAGAGATCTTGATGTTCCTTTGTCCACAGTGAGTGTGCAACATAATCGAGAAGTTTACCCATGGCACTGTAGCTAATCTCGCTGGACGTGGACGGAAGAGAAAAAACGATGAAAGGTTCGACGCAGAATAGTCTGGATGGTGGATAAGCCCCAAAGAAATCTAAAGAAATTCAAGCTGTCCTGCAGGCTCAGGGTGCATCAGTGTCAGCAATATCTGTTGAAATTGGAATGAAATGAATGGCAGGAGACCCAGGTGGACCTCATTACTGACAAAGAGGTATAAAAAAGCAAGACTGCAGTTGGCCAAAATGTCTGTGAAAACTATTTCTGGAAAAACATCTTGTGGACAGATGAGACCAAGATAGAACTTTATGGTGTGTTTCACAGAGACGTGGCTCAGCGAGTTGACTCCGGACTGCGCGCTGGATCTGGAGGGATTTAATCTCCTCCGTGCCGACAGACAAAGGGATCTCTCCGGTGGAAATACAGAAGGCGGCAGCGTCTGTTTCTTCATCAACAATGATGTGATGTGACTCATCTCCAAACACAGCTTTCCTGCTCTGGACTACCTCGTCATTAACTGTAAACCATTCTACTCTCCACGTGAGTTTGCTTCATTCATTCTTCATTCAGAGAGCTGAACACGCTGGATCACTATTACACTACAGTGAATGATGCCTTTCGCACCATGCCCCACACTGCTCTGGGCTTTTCAGATCACCCCATGATCCCCACGTACAGACAGAGGCTGAAGCTCTCCAAAATTGTAGTGAGGACTTATAAGAAGTGGACCAACGAGGCAGTGGAGGAGCTACATGTGTGTTTGGACATTACAGATTGGGATGTGTTCAGAACTGCCACAGATGGTTTGGATGAGTACACGGACGTCATACATCGGATTCTGTGAGGACAGTATTATTCTGATGCAATGACAAGCCCTTGTTCACACCCAAACTGAGGCATCTCAGGCAGCAAAAGGAAACAGCTTTCAGAGCTGGGGACAGAGAGAGCTACAAAGGGGCAGAGTAAGGATTTTAAGGAGGTGTCAAGAGCTAGATCACCAACTACAAGCCCAGAGCCCCCCACGCCGCTGATGACCAGAAACTAGCTTTTCAGTTACTTTCCTTCTACTCACGATTCAAGATCTCAACCCCCCAAAGGATTACTAAAGGATTTTGGGTCACAATGTCGGGCCCAGTGTCATAAAGCTGGGTTTGCGTCAGAGATCTTGCAGCAACACAATGACCCCAAACATACATCAAAAATCACCCAGAAATGGATGGCAACAAAGCGCAGGAGAGTTCTGAAGTGGCCTGCAATGAGTCTAGATCTCAATCCCACTGACTACCTGTGGAGGAATCTTAAAATTTCTGAAAAGGTGCCCTTCCGATTGAGAGACCTGGAGTAGTTTGTAGTGATAGATTTCAAGTATTTTTTCAAAAAGGGGTGCAACCAAATATTAAGTTAAGGGTGCTATTCATTTTGTCCGGCCCATTTTTAGAGTTCTGCATGAAATTCAGTCAGTTTTGTCTTTTTTTCTCTGCTTTTTGTCTTTTTCCAATGCACATAAAGGAAATACACACGTGTAATTAGTTTTTTTGTACATTCTTCCCTTTTGTGTGTAGGTTTACTCCAGTTGGTATGGTTTCCCCTACCACTAAAAACATATTCAATAGGGGTGGCCACACTTTTCGGCCATGACTTATATATATATTCTTTTTTTTTCCAAGATTGTCACTTTTTAACTATAACAAAGTACATCATAATTACATTTCACTGTAATAAGCAGCAACATATTTTTGATTTTGACATTTTAAAACCCTACACGTTTAACAGTTTATAAAATAATTGCAAATAAGTTCAGGAATGTGGGCGGAGGTATGGTGTAGAGGAAAACAGGGATTTTCTTAGCTCTAGAGCTTCGGTTACAAGATAATACAGGATTGCTCAAACATGAATAAATCAAAATACAACTTTGTCTAAACTAATGATGAGGGAACGCTCTTGCAACAGGTTAAATGCTCATTGGTTGATTTAGAATAGTATGCCCCCTTTAAGAATGTTTTGAGGGGATCTTGACATGAATATAATTAAAACAAGAAAAAATATGGGCAATAATTGACTCAATGTGAGACAAAGCTTGGGCACTCGAGACAAAAAAAAGTTTTGGAACCACAGACGCTGAGCTAAACCTTTAGCAGAGATGTGCTACCATAAACTGTTACCTGTTCGTCTTCTTGAATAGACGCGGCCAGCGGCAGCCCGTCCGACACTCGGGCCAGCATCGTCAACAAAATCATATTAAATACACACAAACTTTGATTAAAACTACTATCGGGGCTAAGCCGCGACAAATCGGTTACAGAAATAAAAAGTTCCAACTTTGATGCAGTAAGTGTGAGTGTGTTGAGCGGAAGTATGAGGTGCGCCACCAAAATTCTTCCGTGCGGCAACAAACTATCGCAACATTTTTCATTAATTTCAAGAGGTAACGAAGGAAAAACAAAACCCACAAAACGTCACGTGTATTTGAAACGCCACTGTAATATGGGCATGCTTTTAAGGTTTTTTCTTACACGTAGCCGGTGCTTTCTGGAGCAGCGGTGCTCCCGGTGTCGGTGTCCGTGCAGCAGACAAACGGTCTGAGGAGAGAGAGGAGGAGAGCTGCAGCTTATCGGCTCCATCTGAGCATCTCTGCGTTAAACCAGGACAATGCGCCTGGGCCATGGACGAACCTTAAAGGTAATGTGTTTTTAGTTACACTTCACTGTTGGTGGGTTTTGCCTCGTTTGGTTTGTTGGTTTTTGTAGGAGGGAGAAAAAGCCGCTCTCTTTATTGTGTTCAGCAGTTTGTCTGGCACGGACTACGCCGGTAATTATGTGGATAAAATGTTATGCACGTGTGATTTTCGGATGGTATTGTTGGTCTTTTCAAGCCCTTGTGTTCGTTATGCGCCGATGATGTCAGAAGCACCGGCAGACACTGATGTCCCGGATCAATCACCTTCTCCTCCAGGACGCAGAGCAGAGCGCTCCTTTACGACGCGTGCTCAAATCACAGGGCATTTTTGCTGCGGGACAGGCGAGGCGTTGGACTGTGGAATATTTCACTGAAAGCCCTATTCTGAAATAAAGGACCGGTGCTTGGCACCGCAGCACCGTCCGACAGACTGAAAGGCCTCATTGTTGTGAAGCAGCTGGCACCGATCTGATTGGTGTTACTGTTCCCCAAGAGCAGCCTGTACCAAGTCCTGTCGTTATGGCCCTTTTTACACGTTTTATTCCAAGACTCCGCGCCACAGTCAGTTCTCAAGGTGCCGATCGCCTACAGCTGTATACAACAAATGCGACCAATGTGTGTTGGCCCTCAGAGACTCATCAGGCTTCCTTTTGAATTCGTCCAAATTAGCCTACCATAAGCTTTTTCTCTACACGTTTAGAAAACCTTCATCATCCCGTTCCCAATAGCAAAGTTTTTGGTGTGAGACAGACCTGACGTAACAAAAGTTTGAACACCCCCGAGAGCGTTCAATATACAGACTAGTAAATTCTACATCAGATTCACCTTAATTCAAGTCAATATTGTCAGATCCCCACTAAATATTCACGGTACTCTAGCTTTGTTGGAAATTAAAGCTAATTATATGACTTCATGCTTACAGTTGCATGAGAAACCATTTTAATAACTCTACACTACACAAGTTCACATAAAATACAATTGTACAATTGTTATTGTATATATTAAGGGATGCCATCCTACTGCCACCACCAGGTTCGACTGTAGGCCTGATGGTATTCATATGAAGAGGAGTATTTTCACACAAAACGCAATGGGCCACGCAAAAGTTAAACTTTTGTCTGTTGACAGAATATTCTTCGGAGTTCACCCAGATGTTTCACGGCAGGTGCAGCTTTTGTGTGTGTGTGTGTGTGTGTGTGTGTGCGTGCGTGCGTGTGTTTTTTTTTTTTTTTTTTTTAAATCAGTTGTGGTTTTCACTTTGGACCCCTCCCATGGGTTCCCAGTGTATTTTATGGTTGAGCCGTGAACACTGACCTTAACTGAGGCCAGGGAGGCTTTCTGGTCTTCAGATGTCATTCTGGATTCTTTTATGACCTCCTTAATGAGTGGTTGTTGCACACTGTTGCTCACTTGGGAGAGAGAATTTTGTCATCTGTTCAGGTGTGGCCAGTGAAATTGAACTGCTTTGCTTCGTTTTAAATTCTACATTCTTATAATAAAATGTTATTTTAATTCAGTAATAATAACAATAAACAAAATGTTTACTTGTGTTGTCTTCATAAATTACATTTGGACAGAAGTGTACAAATACATTTTCTGCAACTGTATGAACTACAGTAGTGCACAACATGAGTTTCTGCAGTTGACCTATAAGTTGTTTTACAGGTGCTTTGCTCTCCCTCCCTCTGTTCAGGTTTACTATGTGTGAGGCTCAGGGCTGAGGAGACAGACCAGGAGATGGGCTGTACATCGGCCAAACAGGTGTCTGCGGTACCCAACGGAGAGGAGGAGAACAGCAAAGCCCACAGCAATGGGGACCTCCTCTCTGGTCAGTCACAGCATATTTAGTATCTCGCTCGAAAAAATGCAGTGTTTCAGATATCATCCTAGGTCAGATCAATGGAGATAAGGGCAAGTGAATTACTGTATGCTCATCACCATCATAAATGATTAGAACATTTTTTGTTCAGTTAATGGTTTTCCTTATTGGTATATATAGAGACCTACATTTTACCTACCTGATTTGTGTGTAAGGAGGCATCTTACTACGCTGCTAATTTTGACTAATTCTTAATTAAAAATAAGGCTTAATATGTGGCATGATGCACAGCACACAGTTACTTTGAAGATTGAGGATGATTATCCGACACCACAGTCTTGATCTGAGCCGGGACACGTCTGCCGCCACATTTCAATAACATATTGTGCCTCTTTGTTACAGATGAGTACAAGATGAAAGCAGTGGAAAAAGTAAAGTACATCAATGGAGAAGAAGAAGGGGGGGGCAGCCAGGACAGCACAGTGGGACACTTTTTATTTTACTTTACATTTTTATTTTAAGAAAGAATAACATTCTCATTTACATAAAAATGTATTAAATATATTATTAATATACAGGAAAAGAGCGCTCTGCTTGGAGCAGGTCCACAGCTGGATCAATCCGAACCAAACGGGGACGGCAAGATCCTGTATGTTTTTCTAACGTATACAGCCTATTGTCCCGATCAAAAGTTTAAGACCAGTTGAATAAATGGCAAAAATCACATTTTGCATGGCTGGATCCTTACAAGGTTCCAAGTAGAGCTTCAATATGCAACAAGAAATGGGAGTGAGACAAAAAAAAAAAAAAGACTTTGACTAAACATTTGATTGAAAACAACAAACTGAAATAGGCCGTTCTGCAGCTGATTAAAAGTTTAGGACCACACCTCAACAACCCCAAACCCCCTCAAAACAGAAAGTACCAAATGCAAAAGCCACTGTTATTGTAGTCGCTTCAAAAATTAACTGCAGCATACTTGATGCAAGCATTTCCAGGAGGTGAGTGGGAACATTTCTCCTCAAAGGATTTAGATAAGGGGAACATGGTCCAAAAGAGAGATGTTATTTTCCTGTGGGCTTTGTGAATCGTAGCGTGCTCCTGTTGAAAAACCCAGTGGTCCCACAGACGAGGGCCTCAACATGAGGGATGCTCTCTGCAACATCTGCACAGAGAGTGTGGCCGTTTGACCTGCATCACCTGGAGCTCCATTGTTCAAAAGCACCCCAGATCATAATGGCGCCCCCTCCCTGTGGCACGTGGAAAACATCTCAGGTGGATCTGCTTGTCGAGCCAGTAACGCTGGAAACCATCAGGACCATCAAGGTTACATTTTTTTCCTCATCAGAGAATAAAACACCTTTCAATTTTTCATGTTTGGTGCTCTCTGTCAAAGTCCAAGCTGCAGTTCTGTGGCGTTCAAGGAGACAAGGCCTTTGAGGACGATTCATCTGATGGTTATTGGGCTGCAGTCAGCACCAGTAATGCATTTTTGCACAGATTTGGGCTTTTAAAGTCATGTGATCCTAAACTTTTGATCAGGTGCAGAACAGCCCATGTCAATTTAATTGTTGTTTTCAATAAAATGTTTACTCAAACCTTTTTTGTCTCACTCCCATTTCTTGTTGCATATTGAAGCTCTACTTGGAACCTCGTTAAGATCCAACCATGTAAAATGTGACTTTTGCATTTATTCAACTGGTCTAAAACTTTTGATCGGGACTGTATTTAACTTCGAAATAAGACTAATTCTAAAATGTAATGTGATCTCAGAAGCATCCACTCATCTGAGAGCCAGCAGGAGTTTTTCAGGATGTTGGATGAAAAAATAGCAAAGGTAAGACAGACAATTCTTAAAATAAACCTTAAATAATCCACCTGCTCAGGATTACTTCCTGTAATTAAAAAAAAAAATTCTTCCAAATTTCTTCACAAACTGCCACTTCACAGATTTAAAATTATGATAAATATTTACCACAGGTGCCCTCCCACCAAACTTCATAATTAGTCATAATTAGAAAAACTTGAGAACCTTAATATTAATGTGACGTTGTTGTTTCAGGGACGAGACTACTGCTCAGAAGAGGATGATCTGACGTAGCACAGTCTTCGGACTGTCCAGCTCATGTGCATGCATGAACTACAAACAGCAAAACAGCCCAGACCTGATGTCTACATTCAGTTTGAGGATATTAACAGACTTGCCTCTCAAATGAAGCCATTATTATGGAAGACAAACATTTAGCCCTGGATAGAAACTACAGTACACCTACAGTATTTGACACCCAAGGAACTAAAATGATTGCCATTGCGCAGATTCTTTTTTTGGGTGCTTCTGAAGATTTATATCCCAACAGTATATATTTTGTTTCTACTTTTGGTTAGCCCGTTCACTGTGTTTTCCTTTTAAGTATTTGTGTTATAAAGTTAAGATCTCAGAAAGACTCAGGGCTGAAGTATTATCATATCTGAACACACATTAGCATTGACGCGCACCACATCACAAGAAAACTGTAACTTCACTGACTGTATGCACTATAGTCACGGCCTTCGTTCAGTAATGCATTTTTTGTAGAAAAATAAATCTTTTGTTTTTCTATTTCATTGTCAAGGTGTGAACAGAAACTTTCTAATTCAGAAGTGCATAACTATCCCTGTGTCTCAGGGCTTCACTCCTCTTATGAGTAGTATACGTGTGAGTGTGTGTGCGTGTTTGAGTGCTTGGAGGGGGGTAGAACATGGATAGGGATTGGCAGCCACATCTGTCAGTTATTCAGGGGGAATGAGAAATACAATCTAAAAGACATTGAGTGTACACACATTTGATATGTAAGGCTAATGCAATATCATTAATAATGTGAATTAAAGGAGGGCTGGGTACCATCCAAGTTTTTGTGGTACCACTACCTGGTGTACAGATATCAGATTTTCAGAACCGGTAAATGAACGATTTTACCTTTTGTTGTATTTATAATTAAATTGAAACAAAACAGAACTACAGTGTTCATACATTTATTTAAATACGGTTTCCTTCATTTGTATGTGGTGAACTGTCTAGTAACCTAAAGTGTTCTCCAACAACGCATCAAAACTTCATAATATAAATGTGTATGTTTGTTTTTCTATCACTTTTTGGTAATAAAGCTTTTCAGTACCTTCACTTTTTTTGGTTCTGTTCTGGTACCTTTTAATGGTACCCAGCCCTAAATAAAACTGGCCTTTTCAAGACTAGACTTAAATGCTAAGAGCGGACAGACAGGCTGATATTGGGTATACTTAAGAGCCAAAGTATATGAAAATAGAACTGAAAATGCTGGATCAGTGCATCTCTGCCCTGTAGAGCTATACAAAAAGAGCAACACAGAGGAAAACTATTTCATTTGGTTAGTTTTTATTAAAATTTTGAAAATATAATTTTGTTTGAATTTCAGTTTAGTGTGTATTTATAACTTAACGGTTTTGAGTCTAATGCTCCACCTACTTATTGTGGGTGGTGCCGCCTCTTTCTGTGCTGCCGCCGCCCCACATCCTGGAAGGCACCCGTGGGGGGTTCAGGTGTCACCAGACCATCAGAGATCTTCTGGTACACAAGAGTAGAGTCTGATGCCACCGCGCAAAGCAGCATGGGAAATCCTCTATCCAGCACACAGCGTATACTACTCAGGACATAAGAGAGGGATGGTAAAAGATAACAATTGATAAGGTCATGTTTTTCCACAAAATACTAGTACCTTGTTAAAATGTTGAAAAAAGCTTTGCAATATTCGTCACCTTTTGTGGGTGATTGACCGATGGATAGGCAGAGGAAGAACAGTATGAACAGGTCCACCTTCTTGCTCTCTCGCCTCCAGTAAAATCAACTGCTGCTCTATGCACTTGAGACAAGTCACCTCTTTCCAGTGACGAACTGCAAAGGACAAAAAAGTATAGGATAGTGACATCTTGTGGTGAGTTGACAAAACAAGTAAAACTATTAAGAATCGTCAGGCTTCTTGAGTAACACATTCAATGGCGTGCGCATTTCTCAAACCGTTAAACGTTCCAATAAATTATAGTTAGTAGCAGGTTCATGTGCAAATTATTAGACACAGGTTTTGACAAATAAAAAATATGCATAAAAAAGAGCAAATAATGTGGCAAAGATAAAAACGTTAAAAGATTGAAAGAAATACAAATAAAACTGTTACTCTTAAAATCAACTAATTAACTGACATGTTGGTTTCTCAGATTTCTCTTGGGCACGTAAACACACAACTCAGATCGAATTAATGGGATGTCTGATTATTCGTCTGATTTTTCAGGTCATGTAAATTGACTGACCCTCAGTCAGGTCCATGTAAGCGAGGAAAGCTGCGTGTATCTGAGCGCTGTCCTCAACCCCAAGACTTTTCATTTCACGAAACTACAACACAAGAAACACCGTTTGGTCATAAAGAAACAAGAACAGCACATATGGCGGGGCGATGTGCGCTCACCACGGGATGCAGGAGGATCCAATTCTCCACGGGAGCAGATTCAGTCATTTTTTGTTTTCCAAAACAATACGGTACAGTATAACGGCTATTAATTCAGTCGCAGGTCTAAACTACCGGTCTGAACAAACATGCGACCAACATGCTGATGTTTAAGGTTTACCGGGGTGTCACCGCAGAAACTGCCCGGGTTGATCATAGCTTATGACTTGAGTTCCTATGTTGCAGAGATATATGATTGGTTACATAAACTGAATAAGCAGAAATATAAACATAATAAATTATCATTGCCAGTGTCAATATCGGAGCATTATAATGAAATTTATAATATAATGAAACTTGAAGTCGTTTGAGTCTGTAGAAATATAACCGCTTCTCAAATTCAGCTGAACAATAATTAATGTATCCAGAACAATAAGTAAACTTAAAGGTTTTCTAGGCATAAGACAAAAACGCGCATACTACCTTTATTTGAATGAGTTTATTTACAAAAGCACTAGTATTTCAAGTCAAGCAAACAAAAAAAAAAAAAAAAAAAAAAAAGAAAATGGAACGAATATTAGTCCTGTTCCATCTCACAAAAGAGTTTTGGATATTTAAACCACACAATATTTTTTGTAATAAATTAAATCAGAAAAACAAAAGAAAAACATGCTTGTACTTCGGTGTTGCGCTGGAAATACAAAGACTCCAATGCTTTATTCTAAAGACACCTGAGAATATAAATATTAAAAAAAAAAAAAAAAAGCTTGTTGCAGCAATTTAGTTCCAGTCCTCTTTGTATTCACTTTAACTAAAGCTTTAATAAGAGGAATCACAATGTAATGTAAAAATTAAACATCAATTTAAAAACATTTGCTTCTGTACAGTGTGCATATTTAGTGTGGTGATGTCTCTTAGCGAGGCAGCAAACTTTAAGTGTGGATTTAGTCCACATTGAGTGACATGAACAAATTTGGACTGAGCTCTTTTCTATGGTGAATATGCTGAATACATCCTGTTAGCCCCTGCTGCTGATACCATTTTCCAGAAGTCTTGTCCCAGCACCAATGCAAGCGGCATGAAAGGACAATCTTGCTACATTGAAGTAGTGAAATTGCATATAAAAACGTTACATCAACAGACATAGTTGATCAAACTTCTGAAATCCATGGTTGGATGGTTCCTGGACTTCAGGAGAAGTGGTTGGATGGATTTGTACAGATGATGAAACATGAATGACTGAGGTATGTTATTGTTGTGAGATTATAGCTGTGTGATATAGAAGATCAGTCCATCTGAAAGAATATATTTCTGTCTAAATATAAAAACAGGAAATGCATTTTGGCGTGGAACAGTCCGTGAGTTCACAAGTTACTGCCAGCAGCAACAAAATGAACAGCTGAAAAAGAATCTTATTTTATTGTCCAACCAGACACTGGCTCGAAAAAGTGGACTCAGATGAAAGTGGTTTGAGGAAGACATCCACAATCATGAATGTAAACAAATCAACAAGATGGCAAAGGTAAGTACACAGACTACTGAAAGTAAATGACTCCTGTTAACCTTTGTAAAGCACTTGGATAAAAGGCAGTTTTCAAACCACTGGTTATTAACACACAATTCCACAGTACTTGCTCAAAGTAGCAGAGTCACAGTGCAAGCTATTACACAATTGAGCCAATTAAACCTGTAAGTTTAGTTAAAAAGTGCCATATTGCATAATGAAAGCTGCCCTGAGTGGGCATACACTAGACATATTGATTCATCTGTAGACTCAGTGCAAAGTAGATATGACAAAGGTTAAGGCTTACGAGCTTCCTGAAAAAGTGTTCACTGAGAAGAGTAATGTGTCCCTGTGTTGGACTAACAGTGATGACATGATATATATAAAAATAAAAAATAAAAAAAATAAATGGGGGAAAAATATCTGCCCTGATATTTTTGTTCTTTTTTTTTTTTATAAACCTGCTGAGCTCAGGGTATTTGCAGTGATTCATTCTGACAAATTAGAAAAACTAAAATTTATGGTTTGGACAATTTGTATGGATTTAACTACATACTGCAGTTATTTGTTTGTTTGTTTGTAAGAGACAAAGCTGACTTGAAGTGGATCAGTTTGTGAGAAAAGGGTCATGTTTCGCTGTAATTGCTTAAACAACAGTTTGCAGAAATGTTTGGACAATTCCATATCAGTCAAATGTAAATGACCTTATATTATAATCCTTTTCTGGATACGATAATTGCAGATAAACTGGTAACAACGGCTACACAGACTCCTGTGATGAAAAAGAAAATATGTAAAGAAACACCTGTCACATTCACCTGATCCTGATACAGGTCCCCCTGCAAGGTTTACATTGCGTCAGAAGGCAGCAGGATTTTTCTCCAGAAATACTTAAGAGACCATACAACATCACATACACAGTACTCTTGAGACTGGCTATTAAGTATCCAAATTAAAAGACACGCGAACACTCACAGGCAAAGCCTTCCTATCATATACGGTCACCCCTAATATAAGGACTACAATTATTCATCATGTATTATTCTGCTGCTAGTAGCGTCACAACTCCTCTACATAGAAAGCTTAAAGCTTATATACATTTGCATCAGTTTTAGACATAATACTACGTGTATTACGTGTGAATAGCAGATAACTGTCTGGACTAAAAATAGTGTGCAAACAGCTCCTCTACAGTGACATTTGATCAATGTTTCAGGCAAAAAGTAACATCTGCACTAAATTATTATGTATAAAAGAAAAAA
The DNA here is from genome assembly GCA_019453435.1 of Rhinogobius similis. Lineage (NCBI taxonomy): Eukaryota > Metazoa > Chordata > Actinopteri > Gobiiformes > Gobiidae > Rhinogobius > Rhinogobius similis. The sequence goes on along the minus strand of CM033632.1, from coordinate 21,157,853 downwards.
CATGCGTCAAAAATGCAATATATATAAAAGGAATGTATAACCACTAAAATTAATACACACCTTGCAAAATTATAAAAACAAAAAAGCTAAAAAATAAAAACCTCTAAATCATTGCCTCTCCAGCTAATTGCTATCATCACAAATACGCTATGAATGGTAAATAAATGGAATAGATGCAACTACATCCATCTACAAAGAAACTTAAAGAGAAAAAAAATGCGAATGTCAAATTGATTTTCCTCCTTTGTTAATGAAACTTTGCATCATGGAAACAGTTGTTGTTTTTTAGAGTAAAACATGTTATTATTCCATGTCTCAACTCTTGTTTCTAAACTATTGAAAGAAACAAAAACGTATGTTGAGAACAAATGGGCTGCATAATATTGTGAGGTACCTTGTGTTTTTGCTTAAAAGTTAATACATTTAAATTTGAGGTGGTTGTTTGGTTTGTATTATATGACATTTTTAAAGCAATGTAAACAAAATAATTAAATTTAGATTTTAGATAAACTGTAATTGAAAATTAATCGCCATCCCTTTGTACATTTCTTAAATGTGTAATTTAAGGATATTATAATGGAATGTAATCCGTGTAATTAAACTTCAATACACACTCCTGCTTGCATAAATATATATTGAGAAAAAGTGCAGCACAGCCCAAACCTTCTCAAATTTTAGACTATCTAAAATCAAAATTCATAAATTTACTCAATTGTCTCCAAAAAATAACCCTTACAGTGGTCACCTGACTTGATAGTGGTCACCTGGCGGTGTGGAGTGAAGATCCAGCTATGTGCACTGTTCACGTGATTGTGTGTGCACGTGCGTACACCATAGCAAGAGGCAAAAGCTCTGGTCTGATTGAAGCTGGTGGAGCCTAATGCAGCGGCGCCGAGCCCTTGTTGCGTCCCAGCATAGCGGGCTGGAAGTCGGGGTGGCGGCGGGCGTGCTTGATCAGGTGGTCACTGCGCATGAACCTCTTGTCACAGAGCGGGCACTGGAAGCGCTTCTCCCCGGTGTGAGTGCGTGTGTGGCGCGCGAGCTCATCCGAGCGGGCGAACTTCTTCTCACAGTCGGGCCACGTGCACGGGAAGGGCCTCTCCCCTAAAGCCAACAACCAAATGTCACCATTAAAGAATGAACCTTAATGCAATGTTCAGTACATTTCAACATAGTAATGGGGCAGCTTTTATTTTCGCCTTGAGAAGCGGGTTAAAAGCACAGACCTGTACAAAAACATACACACACACGAAAGGCTGTATATAGAGCAGATTCATTAAGCTCCTGTGAGAACACATTTTCACTTAGAAAACATAAATAGCGAGGTAGAGAAGTAGGATGCTGCCATTTTTAAGATCACAGCCAGGCCACGTTGTTTCAGCTTAGAGGGCGTTCCCATCAGAGGTGCTTCCTGCCCTTCATCCGTTTGCGCCTGCTCAATGACCCTGAACACCAGAATCAACACACATTTTGAGACTTAAAAAGGTGTCATTATCTTTAAAAGAACTATACTAACACATTCAACAGTTTCTGGGAACCTTGCGCACATCGTCCTAAGCGTATTACGGATTATTCAAATGCATCTACAGCCTGTGTCTGACTCTTTACTGCAGAGAGGACTTCATATCTCAATTGTCCAACACATAAGAGATAACTGAGCACACAACACGGGCTGCTCCGACTCTAAACTCTCCTCTCGGCGTAAGGTTTCGTCTTACGTTCATTTCATATGCAAATCCACAGCAGAGGAAGCTCTTCGTCAGAGGGGTTTTAGTCCTGCCCAGTTCTTTTGTTAGTTTACTTCTTTGTCAGTCTTTCTGAAGGGAACTTTACTAATCATTTCGCTTTGTTGGCACACATTTTAACACTGTAGACAAAGCAGACAAAACGCTCACGAGCATAATCCAAATATAATTCTACAGTGCGTGGCACCAGAAGCAAACTGATCGAGTAAACTTCAGTAAAAAACAACGTGGTTTCTGTTTTACGCAAATGCATTTTGTCTCTAAATATCTCACTTTGTGTGTTTCATTGTGTGAGTCTTACATTAATGTTCGCGAGACTGAGCTTACCCGAGACCCAGAGCATTTGTTATAACGCGTTAATAATGGGATTAGTTGGTAGTGAGACACTTGTTAATTCACGAGACACGTTACCTGTGTGGGTCCGGATGTGCGCCTTCAGGTGGGACGACTTCCCGTAAACCCTGTCGCATCCCTCGTAAGTGCACTGGTGTCGTTTGACCGGGGACCGCGGGGCCCCTACGCCCCCCATCCCCACCCCACGCGGAGGCTGCTGCTGCCCAGGGATCGGGGTGGCGGAGGGGGTCATGGTAGGGGTGGTCGGGTCCGACAACGTGGTGTAGCCGCTCTCGCCTCCGCACGAGGAGTTGCTGCTCTCGGAGTAGGCCGACATGGGCCGAAACTTGTCGTGGAGATCGGTGAGGATGCCCGCCACGGCCATCATGCTCGCCCCCTCCAGACGAAGCGTGTCGCGCACTTCTCTGTCCTCGCTCGACCCCTCGTCCCCGGGGACAGGGCCCATCACGGCGGCCTGGCCACTGGGAGCCACCGGCGTCGGTCTGTGCAGCACCGGGCCACTGGAGATCGACACCAAACATTCAGCAGCGAAGTAATCAGACGAAGCTGTGAAGGACATTGTTGCTTCCCCGTTTTAATCGCAAAAACACTCAAGTATCCAACAGGAGGGGCTTAGCTCGACCTCGTTTTCATGAAACTCAACCAAAGAACCGCGTCCGATCGAGCTTTGTTATCGCCATACAGCGCGACTAGAGTCAGAAAAACATGAAATAAATGTTTTATAAAACACAACTTAGCTATTTCTACGTTAAAAATATCAAAAAACAAGCTAAACTGGTGAGGCAAACACGCGTCTCCTCACAGACTGACGGTTCATTGTGTCTGAGCTCTGAGAAAGCCGGTCAAACCTACGCCCCCTGGTCCGGACTGAGGGTGTGTTCAGGGCCTGACCACAAAATACTACTTTACAAGTGAGTTGCATAAAGCCTGCTAAAACCAAGACCGTGAAGTGTAAAAAAATAAAAGCCTGGAAATACACATATTTGCTCTTCCACGCTTTAATAACTCGCACCTCAACCTCCTGTTTGATGAAATTGGCATATGATATGATTTAATAACGTCACCTTTCACAACAGTCATGTTAGTGTCCATTGACAGGTTTCTGCTGTTGATATAACTACAACTATGTGTAACGCATAAACATATGCATACAGGGAACTATACAACACAGACCTTTTTTTCTCCAGATGGATCATTATAAACCGAAATGTATGTGATCTCTGAAGTGGTGCTGTTTTGTCCCAGGTTCATGAAGGCAGCACAAACCAGCAACACAGCGTGACTGACGTCGCGCACGGGCGTGGTGGACCGCGGCGGGTGCAGCGTGGAAAGAGGTGGCGGCAGCTGGGTAATGATGGGGGACGGACCCGGGATGAAAAAGCGTGCTTGGTAATTTAGCAATGGTGAAGGCTGAATTGTGGCTCAAACTGTGGAAGAAAAGTTGCCCCCCTCTTAATTCTGGTTGAATTGTTCTATTAGCCGAAAACAGCATTTCAATCAATGTTCGCAGTCATCTTTCTTTCTTTTTTTTCTATTGAGACAAAACGTTAGGCCTCTTGTCCCAAATCGACATAATTCATCCACTAAGTTAGTTATTGATGTTCATCGAATCTACTATTTAAATGAGCTATCCTAAGTGAACAGTTCAATGATTTGAGATGAGAAATGAGATGACCACCTAAAATTGCAGAAAAAGAGGCAGACACACTTTCTTGACTGGTGGGACATGGAAGGATAGGCTGGGACATTGAAGCTCATAGATAATAACTGCAATAGGACCATGGTTTTCTGTTTTTACCAATCATAACACAGAGAAAGAAATTGGAATAGCAATAATACCAACCTTGAAAGCAAATACACTCAAAAAGTCTGTATAAGAAAAATAAATATATATAATTTCAAACTTAATTGGGACATTCTCAAAATAAGTAGGACAAAGGACAGAGTCCTAAATGGCTCTGCAGTGCAATCAAAGGGACAAGAGGTCACCCCAAAAGGTCACCCCAAAACCAAACAAGTCTGCAACCATTACACTGTGCTCCATAGGTTACACATCAAACTCAAGTGGTCTTTACGTCAAAGTAATATGCCTTCTGTTTTTGTCCCATCTAGTTATTCTCTGCAGTGTAACAATATCTTTGACAACTGGACCAATTATTTGTCATCAATCATTCACTTTTTACTAAGACAGAATTATTTTCTCAAATAGTTTAGTACTTTTGTCATTAGAGACTACAGCATAACTAACAAACAACCGTAGATTATTGACACATCCTAAATGAAATTTTAAAAATTGCTGTTTCCTTTTGGCAAATGAAAACAAGGTATTCTATATGTCAAAATCTGCAAAAAACATGTATGTCCGGGATGTCAAACTAATTCTACTAAGTTATTAAATTGATATAAATAAATGACACACAACTGACACTTAAAATGCATGCACAGGCATTAACTAAAATGGTCTTCAGTAGTCATTGAACAGTCATTATGTTGACTTTAAAAGCTCATTAAATTATGCAAAGAATAATATACAATAATATACAATAATATACAAATATTGATCTGTAAAAACTAAATAATACTGTTATAACAGCATTCTGAATAATAACTTGAATAATCATGTGTGGAACCTAAACTTAATTTTATGTTCAGAGCGCTGGAGTTTCCGGAGCTCGTGATTGGCCCGCTCAATGTTTGTAACTTCACTGGAGGTATTTCCTGATTGGTCGCTGTGAGGAGTATAAGGTCACTTTAGAAGCCCTGGTACAAGTGTGGTCATTCACACGGAGAACAGAGCATGGTTTTCAACGTTTTCAAGCCCAGCAGTTCCACCTGTGGGACTCCGGTGTCCTTAGCCATGTCCTTATTATTTTACAATACTTTTACATTTGCTCTATGTTTGCTCCACTTTCAACGTGAGTAACAGCATTTCTTTTTTGTTGTAAAATTGAAGATATACGATGATGATGATGATAAGATGATACGAGACGAAAAAGCCAAGTGATTATTGTATATAATATATATATAATTGATTGATTTGAATGTTTCTGTGCAGTTGCTGATTCCCTTGGAGTGGAAACAAGACTCTGTGATCCAACTTGTTCTGGTGAGACTGTAAAGCCTAGTTTGCATATATATATATATATATATATATATACATTCACATACAAATGTATTACACGTTATGAACACATGGACATGTTGTGCTTTGTGCTTCTGTTTGTTTCAGGCGGTCCTGACTCTGAGTGGTCCTCTCAGATCGGCCTGAGGTACACTTACAGATACAGCACCACTATCACCACCAGTCTTTACGGCTCGAATGGCGGGAGAAACGGACTTGCTCTGGACTGCTTGATTGATTTAGACGTGGTCTCCAAATGTCAACTAATGATGCAGGTTTGCTTCAACAAACAAAAAGTAGAATATTGACCTACAGACGTGTGATTAGATGATCCTTATCTCATTTTGTCAGGTCAAACTAATTTATAACACTTTTGGTCATTTTATGAAAAGAGATTTTATTTTATCTTTTTTTTTTACAGATCAGAAACCCACAGATTAAGCGGCTTTCCTCTCAAAAAGAGCACTCGGTACAAAGTCTAAAGAGTCTAAGGTACTAAATGTGTAATACTGATGATTAGATCTAAATAGCGCATCATTGGCCTCTTGCATTGTCTTCAGCAGATAATTGTCTGTTTTTTCTGTGAATGTGATCCGGTTCAGAGGCTGCGCTTGTCTGTGGTCGGTCTCGAGGGACTCATCTGCTGTTTTTGTTTCCAGGGAGTCGTTGGAGAGAGCGCGCCTCAAGTTCTCCCTCCGGGGGGGTAGGGTCACGGCCCTGTGCCTGCAGGAGGGGGAGCAGGTGTGGGTCCGCAACATTCAAAGAGCCATTCTGAGCATGCTCCAGACTACAGCTACAGCCGCTACATTCAATGTGCAAAACGAGGTGAGGGAGGAGTTTTTATAATCATTTTTAGTACAGTTGTTTAGGTTTTGAATCATTAGTTAAGTATAGCCACATTTCTGGGTCACACTCCGGGTGCTTTCTGTCCTGGTTTGAGCCCAGTTTGGTCTCGTCCTAGTCCTAGTGTAGTCCAAATTAAAGTTTAAATAGGCTCAATATATCTGTACATACCTCCATTATGGGGCCTAACCCACCGTTAGGAGAACACCAAACAATTACACACAAGCCCGGAAGAGAACATATTAACTTCTCAAAGAAGTGATCATTCTCAAAATTTTTGTAAGTGGTGGTTCTCAGTTTCTGTGCAAACTGGTCCACTTAAAGCACTGGTTCAGGTTTAGTTCCAGAGTTTAATCACAGTTTATTCTTGACATTGATGTGGTGTGTGTAAACTCATTCAGTTCATATTTTGGTTTGTCCTGATATAGTTTTGGTGCATAAAATAGTACATGGTGAACCTGTATTTTATTTATAGATTTTTAGATATTGTTAAACGTTTGTGAAACACTGGTCTATTCTTTGCATGATTGTCTGTGGGCTGATGATTTATGGCTTGTGTTTCAGACTGACATACATGGGACATGTAGAAGTAGGTATGAGAGGCGAGGATCTATTGTACTGAAGACCCGAGATTTAAACCAGTGCCAACAGTCCAGACTGGTTGACCTGTGGCCTCTCTCCGTGGCAGTATCTGATGAGACAGTGAGCTTTTCTTTATTTTCTTTTTGTGGAAGTTAAACTGAGCTCCAGCCATTGCATGTTGTTTCATTGCGTGCTTAAAAAACAGAAGTTATAAAATGATGACTCAGTGGGAGGATGTCCGAATTTGCTTTTCTCAAGGCTCTGCGGGCAGAGCAGCAATGTGTTCAACGCCATGGGCCCTCAGTGATGGAGGAGGTTAACTGTACTGAAAGTGTCACCATGGCGATGTTGTCCCAAAATCCTGGGCGAGTAAAAACCCAGACAGTATCCACTCTGTTACTGCTCAGAGCTCAACCTGGAGTTACAGTGCCGGCCTCAGGTCAGTGGCAATAAGTGGTAATAATATGTAGTATATATAATATGTCGTCTAAATATATGTATATTAAAAATGACTGACTTTCAAAACAAGGACCATTTTTATCCAATTACAAAAAACTTTACTGTAATAAATGCTTTTGTGTTGTTATTATTATTGCCACAATACATTTTAATAACCACAACACTCACCACATAAATTGTGTTTGTGTGTATTGAATACAAAATATGTTTTAGGTTTTGGGACACTCACAGATCTGCAATTTGAGGATGAAGGCTCCAGACGAAACAAAGCTGCAGCTCCTGATGCGGCTCACACAGTCCGGACGTTATGTGGCCTCAGTGACCAACAGCTGGTAAACCTTCAATTAGACACATTTTCACTGCATCATAGTGGGGTATGTTAAATGGCACCAGGCACGTCTTCTACTGTCCCTTTCCAGTTTTGGAATGACGGACCCTCAAATTCAGTTTTCCTTCATTTTTTATCAAATTCTGTTACTCAAAAGAGAGTGAGCGAGGGAATGATTAAAAACACTTAAATGTCATATGTTTTAATGAGCTCCTCTTTGGAAATTGCCCGGTCGACGTTTCAGCCCTGTTGGAGGTTCACTCTAAAGTAGCAGGTCCTTGGTCCAACCACTGTTGGCTTGTTTGTGTTTGTCTGTCATGCTTTGACTTCCCCTGAGGCAGAGCTGTGAACAGGCCAGTGATTTCATGCCCTTCACACAAAGGAGGTTAGTCTAAACTATTCTGGCTCACTTTATCATGGTCTGTTTATTTAGAAAAATGTTTAAAAAGTGCCATTAACCGTTAATCAGGTTTGCTCTGTGATATAACTACTTTTGCTTGTCTAATGAAGATCATTTTGGTAGTTAAAAAAAAAAACACATTTAAGTTTTTTTTTCTGTTTGCAGATATCACAAACCCTCCTTCAGCTTGTTTTCCAGCTTCGAGACCTGCCTCTATCTCAGCTGAAGCTGCTCTGGCAGGAAGCATCTTACAAATGTCAAAATGTTTGGTTAGTATTTATTTACTATTCACTCCATTGTTAATAGAAGCTTAATGCTAGGATTTGTACCCATACAATTTGAATTATTGTTAATAGAAAGGCTTATGCTTGATGGCACTAAATCAAATTTAAACAGTTTATTAACGCTATAATTGGAAAATTACACAACCTGTAGCCTTCCCCATATGAACAAAGGCTCGTCTGTGTCGAGAGACGTCAGTTTGATCAGGAAGCACCATGTTACATGGATGACCGACCTGTCTTAGCAAGGCAGTTCTCTGGATTTAATTTAGTCTGAAAGGTTAACATTGTAGAAAAAGCAATTAGTCAGAGGCTACTCTGTCAGACTTGCAGTATTTATGTCATGTTCATTCTCAGTAACTTTGTGAAATTTATATTGTGTTTTGAGAGTATAAAGATAATATTTAACACTTAAAATTCACTTGTCCTTTTTGGGGATGATTTCCATCCTTATGAATGATTGTGTATAGTGATTTGGACATCAATGTCATTAAAACTTGAAAAAATTATGAAAACTTACTTAAGAATCCCCAAGTTAGAGGGTGCTTGGGGTTTAGAGACAAAGCTTTTGTGGTACTTAATACAAAAAGTTGAAAACCACTGCACATTAGGAACGGAGAATTGTTTTTTAATGTAACAATAATTCTGATGATTGATCTACGATTAGCACATGATTTGATCTGTCGTATGTACCTATGTCTGTGACAGGCAGCCCTTGCTAAATGCGTTATCTGCGTGTGGATCTGAAAACTGCGTCCTATTGCTGACTGAGCTGATGAAGAGCAAAGAGTTGGAGGAGGAGCATGCACTGTCTATTCTTGCCACTTTACCTCTAATACCTCGACCAACACCACAATTGATTGTTTCAGTCAATGTAAGTAACACTGGTATATGATCAATAATCAAAGTGATTAGCAATTATTCATTGATTTATGGTATTGGTTTTAGGCTTTACTGCAGATCCCAGAGTTTCGTCTCAAAGCAATGTTGGTGGGTTCGTCTTTGGTCCATCAGCTTTGTCGGACGTCACACTCTCCATGCGCTGAACTGTCTCCCGTGAAATTATTCTTACATGCCCTTGAGGAAGCCTTGAAGAGTGGCTGTGAAAACATACAAAACATTCATGTAAAAGAGGTAAAGTTTGGGATTTGAAGTGTGTGCAAGTGTGTATTTCTTGAACACCAGTCGTCAAAAGGATTGATTGTGTAGTATTTGATCAGATTTAACAATGTATAACAGATTATTACACATAGTTCTATCTTATGCAGGTGGTAATATAAAGAACAATCAATAATCACAGAGCAACCAGACATTTTGTGAATCCATGAAATCCTTCAGTCTTTCATAGCACATTAAGGCTTTTAAAAGCTGGACTTCTGAAATCTTTTGTTGCTGTTTCATGCATTAGCTTAATTTTCTCTCTTTGCAGATTCTCTATACTCTTAAGTCAGTAGGAAACGCCGGTGCTCCATCCTTTATTCCTTTGTTAAGCCGCTGTGTGCTCAGTGAGTCCACACCAGTAGAGCTGAGACTAGCTGCTGTTCACGCCTTCAGACGGATGCCTTGCTCCGAAAATGTGAGTTTGCCGTCAGACAATCAACACTAAAGGAGTGTTCAGTGATCAGTGATGAAATGGTACAACCTTCTAATGGTGTGATGGTATTGATATATATGAGTATGTATTTAACTTGTATCAACCCTTCATATTGAGTCTATTGTTTATGTTTATGTCTATTATTTCCTTTTGATAAATTCAATAGTTAAGCTGTGCGGAATTTCCCCATTGTGGGACAAATAAAGGATCTCTTATCTTATCTTATCTTGTCTTCTGGTGGAGGGTCAATGGTTTGCCACCTGCTTGTCTCCATAGAGATGTTGTTTTGCCTGGAGTGTTCCACAGTATGGCATTAAACTCAGCCAGGTGACTCCACCAGGTCAAGTTACAGGCCAGATCTGTGAGGAGATTAACTCTCTCTCATTAAGAATGCTGATATGCTTTTGCAATAAAACACCTGTAATTGAACAAATGCAAGATAGATACGTTTAATGCAGACAAATTGTACTCCCGGTCAATTTTAAACATTCTTGAATGTTATGATGTCACGTGAACCCAACCTATAGTTTACATTCTCAGCTGTATTCATTTTCAAAGAGAAGACACTATCAAAGAGTAGGAGCTAATGAATTCATGATGATGTGATATTTTGACTGACATGGGCTTCCTCTCTTCAGAGGTCTGTGCTGTTGCAGCTGTACGGGGCATCCCAGGAGGACCCTGAGGTCAGGATCGCTGCATACCAACAGCTCCTACTCTGCCCAAATCAGAGGATTTTCACCACAGTCCGGGACACCCTCAGGAACGAGACCTCCAGCCAAGGTCCAGAAATACTGGAATTGCACTTTATTTATTTTTTTACTTATTTATGTCATGGCGGATTATAAGTAAAAAATGGAAAGCAAAAGGAGCTGTAAAATTCCTTCTTCTTTCCAGTGGGCTCGTTTGTATGGAGCCACCTGTCCAGTGTCTTGAGGAGTGAGGACCCCTTAAAACAAAGTCTAATTGAGTCACTCCCAGATGACATCATAAGCAGGGACTTTGAGAGAGAGTTTTTAAAATACTCTTCTTACTCTGATTACACTCTTGTCTCAGGTCAAAAGTCACAAATAATTAAACTCAAGTTAGTCAGATATGTGAATGACGTCTGAATTTGTTATTGTTACAGATCTAGGAATCTCAAATGTGGAAACATCTTTAGTTTTCTCTCCTAAATCGTTCCTACCAAGAGCAGCCTTCGCCAACCTGACTGTGTATTTCAATGGTAGAGCCAGCAACCTTCTTGAAGTGAGTTTACTGACAATTCATGGGTTTCAGCTTCCTGTTTCTGATCACAAAATATATTATATTTGGTTTGATTTGTTGATCACTTTTATACCCATAGATAGGTTTGTCAGCTAAAAAATATTTCTCTTGTATTCTATTTTATAGGTGGACCTCCGTATAGAAAATGCTGAACCGTTCTTCAGAAACCTTTTTGGTCATGAAACCACTGAGTCAGATCACAGTCAAAAACCAGTCGAACTAAAAGAGAAAACCACAAGGAGAAATACAGAAGACAGAAAAGGTGATAAAGAAACCTGTTTATCTGGAGCAGAGAGTTATCTGAGCAAAGCCAGCGCTCTGGTGAGTGGCTGCTGATGTCACACTTTCTGGTCACAGGCATCAAGTCAAGATTATACATTTTATGGCAGTTAAATATGTCCTTACAAAATGAAATAAAAATGAATTGTAGTAATAAACACAATATGCATTTTACTTTTTATTAAATGGCTGCATCTGAACAATTCTCAATAACACATAGGCATAGAATCTGTAATTCAAAATGTTTTTTATGTTATTGTTTTCAGCTTTTTATTAAGAGGAATGTGAAGACATCCCACCCCAAATGCTGGATCAGCATAAAGATGTTTGGAAATGAAGTCAGTGTGTTTTCATGTGAAGATATCCTCAATGAAATCAACCAGTTCTCACTCAGCATGGCTGAACTCACCATCAAACTGCTCAAGGTACAGCCCCATCTCATAGCTTGTGCTACTATTCCTATAAGATAGGAATATCTATCTATCTATCTATCGTCCAATGCTCTAATGCTGCTCTGTGTTTGGCCATGAATGGGGAATAAAGTTGAATTCAATTAAGCTGAAATGAATTAATACTAAGAGTCCTCCGTTGCCAGGGTCAGGAGGTGCGGCTGGTCCACAGGGCAGTGCTGCTGACAGAGGAGCTGGTCCTGCCCTCTCTGTCCGGGCTGCCGCTCAAACTGTCCATCAACATGACCTCACTGCTGTCTCTGCGTCTGAGAGGCAGTGCCCATTACAGGGACACCTCTCATTTCTCCCTGAATGGATACATCAAACCCAAGTATGTCCACAACAGCTTTACATTCAGTCTTATATTAACCAATACTGTGCAGTCATGTTAGTAAGATGTCAATATGCTGCTTTTAGAAATTTAGAAAACAGAGTTAAGTGTTAAAAGAAAGAATTTATACTTTTTCGGGTAACTTTAACATAAGTAGATCATAAGTAGATCATCATTTTACATTTTACAAACTAGACTAGAACTTCTGAGACCCACCTGTTCATAGTGGCATTTCACTGTAAGAAGCAGTGGATTTTCATTAATTAATATATTCAGTTTAATTAATTGATTATTTTTTCAAATTATCACAACTACAAGGATATGGGTGGGGATAGGGGTAGGTGAAAACAGGAAATTTCAAAGCACTTGAGCCTCAGTCGCAGGACAATACAGAATTACTCAAACATGCATGAATCAATCAAAATGCAACTTTGAGTAACTAATCCTGAGGAAACACTATTGTAACAGGTTTAAAGCACATTAAAGTTGATTTAGCATAATATGTCCCCTTTAAGCAAAACATTTTTATGAATCACTTTTGGGAGCACTTTGAAACATTTAAACATTTTTACTATGAATAATAACTTCACTCCTTATATCAACAAATTATAAATTTTAATATTTTCCCTTATAAGATTAAAGTTTTGTGCTTGATTGGAAAAGTGAATTCACCCCATAATTAGAAGTTCTGAAGAAATATAAGCCTCTATTTTTGTTGAGTTCAGAATAAACAGTAACACTGTCTCCCCCCTTAGTGCCTACGTGGGGCTGGTGGCCAGGATGGGTGTGGACAGTGCTCTGGGACAGGCTGCGGTGGAGTGGGACGCTGCCCTGAGGAGCTCTCTGAGTTTAGATGGCAGTGTCCAGGTTCAGGAGGGACAGGATCTGAGAGTCATGCTCAACACCCCTGAGGACGTCATGGACATAATTGCCTTCAGGTCAGACAGGGTCTGCCATCTGCCATTGTTTTTGCCTAGGGTTAGGGTTAGTTGCCACAGTATGGTATTAAACCTATCTAGACAAGCACCCATGTCTGTGGTGCATCTGTAATTGAATAATTGTAAGATAGATACGTTTAATGCCATACTGAGAAGATTTCCAGGCAGAGCAACAGCATCTACATGGAGACCAGCAGATGGTGGACAATCCTGGAAAAGTTGCTTGCTGCACCTTTAAATTTGTTTGTCATTAATTAAGTTGAAAAAAATTATAAAAGGAAAAGATTGTCATTGTCATAGAAAACAATGAAATGCAATTTCATTTAGGACATCAAACACCACAGTGCAATAGTGTGAAAAGTGAAAAACAGAAAATATATTGCTTTATATCACCAGCTCCCACATGTTTCAACTCAGTGGAGACAACAGAGAGGAAATAAAAGGCCCTAAAAATCATATCCAGAAGACCATTTGCACACCGAAGATTTGTGAGTTTGAAATATGACAAAATTCAATTGGGTAAATAATTCACAAAATGAAAGTACATGTTGTTCCCCTCACAGTGTCTAAGATGGTGGGCTGGCAGTTGTGCTCAAACGCCTCTTACCCCATCTCTGGCCTGTCTCTACCCCCCTCGGGACCCACACAGTTCTCTTTGCGATTGCTCAAACTTGACAGGGGGCTACACTACTATCTGCTCGAGGCGGCGTACTCAGTGCTTACACAGGTGACATTCTGCTCATGTTTTTGAACCCCAAGTATGTTTATAGTCTTTAAATGTAAGTTGATCTGTGTAAATGTTGGAGGTTTGTGTCTCAGAGGGGCAGTTGGACTCCCAGAGAGGCCTCCTTACACCTCCTCTTGGCCACTCCCCAGTCCTCCATACCCAGGGACATGTCTCTGGACTTGGCCTTCAGTCCCCACAGACTGCTGCTGAGGCTCAATCACCCACAGAAAACCATCATCATACAGGGTTTGTGTCACAGCAGCACATTCATCCTCAAATGTAACATTGTAGGGCTGAATGATTTGGAAAGCCATTTTGTTCAAAGTTCACATTTCAAACATCCAGGAAAACATTTGAAGCAAGACTGAAATATTACCTGCTCAACTAATTTACAGGAATCCGATACTTTAAATAGTTAAATCTTTTGCTGATTTTACTCTCAAAAACGTTATAATGAATTGTTAAATGTTAAAAAAAAAAGAGAGATTGAAATGAGCTGCTTAAACGTGCTTGGTGAAATTTGAAATGGAATAAACAAAAATGTATATAAAAGATTTTTTCATCATTCAGGACAACTAGAACAAGACAGGAACCTTATGTCGGCAAAAGTGGAGATCTTGATTGATGGTGCTCATTTTTATATCTTGGTAAGTGCCTTTGTTTATTTAAATTACTGGAAATTCTCCTTACATTAAAATACTTGTTTTCTATAATCTTTAGGGGTTAGTTGATAAACAAACTATTGCTGCAGAGCAGAGAACTAGCTACAACATTGAAGCCAAACTGTCTGCCATTGGAGCTCCCATAATCCTCTCTGCTAATGTCACTCGTGGTCTTGGCAGAAAGACCAGCTTTTCTGCTTCTGTTAAAAATCTGTTCAGAGAAACAGCCTCAGTGTCAGGTATTAACCCTATAGTATTAAAGAAAGCTGTATTAATATACAGTGTATTCAATAACAGTGTTTTATTCTGTGTGCAGTGGCTCTGGAGCGGAGGCGGGACTCCAGCAGTAAACAGTATTCTGTGGAGGGGGAGCTGCTCCTGCCTGGGCTGGTCGGGGGCAGGATGCTGGGCCTCATGGAGCAGAAGGCCTCACTGTGGAGCTCTGCACTCAGGCTCAAATATGGACTGGGAGGTAAAAGACTAAAAGCTGTGTCCTTTCTTTGCCACTGCGTACAGTGCCTACTGCTGATAAGTTTTGCAATGTAAAGCAATTTTTATTTGTTCAATAGTTGTGAGCAGTTATATAATATGTTTCAACCATCATAAGTATCATTCCATTATAGAAATATTTATTTAAGATTTGGATCCATGTAAATAATACTGTATAACATCAATTAAATTGAAAAATTATTGTTATATAAACCAAATGCCTTTTTTAGCCCAAACCCTCTCATCAAAAAATGATAGTTTACACAGACTAGTGACCTCTTGTGGCTGGCCTTATTTTTCAAATGACCAGAAAAAAATGCACTGTTATGTATATTCCAAAAAGCTTTATAAACACAGTGGATAAACAATACCCCTTAAGCTTCCGGCCTATTTTTCCTAAAATGACTGACTAAAATGTGTCCCAATTCAAACTGAAGCTGTTTCTGAACCCTTTGGAACACAAACTATTGGCTGGACTCTTTGTGAGGTTGAGACTCTAGTTTTGGCCTCTGATGTCTGATTTACTCTGATTGCACTTGGAAACAAGCTCTGCACAGAGGAAACTCAGATTCTGTCTACATTTTCTTTGTTAAATATATGAAGGAGGAAAGTTGGTGTCACTTTTTGGGTATTTGTTGGGTTTTGACAATTTATCTTTCATAGCTAAAGTTAATTTAACAAAAAAAATTGTTTTTGTAATAAAGTTGTTGTTTTTTTTAAGTCCTTTTTAAAAAGTCCGATTAATTTTTTTATTTGTGCTTTTGAAGTACAAACTGACTCTAAATCATCCCAGAATGGTTGATTTGACTGTAACTAGGAGGGTTACAGCTTTCTTTCATATTTAACATAGCAGCTTGATAATTTCCTTTTATCAGATGGAGGATAAAAAGGAATTTATTTTGAAAAAGTCCAACATCCCACCAGTGGGGCAAACGCATGGTAACATGCTGCTATTATTAGCTCCTCACATACTCACTCAGCAATTGTGCCCCACAGTGTAAAGTGTTTTATGTTAAAACAGTGCCTGATCACTTTAGTTTGTTTGAAGCAGTTTTGACCTTTGACCTGCCTTCAGAGGAGGCCCGACACCTGCATCAGGAGTGCTTCACATCTCAGAGACTGAAGAGTGAGAGAGCCTCAAATCACACCTACATCATGAGAGCTGACCATGAGTTTTACTGCTCCAACACGGCAGACATTAACCACAAGGCAAGTGTAAACAACTGACAGCTAAACCCTTCTGCCTGTACGACTTTCTTTCACAGATTACAAACAAACATTTGTCTTTGTAAATTCTTCTAGAATGGAAAAAGTGCAATTGATTGATTAAACACAACATTTTGTACATACACACACAAGTGAAATAAAGGCAGCAAATACTTGTCAAAGGATTTAGAAAATGCATTGAGAGAGGCAGTGGTCAGTGGATTTATTTTTTGCCTTGCCAGGTTCAAGTCCGCCACGAGGAGAGCCCGAGCCTCATCAAATCATATTTGGATTTGAGTTACGGAAAACACTGGGATGAGATCAACAACAAATACAAACTGATCCTGAGTCAGATGTTTAAAAACCAGTCGTCACAAAACCACACGAGCTACACTCTGGAGGTAAACTTGTAATCACATCGGTGTTTCCAGAAAAAACATGATATGGTGCTAAATAGTTAAACCTCTCATCTTTAATATCATTATAGTTCAGTCTGCAGGCGCCAGAGAAGAATTTAAACTACAGGACGCAGCTGCTTCACTCTCACTTGAAGCACCTTGGGTCGGAGAGCAGCACGCACCTCAAAATCCACTACAACAACCTGATGCCGCTGGTGGCTGGGCTGAACTGGAAAGGGCCTCCACACAATGCACTGCAGAAGAAGTGGGAAGGTAAAATATATGGATTTATCGTGATCTTTTCATTCTTTTTAATATAGATCATAGGCGGGGTACATCCTTGATAGCGGCCAGTTATTTGCATGCTCACTTAACACATCCTTGCTTGTGGACAGTGGAAATGTTCGTCTGTAAATTGAGAAGGTGCTCATATGAACCCAGTGACATAGGGAGGCTACTGAATGGGGCCAAAATTCGACCACCATCATGACTTTAGGTTACACTTTGACACATGGCACACTTGTATTAATCAACATGCATCTCGTCATATTGACACTTGATTTTGTCCAGGCACATTTAACATGGACACTCCCTGGCTGTACATCTACACCTCTCACAAGCTGACCCGGCAGCAGCCCCACACTCTGCAGATCACTTCCGAGCTCACCTGTAGGAAATGGCTGACCATCCGAAACCTGGTGCTGGAGGGTTTGTTCCGACACAGGGGTCGAGAGACCGAGGCTCGGGTTCACATGCACTCTCCAGCTGTCACGTACCTCCAGGTAATGACAACATTTGTTTAGTTAAGGGGAGACCAATATCACAGTTAATACTACTCTGTATACCCAGAAGTCTACTATCCTCTGAGCTGTTGTGGCTTTGTTGTCAGAGTGGAGGATGGGTGCTGGTGGGAAAAAAGAGTGTGAAGGCATCCTGTTCCTTGAAGTCTTTGTGGACCTCTCCCCTGGGTGGGACGCTCTTTCTGGAGACCTCTAAGTTCAGTCACACTCTTGAGATAACCTCCAGCTATGGCAGACACAATGCCAGTGTGACAGCCGCTCTGAACTCTGCTGACAAGGTACAGACCTACTGTGACCCTCAGTGGCCAAAGCACAACACTGTAAATCTCCACCAGTATAATATTGTGATATTAATATTATCTTTCTTAAAGAAATTAAAAAAGAGGCAAGCTTTACTGAAGATGTCCTGGTGTGAGCTCCCTGGGCGCCCTACTGAGTTACTGTTGGAAGGGGAAGTAGAGGAACTAAAGAAGGACAAAAAGATGTTTCAGAAAATGGCAAAGCTCCAGCTCCGGTCTGTGGCTCTCTTACATTCCTCTGCAGTTAGGGGGAAAATGCATGTTTTATACAGTGTATTTATCGAATATATGGTTTACCTCTTATTGTGTGATTGCAAAGAAGACTACATTAAGAGTAAAACTGTGGAAATCTAAGTTGGGGGTTTTTTGGCATCTGAGAGCAAAAAAATGATGCCTAACTTGGTGATGTTTTGCACAGACAGCCTTTCCAGATCTTCACCAATAGCCTCATTCTCCAGGAAACATTTACTGTGGACAATCTCAAAGGCCTCTACATTTTAGAATCAAGAGTCACTATCAGTGGAAATAAGGAAGTGCGCCATGCACTTACCATCGGTCATCGACCCCCCAAACGTTTTGTGAGTTCTAAAGACACTTCCTCATTGTGAAGTACAAGACAATTATATCATTGTATATTTTCACAGATTTGTTCTGCTTTGATTCATCCGTTCAGCTCCAGCATTCTCCCGCCTAACTCAGAAATGTGTTTGCATTTATTTACTGACCAGGTATCCTCTCATACATTTAAAGCATGGAATCTATAGTTCTTGCATTATTTTTTATTTAAATGTGTGTATTCCTTTGTAGACGCAGAAACACATCTATGGACGATTACACACTGGTGGCAAAGACAGGCTTTCTTTTTTTGGACAAGTTAATTTCAAGCATTTAGACTCACCATTCAAAGCAATTCAAGTTAAAGCAAATTTTAGTCATGAACTACAGGTAATTGTTATTGTGTTACTCATAAAACATATTTACTATATATGAAATACTACCTTGTAAAATTATACAATATCTTGTAAAAATTACTGTGGGAAATCATGTCAATACAAACATCTCCAACTATGTGGCGTAAAGTTTACATTGTAATAGGCCAAACATTTTACTGTTATTGATGTTGCAGCTGCAGCTCCCCTCGGTTGCTATAATGGAGGCAGATGTATGTCGGACCCTTAAAAACAACACAGGCTTCGATCATCAGGCCAAAGGGAAACTTCAAATCGAACGACAAGAGTGCCAGGTGAGTACAAGAAACATTTAGTCACTTTTACAACACTTTCTTATACAGTATAAACATTTAGTTGCACTTTGATGTCTTAGGTTTATCTTCAACTTAATGGTACATCAAGCAGAATTGATATATTTTCATTTCTGAGTCATCCTTTTAAGTCGAAGATCCCTAAAGTATTAGAGGTGAGACTGTCTGCCTTTTACAGTTTACTATCATTTTGTGGTAGTGTTTCAAAGACAGCGCAGTTTGGGATTTGTCTAAACTTGTCTTCAGCTCTTTTTGTGGTTTTGATCATATCTAGGCCAGAGCCACAGCAGACATTTTCACTGGTTCTGGAGGAGGCCGCACTTCAGTTCAATTGAGGGCTGACGGCAAAGACAAGATTACAATGGAAGCACAGGTGTTCCACTCTTTACAAAGAGCAGAGAAAGCAATGGGACTCAAGATGAATATGTTCCAGAGTCTGCTTCCAATAACAAAAGACCTGTTTGTCGATATGGGTGCCAACATATCTGCAGAAAGGTGAATAGGGTGGACACGCATTTTAAATACTGGAAATGCCTTTTTTTTTTCATTTAGCTTTTTTATTTTGTTTACTTCAGTATATACCTGTATGGATCCCACAAACAAGGCCACCAAACTCTACTCACCCAAATCAAGGTTTCCCACAAAAACATCTCTGGACTCCAGACAGCAGTGTCCGGTGACCTGCACCACAACATAAGAAATCTGCACTTCCTGCCCTCAGCTATAGGGTTGTATGGCACACTGGGAAAATCTGACAGTCTCATGGATGGTTAGTTACTTTTAATGTACACTTTCAATGAGACACTGTTGTCCTAACAGTATGTAAGTAATATTTACTGTTAATTTTAGAAGAAGAAAGAAGATATTGATGGATTGTTTGTGAGTTTGTGAGATGTTCCTGCAGGACTGCTGAGAGTGAAAGTGGCAGATGCCCTGTATCGAGTGGAGCTTAGACACCAAAACAGTGATGCAGTGGCGGAAGTGTTAAACAAAAGCAGAGGCACAAACCAGAGTAATGGCCATGATTGGTTGTGTGTTTGGTCTGGAGCACAGAATCTGTGTGTCAATATCAGCCACAGACTAAGCCAACAGTGGGGCGAAGTTTACACCCAACTGTCTCATAACTTTGAGAGGCTAAACGTCTCAGGTATCCATAAGAATACAGGAGTATAAGAATACTGTATATGTATGATATGTGATGTGTTTTCTTAATTCATCACAAATATTGTCCTCTTCTTTTAAGGGCTACCGTCCAGCAGCAGTGCCAAAGTGGCCTGGACTCAGAACAATGGCAGAATATCAGGTCTGGCAGAAATACAGTCTGGAGTTGAGCATCTTAAAGCTGAGTTTAATGCAGGCAGAGAAAGTGAACTTTGGGAGTATGACATAAGACTTGAGCATCAAGTGAAAGTTCTGGTGAAAAGAGGAATTGCAAACTCAGTCCAAGTCAAAGCACATTACAAGGTACAGTTTTCCCATTTGTACAGATTTGACAAAAAATACTATTACAGTGTAACTTTCATGGTGTTTCTTTTCAGTTAGAATCAGATGGCTTGTACTCAGGGTTCATATTTAATGTGGAGGACCAAAAAATTATTGACATGATTTTAAACATTGGCTCAAAGAACAGCACTGCTTTATTGGCAGTGTCACTGTGGCAACAGATCAAGCTTCTACAGGGTGTAGTACCTACGGCATTACAGGTAAAACTTTTTTAACCGCTGTATGCACATTTGGTTTGTATTTAAGCTACTAAAGGAATCATGCATATATATATATTTCTGGACACCAGTAGGGGGTAGTACAAGGATTCGGTCAATTAATTCCATAGTCTCTGAAAAATGCAGTTTGCCAACAGGGGTTTCTTTTGACAGGTGAACTGCACAGGGGATGTCACTGCTGACCACCTCTCGGTCCAGTGCTATGGAGATGTGGCAGGTCGTCCCGAAGAGGTATGAGTGCTTTGTTTCCATAGACCAGATAGTAGCTTGACCCCACCACTGTGACCCTCAACACGTTCTTGATTCTACATTTAAAAGTGACTTTGCTCAAGATTTACACAATTAGATGCATTTAAATGTGTTTTAATTTACGAAATAAAGTCAGCTTCCATCTTTTATTTCTTTTGGTAGAGCATTCTTCCTCACACTTCACTCAACCTGTCTGTGTCTCGCTCTGGCTGCTCTGCCATTGGCTCCGTCCTTATTAGCTCCAGAAACTCACAGCGTGGCAATGTCAGTATATCACTTCAGTGGAGGCCCACCTTCGGGTTCAAAGCCTTGGTACAGCAGTCTTTGGATGTGCTGCAGACACTAGGGTTTCCTGCTCATGGAGAGGTAACCCTGACCCTCTCTCCTTATTCCCCGAGACTCGAGGTGGGACTGGAGCTGGGAAACTGTTACTTCAGAGGACATTTAGGGAAAACTTTGGATGGGTATGCTGTCAATGCTACCAGCCATTGTCCTGCACTACAGGTGTGTGTTGACTTGTTATTACAAAAAAAAACAAAAAAAACAACATAATAATATTTAATATAGTTGGGTTATGTTTTAAGTAATTATAGTGTAATTATTTCAATGTAGCTGGCAAAATGTAATTTTAGACACGCTTTCTGTTAGCTTTCAGCCTTGATCTTAATCATCACAGAATGTTTCCTTTCCATATATTTGATTAGAGTGGAATTATTAGACTAAAATGTCCAGAAAAATGTTCTTTATAACAGTGCTGTGTAATTTTTGTGGAGCACCAGCAGAAGTATTTTTTATTTGCGGAAGTAAGCTAGGACATTCAATTAATGTTCCAGTTTTTGCAAAGTATTCCAATAACCCCCTATATTGTTAATTGCAGGAAACCTCCCTGCCTGTGTCACTGGTTGTGGGTGGTCTCCTGTCGGGCGTCCCATGCCGGCTTATGCTCTCCTCCAGTCTGAGGGCAGATGACCAGGACCTGACCGTTGTCCTGCAGCAGTCTTGTTCCCCTTCACACATATCTGCCTTTCTCAGTAACTCCTTCAGAGAACTTAGGAGGAGAGGACTGCCCCAGGACCTCGCTGTAGAGGCCACTGCACCCTGGGGTACTGAACATCCAGGGGCCCTCCTCATTAAATTGGGGCCATGTCACCTTAAAGCTGATGGGGTCAAACAGGACAATGAGAGGACACAGTGGTTCTGGGCTGTGGAGTCAGACTGTCCATCGTTAAAGGTGGGTAAAATGCATGTGCTCTCAAAGCTGATGAGATGTAGATTAGGCTTTGCTCTAAGTACCACTTTTCCCTATGTCCAGGCACACATAAATGGGTCAGTGTGGCAGGATCCTCAGGGGATCTGGACGGCCTTTGTGGAAACCAGTCAGAATGGAAAACGGGGTCTCCTGAGGATAAATGCAAGGGCCTGGCCTGAGTTGCTTCTGGAGAGTGAACTCAGTCATAACATTCCAGCTTATGAACATGTCCCAAGGCGCAGCAGACTGAGAGTGACCAGTCAGACTGGGATACAGCCATATGATGTAGAGGCAGTCATTCAGATGGACGACTGTGTTGTGAGGGCCAAAGGAGAGGCACAGCACGATCTCCAAGCGAAGCTGCTGTACCACCACAACTGCACCCTCATAGAGGTGCAGAGACAAAATTATTAAATTATTTATTATTAGTAGTATTATTATTATTAAATTATATGCAAAATAATAAATTCACAAATCTCATTGATTTAGAAGTGGGGAAGCCCTCATAACATTCACGCAGCAGGGTCTTTGGTCGTCTCCTCAGCTCTGACCAAATCTCAGGTTTTCATGACCATAGATGACAGGGAGCTACAGACTTTGGTGTCTCTCAGAAATATAAGGGTAAAAATATGCTTGATAGCATTTGCATTTTGTGACTTTCATAGATAACATTTGTTGACAATAATATGAAGTAAATTGTTTTCTTATTATAGAACAAAAATGAAGTGACTCTTTTTCTCAACCACTGCGTACCCTTTTTGAAAAAGTTGGGTGTTCCACAAAATGCCTCAGTCACAATGCATTCTGGGAATCAAGGAAACAGTTCCTTCACTTATGTTTTACGAAGCAGAGTGGGAACTCAAAAGGTATATGACATTTTTGGTATTGGCTTTAATAACTGTAACTGTTTCACCTTTTTTATTTTTATATTTTTTCATTTGTCATCTTTTGTCAGTTACACCAAGAGATGTCGGTGTTAAAGATGTCAGATGGAGTGCGAGTGCAGAGTAGCTGCAGACACACTGTGGACATTCTGAAGACACTGAGGATCCCTGGAAACAGCAGTATTCAGGTGAGAGACTGATGAAATCAGAGAGGGGACATGGCACTTCAGACTGACCCAGGACAATGTCTGCAGGTGGAGCTCAGAACTGGTGAAGGGAAAGGCCTGATGCTCCAGTCTTGGTTTGATAGTAAACATGCTGGTTTAACTCTCAAAACGAAATGTATGCATTTGGTCAAAGAGCTAAAAGGTGCTGTATGGCACAGTTGGTCCTGGTTACAGGACAGAGGAGTGCCTGCCATCACAGAGGTATAGAAATGTGAAGCGATTCATGCTGGTCCTAACAATTATGTATTCTACTTAGACATCATATTTATTTGTATAGGGCCTGTTGACCCTTCATGGATACTTCCCTCAGCTTCAGTCCAAAGCTCAGCTTACTGTGAATGGGCTTAAAGTGCTCTCCTCTGGCCTCAATGTCAGTGGAGCCTCTGGGCATCTCTCTGCCATTTTCTCCTATGCCCCACCAGTATCAAACCAAACAGCACAACACAGACTAGAGGCTACCGTGGCATCTCAGTTCAAAGGTCTTAATCACAAATCTACATTTTATTTTTATTTTCCCTCACAAATGTTCCAATAGTGTTATATTCTTGTGAACAGGCCCTGTTCGCAGTGCTTCTGTAGATATTCGCTCTCGCGACTGGAGGATGGTGACTATGGGGGATGTTGGAGGTTTGGGTGGGACCAGAGGATCCAAAGAGGTGCGGGTCACTCTGAGGCACACTGTCCGTAGCCAGAGCAACCCCATCTTTCAGGTGAGCAGTGCATTATCAGATATAACACAGTGATGGTGTGGAGGTACTGAGTTTGGGCATGTTTATTTTGGACATATTGTGATTCCTCTATGAGTCAGATGGAGGCTTGGGGCCGACTGACTGAGTCGCAGCTCCGGTGCTCTATGGCCCTGAATCCTGAACTCAGCTCATCCATGGCTCTGATTCTCCAGGGACACCAGCTACCTCACAGGTGATTTTACTTGTAAAGAACAAGGACTGTGACTATGGGGAATGTGTTTAACCATACCAATAAGTTTAATACAATTTAAACATGTAACACATTAAAAGGAGCACTTTGTTACTTTTCTGGTAACACCACCTATACAGGTTTCAATAGAAGTAATGTCATACTTTGGAACATTCCAGGAAAAGCAATGAAATCACCACAGAGACTCAGCAGATAGCAGAAAAGTTACATAGTTCACCTTTAAATAAATTGTTATTTTATGAATTCATATTGTATTTCCTGAGCAATTGTGTGGCTTTATGATGGACAGTTATCACATTTTTCTACAGTAAAGACCTGACGCTCAAAGTTGTCCAGAAGATCCCTAAGATGCTGATGTATCTGCCCTCTCATCTCAGTGTCCGAACACAGGTAGAGTCTCACACAGTCCTGTATTTGTGAGAGTGTTCACTGAGCTGTGTACGCTGTGCTCAGCTGAACCAGTCCCAGGCCAGTGTCTCGAGTTTACTGGAGGTGTTGCTGGGTCGGAGGCGTCTGTGGGCCTTTGGAGAATTGGCAGCCATCGACAGTGGTTACAGACAGGTTCTGGAGCTGAAACACTCCAACCCAAAGGTTTTGACTCTCATTCTGATAATGTTTCATTTATCTATTATAACATGTTGACAAAAATCAATTTTAACAGTTTTTGTCTCACAGTTAAAACCACTGCCCAGGATGGTAACAATGAGGACTGTGTATGAAAGGAGAGACTGGAGGTACCAGGTTCAGCATGAGGCATTGTGGGGTAACCAGGACGTCTCCCTAAGTGGGCTGTACTCTGCACCGCCATTGCTGGACATGGGGAATTACACAATTAAGGGTAATGATATCACTAGCCCTTGGTCAGACTCTAGAGCTAACTTAAACTAAAGCCTCGTATTGTTTTGCTAAATCCAGTTCACGTCAGCTCTGCTCCTCGTTGGACCAACTTGGATCTGACTTTGGAGCGCTTTCCTCAAGGAAGGATGGACAGCCTTTCATTGGACTGGATGAGACATGGACAACTTGAACAGGTCAGAACCACTGTAACACTTTTATGTGGCTGAGTGGCCCATGTGCCTCTGTTCTCGAGTTCGAGCTGAACAGTTCTATTTCTACGGTCTATTGGTTTTAGCGTCAAAAAGTATCCATCTAAGTCCATCAACCTTATTCTTCTTTCAGGTCCGGATGTTGAGTATGTGGAGCAGATCAGAGGACGTGAATGAGACCAAGCTGGAACTGAAGCAGCCTTTTTCGTCCAAACTTAGTCATCTCTCTCTGTCCTCTGTGTCTCAGAACTCACAGAGAGAACAGCGCAGCAGTCAACAGGTTATATTTGGAAAATTCATCCTGTATTTTAAACATTAACTTGTGAATTTCTTCTAATAAGACAGATGTAAAATATGCAAATGAGCTCATTGCTTTTTGTATCTGTCTTATTAGAAGAAATTCATAGGTTAATAGTCAACAGGTTATTGTTATTTTTTGTTACTGTATGTTTGCCAAAAACAGTTAGAATACAAAATTATGATACATAATTTCCTTATTTTAACACGTTTTTGTTTTTTGTTTTTTATCTTAGTTTTTTATTTATTTATTTTTTTGTGGTTTGTGTTTGTGTTTGTGTGTGTATTTTTTGGAGTTTTGTTTTTACTTCTGCAATTCTACAACAGAGCTTATAGATTCATTGTTGCCCCTGTGTTGCAGACACTATTATTGTGGGATGGGTCAGTCAACGTCTCTCTGGGCCTTAACAGACAGTGGCAGTATAATTCCAGCAGGGGGCAGGCGTGTGCCATTTTCGCCTCACAACAGGTCGGTCAAATCGCTCCTGTCTAGTGCACTCTTTATGGCCATACACGTTTTTTGTGTTTTTATTTTTAGGCGTCTCTATCACCTGTCAAAGGCTGCCTGTCTGTAGTTCAAGAGGGTAATTCATATTCTCAGAATGCTGAGTTTAGATGGGACAACAGGAGTGTTAAGCAAGGCATGAAGTATCAGGTAATCCCCAGTTAAACACCAATTTAATCAAAAGCATCTGATGCTATTTTTCCCCTTAACTCTGGCCAGCTGTTTGTTCCTGAATCTGCAATGCACACTCTTGAGACAATCCTTCTCTGTCCAGCACATCTCATCATTTATAAACATCAGGGGACCTCTTAAATCATTATTGACTCATCTTTTGCCTTTTGCTCTGTTGTTTGTAGAGAAGCCAGAGAGGATTACATAGTCTTCAGGTGAACATCTGGTTGGACAGGATTTCTCCTCCTCCCTGTACATCTCACTCTCTTCTGGCCAAAATACAAACCAACCTCAGGGACCGACTGGATCACACCTTGTCACTCGGCATCTGTCCACCTCATCCTGTAAGTTAAAGCTGTCATTTTCATAGCTTATACAGTTAATAAACAGAGGTTAAAATGTACTTAATAGAATTTATTTTAAAAACTAAATAAGATCTTAAGGTAAAAGCAAAATGTCTGTAGTAGTAGTAAAGTAGCTTTCTCAAATAGTAGTACTTCTTCTTCTATTAGCTTAACAGCTATAGCTCCTAAGTTTAAGGATACTAAAGTACTAAGTACTACCAAAAGTACTACAGTCAGAGTATTGATATAATTGGTTTGGCTAACTGGCAAAAGTAACCGGTTTTATGTCTTCGGCCTCTGCAGGGCTTGTCATGGTCTGGTTCTCACAGAGTGAACTCAGGAGATGAACTCTTCTATACTCAGTCACGTTTATCGTTTACACAGCGCCCTCATCAGTGCAGCGTGACTGTAGCCCTCACCAACTTCTCATCGACACACAAAACCAACATTTCATTAATTTCAGAGGTAAAAAAAAACTCTCATATATCAGACATAAGCGACATGCTTTTCTGCACAAGGTCATAGTTCATTCTATCAGATAACCTAAAGGCAACTAGTGTGCAGCTGAGCAAATGTCCTTGGATATCATTTTCAACATTTACATATAATGAGATACTGAAATCACATGGAGGCTTTGGTAACCACTGACAAGTGGACAAGTGGAGTGAGAAATACACGTCTTCGTGGCAGCTCCTGTTTGTGAGTGAACATTTTGTCCACATGGCTGAAGCAGGAAGCACAAGCAAGGATTTGAGCGAGGTCACTATGGCAATTTTAACCATGTGTTTTCTTTGCACTGGTCAGAACTACTTAGTTGTACTCAATATTACTTAACAGCAAAAAGTATGGAGACTGTTTATTGCGTGCAATGTGGCATTTGTTAACCTAAAAGTTAAACCAAAGAAAGCCACATGTGATTATTAGATGCTTCTAAAAGTCATCTTTACGGTGTTTCTGGTGTTTCTATAAGTCATGGTCTTTGAGGCCCTGAATTGGACAGGCCTCACAGCAACAGTTGTAAACTAACCACGGGTATTGGGCAGGATTTGCTGCACTTACCATGTGTGATGTAAACTAATGTGATAGAAGTGAAAGCAGGTTCTGGCTTAATACTATTAAACATAATACAGTTATTATGAATAACAGGAGAATGTTCAAAATTTTAACCTCAATATACAGTGTCTTTGGTGTGAACCCTGAAGTCTAGGTTCGGGAACTGGTCCTTTGAAGTGGGGGGCATTGCTCAGACTTGGACAAGAGGGTCTGGCATCGTACTACAAGCCCGACTGGACAGAAGAGAGAAAGTCTGGCTCAATAGCACTCTAGCAGGAAGATGTCTTCAGACTACAGCGGGTTTCATGAATGGTAAATATGCCAACATATGAGATTTATACACAGTTTAACTCAAAACAAGTCTTTGTTGTAGGTGCGGGCCAAAGCGAAGACATCCGTGTGCAGGCGTGTGTGGGGAAAGATCACAGAGTAACTTTAAACATGGAGAGAAAAGACAGCAATGAAGCTCGACTTCTGGGAAGTGTGTCTGTTGGGACAGCCAATAAGAAGCTAGCTCTCAAAGCACATGGGTGTTTAGAGAGTTTAATTTCAGCAGAGGTATCTGCAATAGTCAAACATGCCATAGAATTATTATTATTATTATTATTATTATTATTATTATTATTATTATTATTATTATTATTATTATTATTATTGGTTTGTTTTTTTGTAATTTGCTGATATAGTTGTAAATGTATCATTGTTGACTCAAAGAATGGATCTGTATTCTTTTATTTTGTAGGCTCAAATTCAGTTTTGGGCTTCTCAAATGAGGAGCAAGTTACTTGAGAAAGTCAAAACACTGAAGAATCTTCTGAATGAATTCAAACGACAGGTAAACGAGACAATAAGCCCTTAACACACAATGAGCTGGTTCAATGTGCAGTGCAATGTTCATTGTATTGAATTGTTGCTATAACTAATCTGTTTATTGTTTGTTTAGAGTAGGGACAGTGAGTTTCCCCAGGAGTTCAGTACAATGCCTTTTCATGCTTTGAAAAGCCTGGAGGCACTGCTGTCTTTGGGGCAGGCTGACAGAGACCTGTTGGTTCAGTGGCAGAAAAGTACAGCTCGTCATTTTCTCACGGAAAACCTGCCACAGTTTTTCAGTCTGCTGCAGCATTCTTCTCTGCTCGGCCAACAGGAGCTCCGCAGTGAGTCATGTTCTTCTGTCTTGTGTTCTTATCATCGTTCGTCCTGTTTGTCTGAAACAAGAGTGTGTCCGCCTGTCTTTCTTCAGAAATGTTTCTTCCGGTTTTCTGACCCAAAATGCTGTCATTCATTATGTATGTTTTTAACTGCACATCAATATTGTCCTGTCTTCATAATATTCCAGGACCCCTTGCCACTCTAGCTGGTGTGTACCAGGATGTAAAGGGGCAGAGACTGGAGGCACTGTGGCGGGAGGCAGTGTCTGTGTGGACTGAGACAGTGAGAGAGGTGGTCCCGGTGGACAGCCCTCAGCTCCTGCCCCTGGTCCGGCTCTGTGTCACTGGACTTAGTATCACTGTTGATGTGGTAAGAAAGACTTTTTCTTTTGATAAAAGCATGTTTGAGGATTTACTCAATATTTTAAGAATGTAACTGCATCATCAATCAGTCATGGCACATTCATTTGTATCCTTTGTTTAAGTTAAATGTACTTGGATCTTTAAAGTGGCTTTGCCCTGTCATATCAGGCAGGTCAGCAGTCGTACCAGTGGCTGGAGAGCAGACTGGCCCTGGCTCTATCAGGAGTCAGGAAGCGACTCACTTCTGTCTACAAATTCAGCCCCAGGTACTAAACGTGTCTGAGACCTTAAATACAGAAAATGCCATCCGAGTATTAAAACCATTTATCTGCTTCAATCGCGCTGCTTCTTTTTTTAACCAAAGTAACCACTGTGGTAGAGGATCTTGCTTAGTACCACAATTTTTTATCTAAAATATTACTCCAAGATGTAACCCATTATGATGTTATTTTTTTAGGGAGTGTTTTGTGTTTGTGTCCGTGCCCCTGCCACAGCTCCACTGGCCCGGGACAAACGAGGCTGAACTGGTGCAGGCAGCCTTGGAGGAGTGGTTCTTAAAGCCCTTGCAATCCTTGGCCTCCATCAGACCAACCACCGAGTTATATCACCTCAAGAGGAAAATAATAGACAGCCCCTTCATATGTAAGTTACATAAGACAGATCTTGTAATGGAAAAACACTAACATAATATATTCTGTCTTCTTTCAGACCAAGCACTACTGGTGTCTGACCAGTTTGTTATCACATATGACAGTCATATTTTTGAGTTGCCAAGCTCTTGTCCACTACTCCTCGCCCGCAGCGTCAGTGCTGATCCCTTGTTCACATTGATTTTAAACCCAAATTCAAACTCCTTTGTCTTTTTTGAAATTAATAACAACAACATCTCTATTCAGTATAATGGACAGGTAGTACTTGCATATAAAGATTATTTAAATTCACTTCTCATGAAAGCACTAAAATTAATCTTTCTGTGCAGGTGAAGGTTAACTGCCACAATCTTGTGACAAGCACATTTTTTAGTGCTGGTGTATCTGTTAAAAGAACAGCAAAGGTTGTAGATGTGTCCAATCAGAATGGAGTATCATTGTCTTGTGATCTGTTGACTAAGGTGTGCAGTTTGACTCTGGATGGGTGGCTACATGGTAGGATTGCTGAACATCTATATATAATATGTTTGGATATTACAGTTACCGTGTATGTGTTTTTGCACAGGCACAAGCATTGGTCTAATGGGAACTAATGACAATGAAGCAGGAAATGACTTTATCCTTCCCAATGGGTCTCATGCTAAAAATCATCGGACCTTTATATCCAATTGGAAGGTTAGAGTGATCAGTATTAAAAAATATATTTTATATACATAGTAACTTGAGTAAAATGCAACTGATTGATGATTATATCAGTGTTTTATGCAAGAATTTGGCACATTAGTAATGTTGTTTGGATGGATTGGGAGGGGCTAAAATAATGAACGTATGTAATCAACCAGATTCCATTTTATATACACATTTCTGTCTATGTTCTCTGCAGATCACACCGGAGTGCAATGAAACTCCAGTTAAAAAGGAGCGGTTTCAGACCAGTGCCATGAGCCCAGTGAGTTGTGACTATCTGTTCTCTTCTCTGGACTCTCCACTCAGTTCCTGTTTCAGAGTGGTAAGTACAGGGACATCAGTGTGACCCGGTTTGTTTATTTACATACAGCTTTTACTTTTCCCTCACCTCGTGCTGCGTTTGGGCCATTTTGACCACGTCTAGAGTTTTATTTTATTTTTTATTTCATCACTATGAAACTTTCATGGGTCGTCCCAAACATCACTCAACATACAATTTATGCAAAATTTTTTGTTTCGTTTTGTTTTTTTCTGATATGAAAAAGTATTTTGCTTTTTGACCAAATGTGCTTAGCTCAAGCAAAGAGAGCACAGGAGCTATGAGCATCACTTTGTCAGGCTTCATGCACTGCGAGCTCTGCAAAGTTTAAAGCTTTATTTTTAAATAGAATACAGTTCACATTGACAGCATTGAATATACTGGAACTTTCAACAAAATGAGGACCCCTCAAAAACAAGGTGGTTCATCTCAAGGGGCGTGTCCTCAAAACAAACACATTTGAAATTTGAAATAAAATACATTTTTCTATCCATTCATTTGCTCTAATGTGAAAATGGTGTAAGCACATAAAACATTAAATGATTCTTAGCAGAAACCTAATGGTTCAATATTAATACTACCGGTACTCATGTTTATACCTCATTTGATTGTTCTCAATTAGTCAATTTATCAAAGAAAAACCTTACTCATACAACAGTTAACACTAGAACATACAATACTAGAGTTACCATGTTATGTCTCAGAACAAGTTAAAAACGTGTAGTCTAGACTTCACTTTTAGTAGAAATACTACTGTGGTAAGCAGCAGCAAAGTAGTAGTAGTAAAAGTAGTAGTGCCAGTTGCATTGGCCACATGTACTTTGCAAGTTTACAACATTTTGTCATGTTCACAGGTGGATCCCAGTAAGTTTCTGTCCGTGTGCCAGAGAAGTCCTCACAGAGAAGCACCGTGCCGTCTTGCGTCTTCTTTTGCTCATGTTTGCCAGCAGAACTACGTCCCGCTGGAGACGCCAGTACAGTGCAGTGAGTCTAAGAAATATGTCCACAGTGGTTCAGGACTGACACAGACCTCTTCCTAATTTATCTTCTGCCGTCTTTGTTATTGCAGTGAAAGTGTGATGAATGTTTGTGGTGGCAAAGAGCAAAGACATACGACTTCTAACAGCTGACTTGGTTCACACCACTGGATAGATCGTATGCAGTGTATGTTATACATAGTAAGTCACTCATTTATTTGGACAACTCATTTTATATCCTGCCAATAACTGTGAGTAAATTACATTGTAGTTGTATTACCAAAAATATATTTTTAACTGTCAGACCTGTAATTGCCATCGGTGATAAAATGTAACAAAGTAAAAGTACTATTTTATGTACATTTTCAAGTGTTTGTTATCTACTTGTGGATTATTTATTGTATATTATAATTCCATCATTTATTGGAAAATGGGAATATAGGAGTTAATCTTTGACTTTTTCCTCTGTGTGACGCATTCAGCAATCCATACAATGTTACGCATTTCCTGCTTTTTTAGTCTGAAATAGGAATAGAATACTCCAAAGTGGAACTGTTGCAGGAAGGCCAAGGTGTTCAGCTTCACCTGACAACCAGCAAATACAAACAAGTTTAATCTGTGAGACTCTTTGGAAATAGCATTTACTTTCACATTGTGCAGTTTCATCTTGAAAATGTAATATCTTATAAACATCGGCAGGAAATTGCAATACATCTTGTACAAAGCTCAACTCCAAGATAATTTGACCTGAATTAGTCTCGGTCACAAAACATGCAATTGGCCCCACTTCAAGAATTCAAACGCTAATTATGGGCAGAAGTATGTGTAGTTAAATGATGAATGCTTGAGATGTTACTCTCACTACTCCTCATCCTGTCCATGTGATAACTTGCAGAGATCTCATGGAATGTTCTGTGTATTTTAAACTGGCATCGGCTTTAGTTTAGAGAGATCGGGTCGGGTTAAAGGTTTTAATATACAGGGTTTGTGGTTGTCATGTCAAAAACATTACTCTCAACATGCTGAACAAAAACAATACTTTTAGTGTCATGATGATAGGCTCTCCAACAGACCATTTTATTAGAATTTGAATAACTAGAAAAATGCACCGCAATATGATTTTGGCCAGATCATGTTTAGGTCACATAGAAAACCACAAGGTAATAGAGGTATCAATTGATCAACAGCATTTCTCAGCTTTTTGGTACGCTGTGGTTAGCACTGTTCAACATAACACAAACAGACTCTGAAAATTATTAATATCAGAACACTTTTTTGTCTTACTTCTATCAACAAAATAACATTACATAACCAGAGCAAATCATATTCAAGGCTCATCATTACCTCCTGCTCAAAGAATCTGTCTTCTAAGCTCTTGTAATCAGATCCTGGCTCAGGGTCATCAAACACCACTTTATACTCCTGTGGGAAGCGTAGGACCCAAGTTCAATAATAAACAAATAAATATAACATTGATTGATGAGCCATAGGAGTTTGCGCACTCACAGGATAGCACTCTGCCACAGCTTTGACCTGCTCGGGGTCCTCCGACGTGGCCAGGAGCTGCAGCCCCTCAGGGTGAAGCTTATTACAAGTGGGATAGAGTGCATGTCGGTCTGCACTGGTCAGATCTGTCCCAGAGGAGTTTACTGTGATGATGAAGGCTCGTCTGTCAGCCTCAAACTGCAAGAACACAGCTCTCAATAGGCAACGTTTAAATGAAATGTAGTCGTCGTTTAATGTCCACAACCATAATTCAGTCAAGTTGGGATGCAGTGTAAAAGATAAATAAAACATGATATAATTATTTTTGTTTTTATGTTCATTATTTATGTAGTAATTTGTATCATAGAACAATCATACACAACAACATTTTGAACAACAACTTTTTGAATTGGGGTATAATTACAGTGTTGTAGAACAGGACTCATAATGTCTTGAGTGACACCACCGATGCTCTTGCAAAATGCATGGGAAGAATTCTAAGCATGCCTTTAAGATTAAAAAAAAAAAAAAAAAAATATATATATATATATATATAAAATAATAATAATAATTGTTTTGTTTATAAAGATGGAATTTTATCTTGGGCTCATTTCTATAGCAATTGTGCGTCAATTCCTGACCTGCTGCTTTCAAGTCTATAGTACGCATGGGACAAAGGGTTAGGGTTAAGGTGACCCTTGATAAAGTTACTTGCATTTTTGAGGGCATCACTACTGTTGATGTGCATGGCTCGGTTGAAGTCTGTATGACAGGTTCTCAAAATTGTCTAATTCTGACTTCGTTTTGTGGGAAAACTTTTACATCAATGAAGTAGCAGTTTGTGAAGAAATTTAAAAAATATATAAATAAAAGTTTAAAATTACAGGAAGTACTGCTGAGTTCTAAACAGGAATCCCTCCACGTCCTCAAAAAGTGACACAGTTGAAAAGAGATTGAACACTCAACAGAAACATTTTTCTGTCAGTTTAAATGGTCATTCAACAAAATAAAGTTGTTATCATGTAATATATTTTTATATTAATATTACAATTATAAACATAGGAAAACGGTCAAATATAGGTAAAATCTTAAATATAGCCGTGTTCACTACATTTTAGTGAAATGTGTCGTCTAACCTGTCATAGAGACTGCAACCCTGCGCCACACATAAAGGCCTACTGATGCAAGGTTAGTTAAAGTAATTGTACCTTGTACCTTGTACAATTAGTTTCTCAGGATTGTAGTCTCTATCTCGTCCAGACAGCTCTCAGACACTATGTCCTGTAAAAACGGACCTGACAGAAGATAAATTGAATTATTACATCAGGCTTTGTTCTAATAATATTGCATTAGTCAAAGTCACTTTAGATTCATTATTCATTCACTTGTCACTCATACTGGGCATATGCTCCTTTAGCCACAGCTGCCATGAGGCCAATCTGCACCACCACCAATCACTCACTCAATCATTATACACAGGCAAGGGGGAAGTATCTTGCCCAAAGACACAACAACAGTACAGGCACCCTGTAA
This sequence comes from Rhinogobius similis, assembly GCA_019453435.1. Taxonomy (NCBI): domain Eukaryota; kingdom Metazoa; phylum Chordata; class Actinopteri; order Gobiiformes; family Gobiidae; genus Rhinogobius; species Rhinogobius similis. The sequence continues at coordinate 21,123,194 of CM033632.1, read as the reverse complement.
CAAAGCAGCGATTTGTTACCCATAGCACCTTCACTTCACTATAAGCACTTTAAATTGCATTTGATATTTTAATAGCACACAGCACTTTAACCAAATTGCACTTTAAAAAAAAGACTATTGCACAAAACAATCTTAAATTTATTTATTGAATTAATGTCTGTCCTTTTAGTCCAATTTTAGATCCGGAGCACAGTGGCACTTTAATTGAAGCTGCTGGTCCTGGAGGAGAAAGGGGACAGCTAATTATAATGGGATATGTGCAATAGTAATGCATTAACAGTGTTTAAGTGTTTGTGTGTTAGTGTAATTTTCTGTGTTTGTAGTGAATGGTTTTTATCATGTCTACTTACCTCCTCTGTCCTTGTGTCCAGGTGCCAAAGGGCTCCCCCCAGGAACGAGTCCCCTTAAGAAGGTTCCGGGCCAGACCAAGGCAGAGGAAGTGTAGGGGAGGCATGACAGAGTTTTTAAGGTGTTAAGGGTTTTAATTATAGGTAGTGGTGTTTGTGGGGTTTGTGTGTGTGTATATATATGTATAGTAGTTATGGTTTATTATGATTTCAGGGGATTTTAGAGGGGTGTTTGAAAGCTGGTATTTTAAGCATCCCTGCTCGTTACAACTAGTTTTACCCAGTTAGTGGAGGAGTATAAAAGGCGCCTGGAAACACCACAACTGTCTCTGCTGCTGGAGGTGAAGCTGTCTCCTGTGTTTGTGTCTTTGCACTATGCACTTTTGCACTTTTTGTTATTGGAAAAAAAGTAAAAATTGTGGACCACCGTTTTGCTGCCTTGTTTGAGTTTTTAAACCTTCAACTGCGCTCCAACCCGCTCACGGCTCAACCTACATCACACACCCCCAATTCAAATCTCACAATTTTAGCCCTCAGGGTGATTTTGGACAGTAAGTAATTTTTTCTTGATATGAAAAAGTATATTTCTCTTTGACCAAATGTGCTTAACTCTAAACTTGATTATTCCAGTTTGTTGTAGAGTTTACTAGGAATTCTGCTTTTTATTATAATTTTTAATTGTTTGATCTAGACAGCACATGTTAATGAACATACATGATATACATGCTGGAAAAAACACCAGATTGTAGCCATGAGCTCATGTCTGTGCTCATCTCTGTCCACTGTCCCACATTCACTCTCACAAACACAATCTCATTCATACACTAGCATTTATATCTGGCCCCTGGAGGCAAGGTGAGTGACGTGTCTTGCCCAAACACAGTTTTTACTACAGCCACTGCCTCCCCTCAGTGGGGCCTTGTATCAGAGCGGTCTCCCATCCAAGCACTTACCAGGCCCAAACCTGCTTAGCATCCAAGATCTGACGAGATGGTCTTAACAAGCAGGTATGGCCTTTCAGTGCTTATGACAGCTTATAGTTTTTAAAATTATTACTTTGTTTGGTCGAATAGTGCCGGTAGTAAATATGTATCATAGATGTAATTTGTGAGGAACTATTTTTGTAGAAATTTTAAAAATAAAAGTTGAGTGCTGACCTCTAAAAAGGAATCTATCCATGTCATCAATAAGCGACATTTCACCAAAAAGGGACAATTCACTTGCAACTGACACATTTATCTGACAGTTTAAACAATCATTTAACGAAGTAAATAGGTTTTCATATATTAGAATTTATCACATCATGACCATTCTGTAATTTGTCTGGATTTTGTCCCTTCTTTACAGTAAGGTTGCTTGGTAAAAGTTGTAGAATTACCTCTAACTGTGTCACATCTTGCCCCAGGTAAAGTCAAACCATAGACGATACCAGAATTGTCAAATTGGGGAAGAATTGGCAAATGAGTAAAATCTTCAAAACAAACATGTTCACTCCATTTTAGTGAAGTGTGTAGTTTAGCTATCACATGTCCTTCATTCATAAATCATGCCCTTATCTAGAGGGGAGTCGACCAGGATGGTAGAGTAGAGTTCGGTGGGAGCGTGAGCGATGCCCACTGCAGGTATCTGCTCAAAGCGGCCCAGTGGGTGACACCGCGGCAGCAGCTCTGACACCTCACTGCCTCAGTGCCCCAGTGATCAGGAGCACCACATTGTCAATCATGTAACTGTAGCTATGGCAACACAGATGGAGTTTGTCAGAATAGTTTTGATAATATGCTGAAGACATTACATTCACATTAATAGAGCAGATGAGCTTTCTTTCTAATTTTATATTTGTTCTGTGAACCCTATGGCCCTTGACCTGTCATGTACAAGTAATTATTTTAATTAATTTATTTCTGTTTTCAGATTTATTTTTACTTATAATTTATGATTTGATCTATCCACAGTAGCAGTCCACAACCCTTGCACCAGGGCCAAAATACAGGCCATGAGCCATCTGGTACTGAGCCCCAGAGGAAAGTATTATATAATTTAGAATGTATTTTGTTTCTGTTTTTTAGTCAACTCTGTCCCTGTGTAAATGAACCTGGTAAACAGAAAACATAAGTATTAAGACCTTTATTTAGACATTTTGCACTGGTGTAACTGGTCCTACGCCCTTTCATCGGTCCTTTAAACTGGGGCAGCTTACTTATGTCAATGAGTACATTTTTTGTTTTCCCCCAAGTATTATACAAGGAGAACTTTGTGACAAAATGATACCTCTGCACATGCCCAATATTCATGCATGTGGATATTAACAATGTGCTAAAGGAGAGCTAGTGATGAGTTAGACAGATTTAAATACATACAGTGCTTCCTTCGTTTGCGGTATGAAAAACAGGTACCCCGGCTTTAAAGAAAATCTTGTGGTATTGGTACTGGAACATGTTGTGTGTGAACCAGTTCACCGTCAACATTCCTGTCACATCTTTCTTATTTCTTACAACTTAACTCCAAGATGTTCAGAGAAGTAGCTTACGTGATAGTGTCCATGAAGATGGAAAGCTGAGGCAGGGCATTGGAGCGCAGACAGCTGAATTCAGAAGCAAGGTTTACCCTCAGTTTGGAGTCAATCAAAGACACACAAAGTCCTGATCAGCCGAGGACAGAAGTTCACATAGTCTGTGCTCTGCAGAGTTTAACAGCTGCAAAGAACAGATATCATTTTAAGAGACCACAGAGAACGTGACAATGTTCTTGACAGACCACATTTTTTTGCAGTATTTGCTCAAAACCACTTTTAAATACATTGATTTTTTGGTGAATAATGAATCATAAATAATGTTTCTATGTCATACATGCCAGTAGGTGTGGACTAGATATTGACAAAAATGAAAATCTCACATTATTTTTGCATTATCTCGATATTCAGACAATATTTTAACGAAGCATCTGGAAAGTGCTAAAATGTGCCTGGAATATCCTTGTTCAGTCTAAATGAACCATGAATGAACCACAAATGGACAGAAATGTCACTTTGAATACCCTTGTTGGGGCGATTACACTAGACGTTTCTGTCTCTTTTGAGGTCATGTTTAATAGTTTTAATTATAAACGATATACTCACTATTATAATTTTGCAAATTTACAACAACAATTGCAATATCTCCCACCTCTACACACCAGTGGTCTTCATCTTATGAATAAAAGGGATCCATATAAAAGAAAAGGTGAAAACAGTTTTGGGCTGGTAAATGAAGACCTTACCTTCAAGTGTGTCACATTGTGCCAGGTTTTAATAATCTCTTTGTGTCAGAATCCCAGTTTTCATCCCACAACGTAAACCCTCCAAATATCCATGATCCATGTTGAAGGTGAGCTCTGGACATAATGCCATAGTGCTACACAAACTTATCAGTATGAACATCTAGATTTAAATTAAATATTAACTTCTGCTTTCCTCCGACTAATAATCATGAATTGTCTAGACTTCCCTAAAACTCAGATGTTATCCAATCTATTCTTAAAACTATTGAAACCGCTTTGAGGAAACAGCATGTTTCTTGTGTACATTTATAAACTTCATTCTTTGTTGGCTGAACAACTCTCTGCGGACTTGAGACATATTTGAATATTTTTGCTTGATCCAGTTTCTAATTTTGGTGGAATACAGACCCCCTGACAGTTAATCAGTGCTGCACTTGTCACCAGAAAATAGATGTTTTAAGAAGGGGATATGTAACATGTTCTTCTCATTAATTATTTAAGGCGGGAAATGCAGATGACTATTTTGAATAAGACTCATATAAACTGCTTTAGACAGAGGTCTGCACCAATTCTTATCAGACATGTTCATCAAACTGCTTCTGTGGGAGTGGAGCAGACTCATGCATGACTATGCAAACATTATCTTGGCTCATGAGAGTAAGAAAACAGACTAAATACTATAACATGTTTATTATCTGAGCTTTATAAGAATTATCATAAAAGTATACAAAGCGGTTGATGTTATGCATTCACTTTCACATGCATCTAAAATAAAAACAACCTAGATGTATATTAATTTATTCATTCATTTGACAAGATTTATCACTAGTGTGAACCTAAATGTGAACACAATTCGGTGTCTGAATTGTATTTGCATTTGTATTTGCACAAGGTTATTTGCAAAGTGAGAATAATCAATTTCCCATAAATGAAAGTAATTATGTCTTCTTTATTATTAACAAAAGTTAATAATGGTATGTATTTATGAGATAAAAACTACATAAATGATTTAATAATAAAAAATTTAAAAAAACAATAACGTATAAGTGCTCATCAGGTGGTTGACTTCATAAACTCCTATTTTGGTCAAAATGACATATATATATATATATATATATATACATATACATATATACATATATACATATATATATATATATATATATATATATATATATATATATATATATATATATATATATATATATATGTGTGTGTGCATTGTTTCACATCACCTCTTAACATTTACTTGCTCTGTCCACACCATGAGAAAGAAAATGACTTGAGATAAATAAAGATGGCATGATTGCCTGTGGATATACTAAACAACGTTGACAGTCAAACGTGATAAAGTATGTTGAACAGATGTTTTTCCATATGTTGCAGTATTTATTCCAATTCCTTTACTGTAATGCGATGACGAAGAAGAATCATGAAAAGTACATAAATAACTATTTTACAAATGATGCTGTTCAGCTTTCCTTTGCACTCCTTCAGTGCAAGAGGCAAAGGCTCAGTGGTTTTCCAAATGTTTTTGGTTTGCATTAGTCCTCTTGTCATTAATATGACGTATGGAGCTGTACTCAAAACATTAGCAATATGGAGTGACAAACTTGGCAATACACATATCGATATAATACAGCGTATTGTAATACTTTTAAATTATGTTAACTGATTCAAAATTAAGGCAAGACACTACAGGCAAAACTCATTTATTTCAATTTTTTGTTTTTTGGTCAGTTTGCTCTCTCTACATATCGGCTTTCATGTGGAAACAACAAACTTCCAACACGTCTAATCTCCTCTTAAAAATGTTTTGCTCTTCCATTTAATCCACTTCATCCATAGATTTCTAAAAGAGACTGTAACTTCAAAAGCCATTTTCTTAAAATTTATATTTCTCTCCTCAGGACATAAGGACCACTACTTAAAGTAGATCCCACACCAAACTGTACAATCTTGGACTCAACAAAATTTTGACAAAACGTACAGAAGGATTTTTTTATATGTAATTCTAAAATTGATTTATTGAAGTTTCAAATTAAAAAATTAGGCGAAATTTGAATTTATAGTACAATTTTCCATCCAGTCTAGTTTATTTGAAAAAAATAGATTGGACTAATATGTGTACAAAATTAACCAAACATTTTTAACCTGGTTCTGTCCATTTTTCAGATTTAAATGTCCCAAATATGTGTATTTTGGCCATTTTTACACATAAAATGCCTTATTTCTATATGAGAACATTACATGATGAAAAACGTATAATACAATTTTACTTACATTTATGTGAGTAAACTACAGGAGAAGTTCCAAATTGATATCTTTAGATTGCACCTACGCCGAAGCAAGTTCCTACGTTTGTGAATTTCACTGACAATGGCAATAAACAATTTCTGATTCTGATTCTGATTCTGATAAAGATTTTTCCTATTCACCTGCAGTGTCTCACCTTAACTTATTATGAACTGCCAAGTTATATACCAACTACAAAAGTCCTGGGCCTAATGCTGGGATGTAGGGCTGTGGCTAGGTCTAAGTCCTCTTTAGGCACAGGGGGTTGGTCCTCCAGCAGTGACAGATGGTGTTGAAGAGGCGGCAGCGGCAGGAGGCGCAGGGGTCACAGCAGAGCGTCCGACTGGAGCAGCTCTCCATCAGTCGACTGCAGCGGCGAGGAGGGCTCAGGAGGGCCTTGTGGAGCCTCTGCTGAAGACAAGACCACCACATCAATAATACAAACGCTATGTTGCTGCCGTTTTAAATATTTGAAAACATTTTGTTTTGACCATATTTATGTTCCGTTCTGCAAGGGGTCACTTTATTCAAATGTGAAAGAGACTAAAAGAACCCCAATTCAAACTGAAGCTGTTTCTGAACCCTTTGCATAAAAAAATGGCTGCACTCTTCATGAAGCTGAGACTCTGTAGTTTTGGCCTCTGATGTCTGATTTACTCTAATTTCTCATTTTGTTCTGAATTGTATGTATTTTTAATGCATTTATGGCTTGGAACAAACTGATCCTTATTCACCCCACATGGTGGACATTAAGGGATATTTTAATAAAAAGACAGAAGGTCCGGCGTTGGGCCGGGCCAGTGAAAACGTCTGGACACTGTGACACCTGTGGGTTTTCGTCTGAGCTGTGAATGGCTAACACCTGCACTGCACTGTGTTTTCAGCAAAAATACTCACTGGGACATGTCTTTCCTGCTGTAGAATGATCTTTCTTCTTGCAAAGAGTCGTCTGTTTTTGGCTTGGCTCCAAACTAAAGGCATAAGAAACAAATTTAATGAAATGCAATGAAACACAAACCATGTTGACGTTAATTTTCTTCTGTTGGAATAAACATACAGAATGTTTTTGACAATGACTGGCCCACAAACTTCCTTTCACTGTAATGTTTCTCATCAAAAGAGGTATAGCTCAGTTATGAACTGCTCGGCTACTTAAATCTCCAAATGGTCTTTGATAGTAAAATTCAAAGGTTGGGATGGAGTATTCATAAAACAAAGGATAGCTCTTGCTGTCTTGGTTGTTGTGTGGGAAGGTTCATGATTCCAGGCACTTGTTGAGTTATATTAAAAGTCCTTATTACAAGAGGGATGCCAACGTGTGCCTGTACCACAACCAGCAGACATGCTATCTTTTTAGTATTTAATAGTGTTCGAACCTTGTAAAAATGGTTGTCTAAGTTAATTTCACAATCAAGTTATTGTGTCCATGTGCAAACCATATGTGATAAACCAGCTCCTCTCACATGTCCAGTAACTTGTACCTAATGCATGGCGAGAAGGATAAAATACACTTGGAGTGAAGTTAAAAAATATTGACCATATTCAGTGATATTATGAATATACACCAGAATATATTTTCTGACAGAACTAAAACAGGACTGAATTATGACTCAATTAGAGGTCTAAATAACATCTTGAGTCAGAAACATCAGAAAAGAAAAATGTTAGCGCTGGTCAAATTTAGCTGTTGAATCATTTAATCTGCACAATTGTTATTTAGATCCTCCACAAATCTTCAGACGAGAAATGTTAATTGAAAGGCAATAAAGATTGTTTTGTCCATTTGAATGTTATACATTACATTTATACATTGTGCAGTTCGGTCAATTCCTGAGGACAATTTGTGAAGTGGATTTTGTTACACCTGATGCTAAAATGTCTCCAATAACTCCAACTTGATCTTTCCTTAGAAAAACAGCAATAAACCAGACCGTGTTATTTTGAAACCGTGGGAGATGCCAATGCACATGCCTAATCTGTCAAATGTAAAGCACTTTACAAAACATGGTGTGTTTGACTCCATCCGAGGCATAGCCCAGTGGAAATGGCTTCTGAATCTGAATAGATAGAGATAACATGCAACATGCTTCATTTAATATGACATCACTGGCACGTGAAAGTGTACATCTGTTTCAGAGATGAGATGATGAAACTTGAGCCTAAAAGAATGACTTCATGTGATCCAATTCCAAATATCACCTCCATCACCACAGAACATAAACATGTCCTGTCCTGAAAACCGTGCCAAATCACGACACTTAAGACAATATCCAGATGCCCTCTAAGAGGGCTGTAAATTGTGTTTGACGTCATTTTGCTTTTATAGTTGGTGGGCCTTCAAATATTTATCTCCATCAACATTAAGAGTGATCATTCCTCAATTTTACAAGGAAACACTGTGTGGGTACTACTGGTTCAGTAACACTATTGTCTTTTTATTAAGCACTTTTTACATTGTAAATGAAAATAAATATTAGTCTTGTAACAAATATCAGATGTCATGGAAAAAGGCCACTTAAGTAGTTTGGCATCCTTCAAGAAGATTCTTAAAACTCACATTAGTAACAAGAGCTAAACTTCTTTCCACACAGACAGACAGACAATGAGCGGTCTCTGTCCATCATTTATGACGCCTGTGATCCACTGTCAGGCTCACTCTGAGCAGGTTTAACAGAGACAAAAAAGGGCAGCTTGTTCAATGTTTTTCTAACAGATATATTTGACCTGAGAAAAACTGAATTTATAAATAAATAAATAATTTATGGTTAAATAAGAGCTAATAATAAGGCGTTATTACACTTACACTCGCTTTAAGACTTGTCGAAGTGCTACACTGTAGTCATTATTCTTTCACTCCACACTCGGTGGTGGTACGCCACTTGGGTCCACTTTCTATACTCGGCAGTGTGAGTTAAGTCTTGCCTCAGGACACAATAATGGAAGTTGGTCTGAGCCTGCCTCCCAATAAGGAGATTGTGGGTTTGATTCCCAGACCAGACCAACATTGCACGATCTCTCTGGATGGAGTCATCGCTGTGTTACCGTGGGTTCTCTCTGGGTTCTCTCCGGCTTTGTCTACTGTGTTAACTGTGTTAACCCTGTGACGAGCTGGTCCCTGTCCAGGGTGTACCCCGCCTAAGGCCCAAAGTCACTGGGATAGGCTAAACTCACCCACGACCCTTCACAAGAACAAGTGGTAGAAAATGGAAGAATTAACAGCTGGTCTTATTCATTGTAAAATGATGGTAATGACAGCTTTAGAGAATTAGGGAAGTTGTCACACTATGTATCACATGGATTCATTTGCGGGGCATACATGAGTAGCACTTGACTAAGTTACCTCAGAAACAAAGACGTGGACTCTGTTGTTCCACAAGATACATACAGATCCATACAGATACATATACTTGTATACTTGGGCCATTGCTTTATTAACCTTATTTTACGCATTAGCCAGGCACTAACCCGCACCTGACCTATCTGCTGACAAATGTCTGGTTTAATGACATCCATATCAGGGTGTCCCCTTGTGAGACATCCATGCCTTGCAGAAGAGGTCAGATATAATGCCTTTGAAGACACTGCATTTTTCATTCACTCCACATTGATGGGAAGTTACAACTGAAGCCACAGCTGCCGTGGATCAGACTGACAGAAGAGAAGCTGTCAATCTACAACATCAGCCCCTATCATTCATGCACACACGCGCAAAGTGAGTGTGCATGGGGAGTGTCCTGCCTAAGGACACAACAACAGTTTCCAGTAGAACCACTGGTGCCCCACTGCAGCACCTGGTTTTTGCAGCAGTCTCCAGCAAGCACAAGTTAACCTAGTGTCACAGAAGGACAGCACTGCACTATGCAACAAGATCTGTAGCGTCTGTGGGTCTATATTACATTGGCCCTGGCCATGACCAGGCTATATATATATATATATATATATATATATATATATATATATATATATATATATACATATACATATATATATATATATATATATATATATATATATATATATATATATATATATATATATATATATATATATATATATATATATATATATATATATACGGCTATTCAAAAATAGTATGCCCAAAAAAGAAAGACTAACCTGAGTCGTTTTCAGTCGTCCTGGTGTCTTTCTTCGCGTACACTGCCCAGGCCAAAGGGAAGGCGAGCAATAAAAGGCACAACAAGTGTTTTCCCGCTCCGTTCCTCATTGCGATGATGGACTCTGAAGCTCAAACACGATCCGGTGTGGGACTTGGGCTGATGAGTGGATTATCCTTGTAATCAAACCTGCAATACCTCCGTGATTCACCTCGTGCGTTTCTATTTGTTAGGCTCTGTGAAGTCAGTAACCTTTTTATAAACTGCTCCGCTGTTGACCCACGAGCCTGTTGCGCCGCCCACGCTTTCTAGCCGCGCGGCAACAACAAAGGATGTACATCGGCTGCCATAGCAACGCCATCTTCTCTGCCATTAAGAAACAGGACCAGTGTAAATTTTGAAATAAAAACAATAGGCTACATAATTTAAGATTAGATATGATTCAACACAACAGAGTCATGTGACCTACTGTAGCCTATTCTGCTGTTGTCAATTAAAATTATTAAAATCCTATAGGATCTATGCAAAATGTAGCTTTTCTTTTTCTTTTTTCTTTTTTATGTTTAGGCCTATTAGTGTGTACTGTGTGTTGGTCCATGTAACAGTTAAGGTACCCCTCCATTATGGATAATCTTTTAGACCAATGCCTACTTGTTAGGCGTGTGCTTTATGTTGTGTGAGGAGCATCAATTAAAAAATAAAAAATAAAAAGTCTGTACACTTCATTTTATTGATAGGCCTCTACATACAATGAAAAAACAACAAAAGTAATTTAGAGTTCACAATTTGCCAAATCACACTTGAGTCAAGGTGTATTCTTAATAAATTTGCAGATGACCTCAGCTTTTTTGGGGACTCAAGAGAGAGATTTGAAACAGAAAGCTTTGTTGGGCCAGTGAGTCCTGGAAAAAACTACAGTTCAAAAGAAAATGTTGCTAATTTCTGTCCTTTATTCAATTGGATGAGGTTTCACTAAAGTTTTGCCATGCAGCCTTTGGGCCAGTGCAAGTCTGGACAGATCAAAAACATCTCAGATTTGACCTCATCTATTGTCTTGTCATGATCACTGCGGTATTTCATTGGTGACACAGCAAACTACTGTGTTGGAGAAGCATTTTAAATGTCTATTAGAATAAATCATATTGTCATTGACATCATGTATCATCTCTTTCTCATATTTTGTACAAAATCCCTCAGTCTGTCTCAGTTTCCCTTTAGCCCCACCCATTGCCCTGCCTTAGGCCCGCCTCTGGGCAGCACCTTGCTCCGCCCTTAGCGTTTAATTGCCTTGCCAGTTCACCTGTGCATCCCTTTGTCCTGTGCTGAGGCTGCCTGCCATTGTGGAGCTTGCTCCTATCCAAATGGAATAGTGCGTGGATGACAGTGAGTTTATTTGTTTAATCATATTTGTTACTCGTCTGCCTGTCCTGTTAATTTTGGTGCAATTGTTACTTTACCACTGTCATCCACCACTAATACATTTGCTCTTGTCCTCTATAGAAAATACCACTACTCCATACTCCACTACTCCACTACTCCACACCACTGCTTCCTCATCACCATCATCCTCCAATAAAATCTTTGAACTGGACTTGGTTGCAGTATTTCATTACGTTGAAGACATTACCTGGAATCAGATTAAAATAAGGATACAAGCATAACAATATTTTTCATGGTCCTTCGAGCCGGATTCACTTCAATTTAATGGATACAGAGAAACCTTCTACAACATCAAGACCAATAACATCTCTGGACAACAATCTCACTTCCCAGCCAAGATTAAACAATCCACTTCATCCTGCCATGTACCTTCCTTCAAACCTCCGCATCCTTCCTCCTAACCTCAATCCACAAGAAGAGGACCCGATGCAGTGCACTAATGTGGAGATAAGCACCATGCAAAAGGAAGTTAGGGAACTTAAAGGCCTGATCTTGAGCTTGGGACAAACCGTGCAGACCTTATTGGACAAGGCTGAGAAAGTCGGTCCACCCCCTGCCAGTCATTTTAGCTCCTTACAATATCCTCCTGGTTTAAAGCCCCCTGCCCCTAACTTTAAGACCCAGGGCACTCAGACTAGTGAGCATTCCTTTCCTGACATATGCAATGAAAATGAACTTTATTCTGATTTTTCGAGTGAGCAGTCAGAGATGAACAGAGTAGTTGAGCACCCTTGTCCTAAACCTCACCTACAGCTCCCTTATGTTGTTCCTGTGTGCTCTAGGGCCACGCCTCCAGTTCTGTGCTCAGCTCCTAATATGCCTTCGCCATCCTCTCACTTACCACAGTCCACTCGATTTAGGGCACCTTTCAGTCCTCACCTGCCTGCGGAGACAAGTTTGCAGCCACCATTCCTGAGACCACTTGATCATCCGAATCCATATGCCTTACCCGTGCATCCATCAATACAACTTCGTGCCTTTTCCGCAGATTCTTATGCACAGTCCTGTACTCCTGGTCAACAGCACTTACCCAGTCCACTGCAACATCCTCCAGGACCATCCAGACCTTACCATATCTCGCCTCCATCCTTTCCTTCCCTCACTCACGATGATCCCAAACAGTTTGTAATGCTTAAGATGGCGCTGTCCAACCTTGTGCCTCCTGATGAGAGTGAACAGTTCAAATATCATCTCCTGCTAGATCATCTTAAGCTTGATACTGCGCATCATCTTGCTTTGGCTTATGCTCATCACCCCCTCCCCTACACCCGGGCCATGGCTGCCCTACAGCAGAGATATGGCCAACCCCAACAGCTGGTCTTACGTGAGATTTCTGCCATTCTCAATTTCCCCTCTATTCACCCCAGTGATCCCCACAACTTCAGTGACTTTGCCATCCGTGTGCGGGCTTTGGTGGGTATGCTGCAATGTTTGGAGGGCAGAGAGGGTGATGCTGAGCTCGCGTGTGCTTCCCATGTACAGCAGCTGCTGGAAAACTGCCTTCAGAGCATGTAGCCAACTCGCCAGGTACAGTCGCACCACCAGACCTGGGGTTCCTATAACCTAATAGACTTTGCTAATTGGCTGGAAGAAGAGGCAGAGTGCTACGCTGTTGCCACGCAGTGCCAGCGATAGACACAGAACATGACACTCATCCTAAATCTCTTCACAATCATGCCCCTTACTCTTCAAAGGCCACCGTCCTGTATGGAACCAACTATCCTCCTCGACCTCTTCTAAAGACAGTTTACCGTCACCAGTCATGTGCTTTCTGTGCTGCTGACCACCACCTCAGTGTTTGCCCTGACTTTCGACGATTATCCTCCCAAGATGTAAAAATATGGATCAGAGAGAAAAATAGATGCTGGAGATGCACGGAACCACAAATCTACAAACTGTGACCTACAGAGAACATGTCCTAAATGCAAGGGGAAACACCTTGGGGTCCTGCATGATATTAGTCAGCCTTCTCATGGGGCGGCCATATGCTGCACTTGTGGGGACCGAGCATCAAGATCATCCTGAGCAGACTATGGACCCAAAGAATTTTGTGTTCTATCAAATATGCTGCACATATTTGAGGGGCGGCTGTACAAAATCCCTCAGTCTGTCTCAGTTTCCCTTTAGCCCCACCCATTGCCCTGCCTTAGGCCCGCCTCTGGGCAGCACCTTGCTCCGCCCTTAGCGTTTAATTGCCTTGCCAGTTCACCTGTGCATCCCTTTGTCCTGTGCTGAGGCTGCCTGCCATTGTGGAGCTTGCTCCTATCCAAATGGAATAGTGCGTGGATGACAGTGAGTTTATTTGTTTAATCATATTTGTTACTCGTCTGCCTGTCCTGTTAATTTTGGTGCAATTGTTACTTTACCACTGTCATCCACCACTAATACATTTGCTCTTGTCCTCTATAGAAAATACCACTACTCCATACTCCACTACTCCACTACTCCACACCACTGCCTCCTCATCACCATCATCCTCCAATAAAATCTTTGAACTGGACTTGGTTGCAGTATTTCATTACGTTGAAGACATTACCTGGAATCAGATTAAAATAAGGATACAAGCATAACAATATTTTTCATATTTTCTTTCAATTGCATTCACTCTAGAAGGGATGCTCATTGCTCAACAAATCCCTGTGGCATAGTGGACAATCCAAACTAGACTATTAGTTTTATTACAGTTGCCTGAATTGAGTGTCACGCATGGCCTACCTCTGCCTTCGAATGAAACTCTGTCAATCGCATTTACTGCAGTTTAAACTAAAAAACAACAACATGGTATGTAAACATGGGTGAACGATGCACCGAAATAAACAATGGTTTACACGGGCTTTAAAAATGTGATTTTATTTAGGTAAATCTTTGGTAACACAAATACTCCGTGAAGGCCTGTGGAGTGCATTGCAGCAGCACTGAGACCAAATATAGAGTAGTTTACAAGTCGATGCATGTCCCACTTTTTCTATAATATAAAAACTTTTGTGAGTTGATGTAAAATAAACATGACTTGTCCATAAGAAACTGTGACAACAGATTTAAACAAAAAAGGAAAGTCATAGCGGCCTTTATTGAAGTAAAACATTATCTCTCCCAAAATCACTAGGCCCCAGGGTGCACTGAAATCAGAACAGAGTTCCACCTTTCATTAAGCACACAGTAGCCACAGTGACAACTACTGGCGGCTTTTGAAAATGATCCCAAAACTATTCTTGAGGCCGAAAATCATGAATGGCATATTTTTGTTGTATCTTTCGCTGCTTTACCCGATTACAGCTGGCCTTATAAATGTTCGGATATTCCTTGTTCTTCACACTTCTGCATCTGTGCTTCTGGTACACACACAACATGACACTGCCAGTCCAAAAAACTCTCTACAGAAAATAAAATTCACACATTGTAATATTGTCTTGGACCGCCTTTAGCTTTGATTACAGCAGACGTTGCTGTGGCATTGTTTCAGTAAGCTTCAGCAAAGTTAAAATATTACTTTAATTTCAGTGTTGCATACATTTTTCAGTAAGATCTTGTATTGATGATGAGAAAGTGTGACCACTCGCAGTATTTTAAGGTCTGTAGATTAGTTTCAGCTATCTCCTTTGTTTTCTTTGCTTGATGCCAATGATTTGACCCTTCTCAAACATACTGACATCTTTTTCACGACCTCGATACGATGTTGCAACTGAAAGAAAATCACCAATGCAGCAATAATCTGTTGAATCCAGGTGGTGACTTTATTGGACATGCAGTGAACCAGGTGAAAGAAATCCTTTATTACTTTGCTGTCTTCATCAGACACTCCAAGTGATTGTGTCTCTTCTCCAAAGTTTCCTTCAAAACCTCCACCTCTCTCTGTTTGTCTGACAGCGCCCTCTGGAGGTGGTGATTAATTTCCTCTAGTGACTCACAAAAGGCCTGCTCCCAAAACATTAACCATTTACTAACAGCTACCTTTTCTAATTCTGTCTTTATTTTTAAACAGAGAGAAAGTAGCTCACCCGACTTTCATCTAGACTTTCAAATAGATCCGGAGAGTTGACCAAATGCAGGAAGTATCTCACTGTGTCACTGAAAAATACATAAATACAAGAAAGAGCTTATAAAACAAAGTCCAACTTCAGCAGACTGCCTCAGCACTTACCAATGATACACATCTTTGTGTAGTGTCAACGTTTCCAAAAATAGTTGAAGTTGAGTTTGCCTCAATTTGAGAAACTCTCCCTCAAACTTATTTTTAAACGTGCATTTTGGAGGAAAGGGCAAAGAAATGCTGGGAAACAGATCTTTAAGCTGCAATAAGAGCATACAAACTGACACATAAACTTGTTAAATACTTATTTGTATTTTTTTGCATTTTTAACATACATTGTTTACCTTGTTGTTGAGCTTACAGAAATCTTTGTATCTTCTGAAAATGACCCAACTTTCTTTACTGTCACTTACCAAGATCTTATAAACCTACAACAAAGAACAGACATATCAAGGGTGCTGTAATTAACATTGTCATTGCTACTGTATAAATAACACCAAATTATTGTTAGAATTCAGCAGATTGTTTTAATACCGTAAACTTGGCCCTCTTCTCCAGGATCTTGTAGCCCAGTAATGTTGAGGTCCATCCCTCAGAGAACTCTGCCTGCAGCACAGAACGAACCGTGCTCCACACACATGCTGCCCTCCTCTGTGGGACACACGCCTCCTTTCAACCACGGTGAGGGGATATCTTTAACAAATGGAAGGTTTTTTGATGCAAACCACCTGTTTTTGATCCAACTGCCTGGGAAAGGGACAGGAACACAGGGAGACACCATGATCTTGTAACATGTGCAGTTGTGTTGCGAGCACTGTTTCTTAAGGGCCTATTTGTGCTGCCTCATCAAAACCACTCAAGTGTGTGTTCATGCAAGACAGCACGAGTTAGTGATTTGACCACACCTTATGTAAGATTCACATCACATTCTAGACTTTATTATAGTCTAGAAATAAAAATAACATAAAAAAAGAAAATCATCAGCCAGTGTTCTGCTCACTGACATCATAACAATGTCCTGTTCTTTTGGATTTATGGAAAATAGCTAGATATCAATTCACAGTAATTGTTGTATACATTAATAAGACGCAAGTATTATTATGTACAGTAAAAAGGAGGGATAAGCAAGAAGTAGGCCTACCATATGGTTACTCATATAATTTATTTAGCCTACAATGCTACACACAATGGCTTATCTTGTGTGTCTTGCAAGTCATCTCAAACTCAAACATGTTACAATTTAGGGATAATTCAAAAAACAAAATTAATATTTTGCTTATCCTACTGCATTATTTTTACTGAAGAGAATACAATAACCTTTTCTATGACATCATCCCTATAGCTGTGAAATCTGTGCTGCATTTGTAGTACAGTATCATGAAGCTGACCTACGTTTGACTGTTGGAAACTCCACACTGGGAAATTTCCGCTGGTTGTTACAACAAGGACCATGTAACGTTGGCGTTCCTTTAATTTGTCTGGGAAAAAGCAGTGTTAAAGTTCAACCAAAACAATTTACCAACACGAAGCAACTTTTTCATAAACTATTAGGTTCACTTTCCTAACATAGTAAATTGCTCTTTACGTCGTGAAAATCAAAAGAAGAGTACAATATAGTGTCCACAATTATTATATTTGTTTAATACTTACAGACTTTGAAGTGTTTTAAATCCTACAGTCGTGAACTCGTTTCCAAACGTCATCAGCCATAACAAACCCGCCTGCTCCAACAGCGCTGTGTCTGTTGTCAGGAGCCAGACAACAAATATACTTTCACATCATTGTGTTTTTTACGCATTCATACATTTGGTTCATGTGTTTGGTGGTGTTTTATGTGCACTCGTCTCCTCTTTCTAGCGCATTGTTAGCTTGTCGTGCGTTAGCAAGCAGCGGCGTGTAGCGTTTGGTGAATGGAGGAGCGCTTCTTCTTCCTCATTGTTTGCTAAAAGGGGCAGTTCTGCTTTCAGAGCCAGTTTCGGTGAATGATAAACCCGCAGACGGCACCAGTGCGAAGCCCAGACCGCGCCATGGAGTCGCAAGCGGGCACGGGCTGTGTGAATCTGGGCTGTCTGGTGAGCACGTTGCCGGTGATCCCGTACCAGAAGCTGACGGACCTGTACTACCTGAGCAGAGGCGGCTTCGGCACCGTGTTCAAGGCGCAGCACTCAGACTGGAGGACTACGGTGGCCATCAAGTGCCTCAAGCTGGACTCCCCGTTTGGAGAGCGGTATGTGTCCTCCTCTGATGCGTGCAATGATCTCATCTCAAAACAATCAAGTCTGTTATACCATGCTTACTGTACGTTTGATAGTTTACATTTAGGCCTATCATACTGTCATTTTGCTTTAAAAACTGATCAATGTGTGTTGCAGCGAGCGGAACAGTTTGCTGAGGGAAGCTGAGGTGCTGCACAAGGCCAGGTTTAACTACATAATACAGATTTTTGGTGTCTGCAACGAGCCTGAGTTTTTCTGCATTGTCACTGAGTTCATGAGCAATGGCTCCTTGGACTTGCTCCTCCATGAGGTACTTTGACTCTTATTAAGTGACACAAATAGTTTCTGTAATAATAACCATTAAATGTTGATCCAAGTTGGCCTGTCAAGATCATTACTATATCGACATATCATTCACTATATGATACAAAGAATAATACATTTATCATTTTCATTGCTATTGTGGGGTCATCATTTTTCTGAAATACAATAATATTTGGAATCTGCTATTTATTTGTTGCAATTCATGTATTTTGACACTAATTTATGTTTAGAAAAGGAGATAATCCCACTTTAATGTTATAACATGTTAATGTTATTGTGCCAGTAGCAAAAACGTTGTCTCCATATTATCTTTAATCATGATATTTTCTGTAACAATATTCGTACATCAAATTTTGTTATTGTGACAGGCCTAGATCCTAGCAACATCTGTCCAAAACTAACACATCATCCTATGTATTCTGTAAGACAATTGAAACTTCTGTTGCATGTTTTATTTTGCCTCAACATAGATCTAGGTCTACTTTGTTGCAACTCAAAACTACACGCAGATAATTATGGCTCTGTGTGGATTTATAGAATTTTGTTGTATAGATTTTGTCTTTCAATTTCTAACTTTCAAGTGTTGAAAACATAACAGCTTGGTGGAAACAATAGCAAACAGGTTCATTTACACAATACATGTTTTAATATTTCTTCCCACACAGAAGGACATGTACCCTGAACTGACCTGGCCGTTAAGACTGAGGATCCTGTATGAAATCGCTCTTGGAGTGAATTACCTTCATAACATGAACCCTCCCCTTTTACATCAGGACCTTAAGACACAAAACATTCTGTTGGATGGGGAATACCATGTCAAGGTCAGTAATATTTATGATAATACATGAACACATGGCATGTTTCCCCCAAAGTAACATTTTACACTTCCTCTTTCCAGATTGCTGACTTTGGTCTTTCAAAATGGCGGCATTTGTCAGTTAGCAAAGGCTCTGGATCCAAACCCACAGAGATGGGAGGCACAGTGATTTACATGCCTCCGGAGAAGTACGAGCCGTCAGCCAACAACAGGAGCAGGCGCGCTGATGTTAAACATGACATGTACAGGTTAGACCTTCTCTACTCTTCCTGATTTTAAATAGTTCATTATTTCTTTTATAGATATGTGTTTGATGTAGCTGAATAACAGGAAACCAGACTGAATAATTTTGGGATTCCATTATTATCTTAGCCCGCCCTACTAACCTGAAAATAAGGAAGTGTGATGTCCATTCTAGTCTCTGTTCTGGTAATGCCTCAGAGTTCATTATGCAATACAATTGGATTGCCAAAATGCATGAGTCAGTTCCTCAAAGCAGTTTTTCCAGTTTGTAAAAGGGCAAGTTGTAAAAGTCCCTCTGGCATTTAGGGGAAAACCTGGTAGAAAAGAAAGTGAAAATGTAATTTTCTATTTTTGACTTTACAGCTATGCAATCATTATGTGGGAGGTTCTATCCAGGCAGATCCCTTATGATGGTAAGTGTATTGATCTGTGTAAACTTATCATGACTTTAATGGAGCCATGTTAAATGATGTGTTTGTGGTTTAGATATGAACAACCCCATGCAGATAATGTTCAGTGTGATCCGTGGAACTCGTCCTGACACAAGCTTAGATAGTCTTCCTGCCCACATTCCCAACAGAGAGATACTGCTCAGTTTAATAACCAGCGGCTGGACTGCTAACCCTGATGAGCGGCCATCTTTTCTCAGTGAGTCCATAAAACGAGTAAAAGTGGGAAACCTCTACAGGCTGATTTAATAACATTGTTTCACTCACAGTTTTGCTGTTTTTGTCCCCCAGAGTGTTTGGTTGAGCTGGAGCCAATGGTTCGGAGCTTTGATGACATCGACTTCCTGGAGTCAGTACTGGAGCTCAAAAGGTCAAAGGTCAGTAAAAACACATTTTTTGTGATTTAGAAATTGCCTTTTTTTCCAAAACAATCAAATTTTCTGTTTATATAGAGAAGGGCGAAGTGTTGTTCTACTTCTCCACAATTTTCCAGTCCAAAGAGGAGTGATGAGGACATGCTAAGAAATAGACCCAACCTCATGGTAAGTGCACTTTCAATATTTCAATAAAATACTTTAAACACCACTTTAGTCTAAATAATCTCTGGTAATCCTGTTTGTCCACAGGAAAGGCCCCTCTCTGGATTAGGGTCCTGCTGCTCCTCACCTGAGACTGAAATCTCTCCACCAGGTTTTCTCATCAGCAATCTTCCTGAAGGTAACACGAGCATACTCATTAAAATGACAGACTTGTCACAGACTTGATCCCAATAATGCAGAGAAATAATCCGTTAATACTTTCGTTTTATTTCTCTTGTTTAAGGTATGCCATCCTCCTTCATTGCCCCGGAGAAACCTGAGTCATTGAAGTCGTACGATCCCACCAACAACCTGAACGGACGCCAGAGCCCTGAGCACAAACTAAACATTCCTGTAAATTTCTCAGAGTGTTCGACTCAACCAGACAACATTATACTCAAGACAGAGCCACAGATGCCAGGTAACACACGGACATCTTAAGGAATATCTTGATGATGTGTTTTTGTGTCAGCATTGATAAGTTTGTTGTTTTTTTTAAATTTCAGAGTGTTGCTCACCGCCGCGGCAGTCACCACCTTTAAGAGGCCCAATTGAAGAGTGGATTGCTACTCGTCGGGAGGAAATTGTATTGCAAATGACAGATGCATGTTTGTACCAGACTCTTGATGCCCTCATAGCTCAGGGCTTGATAATGCAGGAGGACTACGAACTGGTCGTGAACCAACTGACAAGGACTGCAAAGGTTCGCAAACTCCTGGACAACTGTCATAGACACAATGAAGACTTCTGCCGCATTGTTGTATCCAAGCTCTATCTCAACAAGCAAATGGGTCTAAAACCTTATCCACCTGATATTGTCTCTTTTTCACCTGCTGGACCCAATGCCTCTCAGCTGTCTCTCTCCTCCATGTCAAGGAACATGTAGCAGCCACAGACTGATAAACCTTACACTCAACCATTTCTCTACTCACTCGTTTATGCCTAAACATTAAAACCAACAAAAATGGATAAGTGTTATTTGTGTAATCTACTAGATGTCCTGCTTTAATTTAATAGTATTTTATGTTATTTATTATTCCAGCTTTTAAATCTACTTTTTGGACACGTTTGTAGAGGGCAAGGTTACTCTTAACAAATGTGCAAATTAAACAAAATCCAACTTCATGCATGTTTGAATGACATTATAGAATGCTTAAAAGTTATCTGTTTGGCATTATATAGTTTCTGCTTTTTGGAACTTGGCACCATGAACATCTTCCAGGAGCCCTAGCTCATTAGGGATTAGTTTTACTTTCGGTTTTGTGAATTAGACTGGCTGATTTGGGGAAAAAAAAACATTCAGCAGAGTTTTTATAATAATGTATTTTGTGTGATAAAAGAATGCTATTTATTTTCAGTCTCTGCCAAATACAATTAATATAATTTTGATTAAATTATGCAATAATGTTTCCATAGCTTCTAAATAACCCACACAGTGCTCCTTAAAATACATGTTAAATATTAGGAGGAGGATGTTTTTTGTTCATATTGTTTCAGTGAATGTTGAGAAATTACAATAGATCCGGCGCTTTTGAACACCAATGCAAATTGAATGCTTCCATTTCTCTGGATGAAAACTGCCTTTTTCTCAGTAACTGTGCCTCAATCATTGTTTTGATACTTAACATCGGATGGAACTCAACCGAATGGAGCCTTGAAACCTGTAACAAACTGTAACATATTTGTAATATAGACAAGGGTTGCCCTTTTATACATATGATTATTGTTTTATGGTCATTCCTGTTTATAAAATTGTCTAAGTAAGATGTCAATTAGATATTTAATATTTTAAGTAAGTCCATATGTAGCTTTTGGAAAGTAGAACTTTCTTCTTACATCTTAGTCAATAAAAGGTAAACCTAACTTCTTCTTGTCTTAGTGTCTTTTCCCACAACGATTAATCATTTCATTGTCAGTTTGTTGAGTGTATTCTCTTGTAATGTAACTGTTGACCCAGGAGAAGCCACTGTATGTCTGAATGCTGTCTGGGGGCTGAGGCAAGGGCTGCATGTCTCAAAATAGCCCAGCGTGGAACACGAGAGTGCGGTTGTCCCGGACTGCGCAAAACACTAGTGGTGGTCATGCCTGGATAGTGTGCCCATTGCAACATCTTCAGACCTGTTGCTGCTTCTCCGATGTAACCTATCTCCAAACTTGGTTCAGAAGGAGCCCCGATTAACTCTCACGGATCTGCTTCTCAAATTGGTAAGAGTAACGTACTGTTTACTGAAAGTGTGTTAATCTCTAGCAGCTGTTATGCCTTTATCGAGCTCTGGAAGAGTATTGTCATTGCAGATTGCTCTGAAGGTCTCTGGTTCTTTTTTGTCTGCTTATTTGTCAGATTTACTTTTTTTACTCATTATTTTTCAGCAACTGTTTAGAGATGGCTGATCTACGACACACAATGGAAGTGGTGTCCCAAACTATTTGTCCTCGATCACGGACTCCATCTGAAGAGGACCTGAAGTCGCCCAAACAAGAGAAAATGCAGCTGAAGAGGGAGATCTCGCTCATCAATGGGATCTGTCTCATTGTTGGTAACATGATTGGCTCTGGGATTTTTGTGTCTCCAAAGGGAGTCCTGCTCTATAGCGGCTCCTATGGGCTGTCTCTGCTCATTTGGGCGCTGGGGGGGGTCTTTTCTGTGTTCGGGGCACTATGTTACGCAGAGCTTGGCACCACTATCACTAAATCTGGAGCCTCGTATGCTTATATCCTGGAGTCCTTTGGTGGGTTTCTGGCCTTCATCCGCCTCTGGACATCAATTCTCCTGGTGGAGCCGGCCAGCCAAGCGATCATCTCCATCACCTTTGCAAACTACCTGGTGGAGGCCTTCTATCCAACCTGTCAGCCCCCATATGATGGTGTGCGCCTCATCGCTGCTGCCTGCCTCTGTAAGAATCACTGGTATTTTACATTTGCATTACAAATTACATACATTACACTTGAGAGAGGGAGAGGCAAACTATAATACTGAATGGCCCTACTTTTACTGGAAGCCTGGCAATTTGGACATTTTTCCAAAGGCGAAGGAGCAAAACGTCACCAAAATATGATCATTAACAAACTTAATACTAGGGATACACGAAAAAAATGCAGTGCATGGGCAAAAATGCAGTCATAAATGTCCTAGGCACTCTGTAACCTTAAAGTAAAAGTTCTTTATTAATATATGGACATAGGCTACACGTTTCAACACTTCTTCAGGTCTTAGAGGATCCTGTATCCATGTTCTTTTGCCCTGGTCTTTAATGAGCACCTGTCCACACCTACTCACAGCTTAACTGTTACAAAAGAACCCCCGATGCACTCGCCTATACTTTTTTTAGTATTCAAACCTAATCACCTTTTATTGTCATCCTCTATAAAACTTTATAAAAGCTTAAGTCTAAACCCCAACAATGCTTTCATAATAATGTTTCTATCTATCAAACTGTGCTAGAGGCAGAAGAAAGTGGCACTAGTTATGTTTATATAGGCCCCTGTATGTCATGCCTTTGTGTGGCAGAAGTTGAGATGGTATTTAGGTGAAAGAGCAAGCATACCTTTCACATGAATCAATCTCCAAAAGATCTGGTAGTAATATATTAAAAAAAAAATGTGTATGTTGTTTCGAAGATATGCAAAATATTTACTGTAATTTCACATTTTTTAGATACTTAAACCTCAACTAATATTTTAAAGACACATTTTACTACTTTTCTTTTGGATTGACATAACATAGCCTGGTCTGAAAATCTTTATCGGATTCTGCAGAAAGATATAGAGATATGTCAATATTGCCCACTGTCACAGAATTACTAAAAAACGTTTTCTTGTACATTAGAAGAATTTCTATATACTTTTACTACGATATTATGTTTGTTTTTGGCAGGCATGCTTATTTTCATTAACTGTGCTTATGTGAAGTGGGGCACCCTGGTTCAGGACGTCTTCACTTACACCAAACTGCTGGCCCTTCTTCTCATCATTGTGGTAGGACTCATGTCAATATTCACAGGTGAGTTTTCATAGGGCTGGCTCATGCTTGAACTGACTTGGGCCCAACAGTGTAATAAAGCCTATTTTTGTGCTACAGGTGAAACAAACAGCTTTGACAGTCCATTTGAAGAGTCGACCACTGATCCTGGGGCGTTAGCGCTTGCCTTGTACTCTGCTCTCTTCTCCTACTCCGGATGGGACACACTCAACTTTGTCACTGAAGAGATACAAAACCCAGAGAGGTATAAAGTCACAGTTGACCAAGGTTAATAATTAGATAATCACTGATAAGGTAAAAAAAAACACAGATTTGATTCAACTGCATGACATTTTGTTGTAGAAATCTACCCCTGGCCATTGCCATCTCCATGCCTATTGTGGCCACAATTTACCTGTTGACCAATGTGGCGTACTACGTGGTGCTGGACATGCCCTCTCTGCTCGCCAGTGACGCTGTGGCTGTGGTAAGGCATTGATTCAGGGATAAATGTTTGTTTTCAAGTAAAAGTTTTAGATCAAAATAAGATAAGCATACCGGAAAAGCATGGTAATGTAGATATTTAAAACAATACAAAATGTTAAGAAAGATAGAACTGAATTTTCATTGTAAAGTAGTAAAAAAGAGAAGATTTATTCTACGCCATTCACCTGATGCTAATTATAAAGCTGTTGTGCCACGACTTCCAGACTCTGAGGTGAAAACAAGTTGTAAATAATGACTTTTGACATTGACCACGCAGACATTTGGGAATGCTGTCCTGGGCCCCTTCAAGTGGATCATTCCAGTTTCTGTGGCTATGTCCTGCTATGGGGGACTCAATGCATCGATCATTGCAGCATCACGGTAAACAAGAAGGACTAAAACATTTTAATTGAACTCTTTTAAAATAGTTACTGTCCCATGTCCTAAAATAGTGTTTGTTTCCCTGTGTTTATTTTGGCCGCAGGTTGTTTTTTGTTGGTGCCAGAGAGGGCCACCTGCCAAACAGTCTGAGCTTGATTCATGCCAAGCGTTTTACTCCCATTCCTGCACTGCTCTTTAATGTAAGTATTTGTCATGTACAGTAGTGAATATTTACAGAGAACTCCACCATCAGAACAGGAGGCTGCAGGTTCAGTTCTTGCTTGAGGCTCATGCACTTGTTTATCTTAAAAACTTATATATAGGGCATTTGACATAAAAAATCATCTAAAATCACTGTAATAATACAGTCAGTCATGGCTTGGCATTCATTTTTTTACTGTTTTATTGGGGTTTTAACTTGATGATTTTTGGTGTTTCGTTTAGTCTGACTTTGAGACAAAAAATGATGATACATGGTTTTTGCATTTTTCTAATTATTCATTTGTTTAGTGGGTTAAAGCCATTGGTAAATATTCCTCCTAGTTTTACACCAGATAAGTGGCAGTGTTTGAAGAAAAGTTTAAAACAGAAAGTGGAAAAAAAATACAAAATGTAGAGCTGAGTTCATCATAGGATAGCAAGGTTTGCAAGTATTTAACAAGACAAGGTATTTTTTATTTGTCCAATGATCACTCTTTTGCCCTTTGTTTACTGTATGGTTGCTAAGTAACAGTAATGGAATAACAGCCTCCTTTATTGAGGAATAAGTCATGGTTAGGTTAACTATGCATACAAACCAAATGGCCAAGGCAGATAGTGTGTCTGAATGTGTTAGTAGCCAAAATGATAGATCTGTCCAGGATTTGTAGCTGGTAATAATAATAGTAATAATAATGATTTTAAAATATGTGTTACCCAATGTGTAGTGTGTGATGGGCCTGATCTTCCTTTGTGTGGAGGACGTGTTTCAGCTCATAAACTACTTCAGCTTCAGTTACTGGCTCTACGTGGGACTGTCAGTGGCTGGTCTCATCTACCTTCGCTTCACACAGCCTGACAGACACCGACCTGTCAAGGTAATATGCAATTATATTTTTAATTACCATAAGACCATGAGGTGTAGGCATGAAATCATTTTGTGAAAAGACTTTGGAAAACATTGGAAAATTAATAAAGTTGTGATGAAAACACCAATATGTCAATAGGAACTCACTAACAGTACTTCACCATCTGTTTACAGTTGAGTCTGTTCTTCCCTTTCGTCTACTGCCTCTGTAGCCTGTTTCTGGTCATCGTCCCGCTGTACTGGGACACGATCAACTCCCTCATTGGAATTGGCATTGCTCTGTCTGGAGTTCCTGTTTATTATGTAGCTATTTACCTCCCCAAAGAAAGGAGGCCAAAATTTGTAGAGAAATTAAACGGTGAGTTCTTCAATTACTTAGTCAACCCATTTACTAGGCCTGTATGACTATAAAATTAGTAATAATAAAATGTGATTCATAAATAAGGTATGTCTTCTCCTTTCCCCCACAGCTCAGGCCACTAAATTCACACAGATGCTGCTGTTCTGCTGTCTGACCGACTTTGACTTTGAGGCCGAGGCTAAAACAAACTGAGCAGTGACATGTTCATTTAAAAGGAACAGAATCTGTTTTCCTCCAGAGACCAAGGGCATGATGACACGCTTAACACCAGCTCGTTGGGAACTGCCAAGTTTTTAAAAAGGCCTGTCGTCTCATGTATCGCTTCAGGAAATGACTTGCACTTTTCTAGGAATATTTTTCAAATTGAATGAACTGGGTGGTTGTTTTTTCACCTTGTGTATGTCAAAAGGTGGTGATAAGATTACAACGGATGTGTTTTGTGTGCAGTTGTCACACTGGCAATACTGTCTTTTTTTTGTCACAGAACTACTTTACTACTACTTACTTTTACTTTTGTACTTTGTATGAAACAAACATTTTGAGCAATTTTTGAGGTACATGTTGTCACATGTCATCACTGCAAATGTGTTGAATATATTAACAGTAGTACCATAACAGTAGTAGTAAAGTACCTACTTTCTGCTTACAGAGGTAAACTTTCTGCTCTACTTTATTCAAGTAACAATTTGATCTTTTTTTGGCCTTATTTGTGTTAAAATAAATCAATGGAGCACTTTTACAAATCCATTTGCATTTTGGTAAAAATATTACATAACATTTAAAATAATGTGTGTACAAAGATAAGGTAGAAGTTACAAGTTCATTCTAAAATGTTGCTTCACTTTTTGTTTCATTTTCTGCATTATGTCATAACTCTTTAAGTTAAATGTCAGGGAAGGTTTGCACAACTTTTGTGTTATTTCTTAGATACAGCAGACATACTTTGCCTTTTAGTTTTTCAATTCAACAGGATTAAGAAACATTAAAACCACCAAACATGTTTTAAAAATTCTGGAGTATTTGTGTATCAATTCAAATTAAACAATGTACATTTTATTCAAACATGTTTGATAGATAAACTGCAGTTGGTTATATCAAAGCCGGGACAGATCCACTTGTTGCTGAACTGCGTGTATCCTTCTGCATTGATCAGGCCACTGCCTACAGAGACCGGGTTAAAAACACTGCATTAAACACTAATGATTTCTCACACAAAAATACTGGATTGTACCATCCATGAGGTTTTGAAGGCTGCAGAAGTTTGTTCTGTTGGCCTCTGGGTCCTTTGGCGTGTCTAGCATGGAATCACCCTGCAGACGCAAAGAAGAAGAATTTTTGGATAACACAGAAAACTGTTTTAAATGTTGAAAATGGAACACATCGCAGAAGACTGTTGTGAGTTATGTTGTACATTTTAAAAGTATTATTCTATATGTTCTTTGCTTGATCATGTGTTTGCTGTTTCTTATTCATATGCATTTCTAACATGGGATGGCACAATACTCCACTAATATGTGTATATTTAAATTATAAATTAATTTTTCATTGGATTTAGCTCCTTTCATGACACTCAAAGCGATTTACAGTGCATTATTCATTCACTCCTCCATCCATTGGTGATAAGCTGCTATTGTAGCCACAACTGCCTCGGGTAAAGGCTGCCAATCTGCACCATTGGCCTCTCTGACCACCACCATCATTTATGCATGCACTAGAGTCATACTAAGGTCTACGCCAGGGGTGGGCAATTATTTTGACGCAAGGGTCACATTGGATTTTTACACTTGCCTGGGGGCCGGACCATTTTACACACGCTACGACACATAGACTTAATGCCTAAAATACACAAAAAATTACTACAGAATAGCAAAAATCATTACCTTTATTTAGTGGGAACAGTGCAGTTGATCACTCCTTTTATCCAATGCATCAAAGGTTGGTGTTATTCTAGTGGTGGCTGTTCTCAAAACTGATTTTTAATGAACAAGCAGCTGCTCAGGAAACTATAAAATGACAAATGCACCACACCTAACTCATACAATTTTTTATTGAATGCTTTGCGGGCCGGATCAAAATGCCAAAAGGGCCGCATGTGGCCCCCGGGCCTTAGTTTGCCCCCCTCTGGTCTACGCAATGTGGGTGAACTTGCCTAAGGAGGACACAATGGTAGTGTTTGTCTTTTGATCCAAAGATCGGCTGCTCGACATAAAACATCATTGGTGCAGCAGTTATGCCGTTGTGTCCTTGGGCAAGACACTTAACTCGTTCAAGCTTTCTCCCATCCAAGTACTACCCAGATCCACTTTTGCTTAGCTTCTGAGATCTGACAGGATCAGGCCTTGACAAGCTGGTGTGGCCACTTGCCAATGCCTAATTATGTACTTAACTGACTGAAGTTTCCCTACTTTAACTTCTATGAAAATAACACCTGCTATTTGAGTGGGACTTACCTAGTTAAAAAAGTGAAAGTAAAATACAAAATATGTTTTGAAAATGTAATAAAACTCTTAATCCATAGGTGGGCTCAACATGATTCAAGTTTCCACTCACAGTCACTTTGCAGAGAGTAGACTGCTCAAACAGAAACTGCAGTTCGTTGACTGTCCTTGTTTTGGGAGAGGTGTGTGCGGCTTTGATCAGATATGGCGAGGTTGACACAAGCTGAAACATACAAAAACATCGGTCACATTAAATAACTTCACAACAATTTAGACAAAAGTCTGACCTCATAGGAGCACTTTTCTCCGATGTACAGACAGCTCGTACTTATCTGCCACAGTTTGATCTGCCTCACCAGCTTGTTGTACACATCCTCACACATAATCCCAAATGTCCTGTAGAG
The DNA here is from genome assembly GCA_019453435.1 of Rhinogobius similis. Lineage (NCBI taxonomy): Eukaryota > Metazoa > Chordata > Actinopteri > Gobiiformes > Gobiidae > Rhinogobius > Rhinogobius similis. The sequence continues at coordinate 21,093,991 of CM033632.1, read as the reverse complement.
AAAGAAAATGTACACACAATAACAGGTTTTAAAAGTGAATTCAAAGGTTTGGCAGCATCATTTCATCTCATCAACTCGTTTAAATTGGAAAATACAAATAGGTCTACGCTCCTTTAGTAAATAGGTTTAAAAAAAAACAACAACAACCTAATTACAAAGCCAATTGTTAATTAGACTGATTAAGTTCTATAGTAACTTGCAGATCTGTATCAGACTTGGGGATAGTGTTGTTAACAAATCATTATTATAACAATAGTTTGAATAATAGATCATTCCGTGGTGGAGTGAGTCGAGGCCAGAACTGTAACAGGAAACATGATTAGGGGGTCTTTTTTACTTTTTTAATTGCAAGAATAATTTTGAATCCCTAAAAAAAATGTCTTCTCCCAGTAAATATGACTAATGTGAGGCTTGTGATTCTTTTCTAATCAACATAGGGGCGTGGCCAAAACCTTATCTAATGCAGCTCTGATCTTTCGGATTGTGACGACTCAAAGTCAGACAGCAGTATAACATTACAATAAGTATTTCAAACAAGTGCATACCACCTAAACACAAGTTGACACGTTTAGTAAAAGTAGCAAATAAAAAACATACCATTTAATTTTGCACTGCGCAGGTCGGTCCGTAACAGACAGGGTGAGAGTGGCCCCCAGTAAAGCCACGGTCATGAGGAGCAGCCGGAGATCCATAGTGGGAGGCAGACTTGTACCAACTGTGGCTAACATCCGCTCCAGAGTTTAAAAACGCAGTGGTCATGCGGAAAAAAAGTCAGCACAACATTGATCATCACACATGAGGGTACTGAGAATGGGGATTGGTAAAAGAGACAAAAAGAGAGTACTCTGTCTTATTATTCCAGTCAAGAATTGGCCAATAGGTTGTTGGTCCTATTCCTGCTGTTGTGTTCTTTGGCAAGATTCTCCCTCATGATGCAGTGTCATTTATACTGGCATGTAAACATACAAATATGAATTAAATGAAAAATACAAGGCCTACTGTCTTTTCTACAAAACTTAATGAATACCTCTTTAACACTTAATTGAGTTGTTCTAAGAAACCACAGTCCACATATTCAGCTGATGGTTCAAAGCAAACAATACAGTGCTGTTTGTTGATTTAGAAAGGAGCAGAGACAGAGGTGAGACACTTGTACATTTGGACAATTGAGACTGTATTGAGTGTACATTAGGATTTTAAATGTAGCTAATTACAATCACAGGGATAGAAAGATATTCAATCATAACTACATCACAAGTAAGGCAACAGGTTCATAAATCTACTCAAAAGGAAAATTACCCCCCAAAACTGGCTCAATACAGTATACTTGTAATGAATTACTTTCCAGCATGCATCTGTGGACAGAACTGAAGAGATGAGTAAATCTGTATGTGTGTACGATGGTAAAAGTGCACTTGTGTGTCCACATTCCACATATTTTATGTTGATGCTATGGTCAGTGTCTGCCTCACCTTGTGCACAGACATGTGACACATGCTCAGACAGAGGCTGCTTTATGCCTGGCACATTCACCATGAAGGAAGAACTGGTTCATCTTCTTACACTTAAGTGGAAGAATGTGGAAATAACCCATAGATGTGAACTTGAACATACGAGCATTAGGAATAACTTGTCGGTTGGACCATGCTATGTTTAGACATACGTTAAGTCATTGGTCCCCCTGTGCATCAACATCAACATCCAACAGTAAGCTTTAGATTATAACACGTTTCTAGCATGTAAAATTGAGTTTGTAGGATAAAGTAGTAAGCCTTAATAAATGTTAAATGGTAATTCATCAGAATTACCATTAAAAGCAAAGAAAGAAACGCACACATTGCATCCCAGAAAAATGTGCACACACAGCACACAGTATCAAAACTGCCTTTGTTTTATTACTTTATTAAGACTCAATCACAATACTTCAAGAGTTAAAAATCTGAAATACATTCTTATTTATGTGGCCACTAGACAGCCTTAATGTGTCCTTCATATTATAAAATTCCAAAAAAAGATGTATGCAGCATTTAGTACAGTATTAAATAACTGCTTGATTGCACTGCCTCTTTATTCTTTATGTCTTGATTCTAAATAAACATGTTTCCTGAAAAGCAATAATTACAGATATTGTTGCATTGAATTGAGTCGTCTAATTATCTTAAACTTGTTGAATCATGGCTCTGATATATTCACCATATGTAAGAGGTTGAATTGGGTCGATCAGTATTTTATTTATAGTTTCCCATTTCATCAGACTTCAGTGACGGACTTTACAGTCAAGTTGAACACAGCGTCTGGTTGTACCGCTCGAATAATAGATGAAATCTAAAAAACAGATACACTTAAAGTCAATTTGTACATTGTCAGTCCATTTAAACACAAAATTGGTTACCTTGTGAAGAACTAAGTGTAGAGATCTAGAGGTCTCGTTCAGCATTAGAGTGGACTCGATTTGAGTGTGAAGAAAGGCCATACCTGTGAGAAGCAAAACTGCATGAATTTCCCACAAGAAAAGCATCTACAGGTGATTTTGAATGCAAGTACAATATTTAGACCAGTCTTTTTCTTATCATCTTTCATATTTAAGAAGTGATGCCATGGTTGTTTTTACAACACAGAAAAGTCTTGGTAAACAGTAACTCACATACTTAACATAAGTGGATAACAGTTTTATTGTGCACAGCAGACTGTGTCATGTCTGATTGGGGTCAAACGTCATCTTACGGTTCAGTTCATCTGTGGGATCTACATGAGTTGGCTGAATTGTTGAAAATGAAGGTCTTGTAATTTCCGTGTCTGCTTGGCTCGTCGTAAAAGACACTGGGGACACAACGAAAGGTAGAGTTCACATGACATTCCAACATTTTAAAAACTCTGTCAACAAAGCGTAAGGGTGGAGGGTCTGAAATCTTCTTTTCTCTGTGGTTGTTGTTGTCTTGCTTGGAATGTTCCACAGAATGACATAAATGTTTAGCAATCTCCATGGACACAAACAGGGGCAATAAAAACTCCTGTAATTGATTAGTTAGATTTGTTTATACCGTACCCTGGAACAAATCATTTTCATGGGTGAAACTGGTGATGGACACCATCAGGAAATATACTGTGCACCTTTAAACTGTCTTGCAGATATTTGGACCTGGTTTATGGTTAATATCTCTCTGATTACTCAGTCAATCTATCTAACTGGTACAAAGTTCTACATTTTTCTCTGTCAGAACAATCAAACTAATAGGAATTTTCTTCAATACATTGGTGATCGCATCATAACTAGAAGAAAATTAATAAATAGAAGAAAATTAATTAATGATAATTCTAATACAATAAATGATTTTCTTCTTTCAAATGTTGTGTTGTGAGGGATAGTTTCTTACCTGTCTGGCCAAAGCATGACGTGAAGCAGGCACCGAGGAGCAGGAGCAGCAGCATGTTGTCAGCAACAGTGAAACTCAACTAATGACAATACACCTGAAGGCACTTTTGTTCAGCCACAATGTAGAGGTGTGGCCCACAGACAATAACAGACCTGTGTCATTTCCTGGGACAACTATAACACAACCCGTCCTGTTGTGTGAACAAGGTATAAAAACACAACAGTACTTTCCCTTTCCAGTTCAAATGTCAAAGTCCAAGTGTCACAGAGTTTTTATTTGATCAAAGATAAAGGCTGGTAACAAACAATTACTTCTGTATATGTTATTCATGACAGTTAATAATTGAGGCTTAACACAGGTCACACTTGGGGGAGATAGGATTACGAAATGTAAATGTTTAATAGGCGTTAGCTTAGTTTGTGTTTTGTATTGAAGTTCGTTTGGGTTCATTTTTACACATTACAGTTCATCAACAAGTGACATTCCATCAAAAATACAGTGACAATTTATGTGTAACAATTTAAACAATCATTTAACAAAATAAAGGTGTTATCAGTAATTATTATTTGCCAAATCATGACTATTGTGTTTTTTATATGGATTTTGGTCCTTGTTTACAATACGGTCGCTAGGTAACAGTTGTAGAATTACCTTTATGTCACATCTGCTGCTCATGTCCAACCTGGAATTAATAAACAATTATAAACGTCACCAACATTGTCAACTGGGGAAAACTAGGCAAGGTTTTTAACCAAATCCTAAATATGATCATGTTCACTACATTTTAGTCAAATGTGTAGTCTAACCGGTCATATGCACTTTGAATAACCAGTGTAACAAAAAGAGCATCGTTATACTGTTTTGAATATAGTGGTATATATATTTATCATATTTGTTTGAGTACTGTAAAGCGATGCAAAACCATGGTGCTTTAGAAATGATTGTTTTAAAATAATACAACAGTCTTGACTCTATGTTTTCTTTCTGCTGCCACCGGATGAGCTCAGGCTGCGGTTGGTGCTGGATGGAGGGGACGTGACTGGCAGATTGAGGGCCAGCTCTACTGTGCTCAGATTGGGCGACTGGAGAGCGGAGGCCCTGGAGCTGCTGCCCAAGGAGGACCCAGAAAACCTGAAAAATAAAGAGAACATGTCCACATTTTCTGCATAATACAAAATGTAAAAAAAAACCTGTGTGGTTATAACTGGTGAGATCTCACTGACACAGAGCCACGGGCCGAATTGGACTTTGACCCAGACTTGGAGCTCCTACTGCTGCCGCCGCTTGAGGGAGTGGAGGCCGGAGATGGCAGAGACAGATTTGCCTGCCAAAAAAAATTTATGTATTTGGTTTACTTAATATGCTGAAATGTTAGGTTTAAAAATAGTAACACACCTGTTGGAAGTACATTGCCAGTGCTGCTCTGAGTTCAGGGTGGCCCTCCATGACTTCAATCAGCATCTTGTCAATGTTTCGGTTGAATTCCTTTAGTTCTTTGAGCCTGATGTCCTTCTCTTCGAAAGTCTCACTCTTGCTTTGTTTAGCTAAGCGGATCTCTCTTGTTAACTTTGAGCACTGTAGGACAAATAGTGAGTCAGTGACATACAAGGGCTGAGCGATACGTCAAAAGCATTCATCAGGATTTGTTATTGGTCGATCACTATATTTGATTTAATTTTATTCTTTCAATATTCATTTCCTGAAAATAAGAAATACAGACTTTAAATAATTTGCATTTAACTCAAAAAGTCAAATTTCTTCATCCAAAGTCTGACAGAAATGTTGTGTCCACAATAATTTTTGATTTTATCTAGAGATATATTAGATACTATACCCTAAATTTGAAATTTTTTAAAGCTAAAATACAATTTTAAGGCTAGAAAATTGTATTTTGTCCATAATTTGTTAGTAGTAGAATAGAATTTAGATCTAATGTGAGCTAATCATTGAAAAATTGACTGTCAACCTTGCCTCCATTCCAGAATTTTGATTCTAATGGGTCTTTTACATGCAAAAAAAATCAGGTACATGATCTAGTTTTGTTTTTCATGTTTAAAACAGTAAAAATCAGGAATAGTCCCTTTAATCTAAAAAAAAAAATATATATATATATATATATATATATATATATATATATATATATATATATATATATATATATATATATATATATAATTGCACAGCAGCACATACAAGCCACATTTTATTAATAATTTTGGTCACTGAGTTGTACAGCGTGGTAGAGAATTTAGTAACTAATGTTGAGGCAGGAAACAAATACAGCTCTTTACAAGCCACACGCACGGGTCGTTATTAACGTGACATGCAGCATCTGGACTCCTGGAACCTACGCCAGGATTCTGGACCTCAGCTCTACATTTAACTCCATCCTCCTGTTCTGCTCCAGGACAAGCTCTCTCAACTCATTGTGCCTGACTTTGGACCGGAGAATGTCTCAGACACTCGGCACAGGATGTCCACAGGGCTGTGTACTTTCTCCTCTGCTCTTCTCCCTGTACACCAACGGCTGCACCTCCAGCCACGACTCTGTAAAACTGATGAAGTTTGCAGATGACACCACCCTCATCGGACTCATCTTGGACGGCGCTGAGTCTGTCTACAGGAGGGAGGTGGACCGGCTGGTGTCTCGGTGCAGCGACAACAACCTGTAGCTCAACGCCCAGAAGACAGTAGAGATGATCGTGGATTTCAGGTCTCAGCCCCCCTGCCCCCCCTCACCCTGACAGACTCTCTCATCACCACCGTGGACTCTTTCCGCTTTCTCGGCATCACCATCACTCAGGACCTCAAGTGGGAGCCGACCAACAGCTCCATCATCATGAAGGCCCAGCAGAGGATGTACTTCCTGCTGCAGCTGATGGTGCAGTTCTACACGGCCACCATCGAGTCCATCCTCACCTCCTCCATCACCGTGTGGTACGCTGGAGCCACAGCCAGGGACAAACACAGACTACAACACATTGTGCCTCTGCTGAGAAGGTGATCGGCTGCAGCCTTCCATCTGTCCAGGACATGTACGTCTCCAGGACTCGGGGACGAGCAGGTCAACTGCACATCCAACTCCCTCTCTCCCCTCGGGCAGGAGGCTACGGTCCATCTGGACCAGAACCTCTCGCCACAAGAACAGTTTCCTCCCTCTGCCGTTGGACTCTGAACACTTTATAGCACCTGCCACTTTAACAATCAAATAATAAAAGCAGCTATATTTGCACTGCCACATTTGCACTACTGTCTAGCCAACTGTAAATGTCTATATATAGTCTAAGTCTATTTTATTTGACTTAATTCTTAATTTTATGTATGCGTTCTTTTACATATTTTGCTACTATTTTATAGATTGTTATATGTTGCACCTTACCGCCAAAGCAAGTTCTTAGTTTGTGGATTTTGTTCACACACAATGGCAATAAACCTTTTTCTGATTCTGACTCTGACACTGAACCAGACCGGCCTATTTGTCTCATGCCTCTCAAGTTTCAAACCTGTTTTGTAGCTCTGTCGATCTTTTCTTGCTGAGACACCACTTCTTTGTTGATTTTAGCGATGAATGCCAGCTGGTCCTCAATCTTTTTTTTCTCAATGCTTTCCTCTTGCAGCAGATTCTCAAAGGTGCTGTTCATGTCCTGAAAATGTAAGAATCAGAATTAATAAAGGTTTTATTGTTACTGTCCGTGAACAAAATTCACAAACTAGGAATGTGCTTCGAAATGTGATAATAGATGTCACTATCAGTAGACTACAAGTAACCAAACCTTCTTGGGACTAAATGTATTTTTAACTGATTAGTTTGCTGGGACCAGGTAAGCTACAGTGTTTTATCATATGTTGGGCAGTACCTGTAAATCCTGTTGCAGCTCTTGAGCTTGAATCTGCTTGTACCTCAGTGTGGCTTCAGCTGCTTTCAGCTGCTCCTCCAGCTTTAACTTTTCCTGAAACTCTGGGCCTGAAGCAAAACAAAACAGCACTGAATGATATTGTAACAGGTGTTTCAGAGCTTGCTTGTTATACATACTGGATTCTTTAACTCTATTCAAGGATTCACGAAATAATGAGTTGGAATTGTCAAAAATATGTATAGTGTTCTCCAGTGCACGGTTTTCAAGTTCAACTTGATGAATTTTAGCATCCAGGCTGTTTCCTTTACGCTTCAGTTCTTCCTTTTCTTGGGCAGCCTGACAAAATAAACAATTATAAAAGTGTTTGTACGGATCCCTTCATAAATCAATCTCAAATTAAGCATTTGAGTACAGAAGGATGGTTCACCTTTGTGATGTAGTAAGCTTGGGATTTATGCTCCTCACCTTCAGGAGCCGCCATTGAAATGGTCAAAACATCAAAGCGTTTCTTCATCAAGTCAACCTTTGATAACTTCTCATTTAACTCCACACTGTGGCATAATAAGAATACTATTATTGTTTTAGTTCATCCATCACTACAGTACTCTAGTCTTACCTCAGCCTGAGCCTCTCCTGCTCGATGATCTTGAGCTCTTGACTCTGCAATTCTTTGTAAACACGGATCTCGTCCTCTCGCTCCGTCATCACCCTCTGAAACTCCAGGCGTTGTTTCTCCAGAGACATCACACTGTCTGTGTTACTGTACAACAGATCACGCTTACGCTTCACCTCCATTTTCAGGATTTTGTGCTCCATCCTGCTTTCCTGAGGGGCAAAACAGGATTTCAAGTGAATTAGTTTTCCATTTAAAGTTTTATGTCAGTTGACCTATTCAGATGTTGTTAAAGTTGTTAAGTTGTTAAAAGTCTGACAATATTTAGTGAACAGCAGGAACAGTCCCATAATTATAGCTCCTGTGGAGTGGCCTCAGATTGCACTGTTTTCCATCCAAATCCTCAAAGGATCAATTCAGTGTCAGAATAAATGTTGACAATTTCACAGATAATATTTTATTTGTAAATGTTAATTGCTATTATTATGATTATTATTATGATCAGAGATTTTATGCAGTGGGTAAAAGTGGTATGGGACACATTATCTTTTGAGAGGCTTTTCAAGCCTGTAAAGCACAATACACATGTATTGTTGTGTTATTATTAAGTTAGGTAATACTACATGTCAATTTGCAAATAGTTTCCACTTGTAGATGCTGACATAAATGTGTCCTACCTGCTTTTGCAACCGCAGTAACTTGAGCTCCTTCTCGTTGGTCTTACACTGCAGCTCAAGCTCCTCCCCTTTCTCCTCCAAATTCCTCCTCTGAGTTTCAAACTTATCCAGCTTCTTTTTAAAGCTACAGATATCCTCCTGAAATACAGCATGGTGGCATAGTTTTATCAAGTTTAATCATTTTTTAAAAAGTGACATTTTATGAGTGCCTGACCTCAACTTTCCTCAGCATGTTGCTCTGCAAAGCTGCTTGTTTCTTCTTTTCTTCCAGAGCTGCCGTCAGCTCTGAGATCTTCATTTCAAGAATTTTCTTCTCCTCAGTGTTCACACTCCCCTGCAGCCGCTCTAGTTTGATTTTGAGGGAGCTGATGTCAGCTTCCTGGAAACATACGATAACATTCCAGAAATGGTGTTTATTTGTTTGCGTTTTTTAATCAAACTTGCCTGTTGGTTCATGATTATCTGCTGTGAGAGTAAATCCTTCTCGACTTTCCTTTGCTCATCTTCTAGAGTGAGTATGCTGCACTTGCTCCGGGAGATTTGGGCGAGAGCCTTTTTCTCTTCACTCCTCAGAGTCTGCAGCTGCTGTTTGCAACGAAACAACTCTTCCCTGTGATTACGTAGATGCACATCCAACTCCTGAAAAAGAAAATGCCATAGAGTTTCAGCGTTATTCTTGACCTACGATTTGTTAATATGATATAATTGTTTCCGTTGGATTCTGGGGAGCTCACTTTGATTGTCTGCTCCTCATCCTGAAGAAAGCGCTCCATTTGAGATGCTCTCTCCTCTTCACTCAGAGCTGCCACAGTCACTCCTCTGAGCTTTTCTTCCAGGGCAGTGTTGTAGGCTCTGACTGTTTTCAGTCTATAAGACATTACATCCATTACTATTCATGATGTACTTGTTCTTGATGGAATTAGATTTGATCCTATATTAGATCTTGACTATACTTTCTCTAAAAAATGTCCAAAAAACAATGTCCAAAACAAAAACATATTGAATAGGGCTCACAGTATTACACTCTAATTAACTATTACACCTTTATGCTTTCACTCACTTGTTATCCTTGTCACAGATCTCTTTTTTCAGTTTAGATATGTGGGACGTAGCAGCATCCACGTCTGATGTTGTTCTTTCCAGAGTGTTCTTGCACGTACTTAACTGAAAAGTCAGGGCGTATTCAATCTTGGACGTTGATATTTACAAACAATAAACTGTGACAGTGATTTAATGCACAACAAAATGTGATCATTATCAAATTTTTAGAAATCTCAAATGAATGAATGTCATGTATGTGATGTGTGTAATCTGATTTATTTATGATTGTTCTCACCTGTGCAAGTGATGACGGTGAAAATTATGCAAAAAAAAAGAGCAAACAAATTAAAAGAAAAAATGTTGAAGATTGAAAGAGTTATTCTAAAATGAATTGTACTTCTAAATACAATAATTATTCTAAAAATCCATTGAATAACTGGCACGTGTCATCAAGAGTTTATGACCAGATTCCTCTTGTGTTTGTAAATGCACACCAAAAGTCAGATCTAAAAATTGGCTTATCTGATGTTTTTCTGGCCATATAAATGTCCACCGACCTCATCCTTGAGACGGTTGAAGTTGCTCTCCTGCTCCTTCAGCTCCTGCTGCAGTTTGACCCCGAGCTGGTTGGCGATCATCACCTTCCTCTCAGTCTCTCTGTTGTTGTTCTGCTGGGATTCGAGCAAGTGCTTCATTTCTGTAATAGTAGTGTTCTTTTCTCTGACTTGCTGGTTCATCTCTGCCAGTTTCTAGCACGTACAGAAATCAAACATAAGAAAAACGTAAATGAATATTGAGGCTGTGAATGAAGTGCTTAGTGTTAACTGAAGACAATTCTGGAAGAAACAAGATATCCACAAAAGATTATACGCAATGCAAATAATGCGGTCAGAAACAAGTTGGGGAAAGGGCCAAAAATCACTGAATGATGAATGAGTTTTTAATAATTATATCTTTAGAAAATGCTGGTAGACTATTCACCTGAAAGTGCTTTATAACAACTCAAAATTATTTTCTGTAATTTGTGGCCCACGTGTTCTTGTTTGAATGCTTTGCCACATATCTTCTAGCAGCAGCAGCACGTATTGTTGTGACATACCACCAGTCAGTGACAAGGAGGGGAAAATTTGGCTGTTTCTATGTTTGTTCCACAGGATTCATTCCATTAGTACCAAAGCTGCTGAAACTCCACTACTGTCTCAAACTGACCATGAGAGATCATTATCCTACAAGTGTAACCGACTGTGATATTCTCAGATTAAAAGTGCAGAGATGAGACCATTTGCATACCAGTGCACAGTGCTGCATCTCATTGTCTTTTTGCTCCATCTGCTTCAGGGAGAATTCCCACTGCTGAATGAGCAGCTGTGTTTCCTGATGAACCTGATGCAAATTGTCAGTGGTTTTGTCCAGGGCAATCTGTTAAAAGGAACAGAAACTAAAGTGACACGGAATGACTATTACAGTCATTTAGTTTGAGTGTTGGGTGTATTTTTAAACCTGTGTAGACAGTGTCTCTGTTAACTCTTTGTCCAGAGCTTTGCGTTTTTCATTTGCCTCCACAGTCTTCTTCTCAATGGCCAGAGTAAGTGACTGCACAAATAATTAATTATTAATGACATATTTTAAAACGCTATGGGTGACTGCATGAAGCACGGACCTTGATCCTCTGCTCGTCCTGTTGAGCGTACTTAATAATAGCCATGGTGTCCTCATCTTTGTGCACTGACTCCTCTAGAAAGGCATCCATCGTCTGCTGGTCCCAGTTCATTTGATTCTTAAAGTCTTGCAGCTTCTGTTTGATCTTGAATATCTGGTTCTGTATATTTTAGAAAGAATGAACAGTCTGTGATTAATATCATTTGTGTTTTTTTATTCCTGACCTCCATCATGTTGCTCCTGTCATCCAACAATCGGAGCTCATTGTTCATCTTTGAGGACTCCTGGGCCAGTCGACCGGCCTCTCTCTCTGCCAGTGCTGTCAGGTGTTTTTCCACCTCTTCTTCTCTCACCATTGCATTATAAAAAGCCTGTAAATAGTGGACAATCAAGGTTAAAACATTTTTCCGTCATAGTTGACATGAAGACTGACTGACCAAATGCGCTCTTACCTCAGTGCTTTCCAGTGTTTGTTTCAGGCTTTTGAGGCATCCAGTCTGTGTCTGCTTAGTATTTTTGTTTTTCTCAAGTTTTTGCTCCAGTTGCAGTAGTTGTTTTTCTTTATTAATAAGCTGTAAAATCAATAAATGGTACACAGTGAATTACAAATGTGAAATTAGGTTTACTTTTTTAGTTGAAAAAAAAATTATGTCATTAAATAAAAATTAATTTGACTATGAAATTCAATGTTTGACAAATAACTAATTAGGTGTGTAGAGGTAATTTAAGGCTCTATTAAGGTCTATATGACAGGTTCTCATGTTTTTCTAATCATGACTTAGTTTGGTGGGAGGGCACCTGTGGTAGTTCTACATTTGTGATTGTGGGGGAAAAAAAAAGTTTAAAGAAAAAAAGTGAAAGAGACAATTTCGTTCATTCATCAAAATGAATGTGTTATCAGGTATTATTGTTTGTCAAATCATAACTATTGTGTAATTTTTACAGATGTTGACCTTTATTTTAAAAATGGTTGCTAAGTAACAGTTGTGGTTATTACCGCTAACTGTGAAATATGTTTTACTTATGTCCAATCAGGAAGTAACAATATAAACTTCGAAAAAAACTGCGAATCTGGGGACAAATGGACAAAATGTTCAGTACAATCTTAAAAATATATCCATTAATCATGTTCACTCCGTTTTAGTGACATGTGTAGTCTAACCTGTCGTATGACGTTAGACAATATCTATCAACTGTAATATCATCTGAATAGTTTTGATTACTGATTGATATGACCTTTATTTTGTTAAATTTTGTTTTTTGTTGTTTTGTTTAAACTGTTAAAGGAAAAAATATTGTTATAGTGTAAATAGTTTTTGCATTTGGATAGATGATTCCAGTCAAATAAAAAATTCTGGTATGGATTTGGGTCAGTTTGTATTGCAAACCCCCAAATAAACAAAATACCTTAAATTCAGAAAAATATTACTAGGACTTGTATGTTATCTGCCTGGGACTTTATTACAAGTCCCTACTTTTTTAAGTGTGTGTGAAATTAGCTTCAGCTTTGAACGAGGCATTGTCAAGAGCTAACAAATGCCCAAACTAAACAGGCCCTGCTACAGACACTTTACCTCTTCATATATTAACGTTAATTTAAAACAAAGAAAATCTAGGTTAGGCTGAATTTAAAATCTGATTTTCCTCTGCACATAGCTTGTTTCCGTGTATAATTAGAGTAAATCAGATATCAGAGACCAAACTAAAGAGTGTCAGCTTCACAGAGAGTCCAGCCAATATTTTGTTTGTTTGTTTGTTTGTTTGTTTGTTTGTTTGTTTGTTTTTTTCAGCCAATAATTTCTGCTCCAAAGGATTCAGAAACCGCGTCAGTTTTAGCTTATTTTAGTCAGGTTTTTAAAATAGGTCGCAACGGTAAAATAGGTTAAAAAAGTAAAAAAATAAAAACAAAATAAAAATAAACATACGTTTTTAATATCAATTTCTAACAGTATCCCACCAAACAAAATATTCGAAATAGGCTGCAAAAATCTGTAATATGCACTTAACACGTAATTAACTTAAGCTTAAGTTAACAGCTGCAGGCTCATTTTGTTCTTACCTCTTCGATTAACGCTCTGTTTTGTGCGTTGCAGTCGGGGATTGCAAAGCGCACATCCCAGTCCATCTTTGCCATAATAGAATTAACAGTGCTCGACATATCAACTAACAAGAACTAACAAGTCAAATAAATCTAAAAGGTATAGGTAACAGGTTAGCACTTGACGAGGCTGTTGTGTCCTGATGTTTACAGTGGTCTGTCTCCTGTTTGTCACTGTCGTCTTGGTAACCGCCCTCTGTCGTGAAGAGGCAGAGCTCAGTAACTTTTGATCTGGAGGAAAATAATATAGATACAACTAACAAAGCTACACTTACACGCAGAGTTGAAACTGAAAACTTTTATACTCTCATGCTCCGGTAAGGATTGGGTAACGTTACATTTAATAGTCTCCTAACATAATATAGGGCCTAAGGAGTAGTGGTAGGGTCCAGTAGGAGGCAGTAATGTGCTAGAGTAAAGAAGTAAAACCTCTAGCAAAGCAAAGAAGAACTACAGAGGAAAAGTGTCTTTTGTTTTGTTTTTATCATCAAGGTTAAAGTTGTGCTAGTGGGCCCTGGATGTTTAGAGCCGCTTTGAGTCGTTTTCAGAACAAATGGAAATCTTATCGACACAGGTTTGTGCCTTGGGTTGTATTGAACTTGTCTAAAAATGAGAAGACTCTGCGAAAAGTGAGCGGGCACAGCCAGGATAAGCTGGTTCCAGACGAGGAAGTGTCCAGCAGCCTCTTGCGGCTCTTTTGGCTCCTTCACAGCGGAAATTACGCTCAATCTAGTAATCATGAGGAGTCAGGAGCTGTGCGTGCACACGACGCCATGCTACAGTCGTTGGGGTTTTGTATTAAAAGAAAGCCAAGCACTTTGCCTTTCGCTGGAACTGGAGTATTTGTCACAGGAGGGGTGGTTCCTAAAGGAGCCACAGTGGCCTTGTATCCCGGGACAGTGTACCAGGCTTATGAGCCCATCCTCCTGCAGTCCATCCGCAACCCGTTTGTTTTCAGATGCATTGACGGAATTTTAGTGGATGGGAATGACAAGGGTATCTCCAAAATGGTGTTCAGGTCTTGCAGTGGCAGGGACAGACTGGGGCCTTTTCTAACCAGTGACACGAGTTGGTTAACAACAAACCCGTTAAACCCACTTGCTGTAGGGCAGTATGTGAACAACTGTTCCAATGACAAGTCTGCCAATGTGTGCTACCAAGAATATGATGTGCCCTACAATTTCCCCCTGGAGCTCAGACAATATCTGCCTAATGTAAACTACAGTCAAGACACCCAGAGGCCTTTACGCTGCGTGATTCTGGTGTCTCTCCGAGAAATTGCAACTGGAGAGGAACTCTTTTCTAACTATTATACTATTGTACATTAATTTGGTTGCCAACTGTTCCATTCATGTATTGAAAAACAATGTTGATATATATATATATATATATATATATATATATATATATATATATATATATATATATATATATATACTGTGATTTCTTTTTTTAAATTATGTTGTCTATGTCACTTCTACTCTAAATGTGGCTTCTCTTTGTAAATGTGCCTTTCCTCTTTCCCCTGCTATTTTCCCATCTTAATTTTCAGCAAATATAAGTATATAGGATGTTGAGGCCTATTCTATAGAAAAAAGAAACTAATAAATAATGTCCCTGTAACTCCCAGCTGTATCGTTGTGTCTTTACTGTCGGTGTTGTTTTGTGGTGATTATCATCAACTTTTGTATATTTGATAATATACAAAATATTAATTATACAGTTGGCTAAAATTTGGTCTAGCGTTGCGCAACATCGCCATTATGAAATTTGTCTACTCTGAGACACTATATTAGCCCAACTACAAACTAACACTGCAATATTCCTCCGCCGATAAAAGTAGTCCTTCAAAAACATTTTTTTTCTGTTGAAAATACACTTATTTTAAGCATCCAGTGTACTTAGAAAAATAATAATAATCTAGAGGTTAGTTTGATGATCTTAGTAGGTTAATCAAATGAGATGGGTAGGTAATTTCGGGGTGAAAATAGTCCGGCTGCATAAAGGCAGGAGCCTTCGCCATCAGCGATCTTTCCAGTCGCATGCTGAAGTTGCGTTCGGATCATGTCTAGCGATTCTGCTGATTACAACAGGTAAATCAGTTGGGGTTTGTTGTCTTAATCGACTAACTGATTTTCTCATTGATGCAAGAAATCTAAAGCGTACTGTGGGGATGTGATTGTGGAAGCTTGCAGAGTTTGTTGGAAGCTAAATTGGGCCTGAGCCTGCACCAGGGCGATTGGACTGAAACATGTTCCATTTCCATGGTTACTTCAAGTTAATTAAAAATATTGTCATTACATAAGCAACAAATGGTTCATATACAACAAGCCGGCCTGTTTGGCCTTTCTTTTAAATTAAACTCCGGCCAATATAACACTGAGTGAGTCTAACGGTGCTAGCCTGGCCTCCTCGGGCTGTGCCACTCTGGGCATCACAGGCCCGTGTCCGACATATTGACTGCGGCTGTGCGAGGCTCCATGTTGATATGAGACACGCGAGGCAGCAACGGTGGCTTTTTACGGTCATACAGTGCAAAAGTACGTGGACTAATTGAATTGAACAGGCGCTATGGGCTTTATCTTGAGGTTACATAACGGTCTTTTTTGGGGGTCCCGCCAGATGGAATTTGACACGTGCGTTCAGCAAAGCCCGGGCTGTAACGGGATCTTCTTGGGCGTAACCCGGGCCTTTAAACCACCCGGTAACCCATCGTGCCCAGCCGTGCCAGAGCCGCAAGTCTGCTGGGGCTTTTGGCTTCTGCTCACTTCACTAACACAGGTCAGGCTGTTGCTGAAAATTTGTGTGGATAAATCTAACTTAAATTGTGTCATATCGCAATATGTTTATCAGGACCACTTTACACACACCTTAGACACAGAAAATCTATTCCTGTTTGGACCCCTAGCTCCTCTTGTGGGGCTTGTGAGTGCTTCTGCTCTCAAGTACCATTGCGTGGCGGTAGTGATCTTAGTTGTCCATTTGTGCCGGAAGAGGAGGTCTTTGGTACCGCGGCTAGTACTTTTAGCAGTAGTCTAAACTTCACGATGCCACACGTGGTGGAAATGGCGAGTGAAGCGTCTCGTTCACAGCGTTCAGTTAAAATAAATTTATTTGCGCTGGACATGTTTACTCTCTCTGTTTTAGCTCAAGAGACCGAGACCATGGAGGGCCCGACGGAATGGAGCCTGATGGTGTCATTGAGGTAAAAATATTTTTTCTGTTTATCTCCATTTAGGAGCTCACACACAAGAAAAAACTTAATTTTTTCCCCCTACTTATTCCAGAGCAATTGGAATGACATTACAGACAACTTTGACGATATGGTCCTGAAAGAGACTCTTCTCAGGGGAATATATGCTTATGGCTTTGAAAAACCGTCTGCAATTCAACAAAGGGCAATAATCCCTTGCATTAAAGGTGGGTAATATTATAAAAGAAACAAATAAGTAGACTAAGAAGCAAGTGACATGATGTTTAACCATCTTTCGGGACTTACCCAATAATGGTGATATTTTTAACAATTAGCTGATCATTTGTGAACAGTGGAAAAGTAAACATGAGTTTTGTAGCTGTGATTTAATATTTTAATTTGCCCCTCATCTTTTACCAGGCTATGATGTCATTGCTCAAGCCCAGTCAGGTACTGGCAAAACAGCCACATTTGCCATCTCTATCCTGCAGCAGCTGGACATTGAGCAGAAGGATACACAGGCTCTGGTGCTAGCTCCCACCAGAGAGCTAGCTCAACAGGTATGCACTTTTCAGTTCATGTGTACTTGGCTTTGTGACTTTGTCACTGTGACAAATGGGCCTTGACATTGGTGTTTTTCTCAAGGTTGTGGGGGATCTGTTGGCTATGCCTTATGTAACTAAAAAAAACAAACATGGTGAAATGATGGCATACCATCTTTCGGGACTGACTCTATAAATGGAGAGTTCCTTTCATAATACTGATCACCAAAACTATAATATGTAACTGCCTTTGGTACAAAATATGGGCTTTTCTTGAACTCTTGTCTTACCTTTAGATCCAGAAGGTGATCCTAGCTTTGGGCGACTACATGGGTGCGACCTGCCATGCCTGCATTGGTGGGACCAACCTCCGAAGTGAAATTCAGAAGTTCCAAGCGGAGGCCCCTCATATTGTCGTGGGCACTCCTGGACGTGTGTACGACATGCTCAACAGGAGACATCTGAGTGAGTTCACGCACTAGGTGAAAGACTTAAGAAAATCCATGAGTTGTTAAGCTTTGTGTTATTCATAGTCCCCAAATATATCAAGATGTTTGTCCTGGATGAAGCTGATGAGATGTTGAGTCGTGGATTCAAGGATCAGATTTATGAAATCTTCCAAAAGCTGAGCACCAACATTCAGGTGAGTGAACAGTTGGACACTGCTCTTCTGCATCAAAGAAATCTGCTATAACTGCATCACTCAGATGAGTCTGTGTGATGCAGTCATTGTAGCAGAGCCAAGCGCAGAAGAAGATAAACGAGCACTGAACTGAAAAGCAGCTTTGGCCGAACCTCTTTCTTAATGTTCACTGGCCTCTGTCTCAAGGCTCAGTGCTACATGATCTACACCTCTAGGGATGTAATGATATTAAAAATCTCATGATATGCATCTCATTTATTGCAGTAATGTCTAGGCTAACTGTATTGTAGCTGTTTATTTTTTAAATGGCCTTGACATGGACAGGGTTTCTGCGGGGCATTAGAAGTCATTACATTTCATTAAAGGAATTTTGGCAAAAAATAAGGCCTTTGTAAATGCAATCCCCACAGGCATATCTAAAAGATGAACTAAGCAGAACAATAACTATAAAAAGCAAATTATCACGATCCGTATCTCCATAGAGCCACAGAAGTGTGTGTCCATGACATTCAAATATATATTTTAATCCCAGATTTCCTTTTTTTTTTTTTTTTTTTTTAATTCTAGATCAGTGCTTCCCAACCTGGGAGAGGGGGCGAGGGATCGTCATGTTAAGGGGGACCGCGACACTGCCAAGTTTGAGAATGACAGTTACGGATATTAAAAACTGAGGTCAAATCTAAAAAGTAAAAGATATGGTTCAGAACATACTTTTGCATCCTTTAAAAAGTCATGTACATTAGGTTTTAAGTATTAAAGTTGTTTATATGGATATGGAATACAAGCCAGTAGTTTGGCATAAAAAAGCGTAAATGTCTTGTTTTGACGTTTATTGCTATGCATGGCATTAAAAATCTTGAAATGCAGCATTAAATTTGATTTGCTGAAAGCAAAGCATCATCGCATACATACCGGTAGTTGTGGTGTTTTTTTAAAAAAAGCTGTTGCATAAAAAATCAACTGCCTTTTTAAACAAAAGTCTATAATTTGACATATTGTGACTGCCCATGATATTTTTGTGAGACTTTTGATATTTGTTACATCCCTATGCACCATTGACCTGATTTTCAACCTTGCTTAGACCGATATTTTGTTGTACGCAGGTGGTTTTGCTCTCTGCAACAATGCCTGCAGATGTGTTGGAGGTGACAAAGAAATTTATGCGAGACCCTATTCGTATTTTGGTCAAGAAGGAGGAACTTACCCTGGAGGGTATTAAGCAGTTCTACATCAATGTAGAACGAGAGGTGAGTGAACATGAACTGGAATCACCCTTCTCTTCAAGCACCCTGCTGAAACTGCAGGAGCCAGGCTTGAGGCCTGGTTCATGTGGCTGTGTAAGCATGGGTACACCGGGGAAGGAAAGCGACACACAGCATCCTAAATGAGGCTAGGAGGGGACCTCTTTCTTAATGTCCAGTGTCCTATGTCTCAAGATTCTGTGTTACAGTTTAATTGAATATGGAGCAAAGTGGTATTGTTTGAATTTTACTTCATGTTGCCCTCTTTTGAAGGAGTGGAAGTTGGACACTTTGTGTGATCTGTACGAGACTTTGACCATTACCCAGGCTGTTATCTTCCTCAACACCAGAAGAAAAGTTGACTGGTTGACGGAGAAAATGCATGCACGAGACTTCACTGTGTCTGCTCTGGTATGTCACAGTGAAAAGTGTATTGTGGTGGGAGATCAGAATCAGAAGGTTTTTACTGCCATTGTTGAACAAAATTCACAAACTAGGAACTTGCTTTGGCAGTAGATGCATGAACAAGTGGGATATCACATTTGTTTTATTAATTTGCTTGATGAAGTTCATAAAACATCTAGATTATATATTAAGAACTATTCAAACAGTTTCTGCTGGACAAACTATTTCAGCCTGTTTCATTGCTAACCAAGCAACTTCTCAGTGGGCTCAGTTGTTGTGACTCCATCAGGTGTGTCCATGGGTCATGAAACATCCCTCTCAGTCACTAGGTGAAACAAATAATATATAGTATAGTAGCCACACTCAATGGTGGTAAACTACTATTGTAGCCACAGCTGCCCTGGGGCAGACTGACTGAAGCAAGACAGCCAATCTGCGCCATCGGCCGCTCCAAATACCACCAACCATTTACACGCTCACCACTCTCATACTAGGCAATGTGGGTGACGTGCCTTACCGAAGGACCCAGCGACTTTTCCTCCTCCAGCCGCTCCACTGTGGCATCTGGTGTTCCAGCTGTGTCCCATCCAAGTACTAACCAGGCCCTGCCTGCTTAGCTTCCAGGATCTGACGGGATTGGGCATTGGCAAGCAAGTATGGCCATATAACGTGTCTAAATTGAAGTTTGGCAGAAATTGTTCGAACAATTCTTAATTTTATTCATTTGCAAATACAGTGTTTCCGCGGGGCATTAAAAAGCATTGTCATTAAATGTATTTAAAAAACATTCAAAATCATTTGATTCAATCCCCACAGGCATTAAATCTAAAAAAAAAACAGTTGTCAAAAACATTTTGACAACTGATTTATCCATCAGAACAATAAATATAAATACTTTGAGTCCCAAATGATCTGGATTTATTGACTAGCTTTAATCATATCTAAAAAGTAAGACAAGATTCAAAAACATTTGCATGTTTTAAATTCATGTAGCTTTTAAAAATGGAATATTGTCATTTTGCTGCCCAATGGACCGGTTACAAGCCAGTAATTTTGACATAAAAGTCTTGTTTTGATCTTGCTTGTGGCATTAAAAATCTTGAAATGCAGCATTAAAAATTATTTAAATTTGACTTGTTGAATCCTGCATAAACCCTGAAATAGGAATTAGTTATCGTCTATAATAAAGCTATTTAATGAAGTCTGAAAATGGTTTCAATTCATTTTGATACATTTTTCTTTGTAGCATGGAGATATGGACCAGAAGGAGCGTGATGTCATTATGAGGGAGTTCAGGTCTGGATCGAGCAGAGTGTTGATCACGACTGATCTTCTGGTAAGAGCTAAACAAATGGAAAATTCCACCCCAAAATGTTTACACTCTGTGGTGGTCATGAAATGACCGAGCAGTTCAAACTTTTGGGAGATCAGTGTCCATTCTCCAGTGGTTTCCTTGAATTAAGGATTCTTTCTTTAAACATGGGCACTATTGTATTAATACTAATATTTCTCATTAACTTTTTTCAGGCTCGAGGCATTGATGTTCAGCAGGTTTCCTTGGTTATAAACTATGACCTCCCAACTAACAGAGAAAACTATATTCATAGGTAAAACCCTGACACAAGATGAGATTATGTCTTACCAGGCTGGTGTCTTAATGTTTCTCCTTTGCTCTCCAAAGAATTGGCCGTGGTGGCCGTTTTGGCAGAAAAGGAGTTGCTATCAACTTTGTCACCGAGGAGGACAAGAGGATTCTTCGGGACATTGAGACGTTTTACAATACAACTGTGGAGGAGATGCCTATGAATGTGGCAGACCTGATTTGAGCTACAAGATTCTTTTTTATTAAACGCAGTGATAGCGATTGTCCACTTGCATTGTGCTTATAATATTCGAGGGGGAAAACTTCTCAATGCTAAACTTCGGATCAGAATTTTGGTATGTGTTAAAGCGAGGTGACCTCTATGGTGGTCCCTCCTGGACAGTTGTAGATTCTAACCTCAACGCTTAGCTGGTTGGAGCTACAAAGCCATGGGGTCTGTAAACTTTAAGGTCCTTATCAGGTATTATTTTCCATGTTCAATTAAAATGCGTGTATTCGATGTTCTCCACCATTTAGTAACCTACTTGTGGACTAAAAGGTATAAGTGCTGTATAAAGTCTGCAAATTATGTTATGCTAACATATGTGCGATATATATTTCGTGGTCTGCTTAAACTAAGGCACTTGTCATGTTATACTGTAGATTCACTTGCTTTTGTTATATTTTGTGAATGTTTTAATTTAATGTTCCATATTTTTTTATCCCACCTGCTTTACCAGACTTCTCACTGGTTGAACATGTTTTGCTGATGTGGTTTTACCCTTCCCAGAGAATATTTCCTTGATCTGTTTCAATATTTCTTCCTCCAGAACTGTATGAATGTCTTAATAAACTAAATGGCTGTAATATTTGACGTGAAACCCTTAAATTCTTATAGCTGAAATTTACCGGTGGCTATAGTACTTAATTTGATTTGTTTCAAGCTGCAGTGGTTTTTAAACCTCCTGAGCTACAGAAAATTCAGCAGGTGATGCAGTGTTGTGTGTAGGTAGGTTTAGAGAAGCTGACTGATGGGACATGCTGTATTCTGGAACTCCTGATTTCTAAATCTAACTACAATTTGAATGGCTAAAATTATACAAGTACAGGTACAACACCCCAGAAAACTAAATTGCAGTAACGTCATTTTATAATCTGGTCCCTTACACCCTGCCGAACGCCTAAAAAAAACAGCTTCTACTGCCCTCTAACGGTCAGACGCACGCAGCCATTTGGAGTCTTCTGAAAACGTCTATTTTCCTTGCATGGTTTTGGTTTTTCAAATTCACGGTGGGACATCTCTTAAGCTCCCTTTCCATTTTGTAGCTGCATAAAATGATCTATTCTAGGTCAACGACAGTGATACGGCAACAACTTAAACCAGCCGTTCAGTGGTAATAAAACTGCATCAGGAAACAAGCGGCCATTTCCACGCGCTTATTTTACAAGTATAAATCTTATGGTCAAGGCAAATCAGTCCATACTTGACTTGAAATAATTTGCTTACAGGATTTCCCCACAAACCCGTCTGTAATCACTGTCCTGGCCTGAACTGGACGGAAGCAGATGTGGGCAGCGATCACTTAACGCATCACCATGGAGACGGGACAGCTGTTTGAGGGGCAGGTAATCCACTCAATGGCTCTATAATGAGCTGACAAAAATAAGCTTCCTTGCACTTCAAATCACAAACTAATAGCATTTTATATGAGCCTATTGATATTTTGCAGTGACACGCTGCTGCTTTATGACCTCAGAACTTAAAGTTGACATACTTGTATAAGATTTTAATTTACCAAAACAGTTTTTTTGTTTTTTTGTTTTTTGCGTTTTAAACTTTTGGTACATTGTACTTTCTGATCAAGGATCTATCAAGGGTAAATTCCATAATTGTTACTTAACAACCATAATGTAAATTGCACAAAAGTTAGTCAGCATTAAACTTAGCAGTCTTATGACAACAATTCCAATGATATTTTGTTAAGTGGTTTAAACTGCCAGAGAAAGGTATTTCTTGTGTTTGAATTGTTCCTGCGTTTTATCTTATAAACATTTTTAAATAAATGTTTTCCTTTTTATCCACATCTTGATAAAATGAAATTATCAAGCTGCTGGACATGTTAAATATGAAATTATTTTCAGTAAAATCAAACATTCTGGGATGAATTAAGAATCAGTTTTACTCCAAAAGCACAATTTTAAAAATTACACCAAAATTCATAAATATTTAACAGGACTTTAATATGGATTCCGCCAGGACTTTTTTTTAATTATTTTTTTTAACTTTATTCCAAATCTCTTGTTAAATTAGCTTCAGCTTTGCAAGTGGACTTGTCAAAACCCTACAAAAGACAATCCGTTTTTCCACTCTAAACCGTTCGAAACCTGCGGTGCCGGGGTTTCCCGGTTTCACACTAAAGCGTTGCACTGCGCGGTTGCACTGCGCGGTTGCACTGCGCGGTTGCACTGCGCGGTTGCACTGCGCGGTTGCACTGCGCGGTTGCACTGCGCGGTTGCACTGCGCGGTTGCACTGCGCGGTTGCACTGCGCGGTTGCACTGCGCGGTTGCACTGCGCGGTTGCACTGCGCGGTTGCACTGCGCGGTTGCACTGCGCGGTTGCACTGCGCGGTTGCACTATACGTTGTCTTCTGTTTGTGGGGAAGATGCATCAAGTTTAGTCACGATACTGGCTATTCACCTGTAATTTCAAAATGCAAGTATAAGGCATTTATTAAAATAAAACAAAGCGGCAACTTTACACAATCTAGACCACAAACAAAATGTATCAACAATCAGCTGTCTAAAGTGAATTAAAACAGCATGATTGAAGTCTACAAAACATCTCCAATAACCTCTTAAGGACCTTTATAGCTGTTGCTTGACAATAAAATAGGTTATAAATCTGTGGGTTAATTTGATAATGACTAATCGTCTCTGCAATTGGATATTATGTATATATTATATTATGTATTATATATTATGTACCAGCTTAACGACTTATCTAAACTGATCCATTCCAGTCACTCCAATTCAGTCTATGACCCTACACTGACTACAGCACGAGCATATTGCAGCTCTTCTGGTGTAATAACTAAAAGTTGAGAACAACGTAATGAAACGTTGTGAAAGTTTGGAGTGGAACAGTGGATATGACATTGAAACCACAATTTCCAAACAAACGACAAAATTAGCTCAATGTAGCACATTTATTAAGTAAAAAACATGTTTACAATGCAGTAATGACAATCACACATCAAACAAAGTATTTCACAACTTCTTAAAAAAAAAAAGATAATCTTAAATTGACTTGTTTTAAACAATTGCGCAAATGACAGGCTACTCAGGGTCAGGGGCGTAGCACCAAATTCTGGGCCCTCCAGTACAAACCTTCTCTGTGGGCCCAAATACATCATTTTGTAAATTTATTTAACCCCACAAATTCAGTTATTGTTATTTCTTTCATTCACTATAGCTAGAATATACACTCACTGCTTTCTACAAACACTTATTTCTCACTAATTTCAAGACTTCCTGTGTAACTACTGGTTTATAATTCTGATTATTATTATTATTATTAATAATAATCATAATAATAATAATTATAATAATAATAATAATAAATGATAATTACCAGACCAATTTCAAAAACATCTCGAATAAAATTACTTTAACTGCAAATTATAATCACTTGTTTTATTTGATAACAACTAACAGCTAATATGTGAGCAATGAGTTTCTTTGTTTTTAAAGGGGTGATGGGGCCCACAGATTTCATAAATAATTGTATTTAGTCTCTTTACTCAACCAAAATACATTTTATGACATCAAAATAGATTAAAGGGTAGAAAAATGCAACTGAGATTGAGGGCCCCTCCCAGCCCTGGGCCCCGGGGAAAGTAGTACCACCCATTACCCCTCCAGTCCCGACGCCCCTGCTCAGAGGTTTAGTTCAGACAGAACAGTGATACCAAGTTTTTGTTTAGCAAGTCTCAAGTTAGTCTTTCGCCACAAGTCTAAGTCAAGTCCTAAACCCTGTACTTTAGTTTCAAGTCCTTTCAAGTCTTTATACCAAATTGCTTGATACATTGTCATTATATAGGATAAAAAGAAGTGGGCAGGGACATGTTCCAGTAAAATTCTGCAATGAAAGTATATTAGCTGTATAAATGCATTTTTTGGGTAGAAGCCTCACAGGGCTTTAAGTCCAAGTCAAATCCCGAGTCACTGGCCTTTAAGTCCAAGTCATGTCTCATTGAAATAGTGACTCAAGTCAAAACTTGCAAGTTCGTAACAACATAGATTTAATGAAAAACAACAGTTTAAAAGGTCAAAATGTAACACAATATATTATTTTTTATCTCAATAAACACAATATCTTATACTGCAACCTGTTACAATATTCTTTCTGATTTACAAATGCCCTGTTATTATTGTTTGACATATAACGCCTGTGACTGAGGAAACACCTACAGTCATAATGTGAAGAGTGAAGACACATCCTGTGTCACCTTTAAGGCCACTCCTGACCAAAAATATTCTTGTACATTTGCAGTGCATTCACAGACAGGCTATAATATATAACTTGGTAATATATAATATTAGTTATATTATCAAAGGCAAACTTTGTTTCATGTTAATCATTCCCCATAAGTGAATTAAATAAGACACATTTCTTGATGGCTGAGCTTCTGCGTGAAGTGGGCACACTTTAGCGTGTGAGCAACAGCAGCAGTAGATCCATGTTTACATAAAGTTGGATACACACAGACGGTAAGACTATGAAAAGGCTGCTTTGCATGGGTAGGTGTTTACATAGTAGGGTCTACAGAGCAGGGCTACTTTGACAACAGTGCAGTAAAGTCTTCCTATCAGCCCAGGAGCTTTCTCCTTCATCTGTGGGTGTGTAGCGGCCTTCCAAAGGTCATAGATATCCTCCACATGCCCATGTGAAGTAATCATCTGGCTGTAGATACAAGAGTGGTAGGGCGCCTTGCCCTCGCCTGAGAAAAATACATGTTCTTGAGGAGAAACACCTACAGCATTGGCACAGATGCCCATGAACACATCATCAATATAAAGTGATGCATTCAAAGTCAGGGTGGCTTGATAGATTTTGTCTGCCACATCACTTGAAACCACATAACCTGCCCCAGCAGTGTAGTCAGGGTATGACAGCCACTGGTACATATCATAGGGCACATAGTACTTGCTGCTTCGGCTTCGCACAGGTGGAGATCCCCTGTGCACTCTGCCAACCCAGAGGTCAGTGAGCCCTTTACGGTGCATACCCTGGAGGTATTGCACCAGGTTTGGCATATGCACAAATATATCGTCATCTGCTGTCATTAGGAACCGAGCGTGAGCACAGCGATGGTGCATCCAATGGATCTGCATGAGCAGCTTCAGGGTCAGGTTGTGGAAAGAGTCAGAGAAGCCCTGCTGGATTAGATCACTGTAAAGCTTGTCTTCAAACTCCAACTGTTCCTGAATGCCAAAAGTGCTACTGGTTGAGGCCACTGGGGCTCCCAACACAAACAGCACTTTAACTGTGACACCAAGTGACTCCTGGATGTAGGTTTGATTGCCCCAGGTGGATCTGATGGCTTGCCTCCTCTTAATGTTCTCTGGGGATGTTTTGACGAAGAGAAGGAGCAGGACGTCTTGGTCCTTGCACTTTTCTGGATGGTCCAGAAGGTATGGGAAGTTACTGAAGATCAGAGCCTGCTCTCTTGGAATGGTGAGGCTTTTGTTAACCAGACTGAACCGATTGACCAAGTAGCGAAAAGACACAGACTTGACGTGGCTGACTACAGTATTATCGAGCTGCTCCCAACACACCATGACCAGGGACAAAACCAAGCAAGTGGTCATCAGCTGCACACACTGGCATCTCCTCAGCCGACGGAAAGTAACAAACATCCTGACAATGGGTCACTTAGTCACTGTGACAGTAGAAGTATAACAGTGGGCACTGGACATCAGAGAGGCTCCAGGGTTTGTGCACAAGGCTGAGTGGTCCATTCAGGGGTCACTGCTGGAAAAGGGCCTCCATCACAGTCACATTGAACAAGTATGTGCCACCATCCAAACCATCTGGGGATCAATGAATCAGGGAAAAAGGTTAAAATTGATAGCTTTGGTTCTGTTAACTTTTGTAATGTTGGTGGTCTGATTTTGTTTTTGCTTCTATGTTTTGACATGCAATGAGGTTAAAACACTGAAATTATTTTATTATTTCTTATTTAACTAGGATCTCTTTTAAAAGAGCATCCTGGCCAAGAGGCAGTAGCACAAATGCACAACAATAACACACATTATTTCACTTACACACTTAGTCAATCAGAAAAAAAACAGGCAAGCATATGATTGGCAAGAGAATTGCTTGCATTTAAGATAACTCAATATATTTGCTTTGGTTTGTTCAGTGACATGAAGGAAGCAGAAGGGTTTGGAGACACAGGACTGAATGTAAAAGCCAGCACAGCAAATGCAGCCTGCATAGTCCATAATGGAGGGGTTTAAGTGACAGACCTCTAAAACCGCTGAGAGGCATGGAAAGCCGGGGGGGTACAATGGTCCACGTCAGACCAGTGAGGTAGAAGAATGCAGCATGAGAATAGGTTGCTTCCGCCGGGGCCTGGACTAACACCACGAGGGGATCAGGATGGGCTCAAAATTGGGGCATCCCGGTGCAGCCTGAGATTTTGTTAAACAGGACCGGGTGGCCTATGCCCAATGACATCAATGACTTGCTTATTTACCGAGTGATTTTGGAAGTGGAAAGTAACGTATGATTCACAGCAACCTCCTCTATGACACCCATCCTGCTCTAGCATTCACACGTCTTACAACATGCTTAAAACTTAAGTGCTCGGGTGATTTAAGAACTACAGATACACATTGTACTATGAAACCTGGGGATGTAATCCAACATTTGTTTCAATATTAAAAACATTTTCAAGGTAACTACATTTAAAATCTTTTCTGCCAGCAGCCTATGAAAGAGTATGAGAAGAATCAGTGTTTTCTCAGATCATTTGGACACCCCACCAACCATCCCGCCTGTTTGTCTGGTCCGCTCTCTTTGAGCAGATGCACAGAAATTGATTCCTGATTCACGCTGCAACACATGATAGTGTTGGAGCTGTCATGTGGGAACACATGATGGAATCTGAACAAAAGCAAGGTGCATTTTTTTACGCATCTGTTCAGGTTACACACAAATGAGTAGACAGGAAGCTTAGTCATTTGGATAATACAAAGCAGAAAAAGGAGGTATAGCAAGCAGGCACTCAACAGGTGTCAGTCTTCCAACTATAAATCATGGATTTTGTGCTGCAATAATTTCTGTAGTTAGATGATCATCATGAGTCTATCCCAGGACTAACCCATATCATTCGGTGTTGAACTTTTGCTTGTCCTCTGTCTCCCTCCCTCATGCATACTTTCAAAGTCACGGTTCGTATAAATAGATTTGTAACACAAACAGGGGGAGTGGTGGTGGACACACGCCATACAACAACACTTACCGTAAAAAAGGAGACACTGAACCACACCGACCCTCCTTTCCCTCGGCGGGCTCAGCTCCTCACTGATCACTCTGAGGGAGACAGTGCACTGTGACAGAGCCACTCTTAAAGTTGGTAGTAAATGTGCTGCCTGTCGCCTTGATTTTCTGTCTCCTCCCTCAGGGGGAGTGGGGCTGGCCTACAACTACAGCTAAAGTACACATTAGAATATGTTAAAGCAGTAAGCCTGCCCTCTGGATGTCATTCTGGACAGACTGTGGTTTAGAAGAGTTGAGCTGTAAATCAAGTGTTACACTACAGTAAACAGATCCCTGAGACACAAAATATTTATGTAGATATGAATATGTTTTTTTTGTTTTGTTTTTTACATCTATACAGATTTTTACTTACTGAAGTCTGTGTAATCCCTCAGTTGTCCAGGAGTGGTCCATGATCCTTATTATAAAAGCTTTATAAAAGTTTCGCTTGAAGGGTTTCAAAACTTAAAATTGGCATAATGAGTAATTTTACCATAGAACTGTACACAGTAATTCATAATACAATCCATTGATCTTATCAAAATAGTTTTTATTCTAGACCTTGAGATCAGTCAAATCAGGAGGCTGCACAATGCAGCTGCGTGAGAGTACAACAAAGACGAGGGCGAAGACAACACAAAAAGTTCCAAATTGGTATTTACATGTTATCATACATTAACAATTTTATTTTTGATAGTTTGAATTGATAGCTACAAATAAACTGGAATTACAAAAGTTTGGAGAAATACAAAACCTTGAAGGGCTCTCTGACATAGCAAAGATAGATTTAACATTAGTACTTTCAGTTGGAACAAAAAGATAGCAAAACACTTGAATCAAGTGTAAAAAGCTTTAAAAACAATCATTATAAAATACCATTCGACTGTCATAGACATCATTTGGAATAGTGTCTTTGTAGTACAGTCCAATTGCTGTATTAAAGCAAACTTCTAAGTTTTGTAATAAATCGTTTAGCAGAAGTGACATTCAGAGCAGATGCAGGGACATGAAGCTGTTGTAGGAGAGAGCTTCTGTGTCTGAGAGGATTAGATGTGTGATGGCTTACAAACACACCTCCCTATTTCTCCATTTTAGTCTAAAGTGCAAAAAGAAGCCTCATTTTGGCTATGACTGTACAATGGTATTTTATAACTAAAAGCCACTCCCTCATTGTGACTTCAGGTGATGCAAAAGAACAAGTTTTCCTTTATCCAACTGTCTTTGAGCCGCTCTTAGACCATGTGAAGTACAGAAGAGTTTGCCGTGCTAGCACTATATATTTTTCAGATAATATATAATTAATATGCAGATAACCATGTTATATCAAGTCACACGCTGCATGTCAGATTCACCCTGTCAAACAGTACTGACCTGCCTTAAAAATAGCAAGTCCAAAAATTACAAACAAAAGCAATGTCTGTCTGTGCATAGGCTTGACCTGAGCCCGTCTACAGAGAGCACAAGGGACTGCAACCACCTGACAAGCACGGCCAACCAAAGCAGGAGCAGCAGTGCGACGTGGAGCGTGAAAGCAGTGGACTTAACATTTAAAACACGCAGAGCTGAAGCCATACACCCCTCAATATGAAAGAAAGCAACCTATCTGATATTTAATGACCAAGCCTGAAACCAGGACACAATGGAGCAGCTTAGTCTGATTATCATTCAGCTATTGAGGAAATAAGTACAATGATGACAATATCATGTCAATCAGATGCTGTGACGGGCCTGTTTACAGGACCTAGTAACTCTTTGCATTAGTTCATGTCAGCAGTACTTAACGAACTACATCCACACAGCTTTTATATGTGACCGCAGAGACAAGAACCTCTACCCTGAGGCCTTCATCATCACTGAGTTTGCTCAAAGAACATGATGTCTAACACCATTTCTGAGGCTTGAGGATACATGTTGCGCATAGGACACTTTACCATTAGCTCCATATTGTCTACTACAGAGGGGAATACAGACCTGAATATTACTGACAAACTTCATTCTCATAGCTCTACATTTCTCAAGAGCCAAATGTACTTCTCTCCAACACCAGATGACTAACGGTGAGTAAAATCCAGATTCTAAAGAACATTGTACAAGCACACAGCGTTGATGTATGTAATATGCACACACTAACTGAAAAAACAAAGTCATTCAAGTTTCATGGTTCATGAAGGATCCAAGTGTGATTTGCTTTTTTTAGTTTCAATGAGCACATTGAAATGCCTCCTTCTGGTCAGTCTTAGTTCTTAAAAGTCCGTACACACCTCTTGTTTGTCTGATGTATGTAGAACAGGTGCAGTACAGTCCTTAGTGTACACGGGGGACTTCCATTTGGCTTTAAAACTAGACCATGGCCTCAGATGGGACTACAGCAGTCTGACGGACAGGCAGCGCAGTCAATTGGTTTGGCTATGTACACATTCGTAGTCGGTCCATGGTTCCCCCAGACCTGTGTCATTTTCTCAGGTCTAATACACAAACCTGTAAAGACAGAGTATGTCAGATTCTCAACTAAGTCGAAAATATATTGACCTAAACTTTATCATCATGGTATTGAACTTTGAACGTCATAAAATGAATGGTAACCCAGACAGATGAAGACTTAACATGTAAACAGTCTGCTTCTAAGTTGTATCATCAATGTGGCCAATTTACTTAATAGTTTTAATTCCAGAAGATAAACTTACAGATCCGTCTGATGCGCTGGCCCCAACTTTGTCTCCTGCGGCGTTCCAGCAAACCTCAAAAATGCCCCCTGTACCACGGTAGCTGTGGACCAATGCTCCAGTCTACAATCAAGCACATAAAAAATATTAAATCTTGTATCCACTTATATCTACGTGTAGAACGGGCCATAAAGGATTGTGTCCACCGTGGCAGAGGTTCCAAAGGCCTTTCGACCATTAAGGAGACATCCACTGGAAATGGATTCATACCTACTGTGATGCAAATAATTTGTTTTCGAATAAATTCTTGAAAGTTGCTTGCAACTTGAAATATGAAAATTAGAAAAAATTTGAAAAATATATGACATTTGAAAAAACAGGAGTGGATCGAGCATAGCGACTGAAAATGGTGTTCAAAGTAACCTGTTTGAGAGGGCTGTAGCAGCCCATGTGAGGCAAGACGAGGCTAGTTTATTTGTAAAGAACATTTCGTACACAAAGTAATTGAAATTGCTTTGCAGAACGTAAAAAAAGCATTAAAATCAGAATACAAACAGAACAACTTAAATCATTATTATAAAATATACTTTTAAAAGAGAAGAGTACAGATAAAATCCTTTCAGTCATATGCCCAGCTATCTTTAGCAAGACTGTTCCAGATTTTAGCTGCAGGAGGCCGGTCCCTGAGGTCCTCAGTGGCATATGAACCATCTACTGACTCTAACATGTAAGAGATGTACTTTAACACAAGGAGAGCTGCTTAGAGCACTACTGTGCTTCAGCTCATCAATTAACTGCATGGGTTGAACGAATATTTGTGCCGTTCATGTCTGCATCATGCAGCGGCGCATCTGGCTCAGTACCCAAACGGGGTGGATAAAGGAGAAGCTTGGACACAGTTAAGTAGGAAAAACGTTCAGAAAAGAGCAGCGAGGACGACGATGTGCCACTATCAAGCGCAATTTGGATAAAACCATGATGTGCTTTGTATTTTCACTTTCCAAACACAGCCATTTAGTAACTGTACACTTTAAAAGAGCGGATTTTCTCAGCAATATAAAACAGGACAGTGCCTAATGACTAATGTAGACTCTATACTTGACCGCTGCCATGGAGTACACACATGAACATTACAGAAATATTTCCATCAGTTCAGACCTGAGTGTTCCAGATGTGGACACACTTGTCGAAGGAGCCGCTGGCCAGGTGTCTGCCGTCAGGACTGAAAGCCACGCTGTAGACGGGCTCCTGGTGCCGCGTCAGAGTGTGGATGCACACGCCCCGCTCCACGTCCCACAAGCGAACAGTGGAGTCAAAAGACGCACTGGCCCAGTATACAGAGGGGATTAGACCAACATACTCAACACATGGCACACATTACAACACAAAAATAACTTAACATTCACACCTGGCCAACATGAGGTTAGCACTGGGGTTGTTGGTCCCGGGGCCCGTTGGGCTCCACTTGATTGTATAGATTTCTTTACTGTGGGCTTGGAGATCATGAACACAAGTGTCCTGTTTCATACTCCAGATCTAAAAACAAGAGTTATTAGGTTATTAGGCCAGAATATAACAGATAATAGAAATAATAATACTGGTCTCACCTTCAGTGTCATGTCGTCAGAACAAGAAGCTAGCAAACTGCCAGTGGGATCCCATTTAATGGCGTTCACCTCATTCTACGTAAATTAAATTAAATTAACAGTCAATGAAATGCTCTGCAGTGTATTTTAACACAGAAATTGTGATTTTCACTGATATAAACGTTGTCTGATCTCCACTCAACGGAAGTCTTACAGTGTGTCCCTGGAAGGTCTTGACAGGCCGGTCCTGGCCCAGTTTACATACATGTATGCACATGTCTGTGCTGCACGATGCAAACGTGTTGTTGCTTTGCCAGTCTACATCCAGAGCTGGAGCTGTGGGGAGAATATGTTACAATTGAGCAGGCACTTTAGACGGATAACTTCACTAGATTATATACAGTGTTGGCATCATCTACTGGCTGGCTGCACTCAGTGCAGTGTAGTGCAGTAAGTGTCATTTCATACAAGGCTGATAAAAACTCATTTAATGAATAAGAAACATTTTTTGTTTTTTCATAACATGATATGGCAAATTTAAGGTACTCGAGAGCATGTTTAAAGTCTAATAACAATATGAAAAATACAGAATATTTTCCCTTTAATTGTTTTGGGCATTTACACTTTATTCTAGTACCCCCCAGGGTTTAGTCCAAAATAATACAACTTGAATAATGCATCATATTTAAACAGGAAATCAAGACCCAGAGACTTACACACAACTCACTACAGCTCATTTTGGGTCAGCAGCACAACCTCTTTACTCGTGCATTTGTCACTCACCCGAGTGGAAAGGAAACTGCTGCTTTGCCTCTCCTGTGTGAGCATCCCAGATAATTGTCGTCTGTTAAAGAAGGAAAGATAATAAATATAACCATTCATATTCATAAAGCTGTACCTACTGTCGATATATTTTTGCACTAGCAGAAAATTATGGCAAGAATTAAAGGTTTATTGCACAAATCGATCACAAAGATTGCATTTCCTCGTATTTTGGTGTATGTACACTAGGAATGGGAAGTCAATTCCTGCATTTTAAGTATCTTTTTCTATACTTCTTTAGATGCTTACATATTATCACAGCCTTGTTCTTCAAGTGGGAAGCATTTCTTACCTTATCTACACCAGCACTGAGAATAAAGTTTCCTTTCTTATTCCACTTTAGTGCAAATATAGGTCCTTTGTGCTGCCCTAAAGTACTTGCCAGGTTACCTGCAATGGAAGAAATGTTACACAGAAATAAATTCATACATGATGGAAAATCTATGATGAACGCATATTAACTTCTAATAATTAACTTAAAATACCGTCTTTTGTCCATATTCTTGCA
Organism: Rhinogobius similis; assembly: GCA_019453435.1. Taxonomy (NCBI): domain Eukaryota; kingdom Metazoa; phylum Chordata; class Actinopteri; order Gobiiformes; family Gobiidae; genus Rhinogobius; species Rhinogobius similis. Next base: position 21,059,940 of record CM033632.1, on the reverse strand, counting down.
AATCCATCATATGAACCAGTGGCAAGTAGCGTGCCTTCACTCTGGAAAAATGTCAAAGAAAGAATTCTTTAGTGGATATGTTTTGTGAAATTTTGCAATTACCATAGAAAGCAAATTCACCAAAATTGTATTGTAATTATGGTAAAGGTTTGGCCGGCCATTCTCTGATACTTAAGATAAAATACTAATATGACAATTAATTTACACAAATCCTGTCCTTTCTAAAATCATCTAAGCTACAGCAAATAATGTGAAAGGCTGAATGACAAAACATACCGGTATGGCACAAAAAACAACAACAAATTTAAAAAGTACATTTTCGACGGAGCTTCTTCTATTAGTGAAAACTTGGCAGTGGAACAGATCCAAAGTCTTGTGCACTCACATTCCAGTCGAGTGAGGTGACGTCTTTGTTGCTGGGTACGTCCTGGCCTCCTTCCCGAATGCAGTGCCTCAGAACCAGCTGAGTTGACCCGCCTGAGCTGTTCTCACTCAGGTTCCAGATACGAGCCGTTGAATCCCCAGACCTATTAACGTCGTTTACAATATTTACCACATTTACCGAGGATCAGGGCAAAAATACTGTATGTACAAAATCAGTAAAGTTCAAATTGAAAGTCTATATGACGGGTTCTCATGTTATTCTAATTCTGACTTAGTTCGGTGGAAAAGCGCCTGTGGTCAAGAATTATAGTTTTACATCCATGTAATTGCAGTTTGTGAAGAAATTATAAAAAAATAAAACTTTCAAGTAATGTGGATTATATAGAAGACAAAAGCACAATTTTAAAACACATCAGCTGCACATTTTTTATGCCGAATTTCACAGTCCTGATTCATCTCGGACAACCAAAGCAGGAACTATGTATTCACAAACATTAAAAAGTAGTATACAGTCCCGATCAAAAGTTTAAAACTAGTTGAATAATGGACGAAAGTCACATTTTGCATGGTTGGATCTTAACAAAGTTCCAAATAGAGCTTCAAAAAGCAACAAGAAATGGGAGTGAAACAAAAAAAAGTTGAAATTGAAAACAACAATTAAACTGACACAGGCTGTTCTGCAGCTGATCAAAAATGTAGGATCACATGCCTTTAAAAGCCGATATCTGTGCAAAAATGCGGATTTAGTGTCATTATCTGTCAGGTATTCACATTGCCATCAATTCTGATGGCAATGGCAAAAAACATCTTTTTGATAGTGGTCGGGTTGTTGAGCTGCACAAGCAGGGCCTCTCACTGCACCATCGCTGCTGAGGTGAGACGCAATAAGACAGTCATTCTGAATTTCTTAAAAGATACTGATGGTTATGGAACAAAAGGTCAAGTGGAAAACCCCAAAAAATTTACACCAGCACTGAGCCGGAGGATCTGATTGTCAAGACACTGGACAATCAGATTAAGGCCATTACTGGTGCTCACTGCAGCCCAATAACCATCAGACACATCTGCGACTGACTGCGGGCTTCAAAAACAAAAAAACTTCTTCAAAAGCCTCGTCTCCTTGAACGCCACAGAACTGCTGCATGGACAATGAAAGGTGGAAGAGTTTTATTCTCTGACGAGGAAAAATGTAACCTTGATGGTGCTGATGGTTCTGGAACCACAGTTCCAGACAGTAGATGCTCTTCGTGAGGCCGTCTTCACCACTTGGAGAAATGTTCCCACTCACATCGCATCACCACAACCAATTTTTTGTTTGGGACTTTGATTTCTGTTTTTGAGAGGGTTTCAGTTTGTTTTTTGAGGCGTGGTCCTAAAATTTCAATCAGCTGCAAAACAGCTTATTTCACTTTAATTGTTGTTTTCAATAAAATGTTTACTCAAACTTTTTTTGTCTCCCATTTTTTGTTGCATATTGAAGCTCTAGTGGAGCCCTTGTTAAGATCCAACCGGCAGCAGTTATTCACATTCTATGGGATCGTTAAGTGTGACATCACTCAAAGCGTATACCTCATTTTCAGGGTTTTGTTTTTAACACTGCCACAGTGCTGTGCTCTGTTTTGTTCAAATAGAACAGATATCAATATAAACAGGACAGAGAAGCCTTTCATCATTTTCTGTGGGATAAGAATAAAGAAAGTGGCTTGAATTTATAAGGTGATTAAATGCTAGGGCAACAGCAGTTTTGCATATGCAACATTAAAAACTCTTTTTACTCTAGAAAAAAATTACCTGGATAGAAAAGTGATGTAGATATAAAACGAAGGATTAAGCAGAAGAGCCTTCCTTAAAGAAAAAATATTATGCATTTTTTGTATTGTTATTAGCATTTAAACATGCTGTTGAGTCCCTTAAAGTATATGCACGTTTCTCTACTGTTTGTCCTTGCATTTATTCATTGTATGCAACCAGTAGATGGCGCCTAGCCCTCTACACAATGTAGTTTACTTAAAGTGACTGCAAGATGTGATGATCAGGTTAGCAGTAGCAGTTAACGAGTTTAGATCGTAGAAATGAACGAGTCAGGTGATAATTTAAGGGTTTAAAACACCAGATAAGTGATGTCTAAAATCAGAAGAAAAAAAAAAAAGTCATAAATTGAGGGAGTTCAGTAGGAAGTTTTTTTGACGGTCGGCGAGAGAGGATTTTCTAACTAGATTCCTCAAAATAGCGTGAATGCTCAAAAAAGTCACTGTAGCATAAAATATTTCCTTTAAAGTGTGCTTTGCCTTTTTACAGTCTTAAAAACATGATAAACGGAGCTACTTTAGTGAGAACATCCTACTTATTCACCGTAATGAGTGTATAATCACTTTTCACAAATTTCAGAGGAGACATTATGTCGTTACAATAAAGCTAACAACAGCTAGCTAACTAGCATGCTAACAGCACACTTCTGGTTTTATGGAGAATAAAACGCTTTTTTAATTAAACACAGACAACACCCAGCAGGCTCACAGAGATGCTTTTGCAATTTATCTGTAAAGGGACCAAACAGATTTTACTTTAATGCATGAAAAAACTGTTTACAATCAGCTGACAGCTGCGCCTTGGACCCAGAAGCGAGAATATGCTGTGTGTATCATCACTTGACAATCCCATATTGTGAACATCCCCATAGCAACGGTAACAATTGAGCTGCTGTTAGAAGAGACTAGCTTCAACAAAAATGGAGATAACTGATCCCTCAAACAACAAACTTGTTTTTATATTCACCAATGTGGGACAATGGTAAAAGCGGATTAAATAACTCAGAGCTGTGCGTTACACTGTTTTAACACCTGCACGTTGTTCTAGACTCTGTGTTCATCCATTACAGTTATCCATTATCCGTGACAGTGTAACACACAGTTAAAGTTGTTTATTCCTTGTGTCTCTTGAAGAAAGTAAGCTGTGAAATAGTGACTGAGGTTAACTGACCCTGATGCGAGCAGATCATTGACTGGGTTCCAGGCACAGATGAAAACTTCGGATTCGTGGCCTCTCAGGACCATGGCTTTACTCTGAGGAATCTCCACATCCCTGTCCACCTCCATCATCTCTGAATGGTTATCTGTGGAAAGACACATGTGGAAAGACACACGTTACCCTATGTTTCATGAAAATAAAGCTGAAGGTCTGTTTCAGCTAGCCAGTCATAGTTGGGTTTATGGGTAAGCTGTGGTGTCCTAACATGGCCTGTGTCGAGACAAGGGGCATGGACTAGCTTACTGGCTAAAGTATGCGATCCGTTCTCTTCACCGTTTGCAGTGCCCTCTCCGTTCTTTGCACTTCCCTGGGTCCCGCTGCCAGCTGCTGCCTGCTGCTGCGCCATCTTGTCCCTGTACGCCTGCTGTCTGGTCTGGACCACATCCGGCATCACAGCATCGATCAAAGACAGGGACTCAATAGGCCTCCCATCGAACAACGTCCCATCCTGCAAGAGGTTAAACAGCTGTGAGAAACAAGTTGCAGTATGGCTTCGGGGTTAGTAGCAGCACATATGAAAGGTACTGTGTAACATGAAATCAATTCCCAGTTCTGATAATTTGTTGGTTATATTTATTTTTGAGAAGCACATACAAAAAGTGAACATGATCCTACTCTATGGTCTATCAGAGAGAATAAATATCTGTTTCAATTCCATTTGATGGGTTTATTAGATAGTAGTTTTATTTTTATTTTGACATGTGTCCTGACATTGTAATGTTGTTATTTAAAATCAGACCGCTGTGGACGTTTAGCATTAGAGTGTCTTTGAAAGATCAACTGCATATTATGTCAAAAAACATCACCTCATTGATGCTGACTTCAGCCTCCACATATTGCAGACCCTTCTGGATGATGGATATTAGGGCAGCAGGGGGCACCAGAGCTCCATTGATGTTGGACTGGCTGATGTGGCTCTCTATGCCAAAGGTAAATGCGGAGTGGGAGAAGCCTGGATGAATCACAAAATGTTTACCACCAGTGATTCGACAATTTGTTACAGGAGTAATACTAGGCTGATCACGCACCTGACTCTTGCAGATATCTGTAAACCAGGAAGTTAACCTCATCGCTGCTTATGCTCATTTTGGGTCCTGGTGATCAAACCATTGGCTCAGCACAGGAGAGGGGCCTGTAGGGAAACAAACAGTGAGAGTTGTGCCATTAAAGGATCCTCACCCCACTGCTGCATTAACATTCTGTAGTAACATAAATATAGTAAAAAGTGTCATGGCATAGGGTCAGGTGGACGCTCACAGGTTGGGGTTACACCATGTAACAGAACACAGAGCGAGTGCCACACACAGGGAAACAAGAGAAGTGGTTGAAAACTAGGGCTGTGGTTGACAAATTATTTTTTAATTTGTCGACTAAAAGAGGCAAGACATGTCTTTAAAATCTGACCATGTCTAACACAAGACGACTAGATCTGCACAAGATTAAAGAAAACTGCCGATTTGGGTTAAAAAGATGATTAAATTAATAATTTGTTACCAACTCAATCCAGCTGACTCAGTCCATGCCTTCTACTTTTTACTATAGTCTATAAATCCTTGTAAAATATTAGTTGACCGATTAGTTAACTAAACAAAGGTCTAGAGCCCTATAATAAATGTCACTAAGTCTGACCTTAATATTATGAAGTATTAAATACTACTACTTTTCTGATGTGTGGGAGCTTATATGTCTTGTCTTTTTGCTGTATGTGGAGCTTGTCCCGCATGTAAAGTAGGCTTAAGCTGTCATGTAAATCTTTGCATGGAATGAGAACTGGCCAATCAAATCAGCGCAAATGTGGATGTGTAATGCAGTTCAACAGGGAATAAGAGACACATAAGAGGTAGAGGTGAGAGAAAGAGACAGACGTGCTGAGGGAGCATACAGCCAGAACAGAAGTTAAACTGGTCAATCCTCAGTCCAGCTCCAAACCAGCGTCAGTGTCTGTCTCTATAACATCTAATAAATCTAAGAGAACAACTAAATGTTACATTTTAATATGGTAAGATAAGAATTGAAGAGAATGCTTGAGATCTTACATTACATATATTCAAACCTTAGTCCATAATTTTTAGTGTTTAAATGTATATTTGTGTTTGTGAAACTACCTGTGAACCACTTTGGTCAACATTTTTAAAATGCGCTATATATAAACAAATGTGATTAATTAATTCATTTATTTATTTAATAAAAAATATAGGCTAATAGGTCAATATTTCTGAAACTGTGATACAAATAACACTGGTGGTACACAGCTCCTTCTGATGGTTCTCGAAAAGCTGTCTCAAAGTTATGGTTACATTTAATATATAAGAAAAATTTGGAGAGTGTTATTTAAAACCTTTCAACATATCGAAATAATGACATGTTAAGCTAAGCATCTGTTATCCTCATTTTATTTAAGTCATTGTGCATGTTACTTGCCTTATGTTTGTGAAAACATGTTTTAAACATATAATTGCCCTGCGCTAGCAGAGCAGAGACAACATGAATTTATTTGGTGATTAAACTGGTGATGACTTTCAGACTATATATTTGATATGATAATAAATGATTGTCTTTCGGTGGTCAAGTGGATAGTACACATGATAGAGACCATGTACAGCCACAACACTGTGAGTTTGATTACAGCTATGGCAAATTTTTCTTTTATTTTTCTCATCACCTTAAATAACTTTTAATACACAGAGGACTAAGACAACAGATGATAAAAAGTATCACTAAATCACTTTTACAGAGTAAACTAATGAAAAGGTCAGGGACCTGTGGGTAGAGGTCACGTGAGGGTCCTCCTGATGGAGACTGCGGGGTAGGGGACTCTAGGTGGAGGTCTGCAGCCAGACACTCAAAGTATGGGCAGCACAACTGATAAAATGTGTTTCTTCACATATTCGTCTTAGTGGACAAAATGTAAACTGAAAGTAGTTTCTCTGTTGTTGCTCTGTGCAGAGCTTGTTAACACATGGCAGAAAGGTCATCAGTTAAACTGTGCGATCACAAAGTCTGTATCAATGATAAACGTGAGCATGACTTTTTTTTCTCTTTTAGTCACCGAGTATAAACTAAATATCCAGCAGAGTTGTAGACATTTATATTTGTTATTAGACTGTAGCAGCTCTTTCACATTTTACTTGCATTTTGAGATACTGTATCTGTATATAACCATTGACTTGGTTCCGTTTTTACTCTCTGTTAAAATTATGATATCATGTGCATAACCTCTATTTTAACATTCTTATTGTAAATATAACAACATTTGCTTACTAACTAGATAGAGAAAATGAAACACACTACCCATGAGATCGAGAGGTTTTCAAATCACTGCCATTGCAGAAGTGTCTTCAGTGAGAATTTTTGTGCCCTAAAGAGAAAAAAAACCCAAATACAATTGGTTAAACACTTTGGATATACAAATAATTATTAGGTGTAGAAAATATTAATATTTCATCAAGATATAGTGGTTTCTGTAGGGACATTTCAATATTTGAATAAGGCAGGACAATACAATGACAATATGTCCACTGCAGTACAAAACTAGTTCCATAAAGCTGACAACAGATAGTTTAGGTATATGGTGTTCTTCTATGATACATTAAAATGACAAATGTCGCCATGTTTTAATACAATTAGAAAAATCAAAACACAAGAATAAAGGCATATCAAATTGTAATAATCAGAAAAACAGAAAATGATCATACAGTTAACTTGTTGTGTGACAGTCTGTAAGAATACAAATTAGTGCATATTAAGGAGTGTTGGGAGGCTTGAATAAATAGTAAACTAAGCGCCACTCAAACAGGATAAAACATGAGTGAGGTTGGCTGATAGAGGGACGTGGCATATCAATTGTTCACATGACACCTGTCATCAAAGGACACAAGCAAATTAAAATAAGATCAGGCTTAATCTGTTCAAAGGACATCAGATAGCAACGTCTTTATATTGGGGGACAAAGTGTAAAGCAATGAATGAAGCTAAGATCACTTAATAATCACTAGTTGGCTTTACAGGGCGCAAGCTGATAGGCGTTAGCTCATTGGCTGCTCTGCTGTAGCCGTACCCTTCACCCAAACACGCTAGTTTGGCATGGTCCTGGAACTATATACAATTAACGTTAGAAGATTAAAGTTCGTTCTTCAGACGCAGAAACATGCAACTTTTGGCCTTGGTTGTAATGTCATTTTAACGGAACAACACGCGTTTATGTCTAGATGTAAACGCGTAATATAAAACAATCAATTAGTATCAAATTAAACCTGCTAACATTAGCAGCTAACTCTAGCATGCTAAGCTAATGACAGAGTTGCTACATGTTTGCTTGCATACCTACTTTAGTCAGTGATTTTATAGGCTTGTCCTTTACTCCTGGAGCTAGAAAAAAATCATACTACTTAAAGGTAAAATGCTGACGCTTTTTGAAAATGCGTGCAGTATTATAAGGTATAAAATTAATGCTAAAAGCAGGCGGTAAGGGCCAGCAGCGGCTACAGAGACACTCGACACAGCACAGTGACCTGTCACGAGAAAATGAGCTGCCTGAAACTAGTGTTATTTCAGCGACTCTGTTTAATATCCCACGATTATATTATATTATATTATATTATATTATATTATATTATATTATATTATATTATATTATATTATATTATATTATATTATATTATATTATATTATATTATATTATATTATATTATATTATATTATATTATATTTATACTAACCTTCTTTACTCTCAATGAAATGACGTCGATGGGATAGTAGTGTTCATGGCTGTTCGTAAAAATGGGTCTCTAGTAAGTCTAATTCACTGAAGCACGATAAATTCATTTTAGCGATATCTCTGAAAGTTGGCTGCGGCCACCTCCTAATCAGCAGTCATAACAAACTGCGTCCTTCTCCCATCCCCCTCTCAGTTTATTTTGGCGTGGCGGGTCTTTACTCGCTGTGGATTAATCACCCCTCCCCCTCCGCTACACTCAGTGCTCAGTCGGGCTCAGTCAGACTAGGAAAGTCAAGCCTTACATCATCATTACAATCTGTTTCAAAGTGAATTCCACATTTTACATTTACAGCTATTTTTTACAGCTCTAAATGTTAGCTTTAAAAAAAAAAAAAAAAATATATATATATATATATATATATATATATATATATATATATATATATATATATATATATATATATATATATATATATATGTGTGTGTGTGTGTGTGTGTGTGTGTGTGTGTGTGTGTGTGTATGTATGTGTGTGTGTGTGTGTGTGTGTGTGTGTGTGCGCGTGCGTGCGTGTGTGTGTGTGGCAATTTATGACATATTGATGACATATATTTCACAGCAGAGGCGTTCATCTGTATTATAAACCAGTTAACACTATCCACAAGTGTAGAGGTGTGTGAGAACATAGTCTTCAGATTATACCGCCATATTTTGTGCAACTCAGCTATAAATGTATTTGGCTTTTAGACTCATCTTCTGTATTTTGTTTTGTCCGCAGATCCTACATACAATGGTTTTAATTTATGGCCCACGTGAAATCCGATTCTTGGCCTTGACAATAGCCAAGGCCAAGTGTTCACCAAGTTGACTCGTGACTTGACTTAGGAACTTGACTTACTCTTGTGAACTATAACTCATGTCTTTGGTTCATGATTTCTTATCATAGGAAACAGCTGGTCAATGTGCAATAATGAATTTGAAAACGTTTAAGTAGGTCTATGTACAATCTGAATTCACAAATTGTCTCTTCGGATTAAATTTAGGCTACATTTTCAAAAATCTTGAACTTTATTTACTTCAAAGTAATCATTACCTTTGTTAATCATACTTAGGTATAGATATGGTCTTTTATATTTCAGTCAAATCATTTCTTGAGACCACGGCGACCTCCTGTGGCCAAACGCTCTTTTACTACGTGATCCATTCATACTTCTATATACACTCAGTAACCATCTCATGTTCAAAGATATGCGGTCCAGTGTCGCACTCTCAAACATGGCTGTAGATTCATGGCCACCCCGGTGTCAACTCCGACCAACTGCTATATTTGGCGGTTACAGTTGCCTTTATTTGTGTCTCGTTTTTAGCATGACTTCATTGTGTGGGAACTATAACTTTAGGTACAGGTGCGGTTGGAATGGCCTTTGGGTTTAAATAAGAGGTGCTGTGCTGTGCAGGGTGAGCACATGGAGCATGTCCGAATAGACACTGCTGACAACTGTCTGAATCCCACAGAGTGGATGATAATAACAGTCTGCTGCTAAGAGGTAGGGTCCTGACTGAATGGCTATTTTAATGCTATTTCAACACGGCACAGATACACGTCAAAACTGCAATGGGATTATGGCAATTTGTAATGTACAATCAACAGGTTTACAAAGGCCAGAGGGTACTAAAGGGACAAAGGGCTGTTGTAGTGGCTCTGAAGTCAAATCCAGCACAAATTACAACCTCAGAAGACGACTGATTAAGCTCTACTGCAGTTAAATTTAAACACTTAGGCTTTTTTGATTGTGTTGTGTTTTAATGTGATTTTGCCTGTTGATCAATCAGATAGAATATTCTAAACATACAAGCAGTCTCATAATTAAACTATCGTCTATATGTTGTTGTATTCTTTTCTTTCTAATTTTTAAACTACAAATTCAATCACAAAATGTCATTCAAAAATCAATGCATTTTAGTATTGTGGCAATTTGCACATTTATTTTTGAAACTTACACTAAAGTTGAGATGAATTGCAAGTTTATGGTAGTGGCCTGTGATGTATGGTGTGTCATAGAGTGCATTTTAAGGCAGAGAGAACTCCAAGCATCTGACATGAAAGCAATAATCACTGGAAGGACGGGGCAAAAATACATCTCGAGACATTTTTCATTAAAGAGCGCGCTGATAGCAGGATGGGCTCTGAATGCCACTGGGCTGCAGAACATGGTGCTAAGAGTAAACACTAAGGCAAATGTATAGGATCAAAACCATTCCCCAGAGACAGCCGCATGAAGTCAGGTATACTTTCATAGTTTCATTTCACTTCCATAAAAAACAAACATCCTCTTCCATAATCATGTGGTCTCTGGTCATTTGCGACCAGTCATTTTGACTTTTGGATGACAAAGTTATGGGAAATATAAGGACATCTTTAACAGTGAAGTTTGGTCAGATGTTCCGTACAGTTCCACATCAAAAGGTTCACCTCAGTACACTGTAAAGCACAGATATTATTTAAAGCAAGTAAGAGTAACGCAAGTACAGTTTCTTTTTAAAAAGTTAAAAAGTAAATGTCACTGATTACTATGAACCTCAGTTTAAATATATTTTATGCAATAAGTTCTGGAAAAAGCTCAAAGTAGTCCAGATAACATAAATGTTTTGTTCACTCATTGTTGACTCCTAACAACTATTATGTAGTCAATAAGTTGGGTCCTCTATTTGTTTACATAAATATAAATTATTATGTATACATTAAAATAATATAATCTAAAAAATAAATGTGTAATACATTCAATTACCACATCCGTACATACTGTAAATTTAAAGTTGTTTGTGGCTTAGTGTCTGTTATGTGAACTTACAAGGTCAGACAGACAGGCTGGTCCTCCATATATCATTAGTTGAAGCGTCAGTGGTCATGCCTTATAAGTTATTGGGTAGGAAGTCACCAAGCTTTGTAAGCCTGACCTCGCCACACAAGCCCTTAAACTCTAAGGCTCCTGCTAAAGTGTGAAGTAAGCCGTCCATTCTCAAAATCTGAGAGTCCATCTTTAGCTGAAATCAATACAGTTATGCATGGAACTCTGGACATTCGGGAAGCACTGGTCAATGGTGTGCAGTGACGCTGGAGAAAAGTTGGGGAGTTAGAGACAAGCAGCGTAAAATTTATGTAAGTGCAATTGGCTGTTTTGGTATGCACGCAAAAACGCATGGAATGTGTATGATTTCTTTTTTATTTTTGTGTCACATGAGGGCGTCACACAGCTGTAGGAAATTACTCACTTCCAAAGAACTTTCTGGCAAGTGTAAAATATAATAATGTGGTCCCAGGACATGGGTGAGGCCACAGCTATCCTCCACAAAACCACCTCCGTTTTTGTTGAATATAAGTACAGACATAGTAATGCTGGGTTTCAGATGAAATAACATCATAACATTCTACAGTCCTGTTACATTTAAAGGGGATTGGTGCCAGGTAAAATTACATCGTTATGAATTACTGATATGCAGATTCTTATGGAAGTGCAGCAAGTTAGGGTCTAGTCACGAATAGAAATTGTCATCGTCAACATTTATGGATTTCAATTTTGAATATTTCTTATGAAAATATAATTTAGAGAAAACTGGCTCTTGCCTCCTATTTGAAAGCTTGAGGAAGTGAATCCATATTTGATTAATGCATTTATGACAACGTATGCCTCAAAATTGTTACCAAAAGTCTGATTTCTAACTTAGCTATATTCTACTTTGCTTATTTGGTGCTTATTAAACGGCTATGGCAGCTTGTCATGTATTGAATCTAATTTGTTTTTTGTGTAGAACAGGAGATGGAGCTGTGACAGGAATATCACTTTGTGATGACAGAGGCCTTGTTACTCTACTATACACCAGGTATGCCTTGACAACATTAACACCTTTTATTTGTGGCTATCAATCTTCTTGTTTACTCTTTGTGGCATGTCATTGTGAGGAGAATGCCATGTTTGCTTGTTGTTGGTGAGCAGTCTTTTTGCTTCACAACCTCATCCTGCAACCATTGACAACCTCTATCATTTGCTTTGCCAACATTTTTATTATAACAGGTTGCAATCATGCACCAAAGGTATAGAGTGTTATTGTGGCTTATTATTTTAAATTTCACTCTTAGGTTGTATATTTTTGCAGGTCATTGCAACAATCTTTACGTTCTGGATCAGCAAGCAACAGAAGACACGGATCATCTCGAAAGATGTTCTTTGTGGCAGGTGCAAAAAACTCAGGAAGAGGAGGAGGCGGAGGAGGGGGGAACGAAAGAAGGTAAAGAGCCCAACACCAAAGACAAAAGTTTGATGTTTTTCATCATACAGGGGCCAATACTTCACTGTTGTTCTCATCAGGTCAATTTATCAAAAGTTTCGAGAGGTGGATTTATTGGACAAGAAGAACACAGTGACAGCTCTGAAGCCTGGAGAGGATCGGGCAATTCTTCTAGGTTTAGGAATGATCTTGTCTTCAGTCATGATGTATTTTGTTTTGGGGATCACTATATTGCGCTCTTATGCAGACAGGTCCGGCCACTCATTTAAATGACTGATGAAACCTTTGATGCATCTTAGTCTAAAATAGATTTTGTGTATCATAGTGTGTGGACAGAGGAGGGTGTGTGCCTGGTGCTGAACTCCACAGTGACGGTGGACATGAACTGCTCCTACAGCTGTGGTTCTGACTGCTGGAGAGTGTCCAAGTACCCCTGTCTGCAGGTGTACGTCAGCATCAACAGCACCGGACGCATCAGCCGCCTGTCCCACAACGAGGAAACTCAGGATGCCAGCTCTGAGGTTAACATGCATAGAAGTTATGCTTATGTTTGCTCTCAACCCCAACGTTTACTGAAACTTTCTTGATAATGTATTTATAGACTGTACTGTATTTCTTCTGGCAGCATGGGTGAGCTGTCAAGACAGATGACTTGTGGAACACTTAACTTTATTCTTGAATCTTGACTTTTGAACTATCTAGCTCCTGAATATTTAAAAAATGTGTTGCTTGTTTTCTGATTCTGTAATGCGATTGTAACTGTAATTTGATGAGTGGCACACAGGAGGCAGTTTTTAGAATGTTGTGATGTAATCTGTTTTCTCTACAAGATGTATAGTTTTTGATACATTTCTAACGTTGTGATGTCCAAATGCCCTTGCTAACACAAATTCCCTTACAGCCTGTGGATGGACATAATAATAAGACTGATAACTTCACAAACCATAGTTATTATTGCCTAATGTAACAATAACACATGTGTACCATTGTGTCCTTCTGTCTGCAGTGCTTCTATGTGCCGAGGTGCCAGAGGGACAGTTTGGCGATGCACTCTATGATCATGAACATTTCAGAGCGTCTCAAGGTCAACCAGCAGGTCTCTTGTTTCTACGACCCGCAGGAGCAGCAGGAGGCCGTGCTGCTGACACGCCTGTATGACCACAGCGCAATCTTCCATACGTTGCTGTGGCCCTCGTGTATGCTCACCGGAGGGGCTCTGATCATCCTGATGGTCAAACTCACGCAGTACCTCTCCAGACTCTGTGACGAGATTGGGAAGATCAAGAGGTGAACTACATGGAGGACTATAAACACTTTGGTGACACATTGTTTTGAACTAAGTGCCCTTGCAGTGACCTCTTGTAAACTTTCCACTTCGAATGAGACATGTGGAACAGCTGACTCTCACAGCACAGTGAGGATGTTTACTCAAAGGACTGAATGTTCTGAGTTGGAAGTTGGAAACTGTACTTACATTCAAGACACTGCAGGCTATCCAACATGCATTTGTTTACAATAATATATAAATATGAATCACAATGTGGCTTTGTTGTATCAAAGATACCTAGAATGCACTGTTCTGTGCTCTGTATTTTATATGTTTAAGAAATGACCAAAATAAAAAGCAGCTTTTTCTGAAACTGTGTTTTAAAATTCAATACTACTCAATAACCCAATATTGTTTAATTTATAGTTCAATAATTTCCCATGTTCCACATTGAGCCTCATATAGGATCCTAAATAGGATTTAGACACTCGACACATTCGATTTTTACATTTGCAATTCTTAATAAGAGTAATTATCCTAAGTCAAATCACACCTTAAGAGTAAATATATGCTTGGGTTGCTAATCTGCTTCAGGAGGACTTGTTTATCTCTTGTGTTGTTCGGCTGAATTTCAGTTGAAGCACATGTTTTAGAAGAATAGATAACACTTCCTGTGAAGCCCGAGCAGCACACTTGTCCCGCTCTGCTCTGCCTCTTGGCTCGGGACAGGGGACAGGGGCAAAAGAACAGGCGCAGGAGGGGCCGAGATGAGGAGCAGCCATCGCATCGGAGCAGGCGAGCGGAGCTAGCAGGCGAGGCTACCAAAGTACACATCATCATGAAGTACCACACAGTCGTCCTCCCACGGACTTACGAGCTAACTATAAGGAGCTAGTGGTGTGTTTGGACTAGAGCTGGTGCTGCCCTGAGCCCAGCCTCGGGGATGGATTAAGGTCGGGACCTCGCACTGCTGGGCTGTGCAGAGCACGAATGGGAAGTGCTAACTAGAGCTACATTAGCCACGGCTAAGGACTGTAACATGGAGGTGGCGCTGGCTGACTAGCCCCGAGCTAACCGGTGGCGTTAGCTGACCAAGGTAGCTTCACATTTGTTGTTCGTGTTTTGCATTTAATTGTGTTGATTCATTCCGAGTGGTGGCCCAGGGTTTCTTTTTCTAAGTTTTCAACAAACGTCTCTAACATTCACACTATGAATATGATGAATATCACATCATTTTAAAACCGCAGATGACAATGATGAGCTTTGTAAAGTTTGCTAATAAGTATCAGAGCTAAGAAAACAGCTAACACAAGTGTTAACTGTCATATCATGGGAGTGTCCTTCAAACAACATGTTTATGTTTCGATTTTAATTTATTTTCTTGTTTATTTTAGTAGTTAAATATAGCAGTTTAACTACAGAGCAGCCTTTAAATTAGATTTAACGCTGGCATTCACAGTTGTAGAGATGAACTTGTTTGATGATGAATAGGCGTATCTACTAAGTTTCACTTTGTAAAGTCGTGTGAATAAAAGGCGCTCTAATCTTAAATCTTAGTTTCTAAATGTTGTTTGGATGTAAGTGACATATTGAGAGTGACCTGTTTGTGTTTTTCAGCTGGTTGAGTTTGATTTCTAATCAAGACCCTCTGAAAAGAGTGGACCTCAGTCAGAGCCATGCCTCCAAGACCCTCATCAGGAGAACTATGGGGCATGCATTTGATGCCCCCCAGCATCCTTGTGGACTGTCTATTACCGAATGGCATGATCCTCACGTTGGAATGCCTACGGGAAGCCACATTGATCACAGTCAAGCATGAGCTTTTTAAGGAGGCTAGGAAGTATCCGCTGTACCATCTATTGCAGGAGGAGAGCTCCTACATCTTTGTCAGTGTCACTCAGGAGGCAGAGAGAGAAGAGTTTTATGATGAAACACGGAGACTCTGCGATCTTAGGCTCTTTCAGGCCTTTCTCAAAGTCATTGAACCAGTTGGCAACAGAGAAGAGAAAATTTTAAGCAGAGAGATTGGTGCGTTTCTGTACAAGAACATATTGGTTCTTGTAGTGTAATTTTATTGCGGTGGTTAACTTTTGTCTTCCTTGCAGGTTTTGCCATTGGCATGCCCATTTGTGAGTTTGATATTGTGAAAGACCCAGAGGTTCAGGATTTCAGAAGAAATATTTTAAATGTTTGTAAAGAAGCGGTCGACCTCAGGGACAATAATGGCCCCCACAGTCGAGCTCTCTACGTCTATCCTCCCAATGTTGAATCCTCACCTGAACTTCCACGACACATCTATAACAAGCTTGATAAAGGTATAATACAATGCCTTATATAGTCTCTGTAACATGTTCTTACCTGTTATCGCTTTCACCCTATTTTTAGGTCAAATAATTGTGGTTATTTGGGTTATTGTGTCACCCAGTAATGACAAGCAGAAATACACTCTCAAAATCAACCACGACTATGTACCAGAACAGGTCATAGCTGAAGCCATCCGGAAGAAAACACGCAGCATGTTGCTTTCCCCAGAGCAACTGAAGATGTGTGTGCAGGAATATCAGGGAAAGTACATCCTCAAAGTGTGTGGCTGTGACGAGTACTTACTGGAGAAATACCCTCTGAGTCAGTACAAGGTAATCTAATTTAATCCCAGTCTGGCTGCACCTTATGCTATTGTATTCACATTACATTTTCAGCCGTTCCCAATATGCCTGACATTAATGAGATTAAGTGACATTTTCGATATAGATAATACATTTATTGCCTGTAAAATCTGCTGATAAAGGAAAAGACACATTAATGTAAAGTGAAGTGATGGTTTATTGCTGACTTGAAATCATATAATGTTGCTATAGAAATTAATGTCATAGAAATTTGACTTGATAATGGATTTATAAAAAAATGTGTAATATAATTAAAGCCTCAAAATGTCCCATTGTCTGTTGTTAACAGTATGTGCGCAGCTGTATCATGCTTGGACGAATGCCCAACCTGATGTTAATGGCAAAAGACAGCCTTTATTCCCAGTTGCCTATGGACAACTTTACCATGCCCTCGTATGCAAGGCGGATATCCACAGCTACGCCGTACATGAACGGGGAAACGGCCACGAAGTCTCTATGGACAATCAATGGAACACTGCGGATCAGGATACTCTGTGCAACTTACGTCAATGTCAACATCAGAGATATTGATAAGGTAAATATGTGGAAACTGAATGACACCTGGCAGCTACAGTCCAGCTTTAGAAGCTTCAAGTCTTGTAGATGCACAACGTATCTTATTAAACGTAACTTATTAAAAGTGCACTGTGAAACTTTTCTGGTGGAGGGACTGCCACCTGAGCAGGTGGTGAGTCACCAGACCAAGTTACAGGTCAAGTCTATGGAGAGGTGGGCCCTATCCTAATAAGAATGCATGTTTTCCCAGGTATTTTAAAGCAAAATATTGTTATTGAATGAATAATAGAAGGATACATGTAATTTCATGTTGCAAAACTTTCCAAGCGAAGCAATAACCTCTTCATAGAGACAAGCAGGTGGCGGACCCCCCACCAGAAGAATTTGAGTGCACCTTTAAAACATTCTACTATTCAGAGCTGTATGTAATCTACAAAAATTCCCATCAATTTCCTACGTACCTTAACCCTACTACTATTATTACCTCTGTTTCCATTTTTACTGGCAATGCTACTATGACTACTGGAAAATAAACAATCATTTTTTTAAAATGACTTCATTGGGTTTGTGCTTTCAGATTTATGTTCGGACTGGGATTTACCATGGAGGAGAGCAGATGTGTGACAATGTCAACACTCAGCGTGTGCCCTGCTCAAACCCCAGGTACAACTCTCACATTCAAAGAGTCAAAGTGTTGTGTTTCATAGGTGTGATTTCATTCATCTTTACACAAACATGGTGATCATGAGGACGCTCTCTACAGGTGGAACGAGTGGCTCACGTACGACATGTACATTCCAGACATCCCTCGAGCTGCACGACTCTGTCTTTCAATCTGCTCTGTCAAAGGAAGGAAAGGGGCAAAAGAGGTTAATACCCATTTTAATAGGAATGTTATATTTCAGCAACTTTTGTTCTATTGAAATGCACAACTGAGATTTAGGGCTGCAAGATTAATCACAATTGAATCGAAATGGCAAACTGCTAACCCTGTAGTTTCGGTATAAACATGTACTGAAACTCATAGGTTGTCAGTTCACATGTCAGTCTTTTTGACTAAAATGTCAACTTTGAACAGAATCCGATTAGTAAAACACAAATACCAAATCTAATCTCAATTCTTGCATATTTTACCCAAATCGTTCAACTCTACCGAAATTGCATTTTAGAGCAGAGTATCACTTACCAAGGAAAGAATATCTAGTCAATACCATAGCCTCTAGTTCTTCTAACCATTTTTATACTTTGCTTCCAGGAACACTGTCCTTTGGCCTGGGGCAACATTAACCTCTTTGACTACACGCACACTCTGGTAGCAGGAAAAATGGCCCTCAATTTGTGGCCTGTTCCCCATGGCCTTGAAGACCTACTTAACCCTATTGGAGTCACAGGTTCAAACCCAAATAAGGTGTGCACAATTGTTCTTCTACACTTGTACTGTAGTAAGAAATTGAGGTCCTAGGCAGATAGATGTTAAACTGAATGTTTATTTGAATATTATTAAATATACAACATTAACACAGTCAATTTTCTTTAAGCATCTGCAAATGATCTTCAAGCCCCTTGACCGAATTTTCAGTAGTGCTGCTAACAGCCTTCAGACATTCAGATCAGGGTGTAAGCCTTCTCAGTTTAAATGACCAAGCTTCTTATCCCCACCTAATTACACACCACACACTTCATTGATTACATCTAACACCTCTAGTGACCTTCCCTTGTCCTCCACTCTCTCTCATGTAGGAAACACCTTGTTTGGAGCTGGAATTTGACCATTTCAGCTGTCCGGTCAAATTCCCTGACATGACCATTATAGAGGAACATGCGAATTGGAACATATCCAAAGAGCTTGGCTTCAATTATTGCCACACTGGCCTTGTAAGTCGTCTATAATGCGGTATCAGAAGGCACCGGGGTTTTGATTATTTTTACATTTTTTGTGTTTTTTTTTTTAATAGAGTAATAGAATAGCACGGGACAACCCTCTAACAACTGTCGACAATGAGCAGCTACGGCACCTGTGCAACAGAGACCCTCTATCGGATATTACTGAGCAGGAGAAAGACTTTCTGTGGAGGCACAGGTAACACATCTATCCACTACTGTGTTCAGCATTCAACACGGTGGAATCAATCATTGTGATTCTAAACACTTTGTTTCTCAGACATTATTGTGTCAACATACCAGAGATCCTTCCCAAAATCCTCCTGGCAGTGAAATGGAACTCCAGAGATGAGGTTGCACAGGTGAGCTCAAGTTTCTATGGCTGAAACATTTGCTTTTTATTGGAAATGCAGTGTCATGTGTCTTACTGAATCACTCGGCTTTTCTTTTTATCTTCTTGCTGTTTTAGATGTATTGCCTTCTGAAGGACTGGCCTGCTATTAAACCAGAACAAGCCATGGAGTTGTTAGATTGTAACTTTCCAGATCCAATGATCAGAGATTTTGCCGTCAAGTGCCTAGACAAATATCTAACTGATGACAAGCTCTCGCAGTACCTTATACAGCTTGTTCAGGTGAGCAGTCATTCGCCATCTTTGTCCTATTCAAGTTATAATTCTGGCTAAACTGCAAAATCATTCCAATATTTTGTGCCAATGCTCAATAAAAGTACTTTCTACACAAATCCCTCATCTTTACAGGTTCTAAAGTATGAGCAGTACCTTGATAATCCACTTGCAAGGTTTCTACTGAAGAAAGCACTTACCAATCAGAGGATAGGACATTTTTTCTTTTGGCACCTAAAGTAAGTTTGAGAATTGTCAGAAATCTTTTTGTGCTTTGGGGAAATAAAACAGATTTTGTTCCTCTGCTCAGATCAGAGATGCACAACAAAACAGTGAGTCAGCGGTTTGGTCTGCTGCTGGAGTCCTACTGCCGCGCATGTGGCATGTACCTGAAGCATCTCAGTCGGCAAGTGGAGGCCATGGAGAAACTCATCAACCTGACAGACCTCCTCAAGCAGGAGAAGAAAGATGAGGCACAAAAGGTATTCACGCTTTGTAAAAGCAATACTATTCATCGCATAAAAATTCATCTTACAAGAAAAAGCGGTGTACGTCACTAATATGATGCTTAGGTTGACTTTGTGGTCCATCCTGCTTGACTTCTGAAAATGGTGTTCTAAAGTTGTGCATGGTCCCAAAAAATGAATGCTTTGCATTCATGGTTAGAAAATCAGATCATCAAATTTAAGAGAAAAAAAAATATTATATATTCATATTTAATGTAAATATGCCATCAATGCACGGTGCACGGTGGCAGAGCGGCTAGAGCTCCTGCCTCTCAATAAGGAGATCGTGGGTTCGAATCCCGGACCACCCCAACATCGTGGTCTCGAATTCCGAACCACCCCAACATCACACGATCTCTCTGGGTGGAGTCTGCATGTCCTCCCCTGCAGTTACCGTGGGTTCTCTCCGGGTTCTCCGGCTTCCTCCCACCGTCCAAAGACATGACTGTGTAGGTTAATTGAGAACTCTAAATTGTCCATAGTGAATGAATGTGAGAGTGAATGGTTGTCTGTCCTTGTCTGTGTCTCTGTGTTAGCCCTGCGACGAGTTGGCCACTGTCCAGGGTGTACCCCGCCTAAGGCCCAAAGTCACTGGGATAGGCTCCAGTCACCCGCGACCCCTAACGGGAATAAGCGGTAGAAAATGAATGAATGAATGAATGCCATCAATAGACAGGTCATAGTATTTCACAAGAAACCAAAATTGTTCACTCCAGTCTGAGTTTTCACTCAAGTATAAAGAAAACTAAATAGAGGCAATTGCTGTCTCCCAAAGGTTCAAATGAAATTTCTAGTTGAGCAGATGAGAAGACCTGACTACATGGATGCACTACAAAGTTTCACCTCTCCTCTGAATCCTGCACATCAGCTGGGCAACCTTCGGTGTGTATTATGTTGTTAATGAAATCATTTTATGAAATAAACATTTCTGTTTGTACATATAATAATACATTTGCTTTTCAGGTTGGAGGAATGCAGGATGATGTCATCAGCCAAAAGGCCTCTTTGGCTTAACTGGGAAAACCCAGACATGATGTCCGAGCTCCTTTTTCAGAACAATGAAATCATATTCAAAAACGGCGATGGTAAGTTGGCTCTTTGCATCTTGAATGCAGTCTGAGGGCATATATCATATTTAGTTCATATCATTGCACACAAACAGTGCAGCATGTAGTGCTGTGTGAATGCAGCGTGACTCACTCTGAACCTGAAAGGCATAATACGGTCCACAGGAACTAGCTTATGTCTGCTTGTAAACGCCAGTTCAGTTCGGCGGGATTCGGCTGCCTTTCCTTTTTTACTACGGACACTAGATGGCAGTCGTTAGTTAGAGAATCCCCTTTATAATCAGAGAGTCAGGGCCACCTGGTGTGTGTGTGTGTGTGTGTGCGCCAGGTAGGCCAACAGTTTTGACCGTGGCTATGGTACCTAAAACAGAGATAGTGAAGCGGTGGTGTTTAAACTAAGCTACCTAACTAAGGTTATTGGGCCTGTTATTCATCCAACGAAGAAACAAGATAAGGGAAGAGCCAAGACCGTTATCTGTGGCAGCACGCGTCAGACACGGCCAACCACACCGCACCACCGGTTAGTCGTTGGCGACCAGTGGGTGAGTCAACACTGCTCTTTGTACGATATTCAGGAAGACGCCTTGGTCTTAGTTTAACTACACTTGAAGGAAGCCACTTGTGCATCAACTGTGACCAAAATACCTTTGACAGCTCTGCTTCATAATGCAGCAGAGAGTTGATCAAAGAGCAGCTCATAGCCATCGTCTTCACCTGTGTGTGTGCAGATCTGCGGCAGGACATGCTGACACTGCAGATCATCAGGATAATGGAGAACATCTGGCAGAACCAGGGCCTTGATCTCAGGTAGGATCCTCTCTCACTCAGACAGCCAGGATGCAGGTACGCACTAATGGCACTCAACTGCTTTCATGTTTTCCACTTTGCACTTGAATATAGATGAGTTGCATCTCTAGCATCACCTCAGGTCGTCTGGGACCACTATGTAGCGTAGATTATGCTGTTAAACGTGCTCAGTGAACAAGCTATTATGTTTGAGACCAAGCTAGAACTGATTTTCAACCCTTTCTCATATTAACATACTGTTTATCTTTTAGGATGCTGCCATATGGTTGTCTGTCTATTGGGGACTGTGTGGGTTTGATCGAGGTGGTGCGTAACTCCCACACCATCATGCAGATCCAGTGTAAAGGTGGCCTGAAGGGGGCGCTGCAGTTCAACAGTCACACATTGCACCAGTGGCTCAAGGATAAAAACAAGGGAGAAATGTGAGTAAGCAGATTTCCAGGAACGTTTGGGCTTTAAAATTGGTGATTTAGTGCAGAAATATGTACCTGTTTCAATGTTGCAATACGAATAAACGTGCTACTTTGTTTTTGTCAGCAGAGTCGGCTCTTGTGGCACAAAGTGTAATATATTGGGGATGTTATAAATCATACTCTCTGCAAATGTTGACACTAACTCTAGGAAAATAATAAGTACATTTTACCCTGCCCTTGTGTTCAGTATAGATGCTCAGTATTACTTGTTGAGTTTAAACTAAAACAAGTGTAAAATTAACCCTTTCTTAACTTCTTAACTTGTTTACTTGTGTGTTTAGGTATGACCAGGCCATTGATCTCTTCACACGGTCTTGTGCAGGATACTGTGTTGCAACATTTATCTTAGGTATTGGGGACAGACACAATAGCAACATCATGGTCAAAGATGATGGACAGGTTGGTGTTCTCTATCTATTTTAATATATTTTCATAAGGGAAATCTTAAACTTTTCTTCTTTTGTTTGTTTAAAAAAGCTGTTTCACATAGACTTCGGTCATTTCCTTGATCACAAAAAGAAGAAGTTTGGATACAAGAGAGAGCGTGTTCCTTTTGTGCTCACACAGGACTTCCTCATCGTCATTAGTAAAGGAACTCAGGAATGCACTAAAACGCGAGAGTTTGAAAGGTGAGGTGCAATGTAAGCCGCAAGTGTATGGTACATTCTGCTCAGATTGTAGTGTGTGTTTGGATTTACTTGTTAAGTTTTGATATTGTGTTTATTGCTTTGTGGTATTCATTTGATACAGTTTAGTGTTATCCTCAAAATAGTCTGGGTCGTTCTTTACTTCAGTATTCAGTGATAAATTAGTAATAGGGTGGACATACTGTGGTAACAGGGATAAAGTGATAAATGCACTTTACAGCCCAGTTTTCATATTATTACTAAGAAAATGCAAACCCTGTTTCAATTCAATTCAGTTTATTTTTGTAGTGCCCAAAATCACAACAACAGTTGTCTCGATGGGCCATTTACACACGGAGTTGGGATTAATCATTTTACGCTGAAATAAAAGAGAAAATAGTGTAATAACTTTGGTATCGAAGGCTGCAGGACTAAAGAAATTTGTGGTTGACTGTGAATTGATCAGTCGACTAAAAGGGACGTGGTGTGAAGCTAGAAAAAGCTCTCAAGAGGATTAGGATCGCTCATAAAAAGTGGTATGTATACGGTAGCACTAGTAAAGCGTCTTCATACATAAAAAGGCAGATTAAACTGTCCAGTCGCTCCTAAAACTCCAGCAAACTCCCTGCTTTCTCTTTTCTGCTGTGGTCCATATGAATCCTTATAAGTCTAAAAAAAAAAAAAGTAAAAAAGCAGTTTGCCAACTAATAAAAACTTGACTAAGACCATTGCCAGAGCATTTGACTAAACGACTTAAAGCCTACATTGATTTTAAAAAAATCTTTCCTAAGTAAGGAATATTGTGCTCTTCAGAGTGGTCGTAGACATTTATTTGGTCTATATTTTTGCCACAGGTTTCAGGAGATGTGCTACAAGGCATACCTTGCAATCCGACAGCATGCCAACCTCTTCATTAACCTGTTCTCCATGATGCTGGGCTCTGGGATGCCAGAGCTGCAGTCCTTCGATGACATTGCCTACATTCGAAAAACTTTGGCGCTGGACAAGTCAGAACAGGAGGCCTTGGACTACTTTATGAAGCAGATGAACGATGCTCATCATGGTGGCTGGACTACAAAAATGGACTGGATCTTCCACACTATTCGGCAGCACGCCATGAACTGAGCCTCTTTGAAACTTTGTTCCTCTGTCGTATTCCTCCAAATATCAGCATTAGGACCGTCTACAGGAAGCTTTGAGGTGGCTTCTCATCTACACTACCTATGAAATGAAGATGGAGCAAGCCCATAGAGCAAACAAATCCAGAATGCAATCACACAAAACTGTCGGAAATGTACCACTTAATCTGTAGCGTACAGATGATGTCCGAGGTTCAAGATTTAAAAAAAAACTGACTTTGTACAGCAGTGTATTGGAGCATATGGCGCACATATTCCTTTTGTTTACTCTGAGCCAAAGTACTATGAGTGTACCCCACGACTCTGCAGTCTTACAGTACAGATACTATTCCAGTCTGTGTGTACGCAAAGCACTGATCCCTGCAGTATGTGGCGTGTTGTTTTCAGTATTATTGTTTTGGGTCTCATGTCTCTTCATTAGAGAACTTTTTTATCCAATAGTCCAACGCTTTATGTGCTGTTTTTGCAGCAAAGGCACGAGGAAATGTTGTCTCCTTTTGTTTGTGGTGCTGTTACACTATGCAACTCGTTCTACAATGAAAAGTAGTGATGCAGATCGTATGTGCATTCCCTGGCGTGCTGTGGCATTTGCCTGTCCATCCAGCTTTTGCTTCTTCAAAGTTCTGTCTTTATGTTTTATGTTGTCGTTTGTATTTTGTTTAGCCTTAAAAAGACAGTAGAAGGCAGTTGAAACCAAAATGTTTCCAACTGTTGAAGCGTCCCGTTACCTTTGAATGTTGTTGCTACAGATCGAATATTGTAAAAAACTTTAATTCCAGTATTTAAGTTAAAAAATTAAATGTCTACATTCAGTGCAAAATTGGCCAATTATGTATTTTTTAGATAGTTTGTTTTTATTTTGGTTTACAGTTGAAAATCAAGATTAAGCCTTTCTGAAGTTTTTTTTTCTTCGTCAAAATAATCACTTAAAATCTTCTGAAACTAAATAGGAATATCTAACTTGAACGTCATTAACGGACTACAACAATTTTTCCTCAATATTTCCACAATATTCTGTCCCTAAGTTGTTGTCTATGAGCTTGTGTTCATTGCATAGACTGGAGGGTGCAACGCCTTCTGCTGCAACTATAGCGACTCTGTACAGGATACAGAGCAGTGGGCCGGACCCAATCAAAAATGAAAGAAAAAAAAAAACTAGGCCCTTGATGAAATGTTCTCCCTGTGTGCGTTTGCTTCTGCATTATGCATGAATCCTCAACTATCTCCTTTTTGTTTGATAATGTTTACTTGAATTTTGTGTCTGAATCTTTGTTACTCGTGTGAAGTAGAACAAAGTCACAATGAAGGTAACAGATACTGATATGTGCAAATGTTTTCCTTGAATAACTACAGAGGTAATATATTTTTGTATTTTTTAAAATGTAATCTCGTATGTAAACGCTAACCAAAAAAAAAGTAAACCGGAGGAATCATGCATATCATCATAGCTCATTGACCGCTGCAGGCTTTGTATGAAAGATGGAACTGACCAGACTTTTGAATGAAGGACAAGGAAAGTGAGAGTTGAAGCACAAATTGGAAGCAGCGATAAAGCATGTTTCAATGTTATATCCCCTCATTTGTATATTCTTCTTAAAGCTCCTCAAATACTTGTTTTTGTCATCTTCATTTGACCATGTCTGTTAAGAACAACTGTATGCATTTATTGTACCATTGAATAAAGCATTTTCCTATGAAATCAACCTGGATATTGACACAGTATGCAAGGCACTTTGGAATGTCATTCAACCATGATGACGTTAGGTAAAAAAAAACAAAAACAAGTCTGTATTGAACAATCATTTCATCATCAGTAAAAATCACCATGAAAAGTACTGTATTAACCTTAAATGAAGGCACATTGTTTTACCTCAGGCGGGAGACAGAAGACTGGACCTTCTGAGGAGCGTGTAAAGTTTAGCTTGTTTGTTGACGAGTCCTCCCTCGCTGCTCAGATGCGACAGGTACTGGGTGAGTTTGACCAGGCCCACCAGCAGAACCCCGCCCCCCAGCATCAAGCAGGGCCAAAGCATAGCCAGCAGCACCGTCCTGAGGGAGTATTTGCGCTCAAGGATTCCGTCTTTGGGCTGCTCTGATTGGTCAGTAAGGCACATAAAGGTCCTCCCCAGGTAAGTGTCTAAGCGCCTCTTCACCTCCTCCACTTCTGAGACCAGAGCGGGAGCATCCTGATGACACTTAGGTACATAGAAACACTGCAGGACATAAAATGTATTAGGAAGTCTGCAACAAAAATAAAATCATAAAGAACATTGTTAATGTACTTGAGCAACTACAAGTAAAAACATTGTGGACATTCTTATATTTAGCTAGTGAGTGGAGTGGTAATCAGTCTAGAAGAGAAATTCATATTGAAATCTCTGGTGTACCAACATAACAGAAAACATTTATATTGTTTTTATTCAAATTTTAATTATCAAAATGAATAAAAATTCATTTTGAAATGAATGTGACAGAGATGCAACATCTCAAATGTTTGTTCTTGTTGTATGCTGTATCCCAGTCTTTCGTACCTCTGGAGTGAGCAGCACAGCCTCGTCGTCGAAGTGCAGCAGTCCCTGTCCCGCTCCGCTGAGGTTTACAGTGGCTCTCAGACACGGGACGGTGCTCACGCCTCTGCAGCTCACCCACTCCTCCTGCACCTGCGTGTGGACCAGGGTGCAGTTGGCTCTCCCCTCCCAGTCACTGAAACAACAGAAGCTTATGCACATTTTCCTTTTGCACATTAAACCCCTTCTGTCTTGGGAGTTAAGTAATATACATCTTTTTTAATGGTGCACTGCGCTTTTCTGGTGGAGGATTTGCCACTTTTCTTCTTTGCTTTTTTTTCATCAAGATGTTATTGCTTTGCCTAGAATGAATCCACAATATGTCTTTAAATCTATCTGTCTCCATGGAGACCAGCATTTGATGGCAAAAGACCAGGTTACAGGTCAGATCTGTGGTGGAGCAAATCTGCTCACAGTGAGAAGGCATGTTGCTTTAAAAAAAAAAAAAAAAGAAAGAAGTAGAAAGAAAAATCTCTATAAAATGAATGCGGGATGTACTAGTTTAATACCCTTTGAGAGTGTAAGTGTACAAGTGTAAGGCATTATTATTGTGACCTTCCAGACAATGCAGTAACACTTTGATGGCGACAAGCAGATGGCTGACCCTATACATGGGTTTGATTGTCTGCCTAAATGGCAGACAATGTGGCAAGGCTGATCTTTGCACAAATACAATAGAATATAAATCCATTGTAAACCACAAATAAAAGTTTGTTTGATAATAAATAACATGTAAAAAACACGTGATGCAACAAAAGACAAAATTACATTTTCCTCTTGCCCTATACACTGCATTTAGACCAAGTGTACTTTTTCCAAAGATCTTGTACCTGTTGACGTATGGCTTGACAATGGTGAATCCGACCACAAAGAACATCAGCACAGCAAAGGCCATCATAGTGAAGCCCAGCAGGATGGCCCTGTCCTCCCCGATGCTGGACACAGACAGTGTTCTGCTGCGCTGTGCTCTGTGCAGGTCACCTCCTCTGCTCCACTCCTGCTCTGGAGCAGCCGATGTATTCATTAGCTCTTTGTGTCTGTCATAGAAGGCCATGTTGACAAAAATTAATATCTGTGTATTTTTGAGTATCCCGATAACAATAATTAGAAGATATTTTGCAAATCCAACAGAAATGTCTTAAAATATTCCTTTAAACATATTAGATGAGGTTTGAGTGTCAATTAAATGAGAAAGGACAAACCATTTTAAATAAAACACCCACTATAGTGCAGAAATATAACTTAATACCATTGTTTACAAGATTCCAATATAGGGTTACGTTTGTTCCATTTTGGTTTTTTTATCGCTTTTTGCACAAATTCCAAAACAACTTTCACAATATCATTGATAATTCAATGTATTGCCCACCATAACATAACATAACATAACATTATGACCATCAGTAAAAGGGATTTTGAACAAAATTGCAATGGTACTATGTGTAGAAAATGTTTTGCATTTTATGGCTGGATCTGAAGAATTAAATGTTGAAAACACACAATGTTTAAAGTAGTAGTAGTAGTAGAAGTTTAAACTTTTCACAATTTTGTTCTGAATCTTTCTCTAACGCCCATGATTGTTTATTACTTTTCTAAAACAGCAATAAAAATGTTACAAACTTGCTTATTAAATGGCTGTGGACAGGATCGATGAAATCCTGCCGAGATTTAAGTGTGTTTTTGGTTTCAGTCTCAGAAGATGTCATGCACATCGGCCAAATTGATTTTGTTGCCAGTGAGCCCCAGAGATTTGACAGCAGACGAAATGCAAAACAGCCGTTTGTTTTTCCACGACTTTTATGATCATATTCCAAATGAAATCCTAAAATGATTCTCTGTATTTAGCTAAGTTTGGTTTGTTTTATATTGATTTGGCATTTGTTTTTGTTTCAAGAAGAAAGCACAGACACAGATTCGTAACCAGTGCAGAGGAGGATCGAGTAGACAGGTATGAGTACGAGTGCTTTAAACTAATAAACAGTGGTCCATGAAAACACTCAAAGAAGAAGTATTTTGGGATGTTACGACTCAAGTAAGAGTAATTAAATGTCTGGATGTAACATTTGATTTATAATTTGAAATTTATATTTTTGTAAGGACAAAATATTGAATAATGTACAAAGTCTGGTATTTTCAATGGATAGATTGAACAAAATAATCTGAAGTGATTCAAAAACACAAACATCATAATTTAATACTGTCAACATAAAGCTTTTGTCACTGAAAACTTCTCCAAGAAATATAATTTTCTTAAACTTACTTGAGTCAATGTACTTGAGTACCACCTAGCTTTGCCAAAATATAAATATAATTAAAGCCGCAAAGCGGCGATGATGGCCCTCGCCCCGCACGCGACCGCCTTCCCACGCGGCCTCGGCCGGTCCCAAACCGCCCCGGTGTCCCGTCCTCCTCCTCTGAGTGTCACTCGGGCCCCGTGACCTCCCCTTCCCCCGCTCACGCCGGGTGGCGTCCCTATAGAAGTGCATTGGCGGGCACTGCTCTCCAGAAGTGGCAAATCCGCTCAAAACCTGACTTCGATGTAATTGACTTTTTCGATCGGAATGCTCTAAATAATGCGTCTGCCGAGTTTCACTGACTTTGCTCTAAATAATTTTGGCCTCTCCATAGACTTATGACATGTCTCATAGGAAATGCATGGGGAATATGCGTGGCCCCCCAGGGCAAACGATCCAAAATAGGACATCGATGTAATTGACTTATTTGCAGCTTTTGACACTTAAAATCAGATTCCAAGATTTCGTGGAAAACCGATAATTTTGGTACTTTTACATGACCAGCAGGGGGCGCTATAGTGAAAAGTGCTCATGTGCTCCTGAGTCTGTTCTGTTTAATATTTGATTCGGCATCTGTGGTTACAGTTTGTGCTCTGTACGGCAATGCCTGTGGCTTGGAGAATAAGTTTAAGATACAGGAAGTGAAGGCGAATTCTGACAGGAAGTCATGACTAAACCGAATGAGACAGGCCAAAAATGTGGTTTATTATAAAATTTCAATGCGTCCTGATCAGGAGCGTGTATGTAAGACTGATCTAGGCCCAAAACCCTAGGACAAGTTCTCAATGGAAAACGAAAACTTAAAGTAGCGTTTAAAATAAAAATCAATATGGCCGCCTTACCTGGTTTTATGACTGAGCACCAATTATGTTTTAGGTGCTTTTTATGTGTACTATCACTGTGCCAAATTGTATGGGCCTCCTCCAAAGTAATGCCTCCCGCTCCATAGGCCTCACCCAAAAGGTGGCGCTGTAGAGGCTGTTTATTAGTTTCAGGAAAAATACGGTTATGACCCATTAATGTCCCTTAAAAGGAGTCACTGTATTGCGTTTGGTGGCTGTCCTGTAGGTTTTAGTTGTTTTTTATTGCAGCCTTGTGTGAAGACAGTCTGAGTCCCATAGACAATGAATGGGAGCTCTGGAGGCCTCTAGAGGCAAAACTGTGAAAAATAGACCATGGGTCCCATTGACTTTTTTGCATCTTATATAGCCAAGAATCATGTCCCAAAATTTGGTGTCAATCGGACAATCTGGACACTTTTAAGTGAACTGTAGGGGGCGCTATAGTTATTAGTGGCCCTGTGCTCCCTGGTCAATTTTGTGTAATATTCACTTGTCCATCATTGGTGGCAATTTGGGCTCTGTAGGCACAGTCCAAGTGCCTCTGAGGGATAAGCACAAAAACAGGAAATGATGGCGATATTTGAAAGGAAGTCACGCGCAAACCCTAAGAGATATCTCCAAAAACTGTTTTTTTCTTGAATTTCAATGCGTCCTGATCAGGGAAATGTATGTTAGACTGATCTAGGCCCAAAACCCTAGGACAAGTTCTCAATGGAAAACAAGAAGGTAAAGTGGCGTGTGAAATAAAAATCAATATGGCCGCCATGTTGTTGGTCTGATGACTGAGCACCAATTATGTTTTAGGTGCTTTATGTGTACTATCACTGTGCCAAATTTTATGGGCCTCCTCCAAAGTAATGCTGTCCTCTCCATAGGCCTCACCCAAAAGGTGGCGCTGTAGAGGCTGTTTATTAGTTTCAGGAAAAATACGGTTATGACCCATTAATTTCTCTTAAAAGGAGTCACTGTATTGAGTTTGGTGGCTGTCCTGCAGGTGTTAGTTGTTTTTTATTGCAGCCTTGTGTGAAGACAGTCTGAGTCCCATAGACAATGAATAGGAGCTCTGGAGGCCTCTAGAGGCAAAAGTGTGAAAAATAGGCCATGGGTCTCATTGACTTTTTTGCATCTTATATAGCAAAGAATCATGTCCCCAAATTTGGTGTCAATCGGACAATCTGGACACTTTTAAGTGAACTGTAGGGGGCGCTATAGTTATTAGTGGCCCTGTGCTCCCTGGTCAATTTTGTGTAATATTCACTTGTCCATCATTGGTGGCAATTTGGGCTCTGTAGGCACAGTCCAAGTGCCTCTGAGGGATAAGCACAAAAACAGGAAATGATGGCGATATTTGAAAGGAAGTCACGCAAACCCTAAGAGATATCTCCAGAAACTGGTTTTTTCTTGAATTTCAATGCGTCCTGATCAGGAAAATGTATGTTAGACTGATCTAGGCCCAAAACCCTAGGACAAGTTCTCAATGGAAAATAAGAAGTTAAAGTGGCGTGTGAAATAAAAATCAATATGGCCGCCATGCTGTTGGTCTGACGACTGAGCACCAATTATGTTTTAGGGTGCTTTTTATGTGTACTATCACTCTGGCAAATTTTATGGGCCTCCTCCAAAGTAAATGTGTCTCCCTCTCAATAGGCCTCACCCAAAAGGTGGCGCTGTAGAGGCTGTTTATTGCTTTCAGTAAACATACGGTTATGACCCATTAATGTCCCTTAAAAGGAGTCACTGTATTGAGTTTGGTGGCTGTCCTGCAGGTTTTAGTTGTTTTTTATTGCAGCCTTGTGTGAAGACAGTCTGAGTCCCATAGACAATGAATAGGAGCTCTGGAGGGCCCTAGAGGCAAAAGTGTGAAGAATAGGCCATGGGTCTCATTGGCTTTTCTGATCAGGAGGCCGTCTAGGAATTGTCTGCAAATTTTCACTAATAAAAGTCAAAGTAATTGTTTTTCTCCCCATTGTAAATTAGTGCGCTCCACAGGTGGCGCCCGTAGGGTTGATTGTTATTGTGCATATAAATGGATTAAGCAGCTTTACGTTTACGAGTGTTTCAAATTTCATGTTGATCGGAGTATGCATGTGCGTGCAGGAGCTATTGAAATGATTTGGTGAGCACTCTTTGCGCCCCTGGTGGCCAACGGTGATAAATGCACCATATCACTAATTCAGTTTTTTTCATGGCGCCCTGCACTGGACATATTTCCCCAAGTTTCGTCCAAATCGACAAAGTCGATGTTTGACTTAATAGGTAGGGGGCGCTAGCGAGTACTTTTAATTTATTTTTATTAATGCATTACATTCAGATCATAATTACGCACTCGTGACTGAAATTACAGCTCTGTCAGTCCAAGCGTGTAGCCGTGACATGCGATCGTAAAAACAGGAAACGGCGCTTCTTCGATGGCGCAGCGAAACCATTTGAGATATCCGAAAAACGCGATAACTATTGAATTTCAATCCGTGTAGATCGTCTACGATATGCCAGACCCATGTCGGGCCAAAACTGTAGGACTCATCGAGCTCAAAAAAGTCAAACTGGCGTGGCGACTTCGGCCCAATATGGCCGTCGCGCTTGGTCCGAGCCGCGCTCCAATGTCATGTTTTGCTCGGTTCACTGTTCTCTATCACTGTTCCGAGTTTCGCGCTGCTCACAAAATTTGCTCCTCCCATTTCCCATAGGGTTTCGATTCGGGCCGGTGCTGCTCGTTCGGGCCGGGTCGGACGCTCTCGAAACGCGGGAAATACGAAATTTTTTTCCGGGCCGATCGCGACTATACCCCCATTGAAGACTTTTCGTGCATGTTTAATGGGTCAAAAAGGGCCGCGAAGAGTAAGAAAACAAGGCGTAATAAGAATAAGTACGAAACGGACGAAACACAATGTCCCTCGCCAGTTTACTGGCTCGGGCCAAATATAATGAATGTTATTATGCTGCATATATAGATCTTAACGGCCATATGCATGAACTCATTAACCAGGTACACCACTGTGAGAATGTCAATGAGATAAAAGAATAGGAAAAAAATGATGGTCAGCACTAATACAGAGCCCAGGCAGAGTCTGACCCAAATGCCAAATAGCCTAGTTCAGTGATTTCTGAGGCTTTTTCATCTCATCATGGTAACTTTCACATTCATGTGAAAATTCAAATATTATACCTTAACTTTGTCCCAAATAGCATTTCTATTTTTGCGAGCTGCCAGTGTCTCCTGCTCTTTCCTCTTACCGTGTGTGACGTCTGCGTGCGCCCTGCAGATTGATGTTAATGGGAATGTTGAATGACCTCCGGGGAGATGCCGTGTTCAAAAACATCCCTGAGTTTATCCCTCAAAATCTCAAACTCACTGTGACAAACTTCTGTGACAGTCCTGAACGTCAGAAAGCAGATCATCTGTCTCCTCTGAGGGGCCTGGAAAGCACTGCACCCTTCATTTACTCTGGAGCTGTTGACAAAGCTCAAAGGTGAGAGCCGAGCACCTTCCGCCCTCATGACTGTTACCATGGAGATGGGCGCAGGTACGGCAGGTAGGATGCTAATGACCTCTCTGTGGATCAGGGCATCCCAGCAGTGATTTGTTTTGGAAAAGAGAAGCAGAGGAAGTCAGATGCTGCGATGTAATGATGAAAACTTAAACTACATTTCGACAACATAAAATGGACAAAACGAGATAGAAGATGGCTGTACATTTGATTATGAGAAGACCTACAATCTTTCTTTATCACTCAACACTGAACAGACCTGAACACGTTTGGAAAGAAAAACAAATGTTTGAAAATGATTCTTCCATTCAGTGCACTGCAGAATACAATTTCTCAGAAGCAGAGATCTAAACTACTGGGTATTTTGTTGTTGGAGGTGTTCCACAGTAAGGCATAGTAAGTAAGGCAAAAAACTACAACAAACTACGAGCATCCTAACCTCTCCAGTGTTACTTGGCCTATGCTGTCATGCTGGTGCTTGTCTCCTTATAAGTATAACACTTATTTCTCGACTTCGAGTAGATTCAAATCACTTCAAGGAACTGTTACTTCCCATCTTTTTCTTGGTTGGATGTGGCTGCATAAGGTTCTCTGTGTTTACATTGCAAACATTTGTCTCATTCAACAAGTTCATTGTAAAAACGGCCAGGCTCATCATTATGTTGTGTTTACCATGCAAGCCCAGGGCTACTACAGCATGAGCCACACACTCACTGCAAAACCCATTATGTCACATACTGTCACACCTAATGTTACACTTGCGATAGAGATAGACTCAAAAATAAGAAAGACGGAAAGAAAAACAAGAATAGCAAAAGAAAGAAGGAAAGAAAGAAAGGAGAGAAATATAGAAGGAAAGAAAGAATATGACTCCAGCATATGCTTTCCGGTAGGGCTGGGCGATATGGCAAAAATAAAAAAATCAAGATTTTTAAAATCTTAACTCACGATTTCGATTTTATCACGGTTTTTAACAAAAGCATAACAAATCCACTCACAGAAGCAGTTTTTTGTTGAAAGAAGAAAACAAGCTTTGAATAAATGCCAATGTATTAAATTTGAAAAAAAAAAAAAACTTGCAATGTCACACTATCAACTAAAAAAAAACAAAAATCACAATAAAGATAGATAAGTAGTGCAAATAATTGCAATGACATTAGAATAACATATTGGGTCATTTGTCAATATAGTGAGCTGTTAGGCCAAAATATGGTTCGGATGTTCTGCTGGACCACAGATCACTTGTTGTGGCAAAGAACTGCACATTCTGTACTTTTTGTGCAACTTTACTTCGGCAGTCTGTATACATGCGTGGTATGGCGGTGTTCGAAAAAAACTTTCGGCTAGGCAACTCATAGCGCTGATCCAAAACTTTTAACATTTTCGTAAAACCCACACGTTTCACTGTTTGTAGCGCGCACATATCTTTAACTAGGTGGAAAGTCACCGCATCAGTTACAGTGTTCCAGCGTTTCCTGCCTCCATCGTAAGGTGTTCATTTAGCAAACCCATCTGTTCGGAGCAGACGGGCTGCTGGTGCTGAGGTCTTCGCTTTAGCTGCCTGTGCTGCTTGACTTTCAGCGTTCTGTTTTTTATGCCTTCTTTTCAAATTGCCGAATAAGTTAGTTGTATTACCGTCAGTTGCCTTTACGGTCTCCTTGCACACTTTGCATATTATGTTTTTTTGGTCTTTGTCATTTGGTGCGAAGCAAAACCAGTTCCATATTATTGACGAGGAGTTTTTTTTTTCGAGACCAAGTCCTCACTCTCAGCCGCCGCCGACATGACCCACGCTTGTAGTGAAACAACAACACGGGGAGGGGGAGGGATGCACGTGCATCGACTACTCTGATTGGTTTAAAGCCACATGTCTGTCACTCGCCAATACCGTGCAGATGCCGTGCGAGTGCAGTAAAGGGAGGAAAAACGAGCGCTATGTTTCCTCGCTGATGCGGCTTTCACAGACATACATAAGATCGTGATAAAACGATCTCTTAAAAATTACACATCGTCAGCTTTGGAGATCGTAAGACTGTTTTATATCGTCATATCGCCCACCCCTACTTTCCGGCCCAAAGGCTTTAGTAGACAGGACAGCTGTAGTGTGAAATAGAGAGAGAGACATTCGGCAAATGGTCATGCTCCACCTGTGCTGGCTTGTATCAAACTGGATTTAAACTTGAGAGGTCCATATGCAAAGTGAACATCTTGTCCTATAGACGCCCAGTATGTTAACCTCTGGATTAGTCGTGCAAAAATGATTATTAATACAATTGGGGGCTTGTCTAGAGATTGTAACAAAGCTCAAAAACAAACTTCTTGAGGCACCGTGCGAGATTGAAGTGCTTCTGATGCAACAGTAGAAACATGATTAAATATGTATAAAGCCGAGTGTACTTTACCTCACCTGGAAACCCGAGACACTGCCTGACAGCGAGGGTCAGAGTGTGGATTCACACACCACAATATCAACAACTTCAACAAAGACAACTACAATACGTTTAAGTGACTCTTTAAGAAATCATGTGATCTCCATTGGCCGTGTACAGCAGTTGGACAGATTCCTCTTGGTTTAATTGGGCGCACACTGTCCCCTGTTATCTGATGAGCTCTGAGGACATGATTTTGAGTCAAACGCCGGCTCAGGACGACATATAAAAGGCAGCGTATTCTCAACACAATGGACAATCACAAAAAGAGGAATCTAACTTTTTTCACCATTGGGTTGATTTTCATGTTCAGCGGTGTAGAGTATGGTGAGTTCAGAATGATCCGTCTAAAATGTCCTCCATTTACCTTACCCCGTGTATTCCTCCTCTAGCTGTCATTCTGCCCACAATATGGCACTATCTACAGATTTTGGAGGCCCCTCCGTACTTCCTGGGCCTCGGGCTGTCTGCCTTCAGCCTGAGTGGACTGTTGACCGGACCCCTCTTTGGCTACTGGTCGGACCACAGCAAAACCACAAAGGGCATCATTCTGTTTTCCAATGTCTTTGAGATTGTCGGTGAGAGGAATTTAATCTATTACTTCATATCTTATTTCTAGATGTGGAATATAAAGACATAGCCACTAAAATCAACTTTGATGTCTACAATTACTCAATAGTAAATGAGTTACAAACAGGAGGTTGTGTTAAGACGTCTCTTTCCTGGCTCTATCCTTTGTCAGCATTGACCTTAAAGTGCATATGATAGGTGGCAAGTTTTATTTTGAATGATTACTTTCTTTGGTGAGATAATATATGTGATGGGTATTTGTACATTAGTTAAATTGCAGTTTGTGTGGAGAATTTGAAAAATAACAGTAATATAATACAGAAAATGACAGGAAGTAGAGCTGAGTTCTAAAACGGAATCCGTTTGTGATGTCATCAAAAAGCAACGTGCCAGTGGAAATGCAGACATCATTTACATGCAACAGACACAATTTGCTGACAGTTTAAACGATCATTTAACAAAATAAAGGTGTTATCAGGTTGTTATCTGTCATAACTATTGTGTCGTTTTTATATATTCTGTTAACATCATGGTTGCTAGGGAACAGTTGTGGAATTACCTCTACATATGTCACATCTGCTGCTCATGTCCAACAGGAAGTAACATTATAAACATCATCAAAATGTCACATTGTGGAAAATGAGGCTTTTTTTTTTTTAACTCTGAAACATAATCGCGCTCACGACGTTTTTAAATGTGTATAGTCTAACCTGTCATATGCACTTTAAGTTTAATGATGAAATAATGAATTAACACTGATATAGATTGAAGATTAGATACACGACCAAACTGCTTCATCCTGCAACACACAAAAGTATAATTTAAAACAAGCTACTGAACAGTGTGGGACAGGCTTACACGTGCGCCTGTGTTTGCACGTTTCTCATCGTGACACCTTCTCTCCCGTAGGTAACTTCATGTACTTCATCGGATACTCAAAGTGGCTGTTGTTAGGCAGTCGTCTTGTGGCAGGTGAGCCCCCACGATCGTCCCTGCATGCGCCTCTAAAACACAACCACAGCCGGATTTACATATCGCGTTGTCCCCGTGTCCCCTTCAGGTATCGGCGCGGGTGCAGGATCTTCCATTTTTGGCTTTTTGACTCGGAGCACTCGACCCGAGGAGCGGGCCGGGATCTTTGCTGCTATTATGGCGTGTCGACAAGCTGGCCTTCTTGTCGGTCAGTGTCTCTGCTTTGTAGCTTTTTGATTGTTTTTTGTAGCAGCCGTTGTACAAAAGGTGTGTGTCTTGTGTTTTTGTCTTAAAAGCGTCTCTTCCGTTCTCTCTAGGGCCGGCGTTCAACTTGTTCCTGCGTCTGTGTGATTTCAGGCTGGGCCCCTTTGTAGTGAACAAGTATACGTCTCCTGGGGTACTCTCTCATAATCACAGATCTGCCATGCTGTAACAAATCCAGCATACTCAAATATTCTTCACATAATCTTTCATAGCATAGGTTCTGCTGCCTCTCATCTCAGGTAGAAAAATACAAAACACCCACAGCTACACTTACACACATAACAAGCCATATTGATCTGTTTCCATCTCATGAGTCGACTGTAATGAACCACCTGTGGACCAGATGGGCCCTCATTGAGTTCTATCAAAGAGCTGGATGAGCTACTTTTGTTTTACACACAATTTGGAACCACATTTTCATCATTTCATAATTGCTAAATGTTCAAGGCCGTTAACTTTTACTAGTATTCATTCATGTTAATGGGGTGGCGTTCATGCTCAGCTGGATTGAGGAGCACAGGACATTTGCTGCCTAAATGGTTTATGTTGCTCACTGAACCTGTGGCCACTGGTTCGCTTCGGAGTGGATTGATCTAAACGTGTCTCCAATGTACATATGTGTGCCCAGTTTTGGTCCAGACAAAGTTCAGTGTCCAATGATAGAGTTTTCTACTTTAGGTCCTGTCATTGTCATTAATTCTGTACCTCTTTATCTCTTTCTATAGAGCCATCCCAATTCAGATTGGTTAATACTAGTAATGATTAAAAAAAAGTCTGCAAAACATACATTTTCATAAATATTCCTTAAAAGCTTCAGTCAAATATTTACATTTCCACATTTTCTAAGTGTAACAAGATTGCAAACACAAGTGATTTTCTTGGGATGCATAATAAATCAATCAAAACATTTGCTGGTTATGCTAATTGTAACGTTCACATGACATCACAGAATGTCTATAGTTGAAAATTGAGCAGAATTCTATTGTGGAATTTGGTGTTTAACTGCCAGATTGCAGATAGACTGAACTGGTTTATATTTTATTACAGGGCCACATTTAACAAAAAAAGTGACATAAAGTTCAGTGTCTTCTCTCTTAGCATAAATACACAAAAGGGAAATAGTTTTTTTCACAATAGTCTCAGAAAGTTGTTCTATTATTCAGCTCCATGACTATCGCCAGGTGAAAGGACTTTAAACCACAAGATTAATGCTGTAGGTTTATGGAGCCAAATTATGGTTCGACGTTTGCAGATGAATATTTTGGATATTTCATTCACAAACAGTAGGCTAAATATCACATTCAGTTACACAGGCCTTGCCAACCATCTTAAATTATGACGCTAGCAAATTGCAGAATGTGTGCGCAGCCTATTGGCACAAACAATTGTCCTCTATCCATCATTTGATTTGCTTGTTTTGAAGTGAATAAGGTATTGGGACTTTTTTGTTACAGACATTGTGTTTTTTGACAAATGCAGTGTGAGGGGCATTCCAGAGAAAGAGCTCACATATTTTGTAACTTTATATGTGCAGAATTGGAGGCCATGGATGGATAAAATATGAATCTCTCTTTCTATTTTTCCCCTTTGCACTTGCTCCCTCAGATCTTCATGTGCCTCTTGTGGGTGCTGCTCCAGTTTGTAGTCCTGGCGCTGTACTGGGACATCCCGCCCCTCAGCTCCACAGAGGGGGGCACTGCCATGGTGGAGATGAAACAGGACGAGGGCGTGGACGGGGAGGAGGAGGAGGCGCCCCTCATGGGCCCGGACCAGGACCAGGCTGCGTACACCTACAGAGCCGTGAACGCCGACCTGCTCGAGAGCTCATCCGAAATGCATCCCGTCCGCCGCGTGTCCAACCCCTTCAAAAACTTCAGCGCCAGCCGAGGTGAGCTGTCCTGACCAATGACTGTCTGTCCCTGTGTGTGCGGCGCGGGCATCAGCAGGTGTCACCCCCAATGTTTCATATCTGTTGCATTGATTTCCCAGGAAGTGCACGCCGCGTCCTTGTGTAGAGCAGTGTGTGTGTATCCAGACGCATTAGCATTAAAGTACATGAAATGCCAGCAGTGATTGTGCAAAGGCATTGATGAAGCTCCCCTGCTCTTCCTCTTTCTTGTCAAACCTGCCTATCGATCTTTTCGCTCTCAGAAGATATGGCAGAGAAATGGATGTCTGACTTCCCGTTTTATTGACCGCCCCGCTGTGCTTGACTTGAGGATGAAATAGAGACAGAATTAGTAATATGGTCAACATCCTTGGTATTGATTCTTTTTTGTGTTTTGAAGTGAAGCTACAGTGCAAAAAGCCAAGGGTATCTGGCAGCCCTGGCGCAGTGCGTTACTGGTTACAGTGTCTCTGGTATTCGCTTTTGTGAATTATTGATCCCCTCCTCACTTTTTGTGTAAGCTATCTTCTTGGTGCTTTTCTTAAAACTCGATCGAGAAGGAATGGTCTTATTTTTATACCCAGAATGGTTCTCAAAACCATGTTGCAACAGATGTAATGTAATGTAATGTAATGTTCAAATGTACACTATCTGATTTACACTCTTTTTCGTCTTTTGATTTTTCAGAAATTTGAATTTTGGTTTTAGATGATCCTCATAGGTTGACTGTAATTTATTCACACTCTATTGCCAGTGGACATTGCCACTACATTTTTAAATAATTTAGGCTATGAAATCCTTCAGGGAGGGACATGGTTATCTCCAATATATACAGTGGCATTTGACAAATTCTCCTTGGGCCAAAAATATCGACCACACATTATACCACCAGCATTCCAAATCAATAATACAACAAGGGCAGATCAATTTATGTTTATATGTTGTTGTCTTCTTTTTGTCATCTTCACTTGTGTTCACTTTTACCAAACCTTGTAAGACTAAAATGACATTTTGCTTTTGTTAAATTGTCAGTGCTGATGTTCAGTTGGTTGACATGGTGTTACAATTTGTTGACCGGGAGCAAATGATCCAAGTTGTGTTTGCAAAAAATATATAATACATTATATTATTATATATATATTATATTAAACAAGGCCTGTTATGCTTTTTTCAGGTACATATATTTGAATTAGTAGATTAGTAGATAGAAATTAAGCTATGGACGTCCTGTTCCTGATAGATCCCAATTTTTCACTTTTGCATTGGATTTTCATTTACTTGTTTTTATTGTTGAAAAATGTCTACGAAACATTTTTGTATGTGTATGTGTGTATGGACTTGGACTCTGGACTTGGACTCTGACTTTATCAAATAATCACAATTAGGTACAGGGATGTGGGTGGGGATGGGGGAAGGTGGAAACATATTTTTTGAACACTTGAGCCTCAGTTGGAGGACAATATATCCATGCAACACACATGCATGAATCAGTCAAAAACAACTTTGAGTAAATTAATGATGAGGAAACAGAACACTGTTATAACATTGTGAAAAGCAAATAGAAGTTTGTTTGTTTTTTATTTCTCCTTTAACAGCTCTCAGCAAATATGGGCCACAATACACGCACGTGCACACACACACACACACACACACACGCACGCACGCACGCACGCACGCACACACACACACACACACACACACACACACACACACACACACACACACTCAACTCATAAAGACTCATAATCATTTAACTCAGAGTCAT
The DNA here is from genome assembly GCA_019453435.1 of Rhinogobius similis. Classification (NCBI taxonomy): domain Eukaryota; kingdom Metazoa; phylum Chordata; class Actinopteri; order Gobiiformes; family Gobiidae; genus Rhinogobius; species Rhinogobius similis. The sequence continues at coordinate 21,018,875 of CM033632.1, read as the reverse complement.
TTAGATTTAAAGTTTAGAGTCACCAGTTCACCCAATATTCAGTTTTTCTGGACACTGGGAGGAAACTGCAGTAGGCCAACAATTTTGCATATTTAGAATATTTAAATTGAGTGTTAAATGCACCAGTTTGTTGCCAAATATACAGTAAGAGCATAATCCATTGGTGTAATAATAAAACATGTTCTCAGACCAATTGTTCATATTAGGACTGCCGGCCCTACAACTGTCAATTTAAATAAATTATTTTATTTTATTTCACTGTGGTGTTTTGGTCGACCCAAATTTATATTAGCCACCTTTTTTTAAATTTTTATTATAAGTATTTATATGGGCAACAGCAGAAAGGCATTGAGTGACCTGTGGATTTGGGCATAAATCTGACTCTTTGCATAAATAAAAAGACTACTTCACTTTACTGTAGTTTTTTTTTTCCTGCATGAATTGCTTTTTCTTTTTTTGCATGAAAATCTTTTGAGTGCAGTTAGGGTCAGATACCAGATCACAGAGATACTTAGACGTTTTGAAAGCTTTTGGTAGTTTCACTCCCTGTAGTTGATTAATCGATTGGCAGGGCATGTCTTTAGTCGAGCAAGAATTTTTTGAGTTGACTACAGCCATAGTTCATACTAGCTGAAATTCCCCTGGACACTGTTACTCATAACATATCGACATGGAGTTTGCAGTGAGGGAAATTGTAATTGAACACTAAATCTATTGCACTGGGCTAGACACAACCCAGATCGTTTAAAATGCTGTTTAAAGTCAATACTTCTTCTTCCTTCCCTATTTCCAATATCCACAAACTCTTGGGAAAAAGTACAAAACAAAATTAAATCAAACTTCGTTCTTGAGCCATCTGGCAATAAATGTCCAAATTTAGCAGCAAGCCGATCTCACATTGCCTGAAGTCCAAGTCCCCATAAGGGTCTTTGTTCTGCAGGAAATCCTTCATCAAAATGTGAGGGAACAACACAGCGATACAGCCAGGATTTTCTCACATCTTCCAGAGTCGAGATCACATGCAGCCAGTCATAGTTCGCTTAGCTGTTTCATCGCGTTAAATTGCCTGGTTATAAATGTGATGGGCTTTTCGGTTATTTTTCTTTGTGTGTTTGTGTCTAGAGTTTCTGAGGGAGGAGGTTGTGGTTCTGCTGACGGCTCAGTTCATAACGCTCTTCAATCAGACGGCGCTGGAGGTGAGAGACGCACCGCTGTTTGGATCCATCTGCTCAGGTTTCAAACTTTTCACACAGTGTCAGAGTGCCTTCACCCGAGCGCTACTCACACTGCCTTTCCTGGAAAAACGCATTTCTACTTCATGAGAAATACTACAGTCTAACAGTGGAATGTGGTACATAAATATGAAGCTGTAGCTGTAAAGGTGTACTATGTAACCTTTCTGGTGAAGGGTCCATCACCTGCTTGTCTCCACGAAAACGTAATTCTTTTGCCTGGATCTGATGAGAGGTGACTCCTCTCAAGCTAGAATGTTTTAATGTTTTAAAAATAATTTTACGCAACAAAAACAAGTGTAATTGAATAAATGCATCTACAGTAATCCCTCGTTTATCGTGGGAGTTGCGTTCCAAAAATAACACGCGAGAAGTGAAATCCGTGAAGTAGTAGTTTTATTATTTTACAATGCAATACTGAACTATGGAATGAAACCAAAAATCAAAACCTGTTTTAAAGCCCCAAATTTGTTTAAAACAATAATTTTAATATAGTAATACAAGGTTGGAAACATTGTCACTCGCGTATTTCACAGTCTGTGCCTCTTCGTCCTGACTCCGCTCCGCTGTAGCGTCTGTTTCTACGTTGTCGGCGCCGAGCGTTTCTTCGACATTGTGGGTTTTATCACAGAGAAAAAAATGCAAACGTAAAGTTGGCAGAATGTACAGAAACGAAAACTGTTGACAAGTGAAAAACCAATACAGTACAGCGTCAATATTTTATTTCTAGACAACAGTAAAGCCCCTGAGCCAATCAGGATTCAGAGCACAATGCACTGTAAAAATATCCGCACTGTTAAAAAAAAAAAAAAAAAATCCGTGAAGCAGCGAAGCCGTGAAAGATGAAGCGCGATATAGCGAGGGATCACTGTATACCTTTGAGGCCATACAGTGGAACGTTCCAGCAGGTAAAGTAATACCATCTCCATGGAGACAAGTAGTTGCTAATTAGTGGTGTAAACATTATTTGGTTATTTGATAATCACACACACTCACTCGCAAAAACTGAGAAAATTATAATCGGGACCATTTTTGATGCAAAATGAAGGTCTTGAAATTCAATCTAGACAAAAAAAATGAATGAATGAAAACCTGAATGTAAAACGCTTTTATATCTGTCCATTTATGTCACATTGAAGATGCACGTCGTAAGTTTGCTCTGCCTGGAAGGTTCCACAGTATGCTACATATAAACTCATCTATATTTCTATATATTTATACTGTTAAAGGAGTTTTTATTGCCAAAAAACTACTTTGTTTGCTGGTTGTCGGAAATTAAATGTTTCATACCAGCAAACTAAGTAGTGCTCTTTAGCTTCATTTTATCATTTGGTGTGATTTCATAAAGCTGGTCACAAACTTTTAAAAGTTTTAAAAAGTTATCTTGTTTCTTTAATTGCACGTTGCTATTTTCCTACTGTTCTTGAACGGTGCGTTGCAACATTGCAATTTCCCCACTGTGGGACAAATAAAGGTTCTTACCTTATTTTATCTTAAAACTAGAGTTAGGTGATCTACGGGACAATTTGAATGAAATTACAGGTTTTCTCTGTTGTTTGGTCTCTAATGGTGATGTATCTTCTCAAAATTAAAGTTTGATATTGTGACATCCAAGTGCTAATGCATTTTATTCTCACTGGTGCAGAATATTTTGTACTGCGACATTCAAACTCCATCCAGATTTCTTCTTTGAGAAACACATAAATCAACCCCACTGGAGTTATTACTGATATGAACAAAATTTAAATATTGTGATCATCTATATTGGCTAAAAATCTTAAACGTTAATAAAAACAAATGTGATAGCTTAATACATTTACAATAAGTAGAAGTGGGTGAAAAAGCTACAGGGCCCCATAGCTTTAAAGAGCTTATGTTTCAAAATACTGTAAGAATGTTTTACCCCAAAGATAATGTATTTGATTAATAGCACTGAAATCCTTAAGCCTGCACTGTATGATAGCTCGATCTATGGTCGGACCGGGACTACAGCTATGTCCTGGCCCCGGGTTATGTAATTCAATTTCAATATCAAAAACATCCATATCCTTTTGATGTGGACTGAAGCGCTGGCTCTGAAAGACTTAAAAGGTGCTTGTCTCAGCTTTAATAATAATCTCCACTGCTGCTCTTTACAGTATCTGACCTTTCCTCCATGTTCCCCTTCTCTCCCAGACGATGGTGACGCCCATGACGCAGCGGTACTTCAGTTTTGGGGAGCTGGGGAACAGTCTGATGTACAGCCTGTGTGGGGTGGAGGTGATCCTGGGCTTCTTCTTCGTGCGCTGGCTGAGCAGGACAGTGTCGGACCGCGCCATGTTGGCCGTAGGCTTGTTCATCTGCAGCGCTGCCTGTGTATGGTGCCTCATCTTCCTGTGTGAACCAAGAGGTGATGTGGGTTTTACTGATGAACCTGGTGCTTATTACTAACAGAAGATGATGACTCCTGTGCAAGTAAAACCAATACTCTTTATTCAAGGCCACTGCTGTCGTTAGAAAATAACTTGGAATATACTTCTATGCCACCCTTCATTTTTCTGAGCTCAGGACCAGCACAATGATTTCATTTCAACAACAGCAACGGTCCCCCAGAAATAGCCCTTTCAGTTAGGGCTGCACAATGAAGTGAAATCGAATCAAAATCCCATTTTTAATAGACGCAATTAGCAAATCGCAAATCGTAATTTTTTAAGTGCCATAAATCCACCACAAACAAAAAATATCCAGTTTTTTTGTTTTTTTAGATTTGTTTAAACATGTTCTGAAACAATTGACAAAAATGCGACAAAAAAGTATCTAAAAGTGACAAAATACACACTTAAAAGTGACAAAAACGTGAGTGAAAGTGGCAAAAACACACAAGTGACTAAAACTTGACTAGAATGTGACTAGAAGTAACAAAAATGATACTAAAACAGACAAAAACTTGACAAAAAGCGACAAAATGTTTTATTAGTTTGTCAGTTCATATTTCAATCTTTTTGTCAGTTCTCCATGTTGCGTTTAAAATGTGAACTTTAAACAATAAGCACAGCAATATATAATACTCTTCCCAAACCGTGCAGCCAAACTGTAGTAGCAGACTCAGTAGATTTAAAGAGTGTATTTTGGAGTAAGCTAAGACGTATGGTTGAAAAAGGTTTCAAAGGTAGTCATCTGGACGCTGTTTTTGAAGTTGAGACGTTTCGACTGCTATACTGAAGAAATGCCCCCTTTCCAATAGTATGCTTGGCTCTTCTTGGCTCTTCTTGGCTCTTCTTGGCACGACTCAACCCTGAGGTTTCCACTTGGTGCTACCTCATCTGACTTGGAACTTTTTTAGTGCTCTCTTCCCCCTTGGGCCAAAACGTGACGCGCAGAGACCGTCAGGCGCTGACTGGGTTAAACAATTATATTTCTCATCAGCGTGGGGCAGCAGGAGAAAGAGAATTAAAAAAAACATCGCTGTATCCTCCTTAAACATGCTACACACTACAGGAGTTTAAAGTCTTTAAAAAATTTGCAGTAAACGAGAAAGGAGTGCAAACCACAGATGTGTCCAGTTCGACATAGCACCACTGAGCGGCGCTTGGAATGGAAATGCTTTCAGGGCTGCGTGGGGCTGAGTCAGGCACATGCGCAGTACAGACTAATGGAAAAGGGGCATTTTCAAACTGAAGGTACTGGCCTAGAAGCTGGAATGCATCCCTGAGCTGACTACCTGACTACATTTGAAACCTTTTCTACCATTAATTATTCCCTCACAAATGAGAGATTACACCAACAAGCCAAGACATATGAAAATGTACATTTATCCCTCTGCTAATGGGGCAAGTAAAAACAAGAATGTACTTAAACTTCCATTTAACCAGAAGTTTCACACAGCAAAAGTTAAATTTGTCGAACTAGTTTCCAGCTCTCACAAACCCTCATATTGTTGTTTATATCCAAAAGCATTCATTTTCTGGTGCAAGCTTTGATCAGACAGCAAAGTGAAACTCATGCAGACCACCCCAAGCACAGCCAATCAGAGCTCTGCTTTCAGCTCTCCGGGTTGACAAGACAGAAATACTTTATTATTAGCCGCAGACAGCGTGCAGCGGCCTATTTTTTGTCACAAAATTAAATTATTTTAATAAAGTAATTTTAATAAAAGGATATAAGGGTATCCCAACTTTAAGATTGTTTCTTTTTCCAGTTGTTCTCCATATCCCACCGCAGGCACCATAATTCTCTCTTTGATGAAAAAGTGAGCAGCCCTTTAGATGAATAAATAATTTCTTAAGCAAATTACTCAAGTAAAAGTATCCAATCATTTGTCACCTCTAGCTACCAGCTTCGAGATGAAAGCCTATCAGGTTAAATATCCACTGGAAATGATATAACAGGATTGTAGGGTAGTGGTGAAACAATTTTTGGCCTGCGTCTGTTGTAAGTTGTCACGTTTATCCCTTTGATTCCAAGTGACAGGTGCAGCTGTATGAGAACATGAGCCCATATAAAGGGATTACTGTAATCTAATTAGGCAAAAATGTTATTTGCTGAAGCATATCCTGCCTTTGTTTTGAACTGAAAAAATATTGACAAACAAAAGAATCAAACTGACAGATATACCTGAAAAAACAATGTCGAAATTGCATTTTCATTACAAGATTATAGTCATCTCTGAAGGGAACATCGAAAGCTGTGAGTGGGCACGATTCCACCGCACAAAGACATGATGCAAGGCAGAACAAAAAATGTAGAAGTCTCCAGCTTGGCAAGTCCTCCGCATCGAGATAAAGATATTTTGCCAGCCCATTTGTGGAAGGAATTAACCCGCCTTCGTGCCCCGCCATTGGAGAGAAATATGACAGAACAATGAAATCACGCTCCGCTGGTTAAGCATTATAGCAGAGAAATGAAAAGCAACAAAAGCATTAGGGATTTGTCAAAAGGATGGATAGTTTGGCTTGTGATAGATAGTGCTGCTCAGTCTGTAGGAGCACTGATATTTCAATAAGCAGAGTTGGCTAATGATGCTGTGCTGTTGTCATCCCTCTATTGGCAGGTGGTTACGAATGGGAGCTGTCGGCGTTTATTATCGGAGTCTTTCTGCAGCTTCTGGGCCTTCCCTTCGTGGCTGTGTCTCAGGTGTCTCTCTTCTCCAAAGTCACGGCCGAGAAAACTCAAGGTTTGTTTGTATTTACAGTCGCTATTTTATATACTGGGGTGAGGTGGAAGCTCCTGGTGTGTGAATGGTGTACATTCAAAATACTAGACAATGACTGCATGGACAAGGAGCAGTTTCAGGAGGCATTATTTCAGAGCAGAAATGATCAACATTGTAGTTAAAAACACAGTATTCTTTTGATGCTTGTTTTAATTGCACTTTGGTGGTTCAGAAACATTGCATTTCTGATCCATTTAGTGATTTCCATTATAGAATAACACCAATTTGCATTTATTCCATCAAAAATGAAAATCCCTTAATGTATTTGCTAAACATTTTTCCACCTTTTTTTCTAAGTATTATAGCCATCAATCTGAAACTTAGAACTTTATTGATCCACAAGGAAAACTACTGTGAAACTGTGCAATGTTTTTTCATAAAGTCTATTGTGTTTTAAATATCCTCATCACCACCACAAGCTATTTTATTCTCACATTTTACATAGTTTCACTTTTGTCATAACTGAAGTTGTATTTTCTATCACACTTGTGTTCAGCATATGGATCTTACACCGAGCTGTACTTTGTTGTGGGATGTGTCGTCCATAGGCTTCAGCCAAGGCGTCAGGCGCTCAGTAGGGGGCGTCGCCACCATCCTGGGTCCGCTGTGGGCTGGCGGATTGACCAATAACTTATATATAATGCTGGGGATGATGCTGGCTCTGCTCGTAATGATCTCGGTGAGTATTCTATTGATGTATTGATCAAAAAAACAATATGGAGACATTATGGAGTGATGCAGACGTTTAGGCACCAAGTCAAGAATATAGGAAGCTGGACCAAGCCTTATTCTATTTCTTTTTCCATAAAACAGAATAAGGGCTGGTCTGGTATAGATTGTAATTTTAAGAGATTCAATTTTCTTTCCACTGGGCATTTCCTTAACATGGATTCACAAACACATTAGTCTTCATTTTGTATGTTGGATGGCTTATTGGATATCAGTGATATTGGTGGGTTTTCACAGATATCGGTTCGATATTTGAACGTAATACTGGCCTGGCCTGTGTGTGTCCATGTGTCATTCTCCACTTTCACTAAGGAGAAAAAATGTAAACAGCATAACTATTAGGCTAAAGATACTGTATGTTATGTATAATTTCATGCAACAAATGATTTTATATTGCAGATAAATACAATTTGTTTGTTAATTTGTAAAGTGCTATAGTTTAACATACATTTTTAGCCCGTAGGCTTTATTTGACTGGACAGAGTAGCGTGAAAAAGGGACAAAAAATGTGCTATCCACTCGACACGAGCGGCACAGGATATGAAATTGTTAATATCGCTGCCGACAAATATCGGTTATCAGCCACAACACCAAGACAAATATCGGGTATCGCTCAAAAAATCCTTATCGGATCATCCTTAAAATAGATTACAATACTTACATTGACCATAATTGATGCATAACAAACATACACATCCATTCACTTGTAGGCCCAAAGACTACATTGTCTTGACAGAATACATCTGACTGTAGTCACGTGCCCACACACACTCTGCAACAGTCTCCAACCAGGATAAATATAGAAGGGCACATCAAGAGGAGCCATTATAAATGTTCCTGTTGCTGCAATTTGAAAACTAAACAATAAGACTGATCAAAAACATTCAGTAGAATTTCCAATAACTTAATTTCTTACTATAGAGCTGAATGCTAACAGGACCATGCATGTTACCAAGGAAGATATTATATTTTTCCATTTTACTGTTAGCCATGTTGTTATTTTTCCACATGCGTCATTTACTGTTCAGTAGAAAGCATGAACTCTCCTTGTTGTGATATTTTGTAGGTTATGACGGCACTGTCCTACGAGCGCTTGACTGAACCCAGACAAGTGGAGTGCGCCATCAGCTCTGACAGCGGAGGGTAAAACTGCAAAACGCAAGAATAAACTAAAAGAGGGACTAATACTGTACAGAGAATCCTGCCGACTGACTCCCATAATGTGACCATCAAACCCCCCGGACTGTTAATCCCATTTTACACTAGGGGGCACTGTTGCTCTCACGTTTAAGTCATCATAACTGAAGATGAAACGCCTATTATTTTTAAACAGAGCTATTTATACTCCCAGGTGTCGACTGAAAGATAAAAGGAGACGGTTTTTCCACGTGACCTCACTTTTATTCCTAAGCTTTCATATTGCGCACAAAAATAAACAAATAAATAAAACAACAACAAACAGCAAACTTCTGTGAAATTTAAGCAGATGACACATTGAGAGCAGAATTGGAGTTGTCGACATCTGAGCCGGTTTCGTCAGTAAGTTCGACGAGGAAAACGGAGATTTTAGTTTCAAATGCCCTTGTCTTGAGTGGATCTTAATTGCGTGTGTGAGAAGAAACGCCTGAATTAAAACTAAACTTGTTAATTACTGCGAGTCTATCTTTTCTCTATGGGGAGGATTTAAACATTAATTGCTCGTAGTTCATTATTCAAAGCAGGAGTGGAGGTGTGTTGAGTGCAGTCAGCTGTTCTTACTTGCCTCTAGGGGGCGCCGTGTGCCATTCGTCTGAGCGCAACATCAAGGCTTGCACAAGTCCTTTGTAGCAAGCGATGCGCGCCGGGCCAATCTCACTGTTTTTGCATAATTGCAGATAAGGCTTAGTAACCTTTCCAGTTTTCTACACTCAGCATGAGACATTTGGGCTATTTTTCCCCCTAAAATGTAAATTATAATCTCGTGGACTCAAGAACATAATATATATAGGCCTAAGCACTTCAAGCCCTGATCAGCGCATTGAGGTACTTGACATTTGAACACAGATAACGGGCCGCGGAATTAGGCCACGGCTCGTTTGGCTCTGTTTGAACACGCTGATTTCTGTTTTTCAAGAATTATCTTCAAAAAGGCCTTGAAATATGGTATCTCACAACACTGGGTTAGTTTTGGGAAAGTGGCCTAATTGTTTCCATGCCAACCCGGACTAATCTGTCATTTCCGTTTGTCACACTTGAGAGACTGGTCCATTGTGTGCTGGAGTATAAAGGCTCGTGTCTATACTGTAACACATAATGGACAAGGCCATTTCACTGTGTGACAGCTTCTTATGTGTATTAATGATGTTTATGCAGTGGATTGGGTGATGTTTGGTGTCATTTCTCTGTGAAAACAAAAGCACAGATGGAAACGGCGATACAATGTTGGTTAAACCTCTCTATCTATTATTCTACCTGTATAAATATGATCTATATAGGCTTGAATGAGGTTTAAAAAAAATACTACGGGTATAGGGTGACCACCTGTCTTTTGTTTTTGTTTCGCCTTCCACTTATCTAGAGAATGGTCAACATTTTCCTTTGCATCGCAGCAAAATCAAGACTTTTTGGGTGCACTGGCATATATGTAGCATACTTGGCACCTATTACTATTCCGGTCTCTCTCTGTGCAACGACTGAGGCAAACAAGAAATCATTTGGTGTTATTGCAGTTATTATGAGCTTGTATTTCCTGAGTCCTTCCCTCCAACAACTTTTTTTTACAGTTGAAGTCACTCTATACTTGCTGGGCTTTCTGGACCATCAGAGACACTTAAAATTGTATTAATCATTGACCCGGTGGTGGTATAAACTGACCATCCTCACCAATCACTCATTCACGCAAATTCTTACAAAGGCAAAGTGGGATAACATACGAGCTAGAGCTGGGATCAAACCAAAAACCTTAAGATGAGCACTCTACCACCCATTGCCTACTGTACTTTACTGTATACTGTACGTACTATTGAGCTGGAAACAAATCAGAATGTGTTGTTTAAGTGTCAGATTGCAGATTGGTTGAGGGTTTATGGTTCATATCTCTAATTACTGGGTCTATCTACATGAAACAAAAACTGACAAGTGTAATGCTGCCTCTGTCAACATGAATAAACAAAAGTTTAATTATTTTTTCACAATAGCCTTATTCAACTCCAAAGGCATGCGTGTTGTCAGTTAAAAGGACTTAAAGCCATGAGATTTATAGTTTGTGGAGCCAGCCCCAAACAAATAATGATTCAGTGTTTGCTGATTTCTATTTTGGATATTTCTTCCAAACACAGTAAATCTCCCACAGAGTTATATAGACCGTTGCTCACTATCTGAGATCATGGTCTCATCAAATAGTTGATCATATTTGGGCGGCAGTCGCTCAGTTGGCAGAGAGTCGTCCACTGATCTGAAGGTCGGTTTGAATCCCGCCTTTGACATAGACATCCTTGGTTGAGCGGCCAGATCCACTGATCCAGCTCTGAATACTGCCTTTGTGTCCTTGGGCAAGACACTTAACCCCCCTTGCCCCAGGGTCTGTGTACACTGGTGAGTGAATGTGTGTGAATGGTTGAAGGGTTCTTTGATGTAAAGCGCTTTGAATGCGTTGAAGGTGGAAAAGTGCTTTATTAAATGTGGCTATTTATTTTGTATTTATTACCAGCTAAATCTATTTCTTTAAATGTATTTAAACATTTCTAACGTCCATAGGAATGGCCATCTTCATAGACAGACATAGTCTGCACAGTCTGTGGGTTAAATCTCTATCTCTAAAGTGTGTTCCTACATGTTACTCACTAAGAGCCCACAGAGACCGTGCTGCCCCTGAGGACATAAATAGACAAGTCCTAGTCCTCGGGCTTTTATGTTAAATATACTAAAGGTAGGCAACACAAGCTCAACTTATGAAATTTTAAACATACACAGAACAACCATTTGATGTAAGAGCCAACAATCATTTCTCTGGACGCTGGACGAAGGCTGGTCGCTATGGAGATGGAGGTTTTCGAGGGTAGAAGCAACAGCCAAGTATAAAACATTATTATGTAATTGAAGAGTAGGACCCTGGGTTATTCTAGTGTTGCTGACGCAGGTGTAGAGCTGTGGAGTACAATGGTCATGTTGGATGACTGTGCGACTCAAATAGCTCAGTCTAGTCAAGTGCATATTACAGCAGGAGCCGCACTGAAGCTCCTGATAGCAGCTCCTAAAGGTGAGCTACATTGACAAATGGACAGTTTGTTTCACATTCTTTTCTCTTGGAATTTCTCATCCTGAACTGCAATGCAAATCCTTTGTCTTCTAACTCTGTCCATTTGTATATTATAGGCTACTGTTTGTATTTTTAACACATGAAATGGTGTTTATCATGATTTGTAGATTTGTTAGAATCTTAGTAAGACATATCATAAGATAATTCAAGAAATGTATCCAAACTATTGTAATGGGCTGTTATAGATGACTTATCACAATTAATGATTAAAAAAAAAAAAAAAAAAAAAAAAAATATATATATATATATATATATATATATATATATATATATATATATATATATATATATATATATATAGTTTTCTTTTGCATTTTGGTAGCAGACTACATACATTTTAACCTCCCCCACAGCACGACATGGTTAAATGTTTTGACACGTCTGACCTATACACTAACCTTTACAATATATACAATGCAAATGCAGAGAGTATTGATTTTAACGCGTTACAAAAACCCTCCATTCTAGCTTTAAAGATAGAGCTATTTTTATTGCACCAGGGACTGTGAACATCAGAGGAACTGTGGCTTAACCCAAATTTTACACTTAATTGTAGTTGGACATTTGCTGCAGGCTCACTTGTACATCTTTAATAAAATGTAATGACATATATCCTCTTTTCATCAAGGGCAATTTCACCCAGGGCTGGTGCCACTTCCTGCATTGAGCAGCTCTGAAGCCAAATTGACGCTGTCACCTAACAAAGATAAAGGTAATTGGTTGCAAAGAGGAAAACAGTATTTGACTGAAGCCCATGTATAATAATTATGTTAGGACGAGAGAGGGGCTGGGCTCTTCCTGATGGCATTAGCTGGACCGAGCACGCTTGTTAATGGCTCGGAGATGATAGATGAGCCATCACCTACTGCAAAAATATGAAATCAGGCCAGTATCAGACACGCACCATTTCTACTCACTTTACCCATTTGAATTTTTGCACAGTGTTGGCTTTTGAATTCAAGAACTTGAGAGTCCTTTGCCAACTCTTTGTGCCTGTCCTAAGCTTGCATAAATGGAGAAGGTTGAGTAAGGCAGGGCATCTGGCATTAAATCTATAAATATGCACAGGAAACAGTTGAACACGTATTGTTTTTAGATTAATGTTTCATATTTCAACTAATAATGATGCCACACCATACTTGACTGCCACACAAATGGGCAACACTGCAGGCCTTATTCATTCAACATTGGAAATAAAATAAAAATAACAAAATGTTAGTTACACAAAACCTGTATTAAAATATATTTTGTAACATACATAGTCCAATCAGAATACTGCACTCTGGAAACTTTGAATTTTTTCGCTTTAAAGTACATTTGTCAGGTTAATACTAAACATTTCACTAAAATGTAGTGAACAAGATTGGAAGCCTGTGCCTATTTTTCCCCAGTTTTTGGTGAGTTTACAATTGTACTTTCTGTGAGCAGCAAGATGTAAAATAAGTAAGTCCATAAGGGTTACATAGCAACCATATTATAAACAAGGGCCAACTTTAATTTAAACTACACAATAGTTTTGATTTGACAAATAACGATACCTGATAATAACACATTTATTTTTGTTAGATTATTGCTTAAACAGTTAGAAAAAATGTGGTAGCACTTTATAATAACTATACCTTAATTTGCCTCAACAAAACATGAACAAAGATTTAATTCATAATAAAAATATAGTTTACTATGATTAGCATGATTCAGGACGAGTAACCTCTTAATTAAGGTTAGGGATATGGTTTGGGTGATGGAATTGGGGTTTGAGTATTAGTAAAGCAGTTACTAAGTCTGAATCATTCTTTATAATGTTCACTATGAATTAAGTCTTTGTTCATGCTTTATTTAGGCAGGAATAAGTGTAGTTATTATAAAGTGTTACCAAAAATGTGCGTTTAAATTGTCCTTGCATTTTTGGCAGAATGTCCCTTATTAATGACATCACAGAGGGATTCTGTTTTAGAACACAGAACTTTTATTTTTCAAATTTTCTTGACAAACAGCAACTTGATGCAAAACTATGATCAATATTAACATGGGCTATTCCACCAAACTAAGTCATAAAAACATGAGAACCTTATACACTTTAAGTTGAATTATTGAGTAGCAACACAACATAAAACAGCTTTATGCTTGCTGCACACTTTGCAATGCATTTATTTATTTCTGATAAGAGAAGAAGAAATTGCACATTGATTTCTCACTAATGTGGTTGCATTTGAAGCCTCGATTTTGTGATCAAGTACAGAAATGTATGTATGTAAAAGGAACGATAACCATCAAATAAAAGAGTAACTGCACCGGAATTTAAGATTAGTATTCTGAATATGTGTTTTTGACAGGTAGTTAACTCCTAACACTGGAGTTGGTAAGTTTAACCACATCTGCCCTGAGGTCGACTGACATTCATACAAGGTGGGCCCCTGTCACTGCTGTGATTGATCTTTCAACAATAAAACATATGTGACCTCTGCAACTTTTTGATCTTAAAAACCAGCAGTTGAGCACCGCTGTTCACTGTATCAACGTTATCCAGGCTCATCCTACTTAAAAGAGCATATTTGAGCAGCATTGTATGAAAACGTCCCTTTTATTTAACTTACATGTGAGTGTGCATAATTGGGCGATGGCTGAAACGCTCTCCATACAGCGCTGGTCCCTAATGAGCTGACAGAGGAGAAGGGAAAAGCAGTGTACGGCGTGTGTGCTGCTGCAGCTCTGTATCGATGAATACAAATTTCGCCTCCTTCTGTGTCACAGACAACTTCAGATGGAACTCACTGGCGGCAAATATCATTAATTACACGAGACAATGCAGTGGATGTTGAGGCTTCGGTGGCTCTCTCTGCACACTCATTTATGCCCAGTGTTTTGAGTTGGATTCTGCGTCTCCTCTGATAGCTTGAATCAATTGCCTCCACCCACACAGCCATCCACCCCCGTCATACTTCACAAGCCTTTGGGACGCACGCTGGAGTTTAAGTCGTCCATTGATTGAGTTCTTTTGTATTCGCAATGGAAAGATATTCAGATCATTGTCATTTAGTGGATGTGGATGCCTTGTGAATGTTTTTTTTTTTTCCAGAGGTGCCGCACACTCAGACCCGACAGTAAATTTGCTCATCAACCGGTTTTGTTCCAGTGTGCAGTAAAATTATCTAATATTTCACAGTCTGGCTCTTTGAAGGCAGCATTACTCAGCACAGTGCTCTGAAGATGACTTTGCACAATATTTTCCAGGTATCTGCAGGTTTGTGGACCATGCTGTCGTATGAAGATAAAAGTTAAGGACAAGGCACTTTGAGATAGAAACTGAAGTATAGGCAGAAGTTAGTTTAGAAACTGCAACTCGCATTATTGGGCCTTGACTGCAGTAGCTGGACCCATTGAATTCACACTGCAATTTGGAAATTCACCCAGTAATTTATAGCCTTTATGTGTTGAGATAAATAGGTTCAAAATAAACAGATAAGCCTAATGAATAAATACTTTCCCATCACTCTTCATGGGGCTATAAAGCTTATTCGATTACTAAATCATTTCAATAATCGATTGGTTGAGATTAAAACCAGAAGGACGTGCACAAGCCTATATTTACCAGATATATGTTAAATGCTGTAGTCAATGTTCCGTTTGCTTTTAATGAGTAATCAAACCAAAACAATGTCTCTGCAGATTGTCAAAGCCAAGCTGATTTCATTTCCTGATTTGAGCCACAAAATTAATTTATGCATTCAATTTCCTGAAACATATATAAAGCACTATTTCCTATCTTTATTACTTTATAGCCGTTTTCAGGGCGGCAAGGACAAACATCTACTTTTATTGAGGACTCTCCACACAGCCACCAGCTCATCGGTCTCTGCAGCTAAAAGGCTTGGTCATGCTTGTTGTCTGACAGCATTAAGGTCAAGGTTTATCTGCGGATGGAGCGCTGGGAGCCCATTGATCTCATTAACAGTGTGTGTGGACCAGGAATATTATAAAATGATGAGAACTTCATAGGAGGTCAACTCAGGATCAATATTAAATCCTATCTCATTTATAATCCTGCTGAGCGGAGAGGGCTCGGCAGGGCTTTAGCTGCTTAAGGAAGACAGCTTTTGACAATTTACTTTAATGCTTATGTGAGTAAATGTAATGACACAAAAGCGCTTTGAGGTAGAATTTTTATTGTCAGTTTATTCGCGTTCATATGTCAACAACAGCACTATAAATAACCGATGAGTGATTGAAAATCTTGTCCAAACAGCAGCACAAAGAAAAAAAAATTAGAACATACTGGTGAAGACACGGTATGAATTTAAAATCAATTCATCAAATACGGTGCTGGCAGATGTCGCTGTCCTTGGTTATTTTTGCAGTTTCTATCTGCCATCGTGCCTTCAGATCAAGGATTAAGAGTCTCATTAAACATATCACTTTAGTGGATTAACCCTTCACACCTCCTTATCTTTCCAGTTATGAATCTGACCACTGACGAGGAGGAAATTAAATTTAACCAGATTTGGCTTAAGACAAAAATGGGCAGTCGTGTTTTAAAGTGACATTAACGCTAAATGCTTTTTGGTTTCAAATGGAAAAGACCTTTTGCAGAACAGTAAGCTTCCCATTATATATTTCAGTTTGACTTTGTCTGACTGTAAAACTGGTGTCTTGACACAAAGCCTTTGACAAATTAAAAGTGGAGTATGCATTATCGAATGTACATTTTTGAGTTTGTGAACTCTCAAAACAATTTAAGCAGTTTAGTTTTTGAATAAACTATGTTTAACACATGCAAATTTTAGATTACTGCTTTTATTCAGCACAAAATCCATCATTTTATGATTTTAAGATGTTCACTTTTTCAGTGTCATGCACCAGATGTTGAATATAGCACTTGAAAGTGAATGTGGACGTATGTCCTCAAGTCTTTTCTCACATTCCTGAAATCTAGGAATTTAACCTTTGGATTTTTGTATCCCTGAGCCAATTGAGCTGTGGATTTGTTTGAAGTTGTCGACTGAAAGGGAGTTTGCTGGTTGCAGGCCCGGCAGAGAAGGGAGTCCGCAGGGGTCCGGGTTCCCAGAGCCTGCCTGTGTAATCCAGCCTAACACCCATGCAAATCTCATCTGTGCCCCCCACACAATGGCCTGTCTGTTTGAGAGAGGCAGAGGAGAGAGGGGAGAGCACTGTATGTAAAGTGTATGTCCACTCTGCCAAAACGCATGCTACAGTTGGTCTCAAGCAACACAATGTCACTAATTCTACTTCCTGGCCCCTGCTCTGGTTGTTAAAACTCACAAATGTGTCTGAGTGTATGAACAGAAAAGGCATGGCCATGGTCTTTAAAGAAAACTCATTAAATGTACATAATGTAACTTTTCTGATGGGGGAGGTGCTTGTCTCCATAAAGATGTTATTGCTTTGGGTAGAATGTTCCACAGAATGGCATTAAACATATCTATTGCTGAAAAACAGATCCACAGATCTGCTCTGTAACTTGACCCTGACTTCGTTTTCTTGTTTCCACGGAGATGGGTAAGTTTAATGCATAAAGGTTACACAGTGCACCTTTGAATCAATTCATTTTCAAGGAACACCGATGTTTGAGGAAGGACTAGCGCCAACAACAGTATAGAACTATAATTTAACACTGAACTGGTGACAGGTCTGACTTCTCATTTACTGTTTAAGTGTCAGATTGCAGATTTCTTGACCTGGTTTATCTCTGAAATTACTGAGCCTATCCACACGAAACAAAAAACAGGCACATAGTTAATCATTTTCTGTGTCAGGATAAATAAATATAAGTGAAATAGTGGAAGACAAATTTGTGGATCCAAAACCGAATGGATAATGATCAGGTTCAACATTTATGCATTTATATTTTGAATATTTCAAAAACAGTAAATCTCTTATAGAGTTATACAACCTATTGAAGAATGTAATATAAGCAGTGTAATATCATTTGAATATTTACAAATCATATTGTTTGTTTGTGCCAGTTCCAAGCCTGGGTAAACATTAAGTGGGGAAAAGGACGACTAAACTGATTTCCAGAATAGTACTGTTCACTACAGTCATCTCTAGCCTTACTTACTGCATGCTATCTGCTCCCCTGAGTGACACGCAGTGATTGAGGCTGATAAGACGAAATGCTTAAGGGGCAGTTCATTTTGTTCAGAGCCGATTTATAATAAAGTCATGTTCAGGACATTATTTTAAGGTCCAACCATTACATCGCATTGAGACACTGCTGGAAGGCTCAGGGGTTCACAGACAGGCTGCTGTAGTGGAGCTGATATTTCAACATCTGCATAATTAATCCAATAGCCCTGAATATGTGGAACTCTCGGTGGACAAATACACAGCACCGCCCGTGGATAGAGACCATTGTACATCCTTGGCACTACTCTGAGTGCACTCCTGCTCTGCGCCTCGGCAGTGTAAAAACAAAAGTTGGCAACACGCTTCTCTGGGGAAATTAAATATCTTTGTTTCATCCAGCCAATTAGAGGAAATAGACTTTCTGTACATGGCTGAAGCTGCGTGGCCTCTTCTGTAATCTATTTTTAGTCCTATACATGTTTACCCAAGAGGTTTTAAGCCAACAGTGGGAATATCATCACCCGGGTCAAAGTTGAGCTTTTTCCCTACCGTATGCAAACATTAGATCTTACTTTCCATCTGTCCCCATCATAAAGAGTTATAGGATTAAACCTAATGCTGTTCCAGGGCTGGAGTCTTTCATGGGGGACATTGGATTAGATGGTCTTTGTCTGTCTTGCCTGCGTCTTCATTCTTTGCTGTTCCATTGTGTGCCTGCGTGTGTTTGTAAATGCACGCCGAGCTTTGAACTATATTGCATTTCGATAACTTTATAGATGCGTCTGCCCCGGGTTTGCACCTTTGCTCCATTTGGGGACCCCAGTGAGCAGACCATAGCACCCCAGGGGGCCTTCACTACAATTTGCCATCGTTTGTCACCATTTGTTCGTCCTGACAGACAAAATGTTGGTCCTTGGTCACCCTCCCATTGGCCACGGTCACAGCTGCTCGGTCTTCTCAGGGCTCTGTTTAGTAAAGGTTTTTCTCTTTGGATGAGTAACTTCTCCACATGCTCAAAATAGTTTCTCCTCTGATTACCTCAGTTGAGATGGCATTAAAATGGGAGCGTCTCTGTTGCATTATTGATAGCGTGTTTGTCTTGGTGTTTGAGATGTTAATTAAAAGATAAAGTCATGCCGTGGCACTATGACAGCTCTTTTATCTGACTTCTCTTTCTCTATCCAGCTCTTTGTCTTCAGAAACTAACCTCTTTATCAACCAGAGAGTGGCACGGTTGAAACCGGGTTTTGAGGCAATGATATCTCTTTTTGTAGCATATCCATAGCAGGCTTCCTCTAAGTACTGGTATTATCACAATCTACTGCCAAGATTTCAGTCAATCAAGAGTCCTATTTTCAGTTTTTGTCGTTGTCACGTAAAATTAACCGTCCTCTTGCATGATCTTTATATTGATTTGGCCAAACATCGCGTTGGGTGTCTTTTCTACCTTCCCAAGTTAGTTATAAAGCATCTATTCAAGTTCAAATGAGTCCCTTATGTGCTGTTTGCATCTAATGTAGAGTGTTTTATTTTCCGCAAAGCAGGAAGTGCGCAGTTAGCATGCTAGTTGTTTTAAAGGACAAACATTATGCAATTTTTTATTTTTTTTTACTAACCTGGAAGTGCATCTTCATTCACGCCTACTTCCCTTGATGTGTGTGTGTCCCTTGAAAGCTCCAAGAATCTTCAGCCCTGTTTTTAAGTCCATAAATCATCACCCTGTGCATTTCTGCCATCTAATACAATCATTACAACTGCGTGACTGTTCAGTAACACGGCTAGCATAACAAGCAGTGTATTTAAAATGTGTAATTGCCTCTGCAGCAAGTAGATGGAGCCACAGCTAAGCTACTAAGGGATCTCCCAAGGCTGAGACTTTTTTTTTTTTTTAGTTCTAAAACATGAGATGGCAAGTAAAGATACTCAAGAGCATGTTTAAAGCCCAATAACAATATACGTAATGCATGATATTTGTTCTTCAATCACTCTGGCCTCAGAAAGTTGTGAAAAATGCTTATAAACTTGAGGTGAATATTTATGATGGGTGGATTGCTGCAAAGGGTTTAAAATAAAGTAATACTGTTTTTCTCTTTTTTAAGACTGAGAAACCAGGTACAGGTTACATTTCAGGTAAAGGGTCAGCTGAAAAGTTAGAACGTTCCACGGTATTGCATAATTTATCAACATCCATTGAGACTAGCCACTAGACTATGTTTTTTCCTTACTAATGCTGCGCAGGTTGAAGCACAATCAAGTAGTAATGATTCTTTTGATTTTTAGGAAAGAAACTGCACTCTGAATACCACCAAATGAAACCATAACTGTACCAAAATACAGTCACTCAAAATAACTATTCTGGATATGTATTCTTGTTACATGTATTTAGCAACACTTTCCTGTGACCAAAGTCGCACCATTACCCGCTGAGACATCTTTGCAAACAGTAAACCCCTGACCACTGGTACTAACCTTTCTGCTGGAGGGAAGCTTAAGTGCGCTCCTATCTTTATTACAGCCTCCTAAGCTTCAAGGTAATAGTATTTGGAAAGAGTCTGAGTGATAAACTGTGGGTGGACAGACCTCCATAAACAGAAGAGCAGCTTGAGTTCTGCAGTCTGTGAGATGTTCCAGGCCGATACACTTCTCCTCTCCTGAGAGCGACCTTCCCTATAGGCTCAGATAGGCTCATATCACTCCTTGCATCTTTAGTGCAGCAGAGGAACATGTTAAATTGCTCCCTGGCTCCATAAAAACACAGGAAGTTGAGGTTGTTAAAGATGTTTTTAAGTCTTCCTCGGAGAGTAGCAGACCCTCTCTTCGGATCGCTTGCAAATGGACTGGCAATAAACATTAGGTGACTTTACAGCGTTAACATGAAGCCTTCAGTTCAGTTTGGCAGTTGGTGTCACCCTTTGGCTGCACCTCTTGTCAGATCTTTTGGATAAGACTTCCACCAAAACCTTGACAAGTCTACTTGCTCGTTCTCTGGAAATGTTGGCAGAATTTGTATAATGTTATTAGTTTAGCTTCTTTTATTTGACTTCACAATGTCTTTTCAAAACATGCATATATTCTACTGTTCATTCAACTGAATTATGTCCAAGTGATGACGCTGAAATAATCTTTTCATAGAGAATGTGTGACTTTTTCAATTGTCTATTCTATCTATTCCATGTTTGGGTTCTTCAGGCTTGTATGTGTTTGCAAATCAACACCTGCTTTTGTCACAGCCACTCATAAATATCGTCCATACCCAACATCTCTCATTTGCCCGAGCGTTTTAAGAGAGCACAGTGAGATGTAACGACAGATGACCACACCATTAGGCCTGACTGCTTCACTGGTGATCGAAGCTGCAGCGACTAAATAAGTTGGCAGCGTTTTAGACCAGGGCCCCCTCCTCTCCAGTGAGAACAGATGTCGCGTCTGATGCCACCAAATTTGTCTTAGGCTGCAAATTTGCTCTGTTTGAAGTGAGCCCCGAGGCACATCTCATTCTGGTCCCTTGTTCTGAATCATATGCATACCTTTATTCACATCTTGAAGAGTCTCATTACGACAAATGAAAAGTGTCAGATATGGAGGAAGCGGTTCAGGCAGCACAGCAAGCACACAGGCTGTCGTAATTGGAGACACTAGTGCTGAGATGAGCTTTATATCACCAAATACTGACCTTGTTGTTTCATGTTTTGTGGCCCCAGGAGTGTTTTTGTTCCTAGTTGTGATTCATGGAAAAATGATGCAAAAACATAAATTGTCTTGTCTGCAAAATGGTGCAGAGAGATAAAGGCTACACGAGATAAAATGTGGTGGTTTGAAGCAAACAATAGTCTGCCTTTATATTATAATGAGCATTTCATAGTAAACTTGTGAATAATTTGTTTTTTATTCTTATAGTGCAGTTTTGAAAGTCTAATCATAACCTATAATATAAAGTTTTTGTTTTGTTTTTTAATACCTCGTCAATGCCAGTAAGCTACAAGATTTGCTTTTTAGCACAGATAGTTTACTCCAACAGCTGCTTTAGCATTGTCTGGTCCTATTCATGGGTCTAAGTGACACTCCTTCGTTGGGACAGCCATTTTGAGGACGCAGCAGCTGTGGGTTGTACCAACAACACGTTTCAGACAGAAAAGATTATTCTTCCATGGCATCCCCAAAGACCCAGTTTGTCACCAAAAAGGTGCCAGTGCCATCAGGAGGAACCATGTGGACTCCAAGAAATCCCTCCAGACTGTGGTGTGAGCACTTTGTTTCAGGTAGCTACGCGTTAAACTACGATATTAATCATTTGACTGTAAACATTATTTGCCTACCTGCAGACTTAATGTTAGCTTAATTTCCTACTTTCCAGGTGGTATATTTTAGGATCAAACAGCTGGACATAAAGTCTGCACTCTTGAATGCTTTGGGTTCTTTTCTGGTACCGAAGGCGGCTGCGGACAAGGCAGTTCAGATGTAAATGTCCAGAAAAGTTAGATGTGGCAAGTTTTCTCCGATTCAAGTGGTGTCACTGACTTGTCTGACAGCAGATAAGGATCAAAAACCATAACTTGTCTTCTTGAACTATTGCCCCTTTTCATTTTCAGTAAGATGCACAATTTTGACTATCTAACAGATACAACATACAGTGTGAGTCCTCAAAATGGTAATGAGCACAAACAACTCATGTGACTTAAGCCCATGAAAATAACAACATGGCTTCTGCAAAAAGCACATCAAATTGCTGTACATTTCCTGAGTACTTAATAGTACAAGGGAATAAGCAATTTTATTTGAGGACAATATGTTTGAAAATGAACTCGCTGTAGCCTACACTGGCCACATCTGGAACACTATTTTCAGTACTAAGAGTAGCTTATATTTTGCATGTTTGCGCTCACATAAAAGTGAATGGGAAAACACCACTCTCTTTTACATCACTTGCTACATTCAGTTTTATGTTGAAATCCTGTAAAGTCAGTTTGAGTGCACTGACTGTCCACCAGCCTTTGTGCCGTAAATGACAACAACAATTAAGTGCTGCCATTTACAACACACTGGTCTGCCTGTAAAGCGCACAGTGAAAAGAATACAGCACAATATTGTTTTACTGCGTCTTTGTAGCTTTAATACAATGGCACACTTTTCTGAGTGTGTTTTAGCCATGTGGGTTAGTCTTTCATGCTTTTAAAAGCCTCTCCAGCATCAAAAGCATACATCAAGCGGCACACAACAATCATATGATATACCCCTCTACTCTAACTAAATTATTTATCCAAACACGTGCATCAAGTCCCATCCTCATGCATATTTCAACTGAGAAAAACAAGCTAATATTTGAAACCCCAGTTGATTTATGCTTGTGGTGCGCTTTATTGGCACCAAAGCACACCCATGGGTATGGACGTATATGTAAAAGGATTTAGTTTATTCTGTACTCCACAAGGAGGTCAAAGGTTGTGATGTTTAGAGATTTGGTGTTTTTCTTTGCACCAGGGGACTGTTGTGGTAAAAGGGTTGTCTATTCAGGAAACTGCCTGGGTGCTTGTCATTTGTGTCATATATCATCCGCCTGATGCAAGTCGAAGCAAGGCTAAGGAAAATGTCACAACAGAAAAAGTGAGTATTTATTGTCACTAAATGCCGCATGAATATGATTTGTCATATTCAAAGTGCATGAATTGCTTATAACATAGAAGTATGTATTTACCTGTGAGCAAAGGAGTGAGTTCACGTTTCACTAATCAGTTCATCAAGGCTCATCTAGCCGTGACAAACTATGTTAATATGTAGAAATGATTCTCCAGTGCAGGCGCAATCAGGCTTTCATTACTGTACGTTAGAAAATAGAAAGTAGAAAACAGGACTTGTGTGAGAGGCAAAAATCTGCCATCTAATTAAATCAAGTGCGCCCTTCACTAAACTCGCATATCTCGTTTTGATCACGCAGAGACTGTTGCTAACCTGCACAGGACGTTTTGAGGCAATGAAGAAATCCATTTTTTTCCCCACTGAATTAGATTAAACCTTTGTGACTTGTCGTATTCATGAGATGGAGATGTCTGAGTTGAAAACAGATCAAGAAAAAGGTGTGTTTTAGTTTGAGACAGAGGGCCAGTGCTTTTCAGACTCGGAGCTGGCAGAAGTGGCGGAGACGCAGACTTCAAACACGCGCACAAGCATTTGGAGAAGGCTGAAAGAGCTGTTCATTAATTCTGTTCCATGTTTTATGTTGCATCTTAGAGAAAGGCTGTCCTGACAGTCAATGCAAAAACAGCATTTATTCAAATTCTATAAACAGGCATGATGGAGTAAGCAGCTTATCCTTGGAATCATCAATGTTCAGGCAGTTAATTCAGTTGTAGTAATGCTCATTTAAAGGTGAACTATGTAACTTTTGTGGTGGAGTATAAGCCACATGCTTGTTCCCATGAAGACGTTATTGCATTTCCTGTAATCGTAAACTTAGTCATCTCCATAGAGACAAGAGGGAGGCGAGTTAGCTCACAATAACAATGGACTTTAGTTTTTCTTATTTAAGCATTTATTAGCCTGCAGGCTTTATTTGACAGAACAGCATGGTATGAGATTGGGGCGAGAGAAGGGAGAACATTCAGCAAATTGTCTGAACCAGGAATCGAGGCCACAGTTGTGCAGCAGCTGTAATTGAATATCGACCATCACAGAACAGATGCATTTCAGGATGTTTTGGAAGAATTACAATACCTTTAATAGAATAAATGCAAGATAGAGCAGTTTAATGCTGCGCTGTGGAACATTCCAGACAAACCAATAACATCTCAATGGAGACAAGAATGTGGCAGACCCTCCATCAGAAAAGTTACATAGTGCTCCTTTAAAGCCCCACCTCACACTTATGGACAAACCGCCTGCAATCCATGGGAATATACTCAGCCCTAAATTACTGGAACATTCTCCATTGAGTTTGTATAATGTGGATCATTCATCGCAGAGATATTTCCATGGAGGAGCCGGTGATGTTACAAGTCAGGTCTGTGGAGAGGCGAGAGCACTTACAGTAAAGATGGCAGTTTGTCAAGATATTTTTGAGGAATTAAAGAACCCAAAAGTAAATTAGTGTGTTTACGTTAATCTCCTATTTGGCTGAAATTAAATTCAGAAAATGAAGAGCGGTTTCACAAAAGCTAAGTCATTTCTGCTGTGCTGTCATAGTCTCCTCGTAAAGAAATCCATTCTCTGGCTACTTGACCTATTCTTTATATGTCACTGGGATGACCTCCAGACCTTGCCTCCCTTTAACCACTCCATCCTCAGACCCAAACCAAAACAAAGAAGACAATCGATGGGGCTAATCAGAGTATGCTAATAGATGCTATAGCTCAGTATTTTTACTAAATTTAACTCGGGTGACAGTTTACACCTCCCTGAACTGATTTATCCAAATGAAACAGCATGTGACCAAAATAAACTAAACTAAGTATTCTGACCGTTACCAGGGCTGTGTCAGAACTGAAGAAGTGTCTTGGATGAGTGATGAAATGTAGTCACTCTATAAACTATTGTCCATTTGACCTTTCCAAAAAATAAGTAGCACATTGATTGATCATCCAAAATCATTGCAAACAAAGATTAGAAAACATCTTATCAACTCTTCTTCATTTTTGACTTCAGATTAAAATGTGTTTATGACAATGAAAAAACATTTCGCACATAAATGACTAATTGCTCCTCTATCTTCAAATTATTGAGAGAACATAAAACTTCGAGCGCATTTCTAAGTAATTGGAAACATAATAATATCTCGGCCATTAGTGTGTTTTGGGGCCACATTATGCAGCTTCAGAACGCTGATTGGATTATCCATTTGACCCTGCTCCGATGTCAGCGGTGGTGATGGGTGCGTGCGGAAAATGAAGATGAACACTGAAAAGACACATGCATTATTAATGTGTTTATTAGACATGTATTTGGGACAGTGATGAAAGCCAATGCCATCAGTTGTTTTGTTTGTCAGTAACTGGAAATGAGTTTGACAATGCGTTTTAAAATGACTTCAGTACAGGTTATTTATTCCTATGCTGATTTGTTTTCAGTTAGTTAGTCTACTCATCAGATATACATAATTTCCCCCAAGGCAGGTGCCACCAAGCTACCTTTCCCGAGGTCCTTCTTTACACTACACAATGTAACAGTTTTTCTTGTGACAAATATTACAATCAAACATTCACAATACATATAAATACAGCCTATCATAGGAAAGTCAAATACATGTAAGAATATTATTTAACATATTTCATTTATACATAATTTATCCCTCAAAAACTCTTCAATTGAGGAATCTCCCTAAGAAATTTACCTTAAAAGCTACTGTCGTCGCTCACCTGTTTATGGGACCCATCAAACTGTTTTTTAAAAACACGGCCAGTCCTCTAGCAAGGTAATCCTGACTAAACAATCTGGAGATAGGGCCACAGGCGCTGAACTGTGTCCTGGCAAAAATGAGCAGAGCACAAATTTCCCTCTGAGGACAATGTAGTGTACATTTAGCTGATCTGTAAGTAAAGAGATATCACTGTATAGAAAGGCTTTCAATGTCATTGAATAAATTATTTACCTTACAATTATAAATAAGCCAGCAGGCATGTTGTATTTAAAACATTTAGGCCCAGATTTAATAAGCGTTTGCACAGGTGCAAAACGGGTTGCGGACACTACACTGGAGCAAAAAGTGTGAGCAGTTGGGATTTGCGTCTCTCTCAGTCCGCCGCACAAATTTAGCACATGGGAGGTAATGAATATGCAAAACAGGACAATTTTGCCCCAATGCACAAAATTGGTGGTGGAGAAAATGTAAATGATATGATGTTTTGAGGGTGCTGTTTATCAAGAAGATGAGGATCAAAACTGCATGAAAATTTAGCACGTCCGAAAAGCAGGTGTTAAACTTTTGCGCAGAACATTGCAGATTACACATCAATATGGTGTTAAAAATGTTTCAAATGGTTGTGTTTGGTGCATTTACAAATACAAATAGGCCTCTTACAAAAAAAAAATAGCGTTGTTTTGAAACAAAAATACACTTTACCTGTGTCACAGCCTGGATTCTCACCAGTGTCACTTTGAACTGGAGCAGTTCACAGAAGCTGTGCTTCAAACAGATTTCAGGAGTTTGTCCCGGATCCTTTTAAAGTTCTTAAACCGTGCGCTCTTTGAACGAAGTGTTGATGACCAACACATTTGTGTTGACACAGCAGAAGACACGATTCGTCCACCTGTTCCTCGTCTCACTCTCATCCCAGGTTAGGGTCCCGGGCGTGTCCAAAGTCTTCCACACGTGCTGT
The DNA here is from genome assembly GCA_019453435.1 of Rhinogobius similis. Taxonomy (NCBI): domain Eukaryota; kingdom Metazoa; phylum Chordata; class Actinopteri; order Gobiiformes; family Gobiidae; genus Rhinogobius; species Rhinogobius similis. The sequence goes on along the minus strand of CM033632.1, from coordinate 20,992,037 downwards.
CCCGTTATCCTGTTACAAAATCCTTGCCATCCGCGGCCCCAAATTCATCATGCAACACTGGTTAAAGGCAAAAACCTGCAGGTTTTCCATCACATCCCTCTGTAGTAATTGTAGTGGGTTATCATCATTTATCATCATAACTTCATATGTGTCTGTTCTCCCAAAGTAGCAGCAGCTGAGGCACATTTGCACTTCCTCTTCCTCTAAACTAATTTACATATCAGATTTGCACCACAAACAGTATGCGCAGTTTCTGATGGTTAATAAAGTGCAACACGCTCACAAAATAGCATGTGCAAATTTTACTTTGTACTCCTAATTTAGCACCTGTCTTAGTAAATCTGGGCCTAAGAGTATGGGGACTGGTTTTACCTACACAGTATCTTTCCGCTGTGAGATGTTCCTTTCTGCTCTAAATACTTCTAGTTATATATTTGCTACCATCTCCCATAGGCACAGAAATGGGTGTAAATGTGAGAGAATGGGTGTAGTTCTTCTCCACAGTGTGCTCTGGTGATTATGACAGTGGCACGTGAGAGCATCTGAGTGTGAACGCTACATGAAAACATCGGTCAGTCGACGCCAGTGAGGCACCAAGCAATTATCACTAAAAAAAAGACATACAGTAGTGGCTGAAAGTGCAGTGTTTCCCTGATAATACAAGCGACGAAGCCTTTCAGTGATTTCAAAAACTCACTGTGTCTCTGGGGACGAGTGCTAATGCTAAGTCTTAAACTGTCTCTTTTTGAGGCTTTTCAAAATGTACACTTAAATTTGCATGTGTAAAAGCTTGCTTCCTTTTTTGTCAGTAGTCCGTTTAAAAGATGTAATATATTTTGTCATAGCCGAAAGAGAATGTTGTCAGTTAAAGTGAAAACTATACTTTTTCTTTTGTTGACGCTGGACTCAAGTAAACTTTAGGACTGTCAAATTAAAAGTTTAAGAAATTGTAGGCTAAAAAAATACAAATAATCTGACAAGTTGCATAAAACTAGAGGGGTTTGTAATGGTTTAAAGCAAACAGTAACAAGTTATAGTATTTAGTCCGGCTTGTGAAGTTTAGGCCATAAAAGAACACTTTTACCTACAATGTATTCTTTTATCCACCCTTATGTCGTGCCTCATGGCACACTATTATTTGACATTTCAGGTAAAGACGTAACTCCACTAAACCAGCATACGTTTTATCTGGACTAAACGCACAGAGAAGAACAAATCCTCCCGTTTCCTGTACTTCATTCAGAGTCTCCCATCGTCGCACGACTTTTCATTATCCTTACAAATCTCCGGCGTGCTAACAAGCCGCTCCTGCTGCTGCTGTAGTGAGCAGACGGGGCTCGAGGGGGGAGAGGATCAGAGAGACTATCCGCTCTTGGGCTGCAGTGTGCTGAGAGATTCGTTGCTTTTTTCCTCGCCTGCATACAGCTGGGGTTCAATTAGTGTCCATTTTTACTAATTAAGTACACTGCGCCTGAACCAGTGGTGCAAAAACTGAACTTGTTTGTCGAATCATGCGGTGCGCTCGGCCTGCTGCCCCTGAGGCGGGCCGCAGGGCTTTTATAACTGTACTGTGCTGTTGTTGTGCTTCAGAAACAGGAAGTCAGCTCTCCAAGTTGTTTTCTCCAAAGTGTCTTACTATTCACATTTGGCCGATGCAAAATTATTTTTTGGACAGGTCAAGATTATATTCTCTTGAGACTTGAGACTCTCTCTTCCACCCAGCCACCCACAGGTGGAAAGGCAAGGCAAGGCAAGTTTATTTGTAAAGCACAATTCATACACAAGGCAATTCAAAGTGCTTTACATAACAAGAAAAGTTGCATTAAAATCACAAAACACAAAAAAAGACACACAGAATCATTTTAAAATAAAGTGCTTTAAAAGAGATAGATCTTTCAGTCGTATGCACATCTAAAAAAGATAAACTTTAAGCCAAACTTCACTCCAGGTTATTAAGAATACAGTTATACATCACATCAAAACAAAGTGTGAAATTGTCAAACCTAGGTGTTGATAAAGTTCAAAAAGTGAAGAGTCAAACTGACGACACCGAATTGCCCTGTTGTGACTTTAGACACCTCTTCTAACTATGATTAAGGCCGTCCACTTTGCTTGCAAAAGTGTGTCAAAAGCATATCCAGGGAGTTTTGTGCTTATTCCCCTGACAATGTGAGCGCAGTGAGCAAAGCGCTGCAGATAAATACCAAAAGACTCCAAAGAAGAAGAGTCACAGACATTTACAGTGTGAAAACCCTCAGTAGTGTCTGAAGTTCGCACTTTGTAGTCCGATACGTGTTAAATTGCTCCCACGGAGAAAGATCGGGGCCTCGACTTGTCAATCTTGGCACACCATCTGCGTATTTGTATTAATTTCACAGACAGGACCGGCCACAGTGCTTGGTGCAAAGGGGTCAGCCTTCTCCAAAATGATGTGTCAACCCCTTCATCCCGCCGTCGCGCGCTTATCAATGGCGCACACTTTTTGCCTATCCCCCACTGTTGCTATGGTTACAGTTTTTTGGCAGCGTTATCAAAAGGAGTTTTTAGTGAAGACTCCTCTCCACACTTACCTCTGTTATGTAGAGCTAATCCCTTCCGCTTGATCTGCTTTTGATGGAGACATTGAGACCCAAAAGAGGGATAGAGGACGTCCCACAGAAAACAGCCTCATTTTGGACAGGATGGGATGGACACTCCACGCTGGCGTCCGGTGGTTGTGCTCCGGTCCAGAGATACCAGAGAGCACCTCATTATCTGCACTACACAGTAACAGAAGCGAGCGGGAGGACAGCCGCTTTCTTCTGCTACGGCCTTTGAAGCAATGCCAAAACAATGGAGAGAGCACTTTTCTTTGCAGCCAAATTGTGACTTTAAGACTTTCAGAAAGAAAAATTATTGTGTAACTCACTGCGAAATACATGTTCACTGACTTCTTTTCAACGTTTACTCTGAAGATAACTTCTCTATAGCCATAAAAGAACCATTTCACAATGCCCTTTACACACTGACTCCAGATTCCCCCCAGACTGGAGTGCACACATGCAAATAATTTTGGGAGAATGTCTGATAGAATTGTACTTCAAACAAGTCCAACTGGATTTACTGTTTTGCAGAGATAGATAAAGTGTAAGAAGCTAATGGCTAACGTATTTGCATAGCTGTTTGCTGTAACCAACTTATTATTCGTTTTTATACTTGTTATATTTCTTCTAAATGTATTATTGGCATTTGATTCTTTGATTGTAATTGAAATGTACTTTTTTTTTTCATTTCTGTGATAGATCATTCCATAAATGTACTCTTTTCACAGCAATGCATTGCTCCTTCAGTTTGGTACTGAACCTTTTCATCCCTTTTCAGCAAAACAAATAGACTGATTAGCTTTATTTTGCCTGTTGTAAGTTCACATGTCCACCCCTAAATTTCTACACAGTATGTCAAATATGGGTCGATCACATTAATAATGTATTTTAGAGAGCACTTTACTTTATGCAACACAGCAATGGCCTTGGTCATTTTCCCTTTTGTGTAATTTATATCTCCAGATCAAATATTAATCAATGATTGTTTTGTGTTTCCTAGAATAAAAGAAAAGTTTATCCTTGGCCAACAGAATATATTCCCAGGTCCCAGTATTAATAAATAATTCTGGCCCGACAATCGAGCCTTGAGGCACTCCCCATTTGATGTCACAAATATCTGAGTTCAATGACAGATTTTATGTGTTTTTCACAACCATCATGCCCAAACGTTCTCAGCAGGTAGTTATTTAACATCAAATCACATCATCACAACATATGCTGTTTTTTAAATCATTATAACGTATTTTAATTTAAAAATTCAACAATAAAATGTATGTTAGCGGCTTGAGTTGACTGTCAAAAATGCAATGCAGTAAGACTGAGGTTGAGAATGATCTAACAGTGAAAAAACAAACAGTTCTATATGAGCATGTATGGACCAGTTACTTGTCAGTGGTATTTTATTGTTAGGAATAAGTCCAAGCTCCCAGATTTAGACGCCTGATGTAAAATATGTGCTTTTTGACAACATCCACAAATATTTCCTTCCTGCTGGTTCCTTTCCTTCATCCCGCACCCTGGAGCCTTTTGTGAGAGACATCAATATCGCTGACAGATGGTTGAAGCGCTAAAAAGAGAGTTAAAAAACACACACACACAGCACTACACAGCGTACAGTAACAAAATGTAGCCTATAGTTAGTGTAGCCTCATTTAGTTTAATTTAAAGCTATTCCCATTTCCATTTCTGTCCAAGCTAAATTACTTTTTGATTCTTGGACATTTTTCTCCTCGCTACACTACACTACTCACCGCTCTGCCTCCAACTCCACAGCCTCGCTAGCTGCCGCCGTCACATTAACGCTAACGACTGACAATTAATGTGGAAGAGCAGCCATGATGCTTCACGACATGTTGCTGCGTTAATAAGGCCTTCGGATCTCAAATGCGGCGTCATGCACGGCCATGTTTTTCTACGGCTATTTGTCAGTGACGCCTTTGGAAAAAAAACAAAAAACGAGAAAGTTGACTTGTTGTTGTGAATATGGTGGGGTTTATATGGGCCGTGATGAATAGCTGATGTCAGGTGTTACCATGGGGATGATTACTTGAAAGCAGCCAAGGCAGTATAAGCATTTGGGATTTCTGGCCAAGGCGTCATAAGCTTGGCAGGTCATTTATTGTGAATATACATGCAGTTTAATACAGGGGATAAGAATCTTCCGGTGTGAGACAAAGGTTTCAGTTCCATTTAATAATTACAATGCGGCGCAGCATATATCGCTGTCAACATCACCACCACATCATGACCTCTGTAACAGGACGAGAGCATGGAACATACAGTTTACCTAAAACAAGAGCGATATAGAAAACCCTAAATTACAATGGTAGAAAGGGTTTCAGGGGTTGTCATTCGGACAATCAGGATTGATTGACAATGACTTTTGGATAAAAGTCGAAACGTCTCGATCTTCAAACGGCGTCCGAATGACAACCCCTGAAACCCTTTCTACGATGGACCACACCTGGACGAATGAGGGTTTACATCGACCTAAATTACAATGTTTTCCCTTTTTATTGGTCGTGATGTTCTGATTTTAATAAAATAAATAAATAAATATGGCTTTCAAGCTTCATGAGTATAAATAAGACTTTGAATCACTGTCAAATTATGTTCTCCAAAGTCCAAACTCTGATCACAGAGAATTTGATGATTAATAATAATAAATAATAATACATCAAACTTATAGAGTGCTTTTTGCTTGTGCTTTTTTAAGATGCTTGTGCTTGTTTAAGATGTTTTACACAGAAACAGAGTAAAAAGACAACAAAGGTATGAGGGAAAAAACATGGATTGGGTTGTACTAAAAGTTATGTTAAATTAGGTTTAGGTTGTCAACTTAATTTATACTGAATAGCATTGTCTGATGAGCCACTGTTGCTCAAACTACTCTCTAAACTTGACTGGCAACTGAAATAAGATCAAATAAAATAAGATCAAATACACAGTATGTTTACATTTGGTAATTATGACTATGTTTTTATTTTTACACAGTTGAAACAAACAGCCTCCTTTAGATATGTGCAGTGTTGTGTTTTACAGTGTGTTGAGGGGCGTCCCAGGAGCCAGCTGGCTGGTCAGGCTTCTCTTACACTTTGGCTTGTAGCTAACACGCCCCATAAGCCACAAAAAAAGAACTGAACAAAACAAGCTTTCAAAAAGTTATACTGTCAGTGCGGCTGTGTACGATCCGCCTCATGCTCTACGGAACCTCTGCCGATTTAAAAGGAGATAAGCTTGGATCCTCCGGTCCCTTTTGGTCACCCCTCTTTTCTTTCTCTTGCCAATTTGGGACATCTGCTTTGAGGAGGTGCTTTCACCCACACCCCCACTAGGTTTGCTTAAAGGCCTAAAGTCTTTTCCTGCTCCTGGTGGGGATTTGTGATTCAGACCAGGCTGAGGGACCTAAAACCCTCCATCTCATCGGCAAACATACAAATGCATAATCTGTCCTTTTCGAGCGGGCCCCATTCGGATGCATGCTAATGATCTGAGCTGGCCCCTCTTTTCAGATCAGCTTTGAAACTCACCCAGACAGGCAAGCGCATGTGGGCCTTTAGAAGGATCCATTTTACAGTGAACAATAAACAATGTCACAGTGTTGCCTTTTGTCTCCACATGCAGCAAAGCACTGCACACACAAGTGTTCATTCTCTTTTTGGGATTAAGATCAACACCGGTGGAAAAGAGCTGCTATGAAACAATTGTATGATGTCATCTTTTTCTACCAAAATATTTAATGTTGATTGAACAGTTTAAGTAAATCCAAACAATGCATTGTCTCAAAAAAGGTTATACATCTATTTAAAGGGGCTGTACACATTTTTTCATGTAATGAAGTGAAATCTCTTTTGTCCCAGCATATTATAAAATAATTTATTTGGGTGAAAATAATTCCATTGTACGCTCTTTGCATCTATTTATAGAGCACTATATTCCCCTTCAAAGCAGAAAGTGTGCTGTTTGCATGCTAAGTGTTGTTAGCTTTACCGTGACTTGCTCTGGCCTCTGAAAGTTGTTAAAAGAGCTTATATACGCATCATGGTGGGTGTTAGCTCAGAAGGCATTAGATAAGTGAGCAATACATGTGGACTGCTCCAAAGAAATGAAGTACTTCTGTTTTTCATGTTTTTAAGTTACAGTAAGAATCAGGCCCAACACCTTTAAGTCAGCATTTCCTTTCTCAGTCTGAACCTAGCCTACTGTTATGGGCAACAGGTGGTCTTGTCCTTCTCTGTCCCATCGGCTCATCCTTTGACCTCATGTACCCTTTTGCCGGGTGGAGGGTTGTAGCCCAGGGAGCATCCTGGCAGGAACCGGGGTGCAAACAGCTACTTTCTCATTCACAAGATCCCGCACTCACTGCAGACCCAACAGGCGACTGACACCCGCTAATCAATGGCCGTGGGATTGAGAGGCCATTTGATGGATTGTGCAGTCAACTGATTCAGCCTCTGTGGCAAGAGAGGAGGAAGTCTGAGAGCTCAAAGTGCACTGTCATGCTAATCATGTCCCCAGCACACAGATACAAGGCCCTGCTTCATTTATGCAGACCACTATTCTCCACAGTGTGGCAGGGCCCTTTACATGCAGATGAAATCTAAATTAATTGCTTTCTAATGATGCACACTGTGCTCTTTGATATAAATGAATTGCAATGTGACTGAGATGTTGAATGGGCAGCTTTGTTTGCATCTGAATAATAGATTCCTTACTGAGACTACTATTATGGTTACAAAATTACACGTATTACAGTAATTCAGGATAGAAAAGAAATGTGCCAACATTACCTATTATTAACAAAAAATTATATGAGTTGAGGACAGAAGTGTGCTTCTAAAAGTTAATGGCTTTGATTAAGAGCAGTGAAAAGAAAAGTGGCTCTACTGGGACTCACTTAAATGTATTTTAATAATAAGTAATATACGCACTGCAGTAATTCCTGTTCTATGCTGCATGGGCCTCCCAAAGAGATCCAAGCTTTAACCCTGTGAATACAGCAGTTACACCAGATGACATCAGAACAGAAACGTATGCACTGGAAGATCGATGAAGTCAAAAGAGAATAAAGATTCAAAAGATAATTTAATGACCCAGTAGGCTCCTCCCTCTAAAGTGAGCAAAAAACGAGAACCGTGGATATTTTTTGACGTAAAAAAAAACTCATAAGCTTCTTAAGTGAATAAATGTAATAAGGTGGTATTAAAATAATAGCTGCAAAAGCCACAAGTCAGTTTTTGACAAGATTCATAAATATTTAGTAGCTTACTTCACATGCTGGTTTTTAGCTCTCCCTCTGCTGCTATCTCATATGCACTGGTAACTCTGTTCACACTCCGCTACAGTTTGCCAGAATATTCAATTAAGTAAAATTCGTTTAACAAGAAATTACCACTGAAAAGACTTTGATTTGCGTTTGTGCTTGCAAAGCAGAGATGCAGAAATTCCTCCACCCTGACTGTTAGCTGCCTGATATTTTTGTGTGTGTTCCAAGTTTTGGCTTAGTGCTGCATATGCCGCAACATAAAGAGGCTAGTTTTCATTGATGAGGCATTGCAGGCAGTGCGAGCAGCACCAGCAGCAAATCACTACTCTGTTAAAGGGCCCTGACGCGTAGCAAACTCCCCTGCAAAGCTTCCTGCTCCAAATCTGCCCGCTGCACACCCCTGTACACTGCTGTAATTGGAGGCATTAAACTTGCTTTGGACAGGACAGCAAATGAGCGCTTTGAGTTTGGAAGAAAACTGACTCATGTGTTTAGTACAAGTCGCTAAATCAGACAAATCACTGCCAATCCAGCAGATCTTAAGACACTCCAGTAAGTGCCGAAATAATGTAAAATGTTTTTTGGCCCAGTTTTGGCTGCAGTTCATATGATTATGTACTATTCTGTATCAGGCAGATCTGTTAATCTCAGAGTAATCGCTGAGATTTTTTGGGATTTGTACTTGGCCCGGTCAGGGATGGTCCAGTCAAACACTGTCCGTCACATCCTGTGTCTCCTCACCATCCACTCTACAATGTATGAGCAGCAGCAGCAGCAGCAGCTGATTCCTCATGACTTAATGGACTGTAGTGAGACATCGTTCTTTAGGTTTGCTGCCATTTTGCATCATGCTCACTAAAAATACTTACAGTCCTCTGCTGACGTTGAGAGCCAGAAAACTCTCCAAATGTTTAATGATACACAAAACTTTTGACATTGTGTAAGATCTCTGGAAAATAACAAGATATATAAAAGATTACATACAAGACTTGCTGTGAATACAAAATATACCCGAAATTTTGTGAAGCCACCCCCTCATACTGATTTACAAGGTCAAGAATGTCTGCTCTACACTGGACAAATATAGGCGAAAATAGCTGCAATAACAAGGCACCAACTCATTCGCTTTATGCCATATAAGGCATACCTCATTCAGCTGAATCACACAATACAAGTGTATAGAGAAACTGTGGTGTATCCATAATGAACTGCTCCACTCTCTTCTGTTTGACAAAAACAACTGCCTGGAAATTAATTGTGAACACAGTAACTCCCATAGTTATGTTACATAGGCATGTGGGACACTAGCTGACCACTTACCAGCTAAAGTGGGCACGTGTGGTAGATCAGGAGATCACACAAGTTATACATATATAATTTCCTTTTGTCATTATTTCAAAGCTACTAACCACTCCTTTGTGAAGTACAAATCCTGGCAAAGCAAAAGTGCTTGTTTGTGAGAGGTGTCAAGGAGGCTATATTTGTCAGGAAAGACAATCCATCTCTGAACAGAAATGGAGGTGGAAGGTACACCTGTCACATATTTACAACTCCATCCTCAGCGCTAAACTAAAACAAAGAAAGCTATTAGGAGAATGCTAATAAGAGTTAGATGACCCGGTAGACGAAAGATTTAACTAAATATGACTCAGGTGGCAGTTCATACTTTACAGTTCAATAGACTTAGCTAACAGATCCTCTCCACTATGAACAACTATAGTTTGTGTTGCTGTCTAGTTAGCTCCTCCCTTCAGACCGATGTAAGGCAGACTGACTGAAGAAGCTATTTGGAAGAGTGGCGAAATCAACCTTAAAAACTTCTAGTTTTCCATTTTCTTTTACTACGGAACCTACCAGGACAATTGATGGATTAAACAGACAAAATTTTAAGAGGACGAAGGGAAAGAAGTGCAGTTTCAATTATCTTTCAGCTCTCATTTAATGGGAATTGGCTCTTTCACTACAAAGAGTCGGTTCTCAGAGCCGGATCTGAGCTGATCGGTCCATCACTAACACTCTGGAGTGATTACCTCACAGATGAGCACAAGATCAACCGTGGTGCAGCAGGAGTTTTTTAATGTTTGCTGTACGGTTTATATTAAATGTAAAATCCAGTTTCCTCTGATATGCATTATGTGAAGCTGTTGGTCTTCAGATTTTGAGCGAGAATTGTATAGCCTACATTTCTACAGAGGTGACAGTCGTTCTGCTGCTAACCATTTCTGTTCTGACACATTCATTTGAAGGTTATGTTGTGAAACCACACAATGTGCCCACATGCAGAGCACACTCAAACACGTCTCTCCACTCGGTGTATTGGAGTGTATCTTTGGACGGGGAGCAGTGGATGAGATTAGGGAACACGCAGAGGATCTGACAGCACCAGTCGTCCCGTCGGTGCATGATGGCGCGGCTGTCTGAGCAACCAGTCAGAAACGGTTAAGTGTGAGCACCGCCGAGCCCCCTGGTACAAGAGCTGCTGTTCGGTCAATGAAAACACAGAGGCAGCCTTACTCATGTGCGCTGGTTTGGAGAGGGTTGTCCTAGCTGACGGATTAAAGGCACAACAGTGACATTTGGTGTGAGGCCAGATTAACTTCGCCTCCTTGAAGCCTCTCCAACTGCGGCCACAGAAATCCCCATGAATAGTCGTGTGGTCCCGCTAATTGGCGCGCTGTACGGGCCGGGCTTTGATAAATCTTAAAACGTAATGAGCCCGTCCAAAGCGGCTGCTGTGATATTCCGACTGAGGAGGTAAAGCACACTCTCTCTTCCCTCTTTTCATCCCGCCGGCCGGAAGAGACCAGACCTGGAGCGGCAGCCCGAGTGAACCCGCCAAGCATTCAAAGAGAATACTAGAGATCGCTTTAATAATTTATTTGCATATGATTATCGTAAAAATACTGAAACAGAAATGCTTTTTTTGTAGTTGTGTTTTTTAATTTTTGTACAATCTATTACACCTTTAATTGCACAGGAAAAAGTCTGCCTTGCTAACAGACACACATGTCTTCTCTCAGTTTTGACACTTAATGTAGTTTCGGATATAATGTCCATAAAGTGTAACTGTTTGTCCTATACAATCAACAGGCATAGAAACAGGTCATGAGGCCACAGTCAGGTCAGAGAGTTGAATATGCTGAACAGATTGGTTCTAATAGATTTATATACAGGCAGTATTTTAGGTAAGAACTGCACTGGACAGCCTTCGTGCCAAAGGAATACATGTTAGGAGAAATAAACTGTTGCATGATTCGTTGTTGATGTTTTGTAGGTCAGGTCATTATTAAGGTCACTAAGCTTTCATCTAGTGACCTTTTTTAATACGTCCTAATCTGCCGCACATTTGCCAACTTTAAATATATACAACATGGCACTTGCATGAGCTCCTATTAATCCGAAAGTCTTTTTTTTCTGTTCTGACCTAGTGGAATATTCAATGTCCATCTGATTAATGGTGCAAAAAACAAGCGTCTTATATTTTTTTTTAAAAACCTCCAGTACTTCCAGTAAAAAACACAAAACATCTCTTTGCAAACATTGATAATAACTTAGCATACAAAACAATGCGTATATGAGTGAAATAAGATTTAAAAAATTGAAGATTGAAAGCAATCGCTGAAGTATTAATATATTTGCTTGTTTTTCATGAAGACTTGTCCACTTTGGCATGCACACGATGTGTCCTGCACAGTGTCAGTAGCATCTCTCCGACAAAGAGACAGTGTGAAGACTTGGATGCTTTGTACATTTATTACATCTATCTCCCGGCACAGGGGGAAGACAGTATTTCAGAGGAAGCGGGTCAAAGTTAAAGAAATCATTGAAGAACAAAACATTGGTTGGGTAAAAAACTGGTAGGATTAAGTCTTAAGTTTCAGTCTTTATATTGAGCAAACAAATGCTTTGTCTTGGCACTGTTGTAAATATTGAATCATAGAGTGTGCAAGTTCGTCCGTGGTCAGTCGAGAAGGAAGACCAACGCCCAACCAGCAGAAACTCATGCAGACATGCAAACACAACCTGAGAGGGGTAAAAGGAAGTTTGGCTTTTTTGTTGATCGTCACAAATCCACAAGTGTCAAGTAATGAACACACACATTTCAATGGATAGTTCCTGTTATCACAGAAAGACTCCTCGACATCAGTCCTGTCTCCTTTTCGTTTTCTTCTTATATTTTACATCAGGCTCCTTGTGTTAGAGTTTCTAGGTAGTTTCTCTTCTCTGGGGAATCCTTTAGTCTTGTTTGTTTTGAATCTCACACTCTGATGGGCAGAGTTTGGCTCATCTGTTGCCGAACTATTTCCTGGCTACTGTCTGGACTCTTCCTGTTGTGTCCTGGCAGCGTCCCTCCAAGTCGCAACAGGTCCCTGTCAACACAAGACACAAAAATGAGCACAGAGCTTCTAATTAAGCACATTACAAATATCTACATTTAAGTTAATGTCATAAATACACTGAGTCCACATCCGTGAACTAATGTGAATGGTCCTCCAAAAATGCTTGGTCACATCTGTTCATCACAGCCTTTATTAAAGCTTGACCGTGGTTCTTATCCATCTTGAAGAACTCTCTCAGTGCCCTTTGTTCAGAGGCAGCGTCCTTGTTTTTAAGGCCCTTGTGGCTGAAGATACTTTACAGATAGTGTGCATCTCATATCCTCTCTCTCCCCTGTTATCTGCCCAAACATCAGTGAGCAGCCAATGGCAGGTGCGGAACGGGCGCTGCCTTCTCGCCTCAGAACCTCCAATACAGACGCTCCTTAAATCATGCTCTGACAAGGAGATGGTCCTCCCTCTCAGCTCTGTGTATCTGCAGCTGATGCATACAGATGAGACCATAAATTAATCACTGACATGTCATATGGCCACACTGACATGCAGCAACATGCACACCAGCATCCAAACACACACACCCCCCTGTACCTGCTGCACAGAGCCCGCCCTCCATGCATTAAAAAGCTCATTAGCAACCTAATTAAACACATTCCTCTCTTTTAGCTGCTCCTCAGTCTCCCTTATTACTCTCACTCCATCACCTCCTGCTTTTCCACATCAGCAGCACTGACTGCTGTCTGTCCTATCACCTACATCCAGCATTCAGCCGAGTGCAGGAATTAAACTAAGGTCAGCCATCACATTTCCACACAATTAGCTCCAGTGAGCCCACAGCCTGGCACTGGCACTGCCCTTGGGGCTCCCAGTTAAAGGAGAACTGTGAGCCACGGCACCACACGCCCATGAGAATGAGCACTTTCATCTGTTCATGTCTATATAAAGATCTCAATGATCTCAATATCCAGTTCACCAGTAAACAACAGTAAAGTGTGAACTAGTCAACACAGAAACTGATACTAGCACAAAATGCCAGGGATAAAATAAAACTTCTATATTCAATCATAAAATATAAGCAATCTATCCCATTATAATACATTTAATAATAATACTTGACTTTTATTTTTTCTAGTTCAGGAGAACGTCTTTTGCATGCAGTGTGTTACAAAGCTATTTCTAAAAAAAAAAATAGACAGAATTACATCAACAATTAATTTTATAGAATGAGAACAATAAAAATAGTAAAAACAGACATAGTGTCCTATTTTGACCATAGGTACATTGCTGGATGAGAACTATGTAGAAGCAACTAGATTTCGCTATCAAGAGTAAGAGAAACCAGTTGAGCCAGCACAGAATCATCTTCCTCACTTATGGTTCATTTAAAGTGCCTTTAAAAGCTATCAAGTTCGAGTCACTATAATCCTCCATTCTTTCATAACTGGTCCATGGTAGAAAAGTTTGATAAAGGCTGGAAACAAGTCTAGCAAATAAACAAGTCCAGCAAGTAAACAAGTCCAGGGCAAGTTTCAGAGTAAACCCTTACCTCCGGGCAGCACTAATCAAGCTCCTCCCCTAGGCCAGAATAAATTGTAGTCTCGAGCCCATGACTTTCTGACTGACAATGGCTTCTGAATGGAAGCCGAAACATCTCGATTTGAAAAAAACATTGGCCAGAAGACTACCTTTGTAATCAAGCACTAGCTTCATAAAACAAACGTAAGCTGGCTGAATCTTTTTAATTCAAAAATAGGGAGAGATACCTCACAGATGAAACACAAGTTACCTATCAATGAGACCGCTGAACATTTACAGAGTGAGAGTGAAAATAAGTGTCTGTCTGCTGGCCAAAGCTCTGCATCTACTCAGAACAAACTGTGTAGATGCAGAATCATTTTTTTCACCATGACATGTTATTCCAAGTGCCCAGAGGCTGAGCTCCGCTCATCTCCATCCCTCAGGCTCTAGAGCCATCACTACGACGCAGAGCGATTTTCACCAGGTCTGACACAACCAGTTGCATCACAACGTTTCTGTTTATTCTTCTGCACTGCTACAACTGAAACCATGAAGGTATTTGCACTTGTACATAAATGCATATTACTTTCATCACAGTTAGATATTAGTTAATTCTGTTGCTGATTCTGATGATTATGAGAACTGTGTAAAATAGTCCAATGTCAAATGTTTCACACATTTGAAATTACATACTGTATCTAGTGTATAATGAAGTTTTCACATTTAAAACTATTATTTAATTTTGGTCATATCAATCTAAAACTGTGAATGCATTAGTATCCAGTATCCTCACCCTGAGTAGGTGCTGGTCACCATCTTGAGGCTGGCTGCGTTGCGGAGCAGCTTGTCTAACGTGTTGACGATGCGTGAGAACTTAGGTCTTAGGTTTCTCTCCTTCATCCAACACTCCAACATGAGCTGGTGCAGCACCATGGGGCAGTCCATGGGCGGGGGAAGCCGGTAGTCCTGCTCCACAGCTGTCATCACCTGAAAAATGCACCATGTCAGCATAAGTGTTGTACATGTTATCAGTAATACAAAAAAGTTGACGATTTTTGTAGTAAATTTGATAATTTGACAGTAAACACCACTTAGTTGTGTATTGTTGTCCTGCTTTTATTCAGCTGCTTAACTCCGCTGTCAAGTACTCCAAAAATCTTTTGTGCATATTTATAGAAATATGCAAACATTTTTTTCTAAGTGTTTCAAAGCTGTCAATCTGAAAGTGAGCGTTGTAAAAGACAATGGGAGTTGCGGACAAAGGCATGTGTCATTGGTTTAGTGAAGCTTGGCGGCTGCTCTGTGGGTTTAGCTCCACACAACAATGGTAAGGTACAGCTTCTCTCTGCTGCTTGTCCTTTGATTTCTGTGGTACTTGTTTTCTGTGCGCACCTCTGTTTATATCTGGTATTTGTTGACTCGGTTGCTTATTGAGCGATGCCTGCGCCACAAAGGCTATTGGGAACAACACACGGCCCCACTTTGAAGCTTTCATTACTGCATGTGGGTTTTGTTATGAAAGTTACACATACATTTCTGGACTTTTTCATTTCTGCCTGCTTTTCACTTTATTGCTATGAGCGTTACAACTGTCTTTTGAAAGGAACAATAAAAGCCAGATATTCCACAAAGAATCGCAGTGCTTCAGTGCTGTTCTGGGAGTGGGGATTTTCCTGTACTCCACGACCTGGCTGAATGCTGTAGGTACAATGTCTGTGCACTGTAGATAGCCTACAGGTAACAGCAGCCATAAAACAGTCAAAGAGAGAGAGTGTGAAGAAAGCAGAGCGGCTTAACCGTATGGATTTGTGGAGGACACTCTAAAACTATAACACAGGATCACAGCTGCACCGGCATCTGCTGTGAGAAGATAAACACTACAACCAGCTGACCGACTTCAATGTGGACCGTCTAAACACTCTAAACTCTCAAAAGACAAAAAAACAAAAACACCAAATCTTCTAAAAGGATGGATCTGTCAGGAGAACTTACATCTTGGTTGCTCATGTCCCAATATGGCCGCTCCCCATAGGACACCACCTCCCACATAACGATGCCGTAGCTCCACACGTCACTGGCAGAGGTAAATTTTCTGAAGGCAATGGCCTCTGGAGCTGTCCACCGAATAGGGATCTTTCCTCCCTGCAGAAAAGCACAAACAGATAGAAAGGTTTGAGGAATGAAGTAACACCCAAGATGCATGTTTAATAGGCGGATGTCTCGTGTGCAAACATTGGCTCACATGAGCAGTCAAACATATGTGTAACGACTGAAGGGGAGCGTATTAACAAGCTCAATTAAACACAGAGCTTACAAACCACGAGGGGAAGTGAAACTATTAATAACACTAACAGTTAAGATTCACTGTGGCATTATTGTGCTGATTAAGTCAATTTGTTGATCTATGACATAACTCTAAACATAATGAGTTTCATAAGCCAATACATAGAACAGTGGTTTGTGACAGAAAAACGCCTGGAGGGCTTAGATCCAGGGCACAGCAAGCTACATTCACAACATCTTTATTCATCAAAGAACCAAACAATCATCCACATGGTTAATATCAGAGCTAAAGCATGTGCTGAAACTGACCAGACAAAGCCTTTAATCACACTGTCACACAAACTGTCTAATGGCAAACAGCAGTGTTTTTTTACAGACAGCCTGTAAAGATGACCTGAGGGGGTGTGATCCCTCCCCCAACAATGAATCCTTCTTAAGATACAAAGCTGTAATGTCTTTATCACACATTGAGACGGTTTACTTTTTTATTTAAAACTAAGCTAAAACTCCTAAACATTCATGCTATCTAAATATACCTTACATTGAATAAATAATTACTCTTGAATGTCTATCGAATAGAAGCATGTGATGTCCTCACCAGGGAGCTTGTGTAGGTGGGGTCTGCAGACGTGTCATCCAGGAAACGTGACAGGCCGAAGTCGGACACCTTACACACCAGGTTACTGTTGACCAGGATGTTGCGCGCGGCCAGGTCTCTGTGCACGTAGTTCATATCCGACAGGTACTTCATCCCTGCGGCGATGCCACGCAGCATGCCCACCAGCTGGGTCATGGTGAAGCGCCCGTCGTTCAGCTGTACCAACAGAGCAGTTAGACCTGTTAATGAGTGTGAGGGCCGCAGACACAGGAAGTGTTGAAAAATAGAGGGATTGGAGCATTAGCCCGTGTGAGGGAGATAAGAGGGCGACGGGCGACCAGTCAGAGAGCGACATAAACATGACATCTGTCATAATGCTTCATGACCGCTGCAGACTCTCTCTGGCAGCTGACCTTTTCACGGATGCTTTCCAATTAGCTGATTAATTAGACACTTCACAGAGGCACTAAAACCATTACGACTCTATCCCAGCCCCGACACAAACACTGATCCATGGCAGCTACAGCAGGTCGTTTCTTATTCTGAGCGACAAACTCGCTGCAGATTGGCACTGCCACATGGTTGTTAACACAAATTCTTTCAGGCAAAAAGCTTTGTTTGCATTTTTGTGCTGTGAACATTAAAGCAAACTTGGCCCGTCAAATGAATTAGAGTGGCGTGTAGCTCAGAGCTTATTTTCCCATCTGAAACTCCAGGATCTGCAGTATTTGGCCTTTTATGTCAACATTCGGGAAGCATGAAACAAATGTGAGATTAGGCCGTTCAGGATTTAATTTACAATTCTCCACAACAGACAGGCGTGCTTTTGTTACCGCCGTAGACAGACTAGCAAATCAGCACTGACTTATGAGCGATTATGAAATATGAAACGTGGGAATGAGGCAAATCAGTTGTTTGTCAATACACAATTAACGAGTAAAATGTGAACGTCTCTGCACCTATCTATGACTTGAATATTTAAAGGCCAAATTGAAACCCAATCAAGCCCTGACTTAACGATTAGAAAAATGTGGCATGACAAACCTATAAACATTCTGCAGCTTTGTTCTTATGCTCACCCGGACAGTGACAGTGGGCCAAATGTGCATGGATGGATGGGTGTATAAACAGATATGATTCATAGCAGCCCTTCAAAAGTGTGCTGCGTGTGGAACAAGGGGTGTGTGTTCTGTGCGTCCCTCCCCATACGGCCGTGTCGTTTGTGACCCTGTCTCTGGGGCTCTGCTGCTGGAGGAGCTTTCATGTGCCTGACACACACAGACAGGCTGTACATAAGCCAGTTAACTCTATACTCCCCTCATTACACAGTGCAGCACTGAGTCACACGCCCCGCACATTTTATCCTGAAAGAATAGGTTTAGGGAATTAGGTTTAGTGACAAAGTGTAGTGGGAGAGGGAAGATTGGCCCTCAGATGTTAAACATTATTGTTTTTGTTGTTGTTGTTGTGTTAGATAGAGCTTGAAATCTAACCCTTTGGCAATTCATTGATGTAAATATGTTAAGTTAGAATGAGTTGGTTAAATACATTGCTACAATTGAAAATAATAATCAATGTCAAAAGTTCTTGTCAGAAGAAGCTTTTGTGTATTTGTTTGTTTGGAATCTTAATTGCTTTTTATATTGAAGGTGTTATGTCTACATAGACATACAGTATGTAATGTTCTTGAAGATGGAAAATGGATAGAAAATGAAAAATGGAAATTGATGAATTTAATTAAATGAAGGCATACTAAAGCTGAGACTTCAATACCCATCTTCAGCACGAGCATTGATTGAATTGTAGTGATATGAAGCAAGTCAATAACAAACTTTCTGATGCCTGGTAAAAACAGCGTGGTTTCATCAGGAGAATGAACTGCTTTTTAAAAGCTGCAGCACATCATCGATTCAGCACGAGCATTAAGTAACCGTAACCACTCTAATAGCTCCAGTAAGTAGACTTCTTCGCAGCGCAGTCAGGCAGGAAAACGTATTTTATTGAATGTAAATGACATAAAATGGCCCCATGCAGTTGTGAATGTGTGGTGTGACACCTCATTTCTCACGAGTCATTTGCTGTGCTCTGTGTGAAGGTGCAGGGCCAGGGCTTGCACTGATCACTGATGTAGGACTCATCCATAAGTTTGGAGTGTGGCACCTTTTGGAGTTTGTACATTTGTAAAGCTGTCAGCTTCAGTCAGTCACGTCGAGCTGAGACAGTATGCCTGTCTCCAGGCGTTATATTGTGCATTTAATCTCTATCACTCAGTGAACGACCGCCTCAGGCACTCTACTCAGAGTGAAACATGCCGATAACCCAGAGGTGTCGCGAGTCACTGTCTTTGAGCCTGGCCCTTTGATACCTGCACACATGTAATCGTCTGTGGCAGCTGTTTCTGGAGCGCACCTTTTGCCAAACTTACCCGAAGGAAGGAATCCAGAGCGCCGTTCTCCATGAATTCTGTGATAATCAGAACGGGACAGCTTCGGGTCAGCACGCCCTCCAGACGAATGACGTTGGGATGGTCAAACTGGCCCATGATTGATGCCTCCGCCAGGAAGTCTCTCCTCTGGCGCTCAGTGTAGCCAGCTTTTAGTGTCTTTATAGCCACCACCATCTCTCTGCGTCCTGCCTGCTTCAGCCGACCTCTGCACACCTCTCCAAACTCACCTGTAACGGGACAAATAGGAGGGGTGGGCGGGGGAGGGGGTGAGGGTGACCGGGATAGGGATAGGGATTTGAGTGAGCGAGGTGTCGGGAAAAGTGTTGGGAACGCACTAATGGAATACTGAAGAGTGGGACTTCTGTAAAAGTCTTGGATTTTCTGTGGATAGTTGAGGAGGTGGAGTAATGAAAGGAATCAAGTCAGGGGTTAAAAATGTTAGGGAGGGAAGGAGTGAGCGCTATCGATCGAGCGTGCAACCTGGGAGCAGTGCAGGGAGAGAGGGGGCGAGACAGGAACTTGGGCGTTTTGCATTTGGTGCCTTTGTAGGACGGTAGTGGAACAAAAAGAAGAGAAAAGAGGGGTAGGATATTCGAACGAGCAGGAGCGCACTGTCAATTAAGGTGGAGTCAGGACACAACATGCTGCTTGAAAATAATATGGAGACATACAGGCAGGATAAGCTAGCAAGATTTCCTTTCTATCCTGCTCATGCATGGTCTGAATCCTAACTTAAAGAGGCCACACTAGAACACGGTAGACCCTAAAGCTTTATGCAGCACTTAAGTTTAAAAAAATCATTAATCAACCAAGGGACTGAAACAACAGTGTTCTTTACCTGCACCAATGACTTCCTCAATTTTCACACAAGAGATGTCTATTTCTTTGGCAAACTCATGTACAGCGTCATTGGGATCTTCGTAAGTGAAAGGGTCGATGTAGACTTTGACGCCTGGAGAAACTGAAAAAGAAAACAAGGTTAGCTTAGCTACGACATAAGAAGAAAGAGAGTAGTCCCAGATAAAATAGACTCAAAACACTAGATTCCCATGTAACTCCAATGTAATAGTGTCCAAAGGGAGCTAGTTTAGTTAGCTTATCAACTTAGCTGCTAACTCTCTTCAATAAAAGGAAAAATGGAAGTAAAAATAATGAAAAATGTGCTTGATACAGATGTCTTGTAAAACTGTTTTAACATGTTTCTTAAACTGTTAATGCAATTACTATTGTCAGTTTAAAAAGATTTAAGAAAAAATATTTTTGCAATTTCCCCATCATTGTCTTTTGCACAGAATATTCTTCAGAGATCCTATTACGATAAAATCCTCGTTTGCCTATGTTATCTTTTAACCGTATTATCACATCAGTGGATCTGTCTGGCATTCCTCTGAGCAAACACAGACCTGTTTCCTGCCTCCGTCAGATGATCGTATAATTGATTTAATCAGACAGCTAACTGTACTGGCATGACTAAAATACCACAGTGAGACCATCCTGAAGTGAAACACAGACTCACTGTACTGCTGCAGTTTCTCCGTGTACTCCAGCTCTGAGCCGCTCCGCTGCTTCCTGTAAACAACACGTGCATTTTCAGTCACATTCAGATCATCAGGCCTCAGCGTGGACTACACACTTTTCCAACTACAAGTTTCAAGACAAAATTAAAAGAACTTGACCACCAGAATGCAAATCCTGGCAAGTTTCTCTTTTTGTATTAACGATTAACTATAACCTCTTTGAAAGCACGTTAAACTTGTATTAGTCTCTATGTTCAGCATCTAATTAACAAAATGAAACATGTACTTCGGGGCGATCAATGATAAATTATAAAATATCAAAAACACTTACTTAAGGCAGACTATGGCGATAACCACCAATGCCACAATGACCACCAAACCCGCCGAGGCAGAACCAACGATGAGTGGCAGCTGGTCCTGGACAGACTTCTGTGGATCACCTACACACACACACAAACACATACAAACACACACAAACACACACAAACACAGTAAATAACAGCACTGAGGGGGATTAGAGGAGGTCTGGCGTGCGTCGCTAATGGTTACTAATTAAGGAAGCAGTAAAAAACTATTAAGCCAAACACTCATTAGCAGAGTCAGTGGAGAGGCAGGCCTTACTATCAAGGCTGGTGCTGAAGTCCATGGGGTTGCTGTAGCGACCATAACCAGCGACCGTGCGCGCCCTGACTTGAACCACGTATGGCGTGGCGGCACGCAGACCCTCCACTTTGGCCGAGCTGTGCTGCGACGTCACTGTGTGAGACATGGCCTGTCCCTGGGAATCAACACACAGCAATCAGTCTCATCGAAGTGAGCTTAATTTGGCAAATAATTACAATTCACAAGCGACAAAACACACACCAAATTGACCAATTACCTAATCTGAAAGTGAGGTAGCTGACATTTTGGAGAACCTTTTTTGCAGTTTCCATTTGCATTTGTTAACACGGATACTAACCTGACTTATTGGCCTTTTTTATTAAAAGTAATTTTCGTTTCCTTTTGGCTTTTGGGGGAAAGGATCTGCTTCATAGTATACGGTTATGTGCATGTTAATTGAGCATATATTTAGCATTTTCGGGCAACATTTGTTTATAATTGTCTATATGCTTGTTTACATGTCACCTTGTATAGTGGAAGGACATATTATCACATTATGCATACTATAATAAAAATATTCATAAACATCCTCCAGAGTATCATGGGCTTTTTTCAGCATTTTACTGCTACACTTGTGGAAATCACTTCTCATTTCTTACTCTGAGCTCAGTGCAAAAGAAATAGCCTCAAGCACATTTTAAATTCAACGCAGCATCAAATTCCTAAGTGAATTAATATTGATGCAATGCTTATTTTTCTAAAACAACACTGGGTATTACTGACAGTGTACTAGCGGAGACAGCTAATTGGGTTTAGCAAAGATCTAACATTTGCAAACTACTATTGACTTTTTATCAAGATTTTCATCAAACTGGGCCACTGTTCTAATTGCGTTGTTTGAACTTTCCTGACAATGTCTAAATAAAGAATAAGATACTGTTAAGAGCAGTATAAAAGAGCAACAACTGTATCTGTGACAGTGATAGACCTGTGCAGTGCTTTTTGGCAGTGTCTCAACAGCACAGCTAACAAAACAAAAGGAACATAAAATAAAATAAAAAATAGTCTGATGTTGTAGCTTTAGTGATGGCCCCAAACTTGGATAACTGTCTTGAGAAAGAGCAAAATGGAGCGAAGATGACTCATCTTAAATATTCACAAATGTCCTTTATCTATCACTTGAACTCACTGATGAAAAGTGACTCTGAATCGGCACAAAAAAGCACTCTAGTCATTTGCATATTTGCATTATACATTTAAATGTTGCTCTTTTAAAAGGCTGGTTTCTTGATGATTAAGTCCAAAGTCAGTGCTTACCCTCTCGTGGTATTTAATCTCATAATCGAGGATGACCCCGTTGGGCTTCTCTGGGGGCAGCCATGACAAACTGAGGGTGTCTGCTGTGGAGCGCATCAGATGGACAGTGGGCACCGCGGAGGGAGCTGTGGACGCACACGGGGACAATGGAGTTTAAACATGAGTGTTTCACAGCACGTCCAGGGATGTCTGAATAATCTTGATATTATTCAGTTAAAGCGTCGGTTCCTTATTTTGGACCATGAGTCGGGTGGACAATATGGACAAAAATGATCATATCAGTATTTTTTTGGGAGTTTCCTGATAACAAGATTCAGACAATATTCAATGTCGATCCAACAGAAATGTGTTAAAACATGGTTTCAAACATATTAGTCGAGATTTTATTATCAGACATATGTAAAATTGCAGAGTTTAGTATAAACGATAATTGATATTTAAATTTTGAATATCTTCAAAACAACATTTACAATATTATATAAATCGACCTCTAACCATGAGTCAGGAACATGTTTTTCGCCCTCTTAGTCCTTTCTGTCACTCTGTTATTGCACCATGACAGAGAAACAACAGTCTGAGATGGTCTCATGTAGTTATTTCCACATCTCTTTCATCAATTCTCACTTAGGTTCCTTTTTCACTCTTGATCATGTAGAGAATAAATGAACTGGGATCGTGTCAGGCAGCCAGTTGTTTTCCCATGATTCTCATCTAACAGTGTTTCTAATTGGATGAAAAATGGTGTCTGGCAGTGGCTGCTAAACTTGTTTTTTGCCAAATCCAAAGGTTATGTCTTAAAATATATTTTTTTCTTATTTAGCTGCTTTTACAAGATGATGCATGATGTAAATGGCATTTAGCTCAACTAGAATAAATTAAAGTCAGACACCTTTAATCAATTATTGTTCTTACTCAAGTCACAATGTAATCAAAAGAAAAAAAAACAATCATGAGAAGTTTACCAGCAAAAATAAGTAATTTCCTTACAATCTAACCTTCAAAAATGTTTTTTATCATTCACATTCTGGAGGAACAGTAATCTGTTTGACGTGATGTAAATGAAAGAAAACTAAGGATTAACTAAGGACTAACTAAACTAAGGATAGAACAGTCATTCTATAATGGTGTCAATGGGCCTAATTGGGAATATTCATAACATTGTGACGTCTCTTCTCACAATAATAATCATAGCATTAAAATGTGATACTGTGACAATCCTTGCTCCTCACAAGATCAACCCGCCCCTTTGAAGTCATAGTGAGATAATGATTATTCAAACTCCCTCCGCCGTAACGCATGTGTCACCTTCGCTGTTCTGCTCTTTATTGATTTGTGAATGCGACTATCATGCCTGTTATTGTCGTAGCTTTGTGAACGGCGCTAAGGCGGATTAAGAGCAGGTTAAGTGAGGGAAGCGCCGCAGCCGTGTAGAGGGGGCTTGAGCTGTTTGGTTGATGATGACGCTGCGAATATGAAGTGTCTGAAAGGTGACATTGTCAGAGATGTAATGTAAAACGGCCGCTTGTCAGTGCGCTAAATGCTGACTCCGGTGGTAGAAAGTATAATTTACATTTTGTGTCTAAATGGGAGAGGGGCAGGTGAGCGTGTCTGCTTCACTGAAAATACTGTGAGATAACAAGAGTTCATTAAAGCCAGACTGACATTGACTGAACGCCGTATATCCACTAACCAGTGTGTCTCATGCCCATGTTAAGTGTTATTGATTGGTTGGCTCTATGAATTAGCTCACTTTGTGGACACACATAATGCCATTGGCAGATGTGTTACTGACCGGCCTGGTTGGTGGTGATGTTGACGGTGGAGTAGCGCGGTGACGTGGGGTTCTTCCCAGAGACCCCATTGACAGCCTGGACCTCGAAGCTGTATCTGGTGTGGGCCTGGAGGTTTCGGACCACCACCTTCCTCTGCCTCAGCCCCAGACGGCGAGGGGCGATGTCCACGTTGTCGTCGCAGCGGGTGCACGGGCTGCGGTCGCGAAGGCACTTCTTACACACAACGTTATAGACCAGGTCACTCCGCCCGCCTGTGTCATCAGGCTCCTCCCACTCCAGGGACAGAGAGGTCTCGTTCACGCTGGAGATGACGTTTCGAGGGGCTGAGGGGATCGCTGCACAACAAGCATAATGAAGGGTTATATTTGCATTGGTTATATAAAAAGAGCCATAAAGTCTAACAGTAATTTTGGATGTAAAACGCAAGTTCATTTTCATACAGACATTTGTGGGGATGCATCAATGGCTTGAACTGTGATCATGTTCAACAGAATTCTCTGAGGTATTACGTGCCAATAAACATTGCTCATTTAAACACCCACCCACTGTTATTGTGGAGGTGGCAAGAAATAAGCTACATTGTGCATTCACAGTAAACTCAGATTTTAATTAAATTATAATTATAAGTAATATAGTCTGTGGTTTTCGTTTGTTAACTTATTCAAAGCATAAATTTAGTTTTATTTCTACTGTTTCCAGAATTTAGTTTTATTTCTACTGTTTCCAGGCTTAAGCTGCAAATGTAGTCGACATCACGTGACATCGACATCAAGTCGGCATCATAATGAAAATAGTTTAGTACAAGTATTTTTTGGATTGCAGACAGCATATTTAAAAAAAATCTATACAAACATTTGAACAACTATCAATACCTTTGAAAAAGAAAATCACAAATTGATTATCGAATGGTACAGAATGGTATAGAATGGTATAACAGAACCAAAATTAAAGACAGTACTACTATTTTGTTTTTGTGGAAGAAATAATAACAACATTTTATTGTCTAAAAAAGTTATCACTACCAAATATTTTACCTTGTATTAAAATCGAGTTTAAAATATAATTATTTGGACAACACTAGAAGATTGTGTCATGAACACTGATAATTAGGAAAAGCAATCTTTCAAACTGGCAAAGTAAGAGCCCCTAAGGAACATCTTGCACAGGGCCCCTACAGACTGAGAACGGCCCTGATCCTCAAACACTCTTGTTGTAAAACATATTTTCTTGTGCAGTGGGCAACCAGCAACAAGAAAGTTTCATTTTTATTTCATTGCATTTCCCAATTGTCTATGACATATTGCAGCAGAAACGGTGACCATAAAACAGCCACAGTAGCTAAACAAATGATCACCTCCCAGAGCGACACAAAGTCAACACTGGCACAACAGCACTGATGGCCGTAGCTGACATAAATAACACAGGCGATCTAAATGCACCCAGATGCATGTTGGGACATCATTCACAGCCAGGGCGTCTCCAAAGCACCTCTATGTTTCATTGCAATTGGGTTTTTTGACACGTTTTAGCTTTTATCAAAGATACAGAAGCTATACAAATTAAACCAGAGTCTTGGATTGCTATAATATTGTGATAAATTACTCCAGCCCTGAGCCGTGCGCTGAATCTTGTGGTTGTTTTTCCCAAAGACTTCTTACAACCGAATGCTCTCCATGTACAAAATGACAAATGCAACAGAGCAAAGGACACCATAACATCCCAACAGGGAACACAGTGCAATGAATAAATAAACAGTTACAAAAACAGGGTAAATACAAGTTGTCATGCACAGGCAGAGCACAGCTGTTCTGAGAATACAATACATTGTCCACACTTGAGTCCAATGCAATAATCATGAAGACTGTAATGGGAGATAGGCATTCAGTGAATCTTCTCCATCTGAGTGTAGTGCACTGCTTTGAAAAGACTTGCAAGTCGTGAATTGAATCACTATTTTTGATGACTTGAGATTTGACTTGATAAAATTGACTACTAGGACCTGACTTGGACTCAAGTCCTAATCAGGTCCTAGTGACAAGCCTTTTCTGATGCAGTCCTCACCCTTTGTCTGTACTTGAAACAGCCACAAGAATTGGCTTGTGACTTTGCTGGATTCAGGTCTTAACCAGGACCTAACATATTATACATAAGAGATACCCAGAACTAAATCTAGGACCACACAATTTTGGCCAATTCTAATGCCACTGTGTTTGTTATAAAACATCTTTAGTATGTGATTTAGAGTCCAGATAACAACAATTATTAAAATAGTCAACTGTATCAGTGAAAGCCTGTCTATCGTCAGTGATACGCTATCCCAGCTTGAGAACCCCTGGCCTAAGTAGTGTCAAAGAGAGCTCTCTGTGGCTGAAACTCACAGCAGATCCACTGCCAGCCTGGAGCTGCACATTACAGGCCCTGTCCTTCCTAATTAAGCCAACACAGTTCAGAATGGGGGCCGCTTTAATTGGACACCCGTCGCACACTCATGCTGGGCCCAGGCTGCCGGACATCGACTGGCTGCAGCGTTCCCCGGCACAAAGGCCCGGCCGTGTGCCAACGGGCTGCGACAGAACAGAGGGGGGCGAGGGAGCTGTCAGGGAGCAAAGTCCGAGGTGTCCCAGGCTGACTGCTCCGAGTCCACTGTGTTCCTGTGAGCGCGGTCTGGACAGGACAGTGGGCAGTGGGTGTGTGGTTATGTGACAAAAGGCCCCCGGGGGTGAGTTTACACACTCAACGCCGCACATGTCACCCTCCATCACAAGGTGCAGACAGATCTCAAATAGGGATCTCAAATAGTCCCAGCTCAGAGATAAAATATGAACATGTAAAAGCTTTGAGGATGGAAACACAAACAACACAAGTCTGGAGCTGACCTTTGAAGACAATACACAAACAAAGCAACACTTATGATCCAAGACCTGCAGATGGCAGCGGGCAGGACCAAAGCACATGTTTATGTAAACAGATCCATGAGGAAAGGGGACCCAGAATGCATAGGGACTGGATACTGCCCAATATTGCAATATTGGATGGATGGTTTTCTTAATTAGATCAGAGCAGACCTCGGATCATCCTTTTCCAAGTAAATACAGTTTGACATTTTACTTTCACTGAAGAAAAAACAGAATGAATATGTAACTCACAGCTGATGCAATGTAACAGACTTGTAAACTAAAATCAATAAAGAAAAGAAACATAGCATAGCAATTTGATCAGAAGTACGACATCATTTAAAGTGTGCTTGAAATACCTCTTCAGTTTAGCACTGCCACTGATCGTTTTTTGTTTATTCGACTATATTCAACAGATCTACGTATGCACACAGAAAATCCCCAAAAGCCTTCCTCTTATTTCTTAAACGTTGACAGTTAAAGTTGCTTATAGTATGACTTACTGGTGCATGCAGACTCCGGGGGGTCACTGTCAGCGCGGTAGAATCCATTTTGGCATGGACACACGCTGGAGCCTCTGGCACTGGTGCGACTGTTGGCCGGGCACAAGACGCAGGACGCCGATCCGAATTTGGATTTAAAAGTCCCTGGGATACAAGCTGCAAAAACAAAACAAAAAAAAACATCCAAACTGTCAGACTACCAACTCCACCGTGCAGCTGCGATGCAAAATGTATTAATGACAAAAACTCAAGATGGTAAACACTTCAGCTCATCTTATCTCAACATATGCATCATCTTTTTATTCCCCTCTTCGTGCACAGCTGACATTAATCTATTTCTAAAGAGGGAGAAGAGAGTTCAGATGACAGTGAAGTTTGGTGCTGAAGAGGAGGATAAGCGTGCTGTAGATTGCTGACAGGAGATTGCTGTTGTCAGACAAATGGGAATGGAGAACGCTTCTGAAGAACAGGGATACACCCGAAAGCCATCAATCATAGTCGACCGAGGCCTTCGCGCTCCAAACCGCACAAACAAAACCTCTCAACACATGCAAAATAGCAACGTAATACGTCAATAAATCAGTCCAAATGAAGAGAGAACAGAAAGGGCGTGAATTAGATGAGTTATTCAAACCCAATTACAAACACTTTGGTGTGAGATGGCCATAAAACTTCATTTAGAGGTTTACAGCTCAACATATAATATTTTACCTGGCAAACAATATATTTAGACCTGACAATCAATACATAACAATAGAGACTTATATTCTAGTGTTGTACGATGAATCAAATTGAAAAAGCCATATTAATAGTATGTAGTAATAGTAATACAATCCCCATTGCAGCTATAAAACCTTCAGGCCATAGCTCTAAAGGCATCTGAATCTTTGTGCGTGACGCGTTTCAGTTTTCTCTCGTTAGTGCTTTGACACGTCAACATATCGAAATGTAGATATTGTGAATGTTTTTTGATGATGTGCCAATTTTATCGTTAACAATGCTGTGAACTTTTAAAAAAGGGTAAATGGTGATATTTCTGTGCTTTAGTGATTCATTTTACAGACGCTTCACATTTGTCTAATAATTAAACCTCAGCTAATATGTTTAAAGACATGTTCATTTCTGTTCATAATATATCGTCTGAATATCGTACTAGATCATCAATTCAATCACATTATCTACAAACTGTTCAGCCAAATTGTACCCAAAAATCTCATAAAAATGTTAACAATCAATTGAAGTGGTCTCACAAAGCTCTTTGCTGTCATTAAATTGAAGATGTACTATTTTTTTTTTTTACAATTTAAAAGGTTTCATTACTGCTGTATTTTCCATTGAACAACAGGATTTGCAGATCATTACATTCTGTTTTGCACGTTTCGAGAATTAGGGTTTAATAAAACTATGGAAAAGTTGTTGGGTAATCTGCGAATATAGCGGAGAAGAGATTAATTTGAATTCTGCAGAAGGTTGCCTGATACAAGTCTTAAGGATAAACCAGTCTAAGCCCGGACTAGAGCAGGATTGAGATAAAGGGGATTAGTAGTGAATGGTCTGCAGAGTTTTACAGTGCGCCACATTCCAAACTGCTGGAGTAAAAAGTCGGGGTTCTCTGGTAAACATCTGTCGTGTCAGCGTGGGACCTCAATAAAGCCTAGTATTGTGTGTGTGTGTTTGAGAATGTGATTAACTAGATAAGAATTAAGTGGTCTTTCAATTCCCCACTATTACACAACAATGACACTTTTAGGGAAAATCTTTGAGGCTGGTAGAATTGAAAACCTTGCCATAAATAGCCAAAGATAAAAACAATGTAATTTTCCTGAACCTCTTTACCCTACGAACAGCTTTATTTGCTTTTAATACACAGCCTATCATCATTTCGTTGTATTTGTTTGTTTTTGTGAGGATCTTGCTTCAATCCATTAACCTCTTCACAGGACAGATGATTCCCCTGGTTTTGGTACACACACACACACGCACGCACGCACATACACACGCACACAAAATCGTCCAATCTCATACACTGTCTTCTCCTCTCTGTTGCGATTTGGCTGCTAGCAATACCCGCTGCTAACAAATGAAACGTCGCAGTGATTTATGTTAGCGTGCAGTTGTTGGCTCGCGTTGGTCTGAGCAGTGTTAATGAGTGTGGCCGCCTGTAGATTAACTAACAGGAGGCCGCTGGAGGAAATTACACTTCCTCGTCACAACCGCTGGCTACGGCCCTGGAGAGTTTTCTATCAGGCGGCAGACGGCAAGCTTTTAACCTTGAGCCGCCAAATGGCAACCGATGAGCTCCCTGTCGCGTGGTAGACACTATTTCTCAGGGCCCTGTCTGTGTTTGACTTTTTATCAATAGGACAAGCTTTGGCAGCGATTCACACCTTTTAACGCCCAGTTAATATCTCCATTCTCTGGATTTGAATGCCTTTCTTTCTGATTATCAGTGTTTTTCCTCTAAAGCAAATCTATTGGCTCGACATTCGGTGCCTTCGCAGCAATCCTATCTTTCTCTCCCTTCTGTCCTGCTCACAATATTTGTATGCTGCTCCGCGCTGCAACACCTCATTAATTCATACTCTCCTCCAGCCTCCTTCACCCCCCTTTCAGGAGCCACACAATAAATGCAGAGAAGAGGGCACGGGCTGAGGTGACTTCTGCTGAGCATATAAAGGACTTTGTTAAATAAAAGTCTGCATGTGCATTAAATACACTTACCTTGACACTGCGTGCTGTCCGACGATGGTTCGAAGCCAGCCATGCACGTGCATGATCCAACCGGAACCATCCACTCCCCGTCTCCGTTACAGTACAGCTTCAGAGGCACGGACACCTCCATGGCATTGGTAACACAGGCCCCAGGTGCGATCACCAAAGAGGTCGCCTCCGCCCCTGTCGCCGTTTCAGGGAAGACAGCAAAGTTGGCAATAGTGGTGGAGCACTTTTTGAAGAAAACGCGGACCGAGATGAGAGACATGCAAGCGCCGAGGTCTTGGAAGGCCAGGTAGAAGCCGGCTTTGGACAGCGGGCCAAAACTGCGTACTTTGGTGTTTATCCTCCCCGCCTCAAGAAGGGAGAAGCTCTCATCCGGAGCAATAGTATCCACTTTGACATACGGGTTCTCTCTCCATTGGGGGCTGGTGTCCGTGGCTGTATCGCCATCAGATTCGTAGTAAAACAGGTTGAAGGTCTCTTTACAGGAGCCGGGAATGTTGGGGATGCTAGCGCAGTCACGCACTGAGAACTTGAGCTCCACATAGACCCGCAGCACGCCTTTGCGGGGGATGAAGTCCGTCCGGAGCCAGTTGTTCTGGTTGGGCTGGCGAACGTTACACACCTGGTAGGTCCGAATAGGGCTCATGGAGTCATCGTAGCCGCTCACCTCCTCCCACTGCGGACATAAGACACAGAAGAATGAGCACAGAGGATGACAGGAATCAGGCGAGCGAGGGAAAGACAAGGCAAGGGCACACGGAAGAAAAGTCTGATTTAATGGGATTTAATTACTTCTGTACAGCCAACATGCACAGACTTCCAAAGGGATTTAATCAACATCATACAATGAAACATGTATAAGTATATGGATGCACAGAGAAGATAATTGGCATATTTGAATGATTATCCATTGTATAATTCCTCTGTAGGCTATTAGTGAGTCTTTTGTCCCTGAAATGTTCGTTATGAAGACTGGACATGACCTCACTGTGTGTGTGACCTTATGAAACAATAGACCCTAAACAGAAGAAAAGAGCTATAAACCTAACAGGCCATTTTATCTTTTTCATCGAGTAATTAGCTTTAGCACTGAATATTCCATTACAAATTATAAACTAAGCACCAATCTGATGTACATGTGTTGTATAACTTGCATGTATAATGAAAATAAGCTTAAATAATCAAGACCTTCTTAGACACATTGTAAGAACCTTTTTAAACATGAGAAAGGAAGCTAAAAGGACATAAATGTATTTTTTGCTTTAATGTTTTACAACTTTGATAAATAAATGTAATAGCCTATAACAAATGAAAGTGTAATGATGTACTTTTGTCAATTACTCACTATTATTAGCTTTAGCAAATGGAACAAATTCACACACGAGACCATTGTGAGTGCTTTTGTCTGTGCTCGTTCCTCATGTCTCCTTTGTTAATATTATCTGACCAATCAGATTGTGCCTTGAGAGATGAGGCTCAGCTGGACCTGATCACATGACCATATCGAGCCTGACACTGATGTCATGCCGAATCACAAACACTAATACTTGCTTTTTTATTCATGACAAAAAAAAAAGACTGATTGTTTGACTGTTTTATTTGTCGTAATTGTCTGTGTCAATTATGGTTAAATAGTGTTAAGATGGTCTAAACACATCTTTTGAAAAATAACAGGCATGTGTGATGTTGAAGCGGAAGCACACACGTCCCAAAGTGTGATCAGTGTGCAAGGCCAGTGACGAATAATTTGCAGCTAAAATGCTTTTAATTGCTTGAATCGCTCAGAAAATTCCAATCATTATGGACCATTAATAGGCAACATTTTCCCATTAGAGACATTTCACGCGTTAGGCTCATTTGAATAACAGTTTGGATCGAGACCACAAGTTAAAGGTTAGGAAGAGGAGGAGGAGGATGCAGCTGTGGCGTGTGCAGCTCATGACTTTTGAGCAAGTGCCTACAGTCGCTATTAAAGCCTTCTATAGGAGCCGGATCCTCTAGTGCTGCAGTGGAGATAGCGCAATCAAAATGGCCTCAAGACGAGATTTGGTTTCTTTAACATATAAATTTGTTATCTTGGAGGAGATAAATGAGAGGATCTGAGAGGAAAGCTGTACAAATCCCTGCGTATATAACATCTAAAATGCAAACAGTTACTTATGTATTAAAAAGCCCATATAAATGCACCGCAGTCAGCGTGATTGTCCTGCATGGGAGCACACACTAGAATAACACAAGATGAAGGCTTCAACATCTGCAGCGTCATTTTATCTCATGCATAAGATTGAAGGCCTGTGCATATGTGCCCTGCGGTGTAGTGAGGAAAAATCGTGTTAATCAAAGGAACTATTAAAAGATATGGGAGGCAGTCACTCGGCTTAAAAACTGTACTTCCATCATTCTTCATCATTTAACCAGCGACAAGTTTTTAAGAAGAATATGCCATTTTAAAAGTAAGGCCTATAATTTTGATATTACTATTTGTTGCATTAGGGTTGGACAATATGGCGAAAGATTTAAGGCGCTGTACCTGATTTTTACTGTTTTGAAACGTAAAAAACAGAACTAGTTCATGTACACAAGTTTAGCATGTAAATAAAGTAAAATCTGTCTTGTAAAAAAAAAAAAAAAGGAAAAAGTAAAAACATCTATTTGAGCGAAAATGAGACTACAGCACTTTCTTACAGTGTTTTATTCTACTAGAAGCAGGAAGTGTGCCGTTAGCATGCTAATGTCTGTTAGCTTTACCCAAAAACTTGTGAAAAGTGCTTAGAAAGTCATCAAGGTGAATATTTAGGATGGTGGGACTGCATTAGGTAAGTCAGAGACACATGTGACAGCTGTAAAGACTTTAAAACTAACTCTTAACTGATTTTTGTTGATTTTCACGTTTTAAATCAATAAAAATCAGATACACCGCCTGAGCCAGATTACAATTTCAGCTTTATCATAATTCATAATGTCCAGTGACCAATAAGAGCAGTGGGTGAGGGAAAGTGCTTGAGCAGACAGCTGCAATAGTAAATAGAGTTAAGGAAAATCACGATTAGAACTAACAATTCCTTTGGAAATGGATAAATCTGTTGATTACTTTTTTCGTTTTAATTGAGTAGATCGTGAAAGGCGTAACTGTGAGATTTTTTTTCTCTCTATTTGATATCAAGATAAACTCAAGTGACAACGCTTGAGAAAATCTTCACAGGATGTAGTGGCCAAAAAAAAAAAAAAAAAAAAATAGAACTAAAACAAATGTTACACGTTTCATTTTTGTGTACTTCCTGCTCTGTCTCAGTCATACAGTCTCTTCTCTCAGCACAGGGCATGTTTTGGAGTGTGTGATTCATGATATATCAATATGACCAAAATAGCAGATGGTCACAGGGATGAAATCAGGATTCGATTTTTATCATTATTTTGTCCAGCTCTATAATGCAGTATTATAAAGCTTATTCTTCACAGTTGTTAGATGGCTATAACAAAAACGGTGCCACAGGAGAAAGGTTTCAGTCTATGTGGAATTTGTATTGCAAAAAATGGAGCCTGATGTGGTGTTTGGCCTCTTTAACAAGACTATGCCTGTCATGATAATTACCATGTCAACTTATCATTCAATGAATAATAAAGAGCTATATTTTTGGGTCTCAGTATTTATTCTTCTTTGCCCAAGTGGGGAATTTATGTAGTAGGATAAGATTTGTCCATGAGAGTTGAATAAATAACTTCTATGACTAATAATAGACACTTAGTGTTTCATTCTGCTATTAATTAATTGCAGCTTATGATTTTTGTATTATTATCATTGCTATTATTATATTATATAATTATATTATATTATTATTATTATTATTATTATTATTCTCTATATTTAGAAAAGTGTTTACAGGAATTAATGTATTTTTGGATAATTGTATCAGTGTCAAAGAAGTTTCAATATTATTGTGAAATTATTCTTTTGCGATGTCTTGCACTTCAAAATGTTATTGTGACAAACCTAAAGATGACATTAGCAATTATACCAACCTGTTGTTTTTTTTTAGATATATTTAGTAAATAATGACTAAAACATAATTACAATATAAGTGAATAGCTTGAAAATAATACTAAATTCACTCAGATTTTGATTCAGCCATCTGAAAATACCAGACAAAACAACTAAAAAATAGCTCTACTGATTGTTACCTATTCATTTCAGCCCTCTGAAACATTTTATGCTCCTAGAGATGCTAAATTGCTCATCCTAAATAAATACGTAGCTCATGACCGGTCTATGGATCAAATCTGTTAAAATGTATCTATTGACCCTTTAAAATACCATGTCATCAGAATGTTCCAAAATCCGTAATGGGGGCAACGGAGGCAAAGCTAAGTAGACCATAACACACTTTCAATTATTCACTGACTCATTATATGTAAATAGTAATGATTACTCCACATAACAAAAAGTAAGGAGCAAATATGAATTTCTAGCATAGAAATTTATTTTTTAAAAGACGCAATACAATACTATTTTCTGGCCTTAAATTGTATTTTAGCTGCACACAAAGTATCATTTGCCGCAGAGTATGTAATATAAAAGTAGATAAAATGAAAACTATTGGGGGATTCACTTTTCTGTAAGTATTTGCCCAGTTAGACCTCAAATTTGCCTTCATCAAGAACGCTTAAAGTCTGTCATAATCTCCTATTAAAAAATGAATAATGTAAAATTCAATGGTAAATAAATCAGGTTCTGATATCGCTCACATATATCTGGGTCTACGTTGACAAAACTATCTTGATTTTTCATATTTTGTGATATTCTGAGGTAAATCTCAATTTCTTCATTGAAATTACATTATGTTCCACTTTTGCCTTCATTCTGGAATTTAGAATGTTTTTGTTAACAAACTTTGAAAAAGTCAATAGACTATTTTACACACCAAAACGTGTGTAAAATATATTGACAAAGTGGAGAAGGACTAAACCATGTTCAGGACAGGGCCGGGCTGGAGTCTGGTGACAGTGCTGTTTTAAATGGTGAATAACATTAGACTATGATAAATGGCGTCTGTGGTCAATATATTTAGTCCATTAGGAAGTAACCTTGTGCGAAGTCAATCTTTTTTTCTTGCTAATTCCCTCTTGGACCGAATGCTTAGTTTCCATAACAAATGAGTTCTGTAGAAATTGATTATTTCAACAGGAAAAAAAATAATGCATAACTCATCTCACGTCTCAGAGCCAGCGTGCAATTTACTCCCAAACGATGAGCCCCTACACTGGACGTCCTGCTGTCGTAAATCACCGGCAACACGTTTGTGGCGCTGGCTGACAAATATGATAATTGTGGGCCGGAGGAGCAGGTCTGCCCCTTCGCCTGTGACATATGACTTCATAGGATGGCAGGACGTACGCGACTGGCCCTCGGATGCGAAAACCCGGGGGGGGGGAGAAGCAATGAGCAGCGCTGCCTAGTCCCGTTTCCATGGCAACCCAGCATTTCCATTGACTGACTTTGCGCTCACGTAGGGAAGACAAATTACACTGGCCGCGAGTGGGGGAGGTCTGTCAGGCTGTTAGCCCCGGGGTCAAATTCATGTTGTTTTATTTTCTCACCGTTCCTATAGGAGGTATCAACTGAAAACCTTAATTCCTGCCGGTAATGCGCTCTGGGGTCCGTTATTATAAAAGACACAGACACATGCTTTCAATTACCAGTGCTCTGTCCCGGGGAGACCAAAGCCATACCTAATCTACAATGTATCAGCTTGTTTGCCCATGTGATTGCACAGAAAAGTTAATACGGACTCGTCTCCCCGTTTGTGAAGCAAGTTGTGATGCATGGTGACACATAATGAAATAAATGAATGTTTGTTTTATATTACCATTATCTACAGCACTGTCTGTTGGATTGGAAAACGTCAATGTCAAATCAGTCTATTCATGTAAAGTAGATGTGGGCAATCGGAATTTAGATAATATTGTGAATGTTGTTTTGAAGATATGCAAAATATTAATATCGATTAACTATTATGGCAAAGTTCACCCTTGAAAAAGAGGTCTCGATCTCAATGGGTTCTTATGTGGTTAAATAAAGGTAAACACACAAAATAAATACATATTTTTACAGTAAAAAATATAACAAAAAGAAATAAAATAAAAAAAGTTGTGTTGTAAACTTTCAAATTAAGATATAAAATGGTATTTCTACACTTTGATGATAATCTGATGTGATTAATGTTGCAGATAATTAAACCTGAACTAATACATTTAAAGACATCACCACACCACACAACACCACAGATTTCACCACATTTCTATTGGATTTACATAATATAGTCTAAATATTGTTATCGTGATGCGCAAAAAAAAAATAAAAAATTGAGATAATTATTTTTGTCACTATCGCCCACCTCTACATGTAAGAACCACAAACATGCAATAACAACAATCGCCCAAACAATGAAGTCAATGGCTGTGTCCGAACGTCCACTATTCCCTGTAGAGGGCACTATACAGTGGTCGCACCATTTTTTGTGCTATCCGAATGTCCAGCAGGTGAAAAAGTAGTGCACTCAAAATTTCCCACAATGCATCTTAAAAAGTACTGTCCAGTGCGAGAGTCAGAAAAACTACAGCGAACAGCGACAGGTCACAACAGACTGAATGAAGCAGAAACGAACTGTTGAGCCGAGATTATGTACGAAACACTTTAAACAAACCGTTACGTGGCAGAGTTGCTAGCCTTAGCATCTTACCTTACCTTGAGCTGTGAATAAACCGCAAATTTCGGACAAAAAGTTGAATAATCCAGTCGTTTCACGAGCAATCAATGATGAATAAAACTTGTGTGATGATTATTAGTCCATAAATATGTGCGTGTCAGGCAGATTTGACTCATATTCATAACAGAAATCAATTTTTATCAGAGTTTAGCCGGCTTTTTTTTCTCCCAGACGCCAGAGTCACGTGACCCGCGGCGAGGAGAAAGTAGTGAGCTGTGTGTCCGAATCGCTCCAGGATTAAGGGCACTATTTAGTCTGCTCAAGAGTGCAGGACTGTGTGGTGAATGAGGGGCCACGGAATGAGTGTGGACATTCAGACACAGCCCGTATGTTATTAGCCTCAAGGTGAAACACCCTGAATGCACCACAACTTTGGGGAGTAAGTGAAGTAGGGCTGCACAATATATCGAAAAAATACCGTTATCGCTATTGTTATTATTGCAATATGGATATCGCAAAGACGTGTGATCATTTTGAAAGGTAAAATGCATAAATCTTGTGTTTCTTGCACAGCTGAGCTTGTTTTTACTTTTGACCAATCAGATGCACCCTTAAATGTTCACCCCCAAAAGCCATGTTTTGCTAAGTACAGAAACGACAAGTGAATATTTAAGTGTTTTTTGTTAAAAGTCTTGCATCAAAATCCTCATAATGTTTTTTGTTATTTCATACACACATAAATGAAAGTGAATAAAATGTCTGAACTGTTTAAAATGCCTCAGTAATGTTTTTTATGGTTTGCAGAGTAATGGACAAAGCAAATACACTCCAAATGTCTCCAATGTGTGTATCTAAGCTATTATACTTTAAAGTAAGAGTTTAGTACTTAATTGTTTATACCTAGAAAAGAAAAATCTATGCAAATGAGGGAAAAATATTGCAAGGATATCGTATATTGCAATACTTGACACCCATTATTGCATATCGCACTAATTTCCAATATCGTGCAGCCCTATAGTGAAGTGTAAGTGCTCACAAGATAAAGATGAGTAGTAGCCACTAAGACAAAATATGATGTAAACTCTCAGGTGCTAATGCTATCTGCCACTGGTCCAAGTAAACAGCTCAGTGATAAGCTGTTACCTCTGTATTAAAACACAGAGGTCTGTTTTGTGTCCCTTCGAGCAAATCAGTGTGCAGCGGCCTGTTGACGTCATGTTTCTGCATTGACTTGACTCCTGGATTGTTCAGTTTCTTAACGATGCACTCTTGGCTGATATTAATGTGATTATATGCTAAGACTGAATAGATTTAACTATGTCAATGATTTTTCCAATAAGTTATATTGCTGTTCTCCGCACAGTTAGTTAAAGTTGCATAGTGTGGAGCCCTAGTCCTTCCAATGCCATCATACAATGTGTTTCTTATTTGCGTTTGTAGTAGGTAAAGAAAGCCAACATGCATGGCACAAAACAAAGGCATAAAACAGTAGGAGGCGAGTGGTTGGAGGGAGTCTGGGCCCTATTAACAAGCAAATGGAACAAATGCTTTTAAAACACAGGAACACACATGCACTTATTATTAGACTTACCCCGCTTTCTGGGAAGGTGGTCCACGCCAGCTCTGTGGTTGCCCACCGACTGTCCATGAGGGTTTCTGCAAATTAAGAGTAGGAGGATATAAGGTTGACAAAGTGGAAATAAAGAGCGCGAGGAGGAACAAAACGAAATCACTAGCAAAGCATTACAAACCCCACAAGAGTTCTTCCCTGGAAAAGATGCCTCAAAAACTTTCTCCATCTCATCTAACCTCCACCCACGCAGCCTGCAGTGGTTTGAAACCTTGACAATGAAGGGCCTATCTGAGGTGAAGCCTAATTAAAGCTACTGTATGTGTTTGGCAAATCACGCTCATTTCAATATTCATTTGGAGGAACAAGAACAAAGAGGATGGAGGCCTCCTTTCCTAGAGCAGAGCAGGAAAAGGTCATAAACAAGGAAGTAATCCAAAATTTCAATTAGAAAAGCACACTTTGGAGTTTATACGGGCCGTGATCAAGTACTCATTAAAACAGTGATATTCAGAGAGTTTATGCCGGTCGCATTATGGTTGAGAAATGCACATTATCGTTCAAAGGCAAAGTGTTTCTTTTTTTTTTTCCAACATAAACACTGTGAATTGGCTGCATTATGTTTTACAGCTTATCACAGCAAATCATTTGTTTTTAATTGAGGCAGAAAAAGTAGTGTACATAATAACATTTGTTTGGCTGAAGGAGACTTTTGACTCAACTTCTTTGATCTTATGGGTGTTAAAGGATGGCTAATTATGTAAACACTGTAAGATATTTTAGATATACCAGAGGATAAATACTGATGTTGTTTTGTGTAATGGTTTGTTTTTGTGAAACTTTGCTTAAAATGGATCTAGAGTTAACATTCTCAACCATGATTTTACTGTATTTGACTATAGTAACAATATATGTAACTGGCCTGTTAATACAACACGAGTAGTTTTGTTTTTGTTTTGAAGTCATGGACAATGTTAATCTCAATTATGGGGAAAAATAAATGGGGGGGGGGAAACCAGAATAGTTTTATAATAGACTAAATCTGAACTAATAGAAGCCCACATAAAGAAAGTACAATTATTTGTTAAGGACAAGCACATTCCATTATCTAAAACAAATTGGATTGGATTGAGCCTTTTCCTTAGTATCAAAATCAAGTTTGAAATGATAGCACATTATCTATATCTTTAAACATAAAACAAGGCTTGATGTGACATTTTTTCCTTAAATTCAGAATAAATTAAACATAGTTCAAATCTCTCCCGTGCGTGTGCCATGCAAAACAGTTTGCTTAGAGCAGCACATTTATTGAAAGAGTCAATAGCTCTCAGAGACTGCTGCTGTCATTGTATTTAAAGAGCACGGCCTCTTAGACATCAACTGCTTGTGTCTCAAGTGTCAGCATTCAACATAAAATGGCACTCAGGTTGTAGTAAAAGTCTGTTTCTGTTGCTTTGGTTTTGAGGCGGCGCATGCACTGGACACCTGTCAGTCCCAATCACACGCATTGATTCAAATATACAGTTAAATGTCGCTATCCCACCTACATGCATGTCTTTTGGCATGAACTGACCGGAAACTCCCACATGTAGCTGCAGCAATTAATTGAATAGGAAAGGCAAAGACAAATGAATGCCACTTGGTCCATAAAACGAATCCATTTGGCTGCGACAGTTACAGGGCCGTCTCTCCCCCGACGCAGAGAGGTGAGAGCAGGACAAGCAGTAATCACAGCAGAGCGGGGAATTAACACTGATCAATGAGCATTGTTGTCTGGCCCTCAGTCCGCGCCTCACCTGGCAGGCTCTGGGCCACCGAGTTCATCACACCTCCACAATGAGACTACAGCTGTCTCCGCACTCGCACCCATTGTTTCCTGCTTGTTTGCACGTAATCGCGGACAATTACACTTTCTTGTCGACGAGACTTGGTGACACAATGCCTGCTGTGCGCCATTTGCTCACAAGTTGTTGATAACAGCCCTAAAAGCGGGGTGCGAGAGGGTAAACAAATGGAGTACAACAACAGCAGCAGGAGAGGAGGAATGCCAGCGTTTTATCAGATGCTTTGTTCTACTGTATGTTTCTGATTTCACTGCGATGCTGATGCAGAAACAATCGTGAGAATAAAGGTCACCGCTTTATATTATAATCATGACAAGGTTAGAATGAGTTTATACCTCATATAGTGTCTTTATATTTCCTAGAAGAGGTAAATAAAGTCATCTGCCTCTTCAAAAAGTTCTCATTTCATAGCAGTTGGTTAAATCTGTCACTCACTCAGACTCTGCAGCCATGTTTCCACTAGACCTGATGAGACCGGTGCACTTTGGAGCGTCTCCGGCCGCTTCTTAGTGGCGGACTGCGTTTCCGTGCAGAGGTCCAGGCTCACAGGGGTCCGCTATGTGAGCAGCTAACGTCAACCAAACATAAAAAATGGTTTCTTCATAAATAAAATGTAAATTACTTTTTCTTAATGCAACAGATCTAACCAATTCACAAAAAGACATTTAGTAATTCTGCATTTGTGGCACTGTGAGACCGAGCGAGCTTTTATTTCACTCTACGCCACACTTGAACGCATCTCTAAGAAAAGCGTTGGGTTTGGATAGTGTTAGATGCATTATGCAGTGGAAATATAATAAATTCGGTCTTGATGCGAGTGCCATGCATCAGTAAACAGGAAACAGCTGATGCTAATATACTCTAGCTTTGTTTTGCTAAGTCTGTTGGCTCAACAAATTAAGTTATTATCACTGGACCTACAGAGGTTTATCACTAGTTTGATTCAGGTGAGGAATGATTATTTTCTGTTTCTCTGCTTTTTGCAGTTTTGTTCTCAGCTGTGTCTACATTCTCTCTTGTCCAGTCATCTCGCGCTAAAGTGTTCCGGGGGTCTAAAGTGAGCCAGCACCCTCTGGGAGCCCGTACCTCTCACAATCCCTATCGCTTCATTTATGATAACAGAGACACTCTCAGACCGCTGCCATCCACTCCAGAGCGGATCAGTCAAAACATGCCAGAGTATAACTAATAGTACACACATTTGGAAAAGGTGTCTTTATTTGAGAATAGAGCTGCAAATGAAATGTTTATGATGATACTGCCGATATGGCAATATGGCAAATATATACTTCGACTACCCCCAAACTTGGGTATAAAGGCAAATACATCTGTTTACTAGAGGTGCATTTGCTGTTTTGGAGTGTTGGATGTAAAATCACAGTATCATAACAAAAACGATTAAAATGAGCTCAAAAAGTTACAGGAAAGCCTAATGTAAACTCCCAAACAAGAATATAAAGAGATAAGATATTTCTGTCCTTTTGAAGTCAATTTTATGGTCCATTCATATTTTGCATGATACTTGAACCTCGGCCAAGATAATAACAATAATAATAATAATGACAGCCCCATTCTTAAAGCATGTAGTCTGAATAATGCTATCAAAATGTAAAAAATATTGAGATAATAATTTCTGTCAATTTATTATGGTAATATTTTGTCAATTATTGTTATAAACTGTATAACTGTTTATAAACTAAAATGTATGCAAAGAAAGAACATGCTTTTCTTCAGATATTATTCAATTTCACCTCTAAAACCGTTCCAAGTACCCTCTGTTTGAGAATACTGGTTTACGCCATTCATCACTGTCATTTTCCCATAGAATTAAGATGAAAGTGACTGATAACTTTTTTTTCCATCTGAGCTACAATTATATTCTGTGTTGTTTCACAGTTTTTTCCTATGGCACAGACCTCTGACATTACAATACAAGATGACAGCCACTAAAAAGACATTCCTGTAACGCCAGCGAGACAATTACACCGTCCATTGTTCCTCACACAAGACAAAGGCATCATCGCAGCTTGTCCTTGGCTTTTGTGTGTCGGTAATAGACGTGCTCTGATTGAGTGGAGAGATCATTGGTGCATCTGAGCCCCAGCTATAAGCAATGTTTACAGTCATTACCTAAACCATACTGTGTGTCTTCCTGTGAATAATGAACCGCGATGGGGATGGATTACATCTGTGGCATTCAGCTCCAGAGGGTTTTCAACAAAAGACAAAACCAGAATTGATCACATTATCGGCTAAATATGGTGTCAGCTTATTTATCGATGTGTTGTGCTGCTCAGAAAGGCTCGTGCTGGCCTCTTTTGTCCACTGATAACAAATAAAGAAAACAAATAATAGACTTGAATAAATTGAATTGCGAGGTAAAGTATGAATATAAAAAAGCGGATAAGTGGTTTCTTCTACCTCAAATGGGTAAAATGAATGCGAAATTTTAAACAGGGCTTTCACAACAAGAAAGCATAAAAGCATTGTTACATTGGTATGCA
Source organism: Rhinogobius similis (assembly GCA_019453435.1). Lineage (NCBI taxonomy): Eukaryota > Metazoa > Chordata > Actinopteri > Gobiiformes > Gobiidae > Rhinogobius > Rhinogobius similis. The sequence goes on along the minus strand of CM033632.1, from coordinate 20,949,043 downwards.
TAAAGATGTTTTAGTGGGGCTGTTTGAATGATTATAACTGTATTTGCATGGCTACACTTGGCCCAGAGTGCCTCACGGCTGAATACCGTCGGACTACAGGCCGTTGATCCCAGGATGATCCCAAAGGTGCCTGATCCGGTGTACCGCTCCTCTCTCCTCCTCCCACTACTGCCCAGAAGCAAACTCTGCCTGAATAGTGAGTGTGAGTGTGAGTGGACTGACGATGCATTGTGTTAAAGGAGACATATTATGCTAAATTGACTTGCATGAGCTTTTAACCATGACATAGTGGCTTTGCCTCATCAATAACTTTCTCCGAGTATATCTCAGTAGTGTGTTGTGTTTTGTTTGATTCTTCTATGTTTGAGTAACTATTGTCCTGCATTTTAGGCCTAAAGTGCACATGACAGGTTTGGTGGATTAGTACATGCAGTAAATACTGAAATTTACAGGAAGTAGAGTCCTCTGTCTTTGTCCTCAAAAACGGTAACAGTTATGGAATTACCTCTCCTACTTATTCCCCAATTTCAGTCATTTGCCAAATTTGCATCTATCACACTAGTTTTCAGCTTGACTATATTTTCATCATTTAAATAGCAGGACATTGTTAACAATGTTGCTGTATCTGTCAGTTGAAGCCTTAGTTCGCCAATCATTTAAACAGAACAGAGTTTGTCGAGAAAGTTTCATAATGTTTATTTTTTCATGCTGCCTATGTCACAGTTGCTGCGACCAGGAAGCAGAATTATAAACTCCCCCAAAATTGTCAAACTGGGGACAACATAGGCAATTGTTTTATGAGATGTTTTATAAGATATTATAAATAATCATGTTCACTATGTTTAGTAAAAAACAGGTGTTCTTTAAGTACTCTGTTTGCACTTTATTCAATGATCTAACTCGGCCCATGGCCCATGACTATGAAATGCCACGTTGATGCTGGGGAGAATCAGTTATGAAGTTTTGGACAAGAAGCCAATAGCCTTCTTTCTATGAATGGGTCAGACCAACAGTGCAATTTAGAATAAATAAAAGAATGACAAGCAAAAATAAGAGACAGTATAAAAATAAAGTGCAATATAAAAAATTGAAAGAAATACCAAAAAACTTCAGGGACCTCTGTAAGCAGAATTTCACCCTGCTTATGTGAAGTGCTCCTTAGACTAGCGGTGCAGAGGACTGACTGTGGGAAATCAAGCGTTTCGAGCTGACCCTATCACCAGAGAGAGACATTTCTGAACCTGCAGTATCTACAGAAAGAATTGTGCCAGTCTGTGCTACAATGTTCATACTGTCAATGCAGGAGAGCAAACCAAATTACTATTCTATACAATCCGATAATTTAATGTTTTAAAATGGAAGTAACTGTAATTACTTACTGTAATTCAAACTAAGTAAACATCAAACTTTGCCTATATACAGTATCATTAGATCTGTCACAATAATTACTATTTTACCACTAATTACTTGTTATTGTTAAGTTATTGTTCAATAAATTATGGATGAACACTTTGGCTGGATATGTGTGAATGTTTTCTTGGTTCTACTTGTTATTATTACATTAACGTTTGAGCGGTTGAAGCTTGAATAATTGCCATAAATGATTCATTTAAATACTAGCTAACTACAGTCTTTCATTGTGCATCTCATTTATTGTTGTTTGTCATGTGGTTCATTTAGAAAATTATTTACCTGGAATATGCTTTAAGGTTAATGTGTCAGTGGTATTATTATTTTTCTGTTGCAATAAATGCATTATCATGACAGTCCTAAGTATCAGTTAAAAGTGCACTAGGTCTCCATGGAGACCAGCGGGTGATGACACCAGGCCAAGTTACACTTCAGATCTGTGGAGAAGGAAATCTGCACACAGTAAAGAATGCAAATTTATCAAAACTGTCTGTTACAATATAAATACTTGTAAGTGAGTAAATACAATGTTTTTTGAGAGCCCTACAATTTTGTTTTTTGGGTCTATTAGTTCTAGACCCTGTTTAGTCCTAGTAAAGCAGGTCTAGTTCCGGTGTAGTCTCAGTTAATGTTAATGTTAAAGCTATGTATGGGGACATTTTACAAACTTATAGCCTTAATGCTAAACAGATTGTGTTGGCAACAATGGTGCAGCTGAGTTGTCTCCTGTGCTGAAATATTGTAAATAATCAAGAGCAGGATTCAGTAAGAGTTCATGATCTCTCCGGGCCTATATTTACTGAAGCTGACCAGGCCTTGACCACGAGAGGAGACATTTTAGAACTTTGTTGTAAAATCTACCTCTTTAAACATCTGAGTCCAATCTCATCTCCACACATACGCCAAAAAAATCACTTCTAGTCAAAAGCAGGCTCTTTATATGAGTGTTCTGTCATCTCACTAAATCCCAGGTCCAGGTACACCCCGCCCCCTACTCTGTTAAATTTACTAGACCTTTGAGATGGCTTTGCTGCTATAACTCAGATCTTGAAATCCCCCCATATCCTATAAAACTACACCGGGCTCAAGCCATTCTGCCCCAAGGGGTAGGAAAACAATGCAGACCAGCACCGCCCATGGCATTTACCGTTTTTCTAATCATCAGGGTTGGAAATGCCATACAACTCTTTATTCGTAGCATGCACACTTTTGGGGGAGTACATCTATATGACTTATGTTTTATTCACTTTGTAGGACCGGGAGCATCGTGAAAGAAGAGAGGGCCTGTGCAATGACACTCACAGTCAACAAACAAACATATCAAATATTAACAGCCAAACACAATCATCTGTGTGATCAAATATGAAGATGCAAATAACTGCTGGGCACTTACATCTTGTTTAGGGGAGATGCTTTTGAATGTGTAGGCCTGAGTACTAAGGGCTGGCAAGCTGTATGTATTTTTGCACTAAAAATAAAACATTTTATCAGCTATTTCAGCCTTAAGTTCCCTCACTGATTTTGGCACGTCAGACTGGGCCTGTCATGATAATTACTACAGTATATCGACTTCTCGTTCAAGGTTTGATTGATTGGACAATATGTTTTAGGCTCGACATTTTCTTTGCAATAGTGTTATTTTCTGTAATGCAATAATATTTTAACTGTGAATGGATGGATTTATTTATGACTCTTTACAGATTCTAACTAGAACTTCAGTGTTTAATTCTGCTATTTATTTGTTGCAATTCATGTTTTTGACAATAATATACATATAAAAAGGGCTTACTGGGATAATCCTGCTTTAAGGTTATTCTGTCAGTAACATAAAGTTGTTTGAATATTATCGTTAATCATGAAATTGTTCTGTGGTAATGTATCGAACATCAAATGTTGTTATCATGACAGACCTATGTCAGATGAAGATAACTTGAAGGATATGAAACAACATGGCACAAAGAACATGAGTTAGTTTGTTTTCATATTGTTTGGCAAGTCCTTATTCTAAGAATGGTTACAAGAAAATACATATTTTATAATAAATATAAATGCCTTTTGACAAACAAAACAGATGTGCACTGCAGCAAAATATATATATACAAGAAAAGTATTTTATAAATAAAACATCACTTGAAAATAGGTGTCACAAAGAGCATGTTTATTGAGCAGCTTTTACTTTATCATTTGTTGTCTATTCCATACACAGATTTATTGCTGCATCATTTAACCAGAGCTGACTGCAGATAAATCTTATTCTGATCAGAGTCTCCTCTTTGCGTCTATGAGTTTGTAAGAGCGGTTTTATTTGTTTCACCATTGTTCACAAGTGTTTACCCAGGGGGGGGTCTGTTGAATTTACTAATATAGGCAACTCATTAAACCAGGGCCAATGTGAGCACTCCCAGTGAGTTCTACTGTCAATTGGTGCTATAAATAAAGATTAACTGAATGGAAATCTTTGTGGACAGAAATGCAATGCTTTGCACTTTTCACATGCACCTCCAGTCTATTAGATTATTTTATAAGATACTTTTGCAGCCATCGAACAGTTGCTTTATGTGAAAATGACTGTAAATAAATGTAATACATTATAAAAGTGTCACAGTTGTCAGGGTTCTTTATTGCAGCCGGTTTGACGAGCTAAAAACTGGAGACAAGTTGTCTGTAAGCTTTTGTAAATACTTCAATTTGCACTTCAGCTTGCATCATCCTCCTCACTTGCATATCTGTAAAAGCTAATCGCAGCCATGTGTCTAAATCCACTGAGTAAGCAGCTAAAGTTGCACGCACAAAACGCGCCTCATTCTCTTAAGTGTGAAGTGCCCTTGGTGTTGATCCTCGGAGGACAAACATTAGTTAACCCCTGCGCTTTGAGTAACAGTTAGGTTTGGGAAACAGCCTGATCATCTCCGTGTGCAGAGCCCCACAGGGACGCGGAGGACTGCTGCCCGTTGCATTGATTCACTTGCTGACACCAGAATTGATGAGGGATCAAGCTGGCTACGGTCCAGCGGAGGCAGATTGGACAGAGAAGAGGAGAAATAGGGGAAGAAAAAGAAGGGGGAGGTATGTGGAGAAATGTAGCCACAGCTCAGAGGCGGAATAAAGAAGGATGGGTTGGGTGGGAGCGCGTTGCTGTATGTGGTGTGTGGCAAAGGGTGGACTCCCCAGAGAAACACTCCCACTAGAAGCTCCTGGGGACGACTTGTTAAGCCATTGACCTTTTATGCGCACTTGTCGTTTAATACGTTACACATGTTTGTCCCCGGGGCGCTTCATGAGACCGGGACTAGCCCACTCTGACCTGTGCTTAAACATTCACTGTGATTGGCACCGACCATTGCTTTATCCCTTCCCCGATTGTGAACGCACGCGGGTAGCTCTTTGGGGTAAGGTGGGGCAGGTGGGCATCCTCGCTGAGGTGATAGTGGTGGGTGTGACAACAAGAGGGACAATAGCAACAGGGCAGTCCTCCTCCATCCGCATTGGAAAACACTGAGGTGTCACCAAACACGCTACAGCCACACCGTTGGGAGCTGCTCAGTAACTGTGTTCATGCATGTATACTGACTGGGCAGAACAGCCAGTGCGCACAAAGCCAAAACAGGTCGATATAGCTATCGACAGCATTAAATATCCAAAATCCTGAATGGAGTCCTGTTAAGCCTGGAAAACGAACCCAAACGGATGAAAAGAAAACAATGCCGGTTTCACAGCCAAATAGATCTCCATTGTTTAAACACACCAAATAAAGTAGAAATCCAGAGGCTTACCTTCTACAGCCAGGACCACAGGAACAACGAGGCTGCACAGCCACAGCAAGTAATCCATTGTCATAAACCAGGCGTTTGCAACATGAAGAATAGTGTGTGTAGACTTGGATGGAAGGATGGAGACTCAGACGCACACCGCAGCAGCCGAAGAGCTTTTTGTTCCTCTCATAGTGCAGCGAGAGACGCGTTTACCGCCTCATACTCATAAATATCCTCTTACAAAATGTCCATATTCATGGGGAAAAGCCCTCTTTTCACACCCAGGTACTGATGCTGTTGCAGCGGAGTTGAAATCGATACGTTGCACCCCTTTGGCAGTCCTTTCTTTATGTTACTTTACCAACACCGAACCCCCTTCGTCCAGCGGCGCATCTTGGCACCACTGCACCGCGCGCGTAAAGGCTGTGCCCGGCTACAAACTCCGGTGCGTCCACGTTAGTAAAGTGCGCAGGATTGTTCCGATCAACTCCCGCGTTTAGCTGCTACTTCAGTGGTGTGAGACGTGCGTCGGAATGGCAACAGTGGGACAGACTCGTACACCGCGGGGGCTGGGGGGCTCCGGCAGCGGCAACACACAAGAGAGAGAGGATACGAGTTTCCGGGGAACGCCTACAAAATAAAGATGCTACTTCTGCTCGCTGTTTGACTTCAAGACGCGTAATCGCTTTTTGGGTTGTTTTGCAGAAGAGTAACATCACCAAGGACTTACACCACGCGTCATCGTTAATATTAGATTGAAATGTGCAGTTTTACACAGATCTCTAAAGCCATGTCAGTTTCTCTGAGGCTGCTAATCTACAACCTTTTGTTATTCAAATTGGTTAGACGCCTATTGGATTTCATTCAGCCTTTCAGTTACAAATTAGTGAAAAACGAAAGTAACAATTGAATCAACAAATTTGTCTCAACGTGGAACAGGGGAACTGAGCTTTCCCCTTTCACTTCCCCTCGTGCTCGAGAGCGCGCTATGGCCTTTGTTATAAGCTACAGTTTAGTTATAATGTAAGAAGTTAATTTTATTTTTCCACGGGGGTTAAGTTTATTACAAAGAAGACAGACATAATGTTGCCTATTTCATTTTCACATTGTTACAACTCCCCGTTAATCAAATTAGGCTGCTCATCAAATAATGATCGCCCAAACGAGTGCAGTTGGCTTATAGCTCCACGGAGTTTCCTTCGCCAGTCGGTGTGATAACTTAAATACACTTTAAAACAAATTATCAAACACACGGACAGAAGTGTGTATTTGTAAATGAAAAAAAAAAAAAAGAGAGAGAGAGAGAGCAGCACACGAAAGAGCACGTGATGATTCACAATCACTTCACCCTCAGTGATGTCATGCACCACCTGCACCTCCACCAGGGCAAGGTTACTGGAACAGGTCGTAACCAAACAGCGCTGGAAACGTGCACGGCAGGTTTGTTCAACAGGGCCGTTTAGTTCTGGGGGGGCCCTGTGAGAAATGCTTCTGGGGGCCACAGTTTGTTTGTATTTATTCAAATGAGTTAGTTTTTGGGTAGTTGTTCACAATCTACATCAACATAAGATGAAAATTGCCAAAACATCATACTTTATTCTTCAGTAAGATATGACAGAGCCATATAAAGAGATACATAATGCTTTCGTGTGAAATCCAAGCAGCCGTACTTCCTTGATCCTTGTTGGCTTGATGGTTTCAGGAGGAGGTGTGTGGAGAGGAGAGAGTGATGGAGTGGGAGGTGGCAGCAGGGGCGACTGGTTGTCCACACAGCCCAGAGATGAGGCCAGCGGTCCGGTCCATTTGTCCGTCCCGCCAGGAGGCCCACACACACATACATGCACAAGCACATCAGCCGGGGTGGAGAGATGGTGCACGTCGATCAGATCTGGCATTAAATAGAGCAAAGCCGCATCAATACGAGCTTTGATAATGGTCCCAGCACCTCTTGTGGGATATCGAGCAGACAATGAGGTGACCAGCTGGCATCTGTTCAGAGAGGGGCACATGAATGACTAAGAGGCGATGAAATACAATGTTCCAGACACAAAAACTGGAACTAGGAAAGGCAGATTTATTTTATCTAAAAAACGGAAAAAAATAAGTAGCCTACATATTTGTGTGGACAATTTATTTTTGATTCTTGGAATAACAGTAGCACTTCTCATTGAAATAGAATCAACTGGGTGAGACACTACCCTGAGAATCAACGCACTGTTAGTATTTCTATTTACACAAACCCAAATATGAGACAATGTGAAACAAGTACAACATTTTGTCATGAAAATAATACTAAGGCTAGATTGGATGTATTTCATTCACCAATTTAGTGAACAGTATGACAGTATTTCACCCGACAAGCTTAAATTAAAAGGCATCTTATTCACCACTGAATTGTACTGAACTCATTATCACAGCAATAAAATCGTTTTCTGTACTGACTGTCCATGAGTTTGACCACAGCTGTAACTGAGTGGTGGCTGTATTCTGAGACTCCACTGTTGAGTTGCTCCAAACAGACTTTGTCCTAGACCTAGTGTCTTTCCCTCAGGGGAGTTTACGAAGGCAGACACAGTTTACCCCTCATCAAAGTGATATGTTCAGTGTGCACCATTGTCCACTCTCTGCCCGTCCTTATTAGCTCGTGTCATACTCTGACCTTTCCCTGCCGAAGTCCCGCGGTCACCTCTTTAACTAAACCTCCTCTTTTGTGTGACGGCCGGGCTCCAGCGGAGAGACTCTGCGCTGGCTGCTAGTTGGTCTCAGCTTTAGGGACAAGGCTTTCCTTCACACAGTTAATTCATTCGTCTGCGCCCCTTAAACCCTCCGCCTCCTCTCCCGGCCGGGGCTCCCCTGCTGAACCCCAGGAACACACACATTCAAACCCCCCCCCCCCCCCCCACCCCTCTCCTCTAAGTCCTACTCCCCTCCCCACTTTTAGAGCGTCTTTTTGAGTGTGCTCGCCACCCTACTCCATCAGCCAAAGTTTCCTTTTGTCCAGCGGGCTTTGTGCGCTAATTAACTACAGTTCAGTTCCCAGCAGGCTCGCCTCATCCTCAAAACTGACACCATGATGGACAGCTCCTTTTTATCTCCTATAGCCAACACAGGGTGGAAAACAGCCTCACAGACAACACAACTCCCACAGGATGGTTTAAAGATTCAACCAAAACACACGTTCGCCTATATGAAATTGTACACGGCAGAGGTTGTGGGTTCAATGCTGAGACCCGCAAACACAGCATGACAGCCTAACTTAACTTTTGACTCAATCCAACTAAAAAAACATGACATGTCACAATTTGGAAATGAGTTATCTGACAAATCTGCCCACAAAAGTTGCTAGTTTGGTTTTTGTCAAATATTCTTGCTGTTTTCTTTAGAGACCACTGTGTTTTTGGACAAACTCTTCAGATGTGCCTCAGTGCCACTGCAGCCCATTATTTTATACATTTACTCTCTGAAAATAAGACTGTCATGTTTACTTGGTAAAACACACTGACATTCCTGCTTTGACTCATGCAAACTGCAGTTCATAGCAGGCCTTCCGAGTTCAGTTCAGTGTCTGACATATTCTCAATCCCTTCAAGTTAATCTGTTTTTTTTTTTCATGTAGGTGTTTTTCAAGAAATGTCTGTGACTTCAGGAGGACTATTTTAAAAAAATAGCAGCATAAAATTCTCTCTTCATGCCCACTGCCTGGATAGGGCAGTGTGTGCTTTGGTTGACGCTGCGACAGGTGGAATAAAGAATTGCTCCTCTGGAGAGGCCTTGTGTCTTTTTTGCAGATGAGAAATCAGTGCTTATAGGCTTAGGGAAGGAAAAATACATATTTCACAGAGCGTGGCGAGGAGTCAGAGATGAAGTGCATGGGGAGGACTGAAAAAGTCGCTCTATGGATAGCAATGTTAATCTGACAAGAAGGATGCCAGCGCTGAAGCCAAAGTGTCTGCAACTGTCTGCAGAGTTATGCTTCTGCTCTGGGCCTTTGTATGTTTGGCTATCAAATAAATCAAATGTATACGTTAAGGTGCCATGGGTAATTACAGGAGCTTATGACAGTGCTGTGCAAAAAATTTGTTTTTACAAAACTGTAGGTTCAGGTGTCAGTGACATACATCATTTTGTACAAATTAGAGAATATTTGTCACCTGAACAGTAATAGTCTGACTTCAGTTTCAACCATTTTTATACTCTGAGCCATTTCATTCATTTGACTTGATTTCACCTCTGCATTGCAGTGTGCATAATATTTTATTAGTCGCCAGGGTACTTCAACTTTTGAAACTTCTTTACTTTCTCCAACTTCTCTCCTTTAACAAGGATATTCACGCAAGGTGCTGTGTCTTTTAATATTATGTTTTCTAGACATTAATTGAGATGTCTCCTGCTTCACTCTACAAATCAATCTGGGGTTAACCAGATTAACTTCACTCTGCTCTCTGTTTCTGCTCAGTTTTGGGGAGAAAGGTGGTCATCTGCAAACCTATCTTCTTTAGTTCATTCATTTAGTTCATAAATAGTTTAAGGGATAGAACGCATCCTTGTTGAACACCCATATTAATGATAGTTGAGACATTAATATTGAATTTCTGTTGTCTCAGATGTTAATGGTCTTGTTAATGTGTGTCTGTGAAATGCATCTTTTCAAAAATGTATTTGATCACAATTAAATTGGTGTCAAACTAAGGAAATAACTCACTCAAGATGCACACCAAGTTGTAAAAGGTATCAATACAGGGCAAAGTACAAACAAATGCAGTATATTTTCACCTATGAGTCGTTTAAAAACATGTCATTTTAATTTTTTTGGGAGATTCAAGAATTTTAGTCTACTTTATTGACAGAATATGCCACTAGATCCATGAATGGAGTGAATTTTATTAAAAATAAAAATAATTAAAATTATACACTCCAGTGTAAAAGAAAATCCTCTTTACCTATGCCTTTCCATTGCACAATCCATATTATGTCAACAATGAATTTGAAATGTGTCATTAAAACACCAAAAAAACATAAAGAAGCTGAAGAGACAAAATATGACTTAATAAAATGCCTTTATACAATAACCTTTCATATATACATATACATATATATATATATATATCCAGTTCCTAATATTTGATAAAATTTGATACAGTCTCACATAAAATTGTCATCATTATTCAAGAAGCGAATGAGAATGAGAATAAAGCTGCTATTTAAGTTCAAGAAAAAGTGCAGTGTTGCCAGGTTTCCAGTAAGTCCAGGCTGCAGCGTACAGGGGCTGAGTCACAGTGGTCTGGACTCTATGGAGGAGGCTCATGGTTTCATAGACGCTGTAAAACAATAACTGCACTGTGATCCAGGTAAACTCCGATTCTAGACGAGACTGGACCTGAGACCTGGGACTCGACTGAGTTGAACCAAAATGAACTGTCATTTTTTTATGCTCTAATGCCCAGGATTTATCATTGAAGCCAAACCCACCAGAGTTTTCTTTTCTCTGAATATCCACGTATGAAACGGCTACAGGAACCCAGTGCCCACTACACTCCACCTCCCAGTAACAGCAGCCTGTCAGACTCTCTGTGCTCAAGACCTGTTTCCAGTAAGTGAATCTGTCCGAATGATCAGGATAACTCTGCTCTTCACCCATCACTGTTGCTCTTCTGTTTCCAGCAGGCAGTGACAGATATGTGCTAACTGTGTTTGGGTCCAATGTGATTTCTGGTGAATATTGCAGGAATTCCTCTCTGGTGCAGCATTCATCTGGTGATGCTGGTAAAACCGGGAGTGGACTCAGAGACAGTGAGGCATTCGTCAGGCCTTCCTCCAAAGTGAGTTGGAGTGTCTCTCTGAGTGCTGACATGGCTGTAATCACTTCCTCCAAGTAGTGGTGTTGTGCTGTCTGAATCACGACTGGCTTTGTCCTCTGAAATTGTGTTTGCTCTAGTGCAACTGACAGTGTGTCCCTGTAACAAAGCAGCGGTTTGTTACCCATAGCACCTTCACTTCACTATAAGCACTTTAAATTGCATTTGATATTTTAATAGCACACAGCACTTTAACCAAATTGCACTTAAAAAAAAAGACTATTGCACAAAACAATATTAAATTTATTTATTGAATTAATGTCTGTCCTTTTAGTCCAATTTTAGATCCGGAGCACAGTGGCACTTTAATTGAAGCTGCTGGTCCTGGAGGAGAAAGGAGACAGCTAATTATATTGGGATATGTGCAATAGGAATGCATTAACAGTGTTTAAGTGTTTGTGTGTTAGTGTAATTTTCTGTGTTTGTAGTGAATGGTTTTTATCATGTCTACTTACCTCCTCTGTCCTTGTGTCCAGGTGCCAAAGGGCTCCCCCCAGGAACGAGTCACCTTAAGAAGGTTCCGGGCCAGACCAAGGCGGAGGAAGTGTAGGGGAGGCATGACAGGGTTTTTAAGGTGTTAAGGGTTTTAATTATAGGTAGTGGTGTTTGGTGGGGTTAGTGTGTGTGTATATATATGTATAGTAGTTATGGTTTATGGTTTATTATGATTTCAGGGGATTTTAGAGGGGTGTTTGAAAGCTGGTATTTTAAGCATCCCTGCTCGTTAGAACTAGTTTTACCCAGTTAGTGGAGGAGTATAAAAGGCGCCTGGAAAACACCACAACTGTCTCTGCTGCTGGAGGTGAAGCTGTCTCCTGTGTTTGTGTCTTTGCACTATGCACTTTTGCACTTTTTGTTATTGGAAAAAAAAGTAAAAAATTGTGGACCACCGTTTTGCTGCCTTGTTTGAGTTTTTAAACCTTCAACTGCGCTCCAACCCGCTCACGGCTCAACCTACATCACATTTGGTGTCAGAAGTGGGATCGGTGACTGAAGTTTTTCCCCATCCCTGCCATAGAGCCCGCTGCCATTGACCTCTCTCACCTCTCTCCCTCTCAGCAGGACGAGTTAAGGCCTCTGCTTAACAAAGATTTGTTCCAGGAAACCCCCGGTTTCACCTCACTGGTCCAACATCAGATCCGCCTCAAAAAGGATGCTCCAAAGAGACAAAGGAGCTACAGGATCCCAGAGCGGTTGGTACCAGTATTGAAAAAGGAAATTGAGCTTATGCTGGAACTTGGAATTATTGAGTGTTCTGACAGTGAATGGTGTAGCCCTGTTGTGCTTGTGCCGAAGAAGGACGGTTCTCTGCGTTTCTGTATCGATTTCAGATACTTAAATGCCATCTCTAATTTTGATCCCTACCCGATGCCTCGCATTGATGAACTTCTGGAGCGGGTGGGGAGTGCGGCCTACATCACGACGCTGGATCTTTCTCAGGGCTATTGGCAGTTGGCATTGGCACCAGAGGCAAGAGAACTGACGGCCTTCAAAACACCCTTTGGGCTGTATCAGTTCAGAGTGATGCCCTTTGGTCTGCAGGGAGCCCCAGCCACATTTCAGAGGCTGCTGGACCACGTGCTCCGGGATGTGTCACAGTTTTCGGCAGCCTACCTGGATGACGTGGTGGTCTACAGTCGGTCCTGGGAAGAACATCTCCACCACCTCCAGGAGGTCTTGCAGAGAATTGAGGCTGCAGGACTAACTGTTAATCCCAGGAAGTGTGCGGTCGCCCAACAGGAAGTAGAGTACCTTGGCTACACCATTGGCTTTGGCAAGATTAAGCCTCAAGTTCAGAAGATGGAGGCCATCCGTTCCTTTCCGGTCCCCACTACAAAGAGGAAGGTCAGAGGGTTCATCGGTCTTGTGGGATGGTACAGGAAGTTTATCCCGCAGTTTGCTGAGAGAACCGCCATCCTGAATGACCTGACTAAGAACTCTGCCCCTAATAAAGTTCGTTGGACAGAGGCATGTGACTGAGCATTCACTGACCTGAAGGAGGCCATTTGCACCCGACCTGTCCTCCAGAGCCCTGACTTTGACCTGCCTTTCATTCTGCAAACAGATGCTTCTGGGGTGGGACTAGGAGCAGTCCTTATCCAGGAGAAGGATGGAGAAAGAAGGCCGGTGGTGTTCCTGAGTCGACGGCTGCTGGACCGGGAGACTCGTTACTCGGCGGTGGAGAAGGAGTGTCTGGCAATGAAGTGGGCCATTGACTCATTGCGCTACTACCTGCTCGGAAGGCACTTCATCTTGGAAACGGATCACCGAGCACTACAGTGGCTACACCGCATGAGGGAGGCAAATACCCGCATTGCAGGATGGTACCTCGCCCTCCAACCATACAACTTCACTGTCCACTACAAACCTGGGAAGACAAATGTGGTGGCGGACTGTCTGTCCAGAATGGATGAGGAGTGAGGCTTCGCCTCTCCGAGAAGGGGGGGGAAATGTAACAAAGCAGCGGTTTGTTACCCATAGCACCTTCACTTCACTATAAGCACTTTAAATTGCATTTGATATTTTAATAGCACACAGCACTTTAACCAAATTGCACTTAAAAAAAAAGACTATTGCACAAAACAATCTTAAATTTATTTATTGAATTAATGTCTGTCCTTTTAGTCCAATTTTAGATCCGGAGCACAGTGGCACTTTAATTGAAGCTGCTGGTCCTGGAGGAGAAAGGAGACAGCTAATTATATTGGGATATGTGCAATAGTAATGCATTAACAGTGTTTAAGTGTTTGTGTGTTAGTGTAATTTTCTGTGTTTGTAGTGAATGGTTTTTATCATGTCTACTTACCTCCTCTGTCCTTGTGTCCAGGTGCCAAAGGGCTCCCCCCAGGAACGAGTCACCTTAAGAAGGTTCCGGGCCAGACCAAGGCGGAGGAAGTGTAGGGGAGGCATGACAGGGTTTTTAAGGTGTTAAGGGTTTTAATTATAGGTAGTGGTGTTTGGTGGGGTTAGTGTGTGTGTATATATATGTATAGTAGTTATGGTTTATTATGATTTCAGGGGATTTTAGAGGGGTGTTTGAAAGCTGGTATTTTAAGCATCCCTGCTCGTTAGAACTAGTTTTACCCAGTTAGTGGAGGAGTATAAAAGGCGCCTGGAAAACACCACAACTGTCTCTGCTGCTGGAGGTGAAGCTGTCTCCTGTGTTTGTGTCTTTGCACTATGCACTTTTGCACTTTTTGTTATTGGAAAAAAAAGTAAAAAATTGTGGACCACCGTTTTGCTGCCTTGTTTGAGTTTTTAAACCTTCAACTGCGCTCCAACCCGCTCACGGCTCAACCTACATCACAGTCCCGCTCAGAAACGCTTCAGTTCAGTCATGTCCCGCTGAAGTTGATCCTGAAGCTCTTGGATTTTAGAAAGTTGTGTCTTCTAATGGGACCAGATTTGCTGCTCCACTTCAGAGCGTGTTTTGTCCAGGAGAGGTGCCATCTCTCTGAAGTTGTCCCTACTGCGCTGCACAGCTCTCTGGACGAGAGCCTCTGATGTCCTGGTCCTCCTGTCGGGAGCCTCTTCAGGTCTTTCTCTTTGTCCTGGAGGCTCTGGAGAAGCAGCCGGCTTCTTGGTCAAGCACGTTCTGTGCCATCCAGAGTTTGCACACAAATAAAATACAGGTATAGAGTGAGTGCTGTGGGGGAGACAAGCTTCGCCCACTGATCTGAGGGGGATGTAAAGTCACAGAGCCCAGTTAATTCTTTAATACTTTACACTGTATTACTCAGACTCCTTCATCCTACATAAATAAATGTGTTTCAGTATTGGGGAAAATGTATAAGGCTTTTTTACTTTTGTTTTATTTATAAATATATGTTCCCAAAGCCCTTTCTTTACAAACCCGGGTGATGCTGCCGCCAGCTATGCTCTGTGCAGTGTATCATGTCAATAAAGCCTGAGGTACTTCTGTATTTTGCTTTTGCACACAGGAAGTGCGCGTGTCCATGTGCCGCTGGGGACCCATATGAATCATTTGAGTCTTGGCTGGGTTTGGACTGTATGCTTGGGCTCAGACCAGGTTGGGCTGTTTTTTGGGGCTCAATCTTAACTCTAATTGACCTTATGATCAGTTTGGAGCGAATATCGCTGCAAGGCTTTGTGTATGGGCTATTTAATTTGCCTGTAATAAGAAGTGTTTGTAATTAAAATGTTCTGTTTTTGTAATTTGATTGGTGTGAACATACTGTAACTATACAGTATATTTCTCAATACAGTGCCCTAAAAATGTTCAAAAATAATGTTATGACCTATATTATTATTACACATAGAGATAAATTAAATAACAGACATACCAATCTTTTTGCGACAATAATAAAAGGAAAATGAGCTGGTTTCAATTAAGAGGCTTATTTGATGTAATTGGACTATTTAAATAGCGTAATAAAATGATAAAATGTATTTATAAATGTCTATTGGGAGCTGGGTTTATGATGATCAGCCTATTTTGTCTAAATAACCACAATGTCATTGATGCCCATTTTTGTTAAGAATGATAAATATGCTGTCAGTGTTTGACTGCACACACTTTGTTTGTTATTGGAAAGAGAGTCATTGCCTGTTTTTATGACCAGAAACTTGGCATTACCAAATGTCTATTTTCTGATGAAGTAGCACTGAAAGATGTGACGTAAAACCCCAGAATCATGGAATTTTCAGACGGCTGAGACTGCTGTTGCTGATGTGCAGAAAATAATGTGTCAACGCACACCGGGAGCCTCTGTGAGTGGGGACAACACTGACAGATAATGAGGCCGTAATAATCGTAATCAAGACGCAATTCTTAACACATTTGAATAGCTGTCTGTGCCAGATTCACAACTAAAATAAAGAGCTCCTCAACAGACTGCAACAAGATGTGAAATATTACAACGATGGAGTGCAGCTTCATTGATTGGGAAAGTAATGAAACATGATTATGACCGGAGCCGACAGTTGAAATCCTTCTGCAGGCCAAGAGCACGGGTGAGGCTTTGACAGACTGCAAACCGGAGACGGGTTTTAAAAGGGATTATTGATGATTGCGTAACTATTGTGTTTCCAATCGACTCATGAAGTTGTCAGTGTCAGCATCAAGTTCGGGATTTTCTGTGTGGTTGAAAACTGTAAAATTGTATGCGTCAATGTAAATAAGTGATCCCTGTCAAGACACCGGGCCAATCTCTCATTTAAACACTAACCCTCTTACATCTAAGTTTTTGTTTTTCTTTTTTGTTATTCTTCTATTACTGAAGGTTGTTCTTTGGTCTATATATCAAAATGGTAGAGAATATGGAAGAAGTACTCAATTAAAAGATAGGAGCAAAAATGACTCAAGTAAAACTAAAAATATGGCTGTCTCTACTTAAGTAAAAGTATTGGAGTACCTCTTGAAAAAAAAAAGTAATTCACACAGATTTTGAGAACTGTTAAAGCGTCAAAAGTAGATATCTGGATGAAAAATGTTGCTGCTTTTTGTCCAACAGAGATGATTGAATTGATTCCCTAATTTTAGCTGTTTTTATTTTTGTTTAGTTTTGTTTGCTCAAAGTTGGGATGTCAATTCAAACTTTGAACATGCTAAAAAAAAACTAACCACCTCGGATATCTATTTTTTGTGACGTAAAAAATGTCATGGAGTAGAAAGTACAGATACCTGCTTTCAAATAAGTAAAAGTCAAAAGTATCCATTGGAAAAGTTACTTAAGGTGAGACACTGTGGGTGAACGAGAAACATCTTAAATTTAAATACATTTCAAACTTCTCCTGTAGTTTATTCACATAAATCGGAAGCTGACGTCACATCCGGTGAGTCTATTCTGCGTTTGCGAGTGATCGTTCTCCACACTTTATTGTTAATCCACGAATTATACAAAAAACTATCTTACCCTCCTACACATAATTGAAAGTTTAATTGCTCCCTAAACAACCCGGAGCCTCATTTAGCTCACTTTGTTCAGTATTTCGTGGATTAAATCCCCCCCTGCCCGCTAGCATCAACCGGAGCTAGCCTAGCCGACTAGCGCCATGGCTGGCCCGTCCTCCGCCTCTTTCGCCCTTACCTGTTCAAGTTGTCATATGTTGAGTCAGAACCCTGCTTCCTTCACTGACGACAGGGAGAGTTGCGTGAAGTGTAGCGTAGTGGTAGCTTTGGAAGCCAGGGTTACAGAGTTAGAAGCGGATCCGCATTGTGGAGGAGCTAAAGTCTAGCTATAGCCAGGTCGTAGCATCAGGTTTACCGGACCGCGCCGCAGGTAGCAGTGTTAGCATAGTTAGCAGTGTTAGCGGTAGCAAGGCTAAGCCTCAGGATAAGACCAGCCCCCCAGCGCCTCCCGCGCAGCCGGGACCAGACCAGGAACAAGACAGGGATAGATTTGTGACAGTTCGGAGGGATCGATGCGCTAAACGCCAGCCTTTAGTGCACCATAAGCTTCCCGTCTGCAATAGGTTTGCCCCACTCGGCGATCACACGCCCGCCGAACGTGACACTCTGGTGATTGGAAGTTCCATAGTCAGAGACGTGAAGCTGCCAGCAGCCTCAGTTAGGTGTTATCCGGGGGCCAGAATGGGTGACATCGAAGGAAACCTTAGGCTTTTAAAACAGAGTAGTCAGAGGTTCCGTCGTATCGTGATTCACGGAGGTGGTAATGACACCCGGCGGAGACAATCAGAAGTGCTCAAATTGCAGGTTGGAGCGGTGTGTGAATTGGCGAAGTCGATGTCAGACACCGTAATATTTTCTGGTCCCTCCCCAATCGGGTCAATGCTGAAATGTACAGCCGCTTCAGCATTCAACTGCTGGTTGTCTAGTTGGTGCCCCCAAAACAACGTAGTCTTTGTTGACAATTGAGTGCGTTCTGGGGAAAGCCCGGGCTCATACGCAGGGATGGCATCCATCCGACTTCGGAGGGTACATCACTTTTAGTTCGAAATTTGGCCGATAGCCTTAGTCGCCTAAAGTGACGCTCTAAATATGAGTCCCGGGTGCAGAGTCTCTTCTCTGTCGCTAAGCTCTCGCCCGCGCTGTCACAGATCAAGTGTTCAGAGTCAAAGCAAATAGAGACTGTGCGCGTCCCTCGTGTAAATAACGCCAATAAGTCAGATCCAAATACAGATAATTTAGGTGTCAGACCAAATAACTTAATACAAATAATCCCTACACATGATACAAATAAACTAATAAATAAGCATGTAAAATGTGGATTGCTAAACATTAGGTCAATTTCCTCCAAATCACTTTTAGTTAATGAATTAATTAACGATTATAATATTGATCTTTTAGCTTTAACTGAAACTTGGCTTCAACAAGATGATTATGTCAGATTAAATGAGGCCACCCCACAGAGTCATGTTAACTTTCAAGCTGCCAGGAGCTCAGGCCGGGGAGGTGGGGTGGCAGTAATCTCACATTCTAGTTTACTCCTGAGTCCTAAAATTAATAATGAGTCTTGCTCATTTGAAAGCCTTATCCTATCAATCACCTGCCCAAACTGGAAAAACCAAAAAGCTGTTTTGCTCATAATAATCTATCGACCTCCCGGTCCTTACTCGCTGTTCTTAACAGAATTCTTTGACTTCCTATCAAATTTAGTATTAGACTGGGAAAATATTGTGGTGGTTGGGGATTTCAACATTCATGTGAATGAAAATAATTGCCTCAGTAATGCCTTTAGCGCTTTATTAGATAGCATTGGTTTCACTCAAAATGTAAATAAACCAACCCACAGTCACCAGCACACTCTGGACCTGGTTCTAACTTATGGAATAGAGATTAGTGACCTAAATGTCTTCCCCCAAAACCCAATAATGTCAGATCACTTCCTAATTACCTTTCAGTTTATTCTTAAGCACTATCCAGCTCCTCAGACTAAAACTATAATGAAAAGGACAATATCTGAAAAATCTATTTTAAAGGTCCCATAACATGCAAAATCGACTTTTCAGAGGTTTTAACCTTCCTACAGTGCTATTTGGGCCTCGTATGTGTGCCCAAAGTGGTTTTTTGATTGATTCCCGCATGCTTTCGCTAGAGAACTGTCTTTTTTGTCCCCCTCGGCTGAGCAGGCAGACGGGGGCTCATCCCATGGATGACGCGGCTTCCCATGGATGACGCGGTGTTTAAGCCATGCCTCCGGGAAGCGCGCAGCCGCAGAATAAAAACAGCTAATGCTAATGCTACACAGTAATTACACGATGGATACGACAGATCGAAGAGTTAGCTTGTTATTTACCAAACGGCAACGTCCGTCGTCGAGGTACTGCATGATCGTCAAACTCCAGGTCAGATCCAGGACGTAGGACTCAGCACGACGCACCGTCAGGACGGATAAAAGGTTTATTCCCGTGTTTGTGTATCACTGTTTACCGGAGCACACGGCGCATGCGCACTATCTCCGCTCTAGGCTTCGGCACGAGTTGGGCGGGGGGAGGCGCGCGAGTTGGGCGGGGGAGCAGCCTGCTCTCTGTTCGGGGGGGTCAGATCTCAGAGTGAGCCGTCTGCTTTTGCAAGGAGGGGGGCCAGTCCAAGAAATGGGTGTTTTTTGGAAACTGTTATGTTATGGATATTGCACAAAGCAAAATTTTATCAACAAAGCCCTTAGAATAGACTGTGTAAAGGGCAAAATAGCAGAATATGGGACCTTTAAAGTTCAGAGAAATAATAGAACCAATATTTAATATTACGTCATGTGATCCTGTCGTTAACAGCGCCAGTCCCAGTGCTATTGATAACTCTGTTGACTCAATGGTCAACTCTCTAAAAGCTGCTCTTGATGTTGCAGCTCCACTTAAACAGAAAGTAATCAGGCCAAAACGAGCCTCCCCCTGGTACAATGAAGAACTACGTTCTCACAAACAAAGGGTAAGAAAACTAGAGAGATCCTTACGCCGCTCCCACACAGAAGAATCCCTAAAAGAATGGAAAACTTGCCTTCTGTCTTATAAGCAGGCTCTGCGTAAGGCTCAAACCAGATATTATTCAAATTTAATAGAAGTAAATAAAAATAACTCTAGATTTCTCTTCAGCACTGTAGCCAGGCTGACAAACTGTCACAGCGCAGTAGAACCCTCAATACCAGTTACTCTAAGCTGCAATGACTTTCTTCTATTCTTTAGCAACAAAATCACAACTATTAGAGATAAACTAAATGCAATGACTCCCACTATTAGTACCGAGCAAGCCCAGACTGCAAAGCTAGTGTCCCATACAAATCCTTCAGTAATACTAGATAGGTTCACTGCTGTTGATCAGGCAGAGATAACTTCAGTCATTATGTCCTCCAAAACATCAACTTATATTTTAGACCCAATCCCAAGTAGACTCCTCAAAGAAATTCTCCCCCTAATTATAAATCCCATTCTTAATATAATAAATACTTCACTAGAAAGCGGTTATGTCCCGCAGTCCTTCAAATATGCAGTGATTAAACCACTTTTGAAAAGGCCTAATCTAGACCCCGACATACTGGCAAACTATAGACCTATTTCTAATCTGCCCTTTGTCTCTAAAATCCTTGAAAGAATTGTGATTAAACAGCTTTGTCGCCACCTGCAGGACAATAATTTATTTGAAGTTTTTCAGTCAGGGTTCCGTGCACTACAGCACTGAAACTGCACTAGTTAAAGTCACAAATGATCTGTTATTAGCTGCTGATGATGGACAGGTCTCAATCCTGGTTCTGTTGGACCTCAGCGCAGCGTTTGATACCATCGACCACAACATTCTACTGCAGAGGTTAGAATGTGATATAGGTGTCAGTGGAACCGCCTAAGCTGGTTTTAAATCCTATCTATCTGATAGGTACCAGTTTGTTAATGTAAACCAGAGATCTTCCCCATGTTCTAAAGTAACCTACGGTGTGCCGCAGGGTTCAGTACTCGGTCCAGTTCTGTTCACACTTTATATGCTGCCCTTAGGTATGATCATCAGAAAGCATGGCATTAACTTCCACTGCTATGCAGATGACACTCAGCTTTATTTATCAATGAAACCTGATCAGACCCATCAAGTAGACAGACTTAGTGCCTGCGTGAAAGACATAAAAACTTGGATGACTCTTAATTATCTGCTCCTTAACCCTGAAAACCGAGGTCATTCTGCTGGGCCCTAAGCACCTGCGAGACTCTTTATCTGACCAGATAGTTTCTCTGGACAATATCACTGTAGCCCCCAGCTCTACTGTAAGAAACCTTGGGGTCCTATTTGACCAAGATCTCTCGTTCAAAGCACATATAAATCAAGCCTGTAAAACAGCTTACTTTCATTTGCGTAACATAACCAAAATTAGAAAAATCCTGCCCAGAGATGATGCCGAAAAACTCATCCATGCATTTGTCACATCCAGATTAGACTATTGTAACGCCCTGCTTATAGCGTGTCCTAAAAGCTCTATAAGAAGCTTTCAACTGGTTCAAAATGCAGCAGCAAGATTATTAACAGGTACTAGAAAAAGAGATCATATTTCACCAGTGTTAGAGTCTCTTCACTGGCTTCCTGTTGAGTTTAGAATCAAATTTAAAATCCTCCTCCTGACTTATAAAGCTTTAAACAATATGGCCCCATCCTACCTCAAAGATGCAATAGTAGCGTACCATCCAAACAGAGCTCTTGGTTCTCAAAATGCTGGACTATTGTTAGTCCCCAGAGTCTCTAAAAGCACAGTAGGAGGTCGAGCATTTAGCTACCAAGCTCCTGTGTTATGGAACCAGCTCCCTGTTCATGTAAAAGAGGCCGACACAGTCTCTACATTTAAGACCAGGCTCAAAACGTTCCTCTTTGAAATAGCTTATGGTCAGGCCAGTTAGGAACAGAAATAAAAACCTACAGTTTTAGCTACGCTGCCCTTGGAGCAATTCTGCTGGGGGAAGTATGGCAGCTTGAACACTATCCTCTGGTTCTTCCTACTTTACCTATCAACAATATTTAATATTACTTAAACTGTAGTCTGTTCATTGCTGTTCACATGTTTCTCTTTCTCTCCACTTCCCCCGGGGAGTGGAGACTGTTTCAGACACTGCGGCGGCTGCTCCAGTGACGACCCCCCCACCCCCACCTGTCTGGACGATCTATGCGCCACCCGCCTGGAGGAACTCCCTCAACCCTGGATTAGCCACACCTCGTCTGCCTGGACCAACTCCATCTACTTAGATTAACTGTTCCTCATCTCCTGCTGGAGGATCTCTCTACACTGGTGGACTGCTCCTCGTCCGCCTGGAGGAACTCTTTAAAGCCACCTCCCTCTTGAGTGGTTCTGGCTCCACAGTCCAAGTGGATGCGTCAGTCCTAGTTCATCTGCAGCCTGTCCGTCCGTGGGAGTAGGACCTCTCCTTCACTGTGGTTCTCCCCGAGGTTTCTACTTTTTCCCATGGGGTTTTTTGTAGTTTTTCCTCGCCGCGAAGGAGGGTCAAAGGACAGGGGCATTCTGGGACAGTTATCTGAACTGCTTTTACCTGTGGCCCATCGAGGCAACTGTTGTTGTGATTTTGGGCATTATAAAAATAAATTGATTTGATTTGATTTGATAAATGTAAGAAGAAGAAAAATCAAGTTCTTCATCATGTAATCTTTTTGGATTGGATTTTGGATTTCTTATTTAGATTTTGAGTCAACTATAAACCATAAAGCAGGCTTGGAATCAGATATCAACAAGTCCTTCTGTACGTTCTGTCAAAATCTTGTTAAGTTCAAGATTGTAAAGTCTGGTTTATGTAGGTACTGGTGATATTTATGTCTCTGTGGGAGAAAAATGCATTTTAAGAAAACGGCCTTTGAAGTTACAATGTCCCATAGAAATCTATGAAGTGGATTCAATGAAATGATAAAACATGTTTAGAAAGAGTTTGCAAGTTTGTTGTTTCCACATGAAGGTCAACATGTTGAGAGAACAAACTGAACACAAAACAAAAAAGTGCCTTGTCTTTAGTAAAGTACCTAAACATTTTAAGTACATACTTTTACTTTTGTACTTTGTTACTTTCCACCATTGGACAATAGTAGTACTGATGCATGCACAGGCTTGTTCTAGTTTGGTCCTGGTTTAAGCCCAGATTGTCCTGCTGTTCTTTTAGGTTTGGTTGTTAGTTTAGTCGATCTACAAAAGAAAAATCAACTATAGATGCTGCATTTGACCCACTGTTCACGTCTAACCCTGTCAAACTTGGTCTCAGTCCCGATGCCTTTACCTGTTGTGCCTGTTTTAGGATGATGGGGCAAACTGGACCCCTGGGAATCACCTGGCACATCAGCAGAACCTTTGCGTACAAGCTCACCTCCTGCAGTTGTCTTCTGTATAATTGTAGTCGCTCACTGCCGAACTGTCACTTGGAGTTAGTTGCAGATAATTCTCCCAAACATCCAGACTTGCAGCGGGTTATCTGGGGTGCGTACAAGTTGAGCTCCGAGTAATGACCCTGAAAATGAGGCAACACACAGCAAAATCACCAATTAAGAGTTATTGGGATTTGGAGTTTTAACACCAACAGTTTTTCTCCAGCAGATTTTATTTTTACAGAATTATTCACGGGAGGCGTTTATTGATGATTCGCCACATTCGGCAATTTTCCCACCATTCTCCTCCTCCATTATTCATCCACCTCTACTTTTTAATCTCCTGCGAGCTGACTCAGAACTCTGCTCCCATTTGCGGACTGCTCCTCTCTTATATGCTCATGTCTGTAGCATTGATTAAATGGACTCCAGTGGGCCCGGGGATTACACCGCCATGGCCTATTCGCAATGACATCCCTACACTGTTTTCCATTACCGACTGTAGTATTGGAATTTAGATAAACTGGGCAACTTGGGTAGGCGGATTTTTTTTTTTCTCTGATTGTTCTTTCGGTTCACTTGGGGTCTATTTGCTGCAATTTTAACAATTACTGGCATTGGCGTATTTGCTAATTTTCTACCTTCAGCTCTAGGCTCGACTCGCTGGCCAACTGGACTCCCACAGGAGGCCAGAGCAGAGGAAGGAAATCGCAGAGGCAGAAAATGAATATATTGTTTTCCATCAGTGGAGGAGCAGAGCGGGGACAAGATCAGACGGAACTGAGACAAATGAGATAAGAGACATCCGGAGTGGCCTTTCTGACGCTGCGGCTATTCCCTCATAAACATTTGTGGTTTTTAATATGAGCTCAGCACTGCTTATTAATGGGCGCCTGACCTCTCACTGCTCCACACAGGCTCCACTATCTTAAGATGCAGAGAAATGAGGAGGGCTTAACTTCAGTCGGCAAAGGGATTCATTAAAACACAGTTAAAGGTATTGTGGCAAAGATTATTAAATAGATTTTCAATAACAGACTATAAAACGTGCAAGCATATTACAAGAAAATAGTAGCCTAGCATACTGTGTGTTTACCTAATGTGTTTATTCTATGTCTTCTCTTTTCCAGCAATGCCATAAAACTTTGAATCGCCTTTTGTTCGGCCTGCTTCTACTTCTGACTGCTATTGAGCGACACTTTTGTTGTTTTGGCATTTCCGGTTAAAGTGCGTATGTCAGGTTTTGTGATTTTCTAATTTTGACTTTATTTGATGAGATAATACCTGTTGTAAATATAAATCAGAATTTTACACCAGTCAAGCAGTAGTCTGTGAAGAAAAGCTGAAAATTACAGGACGACAGCAGAGTTCTATATTGAAGACGTCGCACTAGGGAGACTAAGAAACAAACATTTTCTGACCCTTTAAACGTGAATCCAAACAGAATAATGGGGTTTTCAAATGTTTGTCTGTCCAATAATAATTTCTGTGACATTAGTGTACATCATAGTTGCTGGGTAACGGTTACAAACAGGAAGAAACATATAAACTTGCTAAACTGTGAAAAAATGTGTAAAACAGTCATCAAAATCTTAAATATAGTTATGTTTACTGCGTTTTAGTCAAAAGAGTAACGCCTCAGGCACTTTGAGTGGGAATTCCGATCATTTAAATCAGTGTTTCCCAACCAGGGGTACGGGGACCCCAAGAGGTGCGTGAGGAATTACCAGGGGGGACTTGGAATGGTTTCAGGTTTTAAATGAAGATGAAATGTACTTTTATCTGAACAAAAAAGTGTCATTAGTTGTAAATTTTGCATATTTTTGGAGTATCTTGGATCATAAATATAAAATCGAATAAATACAGTAGTTATAATTGACTATATTTGACTAGTAAACCCATTTATTTGCCTGAAACTCAAGTTATGGGGTACTCGGAATGTGAAACAAACCTTACTCTTGACAAAAAAGGTTGGGAACCACGGATTTAAATGGAAACTATAGCTGGCTTTTAAGATATTAGGAATATAAGTTAATTTGTGTAAAATGTGTACCAACAAGTGAACAATGCACCGTTTCTCTGGACAGCTTGAAAACTGCTTTGTGTCTGTGAATAACTTATTTGCTGTTGAGATTGTCAGCTCTGCGCAAAAACAACTGGAAGAAAGGGCGCAATTAATGGCGGCGCACGTGGTAACTACAACTACCAACTTGCAACAAAAACATTAATTAAAATGAATTTTACTTTCTTGTGTGTATAGTCAGCAATTTTTAACAAACGAATGAGAGCAGATTGGACAGAGCCCCCGTTGAAGCCTCTGAAACTCAACGCCAGACTTGAACACGAGGATGAAGGGGACAGTGTTGGTTAAGAGTGAAGAAGCAGCAGCAACACAACTATATTTGATGTATTTTTGTTAAGCTGAGTAAAGCATCACTTGTATCCTGTTGATGGCAAACAGAACGTACCCATTTTTCCATTGTACACCGCTCATAGCTCCAGCCCCTGAAGGCGTTTGCTCACTTGATCAGATGTGATGTTCCCTGACAAGTGTCCAGGTAAGACGTGCCTGCCTGGCTCTCCCGCGGCGCCTGCTCATCCCTCACAGCCTGTGCAGTAATTGGTGTCTGACAGTTTTGCTTCTCACACTTCTCATTTGGAGAGGTAGAACTGTCTCGCTGTGGAGCGCTGTCCCGTCTTGTTCTTTTGGCAGTCGTTGGGGCTAAAGCGTCCACGTTTCCACCTGCCATGGATCGTGGAGTCATGGCTGGAGTCTCCTCTGCAGAGCAAAGGTGATCAGGCAGAGGATTCGTCTCCTACATAAATGTTGTACTGAATGACTAAACAAATGTGGCTTCTTTTCTCACTCACTTTAATCCTTGTTGGCATTTGATCATTGTTTCCTTCATGTGCGTTATGGGGCCATAGTAAAGCCTAGGCCCACTGTTCATCTGTGTGATCAGTGTAGACCATGGATCTATGGACATGACGGTGTGGACCTATTATCTGCAGATGAACGGGTCACTCTTAAGCTCATCACTAAAGCCCATGCGCTATTGCCTCAGCATATTAAATAGAACTGCCCAATTTGAAGTGACCCTAAACTATTTTCATATTGAATACAACTAGGCCTTTTGGCCCTTGATTTAAAAAATATATTCAAATTGTGATGATATTACAACAAGCATATTTACGTGGTTAATTTGACTTTCTGCCGTAGATAGATTGTTGTACAAAAACCCGTGCTATTTTCACCAAAAGAGCACGAGTGCCTTCTAGTGGCAGCATTGAAAAGTGCAAAATGAGTGGAACTCAGTAGTATTTAAACAACAACGATGCTCATAAAACAATGCCCGCACAATGTCTGTCTTTGTTAGAAGAATGATGAAGAGATGGCAGATGAAAGTTCAACAGTTCACAGTGTGAGATTATCCTTCTCTACAGACATAGACCTTGCGTTAGTTTTGGTACACAGCAATCTTTTATACCTGTCATATAATGTACATGTGGGAAAATGTTTTGTTGAATGGTTCTGATCTGTATCCAAATATTTCTGATGGGTTATAATCAGGACAGTACAGTGTGGTGTCACCAGAAGCGGTCAATTATATTATATATTTATTTGTGACAGTGTATTATTTGTGAATTATCACAAATAATACACTGTCACAAATACATTTTTCCATTTGGCAACTTCTAAGGACAAGATGCAAATTGTATTTTGGTCTTCCTGTGCAGCACCCTGTAAAACTGAAATCATGGAAAATATTTATTAAACAAAAAGACAATAGACTTGTTTGGATAGAATGATTATGGAAACTGGACTTTAATTTGTCTATGTATTTAGTAAATACATACATTTACTAAATACATAGACGGAATGCACAAATAAGCCAACTCTAAACACAAAATTGCAGACTTTTTTAACTGATCACTAAAATAGGTTCAAATCGACAACCTCTGGCTGTCACTTGATAATGGCATTATATTGGCCACTGGAGGCAGCACACACTCAGTTTTAGACTGTTTTCAACCACAAATCTGCACCAAAATGTAAGAAAAAAAAAGAGACAGAGTGCAGAACAGAATATAGAGAACGTTTTAGCAAACATTGCGCAATTGTGAATTTAGTGTGTACTCCCACTTTAAATTACTTGATTTTCACGCCACAGAACCAGAAAGTGAGTATTTAAATCGGTCTGACTCATTCCTAGCTCTGAAAAACCCTCTGCACGTAAGTTTTCGAAACTGCACACTGCTTTTTCTTGCCCCAACTTTAAATTTACTCTGAATTAAATTAAATCTTTTATAACTTTTTCTCTAACCTAATTGTATTTGTAACTGTTCTGTAAATAATGCAAATGTACTGCTTGGCTTGTGTTTATCAGACCACTCTTCAAGGACAGTTTAACCGATCATTTGGACTGTGGCTGTGGGAGGAGTGTAGGTGTTTAGTGTAATTATAGGCCTGGCCCTGAAGAAATGCATTAAAAAAGCTAGTAACAAGAACTGCTATTGATTGGATTTGAGGATAACCTGGCATCTGAAGCTTTCTGTTTGAATTCAAAGCCCACTGTACGTTAATATAAGACCTCAGTGTTAAACGTGCCAAGTCTCTTGCCATCATGTAGCACTGATTAAAAGCGGTGATTGACAAGGTTCTTCCAGTGCAGAGAAGAAGGGGATTGTGGGAGATCAGTCTGCCTGTCAAGCCAAACTGAATGTGTGCAAGAAGACCTAAACCTGTCTATGTGCCCTCAGACAGAAGAAGTGCTCATGATTTATTGCCCTCAGATTTCTCGAGTCGTGTTCGTGCATGTCGACAAATGCAGTGCGTACAGTGTTTCCTATTAGTGTGATGTATTAAAGAATCTGTACGGTGCCAGACACCTCCAGCTCCAGCACACACACGATATAGGGCCAGTGTGGAGGGTTATCAATCAGGCCCTGTGCTGCACCTCACAGCGCCATTGTTGGCCCGAGCCAGTAAACTGGCGAGGGACATTGTGTTTCGTCCGTTTATTGCTTATTATTGGCCCGAGCCAGTAAACTGGCGAGGGACATTGTGTTTCGTCCGTTTATTGCTTATTCTTTTTCGCGTTTTCTTACTCTTCGCGGCCCTTTTTGACCCAGTAAACATGCACGAAAAGTCTTCAATGGGGGTATAGTCGCGATCGGCCCGGAAAAAAATTTCGTATTTCGCGCGTCTCGAGAGCGTCCGACCCGAACCGAACGAGCAGCACCGGCCCGAATCGGACCCCTATGGGAAATGGGACGAGCAAAAATAGCCCGACGCGCACGAAACTCGGAGCAGTGATAGAGAACAGTGACCCGAGCAAAACATGACATTGGAGCGCGGCCCTCGGACCAAGCGCACGGCGGCCATATTGGACCGAAGTCGCCACGCCAGTTTGACTTTTTTTTTTTGACGGAGAACATGGACTAGGGCTTTTGCCACACGTGGGTCTGGCACACATTTCTGCGATCGGCACGCATTGAAATTTAATAATCTGCCTCTTTTATTCGGATATCTCGAACGGTTTCGCCGTGGCTCGCCATCAAAGAACGCCTTCGTTTCCTGTTTTTCCGATCGCATGTCACGGCTACACGCTTGGACTGACAGAGCTGTAATTTCAGTCACGAGTGCGTAATTATGATCTGAATGTAATTCATTAATAAAAATTAATAAAAAGTACTCGCCAGCGCCCCCTACCTATTAAGTCAAACATCGACTTTGTCCGATTTGGACGAAACTTGGGGAATATGTCCAGTGCAGGGCGCCATGAAAAAAACTGAATTAGTGATATGGTGCATTTATCACCGTTGGCCACCAGGGGCGCAACGAGTGCTCACGAAATCATTTAAATAGCTCCTGCACGCACACGCTTTCTCCGATCGACATGAAATTTGAAACACACGTAAACGTAAAGCTGCTGAATCCATTTATGTGCGCACAATAACAATCAACCCTACGGCGCCACCTGTAGGAACGCACTAAATTACAATGGGGAAAAAAAACATTACTTTGACTTTTATTAG
Organism: Rhinogobius similis; assembly: GCA_019453435.1. Lineage (NCBI taxonomy): Eukaryota > Metazoa > Chordata > Actinopteri > Gobiiformes > Gobiidae > Rhinogobius > Rhinogobius similis. Next base: position 20,919,734 of record CM033632.1, on the reverse strand, counting down.
TGAAAATTTGCAGACAATTCCTAGATGGCCTCCTGATCAGAAAAGCCAATGAGACCCATGGCCTATTTTTTACACTTTTGCCTCTAGAGGCCTCCAGAGCTCCCATTCATTGTCTATGGGACTCAGACTGTTTCCACACAAGGCTGCAATAAAAAACAACTAAAACCTGCAGGACAGCCACCAAACTCAATACAGTGACTCCTTTTAAGGGACATTAATGGGTCATAACCGTATGTTTACTGAAAGCAATAAACAGCCTCTACAGCGCCACCTTTTGGGTGAGGCCTATGGAGAAGGAGACACATTTACTTTGGAGGAGGCCCATAAAATTTGGCACAGTGATAGTACACATAAAAAGCACCCTAAAACATATTTGGTGCTCAGTCGTCAGACCAACAGCATGGCGGCCATATTGATTTTTATTTCACACGCCACTTTAAGTTTTTATTTTCCATTGAGAACTTGTCCTAGGGTTTTGTCCCGACATCGGTCTAACGTACACGTGCCTAATCAAGACAGATTGGAATTTAATAATCTGCCATTTTTTTGGCCCTATCTCGTGCGGTTTAGTCATGACTTCCTGTGAAAAATCGCCTCTATTTCCTGTTCCTCGGCGTGCTCCTCAAAGACACATGGACTGGACCTACAGAGTCCAAATTGCCACCAATGATGGAGAATTAAATACTACACACAATAGACTAGGGAGCACAGGGCCACGAATCACTATAGCGCCCCCTACAGTTCAGTTAAAAGCTGCAAGCTTGTCCGATTGACACCAAATTTGGAGATATGATTCTATGCTTCATAAGATGCAAAAAAGTCAATGGGACCCATGCCCTATTCTTCATAATTTTAACTCTAGAGACCCCCAGAGCTCCTATTCATTGTCTATGGGACTCAGACTCTATTCATACAAGGCTGCAATAAAAAACAACTAAAACCTGCGGGACAGCCACCAAACTCAATACAGAGACTCCATTTAAGGGACATTAATGGGTCATAACTGTATTTTTCCTGAAACTAATAAACAGCCTCTACAGCGCCACCTTTTGGGTGAGGCCTATGGAGAGGGAGACACATTTACTTTGGAGGAGGCCCATAAAATTTGGCACAGTGATAGTACACATAAAAAGCACCCTAAAACATAATTGGTGCTCAGTCGTCAGACCAACGACAAGGCGGCCATATTGATTTTTATTTCACACGCCACTTTAACTTCTTATTTTCCATTGAGAACTTGTCCTAGGGTTTTTGGCCGACATCGGTCTAACGTACACGTGCCTAATCAAGACAGATTGAAATTTAATATTCTGCCAATTTTTTTGGCCTATCTCGTGCGGTTTAGTCATGACTTCCTGTGAAAAATCGCCTCTATTTCCTGTTCCTCGGCGTGCTCCTCAAAGACACATGCACTGGACCTACAGAGTCCAAATTGCCACCAATGATGGACAATTAAATACTACACAAAATAGACCAGGGAGCACAGGGCCACAAATCACTATAGCGCCCCCTACAGTTCAGTTAAATGCTCCAAGCTTGTCCGATTGACACCAAATTTGGTGATATGATTCTTCGCTTAATAAGATGCAAAAAAGTCAATGAGACCCATGGTCTATTCTTCATAATTTTGCCTCTAGAGACCCCCAGAGCTCCAATTCATTGTCTATGGGAGCCTAACTCCATTCATACAAGGCTGCCACAATAAATAACTAAAACCTGCAGGACAGCCACCAAACTTAATACAGTGACTCCTTTTAAGAGACATTAATGGGTCATAACTGTATTTTTCCTGAAACTAATAAACAGCCTCTACAGCGCCACCTTTTGGGTGAGGCCTATGGAGAAGGAGACACATTTACTTTGGAGGAGGCCCATAAAATTTGGCACAGTGATAGTACACATAAAAAGCACCCTAAAACATAATTGGTGCTCAGTCGTCAGACCAACAACATGGCGGCCATATTGATTTTAATTTTAAATGCCACTTAAACTTTTTATTTTCCATTGAGAACTTGTCCTAGGGTTTTTGGCCAACATCGGTCTAACATACACGTGTCTAATCAAGACAGATTGGAATTTAATAATCTGCCAATTTTTTTGGCCTATCTCGTGCGGTTTAGTCATGACTTCCTGTGAAAAATCGCCTCTATTTCCTGTTTCTCTACGTGCTCCTCAAAGGCACATGGACTGTGCCTACAGAGTCCAAATTGCCACCAATGATGGACAATTAAATACTACACACAATAGACCAGGGAGCACAGGACCACGAATCCCTATAGCGCCCCCTACAGTTCAGTTAAAAGCTGCAAGCTTGTCCGATTTACACCAAATGTGGGGATCTGATTCTTTGCTTCATAAGATGCAAAAAAGTCAATGGGACCCATGCCCTATTCTTCATAATTTTGCCTCTAGAGACCCCCAGAGCTCCAATTCATTGTCTATGGGAGCCTAACTCCATTCGCACAAGGCTGCCACAATAAATAACTAAAACCTGCAGGACAGCCACCAAACTTAATACAGTGACTCCTTTTAAGGGACATTAATGGCACAGTGATAGTACACATAAAAAGCACCCTAAGACATACTGGGTGCTCAGTCGTCAGACCAACAACATGGCGGCCATATTGATTTTAATTTTAAATGTCACTTTAAGTTTTTATTTTCCATTGAGAACTTGTCCTAGGGTTTTTGGCCGACATTGGTCTAACGTACACGTGTCTAATCAAGACAGATTGGAATTTAATAATCTGCCATTTTTTTTGGCCCTATCTCGTGCGGTTTAGTCATGACTTCCTGTGAAAAAACGCCTTAATTTCCTGTTAATTTCAATATCTCTCCTAGCCACAGGTATTGCCCTACAGAGCCCAAACTGTAGTCACCGATGCAGAATAAAATATTAAACGGAACAGACTCAGGAGCACATAAGCAGGTTTCACTATAGCGCCCCCTGCTGGTCATGTAAAAGTACCAACATTTCCTAATTTCCACGAAATCTTGTAAACTGCTTTGAAGCGGCAAAAGCTGCAAAAAAGTCTATTACATTGATGTCCTATTTTGTATTGTTTTGACTCTGGGAGCACACATATCCCCCATTCATTTCCTATGACACATTTCATAAGTCTATGGAGATCCCTAAATTATTTCGAGCAAAGTCAGTGAAACTTGGCAGACGCATTATTTACAGCATTTTGATCGAATAAGTTTATTACATCGAAGCCGTGTTTTGGATGCTTTTGCCACTTTTGGAGAGCAGTGCCCGCCTATGCACTTCTATAGGGACGGCGCTTGGGGGGAGGGGGTTACGGAGGCCCGAGTGACGCTCAGAAGTGGAGGACGGTGCCCCGTGGCGGTTTGGGACCGGCCGAGGCCGCTTGGGAAGGCGGTCGCGTGCGGGGCGAGGGCCATCATCGCCGCTTTGCGGCTTTAATTGGCCCGAGCCAGTAAACTGGCGAGGGACATTGTGTTTCGTTGGTTTCTTGCTTATTATTATTATTATTGGCCCGAGCCAGTAAACTGGCGAGGGACATTGTGTTTCGTCCGTTTATTGCTTATTATTCTTATTTCGTCCGTTTTCTTACTCTTCGCGGCCCTTTTTGACCCAGTAAACATGCACGAAAAGTCTTCAATGGGGGTATAGTCGCGATCGGCCCGGAAAAAAATTTCGTATTTCGTGCGTCTCGAGAGCGTCCGACCCGAACCGAACGAGCAGCACCGGCCCGAATCGGACCCTATGGGAAATGGGACGAGCAAATTTTGCCCGACGCGCACGAAACTCGGAACAGTGATAGAGAACAGTGAACCGAGCAAAACATGACATTGGAGCGCGGCCCTCGGACCAAGCGCACGGCGGCCATATTGGACCGAAGTCGCCACGCCAGTTTGACTTTTTTTTTTTGACGGAGAACTTGTCCTAGGGCTTTTGCCCGACGTGGGTCTGGCACACATTTCTGCGATCGGCACGCATTGAAATTTAATAATCTGCCACTTTTATTTGGATATCTCGAATGGTTTCGCTGTGGCTCGCCATCGACGAACGCCTTCGTTTCCTGTTTTTCCATCGCATGTCACGGCTACACGCTTGGACTGAGAGAGCTGTAATTTCAGTCACGAGTGTGTAATTATGATCTGAATATAATGCATTAATAAAAATTAATAAAAAGTACTCGCTAGCGCCACCTACCTATTAAGTCAAACATCAACATTGTCCGATTTTGACCAAACTTGGGGCATATGTCCAGTGTAGGGCGCCATGAAAAAACTGAATTAGTGATATGGTGCATTTATCACCGTTGGCCACCAGGGGCGCAACGAGTACTCACGAAATCATTTAAATAGCTCCTGCACGCACACGCATTCTCCGATCGACATGAAATTTGAAACACACGTAAACGTAAAGCAGCTGAATCCATTTATGTGCGCACAATAACAATCAACCCTACGGCGCCACCTGTAGGAGCGCACTAAATTACAATGGGGAGAAAAACAATTACTTTGACTTTTATTAGTGAAAATTTGCACACAATTCCTAGACGGCCTCCTGATCAGAAAAGCCAATGAGACCCATGGCCTATTTTTTACACTTTTGCCTCTAGAGCCCTCCAGAGCTCCTATTCATTCTCTATGGGACTCAGACTGTCTTCACACAAGGCTGCAATAAAAAACAACTAAAACCTGCAGGACAGCCACCAAACTCAATACAGTGACTCCTTTTAAGGGACATTAATGGGTCATAACTGTATTTTTCATGAAACTAATAAACTGCCTCTACAGCGCCACCTTTTGGGTGAGGCCTATGGAGAGGGAGACACATTTACTTTGGAGGAGGCCCATAAAATTTGGCACAGTGATAGTACACATAAAAAGCACCCTAAAACATAATTGGTGCTCAGTCATAAGACCAACGACATGGCGGCCATATTGATTTTTATTTCACACGCCACTTTAAGTTATTATTTTCCATTGAGAACTTGTCCTAGTGTTTTTGGCCGACATTGGTCTAACGTACACGTGCCTAATCAAGACAGATTGGAATTTAATAATCTGCCATTTTTTTGGCCTATCTCGCGCGGTTTAGTCATGACTTCCTGTGAAAAATCGCCTCTATTTCCTGTTTCTCTGCGTGCTCCTCAAAGGCACATGGACTGTGCCTACAGAGTCCAAATTGCCACCAATGATGGAGAATTAAATACTACACACAATAGACTAGGGAGCACAAGACCACGAATCACTATAGCGCCCCCTACAGTTCAGTTAAAAGCTGCAAGCTTGTCCGATTGACACCAAATTTGGAGAGATGATTCTATGCTTCATAAGATGCAAAAAAGTTAATGGGACCCATGCCCTATTCTTCATAATTTTGCCTCTAGAGCCCCCCAGAGCTCCTATTCATTCTTTATGGGAGTGTGATTCTATTCACACAAGGCTGCAATAAAAAACAACTAAAACCTGCAGGACAGCCACCAAACTCAATACAGAGACTCCTTTTAAGGGACATTAATGGGTCATAACTGTATTTTTCCTGAAACTAATAAACAGCCTCTACAGCGCCACCTTTTGGGTGAGGCCTATGGAGAGGGAGACACATGTACTTTGGAGGAGGCCCATACAATTCGGCACAGTGACAGTACACATAAAAAGCACCCTAAAACATAATTGGTGCAAACTCATCAGACCAACGACATGGCGGCCATATTGATTTTTATTTCACACGCCACTTCAAGATTTTATTTGCCATTGAGAACTTGTCCTAGGGTTTTGTCCCGACATCGGTCTAACATACACGTGCCTAATCAAGACAGATTGAAATTTAATAATCTGCCATTTTTTTTGGCCTATCTCGTGTGGTTTAGTCATGACTTCCTGTGAAAAATCGCCTCTATTTCCTGTTTCTCTGCGTGCTCCTCAAAGGCACATGGACTGGACCCACAGAGTCCAAATTGCCACCAATGATTGAGAATTAAATACTACACAAAATAGACTAGGGAGCACAGGACCACGAATCACTATAGCGCCCCCTACAGTTCAGTTAAATGCTCCAAGCTTGTCCGATTGACACCAAATTTGGGGATATGATTCTTCGCTTAATAAGATGCAAAAAAGTCAATGAGACCCATGGTCTATTCTTCATAATTTTGCCTCTAGAGCCCTCCAGAGCTCCCATTCATTGTCTATGGGAGTCGGACTCTATTCACACAAGGCTGCAATAAAAAACAACTAAAACCTGCAGGACAGCCACCAAACTCAATACAGTGACTCCTTTTAAGGGACATTAATGGGTCATAACCATATTTTCCCTGAAACGAAAAAACTGCCTCTACAGCGCCACCTTTTGGGTGAGGCCTATGGAGAGGGAGACACATTTACTTTGGAGGAGGCCCATAAAATTCGGCACAGTGATAGTACACATAAAAAGCACCCTAAAACATAATTGGTGCAAACTCATCAGACAAATGACGAGGCGGCCATATTGATTTTCATTTTAAACGCCAATTTAAGTTTTTGTTTCCCATTGAGAACTTGTCCTAGGGTTTTGTACCGACATCGGTCTAACATACACGTGCCTAATCAAGACAGATTGAAATTTAATAATCTGCCAATTTTTTTGGCCTTTCTTGCACGGTTTCATCGTGATTTCCTGTCAACAAACGCCTTAATTTCCTGTTTATATGAATAATTCTCCCACTCACAGGTACTGCCCTACAGAGCCCAAACTGTAGTCACAGATGCAGAATCAAATATTAAACGGAACAGACTCAGGAGCACATAAGCAGTTTTCACTATAGCGCCCCCTGCTGGTCATGTAAAAGTACCAACATTTTCTGATTTCCACGAAATCTTGCAAACTGATTTTAAGCGGCAAAAGCTGCAAAAAAGTAAATTACACTGATGTCCTATTTTGGATCGTTTGGCCTGGGGGGACCCGCATATTCCCCATGCATTTCCTATGAGACATGTCACAAGTCTATGGAGAGGCCAAAATTATTTCAAGCAAAGTCAGTGAAACTCGGCAGACGCATTATTTAGAACATTTCGATTGAAAAAGTCAATGACATCGAAGTCAGGTTTTGAGCGGTTTTGCCACTTCTGGAGAGCAGTGCCCGCCAATGCACTTCTATAGGGACACCGCCCGGTGTGAGTGGGAGGAGGGGGGGTCACGGGGGCCCGAGTGACGCCCAGAGGAGGAGGACGGCGCCCCGGGGCGGTTTTGGACCGGCCGAGGCCGCGTGGGAAGGCGGTCGCGCGCGGGGCGAGGGCCACCATCGCCGCTTTGCGGCTTTAATTTCATTTGAGATGTGTTACTGAAATGAATAAATGTACAGTTATCAGTGAAACTTTAACTTTTAACTTTGCCATCAGGTTTCGTTCAGGGATGGCAATGAATACCATCCACTCCTATTGTGTGCTTTTTGTGTTGATTTGACAAGTTATACACAAGATTATAATAAGTTGTAAAATTGTATTGAATGTCTTGTGTTCAGTACGCCAACAAACTTCCATTGACTCCTCTAATTTCAGATGCATTTGTCATTATGTGTACATACACAATAACAATATTAGCTGTGTGAATAAACTGGAAAGTGGTGCAGATGTTATTTGAAGTTGGAAGCTCAATAACGATCAAACCAAAGAAAAGAACAGTATATTTTTCAGATGGGCAATTATATAGTCACTCTGAACATTCTGTTCAGATTTTGAAAAGGTTAGTCTGCGGTACTATGGCAGATTCACAGGAGGCTGATTTTGAGAGTGAAAAAGCCTTTTCTCTGGCCTTATGGTCATGTTGAGCTGCTGCATATCTAGAAGAAAAAGGGCTTCCCAGATGCCACTTACACTATGGCTGACATGCGCATGAATCTGGTACGTGAGGCCGGTTGGCCAGGTGTGGTGAGAATGCAGCAGCTGCCACTTTATGGAAGGAGCTCAGGAGAGCTGCACCCCACACTGTGTATTGAACTTGGGACTAAGCTGTTATCAAACTATCAGGTGTAAATGCCCTATTCTTTGAGCTACAAACCTGTTGAACAGCAGCAGAAGCTTCTCTTCAGCCTCTACACCTCCTCTTCTCCATCTTCTCCTTCATCTTGGCCCCTGGTATACTTTTATACTCTCCATTAATGGCAACAGACATTCACACCTGCCAAGATCATAATGCCAATGTTTATCCATTCATTAAATGCCCACTTTGACCCATTTTGAATACATCAGATTTGAAGGCTGAATGTTTTGCTTTCAGCTTAACATGGAATGTTAAAACCTTGTAAACATCAAATAAAAATAATGAGCCAACTACTTTTTCTTAATCTAAGCAGCGAGTTTGTCACATTTTCAATGAAGCCATGTCCTTTCTTTTACCAGGTGTTACCATGGTTAAGTTTTTAGCCCATTTGTAAGTAGATCCTTGGCAACCAAAGTCGCATTTAATATTTATTTCTTTGTTATTTATTTATTTAAATTATTTTATTGAATGATTTAATTTGATTTATTGAATGCAATAAAAATAATACATAAAGTAAAATAATTAATAGTGGAAAAGCATCGTTCTGCATCAGGGGATACACTGAAAGTGAACACTTTGCTGAAGTGTGCAAAAAGGCCAAAAAGGCCAAGTCTTGACTCCAACTGTTTGCACCAAAACGTTACCTTTGACTTTAATAAACATCTGCCAGAGGTTTTCAAGGATGCATAGTGCCATCGTGTTCTTTTCGGCCCTGGATGGTTTGACCTGCTGGGCCTTAGTGGAGAGACTTCCCGTCACCTGCATTTCTGTAGCAAGTGTCAGCCCCACAGCAATTCAGCCTAGACGTTTGGAAGGCACAAGCACTGAACGACTTCAGGTGCTGGCACCTTGTCTCTTGGCTGCACTGCTTTGATCGCTGTTGGGTGGACCTGCAACATAGGGCTGGGCCAAGTTTGGAATAGTCGGATGTCTTTGAAAAAGTCAGACAAAGTTAGTTTTAATTCAGAAAGGATAAAAGATAGAATGTGGATGTAATAAGACTTGGCAAGAAGGCACCATTTTCCTTTGATATTCCCCACTATCAGTGCAGCTGTGTCATCTGCAGTCACCTCAGATGGAAGATGTCTGTTCTGCTGATTCCAGAGCAATTCGACCTTAAATAAAAGTAACTTTCTATACATAGTGAACCTCAAAGTGTCCACAAAAACAGCAAGTCTAAGACTAGAAAGGGGGCTTACTTTGGTGTGGTATAAGATTGAGAGTTCCTACAGACATCCTGAATATGCTTGTCAACAGGAGTCCTAAACAATCCTGAAATAGAAAGAATGTTTCAAGGATTTCTTTGTTGAATTTAATCGAAAATATCTAACATGGTTTAAATGTCTTTGCTTGCAGTTGCTTACACTTTTCACATATCATTATGTAGGTGCCACTGGTCGACCCTATTCCCCACAGATAAGTGTGAAACAGAACACAACAGAGACAGGGCAGTTTCAGAGGGGGACAAGGTCCAAAGTGAAGCTCTATAATTCTGCTGTCCTGGATCTCATGAAGCTCATGAGTCTCATAGAAAATGGAATGTTCAGAGATTATTTTAGGTTTACTATTTTATAGCTAATGACTAATTAAGTGGTTTTGTAGCTTTTCTTTTGTTGATTTTAAGATAGAAACACAAAAAACAGAGCAAAACCAGAGAGAGAATAAAAAATAAAGCAGTCAGCAAAAGACATTCAATGAAATCCATTTTCAAATGTGAATCTGAATGAGATTTATGAATGTCTATTATTATGCCATGTTGTTTCACTGCCATCCATTTCTTTGTTATGGCCTTCTTTCCTGCTCCCAGAGGTATGCTCCAAAGACATCCATTTATTGTGTCCATGGCAGGAGTTTTGAGGCCCAAAAACATAGCTGATTTAGTGGATTTTAACAAGAAGACAAGAGGAATATACTGAATGTTGACTTCAAAATAGAGTAGGTTCTTCATCTCAGAAAAACGTATGTATGCATGTTTGTATCCCCATCAGTTAGGGTTATCAGTGTCTGTTCTGACTAGTTATTGTGACCATACTTATTTCACACATTTATTGTAATTTATGGCAGGTCTAACCCAAGACCCTTCACCGCTACAGTCACAGTGAGACTATTTACGTCGCACACCACTTTCATGTATTTGGTCTGCAACAGGATGCAGGAGAGAACCTGCTGTAACACGGAGGACTTGAAGGTGTCACAATAATCACCACTCTACACACTAATGCATATAATTAATCCAGATTTTCATTGTCAGCATTTACTCGCTGCCCTCTACAGATCTTTTAATATTGCATAAATTGAAGATGTTGGCTAATTCATGACGTATGAGCAGTGTGCTTACAGATCATTTGTGATTCTCAAGTGAGATGCAGGCTCAAAAACAGGTTGCATGCATGTTACAATTTGACTTATTTCTAATTATAATATTATTTGACAAAAGTGTAAAATGCATTACTGCTAAGGATAAGGAAAAAAGGTAAAATGCGGCAATAAGATACATGACATGTTTGTAATTATTGTGTTAAGGTTAAGCAAAATAATTTCATACCATAATCTGATGAAAATAAAATTATATTTCAGTCTTTTTATTAATTGTGTCTCCTCAGGCCATTATTTGTAAGGAAAAGTAATTTCAACTTCGCTTTGTGCCTGTGTCAGGTGTAATCGAATGGTAGAAGAGCTTCAAGTGCACACACAACAAGGAGAGAGAGAGAGAGAGAAAGAGGAGGGGTTCATCCTGAGCGCTCATATACTTAAGACCGGGCTGGAACACTCACCAATCTCATAATACTCCCTGATCGAGTCACACAGCCACAGGACTGGAGGTGAGTCCTCAAGTATTAGATTGATACAAGACTTGAAAAATAGATTGCTGTACATATAGTGAGAGATTTCATCCTGTTTTTATGTCACAATAGTGTCTTGAATACTACGAGAATGGTTGTAATTTTCCATTTAGTGTCCAATAGTTGCGTTTAAAATGAACTTGAGGCAGTGTGCATTTGCTGCTGCAGGTGAAGGCGCTGTGAGCGATGCTGCTTGGTAACTGTTTGCAACGTGTACTTACCTTATTGTCAAGTGCTTATTTGTGTTTGGCTTTTGGGGATTTGATTCAAACAAAAATGACTTTCAAAATAAAACAAAAACGCAGACAAACGTGGTAAAACAGCGAATATGCCACAGTGTGGCACATACTGTATGAAAGTTATACTGTTACAGTCATTGCACATATGACGTACTGGAAGTGTATGAATTTCCTGTTAATAATTTATAAAATCAGATCATTATTCAATACATCACCCACATACAATGTAAGAACACACATTAATTTTATTCTCTGGCTTTTACTCTCCATTCCTCAATTGTGTGGTCCTCTGTTGTCTTTTATAGATTTGTTTTTATATATTTTATTTATGCCTATTAGTCTATTGAATTGTTTATCCTTCTACCCTGTTGTTTTTATTTGTATTTTATATTTTAATTATTATGCTGATTGGTTGATTTTATGCGCTGCCATAGAAATAAAGTGTATTGTACTGGATTGGACATTTAGATGCGCTGTAGGAAACTGTACAATAACAGATGCAAAGTACAATACTTTTACAAACTAACACTCGTAATTCATGTATGTGCTGAGAGTTACACATTTAAACTTCTTTTTAAAATGGAGGAGAGTGGATTTACAAGATTTAAGTTCATCAGTGCAACTGTTTCAGAGATCTACCCCTTTAACAGATATACAAAAGTTCATAATATTTGTTCTGGATTTCCTCTTTACGAACATCTCGGTTCCTCTAAGTTCGTATTGGCTGTGTTTGAACATATTCTCTAACGATTGTAAAATATGATCTGTTACATATTCTGACATTTAGATGCATTAACGAGCAGCAAACGAAATGACCGGACAAATTCTTTTTAATTGAGATGATGGACAATATCATGAGAGCTAGCGCAGAAATATTTGGACATTTCCTCTTTTGATGTTTGAAATTGTACTGTAACTATGCACTGTGGACGTTTTGACTCTAAACTTGTTTTTAGGCGTGCCAAGATGCCCACCCCAAACTGCTCCCTTGAAACCATCTTCAGTTTGGGGTCCGGCATGTCCAGCGACTGCCCTGACACCTCTCTGCTCTGCGACATGAACATCTCTCTGCTGCTGGCCAATGTTAGCTCTGTGGACGTTGGCGAGCTGTGTTTGAGTGAGGACGAGTACCTTGCGCTTCATTTGGGACCCCTGCGATCGCCCATGTTTGCTCCAGTCTGCATCACATACCTGGGCATCTTCCTGGTGGGCGTCTTGGGTAACTCCCTGACCTGTGCTGTCATTTTGCACTACAAAATCATGCAGACGCCCACGAACTTGTACCTGTTAAGCCTGGCCGTGTCAGATTTACTGGTGCTCCTCATTGGCATGCCCCTGGAGCTGTTGGAGCTGTGGCGGAGCTATCCTTTCCCGTTAGGAGAGGGCGGCTGCTACTTCAAGACCTTCCTCTTTGAGACCGTTTGCTTTGCGTCTGTTCTCAATGTCACAGCCTTTAGTGTAGAGAGGTACATAGCAGTGGTGCATCCATTAAAAGTGAAGAGCCTCTCGACCCGCGCCCATGTGAAGAGGGTGATTGTGATGCTGTGGGTGATGTCCATGATCTGTGCCGTGCCCAACTCGAGTCTACACGGGATTCTCCTTCTGCCTCCCAAGTTTGGACGACAGTTTCCACGTTCGGCTATGTGCTGTGAGTCAGACAATACTTAAACTTTATTATTTTTTATAATTATTCTTATTATTTTTTTTATTTTATTACTGACTTTTTCTTAATTTATTCATTTTTATTCACCGTCTGATAAAATGAAACTATCACGCTGCGGTGCATGTTATGTATAAAAATAAAGGTTTAACCCTCTTATTTCCAAAGCAATCATTCTGGGTTGAATCAGGGTCAGTTTGTTCTCCAAACCCACACAAAAAAATTTCACCCTAAAATTCAAACAAGTGTAGTGCCTGGACTGGAAGGAAGGAGGTGGCTGCACATATGTGCCAAACACTCCGATCATGCAGCACCAGTCACGTCTCGTCAAATTGTGAGATTGGACCACTAGTTTTCTGGTTATCAGTGGGTTTCAGAGCGATGAAGAATCAGCACTATTGCCATAAAAATGCTTTATTTATTGTATTTATGTGGCAGAGACAAAGCAGTCAGACATACAAAGCAAACAGAAATGGTGTATTTATTTGTAAAAATGTAGATTAAACACTCCCAAATCTTCATCGACTCGACACACAATACCTTCTCATTTCTGCAGTTGTTAAATATAAATCCTTATATTCAAAATGAAACAATGTGTCGACTAATGAAGAATTTAAACAACAAAGACACCATCGAGCAATTAAGCTACTAAAATAGAAGCTACAGCTCTAGTTTAAGGGCTTGTTTTTAACTCCCCGATTGGCCTTTTCTACATTAACAACTATTATAATACAAAATAAATGAAAACACATTTCCATTATACAAATATATAAGTGCATATTCATACATTCAGCTTTCATTGTTTCATCCTCATTCATTTACTTTCATACTATTTACAAGTGGGTACAGTTTTGATTACGTTACATTTTCCTTTTTTTTTTTTTTTTTTTGATAAAAGAATACAAAACAGAAACGAGACGCGCAGAGAGAGCATACTTTATATATTATAATATGTTAATATGGTCCGGCATCTATTCAAATGATCCATTATCAAATTAAGTCAGTATGTGTTTTTTTTTGGTCCAAAACGTGTTAGAATTTGGGTCCAGTTTGTGTGTTTGTTATGGCCTTCTTTCCTGCTGACAGAAGTATGTTCTGAAGGTATTCATTTATTGTGTCCGGTTCAAGTGTTGTCTTCTCTCTTCAATGTCATGTTTGACAGATCTAGTGAAACCCACCTGGATGTATAAGCTGACCATCCTCATCTCCGCCCTGGCCTTTTTCGTGCTCCCTGTGCTGGTCATGGGTGCACTGTACCTCCTGATTGGCCTCACACTGTACAGGGAGAGAGGAATGACAGACACCACCGCAACATTTGGACTGGACAGCGCGTCAGAGGCTCACACACAGAGGCGGAGTAAACGCAACGTGCAAGTGACCAAAATGCTATGTAAGAACCGCCATTGTTTCTATAGTGACGTTTACCTCTTTAGGAGTGGCGTTTATTAAGTAATAGGCCCTTTAAAATGCTTTGTTATCAGAATGTTTAAAGTGATGCAGTAAGCCGTAAATAATTTTCAAATATTAACCAACTTTAGATCTAAACATTTATAGTCTTGATTAAAAAAAAAGATAAACAACAATTTTGAATTTCCAGGGTAGAAATATCAGTTATTTTGCTTTTCTATTACAAAAAAATAAATTAATTACTATTTTCTAGCCCCATAATTGTATAGTCCCAATCAAATGTTTAAGACCAGTTGAAAAAATGGCAAAAATTACATTTTGCACGGTTGGATCTTAACAACATTCCAAGTAGAACTTCATTATGCAACAAGAAATGGGAGCAAAGAAAAAAGTTTGAGTTTTATTAAAACAAAAATTAAACTGTCATAGGCTGTTCTGCAGCTGATCAAAAGTTTAGGATCATATGCCTGTAAAGGCCCAAATCTGTGCAAAAATGCGGATTCAGTATCATTTTCTGTCAGGTATTCTGATGGCAAAGGCAAAAACCCGTTATCTTTTTGCTTGTGGTCGGGTTGTTGAGCTGCATAAGCCGGGCCTCTTGCAGCGCGCCATCACTGCAGAGGTGGAACGCAGTAAGACAGTCATTCTGAATTTCTTAAAAGACCTTGAGGACTATGAAAAAAAAAGTCAAGTGAAAAACCCCAAAAAATGACTCCAGCATTGAGTGGGAGGATCCAATGTCCTTGTCTCCACAAAACTGTTGACTTTACAAGAGACACCAAACATGAAACATTGAAAGGTGGAAGAGTTTTATTCTCTGATGAGAAAAAATGTAACCTTGATGGTCCTGATGGTTTCCAACGTTACTGGCTCGACAAGCAGATCCACCTGAGATGTTTTCCACGTGCCACAGGGAGGGGGCGCCATTATGATCTGGGTGCTTTTGAACAATGGAGCTCCAGGTGGCGCAGGTCAAACGGCCACGATCTCTGTGCAGATGTTGCAGAGAGCATCCCTCATGATGAGGCCCCCGTCTGTGGAACCACTGGGTTTTTCAACAGGAGCACGCTACGGTTCACAAAGCCCACAGGACAAAGGACTTCCTCCAGGAGAACATCAAAGCAAATCAAATCAAACTTTATTTATATAGCGCTTTTCATACATATAATGTAACACAAAGTGCTTTACAGTGCATTAAAAACATTCCCACATCCCGTTTCCCTTCCAACCTCCCCCACAGCCATCCAGCCCACTCAACCCCCCCCCCCCCCCATAGGCAGTCATATATACAAACCTGTACATTCACACGCACATGCGCACACACACACACACACACACACACACACACGCACGCACTCACACGCACACGTTCTAAGAGACATGAGGCTGAGTACAGATACACCAGCTGAACAAGCACCATCAGAGGAGCCGTCTGCACCAGGAGCAGCGCCGGCCACAGCCACAGGACACAAACTCAGGGCCCAGGGGAGAGATGAGGCAAACACCTCCACCAGGGGCCCATGAGCCAGGGCCCCACAGCCACAGACGACCGCCGCTCCTGGTACAGAGGGCCCCTCAGAGGAAACACTGGAGAGTCTAAAATGAATAAAACAATAGATAAATATTAAGAAATAAGTCAATAAGTGGGTTGAAATAGAGTAAAACTAAATAAATAATAAATAAATACAACTAAAATGCTAGAGCTAAGTTAAATAAACACAATAAATAGGATAAATAAATATATTAAATGAACTGATTAAATTAAATATTAGTCAAAAGCTAAACTAAAAAGGTGGGTCTTGAGCCTGCTCTTAAAAACCTGAACGTTCTCTGCAGCCCTGAGGTTCTCCGGCAGGCCGTTCCTCAGACGAGGGCCATAGTACTGGAAAGACGCCTCGCCGTGAGTGTGTGTCCTGACTTTGGGAATGACTAGGAGCCGGCTGCCGGAGGAGCGAAGGGGCCGCGAGGGTTCATATGGTAAAAGCAGTTCTGAAAGATAAGAAGGCCCAAGACCATTAAGACATTTATAAACCAGTAAAAGAACCTTAAAATCGATCCTGAAACACACAGGGAGCCAATGCAGTGATTTTAAAACCGGTGTAATGTGGTCCCGCCCCCTGGTCTTAGTCAGGACACGTGCTGCTGAGTTTTGTAATAACTGCAAACCTGCAATACTCTTTTTGGGAAGACCAGAGAGCAGGGCATTACAGTAGTCTATACGACTGGAGATAAAAGCATGCATCAGCGTCTCCGTGTTGGCCCGAGAGAGAATGGGGCGGACTCTGGCTATGTTCTTTAAGTGATAAAAACCTATTTTTGTGATGTTCTTGATGTGCGGGTTAAAGTGAGCTCAGAGTCAAAGATAACGCCCAGGTTTTTTACTTGTGCTGATGGATTAAAAGACTGTGCTTGGAGTTTGGATAAAAGTTTCTCTCTCTGGGCCTCAGGACCGATGACTAAAACCTCAGTTTTGTCCCGGTTAAGCTGGAGAAAGTTTTCTGCCATCCAGGATTTGATGTCTAAAATGCAGTTAAAAAGAGCATCCATTGGCCTGGTGTCATCAGGAGACATGGAGATGTAAAGCTGCGTATCATCAGCATAACTGTGGAAGTTGACTCCATGTCTCCTGATGACATCACCAAGAGGGAGCATGTAGAGGTTAAAAAGTACAGGACCTAAAATCGAACCCTGGGGCACACCACATGTGATTTTATGGACCTTGGAGGAGCAGGTATCTAAACTTACCATGAATGTTCTGTCTGTGAGATAAGAAGTAAACCATTTATGTGCAGTACCAGAGAGGCCCACCAGGTGTTTGAGTCTGTTTAAAAGAATAGTGTGGTCTACTGTATCGAAGGCAGCGCTTAGATCCAGTAGAACCAACACTGTCACCTGTTTAGAATCATAATTTAATCTAAAATCATTTAAAATCTTAGTTAAGGCTGTCTCGGTACTGTGGTTTACCCTAAAACCAGACTGATATTTCTCAAAAATATCATGTGAGTTTAAGAAATAGTTAAGCTGAGTAAAAACAAGTTTTTCTAAAATTGTACTTAAAAATGGCAAGTTAGATACTGGCCTGTAATTGTTAAAATCATTAAAATCTAAATTGCTCTTCTTCAGCAGGGGCCTCACCACCGCCGCTTTAAAGGCAGTGGGAAAGACCCCTGTCTGAAGAGAGCAATTCATCATGTTTAAAAGCTCCTCCCTAAAAGATCCATAAAATGACTTAAAAAACCTTGTAGGAACTGGATCTAAAAGACATGTGGTGGGTCTCACTGAGGAGAAAACTTTATCAAGACTCTCAGCATTAACCGGGAGAAAACTGTCCAGTGTTTCCTCCGGTAAAGACAGACACTCAGATGTGTTAAAAACGATAGATGGACTGGATAAAAAATTGCATCTGATGGTGTCTATCTTCCCCATGAAGTGGTCTGCAAACTCCTCACAGAGAGAGTCGGAGGGTGTTAATTCAGGTTTGTTAAAATCTTGGTTAAAAAGCTGATCGACTGTAGAGAAAAGAGTTTTGGGATTATTTTTGTTATCGGTAATTACTTTGCTGAAGTATGCATTTCTAGAATATCTAATTGTTTTATTATAAAGTTTTTGTAGTTCATTCAGGATCACTCTTTTGGACCATGTTCCCCTGATCTAAATCCAACCTTTGGGGATGGATGGCAAGGGAGGTCACAAAAATAGACCGCAGTAGATGCCCTTCATGAGACGGCCTTCACCTTTTGGAGAAATGTCCCCACTCACCTCCTGGAAACGCTTGCATCAAGCACCACAACCAATTTTTGAAGTGAGTCCCCCCCCCCCTGTATTTGTCAGAATTCAATTCAAAATCAGAATTTTGCCTTTATCAAAAAAGTGTGTAGTATAATGTAATTTAAAATGAAGTAAATGTCTTTAAACCAGGCTCTGATATCATTCACGTGTTTCTGAGTGGTTTTCATTTGTCAAGTCTACTTTGATCTTTCAGATTTTGTGATATTCTGAAGCCAGTTTAGCATTGAAATAACTTAATTCATTTTTATTCAACTTAAATGTATTCATTTATTCAGTTTTCATTTCATATGAATCAGTGTTGGCTAGTGTTGTTTTATAATTAGCTGTTCATAGGTTTTGAAATAGCAAATGGTAAACATCTGAGATCACTGCTTAAGGGCAGGAGGAGGACACTGGTCCTCTGAAGGCTGTGGCGAAGCAGAGCCTGGCCGTGCACAGCAGACAAACAAAAAGGAGAGGTAACATATCACACGACATTAAAAATCTTAAAAGCTTTTTCAATGGAACGAACGGAACAGATCGTTCTCGGAACGAAAAAATGCTTGGCACCGATTCACTTTATAAATAATAGTTGGCTAGACAGTAGTGCAAATGTGGCAGTGCAAATATAGCTGCTTTTATTATTTGGTTGTTAAAGTGGCAGGTGTTATAAAGTGTTCAGAGTCCAATGGCAGAGGGAAGGAACTGTTCTTCTGGTGAGAGGTTCTGGTCCGGATGGACCGTAGCCTCCTGCCCGAGGGGAGTGGCTCAAATAGTCCGTGTCCAGGGTGAGAAGGGTCAGCTGTGATCCGACCTGCTCGTCCCCGAGTCCTGGAGACGCACAGGTCCTGGACAGATGGAAGGCTGCAGCCGATCACTTTCTCAGCAGAGGCACAATGTGCTGTAGTCTCTGTTTGTCCCTGGCTGTGGCTCCTGTACCACACGGTGATGGAGGAAGCGATGATGTACCACACGGTGATGGAGGAGGTGATGATGTACCACACGGTGATGGAGGAGGTGAGGATGTACCACACTGTGATGGAGGAGGTGAGGATGTACCACACGGTGATGGAGGAGGTGAGGATGGACTCGATGATGGCCGTGTAGAACTGCACCATCATCTGCGCCGGCAGCTTGGCTTTCCTCAGCTGCAGCAGGAAGTACATCCTCTGCTGGGCCTTCTTGATGATGGAGCTGATGGTCGGCTCCCACTTGAGGTCTTGATGGTGCCAAGGAAGCGGAAAGAGTCCATGGTGGTGATGAGAGAGTCTGTCAGGGTGAGGGGGGCAGGGGGGCTGAGATATGAAATCCACGATCATCTCCACTGTCTTCTGGGCGTTGAGCTTCAGGTGGTTGCACCAGGACACCAGCCGGTCCACCTCCCTCCTGTCCAAGATGAGTCCGATGAGGATGGTGTCGTCTGCAAACTTCATCAGTTTTGTCTTGGGTACAATGGTGATGATGGACCACTTGATGCAGGCTGGGACATGGCATGACTTCAGGGAGGTCTTAAAGATGTCTGTGAAGACAGGAGTCCGCTCATCTCCACAGTGTCTCAGGGTGGCAGGGAGACACTGTCTGGTCCAGGGGGACTCCATGGGGGTTGGACTTCCGAAACTGTCTCTCCACATCTTGTCTTTAAACTGAGAGGCTGGTGGGGGTGGGGGTGGCAGAAATGTCCATTGTAGTGAGATGGTTGAGGGAGGTGGCTGAGATCTTGAATCGTGAGTAGAAGGAAACTAGCTGAAAAGCTAGTTTCTGGTCATCTTAGTCTATTTTATTCTTAATTTTATGCATGCCTTTTTATATATTTTTTATATTTTATTCATTGCTTTATGTTGCACCTCACGTCGAAGCAAGTTCCTATGTTTGTGAATTTCACTGACAATGGCAATAAACCGTTTTCTGATTCTGATTCTGATCAGCGGCGTGTGGGGCGTTGGGCTTGTAGTTGGTGATCTGCCTGAGCCCTTCACCAAACAGCTGCAGGGTCATTGGCAGAGAAAGACTCCTTTAGGCGTGTGTTGTACAGAGATCTAGCTCTTGACACCTCCTTGCTAAATCTGTACTTTGCACCTTTGTAGCTCTCTCTGTCCCCCGGCTCTGAAAGCTGCCTCCTTCTGTTGCTGTAGCTGCCTCAGTCTGGGTGTGAACCAGGGTTTGTCATTGTTACAAATATCAAAATACATATAAAACACAACAATACAATACAATACAATAAAAAACAGAAATAATTATATTAAAATGTATATATTTAAAAATATATGATACATATAAAATTCTCTCAGTTATAAGCGCTGCCAAACAGAACTGTCTTTAGCGTGGACTTGAAAACTGCCAGTGTAGGAGCCTGTCTGACAACATCAGGAATATCTGATTCCCCATGTCCATTCCTAACTGCAAGCACCAGCAGGAGGCCGGTCCCTGAGGTCCTAAGAGTCCGAGAGAGACTTGAGCTGCTTTAAAGTCTATTCTCTGAACCACAGGAAGCCAGTGCAGAGACCTGAGCACAGGACTGATGTGATGGTACTTCTTACATACATTAGTACAAAATAATGATTAAAGAGTCCAGCTTCCTATTAGTTTGTATGTGTTCTTTTAGTAGAATTTTCCAAAACAAAATGGCTGCTGGAACTGGACATTCCATTTTACCATGGCAACATAACTCATTGTAACTCACTGCTACATAAATGTAACCATTACTATTTCATTACAAAAATTGTCAAATTTTGGTAATCAAACCTGTCACATGCAGTAAAAGAGGCTAAATCAAACTTGTTGGATCTTTCTACCATGTTTTAACGTTATTCCCCCATCAAAAACATGCTTGAAGTGGTTTTAAATGGAATTCATACATGTTTGAGTAATCTTGGCGCTCTCTTGTGCACTATTCTAAAACTTCCACGGAGTATTCCCCCACACAAGGGCAGCAGCGCACGAGAGAAACACATATAGACCATGGATATATAGAATTCTGCTCAAAGGAGAGACCATGTTAACCGCGGCTGAATTGGAAAGTGAAACAAGAACGCGCTCCTCAAATTGAAAAAGCCAGGCGGACTTTACGCGCTATCACCGTCAGGTGACCGTGTGTCTCACACGGCACGGCTGAGTCTGGCTCCACGTGGACTAAAGCGTGGAATGTGCACGGACTGTACACACGCACCGTGCACTGTACGCGCGCTCCGCAGCGCTTACTGTGCACTTTTCTGTTCAAACTCCATCAGACACGAGCTGTTTGTGACTGTGTACACATCAAAAGCTCTGCTTTAACAGCTTATTTGAAATCCTACTATGAAGCTTACAGCCTGAACGCAAGTAACTCAGTCACATCATTATTATCCTAAACTGCACTTTAGTTTTATGTTTGAACGTGCTGTATTATTTGCATTGAAATTAACATTGTATATGCTTGCCCTTTAGAAACTGTTGAATGTGTAGTCTGTATATTATATTTTCATCAGCAATGTTCCTTACTAAGAACATATACTTTATAGGAAAACATAATGCTCTATAAAAAGTCATTGTTTAATTAACCAATTAGTCGAAAAAATAACTGATAGATTAGTCGAAAAGAAAATAATCGTTAGCTGCAGCTCATTCTATCACCAGTGTTCAACTAGCTCACGTTTAAAATGTGTTGAGTTTATTACTGTTATTAAAAGCCTCCTAGGTGATGAAAATGAGCCTTTTTTCTATAACACTTGAAACAATAACCTGGCCCTGCCATATGAATTCTCACGATTTTTAAGTTCACAAACTAAATTCAGAATGATAGACATACCGCGGTGAAGTTAGTTTCACGTTGGACGTTGGACATTCGCCTCCACAACAACACCGACAGTTCCCACTGACTAAACCCAGCCTGCTCTATCCCGGTGCGGGGAGCTCACGCTAGGCGCACCGCTCTGAAAGCTCGTCGATTAGACTTAGGGACCGACAATAAATTACAACTCTTGTGAATTGCGTATGTCAAAGAATTGAAATAGCTTTTATATAAAAATACCTATTAGTATATAGACATTGGAAATCAATACTGTTAGCATATTGCTCTAATGTGTGGAATTTTATCCCCAAATTTATTGTTTAAATAAAAAATATATGCAGTTAGTTTTTTTTCTCTTAAATCAAGTTTTTTTTTCAATAGCTTCCAGGTCATGTGACCAATTCACCTCAAATCAATTTATAATAGTAGTACTAGTCCAGTAGTAATGGGCACAGCTCTTCTTTTCATAGTTTTGGTCTTACTTGATTTTTAATGATTTTTTTCCCTTAAAAATCAAGGTTTTTTTTCAATAGCTTCCAGGTCATGTGACCTAATCACTTCAAATCAATTTATAATAGTAGTACTAGTCCAGTAGTAATGGGCACAGCTCTTCTTTTCACAGTTTTGGTCTTTTTGGATTTTTAATGATTTTTTCCCTTAAAAATCAAGGTTTTTTTTCAATAGCTTCCAGGTCATGTGACCTAATCCCTTCAAATCACTTTATAATAGTAGTACTAGTCCAGTAGTAATGGGCACAGCTCTTCTTTTCATAGTTTTGGTCTTACTTGATTTTTAATGATTTTTTTTCCTTAAAAATCTAGTCTATGGGCATAGCTCATTACTACTGGACACAGCTCAAATCAAGTAAGACCAAAACTATGAAAAGAAGAGCTGTGCCCATACTGGACTAGTACTACTATTATAAAGTGATTTGAGGTGAATTGGTCACATGACCTGGAAGCTATTGAAAAAAAACCTTGATTTTTTAGGAAAAGAATTCATTAAAAATCCAAAAAGACCAAAACTATGAAAAGAAGAGCTGTGCCCATTACTACTGGACTAGTACTACTATTATAAATTGATTTGAAGTGATTAGGTCACATGACCTGGAAGCTATTGAAAAACCTTGATTTTTAAGGAAAAATCATTAAAAATCAAGTAAGACCAAAACTATAAAAGAAGAGCTGTGCCCATTACTACTGGACTAGTACTACTATTATAAAGTGATTTGAGGTGAATTGGTCACATGACCTGGAAGCTATTGAAAAACCTTGATTTTTAAGGAAAAAAATCATTAAAAATCCAAAAGACCAAAACTGTGAAAAGAAGAGCTGTGCCCATTACTACTGGACTAGTACTACTATTATAAAGTGATTTGAGGTGAATTGGTCACATGACCTGGAAGCTATTGAAAAAACCTTGATTTTTAAGGTAAAAAATCATTAAAAATCAAGTAAGACCAAAACTATGAAAAGAAGAGCTGTGCCCATTACTACTGGACTAGTACTACTATTATAAAGTGATTTGAGGTGAATTGGTCACATGACCTGGAAGCTATTGAAAAAAAACCTTGATTTTTAAGGGAAAAAAATCATTAAAAATCAAGTAAGACCAAAACTATGAAAAGAAGAGCTGTGCCCATTACTACTGGACTAGTACTACTATTATAAAGTGATTTGAGGTGAATTGGTCACATGACCTGGAAGCTATTGAAAAAACCTTGATTTTTAAGGGAAAAAATCATTAAAAATCCAAAAGACCAAAACTGTGAAAAGAAGAGCTGTGCCCATTACTACTGGACTAGTACTACTATTATAAATTGATTTGAAGGGATTAGGTCACATGACCTGGAAGCTATTGAAAAAAAACCTTAATTTTTAAGGGAAAAAAATCATTAAAAATCCAAAAAGACCAAAACTGTGAAAAGAAGAGCTGTGCCCATTACTACTGGACTAGTACTACTATTATAAAGTGATTTGAGGTGAATTGGTCACATGACCTGGAAGCTATTGAAAAAAAACCTTGATTTTTAAGGGAAAAAAATCATTAAAAATCAAGTAAGACCAAAACTATGAAAAGAAGAGCTGTGCCCATTACTACTGGACTAGTACTACTATTATAAAGTGATTTGAGGTGAATTGGTCACATGACCTGGAAGCTATTGAAAAAAAACCTTGATTTTTAAGGGAAAAAAATCATTAAAAATCCAAAAAGACCAAAACTGTGAAAAGAAGAGCTGTGCCCATTACTACTGGACTAGTACTACTATTATAAAGTGATTTGAGGTGAATTGGTCACATGACCTGGAAGCTATTGAAAAAAAACCTTGATTTTTTAGGAAAAAAATTCATTAAAAATCCAAAAAGACCAAAACTATGAAAAGAAGAGCTGTGCCCATTACTACTGGACTAGTACTACTATTATAAATTGATTTGAAGTGATTAGGTCACATGACCTGGAAGCTATTGAAAAAAAAACCTTGATTTTTAAGGGAAAAAAATCATTAAAAATCAAGTAAGACCAAAACTATGAAAAGAAGAGCTGTGCCCATACTGGACTAGTACTACTATTATAAAGTGATTTGAGGTGAATTGGTCACATGACCTGGAAGCTATTGAAAAAAAACCTTGATTTTTAAGGGAAAAAAATCATTACAAATCCAAAAGACCTAAACTATGAAAAGAAGAGCTGTGCCCATTACTACTGGACTAGTATTACTATTATAAAGTGATTT
Organism: Rhinogobius similis; assembly: GCA_019453435.1. Classification (NCBI taxonomy): domain Eukaryota; kingdom Metazoa; phylum Chordata; class Actinopteri; order Gobiiformes; family Gobiidae; genus Rhinogobius; species Rhinogobius similis. The sequence continues at coordinate 20,895,321 of CM033632.1, read as the reverse complement.
GAGGTGAATTGGTCACATGACCTGGAAGCTATTGAAAAAAAAACCTTGATTTTTAAGGGAAAAAATCATTAAAAATCAAGTAAGACCAAAACTATAAAAAGAAGAGCTGTGCCCATTACTACTGGACTAGTACTACTATTATAAAGTGATTTGAGGTGAATTGGTCACATGACCTGGAAGCTATTGAAAAAAAACCTTGATTTTTAGGAAAGAAATTCATTAAAAATCAATTAAGACCAAAACTATGAAAAGAAGAGCTGTGCCCATTACTACTGGACTAGTACTACTATTATAAATTGATTTGAAGTGATTAGGTCACATGACCTGGAAGCTATTGAAAAAAAACCTTGATTTTTAAGGGAAAAAAATCATTAAAAATCCAAAAAGACCAAAACTGTGAAAAGAAGAGCTGTGCCCATTACTACTGGACTAGTACTACTATTATAAAGTGATTTGAGGTGAATTGGTCACATGACCTGGAAGCTATTGAAAAAAAAACTTGATTTAAGAGAAAAAAAACTTGATTTCTATTTTTAACTGCATATATTTTTCATTAAAACAATAAACTTGGGGAAAAAATTACATACATTAGAGCAATATGCTAACAGTATAGATTTCCAATGTCTATATACTAATATGTATTTTTATATAAAAGCTATTTCAATTCTTTGACATACGCAATTCACAAGAGTTGTAATTTATTGTCGGTCCCTAAGTCTAATCGACGAGCTTTCAGAGCGGTGCGCCTAGCGTGAGCTCCCCGCACCGGGATAGAGCAGGCTGGGTTTAGTCAGTGGGAACTGTCGGTGTTGTTGTGGAGGCGAATGTCCAACGTCCAACGTGAAACTAACTTCACCGCGGTGATAGACATATCAATCTGGTGTGAGCCAGCTTAGTCCAACGTAATTGCTATATCTACATCAAATGAATGAGTGATTATTGCCCTCGCGTGAGCTTGTGCTGTGATGACGCTGTGGGGCTTAGTGCGAGGAGCAGGATTCCGAGCGTCAAAATCGAAATCAAAACCGATTAAACGTTTTAATACGTTGTATTCACCGAATATATCATTTTCAAACCAACAAACGGCAACATTATGATATGCTATGTGTTAACAATTGATACCCCATAAAAGTGTAATACCCCCTCTGTGAAGTACAGTACTTTTACTTTTGTGCTTTGCGCTTGGCACAGTATTCAGCATTCTGACCTGTGTCCCCCTGCAGGCGTCCTCGTGGTGGTGTTCAGTCTGTGCTGGGCCCCCTTTCACATGGACCGCCTCATGTGGAGCTTTCTCGACACCTCGTCCCAACTCCACCTCATGATATTTGAGCCGGTGCACATTGTGTAGGGCGTGTTCTTCTACCTGAGCTCTGTGGTCAACCCCGTCCTCTACAGCCTCATGTCCACGCGCTTCAGGGAGATGTTCAGCCACCTGACCTGCCCACACCACGCCTGGCCCAACCGCTCCAGCCTGCGCCTCACCCAGCGCAGCACACTCAGCCACAAGGCACCCACAGTGGACTGATGACTCCATCAAGGCAAGAACTTTAAAAATGTCATCCTTTTGGGGGAATCCAAAATCAGCTCCTGGAACGACCGATTCAGAGGATTATAAAAATCATAATCATAAAATCATAAAAATCTTGTATATAATTAGCTAAACCAGATTTCCTTCACCCCTCCCCATTCATTTGAGATTTATGAGTACATTGTAAAGCAGGGGCGTCCAAACATTTTCCATCGAGGGCCACATATTGAAATATAGACCAAGCGGAGGGCCACAAATGAATTTCGAAACGTTTAAAAAAGCTGCATTTATCTGATGTTTTAAGCGCCACCACATCTACATTCAGTCTCAGTGCCTTAATATCAGGTCTGTATTGCACCAAAATGTTAGTTATTTAGGTTGGAATTGTAGAAAATCTGAAATGTGCTGTAAATAGTACTTATCAGGACAATGTGGGCCAGTTCACCAGGAAGCCTAAGGGCCAAGAAAAATTGGTCTGAGGGCCGCATTTGGCCCCCGGGCCTGAGTTTGGACATGCCTGTTGTAAAGGCTGGAAGAAAATGCAATTACAAGTCAATGAGGTATTAGTAGAACATTTACCCCTGAACTAAAAGATCTTCTTGTCAAATTAAGACCTAAACCAGGAGTGAGCAATTGTTCTCTCTCTGATAACCGTATTCAATCAGGCCGCAATGCAGAGCCGACTGAGATCAGTGGTGTAACACATTCTAATCATCATTCTAAACATAAAAAGAAAAGAAAGAAAAAACATGTATAATATAGCTATTTAATCATTTAAATAATTTCATGTAATCTTTATCAAGGATGCAAGTGCAGACACATATGTTCCATAAACTAAGAGAATAATAATTTTTTAAAAAGTAGTAGAAAGAGTATTAAAAAACTTGCGGGGGTCCAGATTAAAAACTGGCCGAGGCCCATATCCAGAAAGCCCAGGTCTGGCCTACATTTTTGAGCTCATATTCTCTTTTTATGTTTCAAGATAGTGTTAGTGACAAATATTGTTCTGGTCAAATTGTCAAAGCCAAAACTAATGACTGTTATTTTGTTTGTTTCAATTTCCATCAGCACATGACTTTGAGCGATAGATGTTTTTATAAATGAACAAATGCATGTTTGACACGTCCCTTTTTCCTTTATGTCAGGAGTCAATTAAAGCTTTTGGTGACAAAATGAGACCACTGTGCGCTGTCTGGAGCCAGTGATATTTTACCTCTGTGAAACCAGGAAGCCTCAAAGCAGTGCTCTGATTGGCTGCACTTGAGTGGACCGCCCCAGTTTCGCTTTCTGAATTATTAATTGATAAAAAAGTTAGATTCACTTGAATACCTAATTTTGAGTTTGAAAATCAGACACCTCAACAAGTCAAATTAGCCTCCATTTCAGCCACACAGTTTTAGCACAGATAGTTTCACTGCATTCCTTTGTCATGAATGCATCTGTGGAAAGGTATCAGGCTGCTTTATGCTGCTTTGGACATGACATATCTGCTACTCATTTTTTGTAAAAATGCACGACAGTATGTTGGAAATTTAGTTTTTGTGGTTACTGTTTTTGTCATATTACATATTACATTGTCTTTGGGTGGTATTATAATTTGAAAAGACTATGTCCCCATTTTGTTGAATGTTGAATGTTGAATTGCTGAAGTCTAGTTTTGGTACACATTGCTTTGGTGATATAATGTCTTTTTCTAATATGTTACTGTCATCACTTCAACGGGTAATATATTTTTGTATAAATGTAACATGAAGTTAAGACGGTGCTTCGCACATCATTCTGATAAGAAGGTGCGTAGGAAGAAACATGCGTGACGCACGTAGAAAAGGAGACTCCCGCACACTGGCTACTTGCAAAAAGGTGTAGTTTTATTTACAGATGAGCAGCAACGTTTCGGCAACTAGGCCTTCGTCAGGCAAAAGTAAACAAAAAATGTAACATAAAAACGGGTAAGGACTCTTTCAAACATGTTCCATTTTGCACGAATATTAGACCTGCTATTACCATGGAACCATAAACTCAGTGTGACTACACAATGACTATGCACTAATAGTATTGATTTGTTCATCATTAAACTCAAGTATCTTATCTCTATTTATATGTATCATATTTACAAACATGACATGTTTCCTTATTTTTGCAAAACCTTTCCACAAACAAACTATTGTTTATTCTCAAAATCATTTTTTACTGATAGCACGGGCAGGTCAGCAGATACAACAGAACCTGTAAAAGGTCAATAAATAATGCAAGTTTCCCTATACAATATGTCTCATCCTTCTTGCTCACTCTAAATTCTTTTGCTAGTATGAGATGCTGGTTTCAAGCCTCTGAATTGCCAGCACCTGGATGAGATGAGACTGAATCAACACAACAAGATATAAGCATGCAAGTGCAGCGAAGTCAAGAGGCAAAGAACCTCCTCAGCGGCCGCATTACAACTGAAACAAGAACTCACTGCGCTCTTTTATATAGTTATTTTCTAATTGTGTTATGTGAGAACGAAGACATTACAGTACAAACCTCTTGATAACAAAGTTGCCTAGACATATTTTACTAAAACTGATAAACAAGCAAGACGGAGAGAGCATTGTAATTCCAATCAATTTAGGTTTAAATACCTAGTATTTAAAAAAAAAAAAAAAATCCCTTGCTGGTCCAATATTGTCGCACCAAAACCTCCATGTTACACAAATAGAAAAAGGGTATCATAATCACCAACACAACTGACTGACATTTTAACTAGAAAATGCACTAAAACTACCTGAAGTCACTTGTTGTGCCCTCATGGTAACCTCACTGCTATTATGATTCTATACTTTTGTCTTATACATTTAGTATAATGTGTGAAGTCAATTCTGTATTGCTGATGAAAAGTTATTTCGGTTTACACGGAAGCGTGGTGCATTTAGTAGCGTGTTTTTGTACGTTGATTATATGTTATAGTCACAAAGAAACCCATAGAGACAAAAAAAGTTGTTTAATCTCAAGGCACAAAAGACAAACAAACAAAAGGACATGTTCTGGTTGTAACTTATCAAGACCAAACATTCTCACGTTTGTGTCAAGAGGTTCATATGTCCTCATCAAATATCTCAGTACCTTTTGTGCTGACCTCATTCAATTTTGTTTGTTTTGGTCCTTAATTAAGCCTGTTGTAATGGCATGTACAGTTCTTGTCCCTGCGAAACAAAATGTAAACACTTCAATAATATGTTTTAAAGAATAACAAAATAAAGAACAATATAGTAAACAATACTCAAATAGTAGTCAGTTGCTGCATGCAAATCATACACAGTTGATAGTTCTTCTGATACTGTGCTTTTAGCAGTACTGCCATCCTAACAACTGTGTCAAAGGAAAACTGTCTACATTTCCCTCAATAAAACGCGCTTGAGGCAAGATTTATTCTTGGTTGTTTTAGTCCCGGGTTAGTTTAAGCAGACTTCGTTTACAATATAATTTCAAGTCACTGGCTCAGTGTATTTATTTAAAAATATATAAAAGCATGGCATTAATGTAACTATTGCTTTGAAAATAGCAAGCAGCATCACACAACAAACAAACAACAAGAGACTCTGCCCAGAGCAGTGTGGAGGAGAAGCCAAAAGGCACTTTACTCCTATCTTCAGTGAAAACCCTTTATAGTTTAGAGGTCTTTAGGGCGGTACTTTTTCTCAAAACGAGCCACATCAAACTTCCGCAGGCAGCCTTTATAGTTCATGTAACGAATCTTCCCAAAAATAGGTCTCTCAGCCCAGCCCTGGTCATGAATGCCGCAAATAGACCACATACAACCTGCAGCAGTGCGAAACAAAAAAAGTTAGAAATCACAAAATTATCACAATAAAGAGTCTAAAATGTTTTATTTTATTCTATATTTTTCTTACCGACAAATCCATTAGGGTCTTGGCCATCCAGAGAATAGCGGTCATTCAGATACAGGGCGATAGACAGCGCCTCCTCTGGTGAACTTGTCCACTCCAAGATCTTTTTGGCCCAATACATGCGTAGGAAGCCATGCATTTTCCCCTCAGACACCAATTGGAACTAGAGCGAGAAAAGATGAAAGTGAGTCATCACATTATTCTTATTGTTAGGTTTTTATTATAGCTTTGGGAAAAGATGTTAAATAATTTGGTTTTATCTATTTTGTATTAATGTATAGAATATATGATCATTATGCTAATTCGTATCACAGCATGTTATTGATTTATACGTGTGTATTTTAATACATTTTATAAATAAAATATAAAGTTTCTTAGTACTGTAAGGTTATAAAGACAGTACCTGAGCTCCGTTCCAAAGGTTGTCATGTGTTTTGGCCTTCTCCAGCTGTTCTTGTGTGTACACATATGGTCTCTTGTCTTTGGCATGATCTTTAAGAGTCTTCTTTGCCCAGTCATAGGCCCCTGATTACCAAAGGTTCAAACAAACAGATTTAAGTTCATTAGTAAAATTAACAAAAAAAAAAGTGTAGAATGATTTAATAATGTAGAGTAATACAGTCCTTTGATTAAGCCACAACATTCTGTACTCAGCCTTCTACATTTTAGAGCGTGCGTGCGTGTGAGTGTGTGTGCGTGAGTGTGTGTGCAGGTGTGTGTGGGAGTATATGTGTGTGTGAGAGTGTGTGCAAGTGTTTGGTTGTGTGGGGTCTGGTGGTCAGGGGGTGGTTGGGTGGGATATGGTCATGTGTGGAAATGTTTTTAATTCACTGTAAAGCACTTTGTGTTACATCTTTGTATGAAAAGCGTTTTATAAATAAAGTTTGATTTGATTTGATTCTGAAGAGTTTAAAAGTCATTCATTTTCTACCGCTTGTTCTCGTTAGGTGACAGGGGCCTATCCCAGTGACTTTGGGCCTTAGGCGGGGTACACCCTGGACAGTTTGCTGGGCTAACACAGAGACATGGACAGAACAACCATTCACTCTCACATTCATAAACAAGGGGCAATTTACAGTTGCCAATTGACTGGAGGAAGCCAGAGAACCAGGCCCAAGCTTAAAGGTGCACAATGTAACTTTTCATTTGGAAGATCTGCCAACTTCTCCATGGAGATAATATTTGCCAAGAATGTTCCATAGTATGGCATTAAACTTTAAACTATTTAGCATTTATTCAATTTACCTCTCAATAATGCTTTTGCACAGAAATGTATAGAATTAGTTTTATGCTGTCATTTTTACTGACCTTCAACGCTGTCGTATTTCTTGTTGTAGTAGCAGAAGTTGTCGGTGAGCTCTCTGCGAACCACCAGCTCCTCGATGAACGGAGCGACCGACTCGCCGCCAGCCTTCTTAACCTGCAGTGCCACACGCTGAGCAGAGATCTGGCCTGTTCGACAGGGTAAATAGTGGGTCAGAACTAGAAGCAGCAAATTCAAAGGGGTCATTTGAGTCTGTGGGTTATTTATGAACATTTTTATAATTTAACATAATTTAAGCAACATGTATGGTCTGCTCTACTTCTAAGTTTACAGAGTAGGTCTCTGCACAGTTGACCTATTCCAGAAGCTTTCATATATCCAATAATATTGAGTTATTTAAGTTTTAATGAGTTGTCATTAAAGACTTCAGACAGATGGTGAATGTGTAAGAATTGTTTACTTCATTGAATAAAATTTAACGGTAACACTTTAGAATAACTCCCCTTATTCCTGCCTTAGTAAAGCATGAATAAAGACTTAATTAATAGTGAAAAAATAATTAATTAAGAATGATTCAGGCTTATTAACTACTTAACTAATACTCTAACCCAAATTCCTAGCCCTAACCCTAACCTTAATTAAGTAGTTACTAATCCTGCATCATGCTTAATAAACTATTTGTTCAGTATGAAATAAGTCTTTGTTAATGCTTTACTAAGGCAGGATTAAGGGAGTTATCCTAAAGTGTTACCCATTTAACACATTTAATATAACTTTGCATCGATTTAATTTAAAAAAATGTATTTTATATATATATATTTTTAACTAAAATTAAACATTTGGAAGAAAAGCCACTGACCAAATCGTATCCAGGGAGAAAGCTGGCTCAGAGCAGCAGCGTTGGGGTCGTTGCGCTGGGTTGCGAACAGTTTGAGACGAACATCGATGAAAGACTCCAGCGTGGCCATCCCTGCCTTCGTCCCCGGTTTTGCCCACTCAGTCTCTCCCACAGTCTTGTCCACCTGCAGGGACGCCAGCTCTTTGGCCCAGTCCACCTGCTGCGAGGGCAAAAGGACAAGGACTTCAATGAGGAAAGGACAAACTTCAACCTTAAGACAAAACTGAGCAAAGCAGCCAGAATATCAATGACAGAACAGCAGATAACTTTAATATCCGGTGAACTACAATGTCTGAACCTTGATACGGTGTGCACTGTGCATTATTTATTAATGAAATATAAAAAAGAACATTTCAGAAGAAAACTACACTGTAGGGTAGACTTTACTGAACATGATGCAATGTTATAATTTTGACAATTTTTCATATTTTATGACAGAAGTGAATGAATTCTGAATTGCTAATGAATGGGTGACCCTTTGTCTGTCTGACTACTGTCTGCGGTCGCTTCTATCCTGCTCCTGTGTTTACTCTACTGTTGTTTGTTTCTGTTTGTGATCTGAATGTGAATGTGGCTGTATGGCTGTTGTTTTGTTTAATGTTATGTGTGACCTTTATTAATAATATTATTATTAATAAAATTAATATTAATAATAATAATAATAATAATAATAATAATGCATCATACATATATAGCACTTTTCTGGACACTCAAAAAGACACTGCACATTGCATTATTCATTCACTCCACACTTGATGATGGTAAATTACTATTGTAGTCACAGCTGCCCTGGGGCCGACTGACAGAAGCGAGGCAGCCAATCTGCACCATAGGCCCCTCAGACCTCCACCAACCATTCACACACTGACCACTCTCATACTAGACTATAGGTGAAGTGTCTTGCCTAAGGACACAATGACATTTCCTCCTCCAGCCAGCTGTAGCACCTGGTGTGCAAGCGGTCTCTCATCCAATACTAACCTGCTTAGTCTTAGATCTGACAGATTGGGCATTGGCAATTGGCAAGCAGGCCACTACACACTTTAAAGGGGACATATCATGCAAAATCTACTTTTTTGGCCCTTAGATACCTTTTATTGTGTACTGTGGGTGTCTGGTAGTGGCTAAAAGTTTAAATTAATCACTTAAGTAGCTGCAGAGATATATTTATATAAATTTTGCAACATATTTCTCAGTTCGTTCGAATTTCCGCATTATCTGTTACGTATTTTTGTCTATCACGTCACAGCGGAACTACTAAACAAGGTCAAGAGCTTCCGGTAGAGACCGCCATCTTTATTTTCCTTGTAGCGATTTTGTAGTCCAAGCGCAAAGATGTCAAAGGTGCGAGTAGACAAGTTAAAATGCTCTGTTCTTGGTTGTGTTACCAGCACAACTCATTACACCGACCGCCTGCATCCGAACAACTGAGAGAGGCATGGTTACGTTTTATTTTTCGTGGTAATGTACCACCGACAGTGGGGAAAGTTTAGTTTGTGTGCTAAGCACTTCAAAGAGGAGTGCTTCAGTAACCTCCGCCAGTACAACGAGGGATTTGCTCAAAGATTGCATTTGATCGAAGGGTCAGTTCCTTCGGTCTATGGAGATGACGATATACTGGAGCGTTAAGTCAAGAAACGCTGAAACACTGTTTAATAGACCTATTTTTTATCCAGTCATTCTTTACCTGTGTTCTGGCCATTTGTGAGGGATTAGCATTACACCTGGAGCTGCCCATCTTTTACTCGGCTGTTTTCCAGCTGCTTAGGGCACATGTCTTTATATACACATATAATACATTTATTTTTGAGGTTTTCATAAGGCAGAACTCACATCAGACTGCTCGTAGCTGACGTTAGCATGTCGCTAGCATTAGCGCGCAGCAAGCGTAGCCCGCAGCACCGTAACTACGCTGACTAACTTGACAGTAGCCTTTTCCCCCGGACTGTTGTTGTAGTAAGATGGTAAAGTGAGGGTCCATTAGACAACCTGCTAATATCTTTCACACACAGTTAAGCTAACGGAGCGCGTAGCGAATTACATAGTAGTAAACAAACCATTGAGATGCAGCCATTTGAAGTCTTTGCTGCGGAGGATTGTCTTCTTCGATTTCCTCTTGGTCTGTGTCAGACTCTGGCTCGTACATGTAAGGCTGGATGTTGATGTCTTCGCTTGTTTCCATTTTTCGATTGTCATTACGTTTTTTTTCTAACTCTGGAGAAGTTTTGGATCCGACAGACGGACTGTGTTTGGGACTACAACAATGGCTGAACGGGGCGGAGTCTGCATGCAATGCGCATGGGAGGGGGTGGGGTGCGAACTAACTAATTTGCATTTAAAGAGACAGTGCCAAAACAAGGCGCTCAAAAGCGCTCCTTACAAAAGGGGTAAAAGAGAGGCATGTAGAAAGAAAATTAGGAGGAATTCAGACTGTAGATTGCAGGTATAGTTTATTTAGACCCCAGGTAAATGTTTTAAATGTTCAAAAGGTGAAAATAAAAGCATGATATGTCCACTTTAATGCCATCGGCCTGTCCAGAGATAACTGAAAATTAGACTGTGGCTAAAATCTGGCATCTTTTTTATGTAATCTTATTTAATTTATTGGTTTATCTGGACAGGACAGTACATGTTAATGAACATGCAACTCCAAAATTAGCCATGGGCTGGTTTTCATCTGTTGTCCTGCATTCATTCTCATTCACACACCTATTGTACGAATGTTTTAGAGGTAGGGGAAACTGGAGCACCTGGAGGAAACCTACGCAGACATGGGGAGAACATGCAAACTCCACACAGAAAGGCCTCGGGTCACCCAGGAGTTGAACCCAGAAGCTTCTTGCTGTGAAGCAAGAGCGCTAACTGCTGTGCTACCGTGCCACCATGTATCATTGATTCATCATAAAGTGTCCTGTCCTTTTTTCTAAAAGGCATTTTTGCACTTACTTTGGCTGTAATGGTTGCTGTGTAGGAATGTTTCTCAACCAAAGGAAAGTCTGTGAGGAATTCTGGCAAAACCTTGTTAATCTTTCCTCTAATGGTTCGGGCAGCATACTCCAACTTTGGGGATGCCTCCCAACATGGTACTATGTTGTGAGCATCAACCTACAATACACAAGTCAAAAACAAAGAAAGTGACACGTGCTATATCATGGTCTGAGTTTAACATTCTCGCTGATTCTCTCTTTTACAGGACCCAAAGTCTGAAGCTCACAGAAGGTAACATCTATCATAATGCATGCATGATGTATAATGTAGTATATAAACTTTTATTCATTCACAAACACTAATACTAAGTAAAGGCCCAGAGATTTGGAATAAAATGGAAAGCACTATAAACATCTTTGATCGTAATTTTTTTTTTTTTTTTTTACTTTTAAAACAGAAATTGTTATTGCATTTTATTCAACTGAATCATAGATCCCTAAGGCTGTATAATGTATAACAAAAAAAAAAAACATGTATTGATCAGAATTTAATAATTAGTCTATCTTTGCAAAGATATGTAGTAACTAGCAAATATTGAAGCTGCTGGAATGGGTGACAAATCAGATAAATTTACTGTGAAAAAAGGAACTGTGGGGTATTAATAGGTATGGGATGGTAATTGCATATTGAAAACAAAATATTAGTGTATTTTATTTTATTTACTGCGTTTGGGTCCCCCCTAAACACACAAAGATAGCTCCTGGGGAGTTCCATTTTTATAAAACATAAAAGTTATATATAGTCATACAAGTATATTTAGCTGCTTTCAAATGTTTTACGAATAAAGTATTAAATCAAAGTCTTTTAATGATGTGAAAATGTAATGTTATAAACTGTTAGTCATTTGCGATTGTATCTTTACCTGTATAAAAGGAATTTCTTTTGAGAGCTTTTTTTTTACATCTTCCAGCCACTGCAGGGGCTCTCTGAGAGGGGAGAAGTCCGTCACCACAGCCCCCAGATTGCGGTCAGACACGAAACCAGGCAGGACATCCCGTGGTGGACCATGCAGGAGGTGGAACTCGATTCCTAAAGATTTAAGCTCCTAATTTGTGAGAGGAAACTCAGGATTACTGAATGAGCAAATGACAGGATGAAAAGAATGTATCCATGTATTATGCCAGAAAGCACAATATAGCAGTATATTTGGCTGTAAAGTTTTTCAAGATGTAGTTGGAATTGTTTGAATAAACAAAATGATGCTAATGCATGCCATACCACTGTACAACAAGTCGCCCTTATGTAATAAATCATTGTCATGTCAAAGCCACCATTTATATCTTTGCACTCTTTTCCCTTATCACACCTCTTATATATAGTCTTGATATGTTTATGTTTTTTTTATTTGTACATAAATAAATCTGCATATTTGTACCCGATTAGAAATGTATTTTGCTATTTTAATATTTCATTTTGAACTTAAAATTTTTCCTTTGTTATTATTCAGTAACGTGTGAGCTGCTGTGTCCAAGTCCAAGTAATTTTACTTGAGAATCAATACATTTGGGCTAAGTCTAATCATCTACAGCCAAAAAACAAGTAAATTTCCTGGCAAAGTGACAAAGGTATCAGTTGCAAGAGATGTAATTTTCCCTTATTTGTGTTTTTTAGCTCCCGCTTTAATGTAAATGGAGAGGACTTTTGCCCTTTCAAAAGATATTATATTTTGCTTTGAATTGTACATTTATATGGATAGGCTTACCTGTGAAACTTCTTCGAGGCCTTTCAACAAGAAGCTGAAATGCCTGTAAGTGGATAGTTTAGATTTAGGAACCAATAGACAGAAACAAACATGCAGGGGGAGCTCTTCCTTTAAAGCCAGTCGCTGCGCGTGGATCAGAGCCCAGTTATCTGAAGACATACAAATACATTATAAAAACGACTGAGAGTGTGGGTTAATGAACGTAGTAGGGCCCCCAAACAGCCTACCTTGGATCCTCTGGTCTCTGTTCATCCAGTAAAGGACTCCCTCTGCACCCGACTTTATTTTATGTGTGTCTGTGAGAAATCGGAGGCGTTTTTTGTTGAATTTCATGTCTATCTTCTCAGTCCTCTGTCGCAGAACTTGCTCCTGTAACCAACCATCCGCTTTCTTCTCAAAGATCGTTTTAGATAGCTTGTTGGGCTTCTCGGCGCCCGCATCAGTCGTAGCCTTGCGCTTTAACGACATGGCAGCTTTGTAACGAAATAAACGAAGTAAATGTGTAGTCAGAGGACTTCGCTGAGAGCTCTTTCCTTTCGGCGCCGTCACACAAAATCTGTAGCGTAGATGCAATATGTTACACGCAGAAACAATGCAAACTGGACCCGTACGGTTTGACCGCCAATAAACCAAGTTATTTCCAAACAGAGCTATATTTGAATATCTTCGAGCTCCAGAAAGTAAAGAGCATACTAACATGCAGAGACCAGCAGTATCAGACACGTAACTAAGAGGTTTTCCCTTATTCAACCAGTTACGTGAGCATTTCTTTACGAGTTTTGTAACAGCCGTGTTTTTGTCGTATTGGACTTCCTTTCCCAGAATGCAATGTAGTAAACTCCCCGGCGCATGCGTGCAAATATACGTAAGGGGGAGGGGCGCGTTAGGCTCTAAACGGAGGCGACCAGCAGCTGCAGACAGCCTTGTCAGTCATAAGCTCACTTTTTATTTTACCTGTTTTGGTGTGAGTTTCAAGTGACATCAATATCGGGCTCGTCAAATAGAGCAGCACTCATGGACAAGGTTGACATGTCATTAGGTAAGGACTCCTCAATCTAAAGTGAACACATTATCAGTGTTAGCTTATTTTAGCTAACTAGTTGCTAAAACTATAGAGAGGTTGGTAGTAGAAGCGGCTTTGCAGATTCTACAATTTACGCTCAAAACTTTATTTGTTTTCCACTTGTGCCCAACAGATGATATCATTCGTCTCAACAAAAAAGAGCAGAAATTAAACAAGAAACAGGGCCCCGTGAACCGCAGACCAGTCAAGAAGAAAGGCCATTTAATGCAAGGGAAAGGTGTGAGGAGGGCTGCTGCTCCCACACAGAGAGGTAACAACAGAATCAGAAAGCATGCACACCGACTTGACTGTGTTTATACGAGGACGTAATTGTAATTTGGCCTTTATTTTCTGATTAGGGGTTGGTTTAGCCCAAAGAGGTGTCTCTAATCAGCACAACAGAAAGGTGCCGATGGTCTCAGCTCGGAGACGGGGACAGGCCCCGGGGGTCGTCACGGGCTTGGCCTCCCGCAGGACCGGGGCACTGCTGAAAAGATTGGGGACGATCAACAGAGCAGTGGCAGGGTCACAAGTGAAACGAGGTTTCTTAACAGTAAGTGAAAAAAACAACAACAACACATTAAAAACTAAACTGTGTTAGTGCTGTTGCCAATAGGACGAGGGTCAGGTTTTACTCCTGTAGGATTTGAAGGTGACCATTTGTGTTTGCAGCTGAGAGGAGCCCACTGTGTGTTAAGCTTTTGTCAATAGCGGATGACATGATATATTTTTTTAATGTTAATAAAACATCATGGCATCATTACATATTTATGATTACATTATCACTTTTTTGCTCATAAGTCGCTATATATACGTACACACAAATACGCACATACAGTATATACATTATTGTATATAAGCACAACAGTTAGACCAAAGATCAGACTTCTTGTTACTAATGAAATCCTATTTCTTCATCTTCTTTAGAGGCCAAAAACAAGACCTTTTATTCAAAACCCTGTCAGTACAAATCAGTACAGGAAATCAGAGGGACAGAGGAAGACCTACAGACAACCAGAACCACAGAAGAGCCTGAATCCTACAACAGTCAAAAGACCGTTCCAGCTTAGACGGAGGTATGCACTCACCAATGCCAGAAAGGGAACGCTTGATTCAATTTTGCATCCTTCATGAAAAGCTCAATTCTATGGGGCATAATGTATCTTCCAGAGATTAATCTGTTGCACTGAAGTGATTGATTCCATCCATCAATGTTCCTTAACAAGCCAAGTCTTACCCTGAAATCCTAGGGTAAAAGAAGCTCCAGGTTAAGCTTTAATTCAAGTATTTAAGATCTGGCTGAATGAGAGAGGAGCCAGAGTGTGCACTGATGTTGGTTTGATTAGCAACTCTCACATTTTTCAGTTCAATGTGATCAAAGGAGCAACCGCCTCCTGTTTTCTCACAATCTTTTCTGTAGAGATTTTTGGAGACAAAGCTGAAAAAAAAAAGTTTGCTTGAGTCGCAGCAGAACTTAAACTACACAAACTAGGCTTTGAATTGGCCTCGGTTTGTGAAATACCCTTGAAGATCTTTGGGGACAGCTATTGTTAACCACAAACCAAATGTTTTCCTTTTTTGAGGTCCGAAAATTGGTTCATGTTCCCAAAAGCATTAGTTAATCTCTGGTCTTCATAAAAGGAGCTTTTTATTTATTTATTTATTTTACTCTGACAGGTTCTCATGTTTTTCTAATTTTGACTTAGTTTAGTGGGAGAGCACCTGTGGTAAATATTTATCATAATTTTACTGTGAAGTTGCAGTTTTAAATGAATGAAATGAAATGTTCAATTCTAAAACGGATGATGTTGTCAACTTACCATTGAAAATGCAGGGACAATTAACAGCAACTGACACATTTTTCATTCAACAAATTAAAGGTATTATCAGTTATTATTTATTGTCAATTTCTAACTATTGTGTAATTTATGTGCATTTACTGTCTGGTTGCTACCTATGTCACATCTGCTGCTCATGTCTAAGCGGGAAATAACATTGTAAAGTTTATTTTATAAAAATTGTCAAACTGGGGACAAATAGGCAAAACATTTGAAAAAATCTTATATAATATAACTCATGTGTGTAACATTTTAGTGAAACGTGTAATCTAACCTGTCATGTGCACTTGAACAACTTCTAGTTATTGCTTTGACATCAAAATAAGCTTGCTATTTTTACTTATTTAATGACCCCACTTTTTCCTGGACAGACCTCTGCCTTCGCTCCAGACTCAGAGGGATGCTCGCCAAGCCACATTTCTGTTTCACAGAGGACTTAAGGTATACAGAAAACCTTACAGCTTTTAATTGGTACTATGGCTATGTGCGATGTAAAGAGTCTGGTATCCTACATGATCCTTTCTTTCAGTGTCAGTCTCGTCAGAAAAGTCGATCATAGAGGCTATTGTGTCTTTTTCTGCAGATTCAAGCTCAGGTCCAAAAACCAAATCCTCCAGACAGGACTCGACAGTGAGTATTTGTCCAAATCACTTGTCGCGATTTTTAAAGCATGATGCATAATTGCATGAATTGTGACACTCAAGTCAAAAGTAAATAATTTCTGGTCTATGCCCACAAGGTGGCGTACATCCACCAATAATGGAATTCTGACCGTATCCATTGACAACCCCTCAGCCAGAACTCAACCAGAGTAAGCGTTTGTAAAATTGCTTGTTGACTTATATGAATCGTGATTCTTATAGAAAATGTAATGAAATAAAGTTCTGTGTACAGACCTCCCACAGCATACACACTGCACCCCCCTTCAGTAAGAAGTGCCCCAGTCAAACTTGAGACGGTGGAAAGAAAAATCCCCAAAGGAGTGGCCCTGCAGTTTGACATCAACAGTGTGGCAAAGCCAGTAAGGGCAAGTTCAATTTGCAACACACACATTTTTATTGGTTTTCTTGACTGACCTTAAACAGTGCCTTTTCCAGCAGACGTCCATGACTTTAAACGAGCGTTTCCGGATCCTTAAGGACCAGCGCACCGCTAAAGCACAGCACGGTAAAGGCAGTCGCTTTGTGACTGTAGGCTGACTGATGATTTCAGCCAAAGACTTTCTTCGGACAGACCATCAGTGACCCAGCCTCAAACAGGACAATTACTCGTGAACTTTAAGGAGTGACTGGTCTTTTGGACAGTGCAGTTGTCTGTGTTGTGCTCACAATTTTTGTCTTGTGGATATAGATTTATTAAGGGACACTTCCTTTGCTTAAAACACTGTTGTGGTTCGTGATGACTTTCTGCGGGGTCCCATTTTATGGGAAAAATGTTTTATACATTTCACCAAGGAATTAAAAATGTATATTGTTTTTATATTTCTGACTTCACTGGATTAGGAACTACAAAAGTCTAATTCAGTGCTACACAAGAAGTCCAGCAGATATGGAATCTGAATATTGCTTTTATTTTAAATACATTAAAATTTGCAATGTAACAAAACTATTGGCATATGAAATTCAAACACCTTTGAATGAACAAACATGGCTCACTTCATTTTCTGTGACTAGTGTCGGTAACACTAGGTTAATTTTCTCTTGCCAACGCTGCAGCTTTCCCCGTTACACTGTTCACAGACTATCTTACAATAAGAGTGCTGAGTAAAAATGAGGTAAGAAAGTGGTTGAAAATTACAGATCATGCAGAACATGCCAAACAGCAACAAAATATTTTGTGGAGGAGAAAGTAACAAAATGTGTGCATTTAAAAATAATCAATTTACACAGCTTTGCATCTTTGGTTACAAAGTAGGTTGAATGATTTCACAGCTTTTCCCCCTGGCCCCCATCAGGAAAAACATTGAGAGGAAGAAAACAATACTATTAGAGAAAAATCAGATTTGACATCTTGGGTGTTTATCCTTGTTTTGATGTCAGGAGGTGAAGAATCACCCATCAAGGCTCTTAATACTTATTACATTCATAAATCTGGACTTGAGTTTTGAATCGAGAATTGCAGCATAAATTTGAGTAGTGTTTATCCATTTATCAGGATTTATGTTTGCCTTTAAGAATTGCCCCAGGGATGTAAAACAAAAACACTGTAAAAGTGAGAGACTCAGTTAAACAGGTTTGAAGAAATTGTTCATTTATGGAAATAGCAGCCCTGTAATAAATAAAACACTTAACAGTAGAACTCAGACTGATGCAAAGGTTGAACTTGATGTAAAAGTAACGGCAGCGGTTTCTCTCCATTCTCTCCCACTTCTTTAACATGAAACAGCAAGGCTAAAACACCCCTTAACCCACTCAGATTATTTCATTAAAAAAATAACGCTCTCTTTTGACAATCACACTATTTGTCCCTTAGGGGAGGTAAAGCGCACCTGTTCACGCTCTATATCTGGAGCAGGTGTCAGGTCAGGGATGCCTCATTCATTTCAAGGCATCATTGCAAGCTTGGACCCAGCAGTAAGTCAATGTGGACATGTACTGAAGCCAACTCTTCTCACAAACCAAGACCGCCCTGATTATCACCTCTATAAACTTTGTCTCAATGATTGCATTAACACTGGAAAGGCCCACAGTACAGATGCACAGACATTCAACACCAATTCACAGTCGCTGTTGCCAATTCGGCCTGGCACGCACACACACAAATGTACACTGTACTCTGTGGTCAAGCTGGTGGCTAAGAAGACAAAGTTTTCTCTTCTTTGAATTTTCACATACACTAATTGTAATAAGTTGTCTGGAAACGCTGCTTGTAGTTTTTAATTGCGCTTCAAGCTGAGGTGACATTAGGTTGCAGTTGTTGGCTGGGGTCAAGCGGAGTTTGGAGCGGGGGGTTGGGAGCGAGGAGTGCAGGCTGAGGAGGCGTGGAGCTGGGCTGTGCAGACAGCTGTGACAGCTGCTCAGTGTTGGCCAAGGACTTCAACACTGCGTTCTCCCGCTCTAGAACAGAGTTCCTCTCAAACAGCTCCTTGATCTGCTCCTTTAAGACCTCCACCTCTTCACGCACTGCATACATCAGATGGCTTTTCACTAGGTCCTACAACAGGCAAAAGCACCATATGAGCCGACAGGCGCCAAGTGATTTGTTACAATGACATCAAGAACTCAAGGCTAGAATGTAGAATGCAGTTCTAGATTTTTGTTTGACACATTTACACATAAATATGTCTGGAGCAGTCTAGTTTTAAATCAGATGTTCATTTGAAAGCACAATAGAGGTTTAATTCTGATCTTATACTCACCATTGCCTGTTCAATTTTATTGTCAATGGCAACAACATTGGTTCCCGAGGCACTGTAAAACAAAAGAAAAGGAGTATGTCAGGTCAGTGTATTAATAAAATCTTAGTAAACTTTAGTTAGGAACAAGGAAAAATGCATTTAAAAGTGGATGCATCACAAGAGCATTTGACTGCACATTTTGGTGCATGATCAAACGACCGGTGCATAGAAGAATCTGGGACAGACCATAGTTAGACTGAGACAAACAGTAAAATGGCCTGTCATCAACATGGCGACACAGTCAGTGTGCACTCCAATTTAGGTCAGATCATCACACTTACACAGAAGTACAAAGACATGGAGGACCACACAATGTACAGTATGGGTATAGGAGAGATTATGTGCTATGAAATACCATCATAGATGGTTCATAGAGCAACAGCCTTATTGGGCAACCACAGATTTCGCGTGGTCTATATTACAGGCTAATCTTGCATTGTCTGAATTTCTCATTTATAGATAGACTAATAGCCCAAACAGCGGTAGGCAGACAAAAGCGCGAGAAACTTGATAAGTGTCACTTCCGATGTAAAGCAGACAGTCCAGTAAAGTCAGTGTCCAGATTGCATGCGCGGCAGGTGAGCGTTTTACCTGCGGTAGGGCTGCGGCCACAGACGCGATGTGCGGCGCTGAAACAGCGGCCCGTAGCTCATCTGCTGCTGCGAGTGCGCGGCGCAGCACGGCGGCCTGAAGGAGAACGTGCACGGCATAATGTAGGCCCTGACCTGCACTAAACTGCAGCTCCGTCCAATCCCGCAATAAGAGGCCAAGCAGTGGTCCGGAGGCAGTTAAGAGCTGCCACAGAGACTACTTTTAGAAAAATGAAACCTGAACCTGCGGCAGCGGCCACAGCTGAACGGGGGCGGGCTCACGCGCAGAACTTTACACACGCGACACGCCCCTGACATACCACGGGCTTGTACGTCAAACCATGTCCATGCATTTGTTTTGTTTTAAAGCCCCACAACTAACAAGTACAAAAGCTAAGACCACTAACCCACTCAAACGTACAAGGCAAATACCCTCCAGCGAAGGATTTCATCAATTCATCACGAGATAGACTCTAGTGCCTTCCAGGTAAAGTAGAGAATGCGGACTAAGCCAAACATTTCAAAATGTAAATTAGTTGGCTAGTTGTTGTTTTTTTTTTTTTTTGGACAGTCACGAGGTGTCGCAAGTCAGCAATCCACGTGCTGTGTCCAAGTTTAGGTAAACCTGACTTGTAATGATGTGATGGGCAAAGGGTGATGGGAAGGCCTCACCTGGCTGAACACTGACGCCACCACGTGGTGAGTAATGACTTAAATGAAAAGACTGACCCTGAGGACAAGATGTTCTGTTCCTTCCACCATCTCAGGTCCTTTAGGCCAGCGGAAGCACTCAGCAGATTGTTATCAGAGAAATGTTCCCGATACCTCTGCTGTCAGTCAGCTCCTGCCTTTGAAGTGACAGATACATTTGCTCTGACACCATGAACATGCTGCCGAGATGGCACAATGAACAAGGCTGTGTGTGTTTAGTAAAGCACATCTGCTGTCACTCAAACACACCCACAACACAGTGCAAATCAGCAACATGAACATACGTTTTAACAATTGTTAGCCCAATCAGGTCAGCCTACAAAACATTGTGCAACCCCCCACACGCACTTACACAACATAATTTATTAGAAGAAAAAAAAAAAACTTTGCTTCACCCTGGACCTGGTGTGTCTAATTTAGACAGGCAGTGCAGACAGGCCTCATATAGCTTCCCTACACAAGAGATTTCAAAAGGTCTGTGCCAAGAGGAGGCGCTCCATGTACAGCACAGGCTCAAAGGAGTGGAGGGCTACACCCTTATTGCTTTACCATGGAATTCAGACAAGGCCAAGACGTCAACACAGTTTCACTCTCCCATAGTTACAGCACTGTATACAGACCCAGTTTGAACACATCTGGTAACCATTTAGCCATGACCTGATATTAACTAGCTGCTAACATGGCTGGCAGTGTGGTGCCAATTTGCCACAAAGTCTTACAAAAAACAAGGAATTCAAGGGTTTGCAAAACTTCAAATCAGAATTTCATATTTTTATTATGAATGAAAATATAGCTTGGGGAGAAGTTGCAATCAACTAGTTTTGCATTATAGCTTTGAAAAATTGTCCAGGAAAACTTTTTGCTGATGAAATAGATATTTATCAAAACAGGCACTTCTTTTAACAAAGGAATACTTCCCTGATTTACAAAAGGATTGTGCTCATAAATGCTGACGTTACCATGTCAGCAGTGGCATGCTTCTTAACTCCAGATGCTCTAGGCCTCTACACATTTCAGAGTGGGAGCTCATAAAAGGACTCTTGACAATCTGTGCGACCCTTAAACACAAGTCTCTTTGACCTGAGAGTGAGCAGAGAACGTTGCCACAGCTAAACAACACTGTAAACCAAACCTAACAGGACAGGTCGAATGAGATGTACACTGGTCAGCTGCACCAAAGCATGTGTTTGCTGTGTTACAGTCCCGATCAAATGTTTAAGACCTGTTGAATAAATGGCAAAAATCACATTTTGCATGGTTGGATCTTAACGAGGTTCCAAATAGAGCTTCAATACGCAACAAGAAATGGGAGTGAGGCAAAAAAAGTATAAGTAAACATTTTATTGAAAACAACAATCTAACCTTTGATATTTCAGTTTAGGACTACATGTCTTTAAAGGCCCAAATCTGTGCAAAAATGTGGATTCAGTGTCATTTTCACACTGTCATGATGTTCTGATGGTAAAAGCAAAAAAACATTGTCTTTTTGATCACGCTCAGGTTGTTGAGCTGCATAAGCACGGCCTCTCGCAGCCATCGCTGCTGAGGTGAGACGCAGTAATACAGTCATTTTGAATTTCTTAAAAGATCCTGAGGGCTATGGAACAAAAAAGTCAAATGGAAGACCCACAAAAATGACACCAGCATTGAGCCGGAGTATCCGTCAAGGCACTGGACAATCCTCGACCCAGATTAAGGCCATTACTGGTGCTCACTGCAGCCCAATAACCATCAGACGACATCTGCCACTGAAGGGTTTCAGAATCAAAAAACATCCTCAATGGCCTCGTCTCCTTGAACGCCACAGAGCTGCTGCTTGGACTTTACTAGAGACACCAAACATGGGACATTGAAAGGTGGAAGAAAGTTTTATTCTCTGATGAGGAATAATGTAACCTTGATGGTCCTGATGGTTTCCAATGTTACTGGCTCGACAAGCAGATCCACCTGAGATGTTTTCTACGTGCCACAGGGAGGGGGTGCCATAATGATCTGTGGTGCTTTTTCCTTCAGTGGAACAATGGAGCTCCAGGTGGTGCAGGTCAGACGGCTGCTGTCTCTGTGCAGATGTTGTCATGACCAAGGACCCTCGCCTGTGGGACCACTGGATTTTTCAACACGGACAATAAAATGTTTAGTCAAACTTTTTTTCATTGTCTCACCCACATTTCTTGTTGCATATTTAAGATATACTTGGAACCTTTTTATCCAACCATGCAAAATGTGACTTTTGCCATTTATTCAACTGGGACTGTATTAGCAAATCCAAAGCTTAAAAATGTTTCCAAAGTTGCTGAAAATGTGTCATAAGTCACAGTTTCCTCAGTATTGTTGTTGTGTAGCCTTGTATCAAATCAAATACATTTTGTACACTGTGCAAAGGGAGAAAGGCCACAAAAGGGGGTTTAAAACTGTTGACTTCTTGGCTAGGTTCCCCACTGCCCAGTGTTGTCCAGATATAGTGCACATTTGAAAACTATGTAAAGAGGATAAAAAATAACTGTCTTCATCACTGGTGGCCTTTCAGTAAACACGCACCTTAATAGTAGCTGGTACTCACGATCTACTGCCTTTATAAACACCTTTAGACAGAGGTCATTCTCCCACACCTGCACCATGCTTTGGAATTGTATCCCCTACTATTTGAGGACAAGCAGCTCTGAAGCCTATTTTAAAAAGGCATACATACTTTTTTGACCAAAGGCTATACTTGTAGTCACTACTCTTGTGAGTGTTGTGCATACAGAGAAAGTGGATCTCAAAAGAATCTTGAAAAGAGTATCATACTAAATGTCCAAGAATCAGATCATCACATATGACATGAATATAACACTTGCAGGTAGGCAGTAGAGGCTGCACTGTCCTGGATTCTTTAAAGCTCACCCCATGCATGTGATCTTGGCTAAGCCTCTATGGCTTATGTTAAAAGAACAAACTTGTTTGGGATCTCTACTCAAAACAAAAGTGGGCTCAGGGCTTGGTAAATGTGGCTGCACTGTTTTACTAATGTCATTAAAGCCACGTTTCAACTGGCCCCTTGTTCCCCAGACCCTGGTCCTGGCTATTGTTATTAGCCTTTAAACATCATCTTGAGCGCCTTAAGTTTGCCATCTCATGTTTTGAAACAAACAAAAAAGTTTATTATGGACTAAATGACCGTTTGTTTCTCTGCTGTCTGTCCTGGCACTTACTGTGTGAAAGCAGCCAGTAGATGGCGCTTAGTGCTTACAAAATTTGTGTCATTAGCGAAGGGACTGCGCAAGATGCTAATGTAGTCTAGCAGTAGCAGTAATCACAGTTAGACAGCAAAAATGCTCAGAACGAGTCTGGTGATGATTTAAGGACTTAAAACAGAAGATATCGGATAACTGACATCCAAAATCTGAAAAGGTCATCAATCAAGGGAGTTCAGCAGAGAGAGATTTTGATGGTCGGAGGAGAGAGGATTTTCTAACCAGCATTCCTCAAACTTGCGTGAATGAAGCTAAATGCAACTCCAGGTATGTTTTTGATGACAGAACATTTTTAGAAGAAAAGTCACTATAACATAATGTGTCTTTTAAGTGGAGCTCAACAAGCTCCACATCTAGTTTTGTTTAATACTCAATTTTCAATCCCTTTTTAAAAAACATAATTCGTTTTTTACCAGATGTGAAGGAGTGGAGCTATACTCAGAGTAAATTAGAATGATTTATTGCATTTATTTCACTTCTCTGAATTATGCAGTGGATTGTGCAATTATGCTCTGGGTGCTAGTACCCCCCACAATCCCCTTCAGGCTACTCAAACAGGGCATTTTGGATCACTTTGCACCCCTCCACCCCATACCGCTCCTGTGGAATTGTCCCTGAAAGCTGGCATACCTAATTTTCCCAGTTAAACCGGCAGTATGTATTTAAATGTGTAAATTTGTCCCTCACTGTAACAAACGTGCTTTAGAACAGCTTTTTTCAGACGGCAAAGTGAAACTGCTGCAACTGCCCAAGCACAGCCAATCAGACCGCTGCTTTCTGCTCTTATTTCTGGATTGACGAAACATAAAATTCTTAATAATTTGATTTTTTGTCACAAAGAACGGCTTATACAATGTACTCTTTTGGGGGCGAAAAGACTGATTTACAAAAAAAAAAAGTCAGCTAAACAGTATTTAACTACTGATGTCACAGGGGCCATGTCACTGATTATGTGGAGTGTTCGCCATAAAGTTCAGCAAGAATGCCACCAACATTTATTTGCCTGAAACGGCCTGTAAAGAAATGCTGATAAAAAGCCCATTAGGTGGATAGATTTACACTGTGGCAGCTGGTGGAGATGGCTCAAAATTAGCTGAATAATTCCCCAGGAAAGGAAATCAGATAATGCCTTTAGCTGTTGGTTTACTTAATACTTGTCGAGCCCTTTGGTGGTGCAGTGAAATAAAGACATGTCTAGATAATTGACTTGAAGACTTGTTAAAGCATGTTAAGAAGGCGAGGCCGGCCCATGAGCCCTGGGACAACAGGTGCACAGAGAAACTAAGTGGAGCGGAGTAGCCAACTTAAAGAAGAAAATTCAACTTGAACTGAGCTCTCAAAAATATAATATAATAATAGTAATATATAATAGTATAAAAGTAGTAATATAAAAGTAATATAACATACCAAATCTATTTTCACCAAAATACAAGCCAGGACAAAAAAGCAATGTTGCAACGCAATTTCTACAACAATGGATAAGTTAACTTTACTTAAGATACTGTAAACTGTTTTGACAAGTTTATTTATTTATTTTTAATCAGCAGACAGTGTGAGACAATACATTCAGAACCAAAAACAAAACTGAATGCCAACTTCCTGCACTGCACTGATGGTGTGCAGAAGCTGGGGCTGGCGATGTGTCAGATGTATACTTCACTTAAGCACTTTCATTTCCTGTCACTTCAGTGTGGGTTTGTCAGCTTCCCTTCTCACTTTGGTCATAGAGCTCAGAGTTATTCAGCCGACGATGCCCATCTCATCAATCAGAACAGCACAACACAGGGTGCACATGCTCGCACCTCATTCTTTATGATGCATTCACTTGACATAAGAAAACTGTAATGTAAAGATTCTAATGTGTTATGACGAGTATGATCTGACAACATCAATTTCCCATTAATTCCAGTGGGTTTTCAAACATTCATACTTCTTCATTACTTCTTCCTTTATGTCAAAGCCACTATTAAGCTTTGAGCCCACTTCCTAGTTAAGCTGTAATCTGCCTAAAACAAAGGAAGTTTTTGTTCATTTACCCTTCATACTTTGGCTTAATGCTTTGTTAACAGTTTTTTGTTACAGACCCTTGTGATGCTTTCCCGATTTGAGACGATGTTGTTGCTCCATGTACAGTGTATCTTGACTCACAAATGTAACCCATGCATGTGGACAAATCAAAGTCTGTAGGCGCACATGGCACACAAATGCAACACTCTTGCAGACCAGCAGAGGCCAAACCAGGGCAGTACTGTACCTATCACTGAGGGCCTTTGAATCTCTTAATCTGCTGCCAGACTGGAAGGCCTGGTAGAAAGCCTTGGAGGGGTTCCTGTGTCAACCGTATTCAGGGAGAGAGAGAAAAACAGAAACAGAGCAGATGAAAACAATGAGAACATGTTGTGGCACACCGACATGTGATTCCTAGAAGTGTATCCTAATTTCAAGTTTATGTGTAGCCAACTCTTATCCCCTATAGAGTCTTTAGGAGGTCTAGAGCAATTTAAGCAGGCAAGTAGAGAGAGACGGGAAGAAAGTGAAAGAGAGGGAGGACAAAAAGGAATGCAGATTGCTTCATAGAGAGCACACACCTCCCTCAGGCTTATTCATAAACAACCTGCCGATCAATCACTATCAACTTGAAAGAAAGAGGACTGGCTCGTCCACTAAGTCTAAAACTGGTTTACATTTGCTTAGGATCGTGGCATTAAAAATATCACAATAAACGGTTTGTGATTGTAGTGTATTTGTGTTTAAGAAGAACAAAGGAACAGTGTGTGCTGTGACATGGGATGCATGTCGGGAAGGGGAAAGGAAATCCCCGCTTTGACCCTTAGCACACAACACACACACATCTGGTCCGCTCGCAGCTCGAGTCTCCCTGCTGCTATCTCACAAACACACTATGCATGTGCTCATAGTGACACAGGGCTGCAGCCAACACATACAGAGACGCACAGGGGAAGGAGGAGTTGATATGGAGCATGTGTGTGAATATTATAGAGCGGCCAAAGCCATTTTCCTAGAAATCTCTGGCACAAACCCACTCTCTCTTGTTACCTCATGACTGAACCCTCTTACAGACCCCCTCTTTTGCCATTGCTTCACTTCACTCTGCAGGCAAAGAAAACACATCCAAGCACACGCCTCCACAGTTATACTTAAGGAAAAAGCGGTTTCCATTGGTTGATATCATGGAGGTCAGACAACCTGGAGTCCAGCGAGTGTGTGAGGGAGAAGGAAGAGTTCTTGTTTTCATGTCGAAATCGTTAGGCTCTCAATGGTCTGCTTTGTAAAGCTAAAATATAACATGTCAATATTCATTTCTGAAAGAGCCTCTTTGTGAAGCAGCTCAAACTAGTCTGTGGGTTCAACAGTAGTGAAGCACCATCTGCCTCATAAACCCAATGGTGTGTGGCCACAGATACAAATGAGGAAGTTGTGCTACAAGATGCCTTTTCACAAGACATTTGTCTACACTCACTAAATCTAGATTAAAGAATGCTTAAAGTCCAAGGTATTCTCAAACTTTGCTTCACACTGAGGCCAAAGCAGATTGGGTGATTGTAGGATGACTAAAATAACCTTATGGTGCATTCTTGTAAGCTGATGTCACAGAGGGGCCTGAGCATGACGCATGGCTTTTACTTGAGTGTGTTCTTGAGAGCAGCCACCACAGCGAAGGCCCTCTTCTACACCTCTAATAACCCTGCCAAGTCATTTAGCATGTGAATGACTACCACAAGTCTAAGGTTACTGACTCGGGGAAGGAAGGAAGGCAGGAGAAGCATGAAAGATTATGCGACTACAGGCAACATAACGTATCAACTGGTTTTCCAAATCTACTGTCAAAGAGAAGACACAACATTGGGTCCACAAGAATATACATATATTTTTAATTGTTATTACACTGTAGTTACAGATGTTCATTAATATGCACTGCCCACATCAAAAGAATAAATATTTTATACTATTGTATTTTGATTGATTCATGCATGCTGTACTGTCCTGCATTCAAGGCTTGAGTGTTCACCTACCCCCTGTGCCTGCTCACTGCACCCTACTTTTCTTGTATTCAAGACATTTCAGGCTCTAGGTCATACATTTGGGGTTCAAAAATGTCACATGGCCAATTTTCAACAGTTAAACAAGTAAATGAAAATCTGCTGCTTACTTCGGTGAAATGCAGGGTCATGCAGAAGAGAATCAGTTCTGCTCTTCTGAACAAGACGTCAAACCTATTTCTGTTATTAAAATGTTTTTGGCCAATATTGTGGTCTACAATGAGTAAAATATAAAATACTAATTTACAAATGATATGTTTCATTAATAAATACTAGAAAACACATAAAATGTCTTTTTAAAGCACAGGGGGCAGGAAATGGGTAGCTTCAGAGAAGCTGCTGAAAGGCCAAGTGTTAACTCAAGGCTCTCCACCCCATCCATCCAGCTGCCACGCCATAGAAGTAGGTCACAACTATTTTGATTTCACCACTCCTGTGGGAGTTTCTTTCAGCAGGTTTTGAGCTGTAGTTGAACAAGATTGATAGTAAACATAGACAAAAAACTGATGCCATTGTTCATTACAAGATGAAGGAGCTGAACCACACTAATGGGGAGTCTCCTCAACCCTTACTGGGTTTTACTCGGCCGTGGTTTGGAGTGTTTCAACTAGCCCTACTTAACTGGGACCAGGTACTTTTTGAATACCTGCTCGACCCTGGTTTTAACCAGACCAATCAGGTACTAAACCTTTCTAACTGACACTGATTGGTCAAAGTGCTGGTGGAATCCATGATTACTATGGAGCAGAGATTATGCTAGAGATAATTCCAGTCCATAATTATGACGGACAGGGTCCCAAAAAATCCACCATGAGTCATTTTCATCAGTCATTATATTTTTTCTGCATGTGTGACCAGTGGTACATGCATGGCGTCTGGGGCTTTAAGGCAATAACAATAAACCCTCTCTTGGTATAAAGTCATATTTGTTTGTTACAGATGCACAAATTTATTTGTATTTCCTACTTAAAAGTCAGTGGCTGTAGCGCCTGTATTTCAGCGCTTTGCGTCTCTGTACAGCGACACATGAACGACACATGCACGCGCCTGCTCGTCAGTCCGTCTTCTCCGCTGCAGTGCTCCTCTGTGCATTTGATGGGTATTAACTTCACAGAGGTTCTTGAATGAACATGAAGTCATATATTGTGGGACAACAGTCAAACATCTACATTCACATTGCAGCGCACACGTGCACGACACATGAACGCACCCGCTAGTGTTCTACTTCCAGCTGCACTCCTGTCCTGTTCTTTGTTTTTATGATTTAAACGCGCTTTCTGCCTGTTATGCTGCACATTTATTGTGTCAGAACCACCAGCTGAAAGGCTGAATTCTGGAGAGAGTAATGTGAAGCCGCTCTGCGCTGGGGCTGTGGAAGCCGAGACAGGACAAGCTGAAAATCAGTGTTGTATTAGAAGTTTGTTACGTTATGTTTATAACTAAGGGCAATAGTTTGTTTTTCAGACCGTCAAAATTATGGAATTCCTTCACAATTTTCCGTCTAAACTGGAAATAATCCGTAAATGACGGAGAATTCTCGGTTAATATAACCTCTGTTATGGCATTTCTATGGATATGGTTTATTGTGGGCATGTTTCCATGGATACGGTACCAGATTCTAAACGCTAATGGAAGAGTAGAGGGGGATATAAATAAAAGATATATTTTGGTAATCGATTAGTCTAGCGATTATTCCTTTGATTAATCAGTTAGTTGTTTGGAGTGGAAAAGACCCTTGAATATGAGAATTTAACAATTTTTTCCCAGACAAAGCTGAAGTGAAGGCATTTGATGACATCCAGGTGGAGAATATTTATAGATGAACAAGGATTTAATCCAAAAACACACAATTTACATATTTCCTGTGTGTTTTTTGTGTCATTCTTGCTCTGTCTAAGTAATAAAACCTCTTCTTTCAGCCCACAGAATGTTTTAGAGTGTGTGTATAGATTAGTATACTCAATTATTTAATTTGTTGACCATTTCTATAATTGATTAGTTGTGATTAATCAATTAACTTGTTGCAGCCCTAGAGTAGAGTAAGGCCAAGTAGGGCTAATGGAAATGCCCCATAAACTGACAGTTAAATGATCACTTTCTACAACAGAACTAGACCTAGAATTATGTTGTCTATTGCCACATGTGACTTAGGCATGGTGATGGGAAGAATACTGGGAAAATGTTTATTTAGTGACAGAATACTAAATACTAGGGATGCACCAATACCGATACCAGTATTGGGTATCGGCTTGATACCAGGTGCTACTACTTGTACTCACTGAAGAGCACCCGATACCGGCGCTCGATACCTCTTATGGTAATTAACAGCAGCTCACGTTAGTTGAGCTGCTGTTAATTACCATAAGAGGTATTTTCGGTACATGTATTCCGTTATTTCTCAACACTGCTTAGTCAGGAGACTAACTATGTTTCTCCTGATTAAGTTTGTAAGAGGTCCCATTTGTTTTTGGTGGTAACTATACAGAATATTTTACTCCTCCTGCAACTATATTAAAGTTTAAAACTTTAATGTTGGTATTTAGTGTTGGACATGGCAGCAAAACTGTCAGCAAGCTACTAAATGCTTTTCAACTATCATCCCACATAATGACTGTCTTGACTAAACCTTGATTGATTGTGAAACAAGAGGCACTGAACAACAGAAAACTAGACTTTGTGCCACAGAACCACACTTCACAAAAGCAAGATAGTAGGATATTCCCAGCTGAACTTATCTGTACCATAGCACATCCCCAGTCAAACACTCGGCCCAAACTGGCCATACCACCACAGTGACTGGGGGACCCGCTTGTGGCCATTAAAACAATGAATACTTTACGATAACAAAAAGTGTGATATAATGCTACAGAAAAATATCACGAGAAACGATAATATTGAAACTACTTTATTCCACTGCCACAAAATTTTTCAAGCAAATAAATTCCAGTAAACTCTAGTCCAAATGAACCATCAAAAGCTCCCCCACATTTATGTAAGTGTATTTAAAGCATTGTACTGTACAAGTTACGGGTCACGCATCATCTACTGGTCACTAAGGAAACTGTAGCAAAACTGTTGGCGTTACTGTCAAGCCACCACTCTACCACTTGACGACAGCATGTGTTTGTTTTGGTCAGCTAATGCTACATGTTTTCACTTTGTGCAAACATTCCTCTAACTTCCAAAAAGGCACTTTTTTGCCAGTCATTTTGAATTATTAATTCAAAATGACTTACCTTTTAAACAAAAGGTAAGCTTTATTGAGTAGCAATGCATTGATGTTTCTCTTTTTAGCAAAAGAAGAAAGCATCAGATGTAAGATAAAGTAAAACAGATGATATAATCCCAATCCAGTCGTAAACGGCAGACAAATGTCACCGACAGATCCCTTGTCTCTTATTATAACGTTTCATGGTGATGTGCCATGCATAATTACGCACAGGTATACCGCAGTCTCCAAAACGTTCTGTACAAAACATATGTGTTTACTCATTAACAACATAAATGTCCTTTATAAACAGCACAGTGCAAGAAGAACGTCAAAAAGAGACCCAAACAGACTCCCAAGCAAACTCCCTTAAACAGCAATTGGGAAGGACTCAAGTGAAACTCAGCTCGCATAGGTTTTACAGTAGTTTATATATTAACACAAGTCATGCTTTATAAGAGATAAACGTGCCTGTAGGCATGTTACCAAACAAGAAACAGATGTAACCTGCCTTTAGAACTTCTCACTGGAGCCTACAGTGTTGCCTAGGCCACAGGTGGAGATATATTTATACATATATTTAACATTTATATATTTATGTATCCCTGATTTTTTTGTTTTTTTAATTGTTCCGACATACACAGAGAAGAAAGCAAATTTGACAATTTCTCACAAAACTCCAAAAATGGGCAAGACAACACTCTTAACTTAATATTTGGTTGCACACCCTTTTGAAAAAATAACTGAACTCAATCGCTTTCTATTATAATCAATAAGATTCTTACACCTCTCAACTGGAATTTGGGACCACTCTTCCTTTCCAAACTGCTCCAGGTCTCTTATTTGCCTACATCAGATTTCTATGTGTTCATCTATGTTTGTTGTATCTGTCCCTATTAAATAAACAATAAATAAATAAATAAATATTGGAAGGGCACCTTTTCCCAACAGGTGTTCAATGGGATTGAGATCTGGACTCATTTCTGGCCACTTCAGAACTCTCCAGTTCCATCCATTTCTAGGTGAGTTTTGATGTATGTTTGGGGTCATTGTCTTTTCTTTGTAGGCCTCATACGGTTTTCGGCAAACAGTAAAATTATGTGCTTAACCAAAAAGCTTTCTCGTGGTCTCATCTGTCCACAAGACGTTTTCCCAGAAAGATTTTGGCATACTCATATCTATTTTCGCAAACTGTAGTCTTGCTTTTTTATGTCTTTTTTTTTTTAGGTCTCCTGACATAGCGTTTAATTTCATTCAAATTTCAACAGATAGTTCGCACTGACATTGATGCACCCTGAGCCTGCAAGACAGCTTGAATTTCTTTGGATTTGTTTGGGGCTTATCCACCATCCAGACTATTCTGCATTGTAACCTTTCATCCATTCTTCTCCTCCATCCACATCCAGGGAGATTAGCTACAGTGCCATGGGTTGCAAACGTCTTGACTATGTTGCTCACTGCGAACACATGGATCAAGATCTCTGGAGATGGACTTGTAACCTTGAGATTGTTGATTTTTTCCACAATTTTGGTTCTCAGGTCCTCAGACAGTTCTGTTCTCCAGTTTCTGTTCTCCATGCTTAGTGAAGACTGAGGTAGCTTCTCTCCTTTTTATCTGGTTTCAGATGGGATTTTTCACACTCATTTGCCCCAGGCGGGTTTAAACGATCACATGCTTGAAACCAAGTTTAAGCCACATATTTATCCACTATTTTGAAAGGGTGTGAAAGCCCCCCCCTCCCCTCATTTTAAAATATTTTTTTATTGTTCCAAAACAAACAAAGAAAATAAACAGTATAGCAAAAATGTGGAATTGCAATACTTCAAATACCTTTTGTGGAGGTCCAAATTCAGGTCTGTTGTGGTTTGTTGTTGTTAGGGCTGTCAAAGTTAAAAGCTAAAGGGTTAACTCATGCTATTAATCATAGTAAATTGACTCATTAATCACAAATTAATCACAGGACAAAACATGCTCTTTTAGATTACGCAGGAGGCTTTACCTGAGGATGAAGGAACAGGAGCCGCGGTCATTATGTGGTTCATGTTACACATATAATCCATCAGTCCTCACGTAGATGAGCACAAATCACTCAGCGGCTGATGTTTACGAGCGCGGAGCAACATACAGCGGTACGCGGTGGAGATCAAGTGTTGAGCCGCGTGTGCTCCGTGATGAAATCACGGGTGAGCGCTAAAACAGGTTAACTGGAACAAACATGTCCCCAAACTATTACAGAGCACGTATAGACACCAGACCAACACCAGCTCTATCTGGCATCAAAAATGACAGTTACCTATGTGTAACTATAGTTCTATGAATATATGAAGGGCCCTTAATCCATTAAACCTGTAGTTTGGTCATGTAGCCTAGATTTACTTGAAACATGAAGCCACAGATACAAGATGAAATGTAATGTCTAGACTATAATAATGTATTTAGGTTTGTGAAATAATTAATTTTCAGAAGAAAATGTGAAAAATGCTTCAAAATAATTATAACCCTTGAAAAAGCATGTGATGCAATTAATTACTGATCTGGTTCCTTAACAATGCTTAGAGAGTCTTAATTAATAACAAATAAAATATGTCCTATTATCTAGTCTTATAAGAAGAAAGAAGTTAATATTAAAAAGAACAAAATTCAAGGACTTTTTCTCATTCAAAATATTAAATATTTTGTTTTAAATTGTTAAACTCATGGGCTAAGTAGGTATTATGACTAAAAGTTTAATTCAAAATAAATAGCTTATTACACTGCTTTATACAATCTGTTATACCAAGACACACAGAGGGATCAAACAGGTTTTGTCCTGAAGTACAAAGAGTAAAGGGCTTTTCTGTCTTTATTCCTCGTCCCTGCTCCTCACACATTTACAATAATTTATTCAGATAAACGGATCATCCTCACGATCAGCGCGGTCTCTTGCCTGAGCAGCGCTCTGGTCAAGGGTCTATGTATATACGATTAATCGCATCAAGTGTTTTTGCACATGAAAGTGTAATAATTGTATTATTTTACAATAATAAAATACATAATTTTAAGATTTAAACTACAGGTTTCATACACTCACAGAGCTATAGTTATTGAGGTAACTGACAGATGGAGCTGTTCGTGTCGGGCGTCTAAGTGTTCTGTAATAGTCATGTAATGTGATCATTCATGTTTTGTTTTCATCACGGCGATTTTCATCATGGTTTGTTCTGCAGTGCGGATCAAAGCTGAACCACTTTTTCAATGCTCTGCGCTCATAAATATCCAACGCTGAAAGATCTGCGCTTCTCCACATGACGACTGATGGATTATATGTGTAAAATGTACCTTGTGATGACAGCTGCTCCTGTTCTTCGTCCTTTGCTAAAGCCTCCTGAATAATCTAAAAGACTGTTTCCTCAACTCAAACTGTGATTAATGTGTGTCAATTTGTAACTAATGCGTCAATTTTTTATGATTAATCGCATGAGTTAACGCGTTAACTTTGACAGCCCTAATAAATAAATGAATAAATAATATTCATCTCACTTCTCTTGTTGCTCTAAATGAGCGGAAAACTTTTGAATTGCAAAGCAAAGTCTGCGCACCGCTTATCAGGCCCGAGTGCCACAAGCTGGCGAAAGGCCTATTAGTCTCACAATGCCGTGCAAAGCCCACTTCAAAATACTCACTAACGCACTCCCCAACTCATGCACGTCCCGTGCATACCAAGTAGTAATAGAAAAATTAAATTATTGTTGTAAACGGGCGAAGCCGTGCGAAAATGTACACGAAGTGCACCCTAAGCGAGCGCTTTACATGGGGATTGACATTCTGGCTATTTTCAATTTCCAAAATTCAAAAATATTGCAATATCAGCACCCCTAAGTGTACAAAAAATGCATTACGAGAAAGGAAAGTGCCCAAAAAAATCTGATCGTAGGCTCATGAAATTTGGCAGAGGTAGATAGTGACAAGACAAGCAAAAAATATTATTACAGCAACGCCGTCTGCTCAACCAGAGGTCGGCCATATTGGATCCAAATTTGCTAAGCATGACTCAGCTGATTTTTTAAAATAATAAAATAAGATCAAGCTAAGTGAAAATGATCTTGAGGAGTGGTACATCAAAAGTTATCCAAAATTTTAAGTATTATGGTCTCTGTGCCGCAAAGTTTGATCAAATTTTAGACATTTTCAGTCAAATATAATGGCCTAAGTGTAAAGAACAGGAGGCGCGGTAGCACCACGGATACAGCAGCAGGTGTTCTATCAGGAGGGAAATCGGGGCGTCGGCTCCCCCCCTCTAGTGTTGCAGTGAGACAGCGTGGTGCAGGTGAGCTCCAATCATTGCCGTTTGCGGTTATATTTTCTTATTGAGTCAGACAATAACAGACATCACGAGTCAAGGCTTATCTCCTCCTCCAATCACCTGACACTCGGAACGTGCAGAGGTGCTGCTCACGGTGAAGGAGGGGCTTAACGAGGTTCACGCCGAGCTCAGGTTCGGACGGGAAGGCTCTTGGGCCGTGGCATGAGCAGTGATTCGCTGTTGCCTCGCTGTTGTCTCTTCTGCACAGTGAGCCGTGACTGAGGCAGCCGTGGCAACCAAACACGCACATATTTATTAAGTCTCAAAATGCCACTGTGCATGTTTTTACCTATCGAACGATAAGTCAATATAGTAATTATTGTAACATGCCCCCTGCGGCACTGAATGACATGTGACACTGGATGAATTAGAAAACTGAGGGGAATTACGGCTGAAAACAGGACACAACAAAAGTCAATGGGTCTGAGGGAGCCAGTCTGCTCTGGACTCTGTGCGAGCCAATAAGCTGAAGACATACACAGCTTAGAGCCTGTGCACCACAAAGGTACTGACCAGAAGCCACTACCACAATGAGCAGGATAATTGTGTACACACCCTCAGGGTAAGCCATCCCCTTTAAGTACACAGCTCCACTTTTTCGCTGCACTTTAAGGTGACACCAACTTCAGATAAGGGCTCTGTATTTTCCAGGCTTTTATAGATGTTTATATCAACACAATTTAAACTAAACAAATACAGGGAAATTACAACAATCCAATCAAAAAGTAGGATCTCTGTGACTAACAAAGGCACTATGGCTTAAAGATTTAATTATTAAGGCCAGCTGAGAACCACTGGAGATAGAAAATAAATTATATTTTAAAGATGAGGGCCACATCTCCAGGCTGCAGTCTACCTTATCACTGCAGTAACTGCAGTACTGTAATTACTTTCAAGGGAGCGCTGGGGAGAACGAACACTAGGGACCACCACTCCACACCCAAGGTTTAGATTTAGGACAAATGCAGTGGCCACACGATGGGGCTAAACAATTTTGGAGGAATATCCAATTGGAAGTTTTGCAGTTAGATTCAAAATTGATGTTTTAAAGTAAGATCTACGAGCAGAAAACGTTGAACAAATACAAAAATCCAATGTATTTCAGCATGTTTGTAGAGGTCCAAATACAGATTGATACCAATTATATGCACTAAGAAGAAAAATGCATAATTTACATGTTGTTAGCTAAATAATAACAGCCTTTTCAATTTATCATTTGAAAGAATTTAGATTGTGATTGTGATATCCTGCAGCATAAAAATGTAACTGTAATACTGAACAACATGGTTTTCTTTTCAATTCAAAACCCTAAAGTGAGCCCTACAAAAAGTGTGCTATAAGAAGGGGATGCATTGATACCAGGATCAGGCATCAGCACAATACCAAATGTTACTTCTTGTACTCATCAGGGTCATGTCATTATGTGTACACATAGTCTATGTATAATATATATATATATATATATATATATATATATATATATATATATATACACTAAGTATATAGACACATACACTATGTAGACCCTGATAAAAATATATATATATTTTATTTCATATTATTTATGCAACCCATCTACATTAAGTAAAGTTATGTCGAACAGCTTTGGGTTTTGGAGAGTTCTAGAAGTTCTAGAAATATAACTAGAAGCAACCAGTCAGGTAAAAAGACAGGGAAGGCTGCATTAAACATTGCTCATTGTTCTACGGAGGCTCAACAGGTTATACTCTGTTGTACTCACTCCCTCTCTCTGCACAAACCCTGGCTGGTGTCATTCAGCACATCCACTGTACCCTACAACTGTCAAGCCTCGTCTGTCAGCCCATCGGTAGATGTGGGAGGTACATAGATGTGGTGGCTGCACTGATAACTGATGCTGCGAAAACAATTCAATCTACAAACAAATGAAAGCACAGAAAGCTACTGTCACCAGTTTGCCTGAGGCAATTGGTCTAACGGACCCATTATACTAACTGTGTCCACAGAAATAATAAAGTAGAGTAGTTGTGCCACAGGGTAAAGTCAAAGAACAGGTTTGTGAGAGCGAGCACAGAGCTGACACACCCCTCTGACAGGGCTCTTATCTGGCCCACAGGGGCACGCTGGAAAGGCTACTGCTGTGAGTTTGATAGAGAGTCCACACTATCTGTACAGAGACTCCCACCCGCGCTTATCAGCCCCAGAGCACTAATAAGTTCATGTTAATGTTAGCTTATGGATAACAACAATAAAAATAAAATTATATTGTAATGATTGTGGCACAATTTCGGCATGTATCAAAACGCGCATCAGAAAAATCCTTTAAAAAATTATTGCCAACTCAATAAACATTAAGGTTAATGTTAATGCTATAGGATGGAGACAATCAGCAATTGAGGGCCCAGTATCCACTGACTGACTGAATTTCCCAGTAGACAATGGCACAGGAAGTGAATACTTCCACTTAAACTCTTAATGACAACTTAATGTACTTCTTCTGTGACATTGCTATTGAAAAATGGAACCAAGTACATAACCAGAAAAACATGTAAAGGGTAAAAATCTGAGATCTACGCTGTTAGAACATTTTCACACATATCAAAAGAAAACCAATAGGAGATTTCAGGCCCAGTATTATATCCACTCAGCTCTGCTCTATACATGAAACTGAGCTCAAAGTCAGGAATGAAAGCACGTGCTCTGGAAAGGAAGCTAACTACATGACACAGAATGAGTCTACATTTCCTCTTCTACACTAACCAGCTAATAAAGTGCTTTAACTTACATGCCAAAAGGGCACTCCACCACATCACTTGAAAAGCTAACAAGCCCCTGCAGGAGGTCGGAAAGTTTACAGCCAACAAAGATAACATAACTAGCTCAGTACAACAAAAAATCCTGATCAAACTTGATTTGGGTGAAATCTTAAAACAAACTGACACAAAACTATTCATCAATAATAAAAACTGAATACATTTTACATAAACATGAAAGAGCCATGTTTCAAAGTGGTTTAAGATGTACTTGAACACACAGGTTTGAGATTTGAAGACTAGGCCATTGCTGTCCAGAAGGAAGCAGCAACAGAAGGGCTTTAACACACATAGAATCCCAGTATGACAGCAACTTAAACATGAACTTTCCACAGGAAACCAATAGAATTAGGCATATTTCCGGGGAGTAAAACTGTCAATATCACACAATGAGATGGCCACAAGTTAAATAAAGGTTAAATGAAAAGTGATCAGTATTTCTGTATTTACCCACAAAAGGAAAATTCAAATTCTTTGTAAATTAAAGTAATTTTGTTTATAACCCATGTAAGTTAGTGGATGTACCAGGTGTAGTGTTACCTGTCCTCATCTCCATCCACAGGTATGTGGATCCCAAACAGGCTGTTGACGGTGGGTGTGGAGAGCTGCAGGGCATCAGTCATCAGAGGCTTCACTGGCTCCTTCCCGGGCACATGAGCCTCAGACTTTCTTCCACTCGCAACCTCCACCTGTCCCAGTCCAGCTGCTGGGATCCCCTGAACCACAGCAGTCTTAAACGGAGCTGGGGACAGAGCAGAGCTGGTCACATTTGGCATGACTGCACTGGAGGCACTGGGCACAGCAGCGGGCATGGTGCTCGGCACACTGGAGCTCACTGCATTGGCAGGCACATTCTGTACGCTGGATGGTGATGCACCATGTTGTGGTGGTTGTCCCGTTGTCATGTACGGAGTCTGTAAAGTAGACCCACTGACCAATAAGGAACCAGGAACATTTCCCACTGGCTGCTGCTGAAGAGGTGGTCCTGTAGGCAGAGCACCGACAACATCCCCAATTTGATTGGGCACAGAAACCCCAGCAGTGGCTCCAGGCATGACTGAGGAAGCCCCTTGTCCAGCAGAGAGGACACTCTGACTTGTGGGTTGATAGTACTCTGACTGGCTCTGCCCCAGAGCCGTGGGCTGACCTGTCAGGAGGTGGCCCATGGGAAGCTGCTGTGCGGGGTAAGAAGGGGGCATGACAGGTGACTTGTGTAAGTGAACGCCAGGCTGAGGCAGGCCGTTCTGTCCCACGTGCAGCACAGCCTGGGATGCAGGCTGTTGGAGGACGCCGGTACTGGTCTGCGGTGGTTGGATAGCAGTTGGTATGCTGCTTGAGAAGGCACTCTGTGTGCCACTAAGGCTCTGCTGACGAACGCTGTAGCCTGTGTGCTGGACTGATTGTGTGGATAATGTCTCCACAGATATGATGCGGGTTGAAGACACAGTTGTGTCTGCTGCAGAGCCCACTGTATGTCCCAATCCACTGTCGCGCTCTCCACTGGGGTCCAGTGTGGTACTGGCATGTCTTATGCCATCTCCAGCCTTTCCCACTGAACCCTCAGACTCTTTATCATAAAACTCTGTGCAAGTCCACCTGCCTCTTCTAAATGGTTCCCCAGTACCATGGTCAAGCTTAATGACTCTGAAGCGTGATGTGCAGCTCACTGTGGAGCCAGAGGCAGCAGGAGAAGCTGAGCTGGACGCTGTTTGTGATGTGTTTGGGGACGCAGCAGCCGCCTGTTGCTGAGGGATGACGGGTGGTCCGGCCGAAAGCCCTGTCTGCAACGGGCCACTTTGATTGGACACTTTGTTTGACAGCTGACTTGCTTGAGGTATGTGTGCTGATGCCTCTACCTCCACAACATTATTCTGGACTTCTTCAGATGGACTTCTGTCACTGGTAGGTTCATACTCCGCTCGTGACATGTCGTATATTTCTGAAGACACGTCTTCAGCTCTCGACTCGTCCGGGTCGTCCAGGCTCTCCGTGTCATCTGCGGCTCCTATGGCCGCCACCTGGGCCTGGGTGACACTCGTGATTTGAAAACAGCTCTTTTTCTTGGCCGGCATTTTCGACATACTGGCAGCCCGTTTCCAAGTCTCGTATGGCTATATTTATCCTCCGTCAAAAGAGACGAGCTGTGTTGCAGCTTCGTAGAAGATTAATTCATATTAAACAGCACATTTAAGAAAATACTTTAACAGCTAACTAAAGTCCAGCTGTATCTGCGCCATCCCTTTACCCGACGCTCTTCTGTGGCGTTTTACGGGCACATAACCGGGAGTCTAGTCCAGCAATGCGGCTTTGATCACTTTTAACCGCAACACACGACGATAAATCCAGCTCTGGGTCAGTTCGGATCGGTCCAACTCCCGGCTGTGCAGTTGTCAAAGGCCCCAGCCAGGGGAGCTACTTCAGGCTGAGGAGGGCCCGCAGCCCTCCACTCGCTGGGTTAACACTAGCAATGAAGCCACTGGCTGCAGCACACTCCCCCTACGTCGGTACAAGTAAACGAGACATCTTCACAAAAGCAGTTTTCGAGACCAGCTCACTTTACCAGCTTCAAGTCACCCGGTAAAGACAATAAATACGTATCGCTGTGCAGTTTAGAGAGAGGTCGCAGATAAATTCTTCGCGTTTTTTCACTAACGACAATATAAACAGCTCCAGCCGTTGCCTCCCTCAGTCACTCTTGACAAGATGGCTATGTTGTGTGCGCCGCGCTGCATCGTGGGTAGGAAGACTGCGCACGGAGAGTTGCGTAGAGACGTTTTGTGAATACGTCTCTCTGCACGCTTTCATGGAACACCTGAAATTTATAAACTCACGGTTAAAGAGAAATGTAACTAAACCCAACCAAACATAGTTGGTAAATAGACAAGTGACAAAAAAAAAAAATGTAAATAGACAAGTGACAAAAATAAAATACACACTAAAAGACTAAAACAATGATAATAATAATAATATGCAAAAGAATAAGAGTTTATCTATAAATCTAAAATATGATACAATCTAGATTGTATGTCTGACAATTTGATGGGGATGGCTATTCAACTTTATTTTACCGAGGGCCAGGGAGGGATTTTTCGGATGGTTTTGTCCTCTGGGCTTTTGAAATATGAAAAAAATGTAATACGAAAGGCTTTAACAACATCTGCAGAACTTCCAATCCAGAACTGAACCAGAATTTACTAAACCAGGTCTAAACTAGGTCTAAACCAGGTCTGAACGAGAAGAGCAAATTGTTCCAATTGATTACATTGAACTTTGGCATGAAAATTTCAAAATGTAAATTCACTAGAGACTAGATCCAAGAACTTGCCATGTTAAAACAAAAATCAGCATATTAATAATATTTATTTTTACTGCCCTCCAGCTGTATTAAATATTATTGCCCGATAGAATGCCGTGATGTCATCTGAAACCCAGCAATAATCTATAAAAGTATGGACATTTGGAATATGAGTGTATAAATCCATGGTATGGGGAGTGGATGTATTGTTTGATTTCTTTCAGGTCTGAGTCGAATTATGGAGAACATCGCCCCTAGTGGTTTTAGAGTATAAAAGTACAGTTCTCGTATATTCACAAATTAAGACTTTGCAGAATCTATTTGGGTGTAGAGGGGAGGGGGGTCAAAAAAAAAACAAAACAAAAAAAAACACATCAGTAATCCCAGTAGTTTATAAAATGTTTGAGTAAAAAAAGGTGCACATGTATTATTAGTATGCCACAGACACGTGACTGTAAAATATGAATATAATAATAATAATAATAATAATAATAATAATAATAATAATAATAATAATAATAATAATAATAATAATAATAATAATAATAATAATAATAATAATAATAATAATAATAATAATAATACATCAACAGTGTGTCGTCTTCCACAGCAGCATTCCCGCACTGTTGGTTCTGGTTGTGGTTCTGGTTCCGGCTCTGATGTGGCCTGCATCACACACAGCACTGTCTTAAAGCGCGCCCCTGTCTCATTGTGCGGAGGGATCTGATACGGGACTACACCCAGCACTGCCTCCCTGCTCCGGCTTTTATTTGCTGCCACAGCATTTGGCCAAATTGTGGCAAAGACTGAGGACTGAACGGATTTTTTCCATTAAGACAGCCTGTTGTGTGGCCTCATCATATTCAGCGCTTTTAAAATATTAGTTAATTTTCTTCAGAATGTCTTGGCAAAGCTACGTGGATAACCTGATGGCCGATGGTTCCTGTCAGGATGGCGCCATTGTTGGATATACGGACGCCAAATATGTTTGGGCATCACATTCTGGTGGTACTTTTAGTAATATCACGGTAAGACATTAGAATAAAGTGGTTGTGTTGAAGGGTATGACTGAAACCACTGTCTTTATTGTCTACAGAAACGCATGTGTGTTAGCATAGAGCTAGCTCCTCCACAGTGGCCTATCAGGATAACGGGTAACGGGATTATCGTCTGACCGCGTGTGGATCCTGTGAATTTATCACACTTTGGTCTTTGGGCACGTTTTCTCAAACATTGGCGATATTAAATGTGCACGTATTTCATATGTATGTTTTTTTAAATGTGTGGTTTGTTATTAATCTTGTCTAACCAAGATAAAAACCCCTTTTGAAAAATGTATTTGCCTTTTTGTTGTCATGCACAAACGAGATAGGTGAGACAGCGCTTCAAACTAGATTAATAGGCAAATTTTAATCAGCTGTGGGCATATTTGTATGTAGTAACTAGTATGTGTAGTATGTATTTTCCAACAGACTTACTTATTTGTCTGTTTTTCATCTGACACTGATAATACTCTTATGTTCCAGTCCCAAGAAATCGACTCCCTTATTGGCAAGGACAGGACCTCCATCTTCACAAGTGGCTTGACCCTGGGCTCAAAGAAGTGTTCAGTTCTTCGAGACAACCTGCAGGATGATGGAGAATGGACAATGGACATCCGGACGAAGAGTCAAGGAGGAGAACCTACCTACAATATCTCTGTAGGAAAGGCAGGCAAAGGTAACCATCAGTGTAAATTGGTACATTTTAAAAGGGGCTAAGACTAAGGCTGCTTGATTATGGCAAAAATCATAATCACAATTTTTTTGGCTCATAATTGAAATCACTATTATTTCAAACAATTACTTCTATATTGTCAAAATTAAAAGTATAGGCTGAATATATTTTATTAGTAATTTTTTAGAAAAGTGTCTTTGCTCCAGGTTTTGAGTGACAAAAGGAGTGCACTGAGCAGAAGGCAATTCTGTATTTACGATTACAACAATTTTGCTATTGAACAGAATAATAATTGAAATCACGATTATATATACCATAAATCTTTTTGTCTTTTCTTGTGGCATCATAGAATTAAAATACTGTTTGATTATTTTACAGTTAAATCCTAAATCACAGGGACAGGCTTTATTTTTATTTTGTTCATGGACAGCAAATTTTAATTTGTTTTCAAACGTAAAGCTCTCTTTTAAATCGCTTTAGGTTTTCACTTTTCTAAACTGTCTCTTTTCTTTCTCTTCTTTTCAGTTTTGGTTCTTGTTATGGGAAAAGAAGGAGTCCATGGAGGCGGATTGAACAAGAAGGCCTTCTCGATGGCAAAATACTTGAGGGATTCAGGCTTTTAATGTTTTGCTAGATCGCTTAATTCAAATTGTGGGACACAAAGAAGAAAAAAGAAATGTTGCTGTTAAGATTTCTCCTGCAAGCAGTCAAATGTCATGGAAACTTTTAATAGCTATGGGGAGTGGTAAGACTGTCATCTCTGGTCCCCCTTTGTTCTCTGAAAGGGGGAGACTCTTCCATTTTGTTAATTTCTTTTTTTACTCCTCCAGTATTGGTTTTTGTCATGGGAAAGG
This sequence comes from Rhinogobius similis, assembly GCA_019453435.1. Lineage (NCBI taxonomy): Eukaryota > Metazoa > Chordata > Actinopteri > Gobiiformes > Gobiidae > Rhinogobius > Rhinogobius similis. The sequence continues at coordinate 20,851,953 of CM033632.1, read as the reverse complement.
AGGAAATCCATTGTGGAAATCTTAATCTGAAAGCACACACTATGGCTGAGTACCTGAGGAAGTCTGGATATTAAACACCTCTCAATCTGTGTAGAATCTGCCCCAGTATTCCACACTGACTTCTATGATTAGATCGATTTTCTATGTCGTCTTGTCCCAGTCAACTTTTTATATGAAGGACTTTGTGTTTTTGTCCACTATTTTTGTTTAAATGTTCTTGGTTTAACATGGTCATACATTTGTTTTTGGCACTTCCCTAATGGCATGTGGTTTATTGAACACTGTGTAATAAAAGTGTGAAACCGATTTGAATAAGCCTTGTATAATGTCACTTATGTGAGGGACATTACTAATTGAGGTACAAATTGTGCTTTAAATAGTTGAACAGAGATGCCAAAATGTGTTCTTTTGCTTTTCTTTCATCAACATGACATTCAAGTTGCATGTTCACAGTTCTGAAAGCATTTCATAAAAAAGATCAAGACATTTTGCCAAAGCAAACATCAACCTCCTCCCCTTTAAATAACAGACCACTCCTCTTTGTGTGTACCATATTTTACCCCAGAGTCTACTCCATATCATATTAATGTTGTAAATGAATGTGTTCTCAAAGTTGATGTATTGTTGGCCTTGTTTGACTGTTGTTGAGATCAGCATTACCAAGGTACAAAGCCACAACCTGCAGCCCAGAAATGGACATCCAATATGAAATATGGGACAGGTCCATTGGTTCATACATTCGTGTAAATTGGACCAATTCACTTGTTTCATCTTGAGGTGGCTTTTAATCGCCTGTGTAGATTAACACGACTTGGACACTAATTTTGAGTTCTGTTCATATCATTGACCAGCTGTTAAGCATTATCATCTGAATACACTATTGGTGCATTTTGACTGTAAACCTGACTGTTGGCCTTTGACATCAAGGACTTCTTTGTGTTTTAGACATGAAAAATGTATTCACAAATTGTCATAGTACGGTGCTTAGAAGTATATTTAAAAAAAAATAAATGATGCTCTGTACACTAAACATATTGAATTGATGTTGGAAGAAAAACATTAAAACATTGTCTTGTGCATTTCTCTCTTAGACAAATTGTGTAACAATAATAGTAGCGGCTGTTAGATTTTTATCTTTAGTCACATTATTAAGAACAGTTAAAGACGCATTGTAAAGGATGAAATGTAAAATAAATTAAAGAATTCAACATTTTGTAATTTTCAGTTAAGCACTAGTTACTGAATTATGAAATTAACATCTGCCACTGAAAATACATGCATATTTCACAATTAGTCAATTACTATCACCATATTAGGTTGAGTGGAAATGAAGTGAATGAATAAAGTTCTGTTAATGTTTCCCATTTAAAATACTGTTTACAAATCTGAGCTGCTATTTATTTATTTTTATTTATTTTTTTTGGTCGGGACAGTGCATGTTAATGAACATACATGATATACATGCTGTAAACACACCAGATTGTAGCTTTGGGCAAATTTCCATCTGTTGTCCCGCATTCACTCTCATTCATTCACACACAGACAGACAAGGACAAACAACCATTCACTCTCACATTCATCCACTACGGGCAATTTAGAGTTGTCAATTAACCTACACAGTCATGTCTTTGGACGGTGGGAGGAAGCCGGAGAACCCGGAGAGAACCCACGGTAACACGGGGAGGACATGCAGACTCCACCCAGAGAGATCATGTGATGCTATTTCGGTACAGAGCCACCACAAGCTTAAAAGAACCCCCTACGATATGACAAACTTGAAAAATGTACATAAATTAAATGAAATGACCTGAGTTTTAATATAGTTAACTGTTGGAAATTGTATATTTCCTAATACCATAGGGCCACCATGGTCCTAGCTCCTGTTCTGTTTTGGTGCCCTACACAGCAGTAGCTTTTGACTCCATGTTGATTGGTTGTCCCGCGAGACTTCCTGTTCCTAATTGAATCATAAGCAGCACCTGCCACAGTGAGAGCTCTTTAAGTCTGGCCTTTAATCAGACCATCAAGTTCCAGTGGTTCACTGTTCAGACATTTGTTTGCTGTGGTTTGTTTTTTTGTTTTACTGTTTCATTGCACCAATGGCGTGTAACAACAAGAACAAAGTTGTTTTATTATCGTTAGGGCTTCTTCTATTATCTTCTTTTTGTCAATGTACAAGTCTTACAAAAAAACGTCAAGAAAAAAGTATATCACTGAGCAAAATGCTTCACTGGCGCCATGGGAAACTGTTAATTGGACTGAAACCCGAGCAAGGCGGCAAATCAAAGGAAGCAAAAGTAGATTTGGATTATCAGTCAGACATGAGTAAGTGGGGACAGTAATATTTATGAGCAATATTTTCTTCAATCAAATGTAATTCAAAACGTCTTTCTCATCAGCCTGGGAAGTTCCGGGCCTACATGCAGAACAAGAACATGGCTTTCCAAGATATGACAACACTGCTGTGGAGCGACTTCTGAAAATGGACCCAACAGTAGACTGCTCCGGAAGCTACATGAGGCTTAAAGTACAAGATGCTGACTCCAAACCAGGCGCTCTGCTTTTTGTGGACCGGGGTGAGCTGCTGATGTTGATGTACATACATATTTTCTAAAACCCTTTTTAGTTCAATTCTTTTTTTCTCTTCAGGTGATCTTTCTCCTCTTTCACTGTCTAAATTGCCTAAAAGCTGTGGTTACAAAGTCAGCTCGACACGCCGAGATCTGGTAATGGTGGCTCCTTATGATGGCTGCTTCGTTATAGTCGAAGTAAGTGGTCTTTACTCATACACTGGCTTTCCTAAGAAATGCCCCTGCAGGGTTAACGCAGTGTTTTGGTTTTAGGAGTCCCGATATGTGCTTCCACTACGTTGGTTAGGATTACCTGTGCAAATGTCCTGCCCTTTGAGTCAGCCTTTGTCACACTCAACTTCTAACCCTCCCATGGTGACCTGCCATGCCGAGGGAATGGTTGTAAAAACAGATTGGACTTCTGGGCTTTCAGAAATAAAAGTTAATTGTAAGTGTTTCTATCAAAAATCCTCTAAACTCTAAGTTTTGTCAATGTACAATCTTCCTCAGTGAATGGTGACTGGGAGCCACTGGTGAACGCCTTATCCAGATGTGGCTTTGGTGTAGTTGAACATTTTGAGGGCATGACTATCACGATTTCCTATAAACCCTGCATGAAGAAAAAGGTACATTTTAGGAAGAGTTGTGAATGAAATGCCATAATAATAAAAGTACACTTTTTGTTTTCTTCAGGATGGATTTTACAGTCTGATATTGTTAAGAGATGATGAAGTCAAGGCACGCTGCCCCTCACTGGCTTCAGCCGACCCTCCAAAGCTGATGATGGATGTTGGACTTGATCCTACACCTGCCCCGTCTCAATTGAGAACCACTCTGCAGGTGCCAGCGTATCCTGTACCGCCATCTCAAAGCCAAACCTGGAACCAGTTTTACCCTCCCTATTGGTACATACAACCACCAGAAGCTGCTAAGCTAGAAGTACCTCAGCCCGCTGACGATAAGATGGTAGGACAACCATTTTATCCAGTGTACCCGGAGCTACCTCTACCTGACAGGCAGAATCCAGGGAGTGTACCCCTGAGCTTGGATGAAAGTCTGGGACATTCTGATTATTCCATATTTTACCAGAACATGCCCCGTCAACCTGTACCAGAACATCAACTAGAGCCTGACGACCCCTCGCTGGATGAAACTCAACATTATCCAGAGTGGTTAATGCCAGAGTCTCATCCAGCCTATCCATTTTATTATCCACATGATCCGGTGAAGCCCACAGCCTCTCCTGTGCCAACTGCACCACTAGAGCCAGAAGGTCCTGTGCCACCTGTGTACCTGTACCCTTACTACTATCCCACAGAGCAGCCGGCATTAACTAAAACTACTGCTGCCAGCCCACCAGCAACTGTTCCTCAACATTATCAGCTAATTGGCCCATATTACTACCCCCTTTCTTCACAGCACCCACCTCACACAACCACAACTCTCACTCCCTCTACACAAAAACCACAAAACCCTGCCATCGCACGCCCAGGTACAGTTGTTATATTCCCACAAAATGCTAAACCTGAAACCAAACCAGTAGAATGTACCCAGTACTGCAAACTCGGACTTGCTAATTGCTGTCCCCAAGTTGCGTTCCATCACCACCTGTACCATTTTGTTCCACATGAGAAAAAGGGGAATTCAAATCCTCTGTTGCTCCCACTACCAGGAATACCGATTAGGTTAAGCCCTAACTTTGTATATGGTCCATCACAAGGCCCCCGGGAAGCACCTGCCCATCCAAGCCGCACAGCCTTCAACGCCCTTGGATCACCACAGCGGTCTCCACTCAGAGGACCGCATGAAAGGCAGCCATACAACCGACCACTAGAGGGCAATCCTGCTGCACAGTCCAGTGAGCAAACGGATCATCAACCTCCGTATCCCAATTTTGATCCCAGCGCTAACTTCCCACATAGTGTTGATATGAATTTCTGGAACTATCAAAACTACCCTGACACTTCAAGTGGAATTCCGTCACATTACTCTGAATATTTTGACCCAGTGCAGGGAACAAATATGTATTTGCCCTATAATGCGCAATCTTCACAGCAGTCTGATGGCCCACCAGCACCAAACATTTTATCTAGGATTCGGCAGCATGTTCGTAAACCAGCTAAAGATGTGAAGGGGCCAGAAAGTTTAACTTTCCGTAGTCGGCAGGATGCTGAATCGGTTCCTTATCACACGCTTCAAGAACAAGACAACTTGTCTAACCACCAATCAGCTGATGTCCTAAGAACAGCCACACGTGAGGAGACTGGCAACCATTTCTCCGGGCCAAGCGGTTATGTGCTCCTTCAACAGGGGCCACCTGGCAGGGAGACCGGCAACCCTGTCCATCACCCATCATACAACCCTGTGGTTTTGGTGTCTGATCATATGGGTCAAAAACTTGAAAGTAGTTTCCCAAATGAATTCTTAAACCCCCAAATGGAACCTGATGACTTAAGACTGGAAAAAGGGGATTCTGGGGAGGCTGCCCAAACTCTGGGAGACAAGCTTGGATCTCTACAGACTTCTTCCTCTGTTGGCCCTAATTCAGCACCTTCAGGTGACACTTCAGGCAAACGAAAACCTACCACTGTCAGATTTCTCCAGAGGCCTTTCTCTATTGATTACACACACAGAACTTCACAAGATCTTCCTCAGTTTGAAATCACACCTGAAAGATTACAACCAAGGCAATGTATGTAATATATATATTTGTTGGTAAATAATTCAGTCATTTTATCTGCAGTACTTAACTATGTTTTTTTGTTTTTTCCCAGAAATGAAAGGCCTGAAAGGTGACGCCTGTGCTAAAATAGTTTACATTAAAAAAATATATCTAAATAAAATATTACCAAACATGTTTTGTGTAGACATCCTACGTAAGTAAATACCATTAGTGTAAATATAACATACATTATATTAAACCGGTCTCAGCAAAGTGTCCCTTATCAGTCAATAGGTTCATTGAAGTCATGAACTACACTATTTACCAGTGTCAAACATTGGTGTTGTGCAATGGGTGATTAATATTAGGATTGGTCTTGTAAAAAACTAAAGGGTCCATATATGTAATTACTGTAGAAAAAAAGAACCTCAGGGTGAATATTTTGTATTTTAACTGAACATGTATAGTGATCTAAATTACAGGTGACAAAGACATTGCTAAAAATTTATTTTATTTAATTATAGATGCCTTTAGTTCAATCAAAGAATCGAATCCGTCCTGGACACAAAGGCACAAGCGGTACTGGAACGGCATGAGCAGCTGGAATATCAGCAACCACTGCAGCTACATCCCTCTTGAACACAATTTCAGGGTGTTGGGCACTGTTTGACGAATCTGAGACTGAGTTTGTGGCAGGAGCAGGATCTGCAGCAGGTGCAGCCAGACTGGGATCTGCGGCTGGGGCAGGAATTACAGGCACCACCTCTAAAGATTCTGTTGACTCGGCCGACAGGAGGGTCAGAGGGTCGTGGTGAGCAGTCAGCTTGTGGTGTCGCAGACCATGCATAGGTGAAAGGTTACCTGTCTGTGCATGGCCTGCTGGAGGAACAGGTGCACTGTTGTTTCTGTCAACCACAATCTGGAAAAAAAAAAGGACCAATCTTTAAAGAATAAGAGGGTAAAGTTTGTGGGTATTTGGTTTCTGTATAATTTACCAAGTTGGAGAACATCTTGCAGTCTATTGTATGCTGAGAATTCAATCCTTTGGCAGAGCATATGCCACGAGTCTACAGAAAGATGGACGCTATCAAGTTCAATCATTGTGTCATTCCATACATTTGTCTTTGTATCACTTACAGCCATGATATCGTTTAGGGGCTCACACACATCTCCAGTACAGTTAGCCTCCGCAACAACATATTCGACTAAATAGATTGGCCCACCAGACACAATCTATAAAATGCTTTGAGTTATCTTCAAGGAAAGTGTCAATACAGTTTAATATGCTTTTAACATGCTGACCTGTGATGACATCCTTCCAACCTCCAGTACGGAGAAAGTGACATTTTCTGTCATGTTGTTAAATGTGCCCAAAGAGGCCTGAACAAAGTCCAGGGCTTTGGTGTCATTTAGGGAAAGGAGGGTAGGACAACCCAGGCAAATGTCTTCTGTTGACTCTGGTATAAAAATTAAATTGAGATTAATTGGTGTACATTTTTGTTGTCTAATATTAAAGTATAAAGAATAATGGTCACCTTCTGTTTTGCACTTAAATGCTGTAACTGTCAAAGTTCCACTGACATTTTTCAAGGCAACATCACAGTCCCCCTCCACAGCCTGAACAAAAATTTGAAAAATTTGAATCTCAAATCTCTTTCATTGCAAGTCTTGCAGTTCTCACCGTCAGTGCTTTGGGTCGAACTGTGCAGTTTGCAATCGGGGTGGGGTCCAACACATGGCAGTTTGTCTCCAACAGGTCAATTTCCATGACATAGATATTGTCTCCATCCGGCTATGAATAAAAAAACGTAACAGAGGACAGCACATACCTCTTTGCGTTTTGATAAAAAAAACGAATTGTATACTTGAACTACAATAAATATAAATTGACCTACTGTGGTACCTTTGTAATAATCTTGATGTCTTCAATCCTGTTAAGTGCATACTTGTAGCCATGACTATGCTGAGAATTTAGGTAATCCTGAGCTGCTACCGCAGCCTCCTCTGCTTCAGGAGAGTCACATTCTGGACGCAGCACATTGATCTGTGCCCTTATCCCCATCAGCAGTCCCAAAGCCATCACGAACCTCAGACACTGCATTGTTTTTGGGAGAGTGAAGCTGTCACTGGCGGATTAAGCAGAATGTTAGACACAGAAATGGGGCTCCTACTGCCTGTGGGTTATATATTGGCCGCCTTGAACATGAGGCAATAACAGTCAAGGTAAACATTATAAACAGTTCCTACTGCGTCACTTTGGGGTCATACAGTGTTATAGGCTCACAGCCAAATGTATAATAAATCATTTCTATTGTAGCCTAAATACTTTTCCATTGGAAAGTGTGTATATATATATATATATATATATATATATATATATATTACTTGAAATGGTAATAATGGGTCTAAGCGCGTCGTAATCTAAAAATAATGAATGACTAAAGGTTATATAAATAAAAAAGGGACATTTAATGAGGTCACAGTGAATGATCAGCTCCATTTTCAATGAATCCTCAATGAAAGTTAGGAGGATGTTTGTTCGGAATATTTGCTCAGTCTTGGCAGATGCTGCAAGTTCACATGTCAATTAAGGCCAAGTTACAGAGGCTTTGCTGTCTCGGTAACCAGTTTTTACTGGGAGCTGCAACTTTCTTCTTTATTACATTTTTAAGTGGACTGAAAAGTACAAAATAGCCTACATTTTTTAATAGGTTCGCAACACCTTCATATTGACAGTGCCTTGACAAGTTTGGAATTCAAGTCCTGATTGTGATCAAATTAAAATAAAGGCAAGAAGTTTGAGGAAAATTCACTCTTCTGTTGACCAATAATTCTTTGTAACTCTGACCTACTTCAATACTTTTATTATGTGATTGTAACTTTTTTTTATCTGTATCTATACTTTTAACTTAGATCTATTATTTTTATTGTTATTATTATTATTATTATTATTATTATTATTATTATTATTATTATTATTATTATTGTTGTTGTTGTTGTTGTTGTTGTTGTTGTTGTTGTTGTTGTTGTTGTTGTTGTTGTTGTTGTTGTTGTTGTTGTTGTTGTTGTTGTTGTTGTTGTTGTTGTTGTTGTTGTTGTTGTTTAAGTAACAACAATTATTACTTCTCCCGCCACTGTCTTTTAAAAGCATAGAACTATAATAAACAAAAGGGCAATTTGATTGGTCCGCGTAGATGTGACGTATTTAACATGCGACATAAAAGTTGTATTTACATTTGCCATGTGTTTTACGTGAATGCCCTGTTTGGTTGGATGTCAAACGTATAATTCATCGCTGCAAAAGTATAATTTAAACGTCGCTTCTTTGAAGGTCCACCCTTAAGCTAATTATACAACGTGAGACATAAATGTGTCGCCTGGGAGTAAAGATTTTGATTATTAGCAGCTAACCTTACCACAATGTGTTGGGAATCGATGCTCAGTGACCCGCAGACTGCAGAAGACAACCAGCGATCCTAATCTAAGAAGTGCGTATATTAAAGAACATCACTAAAGTCTACACAGCAAAGAAATAGCGTTAATGATGTATCTTTCTTTCAGATCACGATAACTCATCAAACCATCTTGACACAACAGAAATGTTAACACTTGGAGACTAAAGAAGCTAGGAACAACAATAATGTATGCCTTATAGAATAGGCATCTGAGTTGAGTGTAGAATAAGCTTGTACTTCCCTGGTTCATGTCAAAGTTGAAAATGACCAGGCAGTATCTCAAGAAGAGGACTTTTCACAGCAAAAAGAAGGCTCTTATGTCTTCCAAAAAACATGTCAAGTTGCAGTTCTGGTTGTGGAGAAAACGACAAGAAACTGGCAATATGGGAAGGTATGGAATCAAGCAACAAGTGCTCAAGAACTTCTATTACTCACGTCCACGGATTCCTTTTAAAACAAAAACAGACACAATGATAACCAAAACAAAAGGATCCTCAGACCTCACAACTTCTTGGGCCTCTAATATTTTAGACAATGGAACAGCTGAGAAGAAAGGAGAAAATTGTTGCCGTTTAAATCACGACATCATTTCCTCAATGTCATCAGATGCAGACTTTTCTGATGCCCCTAATGACTTTAAAAATGACGTCGCAGAATGTTCCCACAATGTAATGCACACAGAAGTGCTTGAACAGAACTCAGCTGTTGATGTGGTTATGGCCAAAGAAATCAAAGATATTTCTAGTCCACATAAAACAATTTCAAAGAATATTCGAGGTAACTTTCATCTCATTCATTAAGTTTACATGTTTATGATTGCTTTTGGTTTACCAGTTTGAGCATAATTTTTTGGGTTGTTTTTTTTGTTTGTTTTGTTTTTAGAATATCTTTATGACTTTCACCAAAAATATGGAAGTTTTATTCCTCTTGAAAAGAGTGATGTATCAAGACACCTGAAAGAGAAATCATACAAAAACTTAAGGGACTAGTAAGGGGCTTCTTATTTTTAAGGATAATTGCTTACATTTTATTCTGGCTTACTCCCATGATATGTATTTTACCTTTACAGTGAAATATTGATTTTGGAGACAACCATAGAAGAGATGGCGAAAATTGTCAACACTATCCCAAATTTTGAAGTGAAATACAAGAAGCACACTTTGACGTTGGATGACTTGTCAACACTGGCCAATGACAATTGGTTGAATGATCAGGTTTGAGTAAAAATAAAACCCTACACAAAAACTAAATGTAAAAACAATATGCAAACATTTGGTATCTAATATCAAGTATTTTGCTACAGGTGATTAACATGTATGGAGAACTGATAATGGACTTTGCACACTCTAAGGTAAGTGAGATTGCGTCAATACAGTTCCGTGAATAAATAAAATACCATACCTTATCTTGTTATAAATGCATTTGATACTGATACTGTATGGGTAATTCTTGCTTTTCCTATTCTTTGTATAGAATAGAAAAAACAAATGGAAACTTGTGGTGACCTTGTGGCACAACATTATATTGAGTTTATCTAACCGGAAAGTTACCCTGAAAATTGGAGTCTCATTCTCGGTTTATGGCCTCTAGGTGTTTCATGTTTTTTGGGCACACTACATTAACGTAATAATTCAGTGCCAGTCTGACCTTAACGATAGTTACTAGTTGCCTAACCTCAACCTAAAACCTTAACCTTGACCTAACTGTTGTTGTTGTTGATTGTCATGGGGACCTGACAATCCCCTTCAATGGGATACATATCCACTCACACTTTAGGACTTAAACGTTCTTATGGTGAGGCAAAAGTGTTAAACCCTATAACACTGTCAATTGTTTTAGGTTTGTATTTGGGTTCATTCGGACCAATTTACGCTCTTCCCCCCCCCCCCCCCCCCCCTTCTCTACATTAGGTCCATTTTCTTAACAGCTTTTTCCACAGACAACTCATAACTAAGGGATATGAAGGAGTCAAAAGGTGGACAAAGCAGGTAAGACATATGTTGTTGTAATATCAGATTACTTTTATAATTTAAGTACTATACTATGTTATATTTATTTCTACAAGGTGGACTTGTTTTCAAAATGTTTACTTCTGGTGCCTGTGCACCTCGAGGTTCATTGGTGTCTGGTGACTGCAGATTTTGTCAAGAAAAAAGTCTGCCTGTATGACTCCCAAGGACTTGGTCTCCATAAAATAGCAAGGGTAAAACAACAAATCTTGCTTTTCGATACTAATACTACAAACCAAACATTACAATCTAAAGTGCTATAATTTCTACAGAACATTCTGAAATACTTGATAAAAGAAGCAAAAGAGAAGAAACAAATAGCTTTTGAAGAAGGCTGGACATTGTCATTGGCGGAGGTGGGCATTTCTCTCCTGTTTGAAATGAGCTGCTGCTGCACAAATTTACTTTGTAATAACATGGTATTTTGTCTCCATCTACTGTTAATGTTAGGAAGTCCCACAACAAACCAATGAGAATGACTGCGGTGTGTTTGTGTTGGAGGTTGGTTGTCTTGTCATGCTCTTGAAGTTACTAATTTCTTTGCCCTTTGTTGGTAATAAATGTTTGTTTTGTTTTTTTTCTCAGTATTCCAGATGCTTTGCATTGTCTGAAGCTTTACGGTTTTCCCAAAGAGATATACCAAAGATACGAAAGAGAATATACAAAGAGTTATGTGAGTGCAAACTGCATGACACATGTTAAGTGTTGTTCAAATGTTATTCCAAACCTTTGTATGAAGAAGTCACTTATTACCATGGACAAGTAATTATGTGCTTGAGTTTACGTTGTTCTTTTGAAGGCAACTTCATTGTATTATTTCTATGTGTTATTGTGTTTTTTGTGACTGGATAAATGTGCATATTTAATGTTAAGAATTCAATGTCCAGGACTCGTTTGATTTAATCTATGTGATTGTTTAATACATTGTAATTGTAAAACACAATACTTTTTGCAGATTATATCAGGTTCACACATTTTATATTATTAAGTATAATGGTATCATTTATTTACACACATTGTAGGCTCTGTATGCACAGCAAAAAGAGTCACATTAAATGTGTACATGCAGCTATGAATCTCCAGAGGGTAATGTTCCACATCAAATATGGAGCCAAAGGCACATGTGAACTATGATGAACTGTTGCCAATGGACACTGCAACTAAAACACTTATAAGATTCTATTGTAGCTCAATGAAATGCCTTGTCTTTTCATCAAAGTATGAATCTCTTAACTTATCCACTTATTAAAAAACTGACTAATCTTTAGTCGTTTTGGAAGCCCCACTCCACCTCTGGGCCATCGTCAAGGCGCATTACGAGGTAGGACAGAAGCTGGAATATGTTTTGCCACAGTCCCAAAAATAGATACAAGTAGAAGTCACTGATGTCAATTTGGCAGTAGTTGCCAGAGAAGTTCACGTCACATATGCACTCGAAACTGTTGATGTAGTTCGCACAGAAGCCTCCGTTCATGCACGGCTCAGAGGCACATTCATCCACATCCTTCTCACACCTAAATACATTTTTTTTTAAATTACCAAACGTTTTGATTACACGATTCTTTTTACTTTGCTACTGTACATTTAAACTATTTACAACAATATATTATAGATTGAAGACAATGATATTTTGTCTTACCACTCTCCAATGAAACCAGGCAAACAGAGACATGCGTTGTTCTCTTTGGAGCAGTTTCCTCCATTGAAGCAACTGTAGTTCCAACGTGTGCCAACGCAAGTGGACACAGTGAGCTGAGGAAGTCTAGTAACAGAAAATCATTCCTCATAAAAAAAACAACATGCCTTTGTAGAAGCATAAAACAGTGTAAAATGATCTTACGGTTTTGTCTCAATGTACCATGGGATTTCTGGAAGTTTCTCACTGTAAAAGAAACATTTTAATATTACAGACAGCGATACAATCCACACTTCCTTTTATACAGCCTTGAGTAAATGGAACATACTCGCAGTATTGTCCTGTCAGATTCTGAGGGCAAAGACATGCATAGCTCTCTGAGCCCTTCAGACATGTGGCACCATTACTGCAGTTGCTCTTTTCACAGAGGTCGACTTCCAGCTCGCACTGGTCTCCCCCATACCCTGGTTCACAGTCACATTTGTACTGCCTCGGCAGGCTGGTGCAGTTTCCAAACATACAGGGGCTGGAGAGGCACTTGTCTGTAGGGTCTTGGCACAAAAGCCCTGTCCACTCAGATGAACAAGTGCACTGGTGTAGGTCAAAGACATCTTCACAAACACCATTGTTCCAACAAGGGCTGGGGTCACAAACCCTAGCTCCCCAGCAGCCATATTGTAAAGCAACTCTATTACTATCTACTCTCATAAACTGCTCCAGCTGTGGTCTAGGGAAGTTGAGTTCATTGTCCATATAGAAAGGGAGTAAAAGACCCCCAATCTCCACTGGTCCTAAACACCCAGATATATTGATGCCTGTAGCATTCAACCCACCGAGGAAAATATCTGCATCTTCTCTAAGAAAGTCCAGTGCATGTGATGATATTCTGAACCTTTCTATTAGCATTTTATTCCCATCTAGAATGAGGACCCACAGAGGAGTCTGGAGTGTAATTGTCTCCATCTTCAACTCCACAGTGTGCCACAGACCATCACTAACTGGACCCATGCTGTGCACTACACTGATGTTTTGATCAACTCCAACCAGCTGCAGTGCCACCTGGGCGTCCATTATAGACACAGTGAGAGAGTCTGAGCCTTTTTGTGTATTCAGCAATATGGCAGCAGACTGTCTTGTTCGGAAACTTATAGATACATTGTAAATGCTGCGCTTGATATTGCTGTTGCCTCTGTAATGCAGAGGGCTGTTTACAGTTCGAATGGTAACGTTAGATAAACCTGCAATGAATAAAAACACAATTAATTAGAGCAACTACAGTATATTAGGAAAAAGATGTACCTTCATTTCAAAGCATATGTTAATAATCTGCCACTCACAGTCAAAACCCTGAGAGAGCGGCAAGCAAACAGCTGAGGTGGGACAAGGGGACATTTCACACCATTTGACAACTTCACAGCGACGACCTGCAGTGTTAGGCGGACAGGTACAGAGGAAATCGTCCCACATGGAGTAGCAGACTCCACCATTAAGACAGGGATTGACCTGTGAAAGTCACCGCATCACACAAAGTTTCATAATACTATATGTCTTATATTGAGATAAATGTTGTAAGTCACTCACAGTACATGCATTGTCACTGCTGCATCCTTGTTCCACGTTGTTGAGCTGCTGCAGATTGTAGGACTCCTCTAGAGCTGCTATTGGATAGAACTGCAATCGTTTGCTGTTAACTCTCAGATCTTGGACGCAGCCTTTAAAGTAGCCACCGAAGGAAGCACTTGCCTTTGGGTCTGTGAGACCCCCAACATAAACGGCATCTCCAGCATTGGCCTGAATGTGTCGGATGGCTGTAGAACCCTGATTCTGGGCTGACTGAAACAAACTGGCTGTTGTTCCTAACAGTTTCAGTGTCAGCAAATGGAAATGTCCATCACTAATGGCACCTTGGCCCACAAGACTCTCAAAGTTGTTAATCTGGACATTAACTCTGCCATCATTCAGCCATATGCGGAGGTACTGGCTGGTACTGTTGGCCAGGACGAGGATCAGGCCACTGGACTGTCTGGTGCGGACAAACATGGATAGAGTCAAAGTGTTTCCTAGGTCGTCATCCAATGAAAAAACAGCATAACTTAGCTGTTCTTTGTTTCCAAACCTTGCTGTAATATACTCTGTAGTGAAAGAATTATGAAGACAATTAGGCTCTACATTGCTCTACAATAGATTCTACAATGTTACTTGTGGATACTAATTTGGCCAGTTTGAAAGTGAGACTAGTCAGGTTAAAGAATTATACAATTTCCATTACCTTCCATGTTATTACTTATTTCAGAGATTCTTTAAAAAGTATGAGACGAGTCGCTATCATCTCTTTGTTATATGGCACCGTTTAAAAGCTGTCATCAGTGCAGGCAGACCAGGTCAGCTAATTAAAGTGATTTTTAAATCTCCCTGTACAGAATGGGCTAAATGCTGTAGTGATGCACGACTCAGTATTTTGTGCTATTTCAGAGGAGTAAGCTCATTTGCAGTCCAACTGGCAACACTCTTCATCCAAGGATCTTGTAGTGGTTTCTACACTGAAGAGATTAGGTCTAATACAACCTGTCTTTGATTAGTTCAATCTTGGATGCTCTGTGATAAATAAATTAGTTTACTATGGCTTTACTATGTACATTTAGGTGCTGACGTGTCAACGTAATTAGACAGACAAACAAAAAATAATTAAGAGAAATTTAAACCTTCAGGCAGTATTTGTCAACCAAGTGTTTGGGCATTTTGTGTAAATATATAAATATTGTGTCACTCTGCAAATATTTTGGGACCACGTTGCAATGCGTTACCTTGTTCACAGTTGGTGCCTTCATAAGGTCTGTGGCACTCACAGGTGTAGTTTCTCCACCCCTGGCTTATACAGCGGCCTCGGTTTCGACATGGGCTCTCAACACACTTATCTTTGTTGCTGCAACCTAAAGTAACATTTGTCTGAAAATCATCAGATGCTGAAGTCGGCACCACCAGCCTTGAATCCACAAAAACATCCCGAAAGCATCCCATATAAGCTGTAGGATACTCAGCTTCATTATCTGACCCCCAGATGTCACTGATTGCTCCTATAGTGAGGCTATAGGGAGGAGTTTGTGCCTGTGTGAGAGGCGAGGTGTGCTGTGGCACTGGGAGCTTAGTATGAGTTTCCCTGGAGCAGTTGGACCCAGAGCAGAGCAGCTGCATCAGACTGACTAAACCGCCGAGAGATGCCTCCACTGTGTGCCATGTACTGTCAGATAAATAATCAGGAAGCTTCTGAACTAAGGTGCGTGGTCCTCTGTATTTCCAACTTCTAAGACAAAGATATCCATTAACAAGTTCAATGCTGAGGAGCAAGTTATCCACTCTGCGTTGCAACAGCGTCCCAACTTTTCTATCCGTTTTAAAGCTGAACGTTACACTGACAGAAGCTTGTAAGTCTGGAACCGGTATGGAAAAGTATCCCTGTGATTCAAAAGAGAACACAGTCTGTATTTGGCACGTTAGGCCTGTGAAGCCAGCTAAACAAAAGCACGAGAAAGAGTGTTCACCATCAACAAGCTGAGGCAAACATATTCCACCATTCTCACACTGGTTATCATCACAGCCTGAAAGTGCAACTGTGCAGTTCTCTCCTCCATAAAGGCGTCCGTTTTGGCTCTGTTGTGAGCAAAGGCACCGGAAACCTCCTTTCTGGTTTTCACAAGTCCCTCCATTTTGGCACGGTTGCTGTTCACAACCAGTACTCTCTTTTGAAAACGTGCCTGTATAAACAAAAAGAAAAAACAATTCATTTATGATGTAGAAAACACATCAGCCATTGCCAAAGAGTGTTGTGCCCCCTCATTCCCCCATCATTCCAAAAACCACATGGGCCCCCACTGTTCGATTGCTAGATGCAAAAGAATATACATCATGTTTTTCCTTCATGAAAAATACAAATAACTATAGCAGGCTTTAAGTAGCAAATTTAAACAGATATATACATAAAGTGGGCCTCAGACACCACTTTGGGAACCACTGTTTTTGGTGTGGTATAGTGCTACAACATGCTCAACCATGAAGGGCAGGATAGAGTCAGTAAAGGCAACTTACCTGTACAAAGAGTCAATAGAGTCCAGTAGTGCACTCCAAACCACTTCATTGTTCAGAATACTAAATCTTCATTTTAACTCAAAGACAACCAACCCTGGCCATCTTTAGCCTTCTTCCCTTGCATGCATGTGGACAACATGTTCACAGAGTGTTGTGAGCCAGATAGAGGATTAGGCTAATGCACTTACAGTGTCTTACACTTCAAATGTGCTTTGGAGGGTTCAGGGTTCAGCTCGTTTCACTTACTTTAAAAATATCTATTGGCGTCAACACTGAAGTCAGAGACCTGATCAAAGGTTTCCAAAGAAATAGAAACAAACATCCCAAAAACAAATAATACCTGAAGGCAAGGTGTAAGAAGACCAAAACTTTTACTCAAATTAGAGTTCTCTTAACTTCAAGCAAAATATTACTCAAAGAAAGATATGGTGTCAGAAAAACTACTCTGAAAAATACAATTTCTTCAAAAAGTTACTCGAGTAAATGTAGCTGAGTACTATCCATATGACTTTAATAATACCTAATAAAAGTGTTAAACAAATGCATTTCATTCCTCACAGCAATGTTTCGGTCCATACCAATAGAAAAACTGTAATGTTGTTTTGAGTTTGTTGCTCATTCACAACATTACCTTTTTGTGGTAGGCAGTGCCATTCAAACTGTGCGCTTATCCAAATGGTCAACAGAACACTAGAGGACAAGTTGCCATGGCAACCTATCTAACTCACATCCAGTTCCAGCAGCCATGTTCTGACTGTGAAATTCTACTCATATCTCACGTAAGCCAATAAACTGGACTTTTTAATTTGATCATTTGATTTTTTAAACTTTGTATACTTGTAAACTCTAATGCCTATGTTCTACCATACCAAATAATTAGCAATAGTTAGGGCCATATTGTGTATATTTTGATAGGGTGCTTCACTAAAATTTGATTATGTCATCATTTCAGATGGCAAGCACCTATGAAACTCTATGGGAGATTTACTGTTTTGAAAGAAATATTTAAAAAATTGAAATCCCCTAATGTTAAATCTTTAGGGATTGGTAGGACCTTTTTGAGTTAATTGTGAAAATATTCTTTCACATGTGTTTATTTTTGCTGTCAGAGCAGCCGGTTTTTGTTTAATGTGGACAGATCCAGTTATAACAGATATATTAATCATAAATCAGGTTAACACGTCTGCATCTTAATCTTACGGTTAAACAGCAAATTCAAGAATTCTGTCCTGTAGCTCAGTTTTAAACTATAGGCATTCAAAATTGTTGTTTATATCACAAACACAACTTATTGGCTCTGTGCACAATTGCGCCCGGCTAGCTCTCTGTTGGCCACCGAAGTTGCTGGAAATTTGGAAGAATTGAAACATGCTATCGCTTACACCAATCCAGATCATTGCTTAATAAGTCCATTACTGTGCCATTCATTCACAACTATCAACAGCCCCGTATTGCAAGGATCTGTACACAGTTCCTGGAGGTTGAAAACACCCCGGAATGGATAATCTGTGCACAATATTTGAGAGA
Organism: Rhinogobius similis; assembly: GCA_019453435.1. Taxonomy (NCBI): domain Eukaryota; kingdom Metazoa; phylum Chordata; class Actinopteri; order Gobiiformes; family Gobiidae; genus Rhinogobius; species Rhinogobius similis. The sequence continues at coordinate 20,834,011 of CM033632.1, read as the reverse complement.
TGTGGTATTTTGTGTATGTAGAAAAAGTTTCATCTTTGAGTTCAGCTCATGAAAAATGGGAGCAAAAACAAAGTGTTGCCTTTATATTTTTGTTAGAGCGCAAACGTTGAACCCTATTATTATTTGTTTGGAATTGCCTCGACAAACTTTTAAAATCTTATGGCAAAACATAAACTTTTCACATGACAATAATCACTTTCTGAGACAACTGAGAAAAAAATTACTTTTGTTTATTTTCATTGACAGATAAGGCGTCAAACTGTGTGCCCGTTTTTGTTTCTTGTGGATAGGCTTAGTAATGACAGATATGAACCATGAACAGTCAACAAATATGCAATCTGGCAAATTCCATCATAATTCCAACCAGTTTTAAATTATATGCATTCCAGAATGCTGTAATGTCACGTGAATGCAACATGGTTGTTTATTTCATATTTTTATGTTGTAATAAAAGTTAGTGTTTGAGAAACAGTGAGCTAGCATGCACTGCTGTCTACGGAGAATATTGTGTATAAAATATAGACCAGTACAGGGTCATTTCTCGAGTTCTGAGATAATTATCACGTTATTATGTGATACTATCAAGTTATTACTTGATAATTATCAAGTTATTACTTGATAATGATCAGTTTATTACGTGATAATTATCAGGTTATCGCTTGGTAAATTGTGACCATTTCAGTTAAAAGTACACCACCCCGTCACATACACCCACTCACAAAAGGGTTAAGGTCCAATCAGTATCAGTATATTTTCGATGGTCCAAAAGTTACCGGTTTTATAGAATAACCCTGCAGTGTTTCTAGAGTAAATATTCGTTTTCAAAATTGTCAGAGTACAGTTCCCTGGAATACTAGGACCACAAATATACCATTGTTCGTCAATAAAATTTCTGCGCCTGTTTCTACATTATTTTCTGAATTTTTAACGGCCAATTACAAGATGGCCGATGGTCCCTGCAATTGCCATGGCAACATAATTCATGGTCTCTCTAGCGAGCCTTTATTGTGGTATTGAACCCATGGGGTTCAGACTAGATCCATAGTCAGAGTTATGAGAAATTAGCAGGAAATTAGGACTGTTGCCATAGAAATTAACTATTTAAAATCAAATATTATATATTTTGAATGGGGAAAGGTTTTCAAAGTTTTCCATATAACATACGCTAAAATCCACGAATAGGTCATGGTTCAGTATATAAAACTAAATAAACGAGTAGGAAAAAAATAAAATTATATTAAACCTTTTCATTCTTTTGGATAACATTAAAATGCAAAAAACAAAGCGGCCAATGAGCGGTCTGTTTGTTGGTACGTGCGTCTCGGTATACTCTATGAACAGGGTGAGGCGCTCGGGTTTATTCTGTGTTTTTTGTTGTTGGTTGTTTTTTTTTTTTACAAAATGTGACCTCTCTCAGCTTTATTCTGTAGTACCCGCTGGGCAGGAGTGCGCTGCGATTCTACACGTCGGCCATAGTGTTGAAGGTAGGAAATATATTACCCTTTTGTAACATTTATTAGTATTTTACATGGTCTCCACTGTGTCGTGTGTCAACACTCTCCTTAAACGGGCCCATCCACAGTCAACAGCAGCACTTGCGCTGATGTAGGGGTCCTTAAGGGCGGTAGGGATCTTTACAAACGACACAGGTTTATAACGATCACGCCGTGTGTTTGGTGCTGTCGTTGTCTGCGCGTGTTTAGCTAAGCTCACTATATGCTTTAACGTTAGTTTCTTTATCGTTAGCATGTTAAATATTTGTTAGCGTTAGCATGACAAACTGACGTTGTTTACATTTTTCACGTAACGTTAACATACTTAACGTTAACGTTACGTCAAAAACAAATAATAAGATAGACATAATAGATGGATAAAGTGGACTTTTTTATCTGACGTGAAAATAAGTCATGACTTTATACTTTGATAATGGAATGCAGATAAACAAAATAAATAAACTAGGTTATTTTAATACTACTAACTAAATTTATTTTGGATCAGATACAGTGTGCTTTAAATTTTTTCCTAAATAATCAAATTAATTAGATAGCCTGAAGCTAACATTTTGAAATATTGCGAACATGTGGATATTAACTACCTTGAATATTAAGTATGACTTTTTAATTGCAGGTGTACTTTTTTGGGCAAAATGAAGAAACCAGTCAGCTCTCTGTGCCCAACCTGTGGCAGTGAAGAGACCAGAAGTGAAGCTATTGTGAGCTATGCCGCAACTCTCAACTCGATAGGAGCCCCTAATGCATTGAGCAGATGTATGACTATGTCCCAGTACAGTCAAAACCTCCTTAAGTTCCTGAATGAGGACCGGCGGCGGCAAAGGTTTTGTGATGTGTCTGTGTCTGTGGGTGGTAAGATGCACTGTGTACACAAGGCAGTCTTGGCCCATGGAAGCAGCTACTTCCACGCTGAGTTTTCAAAAAATCCAGATGCCACACATGTAACCCTGGACCATGTGGATGAACCCATTTTTCAGCATTTACTTGAATTTTTATATACCTCAGAATGCATTGTAACAGAAGCAAACATTCCTACGTTGACAGCAGCAGCACGGTTTTTGGACATGATGGACATACTAAAACTGCTTTCTGAAGATGCTCAGTCAAAATCTCCCACTGCTCAGGTAGAAGTGACCAGTGATTATTTGTCAGCAGATCCCAAATACAGTAAAAGTAATTGTGAGTCCTCAAATCCTGAAGGCTCATTGGAAACAAAGACAATGAATCAAGTTGTAAATGAGGATCAGACTTCTGCAGCAATACGAAGATCATCACGCAGAAAAAGGACATTGAACTATAAGACCGATAATGAAGGCGAAAGCACAGAAAAAAAAACAAAACTATTCAAAGATTCATTGGAGGAAGCAACTAAAGAAGCAAACAATGAGGTTGTGGCTGGGATTAATAATCCTCACATTCCAGATAACGATTACTTAGAGCTAGATGATGATACCACTGAACTGGATGCAGGTCAATTAAAAACAGACAGAACACAAAGCCAACACAATTCTGATAAAACGAATGCTGTTACTATGAAAGCAAAATCATCCAGAAGCATCATCCAGAAATATCCTGAAGGACTGGCTCCAGTTATTATTCAGACGTCAAACAAGAAGGCGCTGCAGTGTCCTAAGTGTGACAAAGTCTTTGACCGTGCAGGTACAATATTGGTACTCAACATCATGGAAGTTCAATGTAACATGTACAGTGCTGGCCAGCAAAGTATTTGGTATGCCTGTCACAGTAACAAATTTTAATGCGTGATATATTGCATTATTTTATTATTGTATTATAATTAAATATAAAGTAACAATGATTTCCCAACCAAGAAAATGTACACGATAAATCTTGAGGCCCAACATATGTCCCATCGGTCATATATTGACCGATAAGTCGATATTGTAATTATCGTGACATACCTATGATTTTGCAATATTGGTTAGGAGTGGGACAAGATCTCTTGAGTAAAAATTGTGTGCGCATGTGAAGAACAATCTTGTGATATGTTTTTCATTAGCTTAACTTTTTTGGCACAGACAAAAAGGGTTCAACGCTGCCACTTTGAGAAGCCATAAGCGTTACAATGATAGCAAAAATATAAATAGTATGTATGTAGTATGAGTTAATTCCTTTTTTTTCTTCTTGTCTTGGATGCACAAAGCACTCAAAACCAGTCAAGGAGATACTAAACTGTCTTTTAAAAGAGAAAACTAATCTCATTCTTGTGAATTCAATCTCATGTCGCATCTCGTCTTGTGGGAATTGTCTGGTCCACACCTAATATTGTTTAGTCGTTAAGTGTCAAATAATAGGCAGGGAAAAGCTTATAGAGTTTTAGGGAATGTCTTATCAGTATAATACCCTGTGACATACATAATAAGATGAAACAGTATGTTAATGCAATCTACTAAAATCATACATTTTGTGATACTTTTTAGCTAAGTATGAGAGCCACACGCGAGTGCACACAGGGGAAAAGCCGTTCCAGTGTGAGATTTGCCTCCAGCGCTACTCTACCAAGTCTAACCTGACCGTCCACAAGAAAAAACATGACAACGAAACCTTTTCCTCAAAGAAAGAGCACCAGTGTCCCGTCTGTAATAAGCTTCATGCCAGCAAAAAGACTGTGGCAAAACACATCCGGAGGTAACAAGGAACTTACACAAATCAGACATAATATTATAAGTCATCATACTGGTTGTTATCCCTCAATCTTACACTGCTGAGTTCTCAGTTCTCTTCTACCTGCGCTACATGTCCAAACCACTGGAGGTGCTGCTGTGTCATTTCATTACTAAATGCAGTAATACATCCCACTAAGATGTGCCATGATTATAAGATTGATTGTCTGTTATTTACCAAACATCTAAGTGGATTTCTGAAGCAAATCTCTCAGTACAATTTGAAGCCAACATTTTTTTTTTAGGTTTCATCCTGACCATATTCAAGAGAACAAGAAAAGGAAGAGGAGCGAAGGCTGGAAGTGTGCTGTAAGAGCAACTATGTTCTATGTTCAGGCCGTCATAAATAGCTCGTTCATAGTTTGAGTTGACATCCCAATTTTAAGCAAACAAAAATATAAAAATACAAACGGCAGCAAAAATTAGGAAATCAATTCAGTTGTTTTATGTTGAACAAACATTTGCACAATATTTTGTAACCAGATCTTTACTGCTTTAATAGAGCAAAATCTGTATATGTATGCACTCTAAAAGTAAATTTTTAAATGGGTACTTTAATGGGTACATTTTTTATTTTAAGTTGGTTATTAAGTAACAAAACTGAGTATTTCCTCCACCTCTGCATTTATGTGTTGTTGTTTTGTTGAGAGTGCCGTTTGGGTCAGATACATTGTCAGATCATCATCACTGAAACGTTTTGAGAGTTTTTGCCAGTTTCCCACCATTTTCCTTTTTAGCTGACTAAAATTGATTGGCAGGACATGTCTTTAGTTGACCAAAAAATCTTTAGTCAACTTCAGCCCTATTAGACTCAAATGATAATGGTAATATTTTTGCCCTAATGTAGGCAGCACTGAGTTCTTAAAAGGTTCTTGATTGTCTCCACAGATTTGTCAAAAGACGTTCACACGCCGGCCGCATCTTCAGGAGCACATGATTTTACACTCCCAAGAGCTTCCTTTCAAATGCTCCTTCTGTGACCAATTCTTCAAGTCTAGATTCGCCAGGTTAAAGCACCAAGAAAAAAAACATTTGGGTAAACTAAGCATTATCAATTAAACTGTAACTTCTCCTGTGCTCTTTGAAACCGTATGTTTTGCGTTTCTCAGGTCCCTTCCCCTGTGAAATCTGCGGGCGGCAGTTTAATGACTCAGGCAACAAAAGGAGGCATATAGAGTGCACACACGGAGGCAAAAGGAAGTGGACTTGCTTTGTCTGTGGAAAGTCTGTGAGGGAGCGGTATGTCTATGTACTGAGATCAATGTGCACTAAATGTTTCCATATATAACGTGATATATTTTATATATTTGTGTTTAAATTTGTCTAGTTTTATGTAAAAAAAACCCAAACAGATCTATATTGAATAGGGAGCATCATGGACTACAATATATTGGAGCCAAGCACAATACTGACAGTAATTGTGTGATGTAATGTCCACATATCACTTTTCTGATTCATTAGTGCCAAAACATAATGTGTAATAATAATTAAGCGAAGAAAAAAGTTATACTCTGGAGTCTGGCATAAAATATGTATTATATATGTGGGGGTGGCGCCCCCTAGCTTTATCAGCTCACAACCCCACAACACTACATAGTCAACCATGAAAAGGACAAAATTTTCCAATCGGTGACATGAAGTCATATTTTGCTTTGTTTTTAACAGGACAACTTTGAGAGAGCACATGCGCATCCACAGCGGAGAGAAGCCGCACCTCTGTAGTATCTGTGGCCAAAGCTTCCGTCATGGTAGTTCCTACAGGTCAGTCTCCTAGGATCTGAGGTTAATTCTCAATTATAATACAACTTCAATATTTTTAATATTAGATATGGAGTGTTGGCTGAGTGGTTGGAGTGGCTGAACATCCTTTCAACCTATTGTTGATGGAGCAAGTTGGGTTCAGTTGAAGGCTCAACATTCTTTGCAAACCGTTAAAAATTGAGCTCAGCCCCAATCTGGAGTGTAATAAAATGTTAGTAATTACTGGATCTCACTGGATCTATCCAAAACTGGCAAAAAATGTAATGTAAAGCATTTTGTATTAATTAACAGCAAGGACCATTCAATCTGAAATTATGACATGACATTTTAAAATGACGTGAACCCAATTTAAGAATAGCGGTGTCCCAGAGACAAATTTCAGTTGCAAAATTTGTAATTTCAGTTTTATTAAATGTTCTCGTGTTTAGGCTTCACCTACGAGTTCATCATAACGACAAGCGTTATGAGTGTATTCAGTGTGGGAAAACCTTCATTCGCCACGACCATCTGAGCAAACATCAAAAAATACACTCCGGTACTACACTGTCGACCCTCACCTTGCAACCGACGTTTCAGCTGATCCACTTTAACTAACTTTGACTTACTTTTTCCAGGTGAGAAAGCGCATCAGTGCGAAGAGTGTGGTAAATGCTTCAGACGGCATGATCATTTGACAGTCCACTATAAAACTGTACACTTGGGACAGAAAGTGTGGCAAAAGTATGTGTTAATATTCTCTTTTATTTTTATATATTTGTGGCTGGGGTATAAATTAAAATAACATGTCACTTAATTGATATGTTTATTTTTAGAGTGTTCTTAAGATCAGAGGCGTTTGTAGGGAGTGAAAAGGGTGGCACAGGACACCTCTGAAATCTGGCCATCACAGGTGCCACCCTCAATAACAATTAGAGGTGTGTTAAGATATAGATTTCTTTATATATATCGATATTAAATAAAACGATTAAGTATCAATACTCTAACGCAGGGGTTACCAAACTTTTCTGGCCGGGACCCCCAAAATAGCCATGCAACTAACTCGGGACCCCCAAAGCGAAAGGAAAAATTATTTTAATATTAATTATTTTTTATAGTTTATTGTCTTATTAGACCCCATTTCAGGATACTGTTTTTAATTTAAAAAATAGAGCAAATACAGTGTCATATTAATTCAAATTAGATCTTGAAATCATCTCGCAACCCCCCAGCTCATCCATCGCGACCCTCCGGGGAGTACTGACCCCCACTTTGGGAACCACTGCTTTAGCACAGTGGTTCTCAAACTTTTTACCCCAAGTACCACCAGATTTGGCTTCCCAAGTACCACCAAATCTAAATTGAGTTTATAACAGGACAATTTCAGGCCTACATTAGGTATAAACCAGGTCTTAAGTAAGAATAGTAGTTTAAACTAGAAATTTACTAAAGGAAGAGCAAAAATTGTGAAGGAAATGTACTCTAAATGAAGTAAACATTACAATTGAAGAGGTGTCCGTGTACCACCTGAAGAAGTTTGCGTATCACCAATGGTACACGTACCACTGTTTGAGAAACGCTGCCCTAGCCTGCAATATCGATATTACCTCCAGACTTTAGGGGGCAGTGCAGCAGCGCATCGATGGAGTGCATAGACGAGTCAAAGCAGTGAAATAAGGCTTGAAGATGTCAGCAATTTCTTTTTTTTATTTTTTATTTTTATTTGCTGACACTGTGCATATTTACAATTATGGTGATATATAATATACAAATCTGTACATATAACAAAACTAGACAGTGAGACAAGTGACAATATGACATACTATACACAAACGAGACATACACATATACATGGAGACACAGGTTACACAGACATAGCAACAAGAAGGGGATGGGGGGGTAGAGATGCTGGTAACAATGGGAGAAAGAGAGAGGGGTTGGGGGGCGGAAATATATATTTAAATTAATAAAAAAAAATATATATATATGTATATATATATATATATAAATAAAAATAGATAAATAAATAAAGGGAGAGAGATAGCTACGAACAAAATAAAATAATATTAGTAGTTTTTGAGCAATTGTCAGCAATTTCTTAATTCATTTAAAACATATTCATGTTGACATATTCTGGCTTTAAAACAACAGGCATGGCCTTTTCATTTGGTTTTAAAAGTGGATAAAGCATCTAAACAAATTGTGACATTCAACTATGTAAGGATGAAAGTGCATGAGAGGTTGTTGGTAGTTGGAGGGGCTGCTGGCACAGATTGACAGCCTCGCTTCCATCAGTCTGCTCCAGGGCTGACATGGCGACATAAGTGGCTTACCATCACCAAGTATGGAGTGTGAATTAATAATGACCAGAGTTTTGAGAGGCTTACACAAGCCTGTAAGGCAATATTATAACATTTTATTCATAAGAAATTTGAAATGTAAGTGTTAAATGATCAAAATTATAATCTGAAAGACTTCGGCCAGCCCTAGTAAAATAATTCTGGACAGGTCGATGCTTAACATATATTAAAGCATGTAATTTAGACGTCGTAACCTGCGTATGGACTCTACATGCAACATAAAACTTATTCAGTTCTCGACATTATTACTGCTTGTGAAAGAAGATATTAGATGCTTCTTGTGGTGAATAAATAAGACACATATGGCACTATCACAGTTACAGATTAAAGCCCCACTGCGTAAGATTCTTCTTAGTAGGCTCACCACCTGCATTTCTCCATGGAGATAGACATTTAAAACCAAACTTTGGAATAGTCTCCTTGGAGATGGATTACAGTTTTACACCATTTTTGGAATGTTGGAGGCAGAGAAACAACATAAGAGGAGATAAGGAGATTGGCAGATGGCACACACTTTACCAGAAAAGTTATAAGTCAGATCTTAAGAGAAACGAGCCCCAACCCAGCAAAGGTGCATGTTTTTCAAGTATTTTAGTGGAAGAAAAACACCTATAATTAGGTACATGTGTTAATTTCAAACTAGCTTTGTTTTTTTGTTGAAATCTTACATTCAGATGTTGCATTTTGTGGTTGATATAGGTATAAAACAGCTGTGCATCAATGTGAAGTCTGCAAGAAGGAATTTAAAGGAAAGTCCAGCTTAGAAAGCCATTTCAGAACTCATTCAGGTATTTATTCATTTATTTTTTCTTGAGTTCGTATGTGTACATGCTCATATATGTATAATCTATATAGAAAATTGTATTGACTTGCCGCGAAGCACTTTCGCTTGGTGTTCTACTGACACTGTTCAGGTCGGTCTGAATCTGAGTCCCATTTTTGTAATATGTTTACCCTGGGCCTGTAAGACCTACTTGAAATAACGTTCAAATGAAGCACTACCAGACTGAATTTGTCAGTATGAATTACAATGAGACGCTTCAATCGGGAGTCTCTGTGAAAATGACCAGTCGTTTTGTGGTATTATGGTATTCATGTACTCTTAACTTAATCCCACAATTTTACTGGGCTGACTTTCAACTTGTGGTGTGCGCATAAACCTAATTGGAAAACACATCCAGGCATCAAATAGGTACACCTGCTTTTTATTAACTGCATGATTTTTGTTAAAGGGGAGAAACCTCACAAATGTCCTGAGTGCCACCAGTCTTTCCGGATTAAGAAGACGCTGACAAAGCACATGGTCATCCACTCTGAGGAACGGCCCTATAACTGCCCTCACTGCAGCGCCGCTTTCAAACGGAAAGACAAACTCAAATACCACATCGACCACGTCCACAACACCCGTTACGCTGTGCAGCCTGTGGGAGCACTCACCCAGGACAAACTGACCCCTGATTCCTATGATGAGACCACAAAGGCCTTTAACAAAACCAAAACCACCATCCAGAGCAGCCCGTCTCCTGCTAGTGTTCGTGTGCCTGTCACTTTAGGGTCTGTCTCCATGGCAGGTGTGGGGCAAGCTCAAGGACAACAGCCAAACTACCCATCCACAACAGACTTGGCCTTCTTAGAAAAATACACACTGAACCCCCAGCCCACTAATGTGGTCCACCCGGTGAGGCCCGATCAGATGTTAGACCCCCGAGAGCAGTCCTACCTGGGCACACTGCTCGGTCTGGACTCCTCTGTGCAGAATGTCGCCAACTCAAAAGAAAATTGACTTATACATTTTTATTTATATTGGAGTATTTATTCATCAAATGTTTATCATACAAAACATCACAACCGTATGCCCAAACTGACATAATATATAATGACCGTTTTCACTCTCTCAGTATGATCGGACAATCAATGGTTGTGTTATGTCGCAAAGCACTAAACTACTAAATGATTTGAAGTTACAAGTGAATTTTCTTTCCCCAGTTCATGTTGTACAAATAGATGTTAATATATAATGGAATGGATAATGGAAAAAGAAAAGATAATGCACCTAAAACGCAGGTCTACTTTCATGAACCAGCAAAAAGAACCAGCAAAAAGCGATGTTGTTTGTTGTTCTAAGTCCATGCTGGTCTTTCGGAAATGTTTTGGTCACAGACTTAAGACAACAGTTCGAGGCATTTTTATTGGAGTGGTTTGAATGTCTTCCATTGAGATATGCAGTTTTCCTTCAGTGAGCAGAGCACCAATGGTTTCCTCAAAGTGACAACACTAAGTGGACATATTCAGATTCCTAAAAGGTCAGTGTGATCACTCGTCCAGGAAAGATTTATTGTGGAAAAAGTTTCACATGTAGTCATCTGGCCAATGTTTTAAAAAACAAAAGGTTTTGACTTTGACTTTACATTGCTCTGAACTGACTGTGGAGAAACAGCTGTCAGATTACAATAGGACTGTAACGTCTCAAAAAAGGTACTGTATAAGAGGTAAACAAAGACTGTTTCAGTCGGAAGCTCCTCCCTGAGGGCAGGGCTTATCATTACAGAACAGTATAAAGATTTAAACACAACCAGCACAGAACAGGACCAGAGAGAGGACAACACATAAAAATGAAAATAAAAACAAGCAGCACAATAGAAAAAAAAGGTTACAGCACCCAAAATATCATAAAAGTATAGAAGTCCCATTTAGTCCAAAGTCTGTTAAATCAGTCCAAATGTGATTTTAACCATTTTTTTTCCCCTGATGTCTGTCGCAATTTCAGTCCAGTCCTTGACTGATTTGTGCAGTTTGTGTCAGGCATTTCTTTGTCAGGACTTTCTTTGCCAAAAGTATGCTCCACAGATATCCACTTATCATGTCCATGTTGGGTTTTGAGGACCAAACACATCTCAAGTGGGATGGGGGATGTGAAAAATAGTGCTTCATTAATCTCAGTCCAATGTTTCCGTGCAACAGGACAGTCCCAAAACACATGGTAATGGTGAGCCTCCTGACAATCACACTTTCTCCAGCAGATAGTTTTGCTGTGAGTAGTGAACACTTTGACATGGTGTTATAAAGGTTATTGTGATTTTGTTCTTCTCCATTGTGAGGTACATATATTTTACCATTACTACTGTCTGTCAAAACAAAATTACCTTCTCTTTCCCACTTATTTTTAATAATAAGTGGGTTCAGATTATTCATGATTCATTTATCTTTAGATATTGCCCTAAAAGAGCTTAATTGACTTTGGCATTTTCATCAAAAAACAATTTGAATAAATGCGTTTTGGAAGTAAATTTACCTTGTGTATGTGAAAGCAAATAACAAATTGATAACATAATACTTCTTCTTTTATGAGTTACTAATATTATAGAATCCAAAAAGTACATCTGTATGATAATGAACATTTTTAAACTATATGATTGACAAATTGAATAAGATATTTGCAAAAGGTTACGGTGAGGTCTTATAATTATAGATTATAGATTATAATTAATCTATAAAAGATTAATTATAGTTCTTCTTTTTGGTTGCAAAAGGAGCAAGAGCAGTCAGTGTCCTTATGTAGAGGTTTTTTACAGGAGAACATCTGTGTAGAAGCTTGAAGCAGACATCTCGAAGTTTGTTTGTTATAACATTTAGATGTTAAAGTCCATACAATAGTTTATTTGATATCAGGCACAAACTGTCTCCAATAATGTGTACCATAAGGCACAATGTCCTTTTGAAATAAATATCCATTTTTTGACGGAGCTGGAGGTAAAACGGATACCGAATCAAAACAAAATCCACCCTTCTCTGATGCAAATGAAAAAATACAGACTAAGGATGCTGGGACAGACTGGGACACATCATCAGTGATGTATGTGGATTTATTGGGTATTTCGGGTCTTGCAACATCAGACATCCTCGCCCAGGCGATCCAGCCGGGGTTCATCGGGCCCCGGCTTGCGTCCCAGCAGCAGTGATCCACGGATCGCCCTTTTTTATCCAAAGCCATTTGGAGGCTCTTCCTGCTGCTTCTTTTGTAGCTCTGATGGTTTTCTTTTTCAGTGGCCCACTCGTGCCCAGCCGAGCAGTAGGGCCAGGCTCATTTTGCGGCAGCGGCATCTGACGTGGCACCTGCCACAATTTCTGGCATCTGACGTGGCACCTGCCACAATTTCTGTCATGTCAGTTATGATACCAAATCAGATCCAGGCTACCTGTCAGGCCTGTCGTGGCACCGTGTGCTCCAGGCCTGTCGTTGCACCTGTGTGCTCCAGGCCTGTCGTGGCATCTGTGTGCTCCAGGCTACCTGTCGTGGCAACTGTCACTTTTAAGAAATGTATGCTTCCTGTATTTCCTGTATGCATCTATATTATGAACTTCATGCACAACCGGGCCACAAAAGACCAAGTGGGATGCACAGCTGGAGGTGGTTCTGCCTATAATTTTTCCAGGTTATCTTCTCCACAGCAATTCTTCACTAATGCCTGTTAGGGAAAATAGGAGGCACAGCTGCACTCCACAAAGGACAATTTACCCACATTTAATAATGTGGGTAATTTAATGTTTAACTGTCAGATATAGGTTCTGGCCTGGTTTATGGTGAGTATCTCTGGAGTTATAGGACCCAACAAAGTGAAACAAAACAACATGTCAACTTATTCAACAAAAAGAAAAGAAAGTGGTGCTTTGTTATTAATGTGGCAGTTTATGGAGGCAGTCTAAAATGATTAAGGTTCAATATTTGTGGATTTTGTTTTTGGATAATTCAAAAACCAGTACATTTCCCTTAGCATTTTACAGGCATTTGCCCATCATCTGACATTAGGACATCATAGAACTGTACACAACAAATGCAACCTACTATGGCATGTGTAGATCAATGCATGCAGAGGTTAGATGGAGAGGTGGTGACAAGGTCTGGGATGGCTAAAATGTCCTTTGTGGAGTGCAGCTGTGCCTCCTCTTTTCCCTAACAGGCATTAGTGAAGGATTGCTGTGGAGAAGATAACCTGGAAAAATTATAGGCAGAACCACCTCCAGCTGTGCATCCCACTTGGTCTTTTGTGGCCCGGTTGTGCATGAAGTTCATAATATAGATGCATACATGAAATACAGGAAGCATACATTTCTTAAAAGTGAAAGTTGCCACGACAGGTAGCCTGGAACACACAGATGCCACGACAGGCCTGGAGCACACAGGTGCCACGACAGGTAGCCTGGAGCACACAGGTGCCACGACAGGCCTGGAGCACACAGATGCCACGACAGGTAGCCTGGAGCACACAGGTGCCACGACAGGCCTGGAGCACACAGATGCCACGACAGGTAGCCTGGAGCACACAGGTGCCACGACAGGTAGCCTGGAGCACACAGATGCCACGACAGGTAGCCTGGAGCACACAGATGCCACGACAGGCCTGACAGGTAGTCTGGAGCGCACAGATGCAACGACAGGTAGCCTGGAACACACAGATGCCACGACAGGCCTGGAGCACACAGATGCCACGACAGGCCTGACAGGTAGCCTGGAGCACACAGATGTCATGACAGGCCTGGAGCACACAGGTGCCACGACAGGTAGCCTGGAGCACACAGACGCCACAAGATGACAGAAATTGTGGCAGGTGCCACGTTAGATGCCGCTGCTGCAAAATGAGCCTGGCCCTACTGGGCAACTTTTGCAGCAGGCTACACAACTGGCAATGTCTGTGTCTGGAAGTTCTGTCTGTGGAAGACGTTGAGGACTTAATTATTTTTGGAATCTTGATAGTGGGGTTCGTGCTTATTGGACTGGGTACTGCCTTAACCCTTTCATGCATAGTGGTCACTACAGTGGACAGCTATTCAATAGTCATTTTCTCCTATATAAATCAGTCTGAATGTCACAGTTGCAACATCAGTCACTACAGTGGACGCTAATGTGTCATTCAATACACTGCCACCCACTGGTCAACCTTTCCAAGTGCAAAAATAAAATCCCTAAAACAAGATGGCCGACAGAAGAGCAGATGTACCTTGCAGGTGAGGAATGTCTGCCCAGTCCTTCTATTCTAGGAGACCCTTGCAGGTAAAAAAAATATGAGGACATCAAGCAACAACTAAGGAACAATATAATTGTTAAAATATCCAAGTATTGATTTTGTGATTTGAGGAAATTCTGATTAATCATGTGTCCATTCAATTGGACATCATGCATCGCTAGCTTTATTTAGACTACAATTTATAGTATTGCTGTGACTTTTTTTTTCTTCTTTTTTTTTTGTTTAAATGCCATTTGTAGTAATTTTTTGGTTGAAAATCAATTTAATTTTATTATAGCAATCTTTTGTGGATATTAGTTTTGTCATGACAGTAATGATCCTTGCCCTTGTGTTTTTGTAGAGGTCAGGTGCAGATCATGCTGGCAAAACCTACAAGATTGTCCAGCAAATACCATCTGACTCTAGTGAAGATGATGTTAGTGGCAGTGATGATGAATAGCTACCAGAAAAAGAGAATTAGTAAATGGCAGCAGTAGTGACAATGAAGCTGAGGATGTGGAAGGAGGAAGGAAGTTGAAGTTGCTGAAGAAGCTGGAGGAGCTGAGGATGTCCTACCTGACAAAGCTCAAGAGCACAAAAAAAGCAGACATGTCTGGAAGACCAAAGATAATGAGTTTGAGGGAAACTTGCCTCCTTTTTAGGAGAGTGGAAGGTTAATATTGAGGGAACAGAACCAATAGATTTCTTCATGCATCTATTTCCCGAAGATCTGATAGATGAAATAGTGCTCAAGTCAAACCTCTATGCACTACAAAAAGGGAAAGAAAATCTGGCCATTACAAATGGTGAAATGAAGCAGTTTCTAGGGATTAATTTTGTCATGTCATACCTAAGATACCCAAGATCAAGAATGTACTGGTCATCAGAGGAAGGGCTGCGTCCTGATTTGATTGCAAATGCCAGGCCACTGAACCGATTTGAGCAGATTTTGAGATACATTCACTTTGTTGACTATTCACAGGAGCAGGGAAATACTGATAAACTCTTCAAAATCAGGCCAATGTTGGATACACTCAGAAAAAACTTCCGTTCAGCTGTGGATCCTAAAAAATTCCACTCAACTGATGAACAGATCATTCCATTCAAGGGGTGTTTGTCTCTCAAGCAGTACATCCCAAAGAAACCCAAACCCTGGGGTTTGACACAATGCACTGATGTGCACTGACAAGTAGTGGAGGGCATGTTCATTGTTATGTTTGGAGTTATTTAGCCTGTACTATCGGTGCTTCAAAGAAGTTTATTTTTCTCTGGTTAAATGTTTTTGCAATACATTTAACAGTTCTGGAATATGTTCAAAATATATGAACACAATGTTATAGAGCAAACAAAAACATGTTTTATAGTATTTACAATATTTCTTTTTAATTATTGTTTTCTCAAACACATATTTCATCTGTTCTTCAAATGCGCGTTGTCCACCCTAGTGGACATGTCACCAACTCCTTGAAAAATACATGTTTGAAAAAAATTAAGGTGATTATTTTTTTTTCATGCCTAAAGAGTAATAAAAACACTTTGGAAAAAAATCCTGAGGTAGCCTATCATAATTCATGCATGAAAGGGTTAAACTATCGCAAAATTTCTAAGACAGCTGCCTTCAAAGCAACCCCGCCGCTGTCTGTGAAATGAAAGAGCACCTCTGTGCCGTGAGTAGCAGCTGAAGGGATTAGAACAGAGAGAGGCAAACACCGGAGGGCAGGTCCAACATCTCAGCACGGACGGTGGACATGCAACAACATGTGGACAACATCAAGAGTGGAGGAACTATCAAGGCTACTACACGAAACGGAGGCTCGAAAGTGACGCTGAGAACCAGAACTGATTGATTACGTTTCGGACAAATTGCCGAAGATCAAAAATGGAACTGTTAGAAATTATTAGAAATTCTCTTCCCCTCCCGACAAAGAAGTCCTGCAGCAGCTGTGCCCTTATCCCTGCCCCCAAGGACAAGGCCACGGAACTCATAAACATCAGCAACAGTTTCGCCAAAACTAACCCCCCGTCTGCCATTTGTAACATCAGTTCTAAACAGCTACTTGCATCTTTTGTATGGTTTACTTACAGAATGCAGCTATGTATTGTTTATTGTATGTTTTGTTGTGACCGCAACTGTAGTTACAACTGTATGTTGTGTCTGTTCATTGTTTATTGTCTATAAATGTAATTGTATATGTTATGTTGTAACAGCAACTGTAGTGTCAACGGTTTGTAAAGCGCTTTGAGTGCCTGTTAGGTGGAAAAGTGCTCTATAAATAAAAATCATCATCATCATCATCATTATGATCTTGTCTACAACAATGTTGTACTATAATTGTTAAAGGATTTCTAAAGTCAATGTCGGCCTTTCAGACATGTTTTGGTCACACAAACGAGACGACAATTGTATTTGATCTTTTTATTGTTGGTATTGAACTTGGGATGTTCTGTTTTCCTCCTGTTATCAGCGACCAGTGGCTTCCTCAAGTGACAACTATTATTGTTTATGACAGAAGCCCTGGAAACAAAACATATTGCTTCTGTTTAAAATAACAATTCAGACTTTATGATCACAGAAGTCGGACTATGCTAAAAGTATTTATCTGGTCACCTTGTACCTACCGTTTTATGTGTTGCGGCAGTACAACCTAAAAAATAAGATAAATAAAGATTAACTGAGCAGTCTGTAGTTAAGCTGATGTAATGTGTTATAACAATAATCTAGTAACATAAGGATCAGCTCTGTTGTCCGCATACTTACATCTAGACACAGACAGCTGGTTGTCTCTGCACTCAGCATGTACAGTACGATAACCGTACCACTCACTGGGACAAGGCAATTTCACTTTTGTTCCAGATTTAATAATGACGGTATCTCTGTTCTCCAGACCATTATATTTAGAAGGGTCCAGCGTACAGAAGTCAACTGCACACAATGTGAATTATAGGTTAAACTAATTATCCAGTACTGAATTGCTTATAAGTCCTCTATACCTTCACATGTGGGTATTGGGGTCCATTGACCGTTGGCACATCTCACTATGCTGTTCCCTTTTAGTTTCCGAACCTCACTGTTTTTGAATAGTATTGTATGTATCAAAATGAACAAACAACTAAGGATACAGCAGAGTAAATGTACAAATATTAAGGGGAAGTATTGCCCACATTTCGCTCACTTGTGGTCACCACTGGCTTCCCATCTTGATCTGTCTGTTTTTTTCCTACAAAGCCACAGTTTCTCAAGTAAATAGATATTACAGGTGTAGATGTGCCTGTATGCACCTGTTCTCTTACTGCATGAAGGGAGAAAGTCCCAGTGCCCATAAATGCAGCGGACCTTACTGTCAGTTGTCTCCTGTTCAAATCTTGCCTGACATACATACTCACCCTGGTTAATTATGAGTGTTTGTGCTGTATGTCCGTATCTAGCTGCTTAAATGTCGTATTATGTAAGGGTTTTTATGTCCATTTTGTTGGCGTGTTCCTCACTGTTGTAGTTTGTTTTGTTTTGTTCTGTTTGTTTAATTAATACAAATAAACATATTGGAATTATAAACATAAAAAAGAGAGACATTGTTTTACAGTTCTACATGAGAAAATGAGCACTAGGTCTACTTTGGATGTTCACAAATCATCAAGTTGGTTCCAAAACATGTTTTAGAATCAACATTTTATGGAGCTCTACTCAGTAAAATTACTTGTAAAAGTCAAATAAGTGGGCCGAGGTCAGCATTTGGCTGTGCGACAAAATGCTGAACTTTGCAAATATATTTACATTACAGATACCTCAGAAAAGATCTCGCGTGCAAGCCTTAGAAAGCTGCACATTGTTCTTGCGACAATGTGAAAGCAGGAAAGAAGGATCACTGGTAGAATCTATCTTCTAAAATGCAGCTCTTGGATTTGCGAAAAGTAAAATGTTTGTAATCTATTGATTGTTGCTTAAAATTGTCTCACCTTTGCATTGGGGCAGCTCAGACCATGATTTGTTGCTAAAACAGAGCACTGTGTCGTTACCATGAAGAGTATACTCAGTACTGCACTGGTACTTCAGATGTACAGGACTGCGCTCCACAATATCCCCATTTTCCACCTGAGGCGCCTCTCCGCATCTGACAACTAACAAAAACACAGTCACAGGCTGGAGGCTACATGTGTGTGGTCAATCTAATAGCTATACTTGTTGTGAAGAGTAGGTCCCCGTCATCACCAAAGGAGCCTGCATCAGAAAGTCATAAAAAAGGCATCAGGGTCAGATAGTTACTTTTTA
This sequence comes from Rhinogobius similis, assembly GCA_019453435.1. Taxonomy (NCBI): domain Eukaryota; kingdom Metazoa; phylum Chordata; class Actinopteri; order Gobiiformes; family Gobiidae; genus Rhinogobius; species Rhinogobius similis. The sequence goes on along the minus strand of CM033632.1, from coordinate 20,815,453 downwards.
TACAAAATTGATCAAAGTAGGTCTACTCAGTTTAAATAACATCTTTGCTTCTGACTTGTTTGGGTACTTTGGCATTGATTTATGAATAGCCAGACATACCATACTATAAGCACATAATTGCAGATAACACTTGTTGTTGCAGTAGGTTCACTCTAAAGTATATAGTTTGTAGAGGATCATACTCACAATGTAATATTCCAGCAACCATCCAGAGTAAAACTATCAAATGTTGTCCACACATTTTGAAATGAAAATGCCAGTTTTCAGCTCTGCAGGTTTTGAGGGGATGGTATGTACAGGATAATGACTGTACTTCGGTTTTATTTGGTCTTTTTATGTGCAGGTAAATACAATGGGAGGAGCTGGCAGTTGGCTGTGAGACAAAATGCTGAACAGTGCCCCAGAAAAAAGATTTAATATGTAAGCTGTAGAAAGCTGCAAGAAAAAAGGATAAACGTGTTTAAAGTCTTTGTTGTGATGACTAAACGTCTATGATAAAAGGCGTATCTCCTAAAATTCAGCTCTTGTGGGTGTTACTATGGTGTGCAGGTAAGGTATATACACTTTAGACTTCTACAATGGGTCATGGGTCTAGCTAGTGGTGGAAACCAGCGTGCTCAGGAAACCCAACCAGACACAGGGAGAGAGCTTTAAACTCCACACAGAAACAGCCAGCAGTGATACCTGGACCCCTCTTGCTGTGATGCGTGAGTGCTAACCACTCAGCAACCCAAAGCATCATGAGTGAGCCAAGGGCAGATTATGATCTTGTCTACAACAATGTTGTACTATAATTGTTATTAGGATTTCTTAAGTCAATGTCGGCCTTTCAGACATGTTTTGGTCACACAAACGAGACGACAATTGTATTTGATCTTTTTATTGTTGGTATTGAACTTGGGATGTTCTGTTTTCCTCCTGTTGTCAGCGACCAGTGGCTTCCTCAAGTGACAACTATTATTGTTTACGACAGAAGCCCTGGAAACAAAACATATTGCTTCTGTTTAAAATGACAATTCAGACTTTATGATCACAGAAGTCGGACTATGCTAAAAGTATTTATCTGGTCACCTTGTACCTACCGTTTTATGTGTTGCGGCAGTACAACCTAAAAATAAATAAAGATTAACTGAGCAGTCTGTAGTTAAGCTGATGTAATGTGTTATAACAATAATCTAGTAACATAAGAGTAAAGGATCAGCTCTGTTGTCTGCATACTTACATCTAGACACAGACAGCTGGTTGTCTCTGCACTCAGCATGTACAGTACGATAACCGTACCACTCACTGGGACAAGGCAATTTCACTTTTGTTCCAGATTTAATAATGACGGTATCTCTGTTCTCCAGATCATTATATTTAGAAGGGTCCAGCGTACAGAAGTCAACTGCACACAATGTGAATTATAGGTTAAACTAATTATCCAGTACTGAATTGCTTGTAAATCTTCTATACCTTCACATGTGGGTTTTGGGGTCCATTGACCGTTGGCACATCTCACTATGCTGTTCCCTTTTAGTTTGTACCAATCATTACATAGATATGTCACAAACATTTCATGAACATAAGAAACTCCATCCTTTACAATGGGAAGGTCGCCACATTTGTTGACTGTAGAGGACAAAAGACACTATGATGACTGAAAACAAACCCAGAATGATTGTACAGAGGAAAGGAAAAGACTATGTTGAGATTAAGTACTTGTAGTGAATGTAGGTTGATGGTTGTCGTCCGAGCCAGTTTGGACTGGAGCAGCTGAAAGACACTCAAATAGTTTCTTTAAGCACAAAGAAATGAAAAACTGATCCGAACCTCACTGTTTTTGAATAGTATTGTATGTATCAAAATTAACAAACAACTAAGGATACAGCAGAGTAAATGTACAAATATTAAGGGGAAGTATTGCCCACATTTCGCTCACCTGTGGTCACCACTGGCTTCCCATCTTGATTTTTTCCTACAAAGCCACAGATTCTCAAGTAAATAGATATTACCGGTGTAGATGTGCCTGTATGCTCCTGTTGACTTACTGCATGAAGGGAGAAAGTCCCAGTGCCCATAAATGCAGCTGGCATGTCTGTCAGTTGTCTCTAGTTCAAATCCTGCCTGACATACATATTTCACTTCTGCATTGTCTAGAAACATGTCCTCAACCTGGTTAATTAAGACAGTGTTTGGGATCTGTGGAGGTGGCCCACACCAAACCTCTATCTCTGTAAAAGCAGACATTGTTGATTATAGTTTGGTTTAGTGATTTGACAGTGCTGTATCAAATACTCACTTTCACAGACTGGTAAAGTTATCAATTTTCCATCTTGACAATCGGCTGTGGCACGTCTGTTCTTCTCCTCATATCCAGAGTTACATTTTACCCACAGTTTTTTGTTGTTTTGTACAAATGGGTGTTTGGTAGGATTGATATAATAGCCATTGGAAATTTCTGGAAGAAGGCATGATGTATCATCTGAAGAAAAGAGTAGAATTGTTATGAATGGGTGTTTATCAAAAATCTGATATAGTAATTTATATGTAGAAAAGGCTTTATACATGGCATACCATCCTACCATTTACATAATTCAGTGTCCCATGACATTTGTTAGGTTTAAACATAACTGAGGAGTGATGTACTTACCAATACACTGTGGTGATGATGACCAATTTCCATTTTGACAGGTAACTGTTGCCCACCAACCTCTCGTCACTGGTTTAAAACCAATGTCGCAGGCATAGTACAGCAGAGTGTCATGGGAGAATGTGTTCTGTTCAGCGTAAAAGTATCCGTGCGTGATGACTGGACGGCCGCAGTCTTGACAGAGCACATACAATACTCTTACTGACCATTTAGTTGATGAACAATAATTAATGATAGACAATCAGAAACATTTACTGCAACGCCCACACGAAGCCCTAAAGTGCTCCCTGAATCAGTATCTGGCAAAGAGTCCATTATAAATAATAATGTGACGTTTGTGAGGAAAGTCATTTCTAATCATGACATTCAGATACATGACACTTGTTACTATGTAAAATTCTTTATTTAAATAAAAACTTACCATTCTCTACAGCAGAGAGACAATGAACTACAGCCAGTAACCCAAGCAACCTCAGGTCCATTGTGTCCTGAAGGCATTTACAACAGAAGCATAATGCAGAAGTTGATCTGCATGTAATAGGACTGTTAATGATTACAGAGAACTTTTGCCCAAAAAGCAGAATGTTTGTCAGCGATTGTGTTGGCCTGACAGAAAGTCCACATTTCAAAATACTTTCCCGGACTGTTCTGTTTACAACGACCCATTTCGAAATAAATCAAAGGTCAGTCAGAAGGTCAGATACATTTGGAGCTCTGTTGGCATATTGGATCTTTTATTTTTCCATAGAAACAAATAAACTGTGTTTTACAAAAATGAAAGAAATCTTAAAATAAACTCTGAAAATTGCTATAAACAAGATCTTTCTTTACCTGATAATGTATTTCCCGCAGTCAAAATCATGACAAAATAAAAAATAAAAAAAAACTTGAGCATTCCCCTGCGTTGAAGTAGTTCAAGAGCAGTTGTCTCATTCAGTTAAAAGACAACAGACCCCCGTTTCATTTCTAATTAAAAGGAGTTTATGTAAAAATCCTATGCTGCATTCTCAAATATGACCCAGTGTCCCCAGACAATAGGTAAACATGTTCAAATCAAATATTGCTTTTTCAGAACACAATTGTAATGATGATTATTCTGTTACAAAAACATTGGACATGGATGGCCAAGTTGTTTATGTTGTCATTTGACGTTTTAATTCTCAAAATTATTATTCAATCAGAAAGCAGAATGAGCTCTCCTGGCCAGCCATTCCCACTGTCTTTCAGTTTGATAAGGATGATGCTGGGACGATGTAGTTTTGTCACAATACGATACAATCATGACACAAATGGTAATATAATTTAAATATAATGCGACATAGGATATATTGTGATTCAATATTAACACGTATTGTAACAATAAATGAAAAATTGTTGAAAATAGATGCCCATTAATGGCTAAAAAGCTAGCTTTCCTTTTCAAACAAGGACCAGAGCTTATATTAATATAGATTGCACCTAAAGAAAACATTTTAAAACCTTCAAATTTGTGGTTACCTCGTATTCAAAATATAGTTTTTTTTGGAGCTGATGTACAGTCTATGGGTCCCACGTGGGTGCGCCGGTGACCCCTGGTGGTGGTGTTTCGTCTGGTATAAGGTCACCCTATTTTGTGTGTGTGCGTTTGCTGTGCTCAGGGTGCTCCTTTCCACTACAACTTAATCCCCTCCTGTCACAAGCCCCACTTCCTCAGTTTCCCTATTTCTTTTAAACAGATGAAATGATTGTTAATTCTAATATTAAATTATTTCTAAATTGAATCTTTTAACCAAGTCTATGAAAATTATTAAAGGTAAATCTTCTTTTTCTATCAAATTCTATACTTACAAATAAACACTACAAATGCCTACTTGGAGTTGACTTGCGCAAATTTGCCTGCGACCTCTAAATAAAAATTATTTTGTTATCAAATGGAGTCTTGTTTGTTCCTTATAAGGTAGACGAACCTGGGTGTCTTCTATTTCTCTGAGCTGGAATCCCGGAGTGGCGTTGTTGGTTCAATTCTTTGATAATCACAGTCAGTACCAACTTGCCACATTAACAGTACTGACACAAACACTGGCTTTGTCTCTACAAATGCACACTGTATGTACAACATATTCCAACATTAAAGTCCATTTTAGAGTATTTCATTTTATCAATCCAATAGTGTAACTGTTGAAGCAGTGGAGAACTGCAGCTTTTTTAAAACACGTAAATAGTAAAAGTATCGCGATACATATTTCTAATACATTACGAACAAGACCGTGTCACAATATATTACAATATATTATAACAACGTATTGACCCAGCCTTAATAAACTCTAGATTAGAATGGAGATCAGGTAAAGAATGAGCATCACGTACGTACGGAAATGTATCCTCTGCATTTGACACATCCATCATGGTCACTGACTGGGGCAACCTGTTAGGAGCAGTAGTCAGGAACCTATTTCCAGATGCTGAGCTAGGTCTGGATTTGACCAATTATTAATGCGTGGTTGATGAGATAAACCGTGTTCCCAGAGGAAACCCTCAGGGAGAGTCATGTAAATGTTGCACAAAGGACCGGTCTGAGAGTCGGACCTGTGAGTTACCTTCATGTGATTCACTGTGAGCTTTCACATGAGGCATGCAATGGTCCCATGGCCTGTCCATAAACAGTCATGGCTCAAAGTTTTGGTGGCTCTGATTTTTTCCACAATATGAAGTATTTCTCCCTGAAAAGTATTGAAATGCGACATGCTTTGCTACAAACGTTCCTTTGTGTGTATTGGAACAACACACACACAAAACTACAGTAAGCATAAAGAACAGAAGATAGAAGAAGAGAACTGTCTGAGAACTTGAGAACCAATATTGTGGAAAAATATCAACAATCTCAAGGTTACAAGTCCATCTCCAGAGATTTTGATGTTCCTTTGTCCACAGAGTACAACATAATCAAGAAGTTTGCAACCTATGGCACTGTAGCTAATCTCCCTGGATGTGGATGGAGGAGAAAAATGGATGGATGGATTACAATGCAGAATAGTCTGGATTGTGGAGAAGTCCCAAACAACTTCTAAAGAATCTGCAGGACAAGCTGTGAAATGAAACCCTATGGCAGAAGACCCAGGCAGACCCCATTACTGACACGGACAAAAAAAAAAGCAAGACTGCAGTTTGACAAAATATATATGAATATGACAAAATCTTTCTAGGAAAACGTTTTGTGGACAGATCAGACCAAGATAGAGCTTTTTGATAAAACATCATTCTACTGTTTACCAAAAACAGAATGAGGCCTACAAAGAAAAGAATACAGTACCTACAGTCAAATACAATGGAGGCTCAAAGACGTTTTGGGCTTGTTCTGCTGCCTCTGGCACTGGGTTGTCAAAGGATTTTGGGTCGCAATGTAAAGCCCAGTGTCATAAAGCTGGGTTTGTGAGGTTCATAAAGATCCAGTGGGACAATGACCTCAAACATACATCAAAAAACACCCAGAAATGGATCGCAACAAGGCGCAAGAGAGTTCTGAAGTGGCCAGCAATGAATCCAGATCACAGTCCCACTGAACACTTCAGAGATCTTAAAATTGCTTTAGGGAAAAGGCACCCTTCCAATTCCACTTGAGAGGTTTAAGAAGCCTACTGTTAATCATCATTATTATAAAAAGCAATTGATTTCAGTTATATTTTCAAAAGGGTGTGCAACCAAATTATAAATTAAGGATGACATTTTTTTTACAGCCATTTTGCCCTTTTGTGTGAAATTAGCTTCTTTTTTCCCCCCTAATACACAAAGGAAATAAATGTGTATATAAAAAATGGAATGGAATGGCAATACTTTTCAGAGAGAAATACTTTCAGGGGTGCAAACACTTCAGCCATAACTGTACAGAGGATGAGAAAAAACACGTGTGGAAGTTTAAAGCACTGCAAGTTAAACTGTGAGTGTAGTTTTAAAAACATTAACAATCTGGATGGAAATCTCCATTTAAAGTTTTCTGTAGATAAGGCAAAACATTATACCATCGACACAAACAGGATACAGAGTGCTCCTTTAATGATTCCATATTGAAAACAGGCATTTTATGAATAAAACTGCTCAAAATGCAAATATTTCTGAGGTCTAAATTTGAATAAAGCCTGGTCAGTCTGTCTTTGTTCTGTTTGGTAACATATTAGATTTCACAGATTTGCTCAGACAAATAACTGAATATTTTATTTGGTCAAAAAAATACTATTTTTATGAAACGATAGTGGTACTTTGCACCATTTCCTTCTTAGCACAACACCAACAAGAAAAAAATCAGTGGACATGACCACAATTTTTAAGTCAAAACTGATCTATAACAACTTCCATTACCAAGAATCAGAACCACCTTCTTAAAAAAAAAAAAAAAAAAAAGGTAACTTGTATGAGGACACAGCCCAGAGCTTTGGCTGGTTTTAGTATATACAATTTTAACAATCCAAACTGAAAGGATGATAAAGCCCTGTTGCTTCTCATGACCATACAGCTTACACTAACCCTTTTTTGTCATGTCGTCTGATCTTAAATTTCAACATGTACTATATAAAACATTTTGGTATTTTTTTATTACCTACAATGTATATGAAACAAAATTATAAATCAGACTGTGTTTGAAGTTTGACAGATTGGTGGTCACTGTGCGTCTTTTCAAAACACACTCACGCTGGAAGAAAAGCCCATCATGAGGGCTCAGAACCTGAGATGGGATTTGTGTTTCACCATGTATCTGCAAGAAACAAAAGAAATGTGAATTATTCCTGGAAATACATCTGTGTAATCCCCAAGCCATCCAGCAGTGTTCTATAGTAAAAATGTTCCAGAAAGTTTACGATGACAGCAAGTACCTGTCCAGGGTTTCCCAAAAGCGCAGGAAGACTGGTCGGTCCAGATGGCGCCTGTGGCGGCTCAGCTCCAGCACACTCACATCCCACTTCTGCACATTTGGGTCAGTTTTGGCCTCATCGTATTTTAAGTGAAAAGCTCGAACTAAACACAAAGATTCATTATTTATCTTCAAACCTTGCTGTATTTTACAGAGGAACTTAAGGTCAATCAAGTTCTGAAAGGTTTGTTACATACTTTTGGCAAAAATGTCAACAGGGGATCCATCTGGCAGCAACCAGGGCCAGCCTTTGAACTGCCAGGCAGGACCCTGCACAAATACAGCCACCACTCGATCCCTGTAAACACACACCATATTACACCACCACATTTCAAACTAATATCCCAACAGTCTGAGGGAGTATAGAAAACCATAGATTTTGGCTGCTCTGATAGTGATTTAAGTACAAACAGTGTTCAGATGTTATATGAAGGCTGTAAAATTACTGACCAATCCTGCGGGGCCAGTTTAAGGGGCTGATCGATGACTCTGTACGGAACAGTGACACTGAGGGTTGTGCCTCCCGGCTGGATCTGGTCTTTGCGTCTCTGAAGCAGCACCTCATTGTCTCGAGGGATGCCCTGCTTCTTCTTTTCATCTGATGTTACAAACCTGTGACATTTGTTTAGTTTTTGTTAATTGTTATTTAAAAAGGCAATAACTATTACCAGTGATGAAGAAAGGCTTCGAAACATGGTTTGAGCAGAAGTCACGTGACCGAGGCCTCAGTTTGTATGAAAAATCAAATAATACAATTTTTATGCGGGCAAACAATGTTTTGCAAATATTGATTATGGTTATAATAAACCAAAACTCATACACACTAGTAGGAAAAAATATGTTTGTTAAAGATTTAAACCTACAGCAGATAGCACTATTTTGAGGCTATATTTTGTGGAGCTTTGTGCTGTGCCTGGTTAATGGCTTCCCTTTTTCCCCCAGCACTAATTACAACCAAAATGGTCATACGTAAATGTAAATATGAAATTATTTACTTCAGATCCTGGAGAAGGTCTTTAGCATTGAGCATCGTAATGAGAGACGTAGTAGCTGCTGGGATTATGATGATAGGTGTCCGTGAGCCTAGCAACAGAGCAGAATGAATTATATGTAATGACTGACTATTCACTGATGTTAATCATATTAATATAAAGGCCATTACCTTTTTTCTGGTTTGGGGGTGGTCGGGCTTGCGATACTGTTACGTGAAAAAATAAATATGTAAAATACAACTACGAACATTAAACAAAGACTTGAGTGTAATAAAAATAATTCAGTGTCACATGCATTTCAAAGTTACTCTGATCATGGGTTATGCATCCCAAGAAAAAAACGTAATGAAAGTGTTATGCAGAAAATGTCTTTATGTGGCTGTACACGTTTGTGAACTGATGGCCAACCTGGGCGAGGGACAGGCTGCAGGGCAGGCGTCTGGGCTTTCCGTGCAGAGGCTCCTTCCTGGTTAAAAAAAAAAAAAAGAGAGAAACGTTATGTCAGTAACAATTCAAAAGAGAAAATGGTGCTTATATAGCAGTACAGTTGCACTGCCTCTGAAGCACTGAGCAAACATGTATGGAGGGAGAATCTGCGTACAAAACATCTCACAGCTGCAAATAGGAACATTATCTGCAGAGTGGAACATTATCAATAGATTGCATGTGGTTGGTGTCTCAGATTAAATACTGACCAACACAATTTTACTGAACATTCTAAAAAAAATTGTCAAACCGTCCAATAGCAAACCCTGTAAGAGGCCTCAGGGCACACAATCAGCACTACCACAGCTTATCTGCAGCACAGCAGCACAGCCAGCTGTGCTCCGGCAAAAGGAAAAAACACTCCCAACCTAACAGTCAATGAGAATGAGGCTGAACGAAATGAAAAATTATATTTTCCAAGATATCAACACAGCTATATCTATTCTGATGTTGAAGCCGCCCAAAATGTACTACACCAACACAAACATTCAAATTGGTAATTTCCTGTTTCAGTTGATGTACACACACGTAAATGTATTCATCCAAGCACTTCTACCACCACCAGGCTCCAGACACTGTTAATCAAAGCACTAACAAGGCAGGCAGACGAATGTGACTTATTTTAATCAACATAAATAATCAGGCCTTAAGTGGGTAATCTGAGAATGTGGCAACACCTCTTCTATTCCAGCAGCATAGCAGATTGAGATAAGCTTCAATGACTCTGATGGAGAGAGTGGGCGTGAATACAAATGGGTCAGCTCCAAGCCCCCCTTCCCCTGCTGCTGTTTCACAGCAGAGGCAGGGTGACGTGGTAACTGGGAGTGCGCACTGCCACAAAGCCCCGAGCTGCTTTTCAACAACGAGCCACATCCTCTCCATCTTCTCTCCTCCCCCCACTCCTCACACTCGCTCGTCTGGATGCACCGCAGACGCAGCAGAATATAAGACTGAAGAGGGACATGTTACTAGGACTCAAACGATGGATGGGGGAGTTGAAGCATCGAAAAATGAGGAGGAATGCAGACGTCGAGAAAGCCGAAGACACATGAGCATGGATTGTTAATATTTCTGAAGGGTATGGCTGTGAGAATAACTTCAAGACAAGCCTCTATTTTTTCTTCACTCCCATGTAGCAGCAAGGCAGTTAGCATACATCCCTGGATGCATCACAGGCTTCTCAAAATGCAAATACAGCGCTGCAGAGTTTCATTTATGGGTCGCATTGCAGTTGGTTTCCTATCAAAGTGACTGTTCAGCAGCCATTCGTCAAACAGAAAATAGATGTAAACCGAAGCTGGCATGTCCTTGTTCGATCACTGAAAAGGAGCAAAGCTTGTTCCAACGCAACAAGGGCAAATGAGGTGGGTTTGAGCCAAGTAACACTGGTAACAGCAGCAGAACTGAACGTCTGCCCCCATCTGTGTTGCTGAGATGGAGACAGCGGGCTATGTTCAGTGACACAGCTAACAAACAGCTTCGTGTCAGAGCTTCAGAGAGGTCTGACAAACCGCTCTTTGTGTTGATGGGGTCCTTCAAGAGGGTAGTGTAACTCAGTAAATAAGTGACAGAGCACACTCCGTTAGGGAAGCAAGCATGACAACTACTACAGCAAATAACACACATTTGACTTAGTTAAAACCACTTTGTTTTGAAGTCCTCCAAAAATAAAATGGTATGAGGGAGATAATATTCTTTCTTATACTTTCAGGAACCACCAGGGATCCCTGTGCTTTGCCCTGCAGCATGTTGACTGAATCAAGAGTTCTGCCAAAGTCATGCAGTGGAGACGCAGACACTGCTGCACACATGCAGCTAAGTTTATCTATCTTCTTTCCTTGTTGGGACTATTGGTCTTTCTAGTCCACCACGTGTGGCTCCCACAGCTCATAGGTTTACCATGGTGGAGGGGACATCCTGTGGTCTTTGGAGGAGAGAATCTTGAAGCGGCCAAAACCAAATCAAATGTGAGCTCCAAACGCACCACATGGCACTATGTTATAGTTCCTCAGCCAACCTTTAATGTAGACAACTCCTCCTCACATGAGAACATAGTCCTTTCCGCTCTTCAGGAAGAGCCAGCTTTGGACTCTCTGACGACCAAAGCTCAAACTGACCCACAAGGACTGGTGTCAGATGGGCCTTTCACGTACACCATCAATGAGCAAAACAAGTGCTCAGAGGGGACACTTGCACCGTTTCTAGTTTTGCTGATAGCTACTGAAGCTCGCCAGTTAGAAGCGAGAAATGCTATAAGACAGACATGGGGAAATGAGAGTGTTGCTCCTGCTTTGGGCTTCATACGCTTGTTTTTGTTGGGGAAAACCGAAGGTGAGCTGGGGCTTGTACAGCAGAAGATGCTAGAATCCGAGAGTCGCAGGCATCATGATATCATTCAACAAAACTTTCTCGATTCATATAAAAATTTGACTGTCAAAACAATGATGGGAATAAACTGGGTAGCAAAATATTGTCCACACGCTGCGTATGTGATGAAGACAGACAGCGACATGTTTGTCAACACTGAATATCTCATACAGAAATTACTTCGGCCAGACCTGACGCATAGAACAAATTACTTTACAGGGAACAACATGAGAGGCTTTGCACCAAATCGAAATAAAAACAGCAAGTGGTACATGCCTCCGGAATCCTACCCAGGCAACAAGTACCCCACATTCTGTTCTGGAACAGGATATGTGTTCTCTGGAGATTTAGCAAGGAAAATCTACAGCGTGTCCCTAAACATCCGCTATCTACATCTGGAAGACGTGTATGTAGGCGTCTGCTTGGCTCAAATCGGCATTGAACCCACACCTCCCCCAAATGAGTTCTTATTCAACCACTGGAGAGTTTCATACTCAAGCTGCAAGTACAGCCATCTGATAACATCACATGGATTCCATCCAAATGAGCTACTGAAATACTGGCATCACTTGCAAACCAACAAACATAACGCTTGCATTAACGCCTTGAAGGAAAGAATGAGCCGCACACACGCCAAAAGACTGCACTGAGAACCTGTATTTATGATGCAGCACCAATTAAAAAATAAGAAATCACTCCAAATATGGTGTGATTGTGCATTTACACGAGGTTGGTTTTCTTTTAAGGCCCTGTACCTAATTTTTACGTTTTGAAATGTGGAAAACAGAACTAGATTATGTTCAAGTCTTTACAGCAGTCAGATGTATTCTGCATCCTAAATTCACAGCGAGAAGTTTAGAAAAACTTTTCACAACTTACTGAGCACAGAGTGTCGCAGAGCGTCACGGCAGGGCAGGGCGATATGGCCAAACATTTTTGCGACAACGGTATAAATGATGGCACCAATATTTGACTTGCTTAAAGGTGCTTTACCCATTTTTTTCATGTAAGAGTCAAATCAGTTCGGCCCCAGTACAAATATATTGTAAAAGTATTTGGGTCAAAATGATACTGATGTGTGCAATTATAGAGCGTAGAACCTTAAAAGGATATTTAATATGTATTCAATTGTTAATTTTGCTTCCACTCCTCGCCTCAACATTTTTTAAAGTGTCTCTAGTCATTAGTGTGCGTGATTTGCTGCAATATCAGATTCACTTTGCAACTATGAAGAATATCTGCTGCAGTGTACGTGGAATTAAATTGTGATGTTCCAGATTTCATATTGCCCTGAAAGCAAATGACGATATATCATGAACTATATGATTATGACCCAGCTCTACATCACGGTAAAGCTTAGAAACATTAGCATGCTAACGGCACACTTCCTGCTCCTCTCCTAGGACAAAAGGCTCTGTAAATAGCTGCAGAGTAAAAGTTGTGGTCTCATTTTCACCCAAACAGATGCTTGAACAATATATCTGTACTGGGGCAAAACAGATGTAATTTTATTACATGCTAAATCATGGACTAGTTCTGTTTCCCCCCTTTCACAACAAAATCAGGTATTTCAATACCTTAAATACCTTTAATACTTAATGTGTCATACGTACTTCAACATCATCCAGTGTTATACATAGCGTTGTGGTCATTATCATTTTCAGATATGTGCATACAGCTCAACAAAAAGTGTGATAAGTTTTTACAAATGTAACATTTACAGATGAGAAGCTGGCATCATAACTAGATACTGTTGAACAGGCATTAATACTGTAAAATGTTTTATTTAAAAATGTAATTTAGAAAAAGTGGATTTTAATCAGAACTTCAATAAGACCACATGAAAAATAGTATTAAACATTATATCCTATTGTAAAGAGGCATAATATCACAATATTGTGAAAGTTGTTTTGAAGATATGCAAAATTTGAAAATTGAGAATATTTTTAATAATAAAAGCTGAAAATGAAAATATGTATGTTGTAAACCATTAAAGCTTATGATGGAAAACATTAAAATACATTGACAACTCATGATCCAAGCTTAAAACAATAAATAAAAGGTCACACTTACTGTCACTGACTTCAGGGTCATGCCGTGGTAAGTACCCATGGTATCAATTTTAAAACCCTCCGTTTCTAAACAAATGTAGGAAAGCAACACTTTAAAAAAAAACTGTGTTAAAGGTTTTATTCTCACTAGTTGTTGAACTTGCCTTCTTTTCCTTTGAATCGCTCCTGATCATATCTGTTGTAGGCCGCTGGGACAGGCTGTTTATTTCTAATGGAAGGATCCTGAAATGTACACATTAACATAAATTAATGCCAATAAATGCTTGCAGTTAAATTAAAAAAAATAAAATTCACTCACCACTTGAGGGGCATTTGGTGCAGGTCTCTGTTCTGGAGCGCGACCTTCTTCCCTGGCTTTAACTGACTGAAGAATGGCAAAGATGTTCTTGGAGAAATTCTGAGGTTTAAGAGACAGACGTTAACCAGATTTATTACAATTTCAGTCGTTTTACTTATTCATTCAATACTTTGCTTCTACTAAACGGGTGACAATGATCTGCGACAGGGGCAGCAGGGGCTACCACCACCAGATGTGGAGTGAAAGAACACTGAATGCATTTTACAAGCTTGTCCAGACCATAGACTGTATAGATAAATGGACCAGACCCACACATTAATTTATTCTGCCATCTGGTGGCTAAACTAGCACATACACTCCAGTGCTTTAATACAACCTTAAGTGTGTTGCATCAGATCAGACGTTATGCCAGAGATAATAATCCTATCAGCCATTGTGACAGACAGGGTTCAGAAAGATCCACCATGAGCGGTCTTTTATTGTTGAAATATTCCCATTATCTTTACACATACTGTACTATATTACATTAAATACGCTATCAATATGTACAGAATTAAATGCTAAATATAGCTGGTTGTGCGTTTTTACGCACCACTTGGCACAAACATCAGAGCATTCATTCAGTCTATGGCGCTGAATCATGTCATTCATTTGTGTAGTGTAGTGTAACCTTCGTAGTAGTGACTGGCTGCTAAATGTCAACCCCACATGAACGCAGCGCAGGAGTTTCCTTTGTCTTATATTTCATCTCTTATTTCCTTGTATATCATTATGATTAGGATTGACATTTCCTCATGCTTGAAGTGGTCTGCTCTTTCCTTCTCCATTGTTCTGAATGGTCGGCGGGCGCTGACTTCGCTCCCTGCCTATGGCTTTGTTCCGATAAAGAAACCTGATAAAGAACCTGCTTCGTTGTATGACTTATTCAGAGACACTCATGTCTGGGTTTGTCAATCTGGGTAAGAAAAACATTCATTGATAAGCTCAGCAAGCTTCAAATCAGCGTTTACAGACCCCTGAAATACTTGCTCATCGTATGGATGATTTGCACTTTAGATAAAATGTTTGCAGATACACCCGAGCTCCTCTTTGTGTGGGCAGAGCCCGGGTTCCTCGGTTAATGTAACCAAATGCTAACAAACCTTGCCCGTGCTCTGTAGAATGGTTGTCCTGGTCCTCCAGACCCTCTCTCTGCTCACAATATCTCTGGTGACATCCACCTCTGCATCCACAAAGCTTCTCTGCTTCAAGGTAATGTCATCATCCAGATCAGTTTTGATGGTGGACCGTTTCTTGGCCATAATCTTGGCCTTGATGGCTGCAATTTTCTCCACAGACATGGCTTCAGACAAGGATCTGAAAAAGCATTATTGATCTTTTTAGATTCTTATTTCTTACAGCATGTTTACATACACAAGCAGTATTCATACCTGATCTGGTCTGTTTGTACAATGCCTTCCTTATGCCCTTCAAGACGAGCCGCCAAGCGCTCTTTGTCCAGACGCACACGTTCCTCATCCTTAAACCATAGGAAAAGTACAAAGTAAAGAAATAAGTCCTGATTTGAAAATGTAAAAACTAGAAAATGGTAATCAATGATGGCCATATTATAACAATTATAACTATGTTTAGACTTTACCTCAATTCTAGGTTTTTTGGTTTCAGAAGACACTTCATCTGCAGCTCTTTTTACTGTAAAGAGAAAGTGCACAGACAGTAGTGTTTATGATTAAATCTGATAAAAGTTACTACTGAATGAAGAGCATTTCCAATAAACCATTTAAAGCACAAATAACTCTATATACTATCAACTCTCCTTTGAAAGGAGGGGGAAAACGCAATTACAAATATAGTAAAATGCCATCTTCTTACCTTGTGTTGGTCTTTGCAAACCAATTTCTATGGGTGCACTTCTGTCAATACTTGTAGATGTAGCTGGAAAACAATCACAGGCATGTTGCTGATACGTTAAGACATGAATTATTATTATTACAAGTGGTAAGCTTCAGCTGTTCTGTTCTACAATAACTGCAAATACAACATCTGTGTGTAAATGTTCTCTCAAATTAAAAGCACTTACAGCTCTCGCCATTGAGATAGGACAGTAAGCCCTTTCGATCAGGTCGTCTAACAACAGGAATGTTCTCGGTCTATAAAAGAACATATCATTGTCCATCAAATAGACTAGAAATATAAAGTTTAACGTTCACTGATGGTAAATATGACTTACAGCAGCTCTCCGCACATAGGACGGGTGAGGAAGATGTACATTATTGAGTAAGAATAAGATGGAATCCAAAGTATAATATTCCTTTGGCTGTCCCTCTTTGCCAGTTCTAGGAAATAGAACATAAGAAACCCATATAGCAACGTTACAAGCACATAAACGAGACGTTGTTACAACTAAAAAGTCAGTTCTGACTTTTGTTGGAGCGTGGACGGAGGTTACTAAATGTTACAACAACAAAATAAATTCAAAGCTCATGCGCTTAGGCAGATCCACAGCAACTTGCAATAATGTTATTCTGACCTGACAGTGACTATAAATTAACATGCACATTGTACAAAGTGCTTGCCTTATAGAATATTTACATATAACATATACATTATCAAATATACACGCATGTCGGAAGTTCGTAGTTTAACTACGCAGAGTTGTTTGGCTTGCACCAAAGCAGCGTTTCTTCGAGCGCTGCTTGTAGGCTTACAAGCCCTTGTAAGGCCCATCAAATACCTTCATGATTGTTGTAAAAGCAACTTACCCCCAGATTATGTAGTTTGTCTTAACATTTTTCGGCCACGAAAACTCTCCAAATATTACTTCATCTCCTTTAGCGACGATTTCCTTTTTCTGGATGTTATACTGACGGAGAACACTAAGCACGTCCGCCATCTTGACTCGTCTTATGGTGTGTTTGCAAGGGCCCCAGTTAACAACATGGTGTGGCCTGCAAAATGCCTGTGTAGATTTCAATAATGTTGCAATAAACATGAACGTTGCCAATATTTTTTAAATGACTACAAGGCGATTGAGTAATAAACTGTAGGCACATTTGTTGAAAAATACAAAGACAATGACGAAAATGCTTTTCCAAAACATGTGTGTTTTTTGTTTTGTTATTATTATTACAAAAAATGAGTTTACAACATGTGTGGCAAATTACAGAATGTTCTACAAAATTACACATACAAAAATAAATTATATACACATTTAATACATAATATTTAAAAAATACAGAAAAAATAACAATATAGGAAGAAGAATAAAAATATAATAAAATTTAGTTTTAAAGAAGAAAACAGAGAGAGAAAAAATATTAGGGGTTGTCCATAAGGTTTTGTTCATTAATCACAGTTTTAAGTTTTGCAGCATTTTTTCCCCCCATGAAGATTACAGTTAAGCATAGTTCTTTATGAAATATGAAGAGGGATCGTTTGGTTTTTAAAAAGCTACATTTGTGGATTACAAAATTTACCCATAATAATAATTACATTTAGAATAATTTTCATTCCCCTCCTTGAACCGCCACCTGGTGGAGGGTGGAGGGGTTTGAGTACCTGATGATCCTGGGAACTATGTTGTCCGGGGCTTTATGCCCCTGGTAGGGTCACCTATGGCAAACAGGTCCTGGGTGACGGGTCAGACCAAGGGCGGTTCAGAAGCCAATTACGATTACGATTAAACCAAGGTCGTGTACATCGCCTGGAGCCAGGCCTGGGGTGGGTGTTCGACGGCGAGCGCCTGGTTGCTGGGCCTTTCCCACGGGGCCTCGACGACCAGATCTCCGGACACAGAAACTGGCTCTAGGGACATGGAACGTCACCTCGCTGAGCTCGTGCTGGAGGTCGAGCGTTACCGACTAGATATAGTGTGTGGTGTATATATAGTATAGTGGTGTTCAGTTATTGGACGAACACCACGTCGCCTCAGGAGGGGGAAGCAGTGCTTCACCAACACCGTTTATGGTGCGGGTGGAAAGCTATTGACCTCGACTGGGGATGTGGTCGGAGGAAGGAATACTTTGAGGATCTCCTAAATCCCGCTGTCATGTCTTCCGAGGAAGAAGCAGAGATTGAGGACTTGGAGGCGGACTCATCCATCACCCAAGCTGAAGTCACTGAGGTGGTTGGCAAGGCCCCGGGGGTGGATGAGATCTGTCCTGAGTCTATGGATGTTGTGGGACTGTCTTGGCTGACACGCCTCTGCAACATCGCGTGGCAGTCCTGGACAGTACCTCTGGACTGGCAGACAGTTTGGTAAAGTTAGCATCATATATTCACAGATTCGGACCTCAGAGGTCAATAGCTCTTAAACGCGAAACTCTTTGGAGATCATAATCATATCAAAATATTCACATTTACACAACTAAATGACTACAACATCGATTTTTAAAATCAAATGCATATTTTGGTTGCAGCGAACTTTTTTATTGTTTTATTTAGAGTCACCGAATTGACAGCACTTTCCAATAATGGCAATATCTCTCTACTATAATTGTTATTTTTTCCATCAAATGCACTATTACTGTTTTTATGATGAATTATGAATATTCATCTTTAATAGCTTTTATATTATCTAACGTACAGTCACCAAATTCACATAACTTATCAATAATAGCAGTATCTATCTACTACAACCTTGATTTTTTTTCCATCTAAAGTGTTTTTGCCGTTTTTATGATGAATTATGAATAATAATCTTTAATTGCTTTTATAATATTTAACATACAGTCAACAAATTAACTGCACTTATCAATATTGATAGGTGTTGTGAATTTGGTGAATCCACGTTAAAAAAAAAGTTATTGAAGATGAATATTCATAACTCATAAAAACACAAATAAAGCTTCATAAATAACAGTTAGTAGAGAGATATTGCTATTATTGAGTGCCGTCAAAGTGCTGTGAATTCGGTGACTCTAAATAAAAAAATAAAAAAGTTATTGAAGATTAATATTCATAATCCATCCTAAAAATTGGTATACAGTTTCTGCTGAGAAAAATCACGATTATAGTAGATAGACATTGCTATTATTGAACAGTGCTGTGAATTTGGTTACTGTACATAGAACAATACAAACGTTATTGAAAATCAATATTCAGAATTCAAAATGATTCATCATAACAACTGTTATAAAGATTTTTATGGTGAGAAATTCGAAATGTAGTGGTTTATTTATAAGTTATTTACTGTAAAATTACAGTTTTGTAACTGCTAGATGTTTTTTCGTAGTTGAGTAGTTACATTTTGGGTAGTGCTATTTGTTGACCTAAGCTGCCGTATTTCGCTGCAACCAAAATACGCATTTGATTTTAAAAATCGATGTTGTAGTCATTTAGTTGTGTAAATGTGAGTATTTGGACATGATTTTGATCTCCAAAGAGTTTCGCGTTTAAGAGCTATTGACCTCGGAGGTCCGAATCATAGACTGATATCTACAGTCTATGGTCCGAATCTGTGAATATGATGCTAACTTTACCAAACTCTGGCAGTTAGGGGCGGTGGAACCGGAGGGTGTGTGTCCTATCACAGGGGGATCACACTCCTCAGCCTCCCCGGAAGGTCTACTCCAGGGTACTGAATCCGAATGATAGTCGAACCTCGGATTGTTTCTGCAATAACTACAAGACCAGTTTCACAAATATCTCAAAACATATTAAATAAATTATAATCACTAGTTTTAGTTAACAACTTTGCTATTTTTTAACAGGGTGATGGGGGCCCCAGATCTAATAAGTGTATTTAGTCTTTCAAGAAATTTACTCAACCACAATGCGTTTTATTACAACAAAAATAGATTAAAGAATTAAAAAATGCAACCGAGGAAAAAACATCACATGCTTTTAAGGGCTCTTTCCTGCCTACTAGTACTATTCAACTCCATTCATTCTTAACTTCATTTCTGTTTGCAGTCCACAGTTCTATTTTTTAGCATGTTATACAGAGCCCTGAATTTAATTGATTAAGGTTTCCAATTCTGATAAAACAAGGAATAAAGGGGTTACTGAGCTGATTTCTTTTACAAAGAATATCTTGCTGGAATGAACCATTGCATGTGTGACAGAATTGCTATCATGTTTTTTCAGTTTTAAACAATATGCCAACACATTCTTGAATGCATATCCTGGAGAGCAGGATTTATTTTTCTGTGGGTGTGGACTGAGCGCTAAAACAGTGAAGTGGGCGTGGGATAAAAAATTCCTTCAATTAGCTTTCCTTAGATTCTGCTTTGCAACCAAATTAGACCTTCATATAGCTCTTGATCTTGAATGCAAATTTAAAACAACTTCTTGTCAACCAATTCTATAATAACTTATAACAGGGGTCACTGCAGGTCAACTGTGCCGTTTTGACACAGAATATAAATGCCAGTCTGCGGCTACTTAATGGCTCGTTTTGAGAATGAGTGACACATATTTCAAGCACTTGAGAGTAATATTATTGTAGCTATTGTCCTCGCAGAAGTGGGAAGTAGCAGCTAAAATAAGTACTTTAATGTTTATTAATTTATTATTTTTTTGTCTTGGTTTTATCTTGTCTTTTGTTTATGTGTGCTGGGTGAAAAAAAGTAGTCATTTTAGTTTTGTTGAGGAAAAAAAAGTAGTTATTTCTGTTCTGTTGACTTATTTTGTCTTGCTTTGTTTATGTGTGCTGAGTGGAAAAAGTAGTTATTTTTTTTCTTTTGTTGTCTTGTTTATATGTGCTGGTGGAAAAAAGTAGTTATTTTTGTTTTGTTGCCTTTTGTCTTGTTTTGTTTACGTGTGCTGGGTGAAAAACAGATGTTTGTTCCGTTGTCTTGTTTTGTTTGTGTGTGCTGGGTGAAAAAAGTAGTTAATTTGTTTCTGCACAATTCCTGTTAGCGGAATAGTATTTTCCTTCTACAAATCCTTTTAATCTTAAGTCATTTCTTGGACAACTACTGTGCACATCCATTTGAGTAATATTCATTTGAGGCAACAGTACTCTTATTTTAGCAGTTTTTTTTTTCTGGGCAATAGAAATAGGCAATTTATTTTTTACTGTATAATGTGTTATACCTTTTGCTGCTGGTGAGGGTTATTGATCAAAACTAACCCCATAATTGCATTGCCTTGTGTTTAATTTCCTATAAAGTTGCTCATTTATTCCATCTGGGCCACAGCTATAAATATGCCTCCTGGACCAGGCCTGGCATCCTCTGCACTGGTGATTCTGCACTTTTCAAGTTTATCTGTTGAAAAGGTGAATGATGTTAAACGAAAAAGAGAAAAGGAAAAAATATGCTCTGGAAAATACAGAAGCTTTCAGAAGTCGTGGTAGCTTTTGGATGACTTTTATTGAAACAAAAAGAAAGGTTTTCTTCTTTGATTATCAAAAATGAGGGACTTATTATAGACAGACAGTTAAAAATATATATTTTTAGTCAGACACAACTTAAATTATTGAAAACTTGAATTACTTTCAGGCTTTTTAGGCTTTCAGAGAGGACCTTAAACCATGTGGCTGCCTGTCTGAGGTGGTACAGGCCCATGGGATGAAGTACCCAGAGTACGTGCTGCAGGACTCCCAGCTTCTCCCCTGGGGCTGGCTCTTTACTATGAGCGTCTCAGTCCATAGAACAACCGCTATAGAAGAGTATTTTGACGAACTATCTGATGAAGAGGCCAATGTTGTGGAAGAAGTATCTGAGCTGAACGTACCTAATTAGGAAACACAGACTTCCTTTCAGAACGCAGCAACTAGTGACAATCAATGCAAGTAAAACATGACTAAACTATTTGAAAATCCCTTGTAATATCACTGAAATTTCAGAATCTAATTAAGCAATTTCCAGAAATGCTAAATTGAAAACATTCTTTTAAAGTCCCACATTTTAATTTGTTCAAGCATTTAAACATATTTCTATAGAGGTGAAAGTTAAATTAACAATAATTTTTTTCTCAAAGCGAAAAGGTTTGTGAAGAGATCAGTGGACCCAATTTATCTGTGGTCCTTCTCGAGATTGAGACTGAATCAGAAGAGGTTCTGTCTGAGACCCAAGACCAAGAAACCATTCCAGAGACAGAAACCAGTCAAACAACTGAAATTGTTGGACCTGAGATGTCTAGGTAAAAAGTCTTTTAAAAATAAACCAAATCTTCCAATTTTCCTCATACTACACTGCTATTTAAAGGAGCATAATGTGTTACTTTGTTACTTTCTTATGTTTGAAATCTTACTTAATACTATTATAATATATTTGTTTTTGGAGAAGACCGGCTTGATGAGGTCCCAGACTCTGACCGTTCATCTCAAGTCCTCAAAGAGACTGAGGTGTTACCTCTGTGTAAGGACAAGGCAGCTCCAGGATCTGACAAGGAACACACCCCTGACCAGGACATCTGCGAGTTTCCAGAGGCTGGTATAGAGGAGTGTCAACACGCACCCTTCGCTGATGAGCCTGATGTCAAAGAAGTCACTGGATAAGAGATCTTAGTCGAGTATGAAGTGGATCCTGAGCCAGACTTGGTCAGCCTGTCTGAGATCTTTCTCGAGATTAAGATTGGATCAGAGTCTATGCGAGACATAAGACCAAAAGACTAATCCTGACATGGACAACAGTGAATCAGCTGTGATTATTGGACCCGAGATCTCCAGGTAAATCCTTCATAACTATAAAAAAAAATGCAAGAGCCCCAAAGGCTGGAAAATTGTTGCTATTACATTATCAAGATCTTCATTACTCACACAAGTGTTTTTTTCTTTCAGAAAAAATGAGATTATCAATTAACCTGGTTTAGTTGTCATCAGCCAAAAAGATGCCGCCCCTGAGCCAAGAATCAAAGAAGAGGTTCTCTCTGAAGACAGTCCTGATGAAGCTCCTGTCCAAGAAGATCCATTTCAGGTCGCCAAAAAGACTGAAGTGTTGCCTTTGAGCGAGGACGGGAAGGCTCCAGAATCTAACCAGGAACAAAACCTTGAACAGAACCAGGATGTCTACGAGTCTCCAGAAGCGGCAAGAGGAGCGGCAACCTGCACCGTCCACCGACGAAACTGATGTTACTGAAGACTCCGCTGGACCAGAGCCCATACTCCATTGTGAGGCAGATCCTGTCCCAGACTGGGTCAGTCTGTCTCAGGTTGTCTTTGAGATTGAGGTTGGATCAGAAAAACAGGATCTATGTGAGATCCAAATCCAACAGACTGATCCAGAGACAGTGACCAAACAAATTGCCCTGATGAGTGAAGTTGATATGTCGAGGTAAAATGCACTTATGTGGAAAAAACTTTGGTTGTTGTTATTCAAATTTGAAGGTCACATTCATTACCAGTACTATTTCAATAATAATATTAAACATATTTCTTTTTGCTTACAGTCAAGAAGAGCCTACCAGTCCTCCTCTGATCCTTCCTTATCCAAGCTCTAGTCCAAAAACTGGTCCAAAAGTCCTTCTTCAAACTAGAAGACCAAGCTAAGATGGTTAGCATGTTGCTGGAGAAGACCAAAGAGTAGATTCTAAACCAGGACGTTCCAATCTCCATCAGAAACGTGAGGGCTGTGGCCAAAGGTGCAGCCAAAGACCTCCTGAAGGATTCCAAACTCCAGGGGGTGCAGCCGAGAGCAGAGGACGAGTTCTTCCAGCGGGCCATGGTGAAACACCTGAACAATCGTGTGAACAACTTCCTGTTTGGGACAAAGAGGAAGTCTCTCTCGACTTTTCGCTGCTTTGGGCAATTTATTCCGTCGCTCCTGAACTCATTCCCAGCGCATTTTAAATAAAGCAACAAAAAAAAAAAAAAAGCATAACCACCTAACGTTCTGGTCTACTAAGTTTGTCTAAATCTATAAATTCTGTAATACTTTTTATTTTCCTATTTTACCTTTTAAGAGATATATATGGGCTAAAGGGCTCAGCCCTTTAAATTCTATTTTAAAAGCTTTTACTATTTTAAGGAATTTTTCTGTCAATTTACATGTTTTTCAATAGCTTTTAAGGCATTTGACCCAGTGACCCCTAACCACTTTGGATGAACAGTTCCTACTCAGGGCTATGGGGTTCAGCCCATTAAATTCTATTTTAAAAGCTTTAGCTAATGTTTTTAGGCACTTTTACAGTAAATACTTTAATAGCTTTTGAGGCAGTGACCCAGTGACCCCAAACCACTTTATAATAATGCTCCTTCCTCAGGGCTACGGGGCTCAGCCCTTTAAAGTTTATTTTGAAACCATTTACTATTTTGTAAGGATTTTTCACAATAAAATGACCAGTTTTTCTTCAATAGCTTTTAGGGCATTTGACCCAATGACCCCAAAACATTTTACAATAATAATTCGGACTTAGAATTTAATGGGCTAAGCCCCATAGCCCTGTTTTAAAAGCTTTTAGTATTTTCACTGTAAAATGTCCTGTTTTTCTTCAATAGCTTTTAGGGCATTTTACCTAGTGACTCCAAACCACTTTAGAATAATAGTTCCCACTCAGGGCTATTTGGCTCAGCCCTTTAAATGTTAATATATAGTGTTTGGTGTCAGTGGGTCAAATGCACCAAAAGCTATTGTAGGAAAACGGGTAATTTAATTATGAAAAAATGCCTAAAAAATACCATAAAATGGCTAAAATAGAAAAGCTTTTACTATAGAATTTAAAGGGCTGAGCCCTGTAGCCCAGAGTGGAAGCTGTTATTCCTAGAGTGTTTTTGGGTCACTGGATCAAATGCCCTAAAAGCTATTGAAAAACTTTTTTCACCTGACTGAACTAATTTGTTGACAGCCCTTAAACATGAAAGTAACAATTTATGATTTAGAATGTTTTATGACTATGTAATATGTTTCACTTAATTTGTATACACTTTGCATTCCTTACTGAAATTTGTAGACAGTCCCTAAAGAACCGTGATAAATGAATATCTGAATATCTGTCGAATGTCCAATATCCAACCAACTTAACCTTGGTGCCTCACCAGCTCAATGAGGAAAATCGGGAGGTTCTGAGCTGTCGCATGAGGCATGGCCTGTACTGAGAAAAATGTGTGAGCCCTTTACATGCAGGTTGAGATGTTAGGGTTAGTGAGCAACCCAGATTTAGTTGTGATTGTAGTTACTTTTTTAAACCGAAAGAGTGCAGGCTAAATACGGTTCCTTTCAAACACATTTTTAAATGTATGCTTGTGTGGAATTTGGTATACAAACGCTGTTGCACAAAAGAATAGCAGTGCACCATGAAACAGATTAATAAGAACCCAGTAGAAATTATACTTCTATTGGACAATGTAATGTACATGCAAGAGAAAAAATAGAAAACCTTTTGATTTTTACAATAATTTACACGCAGTTAATATAATTTAATTTCTTGTTAAAATAGTCAGTTGCTTTTGTTTACAAACTCGGTATTTTACAAAATCTGAAATTCTGCACAGAACACTGTTCTTCTGAAGTTTAACAATAGATTTCCCATATGTTTGATGAGAAACTTATTTTGAACATGGACCATTTTGATAAAATTTAGTAATTATCAACATGCGTGTTATGACTGGTGGGTCTAAGGGCCTTCTATAACTCCATCACACCTATTCCAAAGTACTACAATGCTATTAATTTGAGCAACACTATACACAGTACATTTATGACCAGACTGGTTATTCTAACATACAATGCATCAACTGCCATGTACATAAACAAACAAAAACTAACTGAAAAAATAAAAACAAGCTTCTGTCACTGCTAATATTTACCTACAAGGAGGGTATTTTGAAGAGAATAATTATCCAAGTATCGGCAGGTATTAACGATATTGAAACCACAATTTCCGGTTAAAAAAAAAAAAAATCCCCCGTATGTATGATACATTTTTGGCAAACTATAAATGCCATATTCTAAATTCAGGCTAATGAATCTGGAGCCATTTTTAGCTAGGTTTTGAAATGCATCCTTGAGTCAAAAGAGGGAATAGAACTTGCTTACCATTCCATTGAAAATAAGAGCGTCTAGCTTTATTACTAGTATCAATACCTACAATCTGGTATTTATGCTTGGTATCGACACATTCCAAGCTCATACTTCCAATATTATTTGAGACCATCTTTTCTGTTAGAAAAACATTTCAGTAGTTATCCAGCCTGCTGGAAACCACTATTTAATAACATTATTGAACAACTAGTAATAAAATGGAATATTTTTTGTCTAAATGATAACAGTCCCAGAATTATGCTAAATCAAACCCAGGGCCATGTTTCGAATGACTGTTAGTGCACCCAGGTCAAAGCCGCAGATGCTGAGGACACCTCGGTCAGGCTTGTCAGCAACAGCATGTCCAATGGATGTTAGCCCACACATCACAAACTTGGAGAAGGTCCCCATTTTCTGTTTCCAGGAACATGAAATGGAAAAATAGAGAAGTTGTTTTTTTATTTTGTTTTATCAAAAGTTATCAGTGGCAACATGCAACATTTTAGAAACTGTTTCTGTAAAGTACGGCTGTCAACTTCTGTTACAGTCACAAAGTAGGAAAAATGAATGCATGTCCCACTTTTTCTCTTATTGTTACAGATCATAAGGGCTAAGACCAGACACACAGTAATTTTATTGACAGTGAAAAATGGAAAATCACATACTTGTCTGTGCTTCTTTAAAGCTTCCACTGGGCTAGCACTAAACGCCCAAATTGGGTTGTTGGTCAATATAACAAATAGATCAACAGCTTTTTCATTTTCTGTGGCCCAGGCCATTGGAAGGGTACAGTCTGTACTCTCGCTGGGAGCCTGAAACATTTAAATTGAGTTACACTCAAGTATTTTATGCATTTGTAATTTGATCAATAATTGGCTTCTTTACCTTTACTAACTCAGCTGTTACTTGCTCCAGTGTCATGCCTGCTGCTACAGAACATGGTATCAGAGATCCTCCAGAGTAGGCCAGAACTTGTGTGTTCGCCTCAGTTGATGCAAAAACCTTGAAAAGAAAATATTAATGTTTAGATTTTCTTTTATCATTATCAATTAAAACAGATGTTACCACTGACTTGAAAATTAAACAAAATTAATTTAAAAAATGCTCATGACCTAAACAGCTAAATTTGGTACCATGGTAATTGCAGCGGCAGCTACAGCAGTGCTCACTGATGTTCCGGGAACAATACTGCTCAGAGATGTGCTAATGTCCACTGCTATCACAAAGTTTTTATTCACAGGCTCCAAATGCTGAAAAACCAAACACGCACTTCAAACACCTTAATGACAATTACAGATGCAAATTCCCCATTATCAGATAACCAAAACACGTACCGTAAAACTTCTATAAAACGCTGAGTCCATGGCACGGATAATGTTGTTGTCAGTTTCCCATTTAATTTTACCTTGATAACCTTGTCCTTTTTTATAGTTTTCTAGAGCCACAAGGATACTGAAAGGCTGAATTCTGCACTGTTGGGGGGAAAAAATTACATATTAAAAACAGGTAAAACATAACACATTTCCATCAGGTTTACAGTTCAGATGGCTGTTTAGCCCGTCAAGAATAATTTGATTATTTATATACTACCAAACATAAGCAACATATTATAAGAGTGGGTTTTATTCTTGAGCTTGTGGCTTTGTGACGGTAAAATACTTCTCATGTGCAGAGTACTAAGTGTTAAAGGTTCTCGGTTCATTCATTCATTTAATTATTCTTCTTCTTTTCCCTATTTTTTCTTTTTCTTTCTTTGATTGTCTTTCATTAAACACAGACGCGTTCCCTCATGTCTTAAAGGGGTGATGGTGAGTGGGTCTTTAAGGGGTGTCCTCTCCGTAGTATCGGAGTGCATAGTAGTGGATTGAGTGGTCAGTCCATATCTTTGCTCCAGCCTCGTGGACTGTCAAAGGTGTACTTAACAAGTGAGACAGGGCTGAGTGACACTGAGGCTCTAAAGGTTTTCTTTAACCTTTGAGAGTTGCGCAGTGAGAAGGAGCTGTCGCTGCTTTTGGTGGATCTGAATCCTCCTAATCAGCAGCGGGAATAACAGCTGTTCGGGAAAAACAATAACACCCAGAACACAGACTACAAGAAAGCACACGTTTCCACTGTGCTGATATTCATGGCAATTACTTAAACATTTTAAATCTTTACAATCAATGTTTCCATCCTAGCAGTACATAAACAACACAAGTAACTGTACTTGAGTGAAATTACTGCTACTGTTAAAGCTGTGATCTCTGAAAAGTTGAAACATTAGAGAACCTCTGTGATACAAGTCCTTGCACAGAGTAGATTTTAATGCACATATTCCACACTCACCATCAGCAGCACAGCCCAGGTCACAGAGAGCAAATAGTCCACTAAAACCTGTCCTTTAAACTATCAGCAGGGGCAGCTTCATCTGTGGTGCACAGATGAAGGAGCTATGAAAGGAAACATAATTGCTCCTTTCCTGACTTCACAAATCAATTCAGAACGTCCTTGTCATGGCTGACAATGCTGCATGTCCAGGTCAACGATAAGAGCTTACAGGGCTTATTTCCCCAGTTCAGATGGAGACTGGTGAAACAGAGTAAGCATGTCACGAGAAAAGTCAGGCACAAAGTCTAGCATTTCTGAACGGGTTTTATAGAACAGGCACCCAGTCAGTTATTTTAAGGACAAACACAATTTTCATTACTTGTAGAAAAAATATGTTTAGATCGCTCAAACAAGTCTATTTTCTATAAGTATTGTATTAGTCTATCAGCATTTCGTTTTCGGTTGAAGTATAATAAACCTCTGCTTGTACCATTGTACACTGTATATTACAAATACATACACATATAAAATTTATTAGAAAGACATTACAGGACTTACTTTTTTGAGATTTGTGTCATTCTGGATACGGTCACACACAGCCTGCGTGTCAGAGCTTCCTGGCTCAAGAATCCTTTTAGCTGTCATTTTTCCCAAGCGTTTCATTAACAACTGAAGAGGCATCTCCTTCAACAAAGCCCTCCACACCTGTAGCCAAAGGAGAAAAAAAGCATGTATAATGAGACACTGAAGAAAAAAAAAAAAAAGAAAAAAAAAGAAATATTTATGTATACATTATATACACATACACAGTATTGCAATTCCACATTTTTGCTCATTTTCATTTCCTTTGCATGTAGTAAAACAATTTAAAATAAAACAACAGTAAAAAAAACAAATTTTACATAATTTCACACAAAACTCCAAAAATGGGCAGGACAAAATTATTGGCACCCTTTCAAAATTGTGGATAAATCTTTAAGCATGAAATGCTCATTTAAACCCACCTGGGGCAAGTGAGAGGTGTGGGTAATATAAAAATCACACCTGAAAGCAGATAAAAAGGAGAGAAGTTGACTCAGTCTTTTTGGGAGCAGACTATCAGCTCCATCATCAAGAAGACCCAGCAGAGGATGTACTTCCTGCTGCAGCTGAGGAAAGCCAAGCTGCCGGCGCAGATGATGGTGCAGTTCTACACGGCCATCATCGAGTCCATCCTCACCTCCTCCATCACCGTGTGGTACAGGAGCCACAGCCAGAGACAAACAGAGACTACAGCGCATTGTGCCTCTGCTGAGAAGGTGATCGGCTGCAGCCTTCCATCTGTCCAGGACCTGTACGTCTCCAGGACTCGGGGACGAGCAGGTCGGATCACAGCTGACCCTTCTCACCTGGACGTGGACTATTTGAGCCCCTCCCCTCGGGCAGGAGGCTACGGTCCATCCGGACCAGAACCTCCCGCCACAAGAACAGTTTCTTTCCCTCTGCCGTTGGACTCATGAACACTTTATAACACCTGCCACTTTAACAATCATATAATAAATTTATCTATTAGCACTGCCACATTTGCACTACTGTCTAGCCATAGACAGACTTTATACAGAACATACTATGAATGTTCTGTATAAAGTCTAAGTGTATTTTATTTTATTCTTAATGTTATGCATGCCTTATTTTATATATATATATATATATATATATATATATATATATATATATATATATATATATATATATAAAAATATATATTTTTTTTTTTTTAATTTTAATCGTTGTTATATGTTGCACCTTACCGTGAAAGCAAGTTCCTAGTTTGTGAATTTTGTTCACTGACAATGGCAAAAAACCTTTTTCTGATTTTGATTCTGATTCTGACATTGTGTGTCTGTGTGGGTCACAATAAGCATGGAGAACAGAAAGAGGAGAAGAGATCTGTCTGAGGTCTGGAGAACCAAAATTGTGACAATATCTCAACAATCTCAAGGTTACAAAGCCCATCTCCAGAGATCTTGATGTTCCTTTGTCCACAGAGTACAACATAATCAAGAAGTTTGCAACCCATGGCACTGGCAATTTGAATGAAATGAAACCCTATGGCAGGAGACCCAGGCAGACCCCATTACTGACACGGACACAAAAAAGCAAGACTGCAGTTTGTGAAAATGTAAGCAAAAATCATTCCAGGAAAACATCTTGTGGACAGATAAGACCAAGATAGAGCTTTTTGGTAAAGCACATCAAGCTACAGGTTACCAAGAACTGCATGAGGCCTACAAATAAAAGAACACAGTACCTACAGTCAAATACGGTGGAGGCTCAAAGATGTTTTGGGGTCGTTTCGCTGCCTCTGGCACTGGGTTTCTTTACTGTGGGCCTGGCATCTGTGAAGACTTTCGGCCATGACAGTATACATGTGTTTGCATTTTACATATTATATATGTGAGTA
Source organism: Rhinogobius similis (assembly GCA_019453435.1). Lineage (NCBI taxonomy): Eukaryota > Metazoa > Chordata > Actinopteri > Gobiiformes > Gobiidae > Rhinogobius > Rhinogobius similis. Next base: position 20,785,068 of record CM033632.1, on the reverse strand, counting down.
TGTGTATGTAAATATAATACGCACGCACACACATAAAAACATTCCTTCCTCTCTTGTCCTATTGTTTAATTAACATTTGCAACAACTGGAAGGAACACACAAACCAAACATACTGCTGAAGTTATTACACACTTACATGTTTGGATTTCAAATGGTTGGTCAGCAGCTGTCCCCGCTCTAGTGCATGCTCCTCTATCATTGTGATAACCTCGGTCTCGTCACTGCTTTGCTTGACTTTCTCCACCATTTCCAGATAAGAAAGGACTTTTAGGACCTCTTCAGGGTTTTCCTTGTCAGCATATTCAGCTTTAACTTCTTTCCATCCTTTCATTATATATTTGCAAACCAAAGCAACACCTGAAAAGCATTATTCCAAGAAGAAAGTTATATAAAAAGAAAAACAGTGTGCTTTCGCACTACGCACACGGGCACAAACACATATGAAATTACCCTGGACACTCACCATCATTTGCTGCTTTGGCATGGGACAGCTTAAGGAGATCTTGATGAGACCAGCCATTCTTTTGTTTACATTTTGTAACAGACATTGCTAGATTCATAGCATTTTGTGAATTATACCAGTTAGAGACAGCTTTTCGCAGAGCACGTCCCCAAATTCCACTTTTTGGATCCTTGAGTTCTTTCTTGTATTGTATAAAAGCAAACAAACACTCAGGATCCTGGCAAACTTCCTTTAAGGCTTTGAATGCAGCCTGCCTTGTCTTCAAGTCTGAGTGCTGCGAGCACACTGCCAGTGCAAAAAGGCATGGGCCCATAAAGACAACTCTCTCGTCCTGACTGTACCTTGTGATGACCTCCACCACTTCAGCTCCTCTGCCATCCTCCAGCAGGGCCAGCAGAGCCTCCGTACTCTCCCTGCTCACCTGGACCTCTTCTCTGGCTGTGTAAATATCCCCCTCTGATCCATAACACAGAAACCGGCAGAGTCGGGCTTTGTCGTCCACCTCCCATGGGTGAGCCTCCATGTTGTGGTTGTTCTTCTCCATTGCAATTCTGACAACTGATACAAGATTTGATCAGTTAGAAGAATGTACATTATGTTTATGTAATCATAATGATCTTAAGACAAAGTAAGAGACATGTCTTTCAGAAGTCTTTTAGTGGCAAGTTCATATACACACAGCTTGTATTACTCTTACAGTTAAATTATATTTGTTTCTTTCGTGTAATTTGATTTATTATGTCAAAGATGTTAAAACGTAGGCCAAGACTGCGGTGTCTCGCCGTATTTGCACCCCACTCGCGGTTAGCTGTGCCACTACAATGACAGAAATAGTTGAGCGGATTAGAGGCAGTGATGATGCACATGCCGCGGGCTCAACTGAGCTCAAGTGAAATGAGCGGTTTGCAAAATGATTTCCCCATAACCACATTACAGACCAAATCAGTGCCAACTTCGCTTAATGTAGAGATGCAGCTGCAGTCTTAGTTAGCTGCCAACTAGCTCCGCGTAGTTTCAATTTGTGTTACACTCGCATATTAAGACCACAAGTGACTTTTCCAAATGCAATGCTTGTGTTACGTCCTGAATCCATATGATTTGTTGCATACTTGAAGAGAGCCCTTAGCCTTAAGCTCCAACTAAGTTACATTAATGTAAAGGTCCATACGTAAACGAACATAATCGACGGGGGGGGTTCGTTTCAACACAATAACGCATAAATATAACACTAAGAACTTACCCAAAACACCAAACAGATGAAACAATGAAGTTTAAAGGCCTCCCAGACACGGTCAGAGATAACGATGAAAGGGGAAAGTCAGCTCCGCAGCGCAATGCATGTTGGGATACAGCTCAACAGGGGCACTGCTCTACTGCCCCGCTAGGTGACAGTATTTAACAAGGAGTTGTTGAAAAGGAGACGACTCGACTCGCTCTCCTGGACTCTTTGATGAATGACAGAATACACTATATTTCAAGTCTAATTGACGTTTTTCACTTATCAGAACATACTGCTGCTTTCAAAAACCCAATAAACGTACAACCTGCATCATGCAATGCATAAACCCTATAATATGTATCATATTATTATAAATATATGCATATTTACAATATAAGCATATCATCATGATCATATCAACACCAACGTGAATACACTTGAAACTGTGCTATAGGCGATAAAGAAATGCAATCTAGGTGAAACAATAAAAAGAAACACAAAAGGCATAATCTATTGTCTAGTTTCATACATTTAGATTCATCTGTGTGTGTGTGTGTGTGTGTGTGTGTGTGTGTGTGTGTGTGTGTGTGTGTGTGTGTGTGTGTGTGTGTGTGTGTGTGTGTGTGTGTGTGTGTGTGTGTGTGTGTGTGTGTGTGTGTGTGTGTGTGTGTGTGTGTGTGTGTGTGTGTGCACTTGTTTTTATATCCTGGTGGGGTCCACAACCTGACATTTGACTCACCTCGTGGGGACCACATTTGTCTCGTGGGGCCCGAGGCCCGGACCCCACGAGTCCAACCATCTAAATCAATAGAAAACAGCATTCTAATATGCCTAGTGCAGTTTTTTTTCAAAATTAGAAAATGACCCCTGGAGGCCAATTTTCACGACAAAGTGTGTGTAGTGTGTATACCCTTGTGGTCAATGGGTGGTACTGCAGGGTCCCCATAAGGACTTTATCTGAAGTGTATATACAGGGGCCCCACAAGAATAGCATTAAAACAATAATGTGTATATTTATATTATTATAATTAGGGGCCCCACAAGGATAGTTTTAAAACAATAATGTGTGTGTTTATATTATTATAATTAGGGGCCCCACAAGGATAGTTTAAAACAATAATGTGTGTGTTTATATTATTATAATTAGGGCCCCACAAGGATAGTTTTAAAACAATAATGTGTGTATTCCTTTTACGTTACCATAAGTGGAAAAATATATTTTAGGGCTTAATATTTATTGATGGAGGGGAATACAATATGATTTCAAGCTGTAGTGGTTGAGTAATTTATTATTATTATTATTTATTTTTGATGGTACAAACATGTACCATGTTTGTACTACTACTTTTGTAGTCCCAAGTCCTTTGACTTAAATTTCAAACATTTCAAGTAATAAACCTTTTTTTTTATTTATTTTTTGTATTTCGTGAAACCCAAGCTGAACTTCTTGATGACTTTGTCCTAAAAACACCCTCAGGAGTAGCCCCTCAGTCCCCTCAGGAGGTAAAGCTGACTCCTTCCTGTGCAGTGCCTCTGTGTGAGTCCAGTCCAGTTTGTGGTTCAGATGATCACAAGGTACTTGTAGAGGTCTGGTGTCTCAATGGTCCTTCCCTGGATGTTCATTACTGCGTTAGTCCTCTGTTCTCCACAAAGTCCTGTTAGTCCTCTGTCCTCCACAAAGTCCTGTTTGTCCTCTGTCCTCCACAAAGTCCTGTTTGTCCTCTGTCCTTCACAAAGTCCTGTTAGTCCTCCGTCCTCCACAAAGTCCTGTTAGTCCTCTGTCCTCCACAAAGTCCTGTTTGTCCTCTGTCCACCACAAAGTCCTGTTTGTCCTCTGTCCTCCACAAAGTCCTGTTAGTCCTCTGTCCTCCACAAAGTCCTGTTTGTCCTCTGTCCTTCACAAAGTCCTGTTAGTCCTCCGTCCTCCACAAAGTCCTGTTAGTCCTCTGTCCTCCACAAAGACCTGTTAGTCCTCTGTCCTCCACAAAGTCCTGTTAGTCCTCTGTACACTAAAAAGTCCCGTTAGTCCTCTGTCCTCCAAAAAGTCCTGTTTGTCCTCTGTCCTCCACAAAGTCCTTTTAGTCCTCTGTCCTCCACAAAATCCTGCATTAGTCCTCTGTCCTCCAAAAAGTCCTCATAGTCCTCTGTCCTTCACAAAGTCCTGTTAGTCCTACGTCCTCCACAAAGTCCTGTTAGTCCTCTGTCCTCCACAAAGTCCTGTTAGTCCTCTGTACACTAAAAAGTCCCGTTAGTCCTCTGTCCTCCACAAAGTTGTGCATTAGTCCTCTGTCCTCCACAAAGTCATCTATCCTCCACAAAGTCCTGTTAGTCCTCCACAAAGTCCTGTCAGTCCTCTGTCCTCCACAAAGTCCTGCGTTAGTCCTCTGTCCTCCAAAAAGTCCTGTTAGTCCTCCACAAAGACCTGTTATTCCTCCACAAAGTCCTGTCTGTCTTCTGTCCTCCACAAAGTCCTGTTAGTCCTCTGTCCTCCACAAAGTCCTGTTAGTCCTATGTCCTCCACAAAGTCCTGTTAGTCCTCCACAAAGTCCTGTTAGTCCTCCACAAAGTCCTGGTAGTCCTCTGTACTCCACAAAGTCCTGTCTGTCTTCTGTCCTCCACAAAGACCTGTTAGTCCTCTGTCCTCCACAAAGTCCTGTGTTAGTCCTCTGTCCTCCACAAAGTCCTCTTAGTCCTCCACAAAGTCGTGCGTTAGTCCTCTGTCCTCCACAAAGTCCTCATAGTCCTCCACAAAGTCCTGTTAGTCCTCTGTCCTCCACAAAGTCCTCTTAGTCCTCCACAAAGTCGTGCTTTAGTCCTCTGTCCTCCACAAAGTCCTCATAGTCCTCCACAAAGTCCTGTTAGCTCTCTGTCCTCCACAAAGTCCTCTTTGTCCTCCACAAAGTCCTGTTAGTTCTCTGTCCTCCTCAAAGTCCTCTTAGTCCTCTGTTAATGCTAACCCTTGTTGCAGGGTTTTTCCAAGTGAGACAAAGAGCATGAAGTTTTCTCAAGTCAAATCCAAAGTCACCAAGACCAAATCCAGACCAAGTCATAGTCCAGTTTGAGACATTAAAACAATTACTCAAAATTGTCCAAGTGACAACTGAGCCCACACTTTTAGTAAAAAGTACATTGCACACACAGCCTGGTGCCAAAATAAACATTCCAACCTTAAATTCTAATAGAACAGCAACATTTGTTGCACAAACAATTGCTGTTTAGGTCAACTCAGTTTTTTTAAAGTTCACGTTGGCTCATGTCAGACCTGTGACCGATGCACCATCTGCTGCCATATTGTGTCCTGTGACGTCTCCCAACAAAATATGCATTAACTGCCCCAAATATAAGAGTTCAAATCTTTACTGCTGCTGCCTAATTCTCAATCAGTGATTGAGAAGAATTTCTGAATGGAAGTCGAAACATCTTGATTTTCAAAACAGGGTCCAGGGGGTGACCTTTGAAATGTTTTCTACGATATTCTGGTAAAATGCAATTCAACTGTTTAATTTAAAGCAACTGAAACACAGCTTGTAATGGTCAAAAGCTTCCTGTGCGTTTGGTAATAGTCCTGCACTAAATATACAGTTGAGTAGAGCTCTGATGTTTCCCACACATTTTCCTGACAAACAGGGGCCCCACACCACCTATGTCCCCTCCCCCGCTCCAGGTGCTCACACAGACGATAACACTAAGAATAGTAGTAATCCCTTTGACTTTATAAAACATTTAATGTGTGTTTAATGTCGTAGCAAATGACAATGAGAATGCATTAAATAAACAGAAATGCATTTAATAAAAAAGAAACACATTTCCTGACAATCGGGCCCCACACCACCTATGTGCCCATCCCCCACACCGTGTGCTCACGGAGAGGATTTTACAGACCAACTCTTTGAATTGTATTTTTTGTTTTTGTTTTCTTTTTTTCACATATTAAATATCTGAAAACATTTACTTCCTAAGTTGATGGTGATGAGAAAATTTACATAAATCCAAATAAAAACTAAAAACACATTTTCCTGACAAACAGAGGCCCCACATCACCTATGTGCCCCTCCCCCGCTCCAGCTTCTCACACAGATACGTTAGAACTAAGATTTTTTTTTTCCTTTTTTCCCTCTGACTTTATAAAACATTTAATGTGTTTAATGTCGTAGCAAATGACAACAAGAAAGAATTAAATAAACAGCAATGCATTGAAATAAAAAAGAAACACATTTCCTGACAAACAGGGGCCCCACACCACCTATGTGCCCCTCCCCCACTCCACCACTACAGACAGAAGTTAAGCTCATTCTTAGACTTTTATGTGTATAATTTCTCCTCTTAATGATCTGAAGTCATTACATTTCTTAGAGAATAGTGAACGAGAAAGCACTAGGTTTACCTACATTCAAATAAAAAAGAAACACATTTCCTGACAATCGGGCCCCACACCACCTATGTGCCCCTCCCCCACACCATGTGCTCACGGAGAGGATTTTACAGACCAACTCTTTGAATTGTATTTTTTGTTTTCTTTTTTCGCATATTAATTATCTGAAAACATTTACTTCCTAAGTTGTGCGCAGTGACACGCTAATTAGCTTAGCTTGTTGTTAGCCTGTTGTCACTTGTCACTTCTAGTACACGTAAAAGAAGGGGAACTCTGGATCAGAAGTGTCATAGATATGCCCCGCCAGACGTTTTAATTCGGCCCACGAACCATATCTAATGATATACTTCCCATTCCGACGGGGCTTGAGCGGGCCGTGACCACAACTTTACTACAGCATAACAGTGTAATACGGCACCTCCGCCTCCACATACACAATCTACACATCAAATGAAAGCTTAAACTCTCGTTTTTCTGATTCTGCAAACAATTAACACGTGCAATAATCACAGCGCGGACAGTAACAGCGTTTTTGCAGAAAAGAAAAAAGCTGCGATTTGACGTTCCTTACCTTTGATAGCTCTGGTGAAGTCAAATGTCCATAGTTCCCGGCAAGATTGGTCTCATTCTGTCCGGTACAGGTCCAGTAAATATAATCCAGTAAAATGATAAGGTCCACAACATGTGTTAGATCCTCCGTGGCAAAAATACAGCAATAAAGTCTTCCAAACGTGACATCCACGACGCCATTTTCTTCATTTTTATTGGTTATTTCAGGCAGAAGATGCTTCAGATAGCATAAACTGTGCTATCTAATGCTAAACGGAAGCCTTAACTTTTGAATGGCACTTCGTTTGGCCAATAAGCTGGGGTTGGGAGGACACAGGACCCCTGTAGAGCCAATCATTGCCTCAGACTTCTCCACGTTTACGCACAAGTCTCGCCCCTCCTGTATGAACCAGTCACATTGCACGTTGTCAGTGATGGATTAGGCTTATAGCCAATGAACAGCTGAAAAGAAAGAGGTGCAGAAAGATATGTTTTTCTGCTGATAGCGCTTCCAGGAACTGCGCGTAACGCGGAGAAGCCGAGTGAAACAGCTCTGTGCGTAATTTACGCATGGTTTACGCGCTACTGTTTTTGAGTTATAAACATGACACAGCGGATAGATAAGCATAAATACACACATTGAGGAGGTGGACAAAGTTTGTAAAAGCCGTGACTCGACCGAAAGTCAAACTTTTGCGATCCAGTTTGGATAACGGGACTCCTGGCCACCGCCGACCCGGACATTTCCACGGAACGAACTTTCTCATAGGTAAGGGTTGCTTTAGTTTACACTTTATTGACATTGCGTGATGGAAATATAAGATGAGCTGACGTTAACATCTCACGTGTGCGCAGGACGAAGGCGTCTTGGACATCCAGTAAAGATACGGTTGCGCACGGCTGTGCGTGTGGGGAGAGGCGTGGAGTAAGTGACTTCATTTTGTAAATATAGAATTTGATGTAATGTATTGTGAGTGAAGGCCTGATTAGGCAGATAAATGGTGGAATGTTAGAATGAAATGTAATAATGAGGTGTGTATTTTACCACTACAACAATGGATCATAAGCACAGAATAACTTTTTTGTTGTTTGTTCTTGATTTCACTCTAGACCTACATCAGAACCTGAGCTTGACCAAGAACCTGGTTCTTCCTCCTCAAAAAGGCCACAGATTGAGACGAGAGAAAGAACAGACAGATGTGTGATACCTCCAGCCATCAAAGACTACAACAAGTATGTACACATAATGTAATATTATATGACTTTATCCCATGTTGATTTCATACTTGTTTATTTCTAACATACTTGTGCTTTTCCTTTAGGTACATGGGTGCAGTTGATTTGTCTCATGAGCTGATTGCCTTCTATGAAGTTTGTATGAGTGTTATTTTGCTGAATATTGTAAATATACATATCTTTTTGGCTAATACAACTTGTTTTGACTACTTTTTATACAAAATACATGTTTCATGTTTTGTTTTATGAAGTAATATACATTTTCTTAACTAACCATGGCTATAAAGTGTGCAGCTGAAGAATCTCCTTGATGTAAGCTTTCTATAGAGCCCTCATTGATGTCTGTAGGTTGAAGCATTCCAAAGTTACTGCATTTTTTCCATACGTTTTCCAAACATCTCCATTTGGATAGGTTTTGGTTAAGTTTGGATAAATCAAAGTCCCTCTATAAAACGCCTAAATATATTTGCATAAAAATGAGTAGTAAATGCTCATTTTTACAGATAATCTAATCAGATTTGAAATATAAGTAGTCAACAAGATTTCCCATTGAGACATACTGTGTTTCAGGCCTCAGCTACATTCTGCTACTTTCTTCACCTTTATAATCACACAAAAAATTAGGAGAGGGAAAAAAAAACACATTTTGGGGTTTTTTCCAAAGTGTATATCTCCTTACAAAACATATTTACTGTGATTCTGACAACTGTGGGTAAAACTTTAGGGGGTTACCTTCCAAAAAAACCCAAACTTGAGTGTGTGACCCTTAGGAGTCAATAATGGTAATCATTTTAATTTGGAGAGGTTAGAACACTGGCAATTTCATCAAAATCACCCGGATTGATAAGGGGTTCCGATCAATATATATCTTTTTATCACTAGAACTACGAGTCCCATGAGCCTTTGCAGCAGCGCCCCTCCCCCGCGCTGCCGCAGCTGCTGCGACATCACATTTCACTAAAACTTAGTGATGATGATTATATTTAAGATTTTGCTAAAGCGTTTGTGTCAGTTTTTGTAAAGTTTATGATGTCACTTCCTGTTGAACATGAGCAGCAAATATGACAGTTAGAGCAACCATTCTGAAAACAAGGGCTAAGATCCATATAAATGACACAATAGTCATGACAAATAATACCTGATAACATCTTTATTTTATTGAATGAGCATTTAAACTGCCAGGAAGATGTATCCGTCGAGCGTTAACTGTGTTTTGATGACATCACAGGTGTAGGGATTGTATTTTAGAACTCAGCACTACTTCCTGTCATTTTAAACTTTTATTTTTCTAAATATCTTCAAAAAACTGCAACTTCACAAATGTAAAACTAGAATTAGAACATTTTGAAAACGTGTCATATAGACTTTAAAGGCTCAAAAGGTTCTTTACTTGATTGTTTGCACGTTGACCTCAATTGTTGTTGAGCTGGTCCACGTCAATAAAGAACTAGACGTCTCCTTTTTCATAATCCAAATTGCTTCTTATTTTCGCATTAGAATTATAAATATAAGAATATATTTAAATTCAGTTTTTGTTACACTAGAACATTTCTGCTATCATTTTCTGAGGTAACTGCAAAATGTTCTTATGTTGTTTTTATTTAAATGATTGTATAGGTTCCCAGGATCCTGGGAGCTATGTTGTCGGGGGCTTCATGCCCCTGGTAGGGTCACCCATGGCAAACAGGTCCTGGGTGACGGGTCAGACCAAGAGCGGTTCAGAAGCCCTTTATGAATAGCAACAACGAGGTCGTGTACGTCGCCCAGACTGGCGTCACCGGGGCCCCACCCTGGAGCCAGGCCTGGGGTGGGCGCTCGACGGCGAGCCTACGGGCCGAACAACGGTGCAGAGTACCAGGCCTTCTTGGAGTCCCTGGGAGGGGTACTAGATAGTGCACCGCCTGGGGACTCCGTTGTTCTACTGGGGGACTTCAACGCCCACGTGGGCAGCGACAGTGACACCTGGAGAGGGGTAATCGGGAGGAACGGCCCCCCCGATCTGAACTCGAGTGGTGTTCAGTTATTGGACTTCTGTGTTAGTCAGAACGAACACCATGTTCAAGGTCCATCAGTGGCACCAGGACACAGGCCGGAGGTCGATGATCGACTTTGTTGTCATGTCATCTGACCTTCGGCCGCGTGTCTTGGACACTCGGGTGAAGAGAGGGGCGGAGCTCTCAACCGATCACCACCTGGTGGTGAGTTGGATCCGCTGGTGGGGGAGGAAGCCGGATAGACTTGGCAGGCCCAAGCGCATTGTGAGGGTCTGCTGGGAACGTCTGGCAGAGCCCTCTGTCAGTAGGGTCTTCAACTCACACCTCCGGGAGAACTTCTCCCAGATCCCGGGGGTGGCTGGAGACATTGAGTCCGAGTGGACCATGTTCTCCGCCTCCAGTGTCGGCGCGCGCAGCTGGTAGCTGTGGTCGCAAGGTCTGTGGTGCCTGTCGCGCGAAATCCCGAACCGGTGATGGACACTGGAGGTAAGGGATGCCGTCAGGCTGAAGAAGGAGTCCTACCAGGCCTTGCTGGCTTGTGGGACTCCTGAAGCAGCTGACAGGAACCGGCAGGCCAAGCGTACTGCAGCCCGTGCGGTTGCAGAGGCAAAAACTTGGGATTGGGAGGAGTTTGGGAAGGCCATGGATGAGGACTATCGTTTGGCCTCAAATAAATTCTGGCAAACCGTCCGACACCTCAGGAGGGGGATGCAGTGCTTTACCAACACCGTTTATGGTGCGGGTGGAGAGCTGTTGACCTCGACTGGGGATGTAGTTGGACGGTGGAAGGAATACTTTGAGGACCTCCTCAATCCCACTGTCACGTCTTCTGAGGAGGAAGCAGAGGCTGAGATCTTAGAGGCGGACTTGTCCATCACCCTGGCTGAAGTCACTGAGGTGGTTGGCAAGCTCCTTGGTGGCTCCAGGGGTGGATGAGATCCGCCCTGAGTATCTTAAGTCTCTGGATGTTGTGGGACTGTCTTGGCTGACACGTCTCTGCAACATCGCGTGGCGGTCTGGGACGGTACCTCTGGACTGGCAGACCGGGGTGGTGGTCCCTCTGTATAAGAAGGGGGACCGGAGGGTGTGTTCCAATCACAGGGGGATCACACTCCTCAGCCTCCCCGGTAAGGTCTATTCCAGGGTACTGGAGAGGAGAATCCGACCAATAGTCGATCCTCGGATTCAGGAGGAGCCTGTGGTTTTCGTCCCGGTCGTGGAACACTGGACCAGCTCTATACTCTTCATCGGGTGCTCGAGGGTTCATGGGAGTTTGCCCAACCAGTCCACATGTGCTTTGTGGATCTGGAGAAGGTATTCGACCGTGTGCCCCGGGGCGTCTTGTGGGGGGTACTCCAAGAGTATGGGGTCCGGGGCCCGTTGCTAAGGGCTGTCTGGTCCCTGTATGACCGGAGCAGGAGCTGCGTTCGCATTGCTGGCAGTAAGTCAGACCTGTTCCCAGTGCATGTTGGACTCCGCCAGGGCTGCCCTTTGTCACCGGTTCTGTGCATAGTTTTTATGGACAGAATTTCTAGGTGCAGTCAGGGCCTGGAGGGTGTCTGGTTTGGGAACCACAGGATCTCATCTCTGCTGTTTGCGGATGATGTTGTCCTGATGGCTTCTTCAAGCCAGGACCTGCAACTCTGGGACGGTTTGCAGCCGAGTGTGAAGCGGCTGGGATGAAGATCAGCATCAGCAGGCCATGGTTCTCGACCGGAAAAAGGTGGCGTACCCTCTCCGGGTGGGTGGGGAGTCATTGCCTCAAGTGGAGGAGTTCAAGTATCTCGGGGTCTTGTTCACGAGTGAGGGAAGGATGGAGCATGAGATTGACAAGTGGATCGGTGCAGCGTCTGCAGTGATGTATCGGACCGTTGTGGTGAAGAAGGAGCTGAGTCAAAAGACAAAGCACTCGATTTACCTCAATCTACGTTCCTACCCTCACCTGGTCACGAGCTCTGGGTAATGACCGAAAGGACGAGATCGTGGATACAAGCGGTCGAAATGAGCTTCCTCCGCCGGGTGGCTGGGCGCTCCCTTAGAACAGTGAGGAGCTCAGTCACACGGGAGGAGATCGGAGTAGAGCCGCTGCTCCTCCACGTCGAGAGGAATCAGCTGAGGTGGCTCGGGCATCTGTTCAGGATATCTCCTGGACGAGGTGTTCTGGGCATGTCCCACCGGGAGGCGGCCCCGGGGTAGACCCAGGACACGCTGGAGGGACCATGTCTCTCTGTGGCCTGGGAACGCCTCGGGATCCCCCCGGAGGAGCTGGAGGAAGTGTCCGGGGTGGGGGAAGTCTGGGAGTCCCTGCTTAGACTGCTGCCCCCGTGACCCGGCCCCGGATAAGCGGAAGAAGATGGATGGATGGATTGTATAGGTTGTGTTCATGTGACATCACAACATTCAATCAGCCAAAATGTTTAATACAGATGGTGAGCAGCTAAAATGAATATTGTTAAGATGCAGATTTTTGTTGTGACATAGTGAGTTCTTTGGTCGAGTCATTGAGAGAAATCATTCGGTTCATTGTGAAATTTACTGTACCTAATATTTCATAAAGTCCAATGTTATCAACAAGGAAAAGTAGCTCCTGCTCCATCTGAGGTTATAACATCATCACATTCTACAACGTGAAACTTATGTTTCAAAAGTTGTTAAATTCTAAACTACCTAAACTAAATATGGTATGGAATCTCCCTTTTTGCGCCTGGACACTGAGCAGTGTGGTGCCTCTAACAGTTTGACCAGTTTGTGCCTGTTTTCATCTTCAAATATTACATGTTTAAACATAGAACAGGTCAAGACAATAATAATGTAGTAACACAGTAATAAAGGGACCTAATGGGGCCCGGGGGGTGGGGGGGTGAGGGGGGGTCAGTGGGTCCCACAGGGCTGTGTCATGTCAGGATGGCCCCAGGGACTGGAACAATGAGTGTATCTTTAGTTTCAAGTGATTACTTTTTTAAACAAAAATTATCATGATTTTAGGCGTTAAAACCATGTCTCTGGCTCATTCAGAAAGTGTAAACTCAAAATAACAATAGTAAATACGAGTGTATCTGGAGTTTGAAGTGACCCCTGTGTTAGCAAAAAAATACAATGATTTTAGAAGTTAAAACCACGTCTCTAGCTCATTCAGAAAGGGTGGATCCCATAAGGCTGGGGCCTGTCATGGGACCCCACAATGTAGCAAAAACGGGTATGTGTGTGTGTGTGTGTGTGTGTGTGTGTGTGTGTGTGTGTGTGTGTGTGTGTGTGTAGCAATGCAAAAACCTAATAAATGTGTTGAAAGTTGAAAATGTTGAAACCTGGTGACATTTAATTTAATTCAGGAGTTTTGGCTCACTAGACAGAAGAGGTTGACCAGAATTGGTTTGAATGCTGTGAATATGTCAACCACTAGATGGCGCTTGGATTATGAAGGCGCGAAGAGGAGAAGGGTCGCTCTTCAGGATGCACTGGCACAAGCTTGGAGTGAACTACCAACCTGAGACTGAGAGCAAAACTACACTCACAGCTCAAAACTACTGTGAGCAAAAAAGAAAAATATATCAGAAAATGTCAACTTTCAGGATGTAATGTCTTTAAAGGTTGCTTACGTATTTGACACATAAAACATGTGTAGCCGCTAAAGTAATATTATAGAGTACAGACATACTTGTTATACAAATTACTGCTGGTTTTCAGGTGACACAAAATTCTATCTTATAAGGTCTAGTCACTAACACAAAAGATCACGTTCAACATTTGTGAATTTACCTTATGTTTATTTCATGGCAAAATCTGGCTCTTTCCCCCCTGTCTGTGAGTATGACACATTCTACAATCTGTAAACAACACCTGGCGGATTAGTCATAATAGTAGCAGTTGTAAAGTTTTAAACTTTTAATCATACAACTGATACATTTATCTTAGCATAACAAAACCATATTTACATTTGTTCTATGAAAACATCTATGAAAACAATATCAAAATGCATATAATTGTGCAAATATTGACACATAGTTTTATGTGGTTTAGATATTTACAGTTTTCAGTAACTTTTCCCCTAAAAGGTTCCATAGATTTTCACTACGTCCAGTATTTTACATTAGATCCTCACTTCATCTGCATTTAAGCAGGGTCAAAGAGATCTCTGTAAATGCTTGACTTGAGGAAGCGGGGGTATGAGTCCTTTTCCATCAAACCAAAAACCATTTTCTGTGCTTCGTCAAAGCAGGTAGCTATGGGTTCTGCAATATTTTGGTGTATTATCTCTCGTGTTTTCTGGTCAATGTTGATCTATAAAGAATATGAAGAAATAATTTATTAAATACACACATTAATACATACTTAAGCTGCTTATGTGTTACTTATGTAAGCACCTCTTTTGGAGCTTCAACTTGAATGTAGCGCTTGAAGATCTTTCTTGCTCTGGATGTCATCCTGCAAGATGATTTGATCTTTTTGTAGTCCTCGCACACCAACCAAAACTCAATGTTTTCATCGCTGTACTCAGACTTCAAGAAGCCCTGGAAGATCTTTAGCCCATCTAGGTAACAGAAAGAGCAGGTTTAATTATAGGTCATTTGACTATGTTGTGGTATCACTTTGCATGAATTAACTTACATTTAGAAGCTAGAAGTCTTTCTAGTGAATGTGACCACTGCGACAGCTCCTCAAAACAAAGCCTGGAACAAGTTGAATTGTATCTTTCATCATTTATTTCCAAATTTAATCCGAAGGCAGGGGAAAGCAATTTGTAGAGCACAGTTTAGACACAAAATAATTCAAAGTGCTTTACAGAATAAAATGGGAGTATTAAAACATAAACAATATCAAGAGATGAGTGCAGATTAAATCCTTTCACTTGTAATTTGCACTGCTAAACAGAATCGTTTCTGAGATTACGTTTGAACATTGTCAAAGCAGAGGGTAAACTACAGCAAAGTGTGCCAGTTAATTTTTACACAAGAGAAACTAAAATTATTACCTGTCTTTCTTTATCTTTCTGTCCATCTGTGCCTCCCAAACAGGACAGATACTCAAGTTGGGCATGATTTCAGTGGTCTGTCCAGCACCAAGAGTCGAACTGTGGAAGTATGAATTCAACATATATAGGTAGAAATCGAAATGAAGTTGGTATGTGGTGTCATGGTATCATTTTAAGTGAACCACAAAGAAAGAGGAAGTTGTGCTGACGTAAGCAGCTTATGCATTTGTTTAGATGTCAAAATGCAAATGATCCAGTGGTGTACTCAGTTTTAAGTGTTTAAGGCAATGTTAAATAATTTTTCATTCTTAATTTGTAAAAGTGTCAAGTTAAGCTTATTAAACAGGAAACTGCTGGTTGCTGCTTAGGTTTAGTCAAAGATTTACAGTCCACTATTATCAGCCAGCAATTTTACCATTTGGAGATTCTAAAATTAAAATACATATTTTCTACGAACATTTTTGATAAATGTAATAACAGTATTACTTATACTAAATCATGTTGCCTACAAAGGTCGTACTTCTGTCCAAATGGAAGATCATGAGAACATCAAAGGTTTACCAGAGCTCAAAGGCTCATTATAGATTTGTGTGAATTTAATGTGTGTTTTCCTCTCTTTTGTAAATCAGAGGTAAATGCAAGAATGTTTAGTAATGGCAGGCATGTGTGCATGTTGTTTCCTGAATGTTTTGTTACTGTTTTAAAAGTTTTCCTTTTCCAAAATGACCTTCCAAACTTCACAACAGAAAACACAACTGACGATCAGTTGAGAGCCGATCATGGATCATCATCTTCTGTAAACTACAGCTGAGGGACGCCTTATGTTCAATTTCATTTATGTATTTATTTATTTATTTATTTATTAGAACAATTTACAACTTGGGAAGACCAGGGCTGGTCAGTACACACTACAAACGTGACACATCTCCATATTAAATTAGCTTGATTTTTGATATCTTTATTGTGGTTAAAAAAAAGTTATTAGCCATTAAAGTCAACAAAACTGACTGTCAAACTGTCCCATGTCAGGGTGTAATGTCACAATGTGTAGGGTTTATTGCCCTGTGTTATTAAAGCTGCAGTGCATAACTTTTACACAAAAAACTGGAAGAAGGTATGTGTTCCTACACTAGTTCCTAGCTCTCACAAATCCTTTGGCAGATTGTCAATATCCACAGACATTAATATTCAGGCGCGGGCTCAGTAGCAGCTTTTTCAGCCGTGAAGTGAAACTTGTGACGGCCATCCCAAGCACAGCCAATCAGGGCGCTGCTTTCAGCTGTTACTTCCAGGTTGACAAGACATTAAATACTTTATTTGATTTTGTCACAAAGTGCTGCTTTTACAATATATTATTTTGAGGAACAACGATATATTAACAAAATTGGGGGGTACCCCAGCTTTAAAAAACAATACTGTAACATTTTGGTCTTTTGAGATAAAACAATTAACTAAAACTGAAATCATGACGTGTGTTCCAACAATGAATTTATGTGATTGATTTATTGATTTTTACTTCGTGCTAAGTTGTAAAATGGAGTTATTCCCCCAGTGATAAGATAAGAGAACCTTTATGCTAAAGTTACTGATTTGATTAATAGCCAAGGTGCATACCTGCACATTATTACATCATGACCCACCATGTATAGCCATTGTGACAACCAGCCTTGGGCTCCATGAGACAACCCGCCCCGACTGACATTTTTGACATAAAGTTTGAGGTGTCACATACAACACACATTACAACAAAAAAATAAAGGAAAATATTAGGGGAGAATAAATAGGACTTTCAGTTTAATGTTTGAGAACAATGTCGGGCCACAGCCCCCCTGGTGTGGCTATAAAATGCAGCGTGACAACTGGTCTCCCCTACATCTCCCATGGGGGGAGGGGTCAAAGTACACAATACATACTGTGCAGATAATACATTCAACTTTACAATTAACCAAATTATTCACACTCATCCAGCACACAATGGACTACAAATCATTTAATAAAGCAGATTCAATAAACATTTATATTCAGCCAAACCGGGTCAATAGCATCTATAGTTTTCATTCATAACCACTGAGGCACTGCAGCAGTTTGAACCCCAGATGAATGTAATATGTTGTCAAAGCCAAAGGAAGTTGTGGTGGAGTCGTTTGTACAAAGGTAATACCAATCAAATACAAAATGTCCTGTACAGTCAATAATGACATCAGGTAAAGGGAACACAGTGCTGTTTTATTACTTTGAATCTTATTTGAATAAAGCATTATACTCTATGCGAGTCTCTGCTCTCATCTGGATTTGAATACAGCGAAACTGCTGTAAAATGAAAATACCATCTGGACATCCTAGGAATAAACTAGGCCTATATACATTTTGTAAGTCAGTTTGGAAACCACACGCGAGTGAAAATAATGTTGTCCCTGCCTTGTACCCATTTATATCTGGATGCATTTTAGTTATTATTTAATTATTGTACATTGGCTAGTGGCTCCTCCCATTGGTGCAGTTGTTTTGTGTACTAACCTGTGGGTGAAGTACTACTTAAGCAGAACTTTTAGTAAATTACTCCACTACAGGTATCAATGTTTCCTAATTTCCTATATTAAAGAGTCAATTCTTTGCTTGTTTGATTGTTTCTTCCACAACTAGTTTTAAAAGACGGTTTTATAGAACTTGTATTTCAAATTTCATAAATATGTGTCCCCAGATACCAAGTAAAAATGTCAACTAGCTTTTACTGATAACAATTGTAATATTGATTTATTATTATTATTAATTGCAAAACGATCGGACATGATGTCCACATTGTTTATAATATAAGTTGCTGATGTGTTTTAAGATGATTATACAATCAGAAAGCAAAATGAGCATCACATGAGTCTCTCATTTTTGGTTGCCAGTTTCAATGCCAAAATCCTGTGTGTTAAAACTTTTGCGTCCTCTCTGATGTGAATGGTGACTAACTAAAGCCCAGAACCTCAACAGTCATGAATCAGTGCTAGTGCAGCCTGTGCAGCCCAGTGAGCCTGGAATTCTGGGGGTTCTGACCCGAACATGAAGCATGGCCTGTTTATGGACTGAGTAGGAGAAAAACTTGTATGTCTCGGCACTTGTATGCCGATTAATGCTCTGGCAACACAGGGTCAGTTATCATTATAGTTCCTAGCTACATCCTATCTTTTCTACTGATCTGACTAATACGTTTGACTTGAGCGATTATCTTTGCTGCCCCCTGGTGTTTTTGAGACTAATTTAAACGCAAAATCCAAGATTTGCATGACATTCAAAAATAACCACACCCAATTGAGATGCAGTTTCAACAATGACAACATGACACATGCTTAATAATACACTAATTTATTTATTCATTTGTAAAATATTCGTTTTTCAGAGATATAAGAGAAGTAATAATTATGGTCTTCAATCAAAGGTGTAGATAATACTTTACAAATTGAAATGATATTGTACAGGGATATTAATTATGCAATACAACATACAAATTCCATTGAAGTGTTAGGTGTCTGTCTACTAAGTCACACTGTTGAGAGGAGTGCTACAGCGAGTCGTATGGCATAAACCTGTTATCCACACTGAAATAAAAGGGTGCTACAGCAGAATAGGCAAAGGCAGAAGTAAAGCAAACCTCATGCTGATTGTTACTATTTAGCCAGGCCATGTTTTAAACAGTCACCTGGATTCAGCTCTCCTCAGCAGTCCCTGATAGATGTCAGATTTGAGGAAGCGTGGGTAGCAGTCCCGGGCCATCAGACTGTAGACCAGTTTCTGAGCCGTGTCGAATGAATTCAAGGTGGGCTGCGAGATGTTTTTACTTATGCTTTCCCTGGTGCCCCAATCTATGTTAATCTGAAATGAGAACAATTTTGATACATTTTCCTGACAGATTAAAACAAATCTAGATAATATTACGTTCTCTTCTTACCTGTCGAGGTGCTTCTGTCTGCACAAACTCTGAGTAAATCCGGTTGGCCGAGGATATCATTTCTGGTGTTGATTTAATTTTTTTGTAATCTTCACAAGCAAGCCAAAACAGTATATTCTCCTCGCTGTACTCCGACTTCAGAAACTGTTGGAAAGCTATCTGTCCAGCTACAAAACAAGTGAAAAGTAATGTATTTCAACATTTAGTTTGTTTCACGGCATGCTTATTTCTTACCTTTACAGCCCAAGACCTTGTCAACTGACTCATTCCAACTCTCAACATCTTCCAGTGGATCCTTGGGAAAGCAACACAACCTACCCTTGAAAAGAGCAGTAGTATCACTAGCTCAGTTCCCCAAAATAAAAAGACTTTAAGAAAAACAACAATAAGCCAATCAGATATTGGAATTAAACATCTATGAGTACTTTCAGCCCCATTAGTGACAAAGTTATGCAATGTTAACTTACAGCGAAGTCCTTAGAGAATTTCCACATGGCTGCGTTTAAGTGGCTGTCTGCTCAAAATGGTAAGGGGCCCAATAATCAAAGATGTAGAAACTCACTTTATCGCCATGTTCACGTTCCTCTACGAAGGGAGAAGGAATATAAGGTCCCGCCAGTCTGAAGATGGAGTTGTGATTGTTTGGAAATGAGTCGGAGTCAAGTGACAGGGCATATCTTAATGAACCCCCTCGGCCCTACCCAACATCGATGGAATATATGGAAATTTGTATGCAAAGGTGCTGGCAGAGACAGGGCATCCTCCCAACCCTGACACACCCAAAGAGAGGCAGATGCAGTGATTCGAGCTGACCTCACCTGTTGTCCATTACAGAGATAAAACTCAAGTTTATACATCACTAGGAGAGCTTGTTTGGGCCTAAGGTGGGGTACCATTACAGAGCAGGACAGCACAGGCATTCTCTCCCTCATTTAGTCACTAGCTTCATATTGATTGCATGGTTGGCCAGTGGATGAGTGGCTAGCACTTGGCTCACAGCGAGTTCTAGAGTTCAATTTCCTGGTCAGGTGGGGCCGTTGGAGTATTCATGTTTTCCCAGTGTCTGGATGGGGTTTCTTGGGGTACAGTTTCCCAATAACCCATAATATGCATGTCCCATACTGGTACAATATACAAGATAGACAGAGCAAATGGAGATCTGTTTTTGAGCCACATAAGTCTTTTCCAGGGAGGTAGCTGTAGAAAATCTGTCAGATGAAGGGTCACTCCTTCATGTATGAAATTGAGTTGTGAATATGGGTGCTGTATATTTTTGAAGGAAGGGAGAGACAGACACATTCAAACTGAACTCAGAAAGTCCATGCAGTTTGGGAATAGAAGCCCTTCTTACTCAACCTCTACACCATTGTGATGCTATAACTGGCACGGTTTATTTGGAATATTTTAGCATATATTTTAATTATTGTTATCAAATATTACATTGTACTCTCAGCATTTGTACTGGTTCATTCACCAGGCCAACCAGGTCCCTCAGGTTTTAATCTTGGCCCAGGTCTTCAGCCGAGTACATGTCGAAGTATGTTGGCGGTCCCTGGGAACACAGTCTTTTGTATTTCTTGTATTTCTTCTTTTGTAATTTGATCCTGCACAGGAGAGGAATTTTTGGAAACCTTTTTGGTGGTACCTAAGGCTCCGACTACAATGGGCATAACTCATAACTTTTTGTGCTCCACATTTGCAAATAAGAATAGATTATTTGCTGTTTAGTTTGTCAAGCTTGTTGATATAGTTCACTTCACAAAAGTTGTCCCGCAGAGGAAGGCTTTCTTGTCTCTTTTCCTGAGCGTATACATGTTTAGACCATAGGTTGCAATCACGTTGTATAATTTGATTATGTAAAATCAGATGGTGGGCAGGGTCTGTGTAATGACAGAATTACGTTTTTTGAAAGGGCTCTCCAAACAGAAATCCACAAACAATGAACCTTATCATTACTGGAGATTGGCTCCATAAACCATGATTTAAATTCCTTTTATCTGACAAAAAAATAATATTTGAAGTTGAACAGTGGCACCACTTTAAGTTATTGTAAAGAAATTACTTAACTTCTTCTTTGTCAGTAAAACAGCAAATTCCACAACCTGTCATCCAGCTCAATTTTAAACTACTGATATTCTAACGAAACCTGTTACCCATAAACAATTTCACAAACATTCAAAATAAACTAAAAGGGTTTAAATGTTTGGATAAAGAGTTTATTTTATTCATCTCTTTCATCCATGTGCACTCACACGGTGTAATAAAAATGTGGATAGTCTCCAGCAGAGTTCAAAGCACAACTATTATTGTTATATATAGAAGACATATTTGGGTCTTGAAACATCGACAGATATAGATTTCAGGGTTTGGTGGGTAGAACTTTCTGATGCAATTAAATCTCATAAGGTTTTTACAGACTTCAAATGGATGAAGCTCAGAGTCTACTCTTTTTACTGCCTCCATGTTTAAGACTAGGCCTAAGATGTAAATCACAACAGGTGATGGAAAACACCCAGGCTAGCCCTTTTGCATGCTCGGACACACCACCGTGAAGAATTTGTTTTTCAAAGAAGGCACTGCCGGCCAATATGCAACCTGGCAGAATAAGTAATACATCTGTGTGCTACTAACTACAGTCAATTTTCAATTTGCACAGGCCTTCCAGATGTCAATTTAATGAATAGAAAGGATTTGTTTTCATTGTGACTTAGCACGTTCTTAAACCATGTCTTGTGACATTGTGCCGTTCAGCTGCAGTTCTTTCATTGAACACCAGATGGTGCCCTTCCCTTGGTTCCTGCATACACATGGCATCCCTTTGAAGGGTATAACATAACCATAACTTGCGCCTTTAATGTGTGTGTGTGTGTGTGTGTGTGTGTGTGTGTGTGTGTGTGTGTGTGTGTGTGTGTGTGTGTGTGTGTGTGTGTGTGTGTGTGTGTGTGTATTTATAGATAGACAGATAGACATATAGATAGATAGATGGGTAGAGAGACAGAGAGAGAGAGAGAGGGAGAGAGAGAGAGATTCAGCTTTCAATTCCTTTTTGTTGTACAAGCATCTTACATAAATACACATAAAATTTAAGGTTTTTAAAACTTTTTCAGTACTTTCAAAGTGCATATCTTTGTTCACAAAAGATCCTGTGCTCACTGCTTTTGCACTGGGGCCTGGGGCCTTTATTGATTCATAATTAATGTGAACAGTGAGGTATTTTGTGTTTGAAGACAGTAATGTGGGTTTAAAGATAATATGCACATAGTGATAATGATCTCTGGTGCGGTAAACCATGCCCTGTATAAACTGTGTACTGCATAAATGTATAAAAAAGTACACTGCTTCTTTATTTTCACATTTCACAGAAGGTTGGTAGATGGAGTATGATGAATATGTTTTTTTTGAGAAGTGGGAGTTAAAACCTATACATTCTTTGGTGATTTAGAAAAAAGGGGTCAGCACCACAATCTCAATTTCCCCTTCGGTGTAATAGACTTTTAAACGAAGGCCTCATTTGTCACATTTAGCCTGAGTGATTCAGACTAATTAATGGTACTAAAGTTTCATTAGAATGAATTTGAGCAAAAGGATTCACACAGCACAATTTAATGTATGCATATTTTATTATTGCAAGGAATACTGAACACATCATACATTCTCTATAGAATGTGAAATAATTGTTATGTTAATGAAGCAGCTTAATGCACAGTATTTCTGACAATGTAAGAACAGTTTATATGGTTCAATTAAATTCAAAGCTGTCAAAGAAGATATGTATGCAATATCATTTAAATAATACAAAACAACTAGGTTTTTTGATAAAGCAAAACCAAGCAACAAACAAGATTGCAACAAATCTTATAATCTTATTTAATTGTGTATCTGTTCAATTATGGTCTATATGATGGCATAAAGGGAACTATAAAAGCAATAGGGGTTAAATTATGTTGTAGGTGACAGTTTGACACTTTTCCTCTGTGGAAAAAAATATGTATAATTCAAAGTGCAGTGTATATTGAACATTGATAGATATGAAATTAACACATCCTTGACAAATACATTTATATTGTATAGTCTTTTTAGCCTGAAATATATACATATACTCTTGTCGCACTAGTAATAAAAAAAAGAAGCTGTTCCTTATGTTAACAGCTTTTGAATTCTGTGTCTACTGTGTCTTTTTCTTCATTCCTTCTGAGTGGGCCTATAGTTGCATTCTGGCATGCTTTCTGGCTAGGACATAAGTTGGTGAATAGTGAGATAATCCACTCCTTTCAAGATCTTTTCATAAATACTTCTACCAGGCCGAGGGTTGAGATGTGGCTTCACCTCTGTCATTGAAAACACAGGACCGCGACCTCCTGCGGAACATGGGAGCCCTTCGCGTCAGATGCAGATAAATGTCAGAGTGCAGGAACCTGGGGTACGAGTCCTTTTGCATCAGGCTGTACACTTTCTTCTGTGCAACGTCGAAAGAGCTCTTTGTGGGTTGAGAGATACTCTGCTCGATGGCAATTTTGGTGCTGTAATCAATGTTAACCTGAAGGAAAACAGCACACAAACAAGGAAATTTATGAGCAATTAAATAAAATTCATAACCTAAAATGCCTTGTGTAGAAACAAAACATTTGACTCAAGACCTATTATCTTCCCTCTGCTTGTCAAAATATTCCCACCTTAAACTAATAAAAACAGAACATCGGGCCAAACTATCACTATCAGACTGAAAGAAGTGGTGGTATTGCCAGAGGTAAGCAATAAGCAATGAAGTAGCTATCAAATAAAATAACTACACAGTCGCCAAATAGAAACTTTTCTTTCTTGTACTCACTTTATGTTCAATAGAAGACACACAAAGTATTAAAAGTGCAACAATGCAAACATATTTTTTGATTCTTTTCATTGCTCAATTCAGTGATAATGTTTTATTTGTCATGGTCACATGCACTGCCTACACATAAGAAACTGAAACTGTCTCAAACAGAAACTAGGATGACAACTTTGCACAAGCCTAGTGATGTTTACAAAGGTCAAGCTACTGCATGCGCCACAATGACAATGGTATATTACTGCACAGGAGCAAATGTGAAAATGCATGTGGGTGGCATTTTCTCTCACCACAATTTAGAAATTTTAATCCATGATTTCATTTCCACACAACTAGAATACTGCAATGCTCTATATACAGGTCTCAAACAAAACCTTGATATCACAACTACAACTTCTCCAAAACACTGCGGCTCGTCTTTTAACTGGTTCTCGGAAATTTGATGACATAACCCCCATTTTCCAATCCCTTCAATGGCTCCTTGTGCACTTCCATACTGATTTTAAAATCCTTTAATTCGTGATTAGATGTCTTCGTGTACCTGCCTGACCCTCTTGTGCCCTACACTCCCGCTCGCTCTCTCAGGTCAGCAGATCAGGCTCTCCTTGCTGTCCCTAAGACAACAAGAAAACTTAGAGGCGATAGGGCTTTTTCAGTGGCTGCTTCTTGACTCGGGAATGGGTTCCCACTGAACATAAGACGACTGTCTTACTGCTTTTAAATCTCTTCTTAAAACTTTTCTCTTCGGCATTTTAATTCAATTTGAAGGGTCGATCTTTTTTACTGTTTTGGTGCCTTCTGTCATTTTGTGTGTGTACAGCACTTTGGTCGACTGTGTTGTTTTTAAAGGGCTTTATAAATAAAGTTGGATTGGACTGGACTGGATTGGATGGTCCATGTGAGTACATTTTACACCAAAAATATAAAAAATAAATGTCTTCACTTCTTAATAAAATCCCTTTACCTCTTTTGGAGCATCCGACTCAATAAAAACTGTGTAGATATATTTGGCTTTGGAGAGCAGCTTTGTCTCTGAGTCAACGGTCTTGTAATCCTCACACGCCAACCAGAACTCGATATTTTCCTCGCTGAACTCTGACCTGAGGAACTGAGAGAAGACTTCCACTCCATCTGGAACAGAATGAAAAGACATGTTTTTAAAATGTGGACAGTTAAATGGTGACAAAAAATACACATAATATTTTTCCTTTAGTGTGATGATGGGCCTCTAAGGAGGCATACTTTACATAAGTAGGTTATCTGATTTATGTTTTATTAACAACAACAACAACAACAACAACAACAACGACTACGACTACGACCACTATGTGACCTTGCCACAATGCTGCCCTGTGATTGGTCTGAACCACTCATGACCAACAGCCAGAGCCGGGGCAGATGGATTTTCAGGAGTTAGTGAACTCACTTATACTGTGACAATTTATCTGGCTGGCCAGGTTAGAAAATACAAGACTTTTTGATCATGTTTAGGGGATCAAATTTGGTCTTAAGATGGACGCTATAATAATATTTTTGACCGTTATTTTTCTTCACAATAAAGGTTTGAGTTCTGTAACTTTTATACATTGTTCGCCATCACAAATAACGCCTGGGTACAAGTGGGCACGTCACTTTGGTTTCATCCAATATGGCCAACTTCCCGTAGCATTTAGGCTAGGGTCATCATACATACTTTTACATGGCCAGAAATTCTATATTTTTCCAGCAGAGTTTACATTTGTTAAGGTCGATTTTTTCCCATGAGCAAATCCATTTTGAGGTTACGCTACTGAGTCATCTTTACCAATTATTTGTCTGTTCATTCTCATCTACTATTTAATTTTGAGTTTTTCAAAGTAAGAACTCTGAACAATTATGAGGAAGTTGCCTATAGTTTCTCTTTTACTCACTCAGCAACAGCAAACATCAAAATGTGAAGTGAAACCCAGACGACTTTTTAGAACAATGTATCTTTTGTACAAGGCAAACAACTCTACAAACAACATTATACAGAAATTATTCCGACAAAACAATTATGATGCATTAATCGAACCTGAGTCCTTCATGACTTCTTCAAAGCAGTCACTCCATTTCAATGCAGCCTCTGCTGAGATGCTGGAAAAAAAAAGTCAGAGATCCTGTCTAAATGTACAGCTATAATGAATTTTATGGCATTTTATTCCAAATCAAATTCAAATCTGTATTCAAGTGAACACATTGAGGCAACCCGTAAGTAGCAAGGTTAAACTAAATAAAATACCACACTATACATAATAAATGGATCTTACTTTCTGGATGCCGTATTGGTTTTCTTATGAGGACTGACGTTTTCATGAGAGCCGGACTTGGTGAGGAAAAGGCTGAGTCGGCTCTTTCGCTCCTTGTCTTTATGTCTGCAAAGAAAAATGTATTGAGAACTGTCTTCACCGACAACAGCAGCAAACATACTGCAAAAGTGGTGTACATAACATTATTGTCATATACAACACAATAACTGTATTATACATCACCATGAGTTACAGCTGCCATAACATATTTGAACAAGCCAGCAGTTCAAATAATGTACTTTAAAATGAACCATGATTCTTTTGTGATTCTGTAACAACTGTAACTTCTTCATGCGTCTTTCAAAGCCACGTATGAAAAAAAATAAAACAAATAAAAACACAATCAATGCACACTAACCTGCAACTCTCCTCCTTCATTGTCGGTGGCAGAAAGTCTTGTGGCCCAAGCGTTTTGAAATAGGCTTCCTCCTTCGGGGCCATGTAGTTGAATTGAGGAAATAGAAAAAGTAGTGTCTCCATGCTGCTTTTAGGCTGTGTGTCGTGTGACTCTCTAGGCCACAAATAGCAATGAGAAAAAAACCTTCAAGCGACACTTTTTTTATAAACACAGCACACATTAATTTCCTACACCTTTACTTCCTGTACAAAGTGTGACCACATGCTAAGAGAAATATCAGTCACAGAAACCCCCTCACTGCTGAATATCCTGTAGAAATGTAATTCTGTTGCTTTGTATACAGGGTATGCCCTAGATACATAAAAACACTACTGAGTCAATGTAAGGCTTCAATAAAGCCAATGATTCCAAACAAACAAACATTTGCACCATCGTCACAGCCAGGTTCTGCAGATTCAGAGGACCAAAAAGTAAAGAATAATAAAGTGTGTCTGTTTAGAGTGGGTTCAGCCCGATCCAAACTCAAAGCGACAGTCACAAGGAATCAGTCACTCCGGTCCAATATAGACAAACATGTGAGTCCTCTGTGACTGACACTAACCATCAGGACTGTTCCAATGCAGCTTTGGGGTGCTCGTCATATAAAAAAGCATGTTCAAATCAAATAGTGCTTTTACGGATAACGATTTTAAGTTGTTAATGTTTTAATTTGGTGGTATATTGAGAAGGAGAACTTGTATGTGTCCTCTATCTGCAGGTTAAGGCACTGGCAACACAGTTACAGATGAGACTGTAGTTCCCTTTTTTTTTTAAAGTATGAACACAGAAATGCTATTTCTTAAGCTAATGCCAAGGGAAATCAAGGGAAAGACAAAGTTGAAAAGCCATTTCATTTGTATTGACAAAAATAATGCTAAGGCAGAGCAAGCCAGCGACAATATTGGTGAATGCAACAAAAACATGAAAAAAGAGATGTCAAAGATGAGGCTTGTTGAACACCAGCAGTTCTGTTGCTTGATTATGAAGAGCAAAGAACACAGGGAACAATAAAACTCTGAGATGCATGGACAACTTTCACCGCATTTGTTCTGAGATTAAAAAACAAACACACAAACAAACAAAAAAACCTGAACACTGGCAAACCTTAAAAAAACTGGCACATCAGAAATGGAAAACTAATTTACTTTGTCTAAATGAAGGCCTACATTGTGATTAGAGCTGCAGTATAATAGCCCTTCAGGTAAACAGTGAAGTGCGCAATCACTAAAACCAAAATGTAATGGTCGTCATTTAACTCGGCTGTATGTATTTGCTTCCTGTCAACACACCAAATGAGAGAAGCTGCAAAATCAATACTCTCCCACTGAGCCAGGACCGCTGCAGCCAGTTTAGAAGCAACCCTTAAAAGTTTTCATTAGACACATTGAAGATTACATTGTCCATTTACCATTTTAATAATGTCACCTTTAGCAGTCCCCTCATGAACAGGAATATGAACTAGGAATGTGAGAAGTGGACAAAAAGTTACAAATGTATAGTGAAAGATTATTGACAGATGTTCATATGATAAGCCACTTGAGTTTTATTTTTGTAATGCAGTGTGACCCAGTTTTGTCCATTCTGGGGTTGTATTTTCTGCAGTGACATCTGACGTGATGGATTTTATGTGGCCAAAAGGGGAAGTGTGGGTCTGTGGTTACAATACTGCTGACCGTCTGCATCCTGTAACTTCACAGTTTGATTCAACTTGAATACCACGGCACACACAGAACACAGTACAGTACAATAAGACATGATTAAATGAATAGTGCTAATCCTCTGTGGTTTTATGGACCAAACCCCCAATGCAAATAAAAAAGAAATACAATATGGGGGCGATATCTGGGTGCGTCTCAAAACTCATTGTTCTGCTTCTGTAGGATCATTTAAATCTTTAAATGTGACTTTCTTGTGGTGAAATAGAGATTTGAGAAAAAGGTAGACAGACGGATGCTTGATGAAGTGTCAAACCAGGACATGCAACTGCTTATATCATATTTAATTATAATGCTTCAATGTGGAAATGAATATACTTGAATGTACTTTCATGTTTGAACTGCGTAACTAAATAAAAACATAACGTTAACATGCCTTTTATAAAATGTTGTGAGCAGAGATAGCCGGCCATTACTGCAGCTCAGAATAGCCCGTTGTTGTCGCTTTCTGCTGCGGGCTTGTGCAGATGGCGTCTCTGCGCTAATGGTTAACACTTGAGTCCCTGAGTGCAAACCCAACTACATTCACTGAAATTGAGCCTCAAGGTGAATTACAATCTTTTATAATGCACCTTTTGAAACACATACTTGTCCTTGAGCTCCCTGTAATATTGCTGTGGCGCTGCTGAATATTGAAATACTTGGTTTAATAAAGAAGACTGTCTTAATAAATTTGTCTCATGAGCTAAAAATAAGGTTTAGAACTTCGGATAGTTCAGTGTCACAAAAACAAGGAGTCTGTGATGAAAAGGACAAAACAAGGACAAACGCCTTGTATTGATGTGCTTTAAATTGTTTCTTTAAGCTTTTTGACCCCATCAGCACCGCAAGACAGGCAACAGTCAAGGTTAAGTTACTGTCATAATCTTTGAGGAAAAAAAATATCCATAACACAGTGAGTCAAACCTGATGGATGTTCTCCTGTTGAGGCTTTCAGCTCGATTTACATGACTTAGGTTGTGAATAAAATACAATCTCAGCTGTAATTAGACACTTAATTGACCTGTTATGAATGTGTTGTGAGTTTTAGAGGGGGTGGTGGTCACAGAGGCTGCAGACTGGCAGTCATATCCCTATTAGTCAGCTCTAAGGCAGCTGTGGCTACAAAGGTTAGCTTTAGCGTGATGAGAGAATGAGAAAGGATCATAAAGCAATTGCAACTTCACAATCAATGCATTATTATTGTGAACCAGGTCCACCTTGGGTTCCATAGAAAATTGAAATAATAGAAATAGTCTTGTTTTAAAAATGAAAAAGTAAATGTCTTGAGAAGTGTAAATGTTTCTCAGACATCAGTGGTAGTTCAGGCGTGGGATTTCCCTCTACAGTCTACAGTCTTGACAAGAAGGTTTAGAGGTTACTGGAAACCACCAGGCACCGATAAGTCAAAGCAACAGAAGAGAGACGCTGTGGACTGGTGACATCACTTCCTGTTAAGCGAGGCAGGTGTTCCCTGCTACAGTCACAGACATTCAAATAAACGGCTTTGGCTTCTGTAGAAACCTGAGCTGTCTGGCTCTGCAGAAATCAGGTCTAGGGAAAATTCCAAAACAATAGCATTTATTGTAATCATATAAATACTAGCGCTTTGAATACTGTCAGCTATTAACAAGAACAGGAAAAAAAAAGACATCTCTACATTGAACAGTATTAAAAAGACATTAAAGCTGCACTATGTAACTTTTATGGTGTTCACATGGTGGCTGATGGTAACCTGTTTATCTTAAGGGAGATATTATTGCTTTGCCTTATATTAATGATATATGCATTTCTATATCTATTTCTGGAGGATGAGCCTCCTTCGTTGCAGCAGAAAAATATTTCAAAATAAACCATAAGAAGATACATAACACAACCACAGACTCAACTCTAAACTGTTGAAAGTAAAATTAAGCTGGAACACTAAATAAAACAAAAGTTCCAAATTTGAATACAGCAACAAAAATATTATTAATAATAAATATAATAAATAATATAATAAATATATATAATAATTAATTAAATAATTAAAGATGGTAAAAAAAAAACATGAATTGCGTACATATAGCACAAGAGCATTATTAAACAAAGGCACAAAGGTAAAGGCCCTTATTTACTCTTGTTAAAGCGATGTCTTTAGATTATACATTGATTGAAGCAACTTCGTGGAAAGACATTGGGTTTGTAATGTATAATCTGTACATAACATAAATGCACTTTGTTAATTCAATTGCCAGCGTCACCTCTTTTCAGTTAATCAGACATATTATACACTATGAATCATGGGAAAATAACTGCTTGACAGTATTCCAGACATGTGATTCTCTGTCATGGTGCAGTTTCAAAAGTACTAAAAGCTCATTGTAAGGAGAGTTAGAGTTAAGACTATTACAGACAGTTGTTTCTGAGTCTGGTGCAATATTCAGTGAAAGGAAGGACTATGTGGGCGGAGCTAATGTTTCAAACAAAATCATGTTCCTGCCTCATGGTTCAAAATCAGGTACAGGCCCTTTAAAGAGCATTTAGAGGAAAGCTTTATATTAAATTAATGTTTACATTTCAAATGTATTTATTGCTATATTAGCCTCCAAATTTGTCTAAATGCAAGATATACAAGTTTAATGCCATACTGTGGAACAGCTATATTTAATGTGATTTTGGTCAAATAAATATGTATAAATTACCCTGAAATGTAATTTGTGAGTTGGATGTGTAGGTTAAAATGTGTAGCATTAGAGTTCTAAAGTGTAACCTTCTAAATTGACTTGGTTGTAGTTTCTAAATGAAAATGGAAAACCCCACTCATTCAAAGAACAAATGGGTTTTGCTGCTGTATATAAATAAACCTATTTCACTCCCTCATAAATCTCTGACACGTTTCCAAAGACATGCCTGTATACAACTGTTGAATTTTAGCATATTTCCACACCACTCAGCAGCATAATATTTAAAACATAAATTTTCTGGTTTACAGCCAAACGATTTAGAGCCAAAAGATGATATTTTTCTCTCTATTGGGTTGCTGGGTGCTGTTTCTCCGTGCTGATTGAGTGATGTGCTGCTAAAGAGGCCAGGACAGACTTATTTATCACGGAGTTTCAGAGTCTCTCCAGTAATCAGGTCCACATGCCAATAGTGATGGATTTGAAGGCGCAGTGGGCAGCCTGGACAGCGCACACATACAAAGCAGAATCTACATGCCCCATCCTGCACTGATCAATACACTGAGAAGACACAGCATCTTTGAGCCTTTGTCTTTATCATCGCATCGGTGTTTTCCATTGATGTATGAGAAAATGCACATATTAGGAAACCTCTCTTAATGTTGGCCTTTGTGTTTGCTGTCCACTCTTCAGACAACTGTGTCATGTGGTTGTTTCTCTGCTGTTGTATGCATGCTCAAATAAGACACTGTAATAGACATAAATACACTGATATCAAATTTGAAATATTGTGATATAATTACATTTTCTCAGCAGCTGATGCTTCTTACAGTCATGAAGGGAGGCAGACAGAGAATGTATTGTTGCTGCTAAAGAGTGACACTGACAGTGGAGTCGTTAGAGTATGGTGTGTGGTATAAAATATAATCTGAGCTCAACTGTAAACCTAGCTGTTCACTCAAACTCTGCCTCGGTGCACCGGTGGCTCTCCCCCGCTCTCACGTCACAGTTCTGCTGCACAAAACTTATTTCTGCTCTCAACTGCAGCTCCACGCTTACTCAAGGGGAAGATCCATGAAGCAACCATTTCAGCCAATCACATCATAAGAGTCATTTATTTATGTTTCTGATTGGCTGTATTATGTTCAATCAGGCTCTTGGAAATGATGAAGCTGAAATGAAACAGAATCGAAGGAAAACTAGCATTACTGACTAAATTAGGTTATTTTTGGACGATTGATCATGACATAGAGTAAAAAGTCCATTACTTCATACGTACTTGATCATATATCCAATCAAACATTATAGCTTTTCATTTTTTCAGATTGCACATATGGTGCTGTGTTTAAAATCCTGATTGTAGTGAATTGTCTCCATCTAGTGGAGGAAGACCTTAATGTAGAGTTAATGATCATCTAAAATGAATTATTAAAATAGTCCACATCAGTTGGCATTTCCAGTTAAACTGAAGTAGAGAACATGGAAAAACTCTTGCGGCTAAATATAATCTAAAGTAGATTCATTTGTGTAAAATGTTCAATGTTTACGTGAGTTTATATGTAAGTGTAGGCAGCTTGAAAACACCTTTGTGTCTGTGTAGAACTTATTTTCTGTCAAGATCAACCGCTCCATGTAAACTAATACAAGCAGAAGGAGGACACAGTCAGGATTGACAGATTTTCAGAGAGCAACGAGTGACCAAGTCTTTGAAAAGCTAGTTCAACATTATGTGTCATTTCTGAATGATGTTTATGAATGTGTAATTGCACATTTCACATAAATAACTACTTTTAAACATTACTAGTCTGTATTTCAGTCATCACTCTCTCAGTTCTGAATCAGAACTGAAAAACGTGACCGTGACACTCAGGAGCAAACCCATAAAAACACAACTCGCGACTCTCAAAATTTGCATGTGACTTTCTAAAAATATAAACCCAAAGTCACTATAAAGAAGCAGACATAGCAACTATGGACAAAGTTCATGACGGCGCAAATAAGACAAATGTCTACATCCTATGCTGTGATTGGCTGATCTGGTTGCTACATGGATCTTCACAGCTTATTGCACGCTCGGCGGTTTGAGAAACACACTGCAGAGGCTAATAACTCTATAAGAGGTCTAAATAAGACGTGAGGTGCAGTTACTTTTTAGAGCTTGTAACCATGTTCTAACCAGTACAGGACTTACCATAAGGGCTTTAAACCTGAAGCGGCCCCCAATAAGATGCCCTTCTAATCACACAGACACAAGGCTCTGAAACAATTGCTTTTCTCTCAATATCACATTAATTACTTTACTGCGGTGTGCTTTTAAACAAGAAAAAGACCAAGAAAATAGTCTGGGATTGTCAAATATATGAATTCTGCCCAAGCTACACCCCCTAAAGCTAAATATGAAGTAAAATATAACATTATAAAACTACTAATTAATTTGAATGAGCTGAAACATGTGTAAAATTGCACCCGCAAATGGGAAATATGGTCAGATTTAAAATATTCTTCCCCCTGTTTAAAGCTGTTTACATTTTCCAATAGTTCACTGAACCAATTTATGAACCTGTCACCACACGTAAAAAACAAAAACAACAAATACCAAAAGCTTCCTTCAAGAACAATTCAAGAGACAGAAAAGTTAAAGACAAATCACTTGATGACGAGGGTCCTGGCCTCTAAATAGCCAGAAACAAAATTTTAAAAATCCTTTAAAAATGTAAGCCATATCGCCCTACTCTGTACACTGTGATACATGCAGCCTACATAATCTTCATTGTTTGTGGGTTTGGGAAAGCTGAGGCTTATGATGTTATTGTAGCGGACAAAGGCCACTATCAGCAAGATCAAAATCATTCAAAACTGAATGCATGAATACTATGGAAAGGTTTGGAGAGGAAGCAAATTAAACTTGTGATGATAATTCTGGCTGTCAGTCAAGCTCAGGATATAGAGACAATAAAAAGAAAGCAGTTTATAAAAAATAATTATGTCACAACAGCAGGACTTTTATAGTAAAAAGTTGTTAATTTTAGTAAAACATTTCCACACAAATTTCTGAGAAGTAAATTCAGTTACAGACATGCTGATCAATTGTTTGTTTTCACGTCTGGTGAGCTGTTCACTGCAGATTCCAGAGAAACACAGGAGAGGTTTGAGTGCAGGGCTCTCAGTGTGATTTAGATTGAACTTTTGAAGTGGAGAGCTTCTCTAAGTCTGCACAGAGCGACTTTATTCAGTCTCACAGACAGTGTGTTTGTTCAGCCGTGATTATTTTAATCACAGCCAGAGATGGACTTCATAATAATGTGCTGTGCATTAATATTAGAGCATAATGTCATCTCATCATTTGTAGTCCGTGGCTTCTTGGTAACACTTTGTGGGGGGCAGTGCAAGGGTTAATAAAAAGTATCTATGAATATGAATGTGTATTTAGTATCGGACTTCACAAGAGCACTTTGAGGCCTAAAAATAACATTGTGTGATTCATTCGTTCCCCTCTGTGTCAAAGGTTGGAGGTCATGAAGGTCATTCGTGCTGGAGCTGGCTCAGAATCACACTCAAGGGCACACCCAAAGTCACAGAAGTTGCTGTTACCATTTGCCCACTCTTTGCCAACATAAATGCTTTTGCTGTCTATTTTAAAGCACAAATATTGTGTATAGAATGTCAATTAATTTGTGACAACATACATCCATGCCGCCATGTTTCAATGTTGCTCACAGATGTCAATACAGCTTTTATAACAACTTTGGGGTAAAAGTGTGTTATGCATTTCTTCGTGACATCAATAGAGATTACTATATTAAGAGCATCCAGCAGAAAACATGTGACGAAACAAAATGCAATTCACTGCTTGCAATAAGACATATGATGCTTTTTTTAATACATCCTATAACAAAGACCATGAAATTATTAAATTATTAACAAAATGTACAGTACATTACAACACCACATTCACACTAGGAAAACCCAATAACTGGCCTCGTCCAATTTAAACCGATTTTTCAAAATGCAAGTAATGCCAGGGACCTATGTGTTAGTGACTGTGTCTTGATTTGGATTTCAAACATCTTACAAATACATCTGGAAACTAGAGAGGCATTCAAGTGCATAAGGCAAGAAACAGCCAGGAAAATATTAGACATGTGTTTGGACATGTACTCCCTCATTTTAGATTAACAGGGCCGACAAACGACAGTCCCCCGTCCACAGACTAGAACCCGAGAATGCTCAGTGTTAAAGTAAAGGACATACGCCTGAAGCCTGGCAGCCACAGGAAAATACCTAGTTTTAAGGCGTTTCACATTGTCAGTGAACAGGGAATAAGCTCATGTGGAAAGGAAACTGTGCCCCTGAACATCTCTTACCCCCGTTTGCACCTATTTGGTTTTTTGACCTGCTGTAGACTGCGAGAAGAGTTTGAGTCTGAAAATCAGCAAGACAAAAATCAGATCAAGCGCGTACTCAGAGTTACTTGTCCACGTAAATACAGCTGCTCAACTGCCTTCTTAAACTATCCACGAACGTGGCTTGAAGACATTAAGTTTTATTATTAATGATGGTTGAAGAATTGATCTTAAAATACCCATGTGCCTATTAAAATAAATGCTAATTTGATAGTTGAAAGTCTGTTGCCACCTTTCTCATGCAAAAACCACTGCCAGTATTCCAGTTCATTGGTCGTCAGAGTCTCATTAACGTGTTTCTGATTAATACAAAATAGCAGGCTGCGCTCTGGTGTTGACCTGTGGTAGTTTAGTCCTTCATTAGTTTCATCAAAGCTTTGTTTACTGGAATGGCCTCATTCTCGTATATGAGGAGAAAGCACTTTTGAAATCTTTATTGAGATCAAACTAACTGTGTCCTGTTTACAGTGTAATTAAATCAGAAGGAAAAAAACTGAACACAGCTTCCTTCAAATAGAAACACGTTTAATTAGTGTGCTCTGAGAGATCTAATCTATTAGGTATAATTAGAATTACAGTACAGTAGGCAGGAAAATATGCAGTAACCCCTGATTAAAAACAGTGTTATTTTTGAGTCCTTGCAATCTGTCGCTACGAGCTTCATCTGATGAAAAAGGAATAAAACAAAACATCTGGCTTAGTGTGGCGTCGCAAACACATGAGCAGTACAATAACAAAGTCTAACAAAGTCTAGGTGTGAACAGCAAACATGGTGGCTTCTTAAGAAACATCCAAACATCGTCATAAGTACGCTAATGTTGATTTGTTGACAGCAGAACAACAGAGCTGAAAGTGAAACATGATGACATCTTTGCTTGTTTTTGCACTTGGTCACCATTTAATTCTACTTTTAGGTCTGATATGTGGGTGCAAATTGAGTGAATGTATGTTTTAGTTTTAGTTGATGAGCAATAGTCATATAATTCTGGGAGTACTAAGAATTTCATTTTCTTAACTTTTCAGGGACGTTATTTCTACTCCTACCTGTGTAATACATTAGTATAGTAATACTCTTATTCAGTATACGTTTTTGTTCCTCTTCCCATTGTGAGTAAATAAAGTAAAGATAAATACTAAAGATGAGATAAGATACACACCTTTAATTGAGTAGGGCGGCAGTAGCACAGTAGGTAGAGTGGGCGCCTTCTGATCCGAAGGTCGGCGGTTCGAATCCCACTCCAGACATGGAGTAGTTGAGTGGTCAGATCCCCTGACCCGCAGGTCGGTGGTGCGATTTCAGCTGCTTCAGATGCATAATGCCGTTGTGTCCTTGGGCAGGACACTTAACCCACCTTGCCCCCAGTGTCTGCGTACACTGGTGTATGAATGTGTGAGTGGATGGGTGACTGGTTCCTTGATGTAAAGCGCTTTGAGTGCCTTAAAAAAGGTAGAAAAGCGCTATATAAATGTGACCATTTACCATTTAGTAATTTTCTGGACCTTCTACTTGAGTATAATTATTTTGAAGTTACCCTGCTCAGTTTTTGGCTACTCTATCCACTCCTGACTCTAAGCCTCCTCTTTATCTTATGCAGACTATCTAGATCACTTGCCTTAAACTCTTGGTTTTCCATATCAACTCAACATCTTCCCCCGGTGGAGGCGGTGCTGTTGTGCCCTAATTAACCCACTTAGACGCTATCCCAGGTCAAGATTAAACGCTAGCTCTCACTCAGTGCCAGCAGTGGGGCTCATTTGTCTTCAGGACACAAGGTTGTTCTCTTTTTCAAGTCAAGGGTAAAGAGAGCAGCACTGGGAGGTATCACAGGCCAATAGCACAGGAGCACATTGGACGTCTGCTTCTGAAATGATGGTTTGTGCATTTGGTGGCAGTTTCTTATCCTTTCTTTTGTTGTCTCAAAATGAATGATGGTGTTGAGTAGCATTGTGAATGACTTTCAATAAGAAAAATGTTATCTCAAACAACAGGAAATTAGATAGGTAGAGCTTTCTTTTCCTACTCCTATCTAGTGTATTCAAGTGGCACCTCTGGGGACCTGTTGGCTGCTAATATTCATGGGATTAACTCAGAGTGCGATAGAGGACACACTTGCTTTCCCACAGTCAATGTGTAAGAACTAATTAACATAGAGCAAAAACGCTATTTTTCAAATTCAAAATTCAATAAACACGTTATTCCTATGAAAAGACTGACAGAAAACCACTCATTTTGAAAATGTCAGTTTGCAAAGTGAATTAGTTGGCACTTCAAACTGCATGTCAGTCAAGCACTCGTATAATGAATAAGTCATTTAGGTGTTTGCAATCTCAAAGAGGACTAGATCAATTGCAACAGATCTTCAAAACACTGTTGTATCAGGCAGTGACAAGAGAAAATCAATCAATAAAGTTTAGAGTAAAAATCTACTTTTTGTAACCTCTAACAGCAGATAAACAAGATGCAATAAACAGGAGGTCATTAAAGTGCATGGTAGAACAATTAACTTTTCACATTAGACAGGAGGGTAAACTGAGCCAGCTGCCATTTGACCACTGATTTAAACCAATTTAAGGGATCTCAGTTTTGGGCGAGCTGTAATAAATCTTCACTGCGGCACAGCTGTCTGTTGAAGGAAAAAGGATGCTAACAAAGGTTTGAATAACACGATCATTTTTATGGCTTTTATGCTGCTGAACACATCAGCCACTTTTCCATCAACTATTTTTTTTCTTCCTCTTTTTTTTTCAATTCACAAAACTAAAATACTAGTCATGTCATGTGTAGACGGTAGACGACACACAACCAAACCATTCATGTAAGTGGCATGTTAAGATCTGTGAGCTCAATGAAACATTCCCCTCAAGAGCGCAAAGAAATGTGAAACTTCTACCAACTATTTATTTCAGGCAAAAATGTAATGTTGACTGGATTTTTTTTACCTGAATATTTTTTGTAACATTTAACATTTTACAAAACGCAAGGTTAAATAAAAAGAACTAAAACACATTCTTGAGAAATGTTTTGTACAAAAGACACAATGAAGTCAAAGAAAGGCACTGTTATGTGTGAGTGTCCTTCAAAGATGATTGAACTAATACATTCATTCAGAAAAATAATACGACTGAAAAGACTCACTAACCAGCTCAGAACATACTTTCAATTAGAACTAAACTGACAAAACTATGGCACAACGCACAGGCTCCAACTCCTAGTGCATGTTCTTAGTGCAGAGACAGTGCAAAAAACAATTTGCATAAATTCCACAAAAATGAACAGTTTTTTCTGCCAATTACCTGCCTTTTGGTATAATTATATATTCAAAATACCAACATGGAAGACATAACAATGAAACTACTAAATTATGTTGTGAAGCAGATCAGAGCAAAGCGTCTTAATTATTTTCACGACAAATAACAAATAAATTGAAGAGCAAAGTACACTAATTATATGCATTTTCCTTCCCATTTGAAGGTTGATAAAGTATGTCTCTCACACTTTATATAGGCCTTTATGTATGTATAATGTGCATTTAACTTCATAAGTGAGTTTATTCATGGGCTTCAATTTTAGTTTTTTATGAAGGCTATTTTGAGGACTTTATCCTTCAATAGATATAATATTTTGTTGAATTGTCAATACATAATGGTCCCAATTTTTCATCACTTTGAAACCCATTGATAACTTTAGATTAAGGTTAAGGTACTCTTATTGTTGGAAAATGTCAGGAGCAGTATATACACTACTATACAGCCGGAGGAGAAGTCAATGGAGAAGTGTTCTTCTGATGCAGAACAGGTTAAAAGCAAACTCTGAACACTACCACGTTTCACTGTGGTGTTTCTACGATATATTTTAAGTGTTGTGTAAATTGTAATACTTGAAATGGCCAAATGGCAGATGCGTGTCTGACATGACAGTTCGTGTGAATGAGACATAAGTGGTTCTTATTACAGTTTTCTATTATACGATTATTATTATTGTATTCAATTATTATTCCACACATATTTTATTTGCATGTCTTTGTTTTATTTCATCTTATTTTAGCCTAATCTGTACTTTTTACCTTATTATTAGTATTATACATGTGTTTAAGTTCCTAGTTTGTGAATTTTGTTCACCGGCAATGGCAATAAAAAACTTTCTGATTCTGATCTAATTACAGTACTGGATTACGCAAGAGAGAAATTACTGTGTTGACTGTTGAGTAAAAAAAAAGGAAAAGTCACCACAGAAAAAAAAGGTCACACGCTCTAATATTTCATTGTAGCACCTTTAGCACTAATTACAGCACACATTCCCCGAGCTTCTGCTTTCCAGCGTTGGAATAATTTTTCACCCTGATCTTATACTGATGATGAGAGAGTGTGACCACTGCCAAAGCCTTCTCCAGCACATCCCAAAGATTCTCAGCGGGGTTAAGATCTGTAATAGATTCGTTTCTGCGATCTCCTTTCTCTGCTTGTACCCTGTTGCAGCTGAAAAACAATCCCCAATGCAG
Source organism: Rhinogobius similis (assembly GCA_019453435.1). NCBI lineage: Eukaryota > Metazoa > Chordata > Actinopteri > Gobiiformes > Gobiidae > Rhinogobius > Rhinogobius similis. Next base: position 20,745,524 of record CM033632.1, on the reverse strand, counting down.
CAATTATCAGTTGAATCCAGGTGGTGACTTTTTTCTGGTTAAAAAAAATAGACAGTGTAATTGTATTCATTTGGTTGTACTTTCAAAGACCTGAACTGTTCTGTATCTAGTAACTATTTTACGACACCGGCAGGATATTTTGTTGTTCCCAAAGAAAATTAAATTCGTACTTGAATAATTGCAGTCTTTGCGATCTGTTAATTGAGACCATTCAAATTGCAGTTCTGCTTTGTCTTCTTTGAGTATCTTGTATTTTCCTTTGTTATAAATTTCCCAGTCCTTTTATTCTTCTGCACCAAAAATATATACTTGTGTAGTTATATTTTCAGCAGGCCTCTGTGTCTGATGCAGTGACGTCTGAAGCAACAGCACAGGATTTCTGGCCAAACAAGGAGCGACTTTAATACTGTTTTTCCTTTTGTCTGACAAAGAAAGTTGGAGTAAAAATGCTTCAGTACTTCACTTTGGAGTTTGGCTCTTGTTAAAGAAAAAAAAAGTTTCTGCGTATGCTATAGGGCCAAATGGTTGTCATGGTGCTCTTTGATGCACGAGAAACTTTCCATCATCGGAAAAAATCTCTAACAGGAGCTTTGGAATGTCTTATGTTGGAAAGCGAAGATGTTGAAGATGACTGACAGTCACCAAAAGGTGAGACAAGCAGCAAACATTTGAATGAAAAAAACAAACAAACAAACATATAGTAACTGGTGCCAAACGACTCCTGTCATTGCCAAAAATCTGTATGCTAGATCTCTTTCCTCGCCAGAAAACCTTTGAGCTATTTTAAATAAATCAAGTGATGCAACTCTATTTTTCATATGCTTAAAGTGTTGCAGTTGTATATTCCTTCTGAAGTCGAGGCGGGGGACCTGGTCTCAGTCGACACGATTGTTTCAACATCACAGGCTGAAGTAAATATTCACTGACCTGCATCCACACTCCAGACCTGAGAGCGCAGCATTTGCACATCTGTCGCTGCCTCCGCCATAACAAAAGGGCCAACCTCGAACCTGCTTCAAAGAAAAGCAATGTTAACGTTGGAGAAATAAGGGGATAAGCAGAAGAGCTGTTTGGGATTCAAGGGGCAGAGTGGAGGACGGTGCCAAAACAACAAACATGTCTGTGAGTGACACTAGTCTACTCAGCTGGGAATAACACCCTGCTTTATTCACTATTAAAGCGAGAACAGAGGCTCGTGTAAGTTTGTGTGGTCAGTTTACTGCAGTATCACACCGTCAAGCATTTAAAAAGGTTCACGATGTCATTTATCAAAGGGGTATTCTGTCTCCGTGGAGGTGTTTCTGTTTTGCCTTGAATGATCCAGAATATGGCATTAAACATACCTTGTATTTATTCAGTTGCAGACTTTTTTGTGCAAATAAGTAAAACATAACAAAAAAACACTTGTATTCTAAATTTGGGCTTGCCTTTCCACAGATCTGGCCTGTAAGTTGACCTGGTAGCATCACCTACTTGTCTCCATGGAGATAGATAACTATAATGACCTATAATAACATGTGTTCATGTGGTAGGAAAATATTTTTCCATTGAACGCACATGAACGCTCGCACAAGGCAGAAAAACTACTCGAAGCTGCTGCATGACTTCAATACCTGACGTTACCTTCTGTGTGGAGATGGACGAAAATCAGCTGATTTCGCAAATGAGAAAAGCCACTACTGTTTAATTACTAGTTAATTATGTAACGTTAACTAACTAAAGTAGATACAAGGCGTTTTCCAAAACAAACAACGTTTAATGTTAGCTTTTGGGCAGGCTAACAACAACAAATCTCACTGTTAGCTCTATTAGACTCTGCAGACATCTCTTTTCAGAAATCCAAGTTCCTGAGGATCACATGAACACAGCATCATCAATAAGCGACATTCCAACAAAAATACAATTTACAAGGACAATTTACACGCAAGGAACACATTTTTCTGATAGTTTAAGCAATTCTTTAACAAAATAAAAGTGTTATCAGGAATTATTATTTGTCAAACATTCCTAACAGTTGTGTCATTTATATGGATTTTGGCTATGGCTTACCATATAATTGCATCGGTAACAGTTGTGGCGTTACCTATGTCACATCTGCTGCTCTTGTCCAACCAGGAACAACAATTATATACTTCACCAAAATTGGTGAATCTTAAATATAATCATGGTCAGTACGTTTTAGTGAAAGTTGTAGTCAAACCTGTCATGTGCACTTTAAAGTTTGCCTCACTTTTTTTTTATGCATACTAATATTGTAAATTAAATCCTCACACCAATTTGGAACAGCCAGCACACATTATGCAAACTGTTTTTCTCGTAACATGTGAACCAAACACCACACTTTCAGCCAAACAAAAAGTCATGTGTCCAAGTGATGAACACATTTTTGTGTAAACTCATTAAAGAGTAAATTGGAAGCTTGATGTAAACAATCATAACTTTCTATTGATGGTAATTATTCACAATTAACTGGTCTTTTTCAAAGTCACAGTAAACTGGGGTGAAGTGTCAGCAACTTGACAAAACACATTTTATGTTGAAGTACAAATAATTACAGCTTTTTTGGTCTGAGGCAGGCATTTAAACTTGAAATGGATGACATGTTTTCACAGAGCAAGGACACTCTTAAGATTAGAAAAAAAGAATGGCTTAAGCTGGTATCAGTGTGTAGAGAGAGAAGGTGCCTACTGCTAGACTTTGATGTTGGTTGAGGTTGACAGAAGGTCCTTTTGCCTCATTTATAAAAGAGAAGAGGCCACATTGAGAGAAAGGAGATTTTGTCCTTATTGGAAAATAAATACACAGCTAAATTTGGAGAGAATCAAAGGATGTCCATCAAGATGTATTTAAAAACACATTCAAACTTTTTAAAGATTTGCCAATACTTTTCCCTCCCTCGATATTCACTCTTCAAGGTTATTTTAAAAACCCATTGCCTACACATTCTGTAGAGTTTCTTTTTCATTGCATTATTCTGTGCAAAGCTCCTACACACAATCAACAAGAGATTGTGAGTTACTTGTCCAGCTTCCACTTTCAAAATTCTTCCAAACAATAATGACTTTGAAATGTCCAGAGCTTTTGTGGACTTGACATTTTCTATTCTGATGCATTCATTGCAGCTTGACCATGAACCAACGAAATTAGCATTTGTGATTTAACCAGGTACATTATCTTCAGTTAAGGGTAATATGTATTTGCCTGGGATGCTGAATACACACTTCTCCAAAATGCTACGAAAAGTCACCAAGCCCTCCACTGCCTCGAGTCAAACTCAAACAGTACCGCGCAATGAGATTTGTTTATTTCCGTGACACATACAAAAAAAAGCAGCTCATTGGTCACCTTTCATTTAGAACAAAACAGAACTTCAGATAAACAGAGTTACAGTATGTGCTTTGCAATGTTTTTCAGTTCCATATTATGTTTTTTTTCCTCGCAGGCAGTCATATTTGTTTTGATATGGACAGACTATGAATGTCCCTGATTGGCTAATGCACCTGTGGAGATGAAACCTGTGACCAATGTCATAAGGACTTCCAAGGCGCAATGTCTATAGCACTGTTCTTGCCTCATAAACTATGAAACATACTTGTACAACTTGTGGTATTGTGTCCTTTACACTCAAGGACTGACTTATTTTTGCTGTATATATTTCTTGAAAATGTGAGAACCTTTACCGTTTATTTGCACTAAGCAGACCTGGGCAAAGACTCAGACTAAAACGCACCTCTTATCTGTGATGTGGCCTTGGCTTGACCCGCACCGATCTAACGAAGCTTTGTAGTGGCGGAGCATTATCCAGCCTCTCTGCAGACATCAGTGCCATCGCCAACACACAAGCATTAATTATAAGTCCATTACGAGGGCTGGATCATCCGTAGTGTGGCCATTATCAGATGACATGTCATTATTCCCATGGTTCCCCCTGCACAGTGGAGGAGGGGCCACTTAGTGAACATGTCCCGCACACTGACCCGGTTAGTGTTGACAGGAGACATGGGGTTATTAATTACACTCACGTGTCAACCAAAGATAACACAGCATAGTGGAACAGGGTTACAGGAGTCGGGTGACAACAGAAACGTCTTTAGTTGTTCTAACCACAACCATGCATGCCCGTGTGTGAGTGGTAAGTGCTTAGTGTTGGGTATTCATGTTTTGAGACCTATATTTATCCCTGTAATGGATAGATGTAACAATATACATTTTTTGTGTTACACTTATCGAAAGAATAAACGTCAAAATCACTTATGCAACAATTATTCGCAACATAACTAAACATAGATCGGTGCAGCGCCTGCTGTGATGCGGTCGGTGTATTGGACTGTTGTGGTGAAGAAGGAGCTCAGTCAAAAGGCAAAGCTCTGGAATGACCGGCCAATTACTGTTCCTACTCTCACCTTTGGTCATGAACTTTGGGTAATAACCGAAAGGACAAGAACGCAGATACAAGCGGTCAAAATGAGTTTCTTCCGCAGGGTGGTTTGGGGCTCTCTTATAAATAGGGTGAGGAGCTCAGTCACACAGGAGGAGCTCGGAGTAGAACTGTTCTCCTGCACATCGAGAGGTGCCTGCTGAGGTGGTAAGCGGACATACATTTAGGTTTACTTTTTTTGGAGCACGGATTGAAAAGAAATAATTTAAAATTTAGTTTCTAAAATATATAAAATATTACTTTTTAACTCTTACGTTTATATTGTAACGCGAACAATCTCGACCATCTCGACCATCAATAACTGATGATAACTTGACAGCCGTAAAGGGTTTGATACCTCTTTATTCTAGTCATCAAACTGAGTTTTATTGGCTTTGTGAAGATGAGATAAAGGGTATGAAGAACTAACTTTGTTTATAACAAATTCAAAACAAGTTACAAATGCACTCATAATTCTTCCACAGGAAGAAAATTAACAACCCCTTTTATCTAAAGTACTGTGCACTGTCCCGGAGAACAAAATAAACAGCAGATAAAGTGTGGGAGTTTAGTTCAATTATAATTTTGTTATCTTACTTCCAACTATCTAAGACTGCACTACGTGTGTGCTTGAGGGTGACATTTTGAACTGTGAAAGGGCGTGTACTTCTGATTGGAGAAAATATTTGTCTCATTTGCTGTGGTTATCCTATGCACTGATTTGTTTTGTTTTAGCCTTTGTCCATCTGGCCAATTATTTATTTATGACAATTAAGCACTAGATTAAGTTGAAATAAACAAAAAATTGACATTTATTATAACGAAAACCTCTTTTTCACAAAGTGGCGATTTTCCAGTGTTCCTTGTTTGGTGAAATAGGGTTCAGCTGTTTACGCTGTCAGTTGGGAGAGAGATGGTCTGTGCCAAATAAGAGTGGAGCTTGTTTGTGCAGCAGGTGGACCCCTTGCAAAAAAACCCCAACTCAATGCACTTTGATTTCTCCTGTTGTAGGTACGCTATTATCCAACATACTGCAAAGCCGCTGCAATACTAAATCGAGGGCTCGGGAAATAAAATGATGGTACTATTAGTGATACAACTTTTGCTATACTTTATTTTGGATCTTTCTTCATAGGATCAGCAGCCTGCATATTTTGATTCGGTCTTTAGATTTTTAAAACAGATGGACTAATTTACTACTTTTACTGCTAACACATCTTACACAAAATAGAAGAGAGAAAAAACTATAAGATAAAGTGTATTCTGAGCGTTCAAAAAGTGCATAAGTACACTTTGGAGTTCAAAGAATATGCTCGATCATTGAAGTGTTCAACAAATCTGGAATCTTAAAGGACACACGTTCTGCTACAGTGACTTGTTTGAGCTTTTAACCATGTTCTAACAATGTTCCGTCATCAAATACATAGCTGGAGTTGCAATTAGCTGTATTCACGCCGTTTTGAGGAATGTTTGTGTAACCGAGGGGCAGGTCTTTCTCTATTAGTTTTTAATTAAAACAATTTAAACCAATATAAAAGGATGCAGTGAATGGTTAAAAAGAGACAAATTCAAATGTACAATTTTAAAAACGGTTTATTTTCTAAATAAAACAAAGACAATGATAAACCCATCCTAAAAATCAAGGAAAATACTTTAAAACTGTATTTATTATATATTCTAAAAAACGGGAAAGATTTTTAGCAAATTTTAAAAGAAACTGCTCAGGGCTAGCCGGCCATGGGTGCACGCGGTAGAGGCCACTAATATTTATGGGACAGAGTACTCACTACAGTCCGTGGAACACACGCACACAAAAACACAACAAAGTATGATCGAAAATAAAGCATGCAAGTATGTGAAGGGGGTGCAGAAAATACCACAACACACGAGGAGTGATGGAGCTGAAGTGAGAAACTCTACCACCAACCCTCCACCTGGCGGGCAACCACGCTCGAACCAGACCCTGGAGCAACAAGAGACACACCATTAATAAAATCACAGTTTACTTTACAAACAGGGTGTAACAAGGTGCAGCAACAGTGGATTTGGTCACACGGCTGAGTCAAAGCAAACCAAAAAAAACAAAACAATTTAGACCCAAATAAAAACGGCAGAGCCCATCAGCATCTAAGGCCTGGTATGGCGTAGCAAACACGCGGCCACTGGGCAACCGGCTGTGTTAACCCGAGTCTAAAACACAGACAAGGGAAAGTCAAACATTTAACCACTCATACAGACACACAACACCTACCAGGCCTACAGCACTCGAGGGAACCATGATCAGACGGCAACAGCAGGACCCGAGGCTTGCCTTTGCAGTGGAAACAGCTAGCTTCGACTGGCTTCTACCACGCTTTAAATGCTACGGCAAATTAGCAGGGGATGCGGAAACACGGGGGCCCCGCCTCATACGGTGGCCCGTAAGGGACATCGGTCACATTCCGCCCCGGGATTCTTAAAATTGTCGTCTCGACAATTTACTCAATGCCATGGGCGAAAGATCGCCACTGAGGAGCTGCTGGACGCCTGTATTTGGGAAGTTGTAGCTCTATCTGCCCCACCCCTTGAGCCTACTGGCAGGCGGTGTGGGTTTGAATGTTTGCCCGCCGTCTGTCTCCTAGACCTTCTCAGGGGTGGTAGGTGTACCTGGTTTGGGCTCAAGTCCTGTGTGGTCTCTTGTGGGGGCCTGGCTGCTGCCCCGGTCCCAGTCAGTGTGTGGATGGGCAGTACCACTGGGTGGGGTCTAACCTCTTTATTTACCGCCCACAGACCACCTTCGTCTGGTTCTGGGTTGCAGGCTCTTGTGGGGGATCTGCTCGAGGGGGGAGGGGGCAAATTTGCAATCAAAGGCTTAATCATACATCGGTGGATATGACGTACCTCTGCTGGTCTCCCCTGTCGGGCCACGGCATACACTGCTCCCCCAGGCTCTGGTGGCCTTACCACTATAAAGATCTCCGGTGACCATGCATCTTGGATCTTGGCCCTGCCCCGATGGGAATGGTCCCGTAAATACACACATTGTCCGACTGATAGAATTTCTTCTTCCGCCCGCTGATCAGCCCTCGCTTTCCGCTGCCCAGCAGCCACTTCCATGCGTTGTCGGGCATTCTCCACGACGACCTGTAGTCTCCTTTGGTGTTCTTGGATCCAATGGCTGGTTTCCCCAAAACGTGGTTCCTGTACAGACCCCAGCATAAAGTCCACAGGTAACAATGGTTCTCTGCCAAACATGAGAAGGTGTGGGGAATGGCCTGTCGATTGGTGTGGCGTGGTGTTGTAACTGTACATAAGCTGAGGCAGGTACTTAGGCCAGTGGTGCTTCTGTTCAACAGAAAGTGTACGGAGTAGGTCGTGCAAAGTCCGGTTAAAGCGTTCACACTGGCCATTTCCTTGTGGATGGTAGGGTGTTGTCCTGGACTTTTTGATGCCGTACAGGTCACACAATTGATATATGATGGCCAGAGTGAAGCCTGGAGGGGACGCCGTATCTGTAGAACCAGTCCTTGATCAAAACATCCGCCACTGTAGAGGCCCGCTGATCACGGGTGGGAACAACCTGGGTGAACTTAGAAAAAACATCAGTCATGACCAGTACTTGCTCTCTGCCATCTGTAGCAGGCTCTAACATAGAAAAGTCAATTGCCAAAATTTCATTGGGCTTTGAAGCAAGTAGATGGCCCATGGGGGCACGTACCTGGGGCTGGGTACTTTTGGCAAGAACGCATCGCTCACATCGCAAACACCAATCACGGATGGTTGTACGCATATGGGGCCAGTAGCATCTCTGCCGTATCAGCTCAGTAGTGCGTTCAATCCCCTGGTGACCATGGTGTGTATGCAGCTGCTCAAACACTTCTCCTTGCAGGCTGTCAGGTAGAACCAGCTGCAGCACCTCCTCGCCTCCATCTGATCTCTGATAGGTCCGGTACAATAGTCCATCCCGGATACTAAGCCGATCCCATTGGCGTAATAATTCCTGCACTGCCGGGGCTTGCGCTTGTCTCTCGACTCTGCCTGGCATTAAATGCGTTGCTGTAGGTGATGATGCACAAAGGAAATCATGGGGTCGGCTTGTTGGAGTAGGATCAGGTCATCAGGGGACCTTTCAGGCAATGCAGAAATGGCACAATGGACAGCAGTCCTTCTTGGTTGCACAGCAACATCTACAGCTTCGGGGATGGGAGTCCCTGGCCGGGATGGTGCTGGGATCTCAGGTGGGGGTTGTCTGGAAAGGGCATCCGCGTTCCGATTAGTGCGGCCTGGGCGGTACTTCACCACATAATCAAAGACAGCAAGCTCTGCCACCCAGCGCTGTTCTGTAGCACTGAGCTTTGCTGTACTTAGATGGCTAAGGGGATTGTTGTCAGTCCACACCACGCACTTGTTACCCAACAGGTACTCACGGAATTTTTCCGACATGGCCCACTTCATCCCGAGAAATTCCAACTTCATAGAGCTGTAGTTCTTTTCTGCCGGGAGCAAACTGCGGCTGGCGTAAGCAATTGGTCGAACTCTGCCGTTTTGCTCCTGTGATAGGACTGCTCCAAGGCCTTCATGGCTAGCGTCGACTTCTAAAACAAAGGGAAGGTTAAAATTTGCATATGCAAGTACAGGGGCGGACACCAGCCTTGCTTTAAGGTCCTGGAAGCTTGCATCACACTGGGGGGTCCACGCCTCTTTGAGGGACACCCCTCGGCCACGGCGATTCTTCTTCCCAGTCAGCTGTGCAACAACCCTGTGCAAAGGGGCTGCAAGCTTGGCAAAACTCTGTACAAAGCGTCTATAGTAACTTGCAAACCCTAAAAATGATCTGAGTTCCGGTACAGTGCTTGGGCTAGGCCACTTAGCTACAGCGGCAATTTTCTTAGGGTCTGTGGCAACCCCCGCTGCAGACACAACATGTCCCAAGTAGCCTACCTGTTTCTGAAAGAAACTACATTTGCCTAGCTTGACCTTGAGGGTCTCCTTCCTAAAACGACTCAAGACGAGGTCTAATCGGTCGAGGTGTTCCTCTACTGTGGATGAAAACACAATCACATCGTCCAGATATAACAATAGAGAGTGGCAGTTCTGGTCTCCAAGCACCCTTTCCATTAACCGTTGAAAGGTACTGGGGGCATTGCATAGGCCGAATGGCATTCTCTGGAATTCAAACAGGCCAAATGGTGTGCAGAAAGCAGTTTTCATTTTATCTTGTTCAGATACTGCCACCTGGTGGTATCCACTGACGAGGTCAATGGTTGAAAACCACTGTGCCCCTGAGAGGGCATCTAGTGATTCCTCAATTCTAGGAAGGGGGAAAGCATCTTTCCTGGTCTTGCTGTTCAAAAGCCTATAATCCACACAGCCTCAGACTGCCATCTTTTTTTCGGACGAGAACTATTGGTGAGGCATATGGGCTACAACTTTCCCGAATGACTTGGCTGTCGAGCAATTTGCGTATATGTGCCCGAACTTCATCATAATCAGATGGGGGAATGCGCCTATACCTCTGCCTAATAGGGATGTCGTCAACTAAGGGGATGTCATGTGTAATCAAGGATGTACAGCCTAGGTCCAACTCAGAGGACGCAAACACTTTGTCATGTTTAAGGAGAAGACCACGGACTTTCCACTGATCAGTCGCTGATAGTGAAGAGAGGTCCAGAGATTCTATCTGCCCCGCAACAGAGTCAGACATCACTGTCTGAGAGCAGACTGTGGCCCCAACTCCCTGCGGTCGTGGCTTTGTAAACGAGACACCCTCGGGCATGCTAACAACATCTGCCTGGCTAAGCACTGCAATAGGATGGTGAGGGTATAAGGCTGCAGTATTTTTTCCTACATTCACAACAGGAATGTGTACTGTACCTTTTTGAACTGTCACCATAGCAGGCGAGATCAATAGCCCTTCCGGAAGGGGATGACCTTCATCCACGGGTTCAACCAAGACAGTACCTGTTGACTGACTAAAGTGAGCAGAGCATGTGGCAGCTACCCATTTCATTGAACCAGCTGGGATAATGACAGGGCACCTACTTCTCACTCGGGCCATGCCGCTTCTGGGAGATGAATCTCTGGACACAGTCTGGTGGCAAAAATGTAGCGCCTGCTGCCATGCTATGGATGCCTGCTGTACTTCAGGAAGGTCAAAAAGGTTAGCTCCATGCTGACTAAACAACTGATGATAGCATTCCTTTATTACATTCATCCCCAAAACTCCCCTAACTCCACCCGACCCTGGAAGATCTTTAACGACCAAGATACCTCTTCGTGGCACAACCTGCCCAAATACTGTAACGTCTAATTCAACAAAACCCACATACGGGATGTCAAACCCATTAGCAGCAGTTAGCTCTAACCAGTTACAAGGTCGGGGGGTGTCCGGGAAGTGTTGTTCAAGGAAACTCTCTGGTATTGTTGTTACCATAGAACCCGTGTCTAAGAGCAGCTTGGCTGTCACACCCCCTAGGCTAACTGTTACCTCAGGACAGGGTGCAATGAGGCTCTCAGCAGTCTGACGAGGGACTAGCTGTCGAGTCTGTGAGCCGGTACCTTCCCCTCCTGATGTTCGGCCCCTCACATCAGGGGGTTGAAGTTTCCCGCCTCCTGTGCGGTGGAGGTTGCCTGCGGTGCTCTGAACTGGGGAATAAACCGCTCATTATCACATTCCCGGGCATAGTGACCTGGTTCTTGACAGCGGAGGCATACTACAGTGTTGGATTTCATTGCCCTAGCTGCTGGTCGAGGGTCTGCCTGCAAAGCTAGAAAACTTTGAGTTAATTTGTTTAGCTGTTCCTGCTGTTTCTCTAGAAGCTGGCGTAGTTCTGCAAATTCCGAGTTTGCTGTTAAATTAGGAGGCCGGGGCCTGGAATAGTGTACAGCACTGAACGATGGGACTGATAGACTCCTCCCACGTGGCTCGTCCGATCTACCCTCCCGTTCCCAACGTATAGCCTCCGCTCTAACATCTAGAAGTGTACACTCTGAGTCTTCCCTTACTAACCTTTTCAATTCTCTGCGCAAGTTGGGATCTAGGACATGCTCGACAAACTGGTCTTGAAGGAGAATTGAAGAATCTGACATCTTTCTAGGGGCACAACGCTCAACCTTCTCCATTAGACAGCACAGAGCGTGTGAGAACTCTTGCAACGATTCACCTTCCTGTTGCTTCCTAGAAAAGAAACATTGCTGCAGAGAAACATAAGATCGTGCACAGCCATACAATTCCTGCAAGATGGTCAGAATTTTCTCAGGGTCTTCCCTTTCAGTCCTTGTTCTGTATCTAATTTCATCTTTTGCCTCTCCCTCTAAATGATCAAAAATAAAATATGCCTGGTCTACAGCGCTAAGTCGCCTGGTTCTCAACGTGGCCCTCATCTCGTCTATCCAGTCCTCAATTGGTATCCCAGAAGTCCCTCTAAATAACGGGCACTTTCTCTCTCTAGGGATATACAGCAAACGCTCCACAGGTACACAGTCATTGGAATTAACGTTTGATGGGCCAGCTGGGCAACTAATGCTTGCAGGACTAGCAGAACCAGAATTAGCAATGCTAGCCACAGCTGCAGCTTGCAGTCGTTCATTCTCGGCCTGAAGCCGCTGGACCAAGTCTCTAAGTTCTTGTTCATTAGCCATGGAGATGGCGGCGTATGAAGACGTAGTACAGATGAGCAGTCAGCGCAGAGGTGTAGGAGGTCTCGCTGATCCTTTTTAGGGGTCGATGCCGTTTTATTTGGGTCTAATAAAAAAACAACTCAATTCAACCTTCAGTGCATCCTGCCGACAACGCCAGATTTGTAACCGAGGGGCAGGTCTTTCTCTATTAGTTTTTAATTAAAACAATTTAAACCAATATAAAAGGATGCAGTGAATGGTTAAAAAGAGACAAATTCAAATGTACAATTTTAAAAACGGTTTATTTTCTAAATAAAACAAAGACAATGATAAACCCATCCTAAAAATCAAGGAAAATACTTTAAAACTGTATTTATTATATATTCTAAAAAACGGGAAAGATTTTTAGCAAATTTTAAAAGAAACTGCTCAGGGCTAGCCGGCCATGGGTGCACGCGGTAGAGGCCACTAATATTTATGGGACAGAGTACTCACTACAGTCCGTGCAACACACGCACACAAAAACACAACAAAGTATGATCGAAAATAAAGCATGCAAGTATGTGAAGGGGGTGCAGAAAATACCACAACACACGAGGAGTGATGGAGCTGAAGTGAGAAACTCTACCACCAACCCTCCACCTGGCGGGCAACCACGCTCGAACCAGACCCTGGAGCAACAAGAGACACACCATTAATAAAATCACAGTTTACTTTACAAACAGGGTGTAACAAGGTGCAGCAACAGTGGATTTGGTCACACGGCTGAGTCAAAGCAAACCAAAAAAAACGAAACAATTTAGACCCAAATAAAAACGGCAGAGCCCATCAGCATCTAAGGCCTGGTATGGCGTAGCAAACACGCGGCCACTGGGCAACCGGCTGTGTTAACCCGAGTCTAAAACACAGACAAGGGAAAGTCAAACATTTAACCACTCATACAGACACACAACACCTATCAGGCCTACAGCACTCGAGGGAACCACGATCAGACGGCAACAGCAGGACCCGAGGCTTGCCTTTGCAGTGGAAACAGCTAGCTTCGACTGGCTTCTACCACGCTTTAAATGCTACGGCAAATTAGCAGGGGATGCGGAAACACGGGGGCCCCGCCTCATACGGTGGCCCGTAAGGGACATCGGTCACATTCGTTTGAAAATCCTCTCCAAAAAACATGAATTGTTACATTTATGAGACTCCCCAGCCAGCAAAGCAATATGGGTCCCATGTGGGATAAATGTGGCCTCCATGGGTAGTGACTGGGCATGAGCTTTCCATGGGCAATTGAGGAGGGGCCCAGATGGTTTTACTAATATAGGCCCCAGGTGTGATGCCCACACAGGTTTACTTACGGGCCCCATTGAGGTCCAATATGGGCTACATGGGCAAACTATACTGATGCCCATACTGTTTACAAAACATAGGTCCAAAGTGTGAAGGGTATTTTTGCACATGCTCGAAGTGGGTTAACTTTTGGCGCCCTTTACAGTTTTATTTATTGGGAAACCCATGTGGGTTAACCCATAGACCGTACATATCAGTGGACCATATTAGCATGCTAGCCACCGCGTTCCAAATAGGAAGCAGCTATGGAGGCGCTCCTGGCTCCATAAAGCCGAGCTGCCATTCACTTTCTATTGGGACACTGGTACCCTTTACTCTGTAGCTGTTTCTGTCAAGCTCACCATCTAGCTAGCACCGCACATTGCCGCCATGTCCTCTCACCGAGGGGCGGACATGGCGGATACCGTTAGCAACCGCGCTCCTGATTAGTCCGTGTGGTTGCCACGATACGCACTCGGATTTCCAAATATGGAGCTCTGCTTTAGCCGCTATAACTGCTAGCCGTGATGGGCTTCATTTGGCTGGAGCCAAACGCTATGGGTGATGTCACAATCTCATAGTCCACTGATGTACGGTCTATGGGTTAACCATATGAGTTCGATTGTAAAACCAAGTGGGCTAGATGAACATGGGTTGGAAGTGGGGTACTCTATGTGGGCCCTATGCAGTGTTACTTAATGGGTTCCACATGAGAAGCCCTTTGATTCATAGATAACATGACATATAAAATCAGAAAAAACATCACACATCGAGGGAGATCAACAGGAAGTGTTTTGCAGGACTCTGCCAGATTGTTCTCATCTGAGTTTTTTTTTTTTTTTTCCACGTACCTATTTTTCTCTTTGCTTCCAGCTCTTCACCTGTCCGGTTCCAGTCCTGCTCCAGTCTGCCACCTGCCTTGCTTCGTCTGCCTCCAGCCCTCCAGTTAACCAGCTAATAAAACATTATTCTATTTTTTGATCCATTTTTTGGGTCCCTCCATTGTTGAACCATAACAAAAGCTGTGTAACAAAAGAGCGTGGGTCAGTTATTATTAATTTAAAAATAAATAACACAAAAATAATAAAGCGTATTTTTGGAGTTTACTTTAATACTTGCATACAGAGTAGAGAGGCCCTACATACTTCATTTGGTGCGTATTTCCACAGTGTAACTGGTAAGTACTCCACTTTAGATTTTTTTTTTAAGCTCCTGCTCAGAAACTACTTTAAAGTCAAACCAGGAACCTTTTGAAAAGGAAATGCATGTAGCTTACTCCGACCACATGGACATCACACATCCATACCAAACACACTTCGAGACCACATGGGCCAACACACACTGGACCACCACGGAAACCATGGACAAACCCAGTTACCGCCCACATGGGCAGAAATCTGGGGCCAAAGTGGGTCACATGTGATCAGCTGACTTGGGCCCCGCTTGAAACCCATGCCAAACATACTTCACGCCCACATGGGCCAACCCAAGCTGGGCCACCATGGAACTGGCAGACAAATCCATTTAGAGAGTGTGCAGCCCACCTTAAAACCCATGTGGGGCCCACATGGGTTTTTCTGGTTGGGTCCAGTGCATCGGGACCTGTTTGCAGAGGTCTAAAGTACAGGGTATCTAGTTGTTTCCCAATACATTCTACTGCCTAAATAATTGCAGCCATTGCATGATACAGTATATGGCCCAACAATCTAATCCTTGTCCATAATTTATCAGTTCTTTTTTGCCTGTTGTCATGAAAATAAGTTTGGCGGTCAGCTGATCGCTGTGATGAGGCGTTTGGAGTGAATGCTGAGCAGTGCATGTGAACAGGACCGACCCAATAGTAAAGTAAACAGAACTAGTGTGCACTAGCCAAAACAACACAACACAGCAAATCTGTGCTTAAACTACGAAACTGCTTATCCTCCCATCTGCGTGCCACATCAAAGGTTCATAGATGTTGATATCACTTTTGACTGCTTTGAATGTTTCCACTTGTTGGTGTCAGAAATGAATAAGTGATGTGTGAGCGATGTCTCGGCAGGTGAAGTCTTGTTAGCACACACCTGTGCAGTCATTAGCGCGCTCGTTAGCTCCTGTCGGCTCCAGACACTTTTCATTATGAATTAATCGTGTTCCCGCTGCTGCTGCTGCTGTAAAGAATATAATGGGTCAACTTTAACATCAGCTCCAAGACTCAAACACAAAATGCATTCTAATCTGGATTTAAGATTGTCGAAAGAAAACAACAGCAACACACAACAGCAACAACACTCGGAATACTCATTTCAACTTTTTGATAAAAAAAAAAAATCACATAAATAGATGATGATCCAAATATATATATATATAAATATCATATATATATATATATATATATATATATATATATATATATATATATATATATATATATATATATATATATATAAATTCCCTTCTCAACCTCCACGGGTGGTCTCATCCATCTCTGAGCTCGGGTCCTCCCGGGAGCTTGAGGGTTCAGTGCAGTATCTTAGCTGTTCCTAGCACTGCACTTTTCAGTGCTTTTCTCCAGTTTGGGGGTCACTGCCCCGAGTGCTCCGATCACCACAGGCACCACTTTTGCCTTCACCTTCAGGGCCTTCTCCAGCTCTTCTCTGAGCCATTGATATTTCTATGGTTTTTCGTGTTCCTTTCTCCCGATGTTGCCATCACTTGGTATATATATCATTTTTTTAAATTATTATTATGGTTGTTTGCTTGTTTGCACTAAGGCCTATAATCTGCAGCTTTGAAAGTAGTTAAATTCCTCCAATCTCCTTCTGTGCCATTGCATTTTGTGAGGGCTCGATTCATCCTGTGCACAGTGAACTCTGAGCTCAGTGTTTACTCATTCACAATGGGCAAACAGCAGATGGGTTTTGCCACTGTACTCTTATTCCAAGGGCCACTCACTTTATGGAGAGCACACACACAGAGGGTCTTTGGCTGGACTGCGCTGTAGTGTGGAGGGAGCGTCCAGATGGCAGTGACTGAGAGAACAGAAGCCATGCCTGCCTCAGTGTGACGAGCGGTGCCGTCTGCTCCCTCTCAGCGCAAACACATAACACACAACACTAAATACATGTGAGGGAATGTTTCTGTAGCAACACATTCTCCGGCAGTTGGTGCGCTGAAGAACCACACATTTTAGCTGTACTGAGGCCGAGTGCAGACGTACCCAACAGTAACAACAGAAAACAAATTTAGAAAAACATATTTTCCTTCTCTCATCCAACTGACACTGACAGCCTGTTAAGCAGGTTGTTGAATATGGATCCAGGCATAGTGGTCACAAGTTGATCAAACCGTCTTTTTATATTACATATCTGTGTAGTCTTGTTGTCAGTCCCAAGCTCATGCACAATCATTATAATCACATAAGCTGCTCTCTTTAACTTCTTTGTTAATGATGCTGTTTGTTTGGTAGAGCCAAATGTTGGCTATTGTCCACACAACTCAGAAATGGGGATTTTATTTTGAGGACCTACTTGATGACTTCTCTCTCACGGTTGGTGGACAGGCACAATAACCACATGTCATGTATGTCTCTATTCCAAGATGGTACTAAGCACAGATGCCCTTGTGATGTTGTGCTGATTCTAGCCCAGCTCAACAAATCTGCTCTGTCCATGAACGTGGTACAGGCGTTGCAGTACATATGCAGGACTGAGATTGATTCCATGCTCCTATTGAAAGTCTCTCTCTGCTCTCACCCTCATTTCTAGCTTATACTGTCTTGTATCATAAACAAGCCACAGTTATTTCCTCAGTCTTCTCTCTTTGTGCCTGAATTTGGATGCTTAACAGCCAAGTAAACATTTACGGTAAGTTACTTTGTGAAGTACAGCCAGTGCTGCCATCCAGTCAACCACAGAAAACACTGAGTGAAATTTCTTTTTGAATTAAACTGGAAATTTTACATAATAGCTTAATAGCTACAATACAGTATAGGCTTCTTAAATATCCTTCTTCTTTTCAGTTCAAATCACTGAAGTGGTTGTTGAGTGTAAGTACTGTTGTTGTGGAAAAATTCTGTCAAACACTAAAAATGCCAAGAGAATGAGTCTGGATCAATACGTGTTGGTTTTATTCAAGTACCAGAATAAAGGACGTCAGCCGCTCACAGAGTAATCTCTCCCTAGTCGACATGCATCTCAGTTAGAACACAAACATTTTATAGATTCACGTGTGGTCCGGCACACGAAGGGCTGATGGCCAATGAAAACCAGGTAATCAGATGGTTCACAGGAGGCAAGGAAAAACATTATAAAACAGACTGATGCTTCAGAGTAGTTGGCTAAAGGGGGTCCAGGAAATGAAATTACAACACAAGTGGTGTCTCCAAAGTGAAGAGACCAAATGGCGGCTTAGAAGGGAACAAAGACAACTAGATGCTGTTGCAATAGCTGAAGCTATTGCGAGTGACTGCGCAATTGAATTCATGTGATGTTGGTCTGGTCCGGGATTCGAACCCACAGCCTCCTGATTGGGAGGCAGAAGCTCTAGCCGCTCTGCCACCGTGCACCTGCCTAAATCAGTTCAAACAGCAACATTTCCTGTAGAGGACCAACAGAAAGGCTCCCACTGTAAAAGATAGGGAAAAATTGCTCGGCAAATTATGAAAAAACTACAAAAGGTACATGTACCAAAAGTAATAGCAGACATTAGAAGACTAGGAACTATTGAAAAATGCCAAAAAAATTAAAAGAATTGAAAAACTGTGGCCTGTGAAACGTGCCGAAAAACCGGAAAATACAAGAACAAATAGTGACTGCCTATGCATAGGCAGTCACTCAATAAAGGCACCAGGTGTCACTTGCAACTCCAGAGCAGGATGTTCTCGAGTCTCAAACTCTGAAACAACTGGTCAGTTGTTAATACAATACACCAAAGACATTTTCCTACAAGACATTTTCCATTACACAGTTCAGAATGACTGTCTAGCCTTTGGATTTCTGGATTTGACTTTCTGAGATGCCTGCTGCAACGAACAATTAACTGTGGCTGAAGTGGTATTATGAAATTGTCTTTATATAAAAAAGACACAAAAACAAAACACGAAGCTAAGCAGTTACACAATGTATCAAATTGAACATGTCTGAACATTAAAAAGTTAAAATATCCACTGCTGCTAAAGCCACAACTGAGTGTAAAGAGCTCAGAGTGTTTTATTCCAGAAGGCCAAATGCCATCTGTGAGCCTGAATATGAACATTACAAGCTGCAACGCTGTGGGCCAATCTGCCTGGACACTGATCAGGCAGAAGGACTGTACAAAAACACAACAGGATACACAAACAAACACTGACTTTCTTCTGTCTTCATCAGAGTCTAACAGAGAAGAAAACATCTGTGCTCTGAGTCTGACCCCTGAGAGCTCTGAGTAAATGTCACTTGGTCAGGTCAGCTGTGATTTGGGTTTCAGTGGAGATACAATTAAAGGAAATCACAGGGAAATCACTGTTACAAACGACTGCATGAAATCTGCACTGAAATATTACTTTCACTTTCACAGCTATGATTAGCGCAACATAAAAATAACATAACAACATAAAAAAAAATGATTGTTTCAAATAATAAGTTACCCAAATAATCAGGATTTAGCTTCCTTTTTTCATAATGACCCAGCCCCGCCAGTTCCATGTCTGGATAAATAGAGAGTTGATTCCAGAAAACATATAATTAAATCACAGGTCAAATAAGTCATATGATGTTTGATAATTGATAATGTGTTCAAATAATTTGATAATTGAGAGCAAAATGTGTCATTGTCACATAGAATGTGACAAAACACAGTTAAACATGTAGTGAATCGTCCAAAAAATCCTCTTTGTGCTGTTCCTTGTCTCTCATTAAAATGTTTGCCTGGGTGACAATGTTCTGCCTTAATTCCACTATGGACAAGTCAGTCTGTCAAAGTAAAATGTGTACACTTTAAAAAGTTAAGTTAAGTTGTCAACTACTGTCTTTCAGCTTCTGACAGTTTTGCAAATAGACACGTTAGCCTAAAACCGTGAAATGGTGCAGGATGAGGGCGTCACTTGTCTGGAGAGTTGTTGGTGAAGGGGTTTTTGAGAGCGATCAGCAGGAGGTCTGAGTCACAAGGCGGAGGAGGAGGTTCAGCCATCTCTGACACTGACAGACAACGCCATCAACACCACCACAAACTTCTCCTGGACAAGTTTGACATCGGAGTTTCAAAAAGCACAATGTGAAAAGACTGTTAAAGGATCTGCGGCCTAACAGTATTCTAAGTCTTCTGAAGGACTAAAATGTTGGAAATATGAATAAAGGAATATATGTGTCGAAATGTATAAAGCATGTAGATGTAACTTGCATACATGAGTGCGGGGCATAAAAAGTTTTTAAAGTAATGTTAAGCTTTTGTCTGTTATAATCTATGACAACCGGGGATCATTACTTTGTACACTGTACAAACATTTTAGATCGCAATATTGATCTAGAACAGCAAATACAATAAACAAGACTGCTGACTTCCGGTTGAGAACTGCGGTGCTGATTTCTGTCTGCCTTTTCCGGCTCTCTGCTGCATGTCATTCTCTGATCTTCACGCTGCTCAGTCCTGTCGAATAAAGCCTGTGGACCAAATAAATCCTTTAAAAAAAAGAAAGATGGGTCAAATGCAGAGGATAATTTTTCCCATGGAACAATAAGGTTAAGGTTAGTCTTCATTGTCTCCATAGTGACATTTGCATTTGACCAATCCTTAAATGCAACTGGGGAAACCTGTCAAAAGAGTGCCATTGTATAGTGCCCGGGATAATAAAGTGAACCCCTTAACTTACTTACATATTATTGCATTTATTTACCTTAGATGTCTGTATGTTTCCACAATATTTTTTGTATTGTACTGTGAGGCTTAGCATGTGTTATCATTGCGTATCGGCCACATATACCACTGCTACTATTAATCATATACATTTACAAACTTTGTAATGTTGTAAGTGTAAAATGGTGTGTGTTATAAACCAAAAAAAGGCACATTAAGAATTAAGCATGAGAGTGATTTGACTGGACAGATAAAGCAGTTTAAAACTCTTCAACTCGGTCAACAAGCTGCTCAAACGCCTGTGAAACATCCTGCTATACACGGACATTATTAATTCATTACAGCAACGAACCCCAACAGATCTTCATGTTTTCCACCATGTCTGACACACTTCTTTAGCCTAACCCCTTTCCTGATATAAATGTAAGAGTGATATTGACATCAGACAGTGATCATCTGAAAGATACTCGTGTCAAAGAGTGAGTGGAACAGTTTGACTACAGAGTGGTGTCCTTCATCTTGACATATCGTAGATCATTCAGAGCATCTGCCAGCTTGGACTGGAGCGCACTGCAACACAACACAGTGTCATTGACAAATTAAAACTGATATTTGTGATGTGAGTTCATAGATCTTTAAAGGTCAAATTTAAAAAGGTATTCATCAGAACTCATCAGAAAAAAATTCAACCACGGCTTACTACAGCAACCAATCTACTATCACCACAACTACACAGGGAGCCAGTCGAGGGAAGCTAAAACTGGGGTGATGTGTTGTCGTCTGTTAAACCAGAGAGAAGAAAGCCTAGCTGCTACGGTCCGAAACATTTTGAGGTACAAGAGAGTTTTATTGTCAATACCTGAGAGGAGGCACTGGCAGTAGTCGAGTCTAGCCATGGATCTATCAACATAAGGATAAGTTATTGATAGCTTAAACCCACTGGTACATCAGCATTTTCGTGCTTGACTGACAGGGCGTTTACAGTTCACAAAAAGATCTTTGCCTATTTTTACATCATAAACTTTTTCCCAGTTCAAAATCCACTTGTTTTCTTAAAAAAAAAAACAAAAAAAACACTTTTTAATCTAAAGATTGTGCTCGCTCTGCTTCCCTCACAACTCTTGCTCTGATTGCGTGGTAGAAGAACCCCACAGTGCACGGACAGCGGGCTGCACAGCTATTGGATGTAGTTAGCTGCTAAAGGCTAAACTAGCGATATGAGCTACTGACACAAATTTAACGGCATCTTGTAAGATTCGATTGGAGTGTTAACAACTTGGAAATAAGGGGATTTAAGGAATCTTTTGATTTTGGAAATGGTGCAGAGGTTGAGGGAAGCAAGACTGGGTGGTCTTTTTAACATGGGTTTGGAATGTCTGATTAGAATCAAAGAATTTACCGACATTTCTAGTGGAGGGGGTTATGTTTGCAGAGAGGGGGCCGAGATGGTTCTGAATATGCAAAATGGACTGGACTAGATCGATGAGGATTGCTTTGGGTTTGGAGGAGTTGAGCTGAAGAAAGTTCTGCGCCATCCAACTGTTTACATCTCTAAAGCAATCTAACACAGCAGCCAGGCCTCCAGAGTCGCTTGGTCTCAGCGGGAGGTATGTGTCAAGCGGATAACAGTGGAAGGACACATTATGGCGAACTATAATGTGTCCTAGGGGGAGCATGTAAATAGAAAATGAGACTTGGAAAAACAAGTCATAAGTCAGAGTCCAGGACTCGATTCCTAAACTCTGACTGATGTGAGTTTGGGCTATCGAAAAGTTAAATTGTATTAAACTGGAGAGATAATTTGTGAATGATTCTCTCTAGCATACTTTTACTATTAGCAAGTTGAAAATGTATTTAAAAATCTCAATCTAAATATTTTTTTACAGACTTGTCGACTAACATACAACATGAATGAACTTTTCTACAGAGGCTAAAATGTAATTATGAAGTCAATCACCGGTCTTATAAAGAGTGACTTATAAAGACCACTATAGTTACTGCACTGTACTTTCTTTGACCATATGCATAACTAGGTTATTTTTACTGTTTCAGTTTGAAGGTTACTCCTACCAGGGGTAATCATTATAAAATAGTTATAAAATTAAACTTATTCTGGGCTGAAAGGGACAAGATAGCGACTAAATATTACTACATTAAGTATCAGTGCTTTTATTACTCTGTTATCAGCCCGTTGTAGATTTCAAGTTTTTTATGGACCACAATTATTCAAGGTCACAGTCCTCGTCCAGTATGAAAATAAATGCAGTGATGAGACAAGATAAATGGAGAGCCGATCGTACTTGAGAGGCAGTGAGTGATTGATAGCGGCATTCATCTTCAATGTCATTATAATAAAAACACGGAGCAAGTATGTCTAAAGTAGGTCGAAACTAGCCAAGTGACACATGCAAAGATTGGCTGTGTGCCTTGAGCCAAATCAAGCAGCATACAGGTGAGCGATAGCCGTATTAGCATTTTAGCGGCAGAGCCTCATGTATATCTGGCAGTGGAGTTTACCTGAGGCTCAGGCTGTTTAAAGTTAACACCATATACTGCATCAAGAACAGCCCATAAGCCCAGGCTTTAAGTTCATTCTCTTTTAGTGTTTATCTTCATGAAGTGGTGCAGGACCCCAGTACTTGAGTGCATCAGTGTATCCCAGAAATTAAACTAAACTTCCTCAACTGCTGAATGGAGAAGTGAGAAGATCTGAGCCTACCATGACTGAGCATGGTAGAGGGAAGTATTTCTCCAGTAGCTTGAACAATGCATCACTAATAAGTACAACAGAAAAGAATAATTTTGTTCAGTGTCCAAAATGACTAATTAGTCATCTTTAAGGTTAGTTTTGTAAAGAGAGAATGGTCTGATCTGATTTTTAGCAGTAAAAGTGGTGCTTCAGAAATGAAAAGAATACAGTTAAAATCGCAGTGAGTTTTGCAATGAGAGGATACTGAATGAGACGAGTGACTCAAGAGCCTGTTCACACATTCAACACTGGATCATTTTTGCATTATTGAAAAATACTCAAATTATCAGACAGTGTTCAGGTTCTGATGTGTTTTATGCACGTGTTTCACTTGGGGAAAAGTGGTTATAGGGTCATGAACGTATTTTCCGTCCCCCCTTGAGCAGGCCAGTTTGGTTTGGTCAAACAAAGAATACACATCAGTGTTTCCTAAAAGCCCATGTCTGCACAGCAAAAACACAAAAGTGTTTCATAAGTGCGTACACAGTTATGTTCCCTGCATAATGTTTAGTAGTATTACATTGGAGCAATATACAAGCTCTAAACAAAAATAAAATGGAAACTATTGAATGTATAGCTGTTTCTCAAGGGTAAATGATATAATCAGACCTATTCAATGGGATCTATAGACATACGTCAAAGCACACTGCAGGAACAGTGTCAGGGTTGAAGAGGTCGTGTCACCAAGGTTATCAAAAGTTGTCCTTTAATTAACAGACTAACCTAGACATTAATTCCTCCTGTGTGCTCCCTTTCACACACTAAGCAGGATTTGATTTGCAGGGCCATTATAATTGTACGCTTGCTGCATTTATGATCCATTTACACAAAACAAATGCTAATCACAGGACCCCAATTGTATGCTGCAGTTTTCTCTCTTGATAGTCACTTGTGGACAAAACACAAAAAACGACAAAATGGTTAATTGCTCTTTATAATCACTTCTAATGGGCGTAGTTAGTTTCATTTGTAAAAATGACAGTGAAATTGTGTGGCATTGATTTGATTCAAGGATTTAGCATTATTCTTATACACTGACTGCACATGGAGGGTAATTGGTGCCATCCGTTGTTGTCTTTACCTTGGATAGCAACAGCAGCCAGCCAGAACAGAAGACTTTTGCATGAATTATTTGCTTTAAACCCTGCAGGATATTGTCTCATGAAATCCAAGTTACTCTCCATGTAAATATTCACAAAAGCTGCAAACCACAACGTAAGGAAGTGAAAATAGCGTTTTGGCCTTGGGGCAACCAGGCTTTGATTTTAAAATATGTATTTATTTATTATTCTTGTAGGTTCACATCATTAAGGTTTGAAGCCTGTTTTATTTGTTCAAATATCAACATACGTGAGTAGAATGTATATTACATCAGATTTATTCAATTGGACTATGTAGATTTTTTTTTCTTTTTTTTAAATATACAAACCAGGACTGAAAAACACAAAGATGGCCAGAGAGAACAGAAAAGAAAAACAGCAGCAAAAGACACACAGACATAAAACCAATATTCAATTTAAAAACTGTTTTTATTTTTTATAAACCAATTAAAACACTTCCCCATGCCTGGAAATAGGAAATGTACTTCTGGAACCACATCGAACTTGGAAGTGGGCAGGACTATTGAGCTCCTGGTTTGTCCTAAAAGTTCTGTTTCTCTTAATCAAGAGATTCTTTTTAATTTGTAAAAATCCAAAAAAAAAAAAAAAAAACAATACAACTTTGCTCATAAACCAACCAATTTCAATAATACTGCACACAGTAACTGTGGTGGTGTTCCTGATGTTTGATGAGTATCAGTTATCCGTGCTCGGTGAATGCATGATGACTACAGGTTTATTTCTAATGGCTGTAGTGTAACTACGCACTGCATCCTCCTGTTTTGATAAGAGAGGATTCAACACTTTGACCCTTGAACTAGATGATCAAAGACACTATCTTACAAATAAAATGTATTATTATTATTATCTTGACCAGATAAAAATGCTCATTGCTTGCTCCAGATCAGTATAAGGCTCCAGTATCATGTATAAGGCAAGAACTTCCAAAAGTTTGAAATCTCCACACCAACACAAACTGCTACCAACTTATAACTGAATCCTATTAATTAACTCTCCAGCCTATTCATTTTCCTCATTATCTCATCCCAAAGTTTATTCATTGATCGCACATGGTGTAACAAGATGTATTTTGAGGATTTTCTCTTTAATCTGCTAATTTCATGTGTGACTTGTGTGTTATGTGTGAAAGGGGTCTAATTGCTTATGGGGCTCGTGTGTACAGTACCTTTAATTTGGCGTACTGAAGCATGGGGGACCGAGCCCGTTCATCCTAGTTCATTTCACACTCCCATTTGTGGCGCGCACGTGGACTGCAGATGAGCCACGATGCTGGTGCTGAAGCTGGGGCTGTTTGCCTTTGTCCTAATGAGGCATCAGGAATACTTTGTCTTGTAACGCTCGCAGTACTTAGAGCGTCGCGCTGGAGTGTGTTGACACAGGCACAGCAGGGGGATTCTAATGAGCCTGGACCCAATTTAGATTTGCAACTAAGAGCGTTGTTGTTCAGCGTGATAACCAGATACACTGTGGTCCTCCATTCATGTGTGATACTAATATAAACTGTCTTTATTTGTAATTCATTAGATATTCTTGTAGTTATAATTATTTGATTTATTTTAGAATATGCAGTAAAATACAATGAATTACTGAGTGAGTTTTTAAGAAGCTGTGGTTCAGTCTGGACTTTCACTGCAGGTCCATTCACACTGGTACAGCCCAATGCAGTCTACAGTCTGGAACATACAAAAATAGTTAGTCAATACATACCTGGTCTGCGCTTTTCTCCTGGAACATAAGCGACACAGTTAAGGTTTGAATAAGCATGAATGTACGATGTATAAAGAAACAGAAACCCCATCTCACCTCCGTTTAAACAAGGACACCGTCTCTCTTGAATTGACCTACATCTCCAGGCTACTAAACTGTAATAAGAACAATAAAAACATGTTATTTCTGCACAATATGATGCTCATGCCCGTGCAACATTATGTAATAGAGAAGACGGCTCACTCTTCAGAGCTCTTCAATGAAACCGATCAAACTCCAGTGTGAAATAAGAAACTTTTCAGTTTAATTTGCGAATTTCAAGCTTTCATATGAAGCGCATAGCAACAGATACAGTTGTTATCGTATCTTTGTTATCGTATTTTTTATCAATCAATCGAAAGTTGATGTAATTGTTATTAGCCAATGTTAAATAAAAATCTAAAAATTGACATATGTTCGAGTACAAAGACATTCTTTATCAATGCAGTAAAACAGATTAACTTAAAACTAAAACAAACAAAAACAAAACAGTAATATCAAATTTTTAAAGTTTTTTCAGACTCACCATTTCCAGCTGTTAGGTGTAAGTGTGTGTTAATGAGTGTGTTTGTCACGCACATTGGACTCCGGTGTGCGTTGGCCTGTCTTTGATTGTCCACGGTGATACAAAATGTCATTAATTTAAAGAACTGAGTTGTAAAATATTAGAAAGAAGATTTACCACACTTAATGGTTTTTGATGTTCCCAGTGATCCATGCAGCCCAAGAGCTCTCTAAAAGTTAACGGGTTCATAGAGTTTCATTCATACTAGTTCAATAAACGTAATTAAAAAAGAATGAACAACATTAGACGATTGTACAGGTGGTAATTAACGCCAGGAAGGCTCAAGACAGGGAAACAAAGCACAGGAAATCATAAATGCTGCTCTAATTATACGCCTGTCTTTATTTCATGGTGTAAGTGCAGATTAACTTTACTGCAATGTCCTTCTTTTATTTGGACAAATTGGTTTAAAAAGTTCTTACATTTAATATGAATTACTTTTAACAAATAATATAGTGATTAATGGAAAATAAGAATTATAACTTTGGGAATGTTTGTGTACTGTGTATTTACCCCAAAATGTCTTCCAGTGCATTTAATCCTAGTCACAAAATATAAATATCCCATTTAATTTACGATACTGAAATCTAGTGCAGCTACACCTCACTCTGGCCTAAAACCATAAATAGGGCACATGCTGGTCATACGAATAAAGAAGTGCGTATCTGACAACATGAGAGCAGGGTATGGGTGATAGAAGTACCTGATGGATTCTTTATGTGAACCCACTCTGCCCCCCGCACCAGCGCCCGTAGTGCTCCGAGTCATGTGTAGCACAATGTATTTATTTTTATGACTTGTTTCTACAGTAAAAAAAAAAATCTAGTACAGCACCTCTAATAATGGACCTAAGCAACTTGTTTCATCATTTTAACTAAATGTGTCTCTGGACTTGGACTAAGTTGGCCCACACAATCCGTAATGCTCGGTTTACAGAGTTTCAGAGTTGTAGAAGTCACATGACACCAGCCCAAGGCTGACACTGTTTGTGAAGCCATTAAAATGCAGAGCTGTAGATGGGTCCAGCCTGGACACATTTTTAAGCCTGCAAACAGCTGGAGTGGACCAGGCCTGATGCATCATCATTTCAGGGACAAAATATGGTAATTTCCAGTCATTATTTAACCAATCCTTTGTACTGACAAAATTTAGCCGTTTAGTAAAGAAATAACAACTTCATTTACTAACCTCATGTGAGCACAAGTCTTGATGAACACCAAAAATTTACTTTTTTCAGTGAAAGTAATATGCAC
This sequence comes from Rhinogobius similis, assembly GCA_019453435.1. Classification (NCBI taxonomy): domain Eukaryota; kingdom Metazoa; phylum Chordata; class Actinopteri; order Gobiiformes; family Gobiidae; genus Rhinogobius; species Rhinogobius similis. The sequence goes on along the minus strand of CM033632.1, from coordinate 20,717,941 downwards.
ATGACCAAAGAAAACCTCTACACAAAGAGGAAATGTGTAACTTATTTGAGACTCTGATATAACTGAATGAATGAAATCCTTCACGTGCTTCAGCACCGTCAGCACAGTAAACTGCAGTGACATTTAATCTCCTGCTCTTTTTATAATCTGTGATGTGTCTTTGTTGCTCAGCTAAATGGTCCATTGTTTGCTAGTATCAGGTAGTGGAGACAAAAAACGTCTCAGGGTGGGTTTTATTCATTTCTAGCTCAACTCGAATATATGGAGTTAATTTTTTATTTATTTTAAATTTAATGATAGCCACATTAAAAAAAAAAAAAAAAAAAAAAAAAGTCAAAACAAAGAAAGTACTGTACTTTAGTGCGTAGGACAGGACTTGCATTTGGGCTGTTCACAAAAGCCATAGATTACAGAGAGCCTGGCTCCTTTACAGACCTATGCCTGTTGTGCTGCTGTAAAAGCCCCTATTGTGTGGCTGTCGGTCCGTCTGCTTCTGTCATGGCACACGCTCCACGAGTCCAGTCGGCCCCACTGTCATATGTGCTCGTCCATTTGTGGCATGGCCTGCTGTGCCGGCACCTGTTTTAAGTGCAGTCTGTCTAGCCGTCATCAGACACTCTTAATGCCATTCAGTTCTGTAGGTAATCGTTGTGGCGGTGTTGGAGCCAAGGCACGTTGTCTCCAATGCCTCCCATTCTGTTTTGTATATTTATTGTGAATCCTGGCCTCTAAAGGAATGTGTTTGCTCCCCAAATCAACAATTGGAGGTTTTATGCCAATAAACAACCCACATTTTTAAACTAAACATGCAAAAAAGAAAATTATAATACATTTGTTAATGCATTTTTGTTAATGAACTGTTTCTATCAAGTCAATTTATTTGATTTATTTTCTGGATGTTGTTGGTATTTGCTGTGTATTTGATGTAGCATCTTATTAGTGACGAGCCACTCTCCTGCAAAAACAGCCATTAACATTTATCACTTATAAAAAGTGAATGGCAATATTTGGGGTTCAATGCGTCATTTTTGTTGATATGAAATACCCACTTCGTCCAGAAATAGTATTCTCATGGATTCAAATGTGCAAGCTCACCAACTTGCTGATGCCAGAGTCCATCACCTATAAGTTTTCGCCTGTTGTAGTTTAAGACCCCTTTCTCTTTTGTTTGGTCGGCAACTTGTCGCCTCATGACAAATCCTATATATAAAAATAATCCCTAATCCCAAATCCTCCACTTCTCCGGGAGAGAAGATGGCTGGCTAAAATGCCTTCACTACTTTTCCAATAAATACATGACACATACAGCACACAAACACACTACAGGCCCTTGATGTTTTTTCGTTAGCGGGGGATTGGCCACACTTCATCCACTGGGCGGAATAATCTCAAGTCCCGCTGTTTCTGAGCTCTAATAAGTGGAAAGCTCTTGTGTCGTGTAGAGCAGCTGCAGAGGAGGAAGTTCTCATGACAAAGGTAAGGAGGTTAATGACGACTTCAGTGCTGCCATTTCCATAATATAATGAGCAGAGAGGAGGAGATTTTACACAGGGCTTAGAGCACGGTTTTACAGAGACGTGTGTTTGAGGTTTAGTGAAAATCAGAGGTGAAAAGTAATCATTTTTCATTTAAGTCATTTGCATTTTTGAAATATAATGTTCTCATTAAGAGCATGAGAACCAGTTGATTTCTGACGTAAATTGTGTGACTTCATGTAAAATGAAGGAATGAATGGTGATAGAATAATTATGGTATCTATGAGTTTATTTCATTATTTCACTTTACCTTGAAACTACTATCTGCAGCTCCATATCGATTTAGTCATCCTATTAACAGTGCATGTCAAAATAATTAACATGACCTCAATAAGCAACTCTTCACTGTCATATTTATGTAAGGTCATTTAGGAAATCTGTCAGACAAGACAAAGATGCCTAGACAAAAGGACAAAGAATGCAGTGCAGAGGATGCTGCGTTCACAAAAAGACTTCAAATTCAAGTAAAGAAGCTTATACTTCGTCTGTGTCTTTATGACAGCTGACAGAGCAGATTATTATGACAGCACCAAGGGTCATGTCTGTCTGTGAAAGCAAACCCTGACAACTGCTCACATCAATAACACGCTTCACTGTGGCATAACCAAGTGTCCAATAGAAAATGTAACATGACGCCACCAGTGTGCCCTGCTTTTTATATTACAAGACCTTGTCAAGAAAAAAAGGTGTTCCTTATGAAAGAGGTTTTTAAATAATGCATTAAGGGTCTTGTTTTTGCTGTTTGCTTGACTGAAAAAACAGCAGAAAGTGGAATGGATTGTGAGGTGTTTAGGAGATTTTGTGACCTTGGAGCAGGAACATGCTGTTATTTTTATAATAACGAGGACTATTTGGAAAGTGTCATCAAATGAGAGCTGGAGGTCACTCTGTGCCACACAACAGCTCCTTCAGTTTAAAGGTTTAAAGGTGCACATGTGAGGATTTATACCTCAGTCTTGGTAGTGCACAGATCTTAAACTGGGTGTCTACTGCATGATTTTGGCCGTCTGCGTTGAAAGATTTCTGATTTATGGATCTCACACAACAAGATTTAAAATCACTGTGCGATGGTTCACAGTTGTGCCAACAACCAAAGTTTGTCTGAACGAATATCAGGCTCCGTGAGGTGAAGTTACTGCGGTTGTACTAGTTAGCTGAGGCTTTGGATTTGAAAGTTATTAAATGAAAGAAATGAGGACATACGTTTCTGTTCACAGCGGCGCTCCTCTGCTGTTACTTTGAGGTGCACTTGTGTCTACATTTCTGACAAAGATTGACTGTAGATGCAGCGAGAGGAGGGTTCACTCTGTGGCCAAGATTCCAAAATATCAGACAGGTTTGATATAAATTGCCGCTAAATCTAATCTTTGTCCCTGTCTCATCGTGAGACCTATGGCCCACAATTCTGAGCCACAACTCATGATTTTTCCTACAATCATACATCTTTCATGTGTAGTGTAGTTAATTAAGAGTGAGGAGGAATGAACTAATACCACAGCAAGTACTAAAAATTCAAAACAAATAGCTTTTGAATGGTAAAAAGTCAAGGTAATCACAAAAGGTGCTCACAATTTCACAATTTTATGATTATTCCGATTGTTGGCACTATGACCAAACAACAAATCTTTAATTCACATTCACAAGTTTAATAGCTCGTCATTCCTTCTTTTATGAAATCAAACTTGCTCAATGAAAAAGTAATAATACCGGAACATAACAGCCTGGTAAAAAATGCTTTGCATGTAGTTTTAATTGTTTTGATTAAGAGAAAATATTCCTTTTTTGTGTTTCTCACTATTATTAGTATTTTTACAAAAGCAGAAATTTACTCTTAAACATTTATTTATAACTTAGGATCCATATTTTTGTTGATTTGGCTGATCACAGTAGGCTACATAAACTGTAATATAATGCGCGTTCTTTCTCCGACCTGACCACTGGAACACAGAAAGCCTTAGAAAATGTTTATGTGAGTTCAGCACCATCGAGGTCAAAAGGTATGCAGGTACACAGTGTTAATCAAACATTTAGGTTTCAGAGTGATAAAAAAACGAATTCAAAACAAAAGTCCTCAAAATATAATCTTTTAACAAACAGGAAACTGAAAAGCATGAATAGTGTATAGTATAGTGTAGTGTTTTTTTTTTTTTTTACCACGACTGCTAACATTTCTAAACACTGTCACTGATGACAGAAGTACTATTTCAAACCCATCAGAAACCATTAGGTCTCTGAGATGTATCTAAGTGAAATGTTGTAGAGAATGTGTATGTAGGAAATGACTTTTATCTGTAATATCCCATAATAACACATGAGCATTATCACCCGTCTGTTACACAGGTCAGGCTCAGTGACATTTGTTTAAAACCCACAGCAGATGTTATTGGTGCATGTGATGAAGGTGACTCCAGTCAACGATTGTTTCTCTGAGTTTCTGCCTGTCTATCTGAGTCTGTGTGGTCTGGAAGTGAATGCAGATCAATGAATCGACCACACAAGCAAGTTCATTAGAGCTTCACAACTGCAGATTACAGACGGACACACTCAAAACATGGAATGCGATGAATAAATCATATGGTGCAGAGATTTGAGATTTCTACACTTCTTCGGATCTTTTGTCTCCAAGTCAGACTGACCAAAATCCCCTTACATTTCATTATAGTTTCATAGCAATTACAAGATGGATCTCTTTCAAGTGTGTGACCTCAGGTTTTAGAGATGATCTGAGGGACACAGAGGCAAAATGGTTAGTGCACCAATAATTGGGGACTGATTTTTAGCATGGCCAACTCTCTGTATCTCTGAGATGAGTTTAAGACATTGGGATCCAGATCTGTAAGGAATGATTTGTCTGAAAGATTAGACATGGTCAGAGACATGTGCTTGCTTCTTGTAGAGAACATTGGCATATTTTTCATTCCATCCATATTTTGGGACTATTGTAGCAGAGTCTGAGTCTATACTGTCAGCAGCAGTGACACAACCTTGTCTGAAGCAAAATTCCAACGTAATCACTCATCTCTTTAAAAAAAAAAAAAAAAAAATCTGTTAAGGGAAAAATTCCCGTATTCATGGTTGATCATCAGTTGAAAAATACTGTGGATAAGATTAACTTGCCGTTACCGTCACGCATTTTTGTCACATTCTTGTTATAAAAACGTAATTGGTTTAAGAACAAGGACAAAAGCGCTGTTATTTCAGACAGTTGTGTCCATCACCACAAAAGCCTTATCACACTCATTTAAGTTCGACTGAGGTCAATGCACTGCAGCTCTGATTGTGTGTGAAGTCGTCAAAAAATGACTTATTATGAGCGGTTATTATTGTCACGCACCATTTTGTGCTCTTTAAATTGACTGTTCTAACTGATTAACTTCCTGTACCACTCTCTGTGTGTCCTTGTATTAAACATTCTTTTCTTCGTCTGCCCAATTGAATAAAGGGTTGTTATGAATTTGTTCAATCAACAGAGTGCAGACTGGCACATAAGAATCACACAACTCTCAGCAACAACATCCATCCATCCATTTCCATTATAAGTAATTATTTGAAAACTGAAATATTTTACTTATTTATCACTGTCAAAATCAAAATTTTCAGTATAAGTGAAATAATGTTGTTGTCTTTACCTTTATACTGATACTGAAACTACTACAACTATGGCTACTACTGATACAGTATGTTCTTTTTATTTAACTTTTTACATATATCAGCTGTAGAATCTGATGGGAGCAGAATCTACACACACAGAGGTGTTTTCAGGACACTGAACGATTTCACATCACATAATCTGGATAAGACAAATCTGAAAGAGTCTTAAGATAAAGCATGCGGTGGGCAGACAGCTGTTCAAAGCAATTTTACCATGTGCTAGCTTTTCTATTTCTGCTTTTAATTCTACCTGTTTAAAGCTTCAATGATACCAATGTTGCTGTTGAGTAAATGCACCGCTGCAGAAATCAAAATACAGGTTTGGGCATCCATTTACATCAAGCACATTTGGGCATCCAGCTGTTAATTTTAAAAGTATATTTTACCAGTTGATGCTGAATGCCTCACAGTACTAGCATGTTGTTCATCTCTGTTTGGAGAGTTATTAATGAGAAACAAATTAAGAACAAAAATTCCATCAGTAAATACGTTCCTTTTTGTTTAAGAAAAAAAAAAAAAATCAGCAGATACAAAAACTATTATTGGCATCAACATTGAGACTGAAAATGGTGCCTCACAGAGTGGCACTAGTAGAATGAATAGTGAAGCATCCTCATAAAAATATTATTACCATATTCAATTGTGTAGTAAGTGGATTGTGATGTTTTTTTGTGTGGAAATATTTACACTTAGACAAGAAAACTTCATAAGGTACTGGTATTAATATGAACTGTGCACTGCCATTCTAAAAATGTACAATATTCAACTGTCAGTCTTGATAATCACAAGTAAATCTTTTTTTTTTTTTTTAACCAGCATAACTCTCTTATATCATTTCAGAGCTCTAAGGCTGGTTGAAAAGACAAATCTCCAAAAATGGAGCACATAAAGAGCTTTAAAGCGCTCCCATTTGGCCCATTTGCAAAATAAATTAAACTTTGCTACTAAATAATGGCCTCTGGAGGACTATAGCTGAGGGCTTTCAGTCATATCTAATTGGATTCATTATTGCGTTGGGCTGTCGTTATTGAAAGCACTGTGTGTTACCTTCGAGCCGGGCTGCTGTTTGGATGCCCCTTTGTGCACACAGATGCTCACATCGTATTGTGTGACAGACTCTGTATTCTGGGTCAGTCCTCCTTAGCCTCAGTGAAAGGCCATGTACAGGGAGAGGGCAAAAATAGCAGCCCAAGGCCACAGGAGCAGGAGCTTTGACAATGAACCGGACGTGTGCCGACCAGAGCTGCATAAGCACAACCCATAGACCACATAGTACCTGGAAAATGTCACTTAGAGCTGACTTTACTATTTATTTTGATTACTTTTTAACCAGGGCTCATCATGTGAACTAGTATTACAGATGCCCGTCCAGTCACGGCCCGTGATCACCCATTACTGAGGAGGGCAGTGAGTGTATCTCTTTTGTATCAATATTTGGAGAAGGGTTTTTGGGCGATGCAGAGCAGTCGTCCACTGCTCTTGACCAAGCGCCCCTGAGGCATTGGAGCATGAGTCAAATGAGAGGATTTTTTCCTACATGGAAAGTGGAGTATAGTTTGAAGCTACCCTACCCTTCCTTTAACCTTCAAATGTAAGACCGATCCATATCTGGCTTTATGATTGCAAGCTAGAGACAAAGAGGTCTGTGTTTCTTTTTGACATGATGAAGTGAAGTAGATTGCAAGATATTTTATAGCTGAAATTTAATAACATTTCATCTCTGATATGAGTACCAAAGGGAATAGCAGGGCTCCAAATTGACATGTTCCATAATTGTTCCATAATAACAATATTGACTGGTATAATCTCAGTTAAACAGTTTTTCTATTGCAGCTTAAAATGGATACGTTGAAATCAGTTGCTTGCTAAGCTCTCCCACAAGTTTAAAGGTTAATGCATTTTGAAACTTTTGGAGCGGACAAGTAAGTGTATTATCCAGAGCTGATAGGTCAAACATTTATTTTACATAATTACTAAGTGACTCTGAGCATCGTTTTTACAAAGACTCAACTGTAAGTGCACTTAAGACCGCCATCACCAGTGTGTCGTTTACAGTCACTGGTTCAGAGAGCTACATTCATTTATTTCAATATACGGCAGAGTTGAGATCATGCTTAATGTGCCGAAACAACTGCTAATGTGCCTTGGCCCCCTCACACTCACAAAATACATGGGCGCATTGCTATTTCCTTTCCAAACATCTTTTCTGCAACGCTTGTCCAATTACTCACACATGGATGCTCATTGTCCAGCCGATGCTCTCGATTGCTGGTTAAATGAAATTACTAAAATTAGAGTCAAATGAAAGGCACATCTGTGAAGTCTTGCTCACAATCTGCAGACTAACGTGTCTTTTGTGTTTTGGTGAGACTTTAAAAAACAAAGCAGCCCTCTGAGCTGCCATGCACTGTGCACATCAGGTGAGGTGAACGGAAAGTAATTACTGTGAGAAGGACATTTGCATTCAGAGGAGAAGATACAGTTCTTTATCGGAACAAAGAGGATAAAATGCTTTTTGACATGCCACAGTGAAAAAGTTATATTACGTCAATTAAGAGGGGCAGAAGAATACATTAAAAGTTTTAGAAGCGCAGTAAAGAAAGTATGATTATACAAACACATGTACTGACTGTAGTCTAAATTAGTGATATGGTGATATCATGGCATTAATGAAGATAGAAGATCATCATCTGACTGTGTAAACACTCAGCCGGTTCCATAGCAACAGTCAATTGAATTTTACCAACTGGACAAAAGTATTAATCCTCAATTAATACTTAATATTTTTGTCCACTTGAGAGAATTCAAATTTCTTTTGCTATCAATCATCTGGTAATCAATGGTTTGAACTTCACTCTCCCTTTTCTTGTCTCTGAACAACCATGAACAATTTAGCAAATCTAGAAAGAACTATAAATGGCATGGTTGTTAAAAGACTCCATGACAACAGGAGATGTAATTCTCTGCAGAGGGCTTTATAATAATAGTCGTCCTTGTAATTTCATAATCGTGGACATTCAAATAGGCAACTGCTATGTTCATTTGATTAATCTTGCTGTCATATAATACAATTTTGTTTTGAATTTTATTTTGCACTCAATCTTATGTTCCACCTCTGCACCAACATTCTTTCCAAAATGTTTCTGTACCAAAGGTTGAGCTGAATTCCTCCCCTCCCTATCAAACATGAGCAGCAGTCATTCCATCATTTCACCTGGTTATTGCATTTGCACATCGCATGTTACTGGCCCACAGGCATTCGCGTTATTTGGGGCATATTAACACCGGTGCCACGTCAGGACTTTTCACCATCCATTCTCCGGACAGCTCTGAGTTTCTCCTCCCTCTGCCCCTCTGCCTCTCTCATCTGCAGCTTGTAAAGGCACTCATTCAGCCCCTGCAAAGGCACAAATGATCAAAAATTGCCTACATTCCTCCTAAAGCACAGCGGGCGGCCAAGGAGAGAGAAAAGAGGAAGAAGGAGGGAGAGAATGAGTCAAATGAGAGATGACAGAGAATGCAAATAGAGACGAGGCGAGGCGGCTGAATAGGACGCAAAGGAAGGGAACACTATGGTCGGAAAAGGGAAGTTGAGGATGTCAGATGAGGAAACTAGGATACAGCGGAGGAAAGCAGGGGAGGGTAGAGAAAGGAAAAGTAGAGAGCTGGAACTTTTCAATTACAGCCACACATACAGACAACAAAGAGCCAGATTTCGGGAGATTATAACAGTCTGTAGCCTACAGCGAAAAGCTCATTTAGACCCCTTCATTTCTCCTCTCTGCAAATACAAGTAGGAATATTTAATACCTTTTTTTGTCGCACAAGCAAAAAGAAGCTTATCATTACAAAGAATCATCCATGCAGAAAGTGTATTTACGTTTGTGTGAACATTAGGAGTTAGTTAGATAAATTTGCCCACTTACTGGAAGGTTTGTGGTTTGATCCCACTGGTAAGACACTTGACTTTCTTGTATGAGTGAGTTAGTGTGATTGTGAGTTTGGTGATGTTGGTGCAGATGCAGAATGAGTTTGCAGTCCTAAATAGAAAAGTACAGTGTTTTCTAAATGTTCTGGGGAGACTATAGAAGCACAAAACTATTTCCATTTGAATAATTTAATCTCACATAATTTGTGACGTACAAATTACACATATTTCCTATATTTTATCTTTAAACTGTACTCATTGTATAGTTACGATGAAATGTTTATAATGAGGGCAACAAAGAGTGATTTTTTTTTTAATGTCAATATATAGTCTATGGGGGGAATATATAAACTATGGGGGGCCACCAAAGTCTCCTCTATTGATGGGAAACACTGTGGTAGTATATGTTCCTTCAGCTATACAGTCCACATGTTCTGAAGAAATGTTTCTATTGTTTTCATGGATGTAGGGGACTTTCCACCTGTTTTTAAGTTGAACCTTTGCAAACTATTTTTTTGTTTTGTTTGTTTTTTTGTTGTTAGAAAAAGAAGAGAAAATTAAACCAAGATACCAAATAATACTAAAACTAGTATAGAATAGAAAAGCAGGTATCAACACTGAAAAACAATAGGACTATTTACTATACAGTACTATACATATAGTTTTAAGACTATATTGACTTTTTGTTAGAAGAAGCATGACCTAATGGTAAATCAAAGACTATTTTTATTGTATTGTATTAAACTGTAAATATGGAGAAACTTTTCTCATTAAAGTGAATTTGAGGTTATGATCATGACAAGAATGAGTCCTTCCACATTCCTACCACTACAGCAACTACTCCAATTGCAGCAATAATTTTGAAATTTTTAATGATATCTTAATCTTTTTGTTGCTCCACCAAATGTAAGCTTTTTATCATAGCGCAGAATCATCCAAGTGGGGAAGTGAATCCTCTTGCTGGAAGATGACAAAAGTGTTGTTTCTATGAGAGCATATTGAGAGTATCCACACAAACAGAGGCGAAGAAGAACAGTCACTACAACTTTTCAGGACAAGTTATTGAATCGACTCTTAATTTGAGTCTGGGAGGAGAAATAAAACAGACTCCCGAGGGTTCCTAAATGTGCACGCTGAGTTACTTCCAAGCAAAAGGAATCAATGGGACGAGTGCATTGATCCAGAAGCATCATGGACAAACAGAGTGTTCACAGCCCATTCACCTGCAAGAACACTTTTGTCAATCAGACTCGCTTGAAATGACTACAACTATTACTACTACAACTACTTGGAAACTAAATACTCATTTGAAGTATCAATACTGCAAAAATCACATACAATGGACAAAATTGGACTTACTTTTAGAAGGATCTTGATCTATATCAGAACTGAAGTCAAACGTCAAATACTACCTTAAGCTACCTTAACCTGAACTTGTAAACAACTAGTACAGCTACTAACACTAAAACGAGTTAATTACTACAGCTAAGCAACTACTACTAGTACTCATCCCTACTATAACAATTATCACATATTATATTTTGAGCTGAAGTAACGGCCGTTTCAATCACATACTGTACATGACTGAAAACATGTATTATACGGAAGAAAAAAAAAAAAACAATTGCCACATAAAGCTAACACACATACACACACACACAGACACACACACACACGTATGTATACATATGTTGTATACATACATGTACACACACACACACGCACGCACGCACGCACACACACACACACACACACACACACACACACACACACACACACACACACACACACACAGACAGACAGACAGACAGACAGACAGACAGACAGACAGACAGACAGACAGACAGACAGACAGACAGACAGACAGACAGACAGACAGACAGACAGACAGACAGACAGACAGACAGATAGATAGATAGATAGATAGATAGATAGATAGATAGATAGATAGATAGATAGATAGATAGATATTCACTTTTCGCTTTCTAATTTTAATGAAGGTTTTGTGGCAGCTGTCTCTCCTCAGTGTTCGCACAAGTCAGTGATTTGTCAAACGCATGTCAAAAGAAGTCTGTACTGTAAGGAAGGGGGAGGAGAAAAAGTCACAAACTACTTTTGTATGTTAAGACAAATGAGGTTGTTTTTATCTAGGCATGTTTCGGTGAGCATCTGTCACCTTCCTCAGAAGTGTCATCCGACTGCTGTGACATGTCACTTCACTGTTGTGGATCTTCCCAGCCAGAAACACCAGCACCATAGTGAAAGCACACACAAAGACATCTGACCCCTGAGGACAAAATACAATAAATCTTACAATACATCTTACAAAATCATATCGGACCACTGCAAATGGGAGAATCATGTCATGGATTCAGACAACTCCAAAATAAATGGAACAGAATGACAAATACAATACAAACGGGAGGCAATTGAGATCAGAAAACAAGGCACAACAACAATGAACAGAGACAAAGGAGCTTTCATGCTCCCACACATCTGGGACACACTTCTCCAGGGACCACTGGGCGGCAGGTGGACAGTCTGGTAGACCTATCAGGTCCATCAGAATGGCCACTGTCTGCAAGAGCAGTTGGACGTCACAGCGGTCGGACAGATGCTCACCGAAACATGTCAAGGTAAAAACAACCTAATTTGTCTAAAAAGCGACATGATGAATTTGATCAATGAAATTTACATTTACAACCATTTAGGCTTACCATTCAAAACATTTGTCATCACAAAATAGCAACATGTCTGTTCAACTTGTGTAATGTTGATCTGGTCAATTAGCCAAGGGAGTTGTTGTTATTGAGTTTAAGCCACTTTAGTGTTATAAAAAATAAAACATAGACATAAGAGGCAACAAGAGATTAACCCTTAAACACGACTGGAGGCTGTAAATGCCTTACCCTTCTATTTATCTCACTAGGGACAAAAAGCACACAAAATATTTCTGAGGTGGGAGTTATGATGTGAAAACTGATGTAAGTGGCTTCAGCATCTCACACAAAACCTGTTTTTTGTCAATAATGGTCTGTAATTACTTCTCCCTTCTAATTCAAAGCAATGTGCATGTCACTGTAAAAGAGGCTGAAACTGTGCTCAATAATTAGCCTATTATCAGGACCATTTGAACACGTTTAATGTGCTCCAATCACGCTGAGAGGGGAACAGCCTGTAATGGCCAGTAATGGGGATAAATGTGGAGATACAGAGAGTGACAGAGATATCCATTAACATGTGCACATCACCATAATCACCATAAGAAATCACTGTGGGCCTACCTTCTGCTCAACACCAGATTGTCCTACGGAAGCCTGTAGCAGCTGCTCTCGACTCCACCGTGTGGCACAACGTGGAATGAGGGGGAAAACATCAGATCTGCAAAACATATTCAACACGACATTGTTTGTTCCGTTTGTCAAATGAATGCAAATTCCATATGAGTAATTATTTCACCAACATTTTAAGGTTGTTGTCTACAGCAGCAGAGTGTTGTTGAGGGCCTGACTATTGTGTGTAGGCTATGTGTAGTAGACCTATGTTAACCGTCAGGCATTTGCCACATGGCCCAAAAATAAAATTCGGCATCAGCGAACTTATTTAAAACCTCAAAACCACATAGGCCAACTTTTAACGCTATGATATCCAATTATGATTTCTGCTACGCAATGTAAATAGGTCGTTGAATGATTGAATCCCGCCTATACTTTTGGGAATTCACTCTATGTCCTTTTTTGGGGGAGGAGCCCGAGCAAAAAAAAAAAAAGAATAGCCTACATTTCCACGACTAGATAGCCGTTTAAATTTCGCGATGTTTTCACCGTCCCTGGCACAAATCATTGCTGGCTCCGAAACAGACGCATACTCGCACAGCACCAGAGCGGAGACGGGAGAGGGAGGGCGTCAAAAGCGCCGGAGCCCGAGCGCGCCTTCATTCATCCAGCCGCGCTCTCACACAGGCTGTACTTCAGCGGCGAAGAGGCTGCCTCACAAAGGAATCATACAGAACATGGAGCTCTTTCTTATTCAACCTCTGGGGACAAAGTGTTTCTGCGCGTCCTCCCAGTGAACTCTGCTTCGCGCCTGTAGTAGTCCAGATGGAAGCGCGTCATCGCACGACGGATGGAGGAACGCTTTGAGAAAATATGAAGTTCTGAAAGTGCAAGATCCAACAAGCCTTTACCTTTCAGACATACAGACAGTGCTTTTTGTTTTCATCTGATTTTATTTTAGATGTCTGTTCCATAGTGAAACATGCAAAATGAAGTGGTCAACATATTCCTTGCGTGTAGGTCAAGTCCACGCGTAAAGCTGATCTTTCCTGCTGTGTCATCCTCAGTCCGGGGAGAATGAGGTGTCGCTGGGTGAAGCATGAGCTGTCAGAGGATCAGTCATAAGCGGCTGTCTCTGCTATGGAAGGCTCTTTGGCTTTACTTGTGCTGCTGGACGTCCGGAGCCGCAGCTACTGTCCCCGGACAAGGCGATTCCGCGGACTCTGCAGGGTCCCTTAACTGGCTGCTGTCCGACAAAGGACCTTTCCACCAGTCTTTGGAGTTTAGTGAAGCGGCAGAGAGGTACCAACAAGGCTACACCACCAGGTACAAGATCTACAGGTGAGTGCACGCAGCCATGTCAATTTACACTTTTTTTTTTTACTGATACAATCACCAATTAACTGTGGTCAGGGCAGGTTTAATCACACACAAACACAGAGTGCCCCTATCAGTGGGGCTTTATTTTCTTTTTATTTGTTTATTTGAATTTTTATTATTTGTTTGGACATGTTAATGAACACTGTGAATCCTCAGTGTCTAAGGAGAAAGCTTAACAATAACCAAAGACAATACAAGATTAATTTATCATTATCACTCCAAAACCAACACAGCACAATGCAGAATGATAAATTAACCTAAAGTTTCTGCCAATTGTGACAGATCCACTGAAATACACTAAGAACATGTAATTGCATTAAGTCTAGGTTCACTTGATGTTTCAGGGCCTGCAGAATTATGATGTTGAGTGATGTCTTTCCAGTGGCTGGTGATGTTTGAGTGCTGCTTTTCAGTCCACTCCACATTTTCGACTGTGATTTCTCTGATGAACACTTTGAATCGGAGAGGCCCCAATCAGTGTCAGCAGATGTTTTAGTGTCTGAAATAAAAACTTGTCCAGATTCAGATTTGTCTAGATATGCAGGTACAGCAGCTGCAGCAAATTAAGTGGTGAACTGATGAGCCAATCTCAAGATACTACTTAAGAATGCAAAACAGGCTCGCTCATCTTTCCAAATTATGTGATTGGAAAGTAATCACTGATCAAAGTCATTATCTGTGGGATAATTATATTTTGCTAATGTACCAAATGACCTCTGTAGGACTCCTTTGATCAGGGGATATCTGTCACATCTTAACAGGCTTCAAGCAGAGCGCCATTTCTGTCTATAAATATGTGAGAAAATTCCTCATTTACATTTTCATCTTGGTAGCTGCTGAGGTTTTTGATGAATTTCTGTTTTTATCAGTCTTGTGACTCTATGTGGGCCGGGCTTGTTTAATGCATCATACCTGGACAGTGTCCGCTCTGCTGGTGGACACTGCCAAGGGCACAGAAGAGAAAGGATGCTTTATTGTGGAGATTTGTGGCTTTATGAATCATCTTGTCCATTATCTCCCCTCAGGAATCTTTTACTCTGTGGTGCTTATCTCCTGGTGACACTTGCATTTTGTCAATACTAAAGCCTCCTTCATAAATAGATTCCACCCTGAAAAGGTGCCAGGCTTGGCTGATGTGTAATACATGCTCTGCTATTAAAAAGCCAAATGCATTGACTGCAGCCAAGTGATTTTATAAAAAAAATTAATATTTAAGTCCTCTAGCAAAAAGCCACCCAAGTGTTTTCCTGTCAGAAATGAAAAAAGAAGGGCATTGCACTTACTTGAGTTTTTAATATCTAAAGTTTTTTTTTAAATAAGAAAAGATGCATCAAAGATGACTGATGACTGGGACGAAAGTGCAGTAAATGGAGCGATCACCAGCAACAGCGCTGTTCTTTCATGTGTTGTTCCAGTCCCAAGCTCAAAGGAACTGAGAAGGTTGTTGCAAAGCCAAACTGCAAGATAAAAAGGCCACATTTAGTGAGTTGAAGGGAAAGAAGATTTCCTAAAGAGTATTTAGGTGGCTTCTAGAATCAAGAGCAAAAATGATGCAGTCTCTTTTGGCACAGCTTCACGATCCAAAAGTATCACATTATATTCAGTGTATACAAGTGTCCAAAATGCATTTAACAACAGACAATCCTGTGAAGGTTGCACCTGAGTATGACGGTGCAAAACAAACTGAAGTATTGTGCAATTTAGCCTCTGCACATGGTGTCTTCTGACTTCCAGAGTCCCTTCTGGAAGTAATGATGAGAAACACGTTTGGCAAGATGAAGGAAAATGAACCGAGAATTTAGTAGACGCAAGAAGACACAGTTACTAGGATAGGCTCCTGTTGTTCAAGATCAGATAGATAGATAGAGTCAGGACTCTATTATAATTCAATTTCAGGCACTAACTCATTTAACACCATTATGCACTTAAACATGTTACATTCTTGAATTTGAACAGCCCCAAATGTAACCATGTAGCCTTCATTTAGGAGCAGTCTGTCCTCTCTCCACATCTGCCTCACTGTAAATCTGGTACAGTAAGTTAGCGGGCCACTTGTGCATACTGATGGAGTTTGCTGTGGGCTACACCCGCGGCTCTTCATCTGTCCACCAGGGATGGTCACTTTCCCTGTGCCGTGATAGGATGATTGAATATGACGATGACACATATGGCACAATGTCCCCCTTTCCCCAATTACTTCTCTGTCTATCTCTTGTCTCATGACAGGGATTTGATTGGCTCCCTGGAGGTGAGAGTTAGTACATCGCAGTCATAGAGGTGTAGCATTAGCTGCTGCTGCACACCACTGTGGAGCTGGGGGGGATCTCCCTGCTGGCTCTTGAATATCAACATTTCAACTGTTTGAAGTTTGCCAACCGGTGCACACCAACAAATGAGGAAAGCTGACAATTTGAGGTGCTTTTAAAAAGCTCTTTCCAAGTTTGTTTTGGTGAAAAAGTGATGGTATTTTACTGGTGACTTCAGCAACGAGCAGGTGCATTTAAAACATAGTGCAAATATGTGATTTTGCTAAAGGTTAACGATCGTTTTGATAATTGCTATTTTGGATTCACATTTCTCCAAGTGAGGAAGAGACAACTGACGATTGTTTTGTTGAGATACATCTTAGGGTTGTTCTACACTTTTAATTCATCTATTGACTTGATATAGAACTTATATCATATTTTGCTTTCACATTGTCTTGACTTTGTAAAATAAAATTTTAAAAATGCCAAAGACTGTAATAGCAAAGAAAACAACATTAGGCCTATATATCAGAAGAGAGATACAGCAGGTCACATTAGTCAAGTAATTTCCCTTGTGAGTTAATAAAGTTTGTCTTACTCTCGTAGATTTAGACCGATTCAACCTTGTGAAATGGTAGCAACCAGTAGAGGGGTGTGTGTGTGTGTGCGTGTGTGCATGTGTGCGTGCGTGTGTGTGTGTTTTAATAACTGTTTCTATTTAGTGGTTAGAGACGAGGGAATCAAAATAGTGCACATTGGTGTAGTTTCTGTCAGTTGAACTGGCTCATAGTATCTATGCTTGGACTGTCTGGAGCACAATGGAGTTTTGGCTGTACTGACTGCAATGAAGAGTGTAGTTAACTCAGGGAGAAACCAGTCCTAGAGTTGCCAGAGCTGGTTCATAATTGAATCAGGAACTTTTGGTTGAATGTCAAAATGTATTCACTCTAAAAACTTTATCTAGTTGACAGAATACAACCTTGTCTTAGACCAGACCTGGACAACTGATTAGAGAAACTTGTTTTATGGTTGGTATGGTTGGTTACCAGCAAGCGAGCACGAACATTTTATAATGAAATTCATTTCTTCTTAAGTTAAAGAAGGAATCTGTGAAGTATTCATAACCTGAACTGTAGCTGCTTTTGAAGTTATACATTTACATGTACAATAAGAAAGAGAAAAATCTTGCTTTAAAAGACTTGTTTTTGCTGTGCATGAGTTACGCAGAAACAGTATTTTTTTCGTATTTATTTCGCTGAAGTACATAACACAGTATTGCATCTGTTTTTCTTCTTTCTACAATTTCTACATATTAATACAATGACTCAGGTGGTTCATCCCCTGACCAGAGGGTTTCAAGTCGAAATCCATCATTATAAAGGTTATTCTTGTGTCCTTGGGCAATCCTCCATGTCTCGGGGGTTTGTACACAAGTGTGTGTAAATTACATTTCCAATGTATTTTGCTAGTAAGGAAAATAATAATCAATACTAAATCTGATTATTAAAATTCCTCTTTTGTACAATAGAATCCTTGGGCTGAAACGACTTAATAAAATAATTGTAGACGTATTTTGAAAATTGGAATCATTATCTGGACTATATAGACTCTAAAACACATGCAGCACATTTTCAACAATAAAACTCTTTATAATAGTCTCTATCAAGAAGCCTTCAGCCCTATATTTCAATTTTATTTGGTTGATAATGCACTTTTTTCTTTTTTAAGTATCAATGTACAATAGAAATATTCATTCATTCATTCATTTTCTACCGCTTATTCCCGTTAGGGGTCGCGGGTGACTGGAGCCTATCCCAGTGACTTTGGGCCTTAGGCGGGGTACACCCTGGACAGTGGCCAACTCGTCGCAGGGCTGACACAGAGACGGAGACAAGGACAGACAACCATTCACTCTCACATTCATTCACTAGGGACAATTTAGAGTTATCAATTAACCTATACAGTCATGTCTTTGGACGGTGGGAGGAAGCCGGAGAACCCGGAGAGAACCCACGGTAACACGGGGAGGACATGCAGACTCCACCCAGAGAGATCGTGTGATGTTAGGGTGGTTCGGAATTCGAGACCACGATGTTGGGGTGGTCTGGGATTCGAACCCCGATCTCCTTGTTGAGAGGCAGAAGCTCTAGCCGCTCTGCCACCGTGCACACAATAGAAATAATAATACTAAAATAATAGTTATTTGCAGCCCTAAAATAATGGGCTAAAAAGATGAATTGACTTGTCTTCTATATATTCTATACCTTCTCCACTTGCAGCTGACAGAGGTTAAACTGGATTATTCCTGATGTTAGTGTCCTGACATCCAACAAAGTGACCCCTTTTCTTAACCTCCACCAAAGCTTGACTCTAAGCTGGAAATATCGATCTTGTCCATTTAGCATCAACATTACAGGCGGAAGAGCTCTGTTTAAGGGCGTTGTTTTGTTGTTCCACAGGGAATTCGGGCGATGGAAGGTCAACAGTTTGGCCGCGGAGAAGCGGGACAGTACATCGGGCAGCGGGGGTCTGTCTCCACCCCTCGACCCCGAATTCATGCATGTGGTCCGGCAGCTGGGACGCCGCCCAAGCCTGCAGACAATCACAGAGAGCCTCATAAAGAAGTATGGCACTCACGTCCTCATCTCTGCCACATTGGGAGGTACGCTACACTGAACTGCTCTCTGCTTCCAACGCGAGGAGGGTTGTGTCAGCAGATGGCATGAAAAACCATCTGAGACTTATGTTGTTCCAAAGAACTAGTCACCTAATATGATGTCAAATGTTACCACCTCGTTGAGAAGACTGGTCATTTACAATTCAGGAGGAGAAAAAAATCTTATTAACAAAATATTTCTATTATTCACATAAAATGTATAATAAGAACAAATGTGTGAAACCTCTCAGTTACAGAACACCATGTTGTACTACTAATTAACACTTAGTACAGTACAGTACTTAATACAGTACATGTGTATGAAGTACTTGTGACATCATAATAAGGGGACCAGTTCTTGGATGGTCCTGGAAGAACAGCTCGGAAGACTGGAACATCAGCGTCACCATATGGCACCCCACTCTGAACGTCTGTTGTCTGTTCTTATCCACAAACCCCATAATGCATTTCTTGGATCAGTAGTTTGCGTTACACCCCAAACCGAATCACTGTTAGAGAAGTAAATTGGAGAACAGTGAGAAAATTCAGTCTGTAGCATCAGTCGCTAAAGGGAAGATTTTGTTTGTTGTGCTATTATTTATATGCCACCAGCTGGTCTGCGATTTTTTCTTATAAGTTGTTATCAATAAGCCTTAACCCAGATGGAAAATGAAATTCAGCTGGAAATCCCTATTATTATGTTGCACTCAGTATCAGTCAGATGTCTGCCTTGGCTTTTATTTTATTCCCATGAATACGGTAATTGGCCAAAAATCCACAGTAAACATACGGTTTGGCTGTCACTATTTCAGAAGTGGAGACAAAACGTTTTTTTCCAGTCTTGCTATTTTGTACCAATGTTGAAAAAATCCCTCCAAGCAGAAATACATCCAAATCCATGAAGAAGATAAATTCAGATGCTCCGACACAGAAACACAAGTTCACAAAGCAATTTGGAAGCGCTCTCTCTGCTCCTCATAAATAGACATTCAGCAGCTGTTATGGGTGTCGACTCTGAGATAGTCTGACTGGTGGTGGCACCAAAAGTCAAATACGATGCAAGTATTATCAACTAGAAAAACTGTTTCAAGAGTAACATTATCTTTATCATCATCATCATATTGTTGTATGAATAATAGGGTGTAATATGAAAAAGAATTTTCATGAGACGAGACAGGTCACGAGATTGGGTTCACAAGACGAGACGAGATTTTCTTTTTTTTTTTTTTTACTTTTTTTTACATGCACTTCAAAAACAATGTATTAAATAATTCACGTGAGATTACTCTGTGGGTGCTCGTGCAATCTTGAGGCATTTCAATCTCCTCATGGCCAATCGCCACCTAATATATAACTATATTTGTTAATGTACTGTAATTACATGCTTTGATGCAACACAATCACCTTGAATTAAAATACTGCATGTACTGGTTTTATATTTTAGCTTTAGAAATAATTATACCTGCTCTTAAAGCAAATCAGGTCAGTGTTCAGAGCCATGAATTCATCCACCCACCTGATAATATTAAAATACTCCATTGTCTGTTTTTCAAGGACATATAAACACCTATTCCCAATAAATGTGTGTCAAAAATACCATAGTTCACTGCAGTGTTTGCCTTCAGATGCACAGGCCAGGTTCAGTCTCTCTCCACTCTCAGCCCTTAATCACTGCTGCTCTTCCACCAATCTATAAAGATGTTAATGAAAGATGATTAGCGCTGCTCAGTCAGAACTAATGAAGCCCCGCTTTTTTTCTCTGGCACCAGGGGAGGAGTCTCTCACCATATTTGTGGACAAGAGAAGGCTGAACCAGGAGTCTCCATCTGCAGACAGCGAGGCGTCCAACAGGAAGTCCAACTGGACGGGGGCGGTGACACTTGAGACACTCCACCAACTGGCTGCGTCCTACTTCACCGACAGGGAGAGCACACTGAGGAAACTGCACCATCTTCAGATAGCGTCTAGTGCCATACGGGTCAGTTCATCAGTGATTCAAATATACAAACAGAATGAGTCAGTGCTTCACCGGCGGTGCAGTGGTTTACGGCGTTGCACATATGTGTTTTTTACTACTCCGGTTTTGTGGGTTTGCTTTCTGGCCTCAACCATTTGCGAATCAAATAAAGCTTTCGGGCCAGAAAATAATAATAAAAAAAAAACATTACGAGACAAGCACACAGGATAAAGCTTCACTTTAAAATAGGTAGAATCGAGGAGAGTCTTTGACCTCCGTTATCAGCGAGCAGTCTCTCAATGTCACACTTTTTGTGGTCCTTACTCAAATCTACAGACTATAATAAAGGTCTGTAAACCTACTCAATTCAGTATCAAGAGTGGCTTGTTTCATTTCTGTTTACACACTGAGCCACATCTAAGTAAAGTGTATATGTTCTTCCAGACCTGGGCTGTGCTAAGTGGTCTGTACCGAACCCTGAGCAGTGCACATCATTTGTGTGGAGACAGTGAGATGGCACTAATGGTCTAATCAACACACAGGGATGTGTCCTTTTTGTGCTTAACACGATGAACACTTGTTGCAGGAATTGTTTGAGTAGCTGTTTGCAATGTCTGTGGTGTCCCATGTCCTCGCTCTCCTCATGATTTGAATGAGAGGTTTATGTTTTTATTTGAGTAGCAACAGTTAACCTTAAGTCTAAATCGTCAGATTGATAAACAAAAAATCCTTTAGGTTTGTTGTGAATACTAGTTGCTTCTACTTTGGGTTAAATGTGAGGAATTGTCTCATAGGAAAAGGTGACTGGTCCAAGAATGTGTGGTCATCATCACCAAAGCATTTTGAAAAGGTCGATAAGGATTACAACGCTATAGCCGTTGCAAGGCTGCTTTTGCATTTGGTTTCGTTTCCACTAAATCACTGCTTTAAAAGATGTGCTGGGAGTAAGACTTGTAGAGATATTAACATGGATAACAATAATAATAATAACAATTTTGGACAGAAGGCTTAGTTTGACAGGACAGCTGTAAGCGTTAAATGGGGAAAGAGTGATAGAGACATTCAGCGGGTAGTAACCACACATGGGAAACGCCCCTAACTACTGCACCGCAGGTGAAGCACAGTGACAATTCGTTTATAAATTTCGTCGAATGTAGCTAAGCTTTTCTCATTTTCAAAAGCCTGTCTGACTACATCACCTTCATTGCTCTACTTAACATCAAGTTAAATGAGTTTGCTGAGCTACTTTAAGACTTGCTCACCCTAAAGATAACGATTATGAATAAATCACTTAATTCTAGCTCAGGGAATTAATTTACCTAATTCACTTAACCAGGCTGGATTAAGAACAAATGCATGTTTAGAAACATGCCTCAATACATAATGATTTACCTGCTTCTACCACAGGCTAAGCAGAAAAGATTATAAAAGGGTATTGGCTGTGAGATGTTGCCAAATAAAGTTTTTAAGAACCGTTTGAAAAAGTATGGATGCACTACAGCGCATCAGCACACTTAAAAACACCAATCATCCATTTCTTATGTGGAGTGGCTATTAGGCTGTATTCATTATTCAGGCTCTCTGCGCCTGTAGAGTGAGTGTCCCAGCCCCAACCCGTCCCATCTCCAGGACCGGTTATGAATCAGCCTGATTGATTAGAGATATCGTGCCATTAATTTCCAGCCAAGGTCTTTTCTCCATTTACTTTAGTAACATGTGTGGAGTTGAGAGGCAAATAAAAGATGAGAGTCAGAGATGAACAGCAGCACCTACAGAGCGTCACGGTTCATTAGCGATTGCTAGTGGTTGACCGTATACACGAAGTATGCTAACATGCTCTGAGTAGTACTTCCCTGAACGCCAACATCAATTACACTTAGAGGAAAAGTGAACACAGTTTGAAGTTTCAGTTGCAAAGGAGTTGATTTTTCCTTCCACATCTGAACAAAATATTCTGTGTGAGCATAGGAATCGTTATAATTGAGAACCATTATGGTACAACTTCACAGTGACTCAGTGCATTCAAAATTCATTTGAGGCATAAAGAGCTTTTGATGAAGAATCTCTTGACCTTAAGATTTATTTTGTTTTTATGCAAATGAGCAGTTATTTACAGGACACGCTTGAAGGACTTAATGTTCTTTGTATTAAAGTAAGAAACCGCAGCGGCGCACTGCAAGAACGACTATGTAAATATTAGATGTAAAGAGCAACATATCACAGGTTAGACCACTCTTTTTAATAAAATGTAATTAAAGCCTGATTACGTCACTTTTATATAAAAATAAATAAATAAAAGCATGTTTTTTGAACATTTTGAATGTTGTTTTTGCAATAAACCAGTGGAAATCATACGTCCATGCTATGAATTGGCTTGCTTCTCCACAAACCTGACTCTTACTTGGCCTGGAGGAGCCTCCCTCCACTTGTTTCCATGGAAGTGTTGCTCCTTTGGCTACAATGTTCCACAGTATGGCATAAAACTTGTCTATGTCCTTGGAGAATGTTTAGAAGTATGGTTTTAACTTTCTATTTCATGAAATCATGCAGACAAGTGACATGCCACCTCTAGAAAGTTATGCTGTATTGCATTAACATAATTTTATTTAAAAATTGCTCAAAATCTTGCATACAGATATTTTTTAACAAATTACATTACCGTTCTTTTCTTAAATTAATGTCTGAAAATTAACTATCTGAAAAATGTGTTCCTTGCACTAGACCTTTTTATAGACTTTTGTGTATTGATGACATGTCAAGATTCTTCTATTTTTTAACTTCATTTTTTTAATTTTTCCCTTGAAAACTGACTTGCCACACAGCAAAACTATGATAATTATGCACCATATGCACTATCCCAAAAATTGAGAATTGAGAATTGAGAGATCCTTTAATTGTCCCGCTATAATCAGGTCATTGTCATATTTACTTTAACGTGCAGTCCATCTAAATGTGTGTTACAGGTGACTGAGACCAGGACGGGGCCACTCGGCTGCAGTAATTATGACAATCTGGACACAGTGAGCTCAGTGCTTGTCCATAGCCCAGAGAACAAGGTCCAGCTCCAAGGTAAGAGCCACATCCAACTCTGGACCGCTGTTTCTTTGTTCTACCAATTTAGGCCAGTTACAGAATGCTGGTTTATGGGAAGTTTGTACATTACTTTGCCAAGAAGGACAATGGAGAATTTAAAGCTAAAATCCAATGCACATTAAAAGTAATACTGTAATAACAGTTTTTATTTACGTAGGCATCAAAAGCAATGACTGAGTATCCTACATTATTTACCCAGTCCATAGTAAGACCGTCAAAAAATGTATACCCAAATTCTAATTGCAACAACAGTCTAATGTATACTGACAAAATCACCAAAAACAGATCAAAGGTTGACTTTCATTAAATAGTTTCAAATGGTGTTAATTTACATCAAAACTAGTAAAAGACCAACTGATATGTGAAACTACTTTTATTTTTGTGTATAAAAAACATTTTTTATTATTGACTAAGGATTATTCAGAGAATAGAACAAAAAAATTAACAATTATGGGAATCGTAGGATGAAACAATGAGTTTTTAGTCCAATACATACTCCAGTAAAATAAAACTACATGTAAAGTACTTATTTGGCTGTTTATGTGACAATATCATAACTTTTTCAATCAGAAAGTTTGATTTTGTAAAGCTAAACCTGTGAAAGTAAGTACATTAAGGATTTCAAAGAAACATATTATTGACTCGAGTACCAAGCCTTTTGTTCAGTATTCAAAATCATGTTTGAAATGTTGGTGTGGCTGAGCCTCTTTGGCCACCTGTGCATCGTAACAGACACTAAAAGCTGAGGAGATGAGTTGAGTGTCTTGGCCAAAGATGCAGTCACAGTATGTCCTGACCCAACAACTCTCTGGTTCCTTCACTCTGTCTGATCCTAACAAAATCAGCCATCTTTCATTACTTAATTGAAATACTTTTATTGTTATTATGCAAACTTTTTTTTAACCAAGATTTTGCTTCCATTAATATCTCAGGGTTGCAGGTCCTCCTCCCTCTTTACCTGCAGAGCCGCTTCATCCAGGCGGCGCTCAACTACATTGGCTGTAAATCTGAGGGCGAGTTTGTTTGCCATAGCGGAGACTGCTGGTGCCGCTGCAGTGTGGACTTCCCTCAGTGTAACTGTCCGCTCTCAGACCTGGACAGTCTGCAGCACAACCTGCTGCGTGTCCAAGAGGCCTGGAGGAGCACCAATCAGGAGTTTGAGCAATCTGGTGAGTCAGGCATTTACATTCACCGCAAGTATCCAAAATTGGGCTTAAAATCATGCAGAGACAAGTTCCGTCATAGACCATCTCTGAAATCCTCATGAATTCTTGGGGATGTTTTTCTTGGCTCAAATTCTTCATGAACATTAACACGGTATAAAGTATTTTCAAAATGCACAACTAGCTATAGTCGTGCATTTTGAAAGCAGTAGTACTTGTAAATAAATTGTTCATAATTGTCCTTTGCTTTAAGAGGAAGAGCCTCTGCGACAGCAAAGCAAATTGAAGTTTATGGACTGATCACAGTGGAATATTAACTACTGTCACCTCAGATTTGGTTAAAAATGTTTATATCAATCATTGGAGAAGGAAAGGTGAATCACTATGTTGTGTTTTGTTGTGTCATATTAACTTTTTGAAGAGGCAATACATTAAAAAAAATATGCCCTAAGGAAATTTTAAAAAGTGGGTTGGGCTTCAGCATAAACTGCATGTGAACAACCAAGGCACCAGCTAAATTAATCATATGTGTGATAAAAAACACTGAATCTGAACATCAATTTTACAAAGGTAGGTCGCTACAATATCAAAGTCAAGTAGAAGTGTTAAGGAGAGTATATGCTTTTAGCTTAGCCCCATGTGGTCTCTCTATGCACTCTGTAGTTCAGGTGTGTTAACATGTGAGAGAATATCTATATGATCCTGTCATCTGCCTAAAGCCTTTTACAAGTGTAAGATCAAAGCTAGAAACACATCTGTGAATTATTCTCCCAGGTTTCTGGCAAATGCCTGAGAACTTTAGTGGTATTTTTCTTGTTGTTGAATCACACAACACTACCAAGGCAACCAGCGCAATTTAATTATCAATAAATGAGCCTGAACAGTTGGGTTGATTCAGACACCAGTGGCCTTGAATATGCTGACAACAGGTTCTAAGAAAAATCCACTAAAATGTAGACAAGCTCAGTAGTCCTCAAACAACTGCCATTTTTTTTCAGGGACAACCACTGAAAATTTTTTTTTGTTACCCTAAAATGCTCGGTTCATTTATTTCATGTTGTTTTACTTGTCAACAGAGGAGTTTCGAGGCTTCGTGGACAGACTGCCAAAGCATTATGCTGTGAACACATCTGTGGTTGAGCACTTGTGGCGCACGGATGCCAACCTGCTGCAGCGCTACAGGCAGCTGGAAGCTAACAGCATCCAGCTCGTCTCCAAAGCCCGGCGCATCACTAACAAGCTCTTCAGCCTGAGCAAGAGGTGCAGGCAACAGCCCAAAATAGTCCAACCACGGCCGAGGTGAGTCGCAAACAACACCAAGGGAATATTCAGACCGCAGCCTGTTAACCCAAGATGCTGCTAGAAATGTATAATTATGAAAGAAACTCATGCACTGGGCATTGGGAGAAGCATCCAAGCGAGGCAGTGCTTATTAGAAGGCACAGTTGAGGAGGGAAGTGCTGACAGGGGCAGTGAGGATTCTCTGTTAACTGGAAAAGACAAGGTTGATTGTCCGTAGAGAGAATTTTCACTAACACTATGCAGGCTGGATCCAAATTACAATATATTTTAAGAAAAGTAGGCTGTTAAACTGTTGGTAATTTTGTCTCCACCACCACTTTTCACAGTGGGTTTGTCTTTAAGCTGCTATAGATACATTTATTATGTATGTAACTGCCTGTGCAAAGGCTGTCTTCAGAAGGACAGAGGGATTTCCAAGTCACTCCCTCATTTTGCATTTTCAGCAGCTCTACCATCTGTTTTAATATCTATCAGAGATCACTTTGGCCGTAACTCCTCTCAGATTTATGCCTCTCTCATGAACACTCCATATTGATAGCTATTTCTGGCTGGAAATTAACTAAATGACACAATCCATCAGCTCAATAGTGAAAAGCATGCAAAGCCCTCTCAGTCTACAATCCAATTACAGCTTTTATCACACCTCTTTTCTCTATAAAAAAAGGAAATGCAGGAAAGTCAGTTTTGCATTTAAATCTGTTGAGGGAAATTGCATTTTAATGTTTATGGTTTGCCTTTTAACAAGAATATGGTGTTGACGCAGTTTTTTTTTCTTTATAAACACCAATAGATCAGAAAGCTGCTTCTGAATGCTGTCTTCTGCACACAGAAGAATAGGGAGTTGATTTGGGTTGGATTTAGCTTCTGTGGTTCCAGCTGAGGTTGGGTTTGGATAGAGTGACAAGCATAACTGTGGTGTATAACAATAGAGAAACTTTAAAATCCTTAAATAAGAAAATGAGCAAAAATTTGGCAACATATTATACCAAACAAATATGTTGAGATCCTCGCTAAAACATATACTATATATTTACATGTTATATTATACCATTTAATAAATGTTATGTACTAACTGTAAATATTTGACCTTGACATGTATATCTTCTGTCCTCAGCAGACCGCTGCACTTCTGGCTGAGCTACTGCCTGTCCAAGCTGTACTGCAGTGAGAACAGCCATGTGGGAGTGTACAGTGAGGGGGGCCGCAGCTGCTCATGCCCCTATAGCCCCCTGCCCTGCCAGGGTGTCATCCCCTGCTCTGTGGGAGAGGGGTCCCACTGTGCCTCCTGCTCCACAGATAATCGCACACGCTGCTCCAGCTGTAACCCAGGCTTCAGTCTGACCCAGGGGGCCTGCCGTCCTGCTGTGCCTGACCCCACTGACCCTTACCTGGGGCTGGAAAGTGACCGCGACCTGCAGGACCTGGAGCTGCGTTACCTACTGCAGCAGCGTGACCCTCGCATCACTCTGCACGGGGTGTTTGTGAGCAACGACGTGCGTGTCAACACCTGGTTTGACCCGTCCTGGAGGAAGAGGATGCTGCTTACACTCAAGAGCAATCGTGTCAAATCAAACCGTGTTCACATGCTGCTGGGAATTGCTCTGCAGTTCTGCCTCACGGCTAACAGCACTCTGGAGCCTGCCTTCTCGCTGTTCGTCAACCCGTTTGGAGGTAGTCACGCAGAGAGCTGGACCATGCCCATAGGCCAGAGCGGATACCCTGACTGGGAGCGCACCAAGCTGGACAGACCGCTGGACTGCTATAACTGGACCCTGACTTTAGGAAACCGCTGGAAAAGCTTTTTTGAGACGGTACACTTTTACTTGCGCAGTCGTATTCGAGAGCCTGTGGGAGGGAATCGTACTACAGTGTATTATGAACCACCGGAGCCCACCGAGCCGGCCAGTAATGTGGGCTACATCAAAATCAACAGCATGCAGCTGCTGGGCTACAGCGTGCACTTTGACCCAGAGGCCATTCAGGACCTGATCCTGCAGATCGACTACCCGTACACTCAGGGCTCCCAGGACTCAGCCCTGCTGCAGCTGGTGGAGCTGCGCTACAGGGTCAACCGGCTCTCTCCTCCAGGGGCACCTCACGTGGACCTGTTCTCCTGCCTGCTCCGACACAGGCTCAAACTGTCCAGCGCTGATGTTAGCCGCATCCTCACTGCTCTGCAGGCCTTCAGCTCCAGACAGCCCAACCAGCAGGAATACGAGGCCAACAAACTGTGCAGCTAAAGGCTGCCCATGTGCGTACTGTCTCCTCCCAATCCATTTGTGTTACATGTGTGTTATACATACAAATTGTGCATTTAAAAGGTTTTTACAATCTCAGTGTATTTTTATGAAAAGTATTGTTGTCAAAAGGAATTTCTGTATTAAATGAAAGCGAGGAAAATAGGAATAAAAGTTTGGGTACAAACTCTCAAAAGGTTTTGTTTTTTGTTAAAAAGAACAAAGAATTTCCCTTTTCACTACAAAGTAAAAACCTTTTCACACAAATTATCTTCTGTTTTCTTCCAACCACCATTCCAAAGTCATTGTGATAACAGAAAGCGTTTTATTCATGAGGACCACTGCATTTTAACATGCATTGAAGCTTTTTCATACAGAGTAACAGTATTCACAGTTTGAATTAGCAAAACAGGAAAACTAAAGAAAACTCCACTAGGTTTCAAGGTAGAGATTTTAAATTTGGTATTAGGATTATTGTCACGTTATATTTGTTGCCAGAGAGTTGGCATGCGTCAAACTCAGCCCTCCTAATCTGCCTCACACATTTAGCGTGTTTGCCACTAGAGAGCTGCAGTGTTGTGTTGTCTTGGCCCATCTGGCGGCTGCGTATACAAGGTCTCCATTCTCCCGTCAGGGGCAGGCGGGCACAGATTACTAAATACACCGCGTTCCTCTGCCATTCACACTTACTGTGATGGATGAGGCCCCGCATCAAACAGCAGCCCCAGGTGTGTGCGACAAGGATAGTACATTTTGGGTTGGACTCATACAGACGTGCCTCGGACCAAACGGGAAATCATCTTTAATCCCCCAAAGGGCTGGAGCCTCGGGCGCTGCAGCTTTGATTAGACTAGCATCTTAAGACGCGACTTCATCAAGATTCACCGGGCACGTCTCTCCCGAGATTTAAGCCAGACACAATTTGCTCTGATGCGCACGTTCCAAATGAATGTGAAGAGGCGGGTTGATGCAGATCTGTGCAATGTACTACACCAAACAAAACAGCTATTCTCAGTGGAACGGGCATAAAGATGTTAAATGGTTTTAGCAGCAAAGGTTGACAAAGCTCAAAGCACTGGTTTCATCATCATATGTTGTAATAATCCTTGCATTTAGTTTGTAACATGAAACATTTATGACACAGCACAACTTCTGAATCAAAATTACTCATAACTATTTTTTACAACTTTAGTAAATATCAAAGCAAGAATATCAAAATTCACTGGAAGAATAAATCTATTAATGCCACCATCAAAAATCAAAAAGTAAACCTCCTAACATTGATGGATTTTTATTATTTCTTACTACAGGCATGCACATTCATAGAGCCTCTACACAAACTTGTTAAGTAATAGAATTGTATTTTACAATATGAATTAGATATTATCAATATTAAATATTAGATATTATTGTTCTTAAAATTGAACCTACTCTTTGAGTGTGACATTCAAAATCATTAGATTTTAAACTTGATTAATCTTGAGTGACATTTATGCATCAAAACATGCATGTTTATGCATGTTTTAATCACATCCATCAGCAGAAGTGAACAGAGAAGACAAAAATTGAGAAAAAGGGTTAAATTGCGTAAGTAAAAGTAAAAGTACAAAGAATTGGTTCCAGAAATGTGAAAAGTAAATGTGACATCTGATTTATTTTCTAAATTAATGTAATTGGAAGGGCAAATGATAGACCACAAAAATGAAAAAAAAAATAAAATAAATAAATACATCAAATCTGAAGGAGCAGTGTTTGCAGTATTCTAATAGTCAACATAAAGCTTTTGACTTTCTCACAATGTTGTGTAATCAAAATGTTGACTCAAGTAAGAGTGCTGTTAGTTGTAAAAGTATTATGTCGGAAAACTACTCTAAATAGTGCAATTTCTTCAAGTAAATGTAACAGAGTACTACTCACCTTTGCATATAAAACCTAAAAATTTAAATCTATATTCTCTTAAAAAACACACACTGGAAGGCGGTGTGCAGGAGGAGGATACTGAGAGAGCGTGGAACAGGAGCATGTGGTGTGTGTTTAAAGCTAACATTGTGCATCTGGCTGTGGAAATGTGCTGCTGAGGGAACCAGTCCAATGCACAATGATGAAAGACAAGAACATATGAGCTGCTCTCATTATGCTCACACTACACAGGCAAAAATAGCACATGTTAAAATACTCAGGAACATGTAAAACAAATTTATTTAGACTTATAAAGAATGGAGAGCAGACTTGGGTGTTTAAAAAACTCCCTGAAATACGCAAACACACATCACTATCCTATTATCCTCGAAAACTGGATTTTTGTTCTTTAGTCCATATCTATCAAATTTTCAAATTTAGCTAAATCAGAATCTGTCTGTCGCTCTGTCTCTTTCCCTATATATATATATATATATATATATATATATATATATATATATATATATATATATATATATATATATATATATATACATTTGATGGGTGTTTTTAATGATCCATCTAAGTTATTTTATGCAATCTAATAGCTGTATATATTGTGGCACAGAGGTGCACACGCAGGCTTAAGTTTGAGCCAAGTATCCGAGTGCAGCAGGCTGGTGGTCCTTTGTGAGAACATGAGTTAGACTAATGTGTGTGTGAGTTTAACAAGCGCGCCGCCCGAGAGGGGAGCAGTGAAGGGGAAGACTTTATGGAGAAGGACAGGCCCATGGGAGGTATCTGAAATAATAGCCGACGATTCTTCAGAGCAGCTCAGACGGAGCGCTTTAACAGGCAATAGGGAGGCGCGCTGTCAGACATCACTCCAGATGACCAACCTCTAACTGATCAGGGGATTTACATTTGTTACCACTTAATAGTTAGCAAGTGTTTTCCAGAGAGGAGTAATTATTGTGTGGGGAATATTTCTTTAGCTGTGATTCATCTTTGCGTCATTATTACCCTATTGTCAAAGGTCTGCAAAGTAAAAAGACTGACATGCCTTTACTAAGAGTAAAAGCTCATTGAGTTCTATTGCCCTTGTCATGTAAAGGCAAAACAAACAACATCTGATCAAATACACGCATTATACTAAACTGTCTTCACTTTTTTGGGGGAACATTTCTATCAACAAACACAGAGCTGCGCTATTAATCATATCTAATTTGAGAACAAGATTCAATTATTTTCAATCATCAATTATACGATCGTGGCCTTTGAATCAAGAGGTTCATTGCCAAAAGTGGGTGGTTTGGAGCAAAGTTGAGCCTTTAAATAAACAAGATTGACTGTTTTTTTGTGTTAAATAACACTGACAAAGATTCTGTTTTATTTATGATCATGAACCTCATTATTAAAATCTTTGTATAGGTTTAAGAAACTGAAATAGATCAAAATGAGTACAAAAGTGTTTTTCCATATTGCACAAAACCTGTGCCATTATAATAGGGCTGGGCGATAAGGTGATGAAAATTGAATCGTAAGTTCGTCCCTGTGACAATCTGCTGCTTTGTGAAATTGTCAAATCGTGATTCACTGCTTCTCTCTTTAATACAGCTGTCTGTTCAAACACCCTTTTTCTCCTGTTGTTTAGCCTCTGAAGCCTCTGAACAGATGACTTTATTTACCTCTTAAAGACCACAGCTACACAATTTTACTAAATCGACACAAAATCGCGAATTTAATGGATGCAATCAGCAAATAGCAAAAACGCAAAACCAAAAGCGATCAAAATGCGTTCAAAATGTCAAAAACGCACCCACAAACAACAAACGCAACTCAAACACGACTAAAAGTGACAAAGATACGACTAAAAGTGACAAACGCGTGTTCAAAAATGGCAAGCTCAACAGAATGTGAAAAAAATGCAACTAAAAGCGACAAAATTGTGTTTAAAATATGAATTGAAAATTTAAAATTGAAAATGTGAAAGTGAACACAAATTGTGATAAAATCGAAATCATGACCTGGCCCCAAGAAAATAGTGATACTCATTTTTTTCCATATCACCCAGCCCTACATTATAATAAGTCAATGGTTCTTTCCTGGGATTGTTTTTTTCTGTTTTCCTAAAGACTTGTCTTCTGTGAGCTATTAAAAGGCCATTCAGCGGAACGAGTTCATTTACGGAATTAAAAGAGCAGTCTTGTTCAGCCCCAGCTGATAAGGAGTGTGTGGTAGAGCAGAATATTGATTAGATGTAATGTTACACCAATGGCTGGGTATCTGTTGAGAAATAGCACTTCTGAATTAACTTTAGATAGACTCTAATAAGTGGTGTGTTTCTATCAAGCTCAAATTTGAATAATATATTTGGACATAGTCGAAAATCCTTTCAATCAGAATCAAGTTAAATCAGCAATGTAGGGCGTGCGACAGCCTGCAGATAAGCATTAGAAAACTGATAGTGTCAAATTTATGCAAAGTATTTAATCTGAAGTTGTTTATGGTCATCATTAAAAGGAGAAAAATACAACCATTGAACACAATGAATTTATCTACTTTGACGTCAATCTTTGCATAGCAAAATAAATTACTCACAGAAAAAGTGCCAGTGTTGCCTGAGCTCTCCATCCATTCATTTCCACCCATCTTTGTCCGTTTTATCCGGGACCAAGTGGTGGAGGCAGTCTGAGCAGGGAGGTCAGGGACTTTCCTCTCCACACATGCCACCTCCAGCTCCTCCAGGGGATCCCGAGACGTTCCCAGGCCAGCCAAGGGACATAGTCCCTCTAGCGTGTCCTGGGTCTTCCCTGGGGAGGTGGAGGTGTCCAGAAGGCAGCCTGAACAGATGTCAGAGCCACCTCAGAGCAGTGGCTCTACTCAGAGGTCCTCTCGTGTCACTGTGCTCCTCACACTATCTCTAAGGGAGCACCGGGCCACCCAAAGGAAGCTCATTTTGACCGCTTGTATATGTGATCTTGTCCTTTTGGTCTTTACCCAACCAGTAAATCGAGAGCTTAGCCTTTCGACTCACCACAACAGTCCAATACAGCAACTGCATCACTGCTAACGCTGCACCGATCCGCCTGTCAATCTCGCGCTCAACCCTTCCCTCACTTGTGAACAAGGCCCCAAAATACTTAAACTTGTAGCCAGGACTCCCCACCCACCGGGGGAGGGCAAGCCACCCTTTTCTGGTCGAGAATCACGGCCTCAAATTTGGAGGTGCTGATTTTCATCCCGGCTGTTTCACACTCGGCTGCAAACTGTGCCAGTGTGTGTTGCAGGTTCTGGTTTGATGAAGCCATCAGGACGACATCATCTGCAAACAGCAGAGATGAGATCCTGTAGTCCCCAAACCAGATGCCCTCCTGGCCCTGACTGTGCCTAGAAATTCCGGGACGAAAATCACACTGCTCCTCCTGAAACCAAGGTTCGACTAACGGTCAGATTCTCCTCTGCAGTACCCTGGAATAGGCCTTACTGGGGAGGCTGAGGAGTGTGATTCCCCTGTAGTTGGAACACACCCTCCGGTCCTCCTTCTTATACAGAGGGATCACCAGCCAGTCCAGAGGTACTGTCCCAGACCGCCATGCGATGTTGCTTGGGTGATGGGAGAGTCCGCCTACGAGTCTCCAGTCTCTGCTTCCTCCTCAGAAGACGTGATGGTGGGATTGAGGAGATCCTCAAAGTATTCCTTCCACCATCTGACAACATCTCCAGTCGAGATCAACAACTATCCATCGTCACTGTAAATAGTGTTAGTGAAGCACTGTTTCCCCCTCCTGAGGCGTCGGACGGTTTGCCAGAATTTCTTTGAGGCCGACCAATAGTCCTCCTCCATGGCCTCTCTGAGGCCCAATTAGGCCTGATAGGACTCGTAACATGTAGGACGGATACCCTTAGGATAGGACGGTAACCCTTACTTCCGGGGTCCACCACGGGGATTGCCGCCGCGACAGGCACCAGAGACCTTGCGACCACAGCTACGAGCCGCAGCAATATTTTCATTACAGATCTATTATGCTACTGCATTTTTCTATGTATTAGTACACCATGTTCTAAGACATTCCTCCTTTGAGGAAAGTCACCCCATAGTATTCTTATAAGTCATAAATATCAAAGGAAATTACATTCTTTCTATTCTTTTTCATGGTCTTCATGGCAAATCATCATCCTTCAGTGCATTTACAGATAAATATTAGAGGTTTGCTCTGAACTTTTTTTTTAAACTTTGGATATGTGCAGCTACATATTTTCAATTTGGATTTTAACCATAAATTCAGCAACAGTTAAATTACCCAGTTAAATTATTAAATTGAGTTATTGCCCGTTTTACCAAAGTGTGCCTGCTGACTCACTACAGTTTGGATTAGACCAAAAAAAAAACAGGATTCAGAGCCAGATCAACAGGTGAATGTGTCAGTTATTTGACTAATACTGTAGAAAATAAAATTATCTACCATCAACAATTATATAGGGGTTTCAAAATAATGTCAATTTAGGACTGCTGCAAAAAAACAAAATAACAAGCATCTTATATCTTTTAAATAATGAAAGATCCCCAAAATGATACAACATGATGCTGAAATGCATAAATTGACAGAAACACAGAATATAAGAGAAACACAGAATATAAGATAAAATAGGCAATACACAGGCAATTAACAATAAAACAAGCTGTATGCCAAGTGAAATTATGTTAATGTCCTCTCTCCCTTCTTCTTTGGATTTCTTTGAATGAGTTTACATATTAAACTTTCTATATCTTGGTTGACAGCACAAAGAAAAATATGGCAAGAGCATTGTAAGAGGATGCAGGTAAGACACTGACAACATCATAAAACACCAGGCAGATGATAATAACACCAATTCATTCACACATATTTAGTTCATCCAGGTAGAAGAGAGACAGGGGGAATATTCTAGAGCAGTGACTGTCAAACTTTACTCTGAATATTATCCCAGAATAGGTTTAGTATTCATTTCAAACAGTAGTATTAGAAGCCTACGGTTTAAATTATGGGGACAACTAAGGAGGACTAAAGGCCAAGCTAAAAGACTTCAAAGCAGGACTTGACTCAAACAATACCAGAAGAAGCATGTGCACTATAAGTACCTGTGCCATACCATAGTCTGGGAACCACAGAGAGATAAGATTGGATGATGAGCACTCCTAAACTTGGAAGTCAGCAATCGCTCCTGCCTGGGAAAAAGGTTCTACTTTAGCATTTCAGTGCAAATGTACAACTTCCTTTCGTCTATCTACATTCCATAATTTAAACTGAGTTAATATTTCAAAGCCACCCCTCAGATGTATTGATGCTTTGGGACCTATATGCATCTCCTTCGTGGGGACTTAGGGTTAGGCTTACAATGTGATGCTCTTGTTTTGATAAATCCAACATACTTAACTTTCCGACATTCCTATCAATAAACACCGTCACCCTTTGTGCGCTCATAAACCTCTAATCAGTCCTCATTTTTGAAGGTAAAACTATCCTCATGCACTGAATAAAAATGTCATTGTATTAGCTTTAATTTGATTGAGATCTCTTGGTCCACTCCCTGCTATCGGCCCATCAATCTTGTTTCAGTTTGCGAGCCGCCCGTGTGACTGTCCTTACCAAGATTAACCGTGCACTGGGGTTTACGTTGAGTCTTTGTGTAATGACTTAGTGCTCCTCTTGACTTCATTGCCATTGTTCAGCCCTTGCACACTCATTACCGCTGCAGACAGTGCTAATGATGCAGAGGGCCGAGGTGCTGTGCAGAGATGAAAGACTCCGATGCCAGGGATTTACAATGCCTCCCAGATTACTGATAAAGAAGCACAAACAAAACTTCGCCTGAGGTCTGCGCAGCGGGGAGACACATTTAGATTCATTTTAAACTCAAACAAAAAAGGCTAGGCACATCTTGAAAACAAAAATAATTTACAGAACACGCTTTCCACATTCCTGACACCAGACATGAAACTTGTCTGAATTTGAATCCATAATAAGCACCAAAAAATAAAATAATTTGTTTTCAATAAAGATAAATTCTTATAAGGCTTAATCTCGTCTGATCTTGGGTTGGGTCTGGTTACTATTTGGGAAACCGCTGGAAACACTGGATACCACAGTAGCTTTAGTGCATACTGTTGTTGTGTCTGTAGGCAAGACACTTCACTCTCCTTGCCTAGTATGAATGTGGTGTGAACGTGAAGATGTGACGACAGATTGCGCTGGCCCAGGCTGGGATTGAATGGCTCTAACCACTTAACTATTGCTTCCCAAAACATTAAATCTGAATTTTGAAGGTGAACTTTAATGTGTGTTTTCCTAATTCATGCCCGCCCTATTCTTCAATATGAGTGTGTTGAATTCCCTACTGCCCTTATTTTTACGGTGCTGACAGAGATGCTCACGTTGAGCCCGAATATGCAGTATTTGAAGTAACTAATAGGTAGACACTTCCAAATCTCTCCAGCCCAGTCTCAGACTTGTTATCGCAGCAGCCTTGGAAACCCTGATGTGTGCTTTGAGTGGCTCTAGAACAGTACATACTGTATAATAGCCCATTAATCAGAGGCTTGGGAATACTGCTGCTTTGAACTGGAGGATCCTTACAGTGCAATCATGCTTAATGGTAATTGTCCAGGCCACTTTATGCACGTATCCAGTGGCTCTGTGGCCGAGTGTGAGAGGTTCACATTGTTTTCTTGTGGGAATGGTGTGTTCAAAGTGAAATAGAAATGTAACGTGTTGTAAGTGAGCGGACAGAGTGTCATCATCATGCACTTTGTAAAGCTCTGCATAGCATTGTTTGCCACCAGAGGTGTCACTTAAGTCACTTACATTACACAACTCAGGCAAGGTATGCCCTACTAAAAAAACACACATTTTAAGAGATGTCTGAATGACTAGTGTGTCCATGTTTGTGTATTCCAGAAGACTGGAGTCTTCCCAGTACATTGTATAAGTAATTAAACAGAACACCCTGTATTTCCTGGAGGAATGAAATAATTACAATCTAATGTGCCCTGTATATTTATTAAACATAGACCACAGTGCATATTTGTCCCAGATGACGCTTTCATCTGACAAGCTCGTACATTCAATATTATTAATATTTCAAATCATAAACAAACAATTAGTTGTGTTCATTTATTCAGCTCTGGGTGGCAGAGGGAGCCTGGCAGCACTACAGCGGCCCACTTCACATTAATCAAACTGGGGCTGACTCGTACAGAAAGTGAGCATCTAGAGGGAGCTCTATGATTAACACTGAATAACTTCCCCTTATGAAGTGTGTGGAATCAGCAGTTTGGAGTCTGCAGGGAGCGCCCGAGAACAGGAGCTGCCATAACCAGACAAACAGCAATCCAACACCACAGAGATAAATGTGAGCTCTGACTGAGAGGACTCCAGCCAGCGACAGCTCAAACAAGGCAATTAGGATATAATAGAGCCTTAGTCAATGAACAGTATGGTCAGGTAAATGTAGGAGTGACACTGGATCCACTCCTTCACCAGAATGGATGTCTTATGTTGGTGAAAGAAGTCAGAGCACACAAGGGGAACATTCAGCAACAGCTGCACTGGGGATGTTTTTGATGTGTCTGCCATTCTGTGCTGATAACCTATCTGACACTAAAGTCACACATTCACACACAAAAGGTGGGTTAAGTGTCTACCCTAAACATTCAAAGACATTCAGTACAGTTTAAACCAGAATTCCTTTCAGTTATAAGACAACCCTTCTATAACCAATGTTAAACAAATTACATTCTATACCCGCTGTTTATCAGTTCCAAATTGGCATAGAGAGCCCATAAACATGACCCATGATAACTCACATGCTTCAATACTAATCAGTTCTTTATCAAATAAAACCAATTTCACAGTAATACACTGCAGAATGCGCAAACGTCCTCCCTGGACTGAACTTTACTTTATTCACAGCAGAGTCAGGGCTTAGGGCACAGGGACCCAGGCAGAAGTCACATTACTGATGACTAAGCTGGTGACTAAGCTACAACCTCCAGTGCAAATACATTTCCCACCTAAATCCCCTTTGAAAGTGGCTGTGTCCTGCCCGGTGGAGCTGTCTTTTCAATCGGGAGGGAGGGCATTTAGGAGAGGCAAACACAGTGATGATGGAAGAAGGCAGGGGTCAGGAGAGGTCACTGTGGACCAAGTCAGATGGAGAGGGCATGTGTTCAGGCTTGGAGCAACTCTGACTCACTGCAAAGGACTGGGCCTGCATCACCTGAGGAGGACAACACGCTTCCTACTTAGAGTTGTGTTTTCTATTAATTGAAATTAGATTCCATGGTCACGTGCAAACAATCCAACAGAAAAAGCAGTATGCAAAAATAAACATGTCCAGGTAAGGTCAATTTTGAAATCAGGGTTAGGGTTAGACGAAAAGAGGGTTTGAAATTATACTGAGATTGTGCGTGAGATGGGGCCAGTGGAAAATGTTATGAATTTATTATGTTAATAGATGCTATAGGAGCATTGAGATATATTAAGATATTGTTAAAAAAAAAAATAATAATAATAATAAAGAGTGCATTTAGGTAAGCAATGCAAATGAAATGAAATAGTTACATGGATGTTTATATGGATATAAACCAAACTAAATTCTTATTTGCAAGTTTTAGTGTTTTGTTTGCCTGGTAAATCCAGACTGAAATCTGTGTATTCGAAAGTCTGTTAACACTACTTCTTTTACATCTCAGGCCAAACAGACAGAGCAGTACAATCAGATTTGTTTAATTTAGTGACGCATTGGAAACGATTAGGCCGCAATGTGTGTGTGTGTGTTATTATTTTTTCCTAAACAGCCATGTTGTTTTGAGATGGAAGGACCATGCATGTTTCTGATTGGCTAATCATGCTGAACTCTATAGTCTACACATCCCAAGATGAAATCCCTTTTATATCTTACATTTGGTGATGTCAAGATTATTGGGTTATTTGATAATTGTGATTATTAGAACTAAAAAAAAAAATAATACTAGGCAGCAACAATTTCAGTTCGGTCTATTTTCCAAAAAAGTCAAACACTAGAAATGTCACTGCTGTTTGGTCAAAGATTGCCAACAATTGTGAATAACTGTAAAATTGTGATGTTTCTTCACTCAAATTTGATATTATGACATCCTTACTTATATCTTATATCAACAAAATCAGCAGAGGAAATTGTATTGTTTATGGGAAGCTGCTGAGATATCTTCACCTGCATCAGTAGTAAGACAATATAAGCCATGTACCCCTGTCACCTTTAAGCACAAAGCTCTGTCTTCTTGTCTCCTCATTGTGAACAAACACATTCCCCCACACGTTCATTAGACGTAATAACAACACAAATCCTGGCAAACTATGTCTCACCTGGCTGTGTTCCTGAGGTTGCCTCATTATTGCTCCTCACTCTCAAAGAAAAATGTGGAGCAATTCATTTAAAAGTACTGTGTTTTTCCTAGCTGGAGGTAAACTTCTTTGCACATAAGTCAGAGTACATCACATACACTGGAGTGATAATTGCAGGCGAGAAGCTTGACAGTTACACAGAAATTAATGTACCAATTGTCTACATGGAGATAGACTAGTTTATAGTCTAGTCATTTCCATGGAGACAAAAAGACCCATACCAGTAAAAGTAGACCTTTAATATCACATCAGTGTTTGGAGATATAGAACATTTGATATTGCTGATTGGTGCAAAATTTGAGTTCATAAGCTATCATTGAAAAATACTTCAAAAAGCTGAGTTCTTAATATTTTCCTTCGTATAATGAAGGTAAAATTAAAAAAAAATAATAAACTTGTGATATTTCTGAACTTTTACAGCTCATTCTCTCTTTGTATATGTTACTTAAACCTCAATCAGGACATTTACAAGCACATTTTCACTGGTAAAAAAAAATCATCTGACTATCATCATCAGGATTATAAAAAATATCAAGAAATACATTTCTTGTCAACAGTGCCCACATCTACTTTGAAGTAATACTTTCTGGCTCCTCTACCACCTCCCATGATGACAGTGCAGCTCATGACTACTTCTAGATGAAAGAAATGTCTTCACTTCTCTCCTAAATCATTATTCTCAATCCAGGTGGCTTTTACGCACACCAAACCTTGTCCTATAGGTCTCCTCCATATTTCCATTCTCACCTCGGACTCCTAACCTCCTACTCAGCTGTCAGATCTCTCTCCACGCCTCGATAGAGTTCCATGTCCGCTAATAGGATCACAGTGAAGCTTACACCACTTTGATGTCCAGATTGAAATAAATTGTCAGGAATCCGACTGCTGTTTTCCGTGTATCTGACTTTTGCAGAAAGGTAAAAATGTCCCTCGAATATTTTTGCAAGAAAAGAGAAGAATCAATGCTTTTAAAAGAGAGAAAATAATGGAGCTTAAGGTCACATCTGTTTGACTGGTTTAAAGGCACACCTGCGGGAGACTGAGAGAAAATGGTTGGACAAAGTGTTTGATTTTGTATTGTTTTGATTGTTGCCATCTGAAACGCAGAGCTGCAGGATTACAGGTCAATCTGAATAGTCACAGACACAGCGGAGTCTGTTTTATTTAGCTCCACAATTGCGATGCCTGGTGCCTCAAAAGAACATTGCGTGTCTGCAACTTAATGTGTGAAGTAGGACATGGTATTTTGTTGGACATCTATCTTTATCTAACTAAATGTGTTAAATGTGGCCAGCAGAATAAAATATCTAGTTGTGATTTTTCTGATAAGAATTATGATTGCAATACGATTTTGGATTGTGCTCAAAGTTAAACAACACACAATGTGTCCAGGAAATAAAAAAAAGCTTAAAATATGAACTGATAAATTATGTATTTTAGAACATGTCCGTACAGATTTAAACATTACAGATGTATACTGGTTTTATACAGAATAAGAGGAGATATCTTGTTGTTTGGGGAGGACATTATGGCTAATAGCATCCATTCAACTTGCGATTTCGATTCGATTGTGATTAATCTGGCAGCCCTACTGCAGATGATTTAGTCAGTGTAGCGTGTGCCCTTAAAGAAATACATTTTTGTTAAAGAGGTATAATATGAGCAAAGCAAGACAGCGCAGTACTGTGCAAAGAAGCTACAGGGAATAAATTAGAGCTTCTCTCTTTTGAAAAGATTATTTCCCATAATCAGATCCCTGAGCTGCAGTACATACAGTAGCAGTATGGAGGCTTGGTGCAGTGACATGAGAAGAACTGCACAGAATGACATTATTGCTACAGACATTTGCTAAAACATAAGGTTTGCGTACTTGTAAAACATATGTTAGACAATAGACATTATTTTCTTTGCATGTGTGCAACAACAATCTAAGTGATGTGTTTATATGTATATGACAGTGGTGCTCTCATTGTGTGTGCCCTTCAGGTCGGACAAATGACTCTACATCACTGCTTGAGGTTTTAATTAATAGTTGCTCCATAATGGTAAAACATTATGGCACAATACAATGACTCTTCTCCAGTACCTAATGTTATAATTACTGTAATGACCAGCTGTAATGGTTGACCTGCACATTACTCCCTCACGCACATAAGTTATCTCCTCTCAGAGCATCACTTTTATCACCAGACCCTCCCTCTGAAGACATGTTACCCTCCAATAGCACTAACTTCCTCCCACCAACCACATCCAATAGTGCGGCTTAATTAAACATGATTAACGCTGCCTTCACGTCTTCATTTGTGTCTGGGTAAGCCCTGAGAGCACCCATGGGTGCATGCAACAGAGAGAGGGATTACAATTGGCTTTACAGTGAACCTTCGTCGTCCTGCCCTTGCCTGTCCTCGCTGGTCTGTCCTCCGCAGTTAGGCTCCAGTGGCTTTATGTCCCAAAGTGCTCGTTACGGACCTCCGCACTTACACTCTCCCAAAACTTGACATTTGAAGCGGCTCACATTTTTGTTATGCATCCAAAAGGACGGTTATGCAAATGTGGCAAATGAAACTTTCTTCTTAAAGGAGTGAGCGACATGTGAGTTTTATTACAGCTATGGCAGATGCTCAATGGCCCATCACAATGATAGAAATATTTCAAAATGACGCGAATGTTGGGATGGAGAGCCATAGAGGGGTTGAGTTGAGGAAGACAAATGTGCTGACAGTAGTTGAATGCAGATTTATGTCAAACACAATATCCATATATTTTGATTCTCTAGAAACAAGAAGTAAAACAATAATGCTTTTGATCTGTCTGTATAATCATGACCTTCAAAAATGTCATTAAAAAACATTTATTTAGCCCCATTTAGCCTAACTTTAGTCCAGGATACAATCACACCACTAAGACTAATCAAAACTAAAGCTAGAATCTAAACTAGAAACTGATTCATATTAATGAATAGGACACAATTTGACCTTTCCTGAACAGTTTTACAACCATCTTGTTCTTTATCAGAACTAGAAATAAGATCACTGTGGTAGTGAAATGGG
The DNA here is from genome assembly GCA_019453435.1 of Rhinogobius similis. Lineage (NCBI taxonomy): Eukaryota > Metazoa > Chordata > Actinopteri > Gobiiformes > Gobiidae > Rhinogobius > Rhinogobius similis. The sequence goes on along the minus strand of CM033632.1, from coordinate 20,675,144 downwards.
TATTGAGTCTTAAGCCTATTCCTTAGTATTGAAATCGAGTTTGAAAGCATTTTAATTCTGACCCAGTCTTGACTACGAGGTGAGTAGGTACAAAAGGTACAAAATGTTGTAATAAAAAGTATGTTTGTAACAGACATTGTCATTTTTGGTTTTAGTTACTAAAATAGTTTTTGCAAAATGAGTCAAATTAACTAAATGCCTCAACAATTTAATTTACGTTCAGTGTGCAGTGCAGTGAGGGAGACGAAAGCAACAAGCACTTAATTATTGGGGAAGGAGCCATTTGTCTTTGAAAGTTAATCCTCAACAAAAAAATATTTCTGACATGTTGCATTAAACGAGACATATCATGAAATATAACATAAGTGGATCATCATTTTAGATTTTGTTCATTGTAAACCACGGCGATATTGATCTAAAAAGGCTTAGTTATACAAACAGGTCAATTGGCTATTTGTTCAAAACTACCCAGAACGGTTAAGACCCACCTCTTGACATTTCACTGTAACGAGCAACAGATTATCAATTACATGTTTTATATGTTCAATGTTCAAATAATCACAGCTAGTACAGGGATGTGGGCGGAGATAGGTGGTAGGTGAAAACAGGAATTTTTCGAGAACTGGAGCCTCAGTTGCAAGACAATACAGGGTTAACGCAAACATGCATGAATCAATTAAATAACAACTTTTAATAAACTAACGAAGAGGAAACACTGTTATAACAAGGTTAAAGGCTAATTAAAGGAAACATTCTGCATTTTTAATATTGTTATTAGCCTTTAAACATGCTCTTGAGTACCTTAAATTTGCCATCTCATGTTTTGAAACAAAATAAAAGTTTATTAGGCACTAAATGAACATGTTACTCTGCAGTTTGTCCTTATGAAGCCAGTAGATGGCGCCTAGCGCTTACACAATTTAGTTATGTCATCAGTTTAAGGGACTGTGTGACGATCAAGCTATTAGTAGCAGTGATTGTGTTTAGACAGCAGAGATGCTCAGAACGAGTCTGGTGATGATTGAAGGACTTAAAACAGCTGAAGATTCTTAACTCTTAAATGAATGTTAAAGTAACAGTAGTGAATCCAGATATTGCCTTTTATTACAATATTACATTTAACATGCACTTCATACTTTTTCTTATTATGGTGCAGCCCTTTTTTAGTTTGAAAATTTCCTATGCACCACAAAGAGACGTGTGGGCAACAAGATCGTCAGTGTCACTGGCTCATTGTGCCTCAGACTGGCAGTCACTCGCAATGTTGAATACGGAAGGCACTTTTTATCAAGCATCTTAGAATATTCAATGTAACTAATTAAAATGCTCTGTTTGGTATGCAGAAACATGCAGAGCTCCCCGAACAATGGCATGCCTATGAATAGTGCACCTGCCACTTCACTGCTGCAGCACCTTCATGCATTACTTTTATGTGGGTGATAAATGATAAAAAGGAAGGATTCATAAAACAGACTTCTGGGGTGTTTTTATTTTTACTGTTGTAGTTAACACTGCAAGAACCATTCATTATCTTGAATATGTTTGCTGCATACTTAAAAGTAAAGCAGCAAATAGCCTTGAGATCTCTAAATAGCTATTATTGAAATGTCTTGATTGCTTTTCATTTGTGAGCTGACCCTGCATCTGGAGAGCTCTGCTGAAGATCATTATGGACTCTTGTGTGCCGTATTAGACACCAGGTGCACTGGTTTGAACGTTTGTTGTGAGTTTATTGAGATTTTTTTTTTCAGAACTTGCTCATGTAATAAATAAGAAAGCAATGAATTGTAGGACTTAAACAATTAATAGACTAATAGTGACTAGTCCACAATAAAAAATAATATGTAACTGTTTGATCGTCACAATGATTATGTGAACTATGAATAATGTGCATAATAACAAATAACAAAGACAGCTAAATTATTAAATTAAAATGGGAAAAAAGAAATGACTTTCCTCAATAAAACACGTATAAATCATCTCTATCTAGAAGCCTTCAATCACCACATTTCAACCTTTATTTGGTTAAA